>OY292338.1:9821004-11089885 GCA_958496145.1 Heliothis peltigera | reverse complement strand
TAACCTAACCTAACCTAACCTAACCTAACCTACCCTAACCTAACCTAACCTAACCTAACCTAACTACTAACCTAACTAACCTAACCTAACCTAACCTAACCTAACCTAACCTAACCTAACCTAACCTAACCTAACCTAACCTAACCTAACCTAACCTAACCTACCTAACCTAACCTAACCTAACCTAACCTAACCTAACCTAACCTAACCTAACCTAACCTAACCTAACCTAACCTAACCTAACCTAACCTAACCTAACCTAACCTAACCTAACCTAACCTAACCTAACCTAACCTAACCTAACCTAACCTAACCTAACCTAACCTAACCTAACCTAACCTAACCTACCTAACCTAACCTAACCTAACCTACCCTAACCTAACCTAACCTAACCTAACCTAACCTAACCTAACCTAACCTAACCTAACCTAACCTAACCTAACCTAACCTAACTAACCTAACCTAACCTAACCTAACCTAACCTAACCTAACCTAACCTAACCTAACCTAACCTAACCTAACCTAACCTAACCTAACCTAACCTAACCTAACCTAACCTAACCTAACCTAACCTAACCTAACCTAACCTAACCTAACCTAACCTAACCTAACCTAACCTAACCTAACCTAACCTAACCTAACCTAACCTAACCTAACCTAACCTAACCTAACCTAACCTAACCTAACCTAACCTAACCTAACCTAACCTAACCTAACCTAACCTAACCTAACCTAACCTAACCTAACCTAACCTAACCTAACCTAACCTAACCTAACCTAACCTAACCTAACCTAACCTAACCTAACCTAACCTAACCTAACCTAACCTAACCTAACCTAACCTAACCTAACCTAACCTAACCTAACCTAACCTAACCTAACCTAACCTAACCTAACCTAACCTAACCTAACCTAACCTAACCTAACCTAACCTAACCTAACCTAACCTAACCTAACCTAACCTAACCTAACCTAACCTAACCTAACCTAACCTAACCTAACCTAACCTAACCTAACCTAACCTAACCTAACCTAACCTAACCTAACCTAACCTAACCTAACCTAACCTAACCTAACCTAACCTAACCTAACCTAACCTAACCTAACCTAACCTAACCTAACCTAACCTAACCTAACCTAACCTAACCTAACCTAACCTAACCTAACCTAACCTAACCTAACCTAACCTAACCTAACCTAACCTAACCTAACCTAACCTAACCTAACCTAACCTAACCTAACCTAACCTAACCTAACCTAACCTAACCTAACCTAACCTAACCTAACCTAACCTAACCTAACCTAACCTAACCTAACCTAACCTAACCTAACCTAACCTAACCTAACCTAACCTAACCTAACCTAACCTAACCTAACCTAACCTAACCTAACCTAACCTAACCTAACCTAACCTAACCTAACCTAACCTAACCTAACCTAACCTAACCTAACCTAACCTAACCTAACCTAACCTAACCTAACCTAACCTAACCTAACCTAACCTAACCTAACCTAACCTAACCTAACCTAACCTAACCTAACCTAACCTAACCTAACCTAACCTAACCTAACCTAACCTAACCTAACCTAACCTAACCTAACCTAACCTAACCTAACCTAACCTAACCTAACCTAACCTAACCTAACCTAACCTAACCTAACCTAACCTAACCTAACCTAACCTAACCTAACCTAACCTAACCTAACCTAACCTAACCTAACCTAACCTAACCTAACCTAACCTAACCTAACCTAACCTAACCTAACCTAACCTAACCTAACCTAACCTAACCTAACCTAACCTAACCTAACCTAACCTAACCTAACCTAACCTAACCTAACCTAACCTAACCTAACCTAACCTAACCTAACCTAACCTAACCTAACCTAACCTAACCTAACCTAACCTAACCTAACCTAACCTAACCTAACCTAACCTAACCTAACCTAACCTAACCTAACCTAACCTAACCTAACCTAACCTAACCTAACCTAACCTAACCTAACCTAACCTAACCTAACCTAACCTAACCTAACCTAACCTAACCTAACCTAACCTAACCTAACCTAACCTAACCTAACCTAACCTAACCTAACCTAACCTAACCTAACCTAACCTAACCTAACCTAACCTAACCTAACCTAACCTAACCTAACCTAACCTAACCTAACCTAACCTAACCTAACCTAACCTAACCTAACCTAACCTAACCTAACCTAACCTAACCTAACCTAACCTAACCTAACCTAACCTAACCTAACCTAACCTAACCTAACCTAACCTAACCTAACCTAACCTAACCTAACCTAACCTAACCTAACCTAACCTAACCTAACCTAACCTAACCTAACCTAACCTAACCTAACCTAACCTAACCTAACCTAACCTAACCTAACCTAACCTAACCTAACCTAACCTAACCTAACCTAACCTAACCTAACCTAACCTAACCTAACCTAACCTAACCTAACCTAACCTAACCTAACCTAACCTAACCTAACCTAACCTAACCTAACCTAACCTAACCTAACCTAACCTAACCTAACCTAACCTAACCTAACCTAACCTAACCTAACCTAACCTAACCTAACCTAACCTAACCTAACCTAACCTAACCCCCCACGAAGTGGAAAGAAGCCACAGTCGTGGTACTGAGGAAGCCGGGCAAGGAAAACTACAAAAGCGCCAAGTCGTACAGGCCTATCGGCCTTTTGCCTGTATTAGGTAAGGTCCTGGAGAAGATGGTTGTCACGAGGCTCCAGTGGCACCTAGTGCCGAGGCTGAGTACCCGTCAGTACGGCTTTATGCCCCAGCGCAGCACCGAGGACGCCCTCTATAATCTGGTGAACCAAATCAAGGTGGAAATAAATAACAAGAAGTTGGTCACCCTCGTTTCGCTAGATATAGAGGGCGCCTTCGACAGCGCTTGGTGGCCAGCCATTAAGGTCAGACTGGCGGAGGAAAAGTGTCCGGTCAATATTAGGCGGCTACTCGACAGCTATCTTGTTGACAGATGTGTGCGACTCAGGTACGCCGGAGTCGAACATTACAGAGAGACCCAAAAAGGGTGCGTCCAGGGCTCCATCAGTGGGCCGATCCTCTGGAATGTCCTCCTAGACCCGCTCCTAAAGGAGCTGCATGGGCGAGGAATTTGGTGCCAGGCCTTCGCCGACGACGTCGTTCTGCTGTTTGCCGGTAACACAGCGCTAGAGGTGCAGCGACATGCCAATCCCGCTCTCGGCTATGTTCAGGAGTGGGGTGTCAAAAATAAGCTCAGATTTGCGCCGCACAAAACGTGCGCAATGCTGCTTACCAAAAAGCTCAAGTATGACACACCGCTCTTGAGCATGGGCGGGGTCGACATTGGCATGTCTCGTGAAATTAAGATCTTGGGCCTTACTATAGACGATAAGTTGACCTTTAACACCCACGTCGCTACCGTCTGTAGGAAGGCCCTTAACATCGCGAAGCAGCTACAGCGAGCTGCAAAAATCAGCTGGGGGCTGCACCCTGACGTCATCCGCGCAATCTACACGGCAACAGCAGAGCCCGTCATATTGTACGCTGCGGCCGCGTGGTCGCCCGCCGCGGAAAAAATCGGAGTCCGCAAGCTCCTGAACACCGTTCAGCGGGGCTTCGCCCAGAAAATCTGCAAGTCCTACCGCACCGTCTCCCTCAACTCAGCCCTCCTACTGACCGGGTTACTGCCTCTGGACCTCCGCATAAAGGAAGCAGCCGGCCTATACGAGGCTCGCAGAGGGTCAACCCGGCAGGTGTTGGGAGACAGGGAGGTCGAACGGGTGGTGGGATTTGCAGAGCTGCCACATCCGGCCCTGCGTATGGACCTGAAATTCGAGTGTCTCGACGACTCTGACCTGGTAGACCAACACAACGTGCAGACGCTAAGAATTTTCACAGACGGCAGCAAACTGCAAAACAAGGTCGGTGCTGCGCTGTCCATTTGGGACAGCCAGGCCGAAACCAGAAATAAGAAGCTGAGTCTGCCAGCGTACTGCACAGTCTACCAGGCCGAGCTTCTGGCCATATGCAGGGCGACGAGCGAGGCCCTGAGGAGCGGTGTAAGGAGCTGTGGCATATATAGCGACTCGCGAGCAGCGTTACAATCGGTAACCAATCCTGGCTCCATGCACTCCCTCGCAATCGAGGCGCGCCGAAACCTCAGCGCGGCCTTGACCCAGGGCAAAGATATAACCTTGTATTGGATCAAGGCCCACGCCGGCATCGATGGCAACGAGCGCGCCGACGAACTTGCCAAGGAGGCAGCACTCTCGTGTCGGAGGAGGCCCGACTACGATCTGTGTCCGGTTTCATTCGTCAGAAGTGAACTTCGTAACGAATCGCTCGACGAATGGAACCGGAGATACCGGGCGGGGGAGACGGCCTCCGTCACGAGAGTGTTCTTCCCGGACGCGAGGGAGGCCTATCGCTTGGTGCGCAAAATACAACCGCAGGGAATTCTTACCCAGATTTTCACGGGCCATGGGGGGTTCGCCCAATACTTGCATCGCTTCAAGTGTCGGGGGAGCCCGTCATGCGTCTGTGACCCTGCGGTTGAAGAAACTGTCCAGCACATACTCTTTCAATGCCCAAGATTCCTCCGACAGCGACACGACCTGGCGCAAGAAATAAACTACGCAGTTGAGTTGGACGGGGCAGCCAGCCTCATTAAAACACGGAAATTAGGACAAAAATTTCTAGATTATGCACAAAACATCTGCAAAAGGGTTGTGGAGGGAAACGCATCTGACCAAACAGGTGCACTTCCCTTCACAACATAATCCGATTTCCAAGAAATACACGGCTAAAATACAGACAGTACAACAACGTCCCTGATCATGTCAGGGGACCACAAGAAGTACCCATGATGGCGGGTGCATTTAAAAAAAAAAAAAAAAAAAAAAAAAAAAAAAAAAAAAAAAACCTAACCTAACCTAACCTAACCTAACCTAACCTAACCTAACCTAACCTAACCTAACCTAACCTAACCTAACCTAACCTAACCTAACCTAACCTAACCTAACCTAACCTAACCTAACCTAACCTAACCTAACCTAACCTAACCTAACCTAACCTAACCTCTTGGGGAAGGTGTACGAGAAGATGCTGGTGGCTCGTCTCAAATTCTACTTACTTCCCAGAATAAGTACTCGCCAATACGGCTTTATGCCCCAAAAGAGCACCGAGGACTCCCTCTATAACCTAATACAACATATCCGAGCTAAGCTATTGCTGAAAAAGATTGTTGTCTTAGTTTCATTGGATATCGAGGGAGCCTTCGATAGCGCGTGGTGGCCGGCTATTAAAGTACGGTTGGCTGAGGAAAGGTGCCCGGTGGATTTGGGACGGGTCATGGGCAGCTACCTAAGCGACAGGGTAGTCAGGGTGAGATATGGTGGGGAAGAGTGCAGAAGGAACACAAATAAAGGATGCGTCCAGGGATCGATAGGGGGTCCGATCCTATGGAATCTACTGCTCGACCCACTCCTAAAAGAACAAGAAAGTTACGGCGAATTCATCCAGGCGTTTGCCGACGATGTGGTGATGGTGTTCGACGGCGATACAGCTTTGGAAATTGAGGGGCAGGCCAACGCCGCACTCGAACGTGTTCGGGCGTGGGGAGTCAAAAATAAGCTGAAATTCGCACCGCACAAAACATGTGCGATGGTACTGACGCGGAGGCTTAAATATGACAACCCACGCCTGAGCATGGGGGGGTTCGAGGTTGAAATGTCCCAAAATATTAAGATTCTCGGGCTTACGGTGGATGCCAAGCTCACCTTCAACACGCACGTGACTGAGGTTTGCAAAAAGGCAATATCAATATATAAACAACTAGCCAGAACAGCACGTGTGAGTTGGGGGTTACACCCCGAGGTGATAAGGGCCATCTACACCGCGGCAGTCGAACCCATCATCATGTACGCGGCGAGTGCGTGGGCGCCAGCCGTAACAAAGCTAGGGATCCAGAAGCAGCTGAACGTGGTCCAAAGGGGCTTCGCGCAAAAATTGTGCAGAGCCTATCGTACGGTGTCCTTGAACGCGGCCCTGGTACTGGCTGGGATACTCCCGCTTGACCTCCGTATTCAAGAAGCGGCCTCACTATATGGGGCCAAGCGAGGTGTGCCACAGCCAGTACTAGGAGACAGGGAAGTGGAACGCATGGCTCCGACGATAGAAGCTCCACACCCCGCTGAACAAACCAGCATAGTTTTCAGCAACCTGATAGACGAGGAACAATATGTACAACACAACAACTTTGACGTACGAATATTTACGGACGGTAGCAAAATTGAGGGTAAGGTTGGGGCGGCGCTATCCGTGTGGAATAGTGCCTCCGAAACCAAAGCCCTTAAGCTCGCGTTGCCGTCCTTCTGCACCGTCTATCAGGCAGAACTGCTAGCTCTACAAAGAGCAGTAGGGGAAGTTTTGAAGCACTCCGGGACCACGTTCGGCATCTTCAGTGACTCCATGTCGGCTCTACAGACACTAACAAACGTCACTGCCCCCCATCCCCTAGCCGTGGAAACCAGAGACACCATTAGACGCTGCAGGCTCCAGAACAAGAGTGTCTCCTTGTTCTGGATCAAGGCCCACGCGGGATTGGAGGGTAACGAAAGAGCCGACCAACTAGCGAAGGAAGCTGCCCTTCGGTCTAAAAGAAAACCGGATTACGACCTGTGCCCGGTGTCATTCGTCAAGCGACAAATTCGTTTGGAGACGCTTGACGAATGGAACCGGAGATACAGGTTGGGTGTGACTGCCTCCGGAACAAAATTATTCCTGCCCAATGCGGTTGATGCGTACAGGGTAGTGAGAGGAATGGAACACTCCAGCATTACCACCCAAATACTAACAGGGCACGGTGGATTCTCTGCATACCTGAAACGATTCAGGTGTAAAGAGAGTCCATCGTGCACATGCGACCCGGAAACGGAGGAAACAGTTCCGCACGTACTGCTGGAGTGTCCAATCTTCGCACGAGAGCGCTACAATCTGGAGCAGGAACTGGGAATTGATTTAATAAAGGAAAATCTACCAACACTCATTGGCAATATAAGGCACAAAAAGAAATTTCTACAATATTGCATAACATTAGCAGGGAAGGTAATAATTAAAAACAAATGTTAAGAAAACGGGAAGATATATAGACACAAACAAAAAATATAACGAATTGATGAATATCAACAAGAGCCAAAAAAAAAAAAAATACAAGTGACTAAAGGCTCTGACTAAGTTAGAGGACAACTAGTTTGGCAGGAGTGTGGTTTTAGCCGGTAAGAGTCCGGCACTACCCCGACTTCCTCCTTGCGGGGTGGTCGGGGTGTCCATGAGGATTTCCACACTCCTGCCCACAAAAAAAAAAAAAAAAAAAAAAAAAAAAAAAAAAAAACCTAACCTAACCTAACCTAACCTAACCTAACCTAACCTAACCTAACCTAACCTAACCTAACCTAACCTAACCTAACCTAACCTAACCTAACCTAACCTAACCTAACCTAACCTAACCTAACCTAACCTAACCTAACCTAACCTAACCTAACCTAACCTAACCTAACCTAACCTAACCTAACCTAACCTAACCTAACCTAACCTAACCTAACCTAACCTAACCTAACCTAACCTAACCTAACCTAACCTAACCTAACCTAACCTAACCTAACCTAACCTAACCTAACCTAACCTAACCTAACCTAACCTAACCTAACCTAACCTAACCTAACCTAACCTAACCTAACCTAACCTAACCTAACCTAACCTAACCTAACCTAACCTAACCTAACCTAACCTAACCTAACCTAACCTAACCTAACCTAACCTAACCTAACCTAACCTAACCTAACCTAACCTAACCTAACCTAACCTAACCTAACCTAACCTAACCTAACCTAACCTAACCTAACCTAACCTAACCTAACCTAACCTAACCTAACCTAACCTAACCTAACCTAACCTAACCTAACCTAACCTAACCTAACCTAACCTAACCTAACCTAACCTAACCTAACCTAACCCTGCACCGTCTATCAGGCAGAACTGCTAGCCCTACAAAGAGCAGTAGGGGAAGTTTTGAAGCACTCCGGGACCACGTTCGGAATCTTCAGTGACTCCATGTCGGCTCTACAGACACTAACAAACGTCACTGCCCCCCATCCCCTAGCCGTGGAAACCAGAGACACGATTAGACGCTGTAAGCTCCAGAACAAGAGTGTCTCCTTGTTCTGGATCAAGGCCCACGCGGGATTGGAGGGTAACGAAAGAGCCGACCAACTAGCGAAGGAAGCTGCCCTTCGGTCTAAAAGAAAACCGGATTACGACCTGTGCCCGGTGTCATTCGTCAAGCGACAAATTCGTTTGGAGACGCTTGACGAATGGAACCGGAGATACAGGTCGGGTGTGACTGCCTCCGGAACAAAATTATTTCTGCCCAATGCGGTTGATGCGTATAGAGTAGTGAGAGGAATGGAACACTCCAGCATTACCACCCAAATACTAACAGGGCACGGTGGGTTCTCTGCATACCTGAAACGATTCAGGTGTAAAGAGAGTCCATCGTGCACATGCGACCCGGAAACGGAGGAAACAGTTCCGCACGTACTGCTGGAGTGTCCAATCTTCGCACGAGAGCGCTACAACCTGGAGCAGGAACTGGGAATTAATTTAATAAAGGAAAATCTACCAACACTCATTGGCAATAAAAGGCACAAAAAGAAATTTCTACTATATTGTATAACAGTAGCAGGGAAGGTAATAATTAAAAACAAATGTTAAGAAAACGGGAAGATATATAGACACAAACAAAAAATATAACGAATTGATGAATATCAACAAGAGCCAAAATAAATACAAGTGACTAAAGGCTCTGACTAAGTTAGAGGACAACTAGTTTGGCAGGAGTGTGGTTTTAGCCGGTAAGAGTCCGGCACTACCCCGACTTCCTCCTTGCGGGGTGGTCGGGGTGTCCATGAGGATTTCCACACTCCTGCCCACAAAAAAAAAAAAAAAAAAAAAAAAAAAAAAAAAACCTAACCTAACCTAACCTAACCTAACCTAACCTAACCTAACCTAACCTAACCTAACCTAACCTAACCTAACCTAACCTAACCTAACCTAACCTAACCTAACCTAACCTAACCTAACCTAACCTAACCTAACCTAACCTAACCTAACCTAACCTAACCTAACCTAACCTAACCTAACCTAACCTAACCTAACCTAACCTAACCTAACCTAACCTAACCTAACCTAACCTAACCTAACCTAACCTAACCTAACCTAACCTAACCTAACCTAACCTAACCTAACCTAACCTAACCTAACCTAACCTAACCTAACCTAACCTAACCTAACCTAACCTAACCTAACCTAACCTAACCTAACCTAACCTAACCTAACCTAACCTAACCTAACCTAACCTAACCTAACCTAACCTAACCTAACCTAACCTAACCTAACCTAACCTAACCTTTTTTTTTTTTTTTTTTTTTTTTTTTTTTTTTTTTTTTTTTGATATCGGGTTGGAAAATCCTCATGGAGACCCTAGGCCCTGGGGGAAGGGCAAAGGGTACTGTCAGACTCTTACTGACTAAAAACCAACCCGTGTTCCTCATCTACCCATGTGTCGGAGGGGCGGGTATCGCCGAAGCATTCGTCGCAACCCCCCGACGGGTATTGGCCCGCCAGATAGTCAGGCGGGCCCCGTCACCCACTGCGGCCGTCACCCCGGCCGCAGGACTCCACTAAGAGGCGCGCGCGGAACACGACGCCGCCGCCTCGAGGCCTGCTGCTGGTTGGACGACTAGACGCCCCGAGTCTGTCGTCCGCAGGCCGCGCCCTACGGTGGCCGGAAATCGGCCACCCTGCGACGCCCAGTGCGTCTGCTGCGGGAGGGGAGAGAGGAGGCAGCCTCTCTTTCCCTTTCCGCCGCCTCCTTTGCAAGCATCACAAACTCGCAAAAGGAGGCGACGGCACCCCACCCTGTCTCGCTCCCGACCATGGTATGCACAACAGTCGGAAGCGAGAGATTTCCCGCAGCACCTACGGCCGCGACCAAGTCACGGCGCTGCTCAGCCCAAGCTGGGCACTCCACCAACGTATGCAGCGCCGTGTCGACGCGGCAATCATCACAATGATGGCACTGGGACGTCGGCTCCCGGCCTATGCGACACAGGTACTTCCCGAAACATCCGTGTCCGGTAAGTATCTGCGTCAGCCGGAAGCTGAGGGCGCCGTGGCTCCTATCGAGCCACTCCTCCAAAATGGGCCTTACCGCCGCTACAGCGGCGTGCCCCGCCGTGGGTTGCGCTAAGCGCGTCTGCCACTCCGCCACTAGGACCTGGCGGAGTTCTGCCCTGCGTGCCTCAACTTGTCGAGGCACCAGGCGCTCGCCCCGCTCGACCGCCTCCGCGCGCCACCAATAGAGCGACGCGAGGAGCTTTGCGTCGAGATCCCAGGGCGGGGATCCGGCTAGGAGGCTCGCTGCCTCAAAGGAGATCGTACGGTATCCCCTTATGATCCTGACGGCCATCGCGCGCTGTGGCCTTCGCAGCGCGGCGACGTTGCGGGCCGTCAGGGCATCCGCCCACACTGGCGCAGCGTAAAGCGCCATCGACCGTACGACCCCCATGTAGAGCCTCCGGCAGGAGGAGTTGGGCCCCCCCAAGTTGGGCAGCAAGCGCGAGAGCGCGGAAGCGGCGCCCAACAACCGGGGAGCGAGCCGTGTGAAGTGCGGCCCGAAGTTCCATCGACTGTCGAGAACGAGTCCGAGGTATTTCATCGTCGTCCCGACAGCGATGGAGACCCCTCCTACTATTATACTGGACCCTGGAGGTGGCTTCATCCTCGGCCCATGAAAACACAGGGCCTCAGACTTGTGCAAAGCCACCTCTAAGCCCAGCCGCCGAATCCTACCCACGACGTGCGCGACACCAGCAGTCGCGCGTATGGCCGCCTGCCGGTACGAGTTCCCACGCGCTGTAACTAGCGTATCGTCGGCGTAACAAATGACGCCGACGCCGTGGAGAAGCGCACCGCGCAGTGCCCAGTCGTACCCTATGTTCCACAGGAGCGGCCCCAACACCGACCCCTGCGGAACGCCGCACGACGTCTCTCGCCGACCCCATCCTTCTCGACCCGGGTACACTACCGATCTTTCGGACAAGTAGGCCCCGACAATGCGTTGGAGGTAGCGCGGCACCCCGTGGTACCGGAGTGCTTCTCGGATTGTACTCCAGGGCAAGGTGTTGAAAGCGTTGGCGATGTCGAGCGACACCGCCAAGACCACCTCACCCCGGGCGACTGCCTCCTCCGCAAGGACCCTCACGCGCATGATTGCATCCACCGTGGAGCGCCCCTGGCGGAAACCAAACTGGTTGTCCGCCAAATCTGGCCCCTCCCTGGTCATGTGCTGAACGAGGCGCCTGGCGATGATTCGCTCAAAGATCTTACACACCTCGTCCAGCAACACGATTGGCCGGTACGCAGACGGCGAGTCTGCAGGGCGCCCCTCCTTCCTGAGCAGGACCAGCTTTCCGGTCTTCCACCGGCTTGGAAACTGGCCCCGCTCCAAACATGCGCTTAAGAGCCCCGCTAGTCGGGGCCCGAGAGCCTTCATGGCCAGGACCCATGCACGGCCTGGAATGCCGTCGGGCCCTGGGGCGGTGTTTCTGATGCGAGCCACCGCCACTCTCATCTCTACCCGGGTCACTTCGGGCACGTCGTCGTCAATGTCGTCTTCCGCGTCGGGCACACTGTGAGGCGGAACCATAGCTGGTGGCGTGTGTTCCGGTCTGGACGGAAACAGCGCACACACCACCTCCTCCAGCAGCTGTGGCTGGAGACTCCGAGACAAAGGGGGAGCCCATTGCCGAAGCTTGCCCCGTACCATAAGGTAGGGGCGTCCCCAAGGGTCTCGGTCTAGCGTCTCCAGCAGTTGTTGGTTGGCCTGGGCCTTTGCCCGTGCAATGGCCAGCTGGAGGGCGCTCTTCGCCTCTCTATAGCGGTCGTATAGTTCCGCCTCTTCCTGTTCGTCCGCCGCAGTAACGGGGCGGCGGCGTCTTCTTCGGCACCTTGCGTACTGGCGTCGCACCTGCACACAAGCGATGCGCAACTGCGCAATCGCCTGCGACCACCAATACACTTGGCGCCTGGATGGTAATGGCCGGACTCGGGGCATGCCAGCGTCGCAGATGTGCGACATGCTCTCCCGGAACCACTCCGCCTCTTCGTCGATGTTGGTTGGCCTGTCCGGAGAATCCAGCCAGGCCTTGACGATAGAGGCCTCCAGGAGAGCCTCCCTATCCAGCCTTTTCAGTGCCCAACGCGGGCCGTCTCCAGTGCCCACTGGGGCCGCTTGCATCGGCCCCACCGAGGTCTGGGCGGAGACGCTTAATCGAATATATCGATGATCGGACAGCGTCTCCACCTCCTCCAACACGTGCCAGTCCTGGACAGTGCGCGCGAGAGCGGGGCTAGCGAACGACAGGTCCACTATAGACCCACCCCGCTGCCGCACGCATGTCTGCACGGAACCCCGGTTGAGGAGAAGCAGGCCCTGCTCGACCGCCCACTCCTCCACTAACTCGCCCCGCACATCCGTAGCTGGGGAGCCCCAAGCCATAGATTTGGCATTAAAGTCCCCCAGGACGATCGCGGGACGAGGACGGCTACGACTGACGACTGTGCCCATCTCCATAATTATCTCCTCCACGTCGGCGAGAGAAAGGCTAGGGGCGAGATACACCCCCACGACCACAATATTTCCCCATACTGCCGCGACATAGCCCCGCCCTCGGGTGACGGACTCGAAGGGAAGGGTGTCAGCGGCTGACCTCACAAGCAGTGCCACCGAGCGGTTCGTGTCGCACACCCAGTCATCCCTGGGTGGAACAAAATACGGCTCGGCAACAACTGCCATGTCGATCGACCACTGCGCCATGCTTTGGAGCAAAAGGTCCTGAGCCCTGGCGCAGTGGTTTATGTTGGCTTGGAGGAGACGACGTAGGGCCATTATTGTGTGTCCATGGCCGTTGTCTCCTCCCCAGCCCTCGGCGGATGTTCTGCCGCAACCGGTGGGTGAACCGGCTGCGAGGAGCTGGTTGCCTCTATCGTCCTGTCCTGGGTGACCGGTGGATGAGCCGGTTGTCTTCTTGCCTTATTGGGCCTGGCGCAAGCCTTTGTTCCGGTCTGATGATCGGCTGGCTTGCCAGATGCCGCACAGATGACGCAGTGCGGCGTGGCAGTGCAAGTGCCAGCCTTGTGACCAGGCTGACCGCAGCGGAAGCACAATTGGCTGCGGTCTACCCCAGCGGTGCACCGTGCCCCCGCATGTCCTCCTTCAAGACAGCGGTAGCACCGATAGGGCTTGGGCGCCAGGAGAGTTACCTGCGCCGAGACCCATCCGACAAGAAGACGTTTGTCCTGGAGTTTTTTGGCCGCCGCTACGGGACAGCTGACTAAAACTGTCCCGAGGCCGGAGGCTCCCCGGCGTATCGTGCCCGCCTTGATTTGGTCCGGCGGGCATCCTCCAGCTTTGGCGATGGCAGCGGCGACCTCCTCTTGTGTCACAGAGTCGTCCAGGCCCGAAATGCGCAGATCTGCGCACTTGGTTGGCCTGGACACTCTGACATCGTCACTTCCTAGTGACGCCCTTAGCTTATCGGCAAGGGCGTCTGCTTTGGGACCACTAGTGGTCCCCGAAATCTCCAGGAGCCGACCTCCGGTGGCTGTTGTTTTACACCGGAGGCCTGCGATGCCGAGATCACTGAGCGAAATGTTAGCTTTCGCTTTTGCCAGGATCCCGGCATATGTAAGGCCACGTTCCTCCGCCCCTGGCTGTAGGGTGAGCACCACAGCTGTTGAGCGGGGGGTAACTAGCCTTGCGGTCTGGCGCTTGGCCGCCGCTTCTTTTTTCTTGGCCTGCTGTCTGGCCCGCTGGCGCGCCTTTTTAGATTTCTTGGCGGCGCCTACCATCGTCCACTCCGCCACAGGTCTATTGGCGGGTTCTCGAGTCACTGGCAGGGTAATTTGTGCAGGTGGAGCGCCCGCAGCACTTGCCTTTTTGGCCAGTTTGGCCTCCTTTTTCATCTGCCTGTTGGATTTTTGCCCCGCATTTTCGTTTTGCGGGGCGGCAGTTGTATTGGTCCTGCTTAGTGTGGCAGCAGACGGTTGTGCCGGTTGGGCGGCACGGGGTGCTGCTGCTTGGGCCGCATATGTCGGCGCCGGTGCACTGCGTTGGTCTGCAGCTAGGGGAGGACGTAGGATCTTCCCCTCCAGCACCGAGAAGCGAGCGTTGAAACTCGCCATTTCCTGACGGATCAGGCGAGCCAACTCCGCTTCTTGCGACAACGGCAACTGCGGTTGCGGTTGTGATGTTGTGGGCGGAAGGCCCACCTCCCGCCTAAGGTGCTCACGGCGGAAATTGAGCATCTCCGCTTTGAGCTCCTCGTGCTCCTTTCGGAGCTCCGCCATTTGCGCTGCGAGCTTGGCGTTCTGAGCCCTCAGCAGCGCTGTCTCCTCGGAAGTGGTGCGAGACATTAGCACCTGGGCACTCTCCAGTATCGAGGCCGTAGCCTCTTTGAGCGCCTTCTGACTACAGCCGCTTAGGCCCTTGGAGACCTTGCCCACCCTTTTAATGGCCGCAACTGCGTCTTCCATCCTCCGGTTGAGGTCGGAGGCAGGTAAATCTTCTGCCTCGACATCAGAAATGGCAGACGACGACTCCGACAGCCGAGTGACTCTCCCTTCCGTCACTCTTTTCGTCAGAGCCGCAATCTGCCGCTCATCCTCCTCCCGTTTTTGGGCAGCTGCTGCGGCCTTCACTGCAGCCGCAGCCTCACGCCTCGATAGGCCGATACCGACGTATTTGCCGGTAGTGGCGGGCCTACCTAGTCCTCCTTTTTTGGTGCCGACTTTGGGGGCCGGCACCGCTGCATCACTCAGGGCCGAGTCCGACCCTGAGTCTGCGCCCTCCCTTGGGCGTTTGCGCAGGCGTGAGTTGACACTCACCGCGCTCGCCACACTCATAAGGCTGGACGCACTGTCGGAGTCCGACAGCCCACCCAACCGCTCTATCTGTACCAAAGGTACTTTAACACCCACTGCATCGTTTTGTTTTTTGTTAGTTTTAATTAAGTTTTCCATGTCTAATCCCACGAGTCGAATAGCAAAAGAAGTCCACCGGGGCAGAGGCTGACATACCCAGGTAAGCCTACATACTGCTGGGGGCGGCAGGTACCAGCAGGTGGGAGCGCTAACGACCGTACACCCAACGGCCATTCATCCCCTCGCCGCGCTCCCAAAACTTGGGATTGGGTGGTTTTTTATCTTAGAGGTGTCCTTCCTCTGGGGCCGGGCGGTTAAGCCAAGCCCCCCGACGGCGGCATTAAAGCATGCCTCCGTCCGCTGTCCGGCCAACCCGACTCAGCGGACCCGCCGAAAGGTTTGCTCCTCAATGGATGAGGAGACAACCGAACCCCGCTTAGATGCGCCTGCACCTAAGCGGGTGTGGTCGCGTCCTTGCCTAATCGACTACGTCGACGGGGCAGGAGCAACCCCTCCTGCAGAAGTTTGCTCCGGACAATAATACTCCTCTACCCTACCCCCCGCGAAGAGATTATTGTCCGTGACCCAGGGTGCACCAGGCCCAGTGACTGCTCTTCCCCCCGGACGTATCCGAAAGGGACCAGCAGCCACCGAGCACGCGGGGAGGTCTTCATGCACGCACCCCAACCTAACCTAACCTAACCTAACCTAACCTAACCTAACCTAACCTAACCTAACCTAACCTAACCTAACCTAACCTAACCTAACCTAACCTAACCTAACCTAACCTAACCTAACCTAACCTAACCTAACCTAACCTAACCTAACCTAACCTAACCTAACCTAACCGTCACAGCAACTTGCCTCCTTAATGTGAAGAAAATAACTATAAATTGACGAGGGTGTAATACCCTACAGAACTCTTTAATCGTGTAACCAGTCTATTGACGGTTACACCTAGACATAAGTAAACAGCGACTAACAGCTCTATTGGCTGATAGACTAAAATCTCAAACAGTCTTTATGACCATTGGCTTATTAGCCAAACACTTAATCTTAATTTTAACTTTAATTTTAATTTTAAATTATAAAACTTCTTATTTTAATTTAATGACTTGTATTTAATATTAACATAATAATTATCAACATTAAAATTATTCGATCTGTTGATCAAATCTGATTTTACCCGGTTTTATTTTCTTTTTACGCGCCGACCAGCTCTATACACTGGGCGGTGCACCAGCACCAGCAACAATACGCGTCCGCATTAGCTCTGACGAAACTCCAGTGGCTAATCAGGGAGCCTTTGGACCCTTCTTCTTGCAAGAAGGGTATCCCTGCTAAGGAGCCTTAGCGTAACAATCGGACGCCGCCATCACAAAACCTCTGACAACTCAACAAATAGCCCTTTAAAAACTCCTGCAACATGTTCGGCATCCGCACGCCCCTAAAACGGCAGACCGCCCCAAACCGTGACGCCTCTCCTGATGCTTCGGCAGCTACGAGTCCAGCTCAGACTACCCAAACGAGCGTCAGGAGGAGCATTGAGGCATTGGAGGCCAGTCAAACCCCCTTGTCTATATTGATACCAGCCGCCCCTGTAAAACCTAAAAAGGTTGCTAAGTCAAAGAGCGCATCTCCATCTTCAGCTCCACGTAAAACAGGGGGAGCGGCAGACAATGCGAAAACCTCAACCCCCACTCCTGTCGGTAGAGTTAAGGAGGCCAGGAACTGGGTGACGAAGGCAAAGATCGCCTTAGGCCAAAGCCGCAACCTTCGTACAGATATTAAGGAGGACGTCACCCAGGCCCTGGACTGTCTCTACCGAATGGTGAGGGATGGGGAAAAAGACAAGGGGGAAAATCTGCCAAATTCAACAGAAGCTCCAGCCCCTGTCACTGTCGATGCAGTGCCAACTGCAACCAATAGCGCCGAATACTCTCGGTTGCTCTCCTCACTGGCAGACCATGGTAAGCTAGTGAAGGAGAGCACGGAGAAGATAGAGGCGCTAAAGGTTACCTTGGCTAAACACACCACAGCGCTCGAGTCGACCACATACGCGAGTGTAGCGGCGGGACCGAAACTGTCTTCGGCTCCGTCGCGACAAACGCTGCATTCGGTTGTGGTCGCCTCGAGCGACAAGCAGGACACCGGCGAGCAGGTCCTTGAAAAGATCAGGACCGCCATAAACGCCAAGGAGGGGGGCTACTGCATCGACAGAGTCAGAAAGGCAAAAGACAGCAAGGTCATCATCAGCTGCAGGGACGAGGGAGAGCGGAGCAAGGTCCGGGAGAAGCTGAAGACTGCAGGTCAAAAGCTGACCGTAGAAGATGCGAGGAACCTGGACCCGCTCGTAATCCTCAGGGACGTCCTAAATTATAACACAGACGCGGACGTTTTGAAAGCCCTGAGGACACAGAACACCAAGCTCTTCACCGACCTTGCGGCTGGGGATGACCGCATGGAAATTAAATATAAAAAACGGGCGCGGAACGAGCTGCAGAGCCACATCGTCGCGAGGGTCTCCCCCACCTTATGGAAAAGACTGACAGAGGCGTCTGCTGTATACATAGATATGCAGCGGATCAGGGTAGAAGATCAATCTCCCCTGGTCCAATGCTCCCTGTGTTTAGGGTACGGACATGGCAGACGCCTCTGCACAGAAAAGGAGGTAGCCTGCAGCCACTGCGGTGGTCCACATCTGCGCAGGGACTGCCCAAAGGCAAAAGATGCTCACGCTCCTCCGTCATGTTGCAATTGCACCAAAGCCGGACTGGATGGAGCGGAGCATAACGCCTTCAGCACAAATTGCCAGGTAAGACGCAGATGGGACGCACTGGCAAGGGCTAAAATAAGCTATTGCTAAAGGCGCCGCAGTGGACACCAAGATCTACAACTTTCTGCAGGCAAACCTCCAACGTAAGCAATTGGCAACGGCTGAGCTGCTCGAGGGTGCAACACGGGCGAAAGCGGCAATTGCAATCTTGCAGGAGCCGTACGTGGGTTCTGTCCGGAGAATGCGTCACTATAGAGGGTCCAGAATTTTCCAGGCCTCGGAGGACGGAGAGGGCACTGTTAAAGCCGCCATCGTGGTTTTTGATCAGGACCTCGACGTCATACAGTGCCCAGAACTCACCACACACAACATCGCAGTGGTGAGGATCCGAACTCGAGCCTGGGAAATAGCAATAATATCGGCATACCTCGAACCGGACAAGCCCATGGAACCGTACCTGGAGCACCTACGAGCAGTTCACCGAGCGCTAGGAAGTCGTAACACTATCGTCGGGGGCGACTTCAACGCCAAGAGCTCATGGTGGGGGAGCCTAACGGAGGACAGCAGGGGTGAGGAGCTCTGCGGAGCCCTAGATGAAATGGGGTTACAGGTACTCAACAGCGGCACCCTGCCCACCTTCGACACCATCCGAGGGGGCAGGAGGTACTGCAGTCATGTGGACGTGACAGCATGCTCGGCGGATCTTCTCTGCCTGGTGGAAGGCTGGAGAGTGGACGAAGGACTGACGAGCTCGGATCACAACGGCATTAAATTTAGTTTAAAATTGGAAAAATCTTTCGGCATTAATATAAAATCATCAACTAGGTGCTATAACACTAGGAAGGCAAACTGGGTCCAGTTTCATGAGAAACTGGCCCAGTTAAAAGCAGAAAACAACTTAACAAACACAAAATTCGAAGCAATAGTAAACAGCGCCGACCTAGAACACAACACCAACACATATTTGGACATAATCAAAAAGACTTGCGAAGAAAAATTACCAAAATTAAAAGCACCTAGAAAAATTACCTTGCCGTGGTGGTCCGAGGAACTCGCCAGCCTGAAGAAAGCAGTCGCCACTAGGAAGAGAAGAATCCGCTGCGCCGCTCCAGTCCGCAGGCAGGCCGTCGTTGATGAGTACCTGAAACTGAAAGCAGAATATGAGGCCAAAGCCAAAAATGCCCAAACTAAGAGCTGGACGGAGTTCTGCACTAAGCAAGACAGGGAAGGGATGTGGGAGGGCATCTACAGGGTGATCGGCCGAGCCACTGTAAGACACGAAGACGCACCCTTGGAAAAAGAAGGCACTGTCCTGACTCCGGCGGAATCGGCATCGCACCTGGCTGAAACATTTTATCCAGAAGACCTAGAGGAAACGGACGAGGACATACATCGAGCCACCCGACGCTTGGCCTTGCAGGTAAACGAAGGGGGTCATGATGATACGCATGACCCGCCGTTTACCTTGCATGAGCTCATAACCGCGGTGTCCTCGTTCAACCCTAAAAAGGCGCCAGGTGCGGACGGCCTCACCGCAGACATCTGTCAACAAGTCATTCTCCAGGACCCCGGGGCGTTCCTTGCCCTGGCCAACAAATGCCTCAGTCTGGGCCACTTCCCCACGAAGTGGAAGGAAGCCACAGTCGTGGTACTGAGGAAGCCGGGCAAGGAAAATTACAAAAGCGCCAAGTCGTACAGGCCAATCGGCCTTTTGCCTGTACTAGGTAAGGTCCTGGAGAAGATGGTTGTCACGAGGCTCCAGTGGCACCTAGTACCGAGGCTGAGTACCCGTCAGTACGGCTTCATGCCCCAGCGCAGCACCGAGGACGCCCTCTATAATCTGGTGAACCAAATAAAGGTGGAAACAAAAAACAAAAAGTTGGTCACTCTCGTTTCGCTAGATATAGAGGGCGCCTTCGACAGCGCTTGGTGGCCAGCCATTAAGGTCAGACTGGCGGAGGAAAAGTGTCCGGTGAATATTAGGCGGCTACTCGACAGCTATCTTGTTGACAGATGTGTGCGACTCAGGTACGCCGGAGTCGAACACTATAGACAGACTCAAAAAGGGTGCGTCCAGGGCTCCATCAGTGGCCCAATTCTGTGGAATGTCCTCCTAGACCCGCTCCTCAAGGAGCTGCATGGACGAGGAATCTGGTGCCAGGCCTTCGCCGACGACGTGGTTCTGCTGTTTGCCGGTCACACAGCGCTAGAGGTGCAGCGACATGCCAATCCCGCTCTCGGCTTTGTTCAGGAGTGGGGTGTCAAAAATAAGCTCAAATTTGCGCCGCACAAAACGTGCGCAATGTTGCTGACCAAAAAGCTGAAGTATGACACACCGCTCCTGAGCATGGGTGGGGTCGACATTGGCATGTCTCGCGAAATAAAGATCTTGGGCCTTACTATAGACGATAAGCTGACTTTTAACACCCACGTCGCTACCGTCTGTAGGAAGGCCTTAAACATCGCGAAACAGCTACAGCGAGCTGCAAAAATCAGCTGGGGACTGCACCCGGACGTCATCCGCGCGATCTACACGGCAGCAGTAGAGCCCGTCATACTGTACGCTGCGGCCGCATGGTCGCCCGCCGCAGAAAAAATCGGTGTCCGCAAGCTCCTAAATACCGTTCAACGGGGCTTCGCTCAGAAAATCAGCAGGTCCTACCGCACCGTCTCCCTCAACTCAGCCCTCTTACTAACCGGGTTACTGCCTCTGGACCTCCGTATAAAGGAAGCAGCCGGCCTGTACGAGGCTCGCAGAGGGTCAACCCGGCTGGTGATGGGAGACAGGGAGGTCGAACGGGTGGTGGGATTTGCGGAGCTCCCACATCCTGCCCTGCGTATGGACCTTAAATTTAGGTGCCTCGACGACTCAAACCTGGTAGACCAACACAATGTGCAGTCGCTTAGAATCTTTACAGACGGCAGCAAAATCCAGGACAAGGTCGGTGCTGCGCTGTCCATTTGGGACAGCCAGGCCGAAATCAGTAACAGGAAGCTGAGTCTGTCAGCGTACTGCACTGTCTACCAGGCAGAGCTTTTGGCCATATGCAGGGCGACGAACGAGGCCCTGAGGAGCGGTTTGGGTAGCTGCGGCATATACAGTGATTCGCGAGCAGCGTTACAGTCGGTGACCAATCCTGGGTCCATGCACTCCCTCGCAATCGAGGCGCGCCGAAACCTCAGCGCGGCCTTGACCCAGGGCAAAGATATAACCTTGTACTGGATCAAGGCCCACGCCGGCATCGATGGCAACGAGCGCGCTGACGAACTTGCCAAGGAAGCGGCACTCTCGAGTCGGAGGAGGCCCGACTACGATCTGTGTCCGGTTTCATTCGTCAGAAGTCAACTTCGTAACGAATCGCTCGACGAATGGAACCGGAGATACCGGGCGGGGGAGACGGCCTCCGTCACGAGAGTGTTCTTCCCGGATGCGAGGGAGGCCTATCGCCTAGTGCGCAAGATACAACCGCAGGGAATTCTAACCCAGATCTTCACGGGCCATGGGGGGTTCGCCCAATACTTGCATCGCTTCAAGTGTCGGGGGAGCCCGTCATGCGTCTGTGACCCTGCGGTTGAAGAGACGGTCCAACATATAATCTTTGAGTGCCCTAAATTCCTCCGGCAGCGACACGACCTGGCTCAGGAGATAGACCATGCAGTGGAGCTAGATGGGGCAGCCAGCCTCATAAAAGAAAGGAAATTCAGACCAAAGTTTTTAAAATTTGCACAAAACGTCTGCAAATGTGTTGTGGAGGGAAACGCATCTAACCAAACAAGTGCGCTTCCTTCCACAACACAAACTGATTTCCAATAAATACACGGCATAACAATGGAGATATAGCCGAACAATGTCCCTGATTATGTCAGGGGACTGAAAGAAGTACCCATGATGGCGGGTGCAATATAAAAAAAAAAAAAAAAAAAAAAAAAAAAAAAAAAAACCTAACCTAACCTAACCTAACCTAACCTAACCTAACCTAACCTAACCTAACCTAACCTAACCTAACCTAACCTAACCCAAACATAACCTAACCCAAACATAACCTAACCCAAACATAACCTAACCCAAACATAACCTAACCCAAACATAACCTAACCCAAACATAACCTAACCCAAACATAACCTAACCCAAACATAACCTAACCCAAACATAACCTAACCCAAACATAACCTAACCCAAACATAACCTAACCCAAACATAACCTAACCCAAACATAACCTAACCCAAACATAACCTAACCCAAACATAACCTAACCCAAACATAACCTAACCCAAACATAACCTAACCCAAACATAACATAACCTAACCCAAACATAACCTAACCCAAACATAACATAACCTAACCCAAACCAAACCTAACGTAACCATGTCCACTATGTCGTGTAGATTAGTTTTATTGTCTTGGGCCTCTTCGAGTCCATTCATTCATTACTTTTTCAAAGTAATTCTAAATATATAATAAATAAATCAGAACCAACCATGTCAGACTCATCTTTCATACATTTGATATGTGTTATTAGATAGTATAATTGGTATTATTACATAGTATAAAACAAAGTCGCTTCCCGCGTCTGTATAAGAAAAAAAAATCCTTCACCGGCTTTCTGTCTCTTTCCTAATTCGGTAGAGTTTATTGTGTCATCTAGGAGGGCTGTATAGGGAGCCGTACAACTTCTGCGCCTTAGCCGCCGTCTTCGCTTTCCTCTTCCATTCCATGTACACTCTCTTTTTGTCATAGTTCAGACTGGCATTCCCAGTATCTACCATTTACTAAATTGCCAAATTATAACTTTTTGATTCATAGGAATACCATAAAACACAATGAGCAAGTTATTTTTACTGATGAAAAAATTTTGGCATTTCATGTAGGTAATAGACACAGTACCTACTGTCCTTATATTTTTTACGGCTTTTCTTTGAACCCTCCATGAGCGAGACTTCAGGGACTCTAAACGGCACATTCTTAAAGCCACCCCAGTGTTCGTCCACACGTGCGCGTTGGGCTGTGGGAGCGCAGATCGCTTCCCAGCCCAACTAGTGCTGGCCGCAGCGGCCGCGTCGGACACAAAGTGAAGCAGTGATTCAATTGAAACGCAGCCATTAGTCAAATGTTAGTTTATTTGTAATTTTAAGAATATTGGAAGTCATGATAACAGATTGTAAGAGGTCGCGTCACAATGTTTCGCTGCCTCGCAGTCGTTAAGGGGCGGGATGCACCGTGTAAATATAACAATACGATAAATCACCTGTAAAGTCGACGATTTAATCAATGCGCGGCAACCTACATGGTGCAACCCATCATTAGTATTTATAATTCAATCGAAATAAAATACCCATAGGTATATGAAAAGCTTGAACAAACAAAACGCACCATCCATTAACAATGAACGTTTTGTTTTGAGACAGTGAACAAACTGTGAAAGTTGCACCTGTGACGTTTACTTCTGAAGAAAACGAAGCGCCGTGGCCGAGAAGGCGGCAATTCCAAACTATGCAATGACTATCATCTATGGAAAAAGTAGGTAACCACGTAATTATGTACAAGTGACGTCTCACGGAGTCGTCTGTCGGCGGCCATCTGATGGCGGCGCCGAGCTCGGCCGGCAGCGAGCGCCGGCGCGCCGCGCCACGACCTGACTCATCATTTATGCTTACTCCAATGAGAATCGGATTTAATTCGCCGTGGAACTTTCGACATATTTTCTAAAAGTTATATACACCTAAAATTATTTACTTTTAAAGTCAGTAGACTACCGGCCGGTTTCGAACACCTGTGCCGGCGGGTCACAGATGCATCACCGGCCGCCGGCCGCAGCGGACTGGACTACAAGGTCACAATAACATTAGTGCGTCGGTGGGAACTGCGCTTCGCACCGTGCGCATCACGTCCCACTGTAGTTACACTTCACAATATTCGTACGAACGCTTAGGTATTAGTAGATATTTATTATCCGTGCGATAATCATTATTACTTGGAATTACCGGCCCACACTCATGAGTCATGACTCGTGTAGAAAATACCAGTAATATAATATGTACAGAGTTTCAATAGCCTGTATACGTGAGTCACGTGGCGCGCGGGCGCGTGGCGGCGGCCGCCAGCGCCAGCAGCACGCCGGCGGCGGGGGCCGCGCGCCGCGCGCCGCTCGTGTTGCGGCTCAGCGTGGCCGCCATCTTGTCACCTGCAACACGCGTGACGCGTCCAGTCAGCGCGACCGCGCGGCCCCAGGCGCGGCGCCGCACTCGCTCAGCGCACCGTACTTACTGCCTTCAGACACGTAGACGAATATGTGCGCGGGCTCGGTGTTGGCGGCGCAGCACGTGTAGTTGCCGGAGTGCTGCGGGCCGGCCGCGCGGATGGCCAGCGCCGACTGCGTCTTGGGCCCCGGCTCCGTCTGCACCGTGACGCCGCGCGCCGCGTCGTAGTTGATCATGCGCGCGTTGTGGTACCAGAACACGTACTGCGGCGGCACCGGACTCTGCACACAGCATGCATTAGGCGCGGCCTGCGCAGCGAGGCGCGGGGAAACGCGGCGTACCTTCTCTATAATGCACACCAGGTTGATGGTGGAGCCGGCGTCGACGTGGTGCTCGTCGGCGCCTAGGATGAAGGCTTCGGGCACCGCGATGTGCAGGTGCACCAGCCGCGACAGCGTGCCGCCGCCGGTCGACACCTGCCCAGCATCAGTCACGACTCAGACAGAAGCTCGTACGTGGTGTGTAGGTGTTGGCATGCGAGAGACAGTAAACACGAACGGAGAGGCGCGTACCTGGCACTCGTAGGTGCCGTTGTCTCGCTTCTGCACGTACTTGATCTGCAGCACCCAGTCGTCCGAGCCCTCGCTGTGCAGCACCTGGCGCACACGCACTTCGTCAGACAGCTGCGGAGCTCTTCACTAAATACAATAACTAGATAACGCGGACTTGACTTCTAGTTGAAGTCGGTTTCCAGCTAATATTTGTAAGTAGGTACTTTCAGAACGGTGACTAGCTTTTGAATCTGTTATTGTTTGTATTGTGTCGGCGTGGCCTTAGCGGGAACTCAGGACTTAGGTAAACTCAGGACTTTAGGGAGATAGAAAGTGCTAATACAACAGCTGAGCGGCCAGCGTTTGTGGCCAGGCGCCCCTGGTGCTGCAGCCGGCGCTTCTTGGAACAGCACAATATTGTTGTGAGGGATAATTGCAGCTACTAAATAATTAATTAATGTAAGAATAAATGAAACAACTAGTTACAGCAAACAACAAATATACCTGGAAGCGCTCGTCGTTAGTGTACATGAGCATACCGGAGCTGATGATGTGCCAGTCGCGGCGGCGCACCCACGACACCTGCAACACGGCGCTCGTTACTAGCGGGCGAGGGGCGCGGGGGGCGGGGAGCGCGGGGTACGCGGGGGCGGGGGCGGGGGGGGTGCGGGGTACTGACGCCGCGCTCGCCGAGGTTGCGCACGGGGCAGTGCAGGAAGGCCACTGCGCCCAGCTGCGCCAGCACCTCCTCCTGCGTGTTGTTGATGGTGGGCTCGCGGTGCAGCGCCTCCAGCGAGCCGTACCACAGCTCGCGCCACGCCGGCACCTCGGCCACCTCGGGCAGCTCGAGCTCGGCGTCGGGGGCGGGCGTGACGTCACGCGGCGCGGCGGCGGCGGCGGCCACAGCGGCCAGCAGCGCGACGCGAAGCGCGTGCGCTGCCCGCGCCATGCCACGCTGCTCGCTCCGCGCGCGCGCTACATCACCTGCACCTGCAGATAACATCACATAGTGCCAGATATTTCACTTGGTTCTGCCGAATAAAGTTAACGACCACGTTTCAGAGAAACAGAAGGGGCTTTGGGAGCTCGCTTTTGCAATATTATTCTTGACCATCTTACTCAATTTCAAACTGAAATATTATCAAATTTTTGATTTCTTTACAACTTTAGCACTTTTCGAACGTCTGACACATCTTACATAGTTTCGCGTTTAGTAGAATAGTGACTAAGCAGGGCCGGCCAGTCCATGCGGCGAACGGGGCGGGCGCTCCAGGCGCCAAATCCTAGGGGGCGCCAAAATGGCAATGAATGTTTCTTTTTTTGTTTTTCTTTATGTTTGTATTTTAAGCGATCCGCGCGAATAGAGTGCGCGGGCGGCGAGGTGGGGCGCCGGCCACCACATAGCCCCACTAACCTCACTCACGCGATGCAATCCGCGCAAGGTGGCTGGCTCCATTAGAATGGATTTTGGTGTGGACAAATGTGCAGTTGTAGAATTCAAGGGACTAGAACTCTCAGATTCTATAAACCTGGGATCAATCTCTGCAAATTATACCTGCAGATTCTTGGATTTTGCAGAGGACTTAGGCATCATATCGCTGACATAAAACAAACTAAACCGGAGCTTTTCTTTGGCCGTCTGGATAAGGTTCTTAAAATTTCCTTATCAGGTTGCAACAAGGTTCGCGCCCTGTAATGGTTGGATCATACCAGTCCTTCGGCATAGGTACTTAAGTGAAGTCAAATGAATAGGAGAGCCTGGTCACTGCTCACCGCAGAACGAACGCATCACCCATGATATCTGTGGTGAGATTGTACATCCCACGGAATTGTTGAGGACGAGCCATTTTAAATCGTGTGTTATCGATTAGTCGTGGTGGCCTTGGCCTAGTGGTTAAAGAGCCAACCTCTCAATTATGAGGGCGTGGGTTCGATTCCAGGTCAGGCGAGTACCAATGCAACTTTTCTAAGTTTGTATTACTTTCTAAGTATATCTTGGACACCAATGACTGTTTCGGATGGCACGTTAAACTGTAGGTCCCGGCTGTCATTGAACATCCTTGGCAGTCGTTACGGGTTAGTCAGAAGTCAGTAAGTCTGACGCCAGTCTAACTAAGGGAAATTGGGTTGTCTGGGTAACTGGGTTGAGGAGGTCAGATAGGCAGTTGATCCTTGTAAAACACGGGAACTCAGCTGAATCCGGTTAGACTGGAAGCCGACCCCAACATAGTTGGGAAAAGGCTCGGGAGATAATTAGGCGTTTTAAATCCTAAAAGCCTGCTCCAGAACCACTTCCAGGGTCCCCCCTACCTACCATATGTGCAGAGTGTGCAATGCACACGGAGGGCTCAATTTCGGTTCCGCATCCGTCCTCTGGATGCGGCAGCCAGGGAACTGTACGAGGGATACAGAGCGAGAGAGATACAGACGAAGATCGCCCTCCACAAGGCCATTCTCCGGGTCAAAGCCACGGCCAACGCAGAGATGCTGGGGACTCTGGACAGAGAGAGATCGGTGCGGTCGCCCAAACAAAACGGTGCGGGGAATATTCCCCGTCGCATACCGTTATATGAATACCAATTGAAATCTTTGGCAGCTTGCACCACAGGAGCGCCCGTGTTTACTTCCTGTGGGGAGGAAGCCTATCTTGTTATTGTTGTATGTGCGAGCGCGACGAGTAGGAGAGACGCATGTGCGGCGACAGCCCGCGTGACGATGGCGTGATTGACCATGATTTTAGACCTTGTCACTAAAAACTTAAAAAAAAAATCGAGCGCAAATAAAAACTTAAGTAGGTATATCGCTCTAGAAGTCGGTGTCTAGAGATTGCAGCTGTGTTTATTTCGCCACCGACTTCTATATCGATGAACTTAAAAGTTTTTTTTGTGCTTTTAGAACTCGGTCTTATTTTCGTGCCTATTACCTACTTGTGCAAAGTAGTAGGCCATATTAAAACTCCAAAACAGTTGTTATGCCTAGTAGTGAATAGGTTTTCACAAATTACAATTAAATACACATTTCGTGTGTTCGAGACGTGTTGCTCTTTGGTATTGACGACATCTTCAAAAGCAAATACTCCGTTCCGACATAGTTTAATAAGAACGGCCTCTTATAACTTCTAACCCCCTTTGTTGTTCTTTCAAAATAACAATGAAAATGTTATTTGTAGTCGCTCCAGTTCATAAAGTCACCATGGTCCAACCCGCATCTGATATAGCTGTCGTTAGATCGACTCACGGACGTACACTTGACGGATTACCTTCCTACTTCGAGGACGTGGGGGTGCCGAGCGCGGGCACTATGGCGAACATGCCCAGCAGCGCTGGCGCCCACTCACACTCACACAGCACCGCACACAGACGCGGCTCGGGGCGCGTGGACGGCCGGGACGGAGCGGGCGTGCGTGCTCGGCGGCGGCCGCGAGGCGACTGGTCGCGAGCGCGCGGGAACTGGCCGTGAGGCACGCGCCGCCTAGGCCAGGAGCTGTGCCCCCGTACAGAGTAAAACGTACAACTCAAACCATCAACTTAGTAAACTTTATTCTCAAGCTACAAAGAAAACTCTCACTGCATGCTAACATTTTTTTTGAAAATTCTAATTATTCAACTAGGTACCTACTCTACTCCTACATTATTGTTTATGTACATTAACATTACAATTTTATGGAACAATAATTTGAGGACGACTATAGAGTCAATTCACACACAAACGGCCCATTACAAAAAAAATATTTGTGATCGACTCCTGGTGCAGGTATGGGTACTCTTATCGACTGTAAACGCTGTAGTGCGGCGCGGGTTTGCGCAGCTGGCGGGAGCAGGAGGGGCGTGACGTCACGGCGACAGCACCACGCCGAACGCTTATGCCGGCCGGCCGTAGTCACGTCGTAGCTACGCCGCTACAGAGCGGCGCGGCGGCGTAGCTACGATGTGATGTAGCGCCGTAGCCGCCACCGCCGTAGCTACGCCGCCGCCACTTCCCGCTATCTGATATCTTGATCTAACTGGTTAGAAAACGCCATGTAGGTAATGACTTGATTGTTATCATACATGTCAAGACGTTTCTAAGTAAAACCTAATAATTAGCGCGATTTGAGTTCAATCCAACAGCCACAGTAACAGGCTGAAGAGGACTGTGTTAGTTACCATTTAGTATTCTGTGATATTGTTACTTAACTGGTACCTTCGTTTCGTTATTTTCCAATAAGTTAACATGTTTTTAGCTCCAGTTTTATTGGAAACCTGAAATAGTAGCCGTGTCGGCGCCGCGCTCCGTCACCGTGCAGAACACAGCAATGCCGAGCGACGGGTTTGTGTAGAGTGTGTGCAGCACACGCGTCCGCACTGTCCGATTTCATTCGCACGATGTATTTTCAACGCGCGTCAAAGCTCCACTCAAAACAAACAACATCATTTTCATCCGATTTTAAAAAAAGGAGGAGCTTGTCCATTCATTTGGTATTTTTCGTTTTATTCACTCCCGACGCAAAAACGACGGGGTGTATTATAAGTTTGAAATGTCGGCGTATGTGTGTAAATGTGTATGTGTCTGTGTGTGGCATCGTAGCTCGCAAATGGATGTTCCGATTTTAATGGTTTTTTTTATGTTTAAAAGGTATATCAGTCGAGAGAGTTCTTAGCTATGTTTGGTGGAACAGTTAAGTGTTCAAAGTTCATCAGGTCGTTTATCAGGTGTGCTGGGAATGCAACACGCTCAGGTCACTTGCAAGAATAGGTATGTGGGATCTTCTACTACTAATACTACTAATGTCCTCTGCAACCACTGAGCTGGTCTGCCTTTAGTGCTCAAACATAGGAGAACTAGATTTGACAGACAATCTATACACCACCATTTTAAATTGTTTTGTCTGTTTATCTGTTTGTTTGTGCGCGTATCACGTCAAATCTGCGTATTCAATGTAGACAAGGTTTACATAAAAAGTTTATACACATTTTGGGCTATTACTTAGGTCTGTGTCACATCAAAATCGGTCTATCCTATCAAAAGATATTAATTTAATAAGTTCAAGAAGTAAATGTAGTAATGTACTAGATGCGCATGTCACGTCATCACATCAATGCACATAATTATCTCCGTCATTTACCAACCGATTTGAAAAATGCCTTTTTTTTAAGTGTATGCTTTCGCAATGGTCCCATTGTCATCAGATCCAGGAACCCTTTGAAACCGAAGTCACTCTTCAACATTGCAAATATTCATACGTCATCCACATAAACGTACGCTACGTAGCAGTCAATAAATCAAAAAATGCTCACAAAATAAAAAGTACTGAACCAAATTGCGTGAAATAGGGACCAAATGGCAAGTATACTGCATCGAACTAAACAGCTAATCGGGACGTCAAACGTCGGAGAACCTCCTCGTTTGACCTCCTCCCTCGACGGTGACGTTTCGGGCGTAGCATTGGCTAGTGAAACACACAGCAAACAACTCAACACTATAATTATTAAATAATAAACGCGAGGAGGCACGCGTTACGCGTCGAGCGTGGGATTCCTTAAAAAAGTGAGGTCTTCTTCGAGTCCTTTGTCGAAGAAGCAGTTGGAGGGCGGGCCGTTGTGCCCGGCCAGGCAGCGGTGCTGGCGCAGCAGCAGGTACAGCAGCAGGTTGTATTCCGACGTGGCGTTCTGCACCATCTTCAGCGTCACCTCCAGCTGCTCCTGCTGCGCGTCCCAAGCGCGCAGCCGCTCCACGCTGGCGCCTAGGTACTGGTTCAGCTGCACAGACACGCGCCGCTCACTCACCAGCGTACTACGCAAACGACGGCACTACGAGAACTCTAGCGAGGACTCCCAGCGTCCACGCCAGTGTAGTAATAGCCGACGCCAGAACGAGTATGAGAAACGGTACTCAACGAAGTATGGGATACACGCAAACAAACAAACTTACATTCTCTCTTGTTCACGACACGTGCCTGCTGGGCAGTTGACGGCCCTGCTTCACACCGGTCATTCAGTATCTCTACTCTGTATACTTTCGTGGTTACATAAGGCAGGTTTAGATATACTTGTTACCATAATTATTAGTTTAACATGTGGCGATAGCTCCAAAATAGCAACGGTTAATTACGATGGAATTCAATAAGAGTAGGTAGCTACGATAGAAACGCACCTTTACAATTCTTCTTTCCATCAGCTTTCTCTGTATCCACTCGCAAAGATATGTTAACAATCCTAGTATGAGCAACGTTACTGTGACAAACAGGTCAAGCGGTGGCAAGTGAACGAACGCCAGGTCGAACCAGCCGAAGGCGCCGGGCGCGTGCTCGGGCTGCTCGGTGCTGGCCAGCGGGTCCTCCACGCCCGCGTACAGGTCGGGCACGTAGTACTGTGCTGGCAGCAGCAGCAACGCCACCACCGCCGTCACCACCAGCCCGCTCGAACAACCATTTAGCGCCATTGGTAACCCACATTCGTCCACCACGATAACAAAAGATCACTGTACAATACGATCAACATAAAATTGGCCGTTCATTTGTGTGTTGTGTGTGCTAATTTTAAATATTTTATTTACAGTCCTGTTATTATGAGTTATGACACCTCCAATTTTTTCTTCGGGATTTAACAGGACATCCGTTTGTTAAACACCCGTAAAGAAGTAACGAAACGTGTTCCTTTTGCACAAAATAAGGAATACCTCTAAAATTATAAATGTGTACGTTTTGTTTACATTATGCTGTGGGATAATGAAGAAATCTAAATTTCACGTAAACGTTATCGTTCAACGAAAGCTAAAACATTATTTCCAACTGTCCACAAGTTTTTAAATTATTACCAGCTACAGCTGTTTACCAATAAAATATCATATATAATCTGGATGTCCAAAGCAGTCATAAAACGCAATAATCAATATTGCCGTTTTGTCATGTCAAATCTTAAAAGGATTAGTTCTTGAGAGTTCTTGATTAGTTATAATCCCTAGCACCCTCAGATTCTCAGATTAATGAAGGAATACACCTATAGAATAGATTGAGGATGTAACCATGAGACTGTAGGCAAATGTGGAAGTGAGAAGCATATATACGAAATAAATAAGAAAATTGAGACAAAACATAATATTCTCTGTCGCATTCGGGGTACCGGGTTTTTGCTGAGTCAACTTTTAAAAGTTGGCCCAAACAAAGTCCTGTCACTGTCACCGAGAGGTCAACTCGGATCGTTTTTATGTTTTTAGAAAAGTTTCGGCAATTAAGTTATAGTTTCAGGATATATATGAGATATTGACTCCTGTAGGTGAGTGTTTAGTGCATTTTGTGTGGCATACAATGGGAGGGTGCAAGTATTTTCGGCTGCAAAAGCCGCACCGAAAGAAAGGAAGATAAAATGTTACTTCTCACTCGTAAGTGTGCAAATGTAATACTTAAGTTATATATTGTCATCTATTTTTCCCTTAAATCTGTAATAAAAACTGCAAGTAATTAAATTGAATTAAATATTTTGATATACCGAATAAAGTTTTATTGATCATTAGTTAATAGTTAATGTACAATTTAATTTAATTTGTTGGCTTTTTTTTTCAATAAATAAATATGTTTCACTTGACTATCAACTTACAAAACAAATACTATAAACTCACAAACAAACCTACTAGCGGCCTATTTAGGTACATTTGACGTTTTATTAACTCGATTTTTTTCGATTTGTGAACAGAAACAACAAGACTAAATAATATGAATGTGATTGTAAAAGACGAAACAACGGGCAGAGACATTCCACTAAATTATGTTTCAGGATAAATTCTGCAAAATAATATCATTTTGTCATGTCATTGTATTTGCTGGGAAAATAAAAGTAATAAATTATAAAAATACCCTCAAGTACATACACGAAATGGGATTTAAATGTTTCAGAGTTGTACTTAGATACAACGTCGTCCACATACCCTATTATTCTAGATATTGGTTGCAATTTTCCTCTACTTTGCGTATACTTTGTACTATCAATTCTTCATCTTCGCCCGAAGACGAAGATGATTGACTATCATACACATATCAACAGAGTACTTTATTATCCATAATTTAATAACCAAAACGACAATCGCCACCTGTGAGCGGCTTAAACCGTTCCGAATTGAAATCGCGTCAACAGCGCTGTATTGCGCTGTAAGCGAGATAATATAAACGGAACGGCGCGGCTTTTGGCGCTCACAGCAAAGAGTATACAATATACTACGTAAGCTCACAGCGCTAACAGTGGCAACCATTGGCGCAATTCGGAACGCGGCCTTTGCGTCACGAAGAGCGGCCGTCGGCCGTCAAAGTCAACCAAATCACTAATAACACTAATAAGTAAACATTACGTACCTATTTATTGTTTTTTCTTATACTTGTGTAATAAACGAAGACCCTTTTTAACAAACGGTATATTTGTTATTTGACTCGCATACCTACCTTGTTGGTGTACCTGTTAAACAAGATGTGTCGTTTCATTTGACACTTCTTAACAATGTGTTCGTACGTCCACTTTTCTATTGAGAACTCGCAGCGGCTGCTATGAAATGTAACTATTTGCATTCTAGGGACGGCTGTCATGTGGAGGTGAACAACAAACAAAGGCTTAATGACATCGAGTTTGCGTAAACCTACGATAGAAGAATGAAGAAAGTTGTTCTATTCAAGGCAGAGTCGGAAGATTACGAGCAAGCTTTCCTGGTCAGGAAGTACAGCACTGTGTTCGTGGAGCCGCTACAGTTCGAGTTGGTGCAGAGCGGCGAGCTGGCGGCCAGCCTGCTGCGCGACTACACGGGGCTCGTGCTCACCAGCCCGCGTGCAGTCGAAGCCGTGGCCAAGTGCTGGGATCCCACCAAATTCGTCATATGGAACTCCAGGAAAGTGTATACTGTAGGCGACGCTAGTTGTCGTAAAATCAAATTACTTCTTGGCTTAGATGCCCGAGGTATGTCATCAGGAAATGCTGAAAACTTGGCAAAAATTATTTTCAAGGAAAATCCAGCAAATTGCAAGTTTTTATTTCCATGTGGTAACCTAAGATCAGAAAGTCTACCAACAATTTTGGAATCTTCAAACATCCCAGTAGATGCATTAGTGGTGTACGAAACTAAAGAAAATGACAATTTAAAAGAAGACCTAATGAAACTTAATGAGTTGCACAGACCTTGTTGTATGGTTTTTTTCAGTCCTTCAGGATGTGAGTACATACACCGGCAGCTTCAGACCTTTAGCAACAGGCTCTCAGAACTGCCCCATTTTGCTATTGGCAACTCTACAGCATGTAAGATTGAGAATCTCGGGATTGAAGTGGCTGGGGTGGCAGCTAAACCTAAGGCGGATAGCCTAGTGGAATCCATTCACAAGTACTTTACAAGTGACCAAACAAGCTAACACCGTGTACTGTGCTTGTACAGAGTAATCATTTAAACAAATAGATGTATTATGTAACAGTATGCCCATCGTGATGAAATACAGCCTGTGGTGCAGATTTCAAAATATTGTGTTGCAAAGTGCAGATGGTGGTTCATTATTTTATTACTAACTATTGCCAGTTATATCTGTATGTACCTATGTATGCTTAAATCTTTACAACTAGCAACGGATTTTTGGAAAGAAAGGCGATCGTTTGCGCATTGGAAACCACGCCAGGCTACCGAGCTGATGGTCCCGGGTTCAATTCCCGGCACGGCCGACATTTGTGTGATGAGCGTGCTTGTTGGCTGTGGTTGGGGGATCTGAACCCCACCCCCCATTAATATCTATCTCACATGTCCAACAGAAAAAAAATACATGCGCTGCGCTTGTTGCCGTGGAGTGTTTCAGCTCTGTTGGCACACATAACACAAGCTATTCAAAAACTCATGAAGGGGGTAATGTGTGGTATGTGGGGTTGGGTTTAGTATCCCGGTTCTCGCGGAGGTTGTGAAGGGTTTGAGTCCCGCAGTTCAGAACTTTCAGATTATATTTTTTTACTCTTACGTTCATAAGACTCTCATTCATCCCTCATTAAAAAAATAACATTAGGTTCGATAAAATAAGAATTATAAAAATCGGTACAGAAACACCAAGCTTATACCTGAAATACGATAATAAGCCACCGCGTCGTCGCGAGTTAATACTAAATCCTCCTATAAGGATTATTTTTGTGTAACGGTTGCCGCGCTCGACGCGGGTTGCGGCGGTCCTAGCGCCAGCTTCATTCAATATTTGGCTGTTATGTGTTCAGAGCGTTCGAACTTATTAACATGCAATAATGAATTGATATTAACAAAATACCTACTTTTACTTGACTTTTAGTCTTTATATAGTTTAACTGGATTTCTTTTCTATCTTATCAAATTGATATTAGTTGTTTGTTTTGGTAGAGCATATATTTTGAGATACCCTTCCTGTAGTATGTATGTTTATCCGCAATTTTCTCGGGTTTTGCTGAACTGATTTCGATGCACTTATATGAAAAGTATTTGTTACATTCAGAAGGTGTGTTAAACAGACTATAAAAAAGAAGGTTTTGATTTTGATTATGCTAACGAAGTAGCCTCACTGTCATGAGACCCAGGATCTGATGATGAGAACCCTTTGAAACCGAGGGCAACTTTTGAAAATTATAGACATGCATGCTTAAACATTCAGATGTATGCCTGACGATTGAAACGATAGAGTTGAGGGAACACCATAATGTTATGTACTAACTAATGTATGCACCTATTTAAATCTACTACCGAAACCGGGATGGCCCGCTTTGGGTTATTATGTAAACCAGAATAACACGGGCTACTTTGGTAGCAAAAACCGACATCCACGCAGGCGGAGCCGCGGGCGACCATTTGTCTTGAATATAGTCAATGTACAGAATTTACCTCTCTACAGTTTAATTACAGGTATAGACAGACAGTTACAATTAAACATTCCTCCAGCATCACTCTGTCTTATAGAAACATGCACCAAAGATCCGGTGACTACGTACACAGGGTATATGGGGACAGACGGACGTAAGCGAGTTTGTGCGGAACTGTGAAGGGGGTATCGCAACACTGATACTAATGCGAATGTCATAGCGTAGATCAAACTAATTTCTAAAATATTATCCGCATGTAAATAGGTAAATTGAAACAGCATATATTTGTATAAAACCATATAATTATTATCATTAAAAATGTTAAAGTAAAAATGACTGGTACATATTTTGATCGCCATCATACATTAGGTACACTGCTATACGTCACATTTATTCCTTGAAACAGATCGCCGCGGTACTCGAGTAGCTAGACGAGGTGACGCTGCGGAGCTGCGGAGCTGACCGCCCGACACTGACATGTGATATGTATAAGACATACAAAGGAATATTAATCGAAAATTGTAACAGAGGTGCGAGTCGCCGCGCTGCCGCGACCACTCGGTAAGCTCGTGGGGAGACCACACATCGGACAGTATAAAATTATTTCCTATTAATAACTGGTATTATTTATTACATGTCGAATTATTTCTTAACAATAAGTATAATGTACGCTCACTATTGTACGAACAATAAGTAGATAATTTACACATCATGCAAACGATTTGATCCATTACAAGCTTACGAGAAAAGAAGGTCCGCATATGCGACGTTCGCGTCGTCTGTGCAACAATTATGTGACTATCAACGTAATGAATACTTATATTAAAACATTATCCTTCGAATACTTTTCGTGTACAAACCGGTGCATTAAAAAAAACAATCATCAATGGCGGCATGTACTTGCGTTGACGGATATTCTATAAATTTCAAGTAAAATATTTTTTATGACTAAGGGCCAGTTTCATAATGTCCGAATAGCCACTTTCTCCAGAATTTGTTGAATTAAACAATTCTAGAATGCCGCAGAATTTGCATGAAATTATCTTCCAAATAAACTAAATGGAACTTATTCGTAGGTAGTGAAACAGGCCCTAACAACAGACTAAACAAAATAACAGAAAACAAGTAATTCGTAAAAAGAATCACTTCGTGCGTCAGAACATTTTTTCTGGTTACCTTACGAGTGAGAGTGAGCATGGACAGCGCTATTGTGCGAGCGAGAAAACACGGTAACCGCCGCCATTTTAGATTCCTTTCAATGAACCGAGTTATATCATGGATATTTACAGTACCATTTTATATCCTCCTAGGTAAATTTCCATAAACCATACGTAGTGGACGAAGAGGAAACCGGGACAGCACACGGACGAGCTCGAAACGACACGAAATTGGTAAAACACGACTAGATCCACTAAAAAATATTTGTGCAAAAACTAACCAAAGAACCGCCGACGCTCGACAAATTCACAAACGATCCATGGCTAAATCTAAAACGGACTAGAATAAAAATCAGACTTGCAGAAATAATAAAAAGACGGTGCCGGCGCTGGACGCGGGCCGGAGTACAAAACTATAAAACGGGCCGCCTAGAAGTCGGTGGCGGGCGGCCTTCACTATAAGGGGTCGTCCGACACGGGCGCGGGCGCGGCCGGCACGGCGCGGTACTGGCCGCGCCGCGCGCCGCCCAGCGCCATGCCGGCCGCCGCGCACGCGCCGCCCAGCCCCAGCGTCTGCAACGCAACACGTTCATTACATATTTGGGGTTATCATTGCAATTACTTTATTATTCACAATTTTATTCGCTAGCCTGATTGTTTTCGATGAAAGTTTCTAAATACTAATTGGTTCATTCGCAATACTAATTGATTTTTAGTAACCATTTTGAATGGAGATTTGAAAAGCGTTCCCTTATAGTAGTAAAGACGGAAGGTGTACTGACGGCGGCGGAGCAGAGCAGATGCGCGAGGTGCGCGGGCGCCCAGCGGTACTCGGGCGCGGCCAGCACGGCGTGCAGCGTCAGCGCGCCGCCCGCCGCCAGCGACGCCGCGCTCCACGCGCTGGTCCACGCGCCCTGCACAGCGACCCCCCTCTCAATATCACTGCCACTACGTGCTTCCTTTTATTTTTATTACCTACTATATGACAATTTTGAGTCAGTGTGGAACTTCTTGAACATACATTTAGGTAGGCCACTTATAATACTCAAACTGTCAGACAGAATTACATTCTAAAACAAAAACATTGTTCACACACTCACAAAAATAAAATGCATCTACTTTAAATAGTAGTTTTACATGTCAGTAAGAAAAAATAAATATAAACAAAAAAAAAGAAATGACCTTGGAATCTTAATTTGATCCACTCCACAGTCTTCGATTAGGATGAAATATTGCTCACTCTCTGAGCTCTGATGACAATACATGACTAGCTAAGAAACAACATTACAAATTTAATATGGCGGGCCGACTGTTTGAAATCCACCTCAATAGTCTGGGCATCAAATGAAAGGCTTTCCTGTCAGGAATACAAAAAAATTGTCACGTGATTTAAATTCAACATCATGGACACCAATGATGGCGGATTGGCTATTTGAAATGCACCCCATAAAGTCCATTCCATTTATCGAGCACAACCAAGACTTTTGATGGCGGAGCTCTGAATACGTGTCGAGAGTGCTCAATGTATAAAAAAGGGCGCAAGCCGGCAAGGAGCTAAGGACTGATACTCACCAGCTTGTTCCAATCGAGCGGCAGCAGCGCAGCCAGGCGTGTTACGTGCAGCACGAGCAGTGCCGAGTGTAACAGCAGCGAGGACAGCGCCGCCAGCAGCAGCAGGCGCACGCGCGGCGCCAGCGGCACGCGGCCGATGCGCAGCCCCACGCCCGCCCAGACGCAGGCGCACGCGCCCAGCGAGCACAGCACCAGCAGCAGCGAGGCGGCGCCGCGCGGCGTCAGCAGGTGGCGCAGGCGGCAGTACAGCGGCGCGAGCGCGCGCGGGCGCGGCGGCGGCGCGCGCCGGTACTGCGCGTGCGAGTCCCAGCTGCGCTCCGTCAGCTCCGTGCCGGCCGGCGAGCGCCCGCCCGCGCCCGCCCCGCACCCGCTGCCCGCTATCTCGAAGTCCTGCTCCCACACCCGTATTATACGTTCAATATTGCAATCCAGCTTTATTTTCGTGCATCAACGATTCACACAACAACGTGCACCATTACACCAAGATGAATGTTGATTGCAATTGAGGGTTCGATGATAGGACCAAAGCGTAGTTCGCGGAACTCTTTAACGGTTTATGGCAGCTACCATGTTTGAGCTTATTTTTTTAGGGTTCCGTACCCAAAGGGTAAAACGGAACCCTATTGTTTTCGCTCCTCTGTCCGTCCGTCTGTCACCAGGTTGTATCTATCTGTATCACAGATGATGTATTTCTGTTGCCGTTATAACAAGAAATACTGAAAACTAGAATAAAATAAATATTTTGGGGGCTCCCATACAACAAAAGTGATTTTTTTGTTCATTTTCTGCTCGATATCGGTAACGGCAACAGTATTTGCTTGAAATATTCACAGAATATGGAATGTATTACTTACATTAAATATAAGTAATTTTATTAAAATTCAATTAATATTTGAGGGGGGCTCCCATTAAACAGACATGATTTTTTGTCCGTTTTATAAAGAATGGTACGGAACCCTTCGTGTGCGAGTCCGACTCGCACTTGGTCTGTTTTTTGTATTGATAATAACTTTCTATATTATGTGAATTATGAAAGCTAATAGTGGTTATAAAGTGTATTAATCAATGTCACTTAATAAAGCGAAAAATAAAAAAGTGTACCAACTACTACATATACTGAAAAGCAAAAAGAACTTTTAAGTACATCACTCCAGAAGTTGGTGGTGAAATGCTAGATTTGCTATTGTAATGCCCATGCGACGACGTCACGGGCAGCGGATTACTTGTTCCTTGGTCAAAGTCCATTATTTTATTCCATATCCAAGGATGCCCACTGACCTAGAGTTAACTTATGTTTTCAATAACAAATTATTTAATAACAGAATTACTTACTGTGTATAGATAGCATTTAACTCTATGTTATATCACAAGCAAACCATGAAAATATATAAAGACACCGTTATTTTGTACGCCACGACTTTCAGCAATAATAGACGAGTCTAACAATCCTACCTCAACATGTACATAACAACGTTTACGAAGAGACGGAGCTCAGCCAGTACCTGCACGTCTTCGCCGCGGCAGCTCGTCGGCTCCAGCTCTCTAATCTCGTCCAGGAGCAGCTCCACTTCGTCCGTCGAGTACAGTTCGCTCACTGACACGTAGCGCGCCGGCGCCGCTTGCATATCACCCGCCGAGTCGCCTACCGCCGAGCGCCTTTGCCCCGGCACCTCCTGTCACTACTAACCAATAAGGCTCACATTAACCTAGCTCCCTAGTCTCGATGCACAAGCGAATTTACCCAACACACACCTTTTCCACGCGATGTCATTGAGAGTCCGTACCCTTATAAATGACCACATACCCCGAAGTCGATACTGTTGTAAATTATACGAAACTTTGACCTAATAAACAAAATTCAGTGACGCTTCGTGACCCGCCATGTTTATTATCATCATATTTTTTCTTTATCCTACTAGATTATATCCTAGGTACCTCCTACGTCACGAGTGAGTCACGTCAGGCCACAGACTACTTAGGGTGCGTTCCGAAATGCGCTAACAGCGATAACATCACTGATATCGCGCTCACAAACCGTTCCGATTTGTATGTTAGCACGCCAACGTTAACAGCATCGTCACGGATGACGTCACTACCGTCGCCATCTTGCGTTCAGGGTGATATCGTTCACAAGCGTCATGGACTTAATATTACCTATCTTAGGTAACAGCGCCGCCAGCAGCAGCAGGCGCACGCGCGGCGCCAGCGGCACGCGGCCGATGCGCAGCCCCACGCCCGCCCAGACGCAGGCGCACGCGCCCAGCGAGCACAGCACCAGCAGCAGCGAGGCGGCGCCGCGCGGCGTCAGCAGGTGGCGCAGGCGGCAGTACAGCGGCGCGAGCGCGCACGGGCCTACTACTGCGCGGGACTTAAGGGCCTACGTTCCTTTTAAGCCGTAAAAACGTTACGTTCTAAAGCCTACTCCTCATTAATGGCTGGGTGAAAAGATTGAAAAAAAAATATATGTTTACTGTAGATTCATGTACAACAATTTGAGCTAATTTTATTTTCTTATGACAAATGGTTGAGCTGTAAAAAAATATTTAAAAACACGGTATTTTGTTCAAATATATGGTTATAACTTCTAAACGGCTTGGTTTATTTAAAATATTTTTATATAGAAAAATCGGCAGTAAAATTTACTTCCAAATGAGCAATGCTCATGTAAATCAGTCTATATTTTATAAAGAATATGTTAAATATTGAGACTTTCATATTTTAAAAACCGTCTCTGTGCGGGCGAAGCGGCCTGCGCCAGTCGTGCGTTAGCTTTCAGACGGGGAGGCTGTGTCGCTCGCTGCTCCGCTCGCGCTATCGTTCAACTACGCGTACACGTTTGTGTTTGTGGAAGTGTTTACATGGTTTTTGTTTTAGTGTGCATTATAGATTAAGTCGCTTGGGGTAATAGAAATTGTTCCCGCCCGCGCATGGACGCTTTATTGATATTTTTTTATGTTTTTTTTGTACGAATGTGTAAATACTTTTTTTTTATTTAGTTTATTGTGTAAATATAGGAAAAAGAAAAAGATCGGATCAGGAAAACGAAGTCATAAATATTAAATTCAACAAACTGAAGAACAAAGCGCGCAAGAAATCCAACAACGACCAAATGAGGGGCACGATAAAAAGCAGAAAATTGATAATGTTCAAGTTTTAACAGAGACCAATTTTGTACGTCAATTAAAGTTTACTGATTTTTAGAATGCTATTTTATTTTAATCTTATTTCCTTATTTTTATGGTAATTACAAAAAGTCATTATATTATTATAGCAATAATTTATTAGCCTTTTTGTAGGGGTGGCAGTGGTAGTGATTGGGATGTGGTAGTGATGGATGAAATTTTAGTAAACTTATCCACCTAATTATAATTGCAAAATTATAAAATAATTACATCTACGCATTTCAGGACAAATAAATAACATTCTATAAAGTATAATTCCGATATTATTAGTATAGCGTAAATAAAAATTTAGGTAAATAATCATAAAATATAAAATAGATAGTTGATTTGTCTTAGGACCGACTTTATCAAGCCTATGCCATAAAATAATCCCAATATACATATATAAATATATATAACTCAAAGGTGACTGACTGAATGACTGACATAGTAACCTATCAACGCACAGCCCAAACCATGCGCTGGATCGGGCTGAAATTTGGCCAAGAAAAGATTTTGATCAATTCTAACCCCAATGGAATAAAATAGGGGATGAAAGTTTGTATGAAACTTTGACAATTATAAACCGATCGGGCTGAGACTTTTCATGTATAAAGCTACTATGACGTAGGCATCCCCTAAGAAAGGATTTTGATATATTCCCCTAAGAGGATAAAAGAGGATTATTATCAAAAAGTAACTATTGCACGCGGACGAAGTCGCGAGCGGAAGCTAGTAAAACATTAAAGTAGTTTTGTGTATGCGCTAAATAGATGTTATTATTTTTATTTTGTATCATACAGAAAAAATATTATATTATCCAATTCAAAGAAATTGTGCAAAACGAGTACCTTTCCTTAACCTTACTAAGTGTAAAAAAAAAACCGGCCAATTGCGTGTCGGCCCACGCACAATGTAGGCTTCCGTAAATGCACATCAAAATATTGTATTATTAAAAATCAAACATACATTTACAATAATTGAAAAATAAAAATACATTTTGTATTTCAGATTTTTGTATTTCAGATTGCTAAGGAATTTTTTTATCCAAATAAGTTTTATAAGTTGGTCACACTACTCGTAAAACTGTGAAGCGTGGAAGGGTTGCCAACGGAATCCTATTACGAAGGCTGCACTATCCGTAAACATTTGAAACTACATAATACATACCTATGATAAATATATTGTCAAGTAAAATTAATATTTAAAACCTTATATAGTCTTTTAAAAATACCTACCTATTGTTCATCTAAACAAAAATCTACCGTGCAATTGGCATTCTGTTCTGGAGTTGTAGGCATAAACGCCGGCTAGCCGCGCTCGTCGTGTCTCGGTACATAATCTATGATATCTTTTTGGGGTATCGCGGTGCGCTACGGACATATCAGTGTGTGCGGTGCAAATATGAAAGTGTGCGTGTAGCTCCGCCCAGATGCTCAAGGTTATTGAGGGTACTATGCGCCTTAATATTACCTATCTTACGTAATATTAAGTCCATGACAAGCGTTACCACTGCGAGCGGCCTGTCATTTAGGTACATTTGACGTTTTATGGACCCGAGTGTTTTCGATTTGAACAAAAAAAAATAACAAAAAACTAAATATGAAACCCTTTGTTCTAGGTATTGGTTCCAATTTTCCTCTACATTGCGTATACATTTGGACTATCAATTTTTCTTCTTCGCCCGAAGACGAAGACGATGATGATTGACAATCGTCAATCTAGCAGCACATACATATATCCACATGGTACTTTATTTTCCATAATTTAATAACCAGTCAAAACTTTTTAAAATCTTAACAAACGACAATCGCAACTCGCGAGCGGTTTAATTAAACCGTTCCGAATTGAAATCGCGTCAACAGCGTTGTAAGTAAACGCGATAATCAAAACGGAACGGCTTATGGCGCTCAGAGCGCCAACAGTGCCATTGGCGCAATTCGGAACGCGGCCCACATTGCAATAGGTGAAATTATAGCTAACGATGATTTTTTTTAGTTCCTTTTAATGAATTTTTTGCCAAGCTGTAGGAATATTATACCTACCGTTTGCTATTGCTAAGTTTTTTTTGTAAGTACCTACACAATAGTGTTAAATTTGCCCCCTTTATTGCTCCGTAATACGTGCTGATAGCAATATAGCCGGTTTCCAGTATTTCGGTCTTCTGTGCCAATTTCAAACCTTCTCTTATATTATTATCTTATAGCAGCTAATATTATATTATTATCTTATAGTAGCTATTCGCATAAAAAATATGGCAATTGTAAAATTTAAAGAGACGCTATTTGAAATTTTAATTACGAAATGCTATTACAAGATTGACGATTTATTGATAAACTGACATAGGTACTATTTTATTGACATAGAATATTTGTATTTAATCATCATCTCCCGAGCCTTTTCCCAACTATGTTGGGGTCGGCTTCCAGTCTAACCGGATTCAGCTGAGTATCAGTGTTTTACAAGGAGCGACTGCCTATCTGACCTCCTCAACCCAGTTACCCGGGCAACCCAATACCCCTTGGTTAGACTGGCGTCAGACTTACTGGCTTCTGACTACCCGTAACGACTGCCAAGGATGTTCAATGACAGCCGGGACCTACAGTTTAACGTGCCATCCGAAACACAGTCATTGGTGTCCAAGATATACTAAGAAAGTACATACAAACTTAAAAAAGTTGCATTGGTACTTGCCTGACCTGGAATCGAACCCACGCCCTCACACTTGAGATGTTGGCTCTTTAACCACTAGGCCACCACGACTTTTTGTTTTGACAGTTTCAGCTAGATAGTGTATTGAAAATAGGACAGTCACACAAGTTTCCTCGCCGTGTTTTCCTTGTATTTTAAAATAATTTGTATTCAGTACAGTACAGGTAGTATAGTAAAGGTAGTATTCAGAATATTATAGCAAAATAGTTGTCGAAAACTCGTTTCTGTGTTTAAGGCACGACTAAAATTGGAACCCCGTACCCGATATCAGTAGGTCAGCACACACAACACTATTTTTATTTCATTAACACATTAAACGCCATCCAGCTTCGTCGAAATGAAAATACGACTATTAAGGTATGGACAATGTGACCATACGTCCCGTTATGAACGGGACTGTCCCTTTTTCCGTTACTCTGTCCCGGTGTCCCTGAGTAAACCGTCGGGACGCCGAATTGTCCCGTTTTCACTAACAGTCAGTCAACAACACGGGTAGTATCAAAATAATATAAAAAAGACGATTAAGGTTTTCTGATATTTGCGACGTTGCACGCGCCGCATAGCGACGTGATGTACGAGATGCGGCGCGCGAATTAAGCGATTCGCTTTCAACGCTTGGTGTTGCAGCCGCAGGTTCGATTCCCATCATCCTCCTGCCCTTATCCCAAGTTTTACTTGGGGTCGGCGCAGCATGTTTTTGTCTTCCACGCTCTTCTATCTGCCGTCATCTCACAAGTTACCTTCTTTCTAGCCATATCAACTTTCACGCAATCCATCCATCGTTTCTTTGGTCGTCCCCTTCCTCTATATCCACCCACATTCATGTTCAAAACCTTTCTCACAACATGATCCTCATTCCTCCGCATTACATGCCCATACCATGCTAGCTGGTTCCCACTTAGTTTTTCGGTTACCGGTGCCACTTTTAAACTTCCTCTTATATACTCATTCCTTACTCTATCCATTCGCGTAACACCACACATTCCTCTTAACATTCGGTAACAACATTATAACGGCTCGCGCCGTGCTAATTCCTAATACTCGTTAACTCGTATAAAATATTAGACGCGTAAGCAACACGACTGCATTGGATCGCTGCTAGCTAATAAGAGACTCATTCTTGCTGCAGGCAGTCGTGTTTCATTTATTACTCGTAAAAATATAGGCAAATATGTTTCTTTATGGTGGATTGGTGGTCCAAGTCACGAGTCACGAACCACATGCGTGGAGTACTTCACGCTCTTAAGAGGGCTATCACCGAAAGTTGGCAACGTCGCAAATAGCTGTCAAATATTTACACGTTTTAATTAATTTGGCTATTTTACTATATGAAAGTAAGACATATGCTCAGGGAGCTCCCTACAACATTGAATAAGAATTGCAATATGGAACCTCAACTAAGCACGTCAAGCCAAAGCTTGTCTCCAAGAAAAAAAAAGCAATTACATTAATTCAGAAACTTTTCCATTCATTCACTTTTTCACAACACTATTTTAATTTCATCAAAAACTGACAACACAGTAAACGTCATTATGTGTTCGTTGAAATAAAAATACGACTATAAGTCAAGAATAATACGAGGCACTATACATTGACGTTGTATGAAGACTGGAACGGTCACCCTACGCGAAACAGTATTATACAGTACAGAACCTTGTACTTTTTTAATGTTTTTTTGCGATGGGGGTTGCTTTTATTTCTCTCCTCATAATATAATTGCCCATGAACCGCAAGACAATATACACCAAGCAGTAAGCGAAAAAAAACAGCAGAAGTTCATACAACAATAATATTTATTACTTAAAGAAATAGTTACTATCCTCGATTCATTATCACAGAGACGATCAATATTACATGTAAAGTAAAATTATTGTATCTTAAGTAGATAAACTAGAAAGGTTTGTGTAGGGAATGATACTTACAATGTCACTGAGGCCAACCGTGGCGTTAAGATTAACCTTAATAATAATAAAAAACGTAACATAAAAACTTTAACATATTAACATTGTCAATCACCTACAGGTGCTTCACGCCCACCAAGCCAGCTGTGCAGTTGGTCCAAATAGTAGCTTAAGTTAGACAGCCTTTACGATTTACCTACTGTTACTACTCTTTTGAATCAGGTGCGCCATAACTATTTGGAACATAATTATATCAAAATTATTATTATTACGAACTGAAAACAACAAAAACTTAAAGAAATCTTATTAATTAGTTTGCTTTACAGTGGTCAGACCAGAGGTAATCTTACAACTAACATTGTCTTACGGCTAATGTAACAATTTATTATATAATATATGCTTAACGTTGGAGTCAGGACTAATGTGGAGGTATATTCTGTTTTGTAGCGACACAAGGCACTCGGGAGGAACATTAGGTGACGGCTACATGCCGAAGCCGGGCGGCGCTCGCACGGGCGGCGCGTGCGGCGGCGGCCAGCGCGGCGGCGGCCAGCGCGGCGGGCCAACAGCGCGGCCCAGCGCGCCCGCCATGTACCAGTGCGCCGCCTCCGGGTTCACGTGCGCCAGCATGCGGTACGTGTCGCTCTCGGCCGGGCTCAGCGCCAGCCAGCCCGGCCCCAGCCAGGCCGGCCCGTGCCAGGGAGACCGCGGCGCCAGCCCCGCCGGCTGCGGGTGCACCACGGACTGCGGCCGACACTCTGCCTGAGAAGCCTGATGGTGGTCGTCCGGTGGAATACTGACACTCGGTTGTTGATGAACGTCCAGTTGAACGTCAATGGCGGAATGCGACCGACCGCAAGGCGCCGGTGCGTCGGACGGTCGGGAAGCGCGGGCCGCGGGAGGCGGGGCGGCCGGTGGTGATGGAGAACACCCAGGCGTCGTCTCGGGGGGAGATATTTTACTGAGCGATGAAGGACAAGGAAAAGAAAACTCGGACGTAGGCAACCACAGCGGAATCCGAGTGGGACGTTCGGCAGGGTCGTCACTGGCAGACGAGTCGCGCGACACGTCGTACAGACCGTGCAGTGTGTCGGCGGAGGGCGGGCGCGAGAGGGCGGGCGGGGGGGCGGGCGCGGTGTCGGGCGGCAGGCAGGCGGGCACGTGCTGGCGGTACGCGTCCACGTAGTCGAGCGCGATGCCGTCACGCAGGTAGGCGTGTATCTCCTCCAGGTTGGGCGTGGCGCCGCTCTCGAGCGCCTCGAACCTCGGGTATAGGTAGCACTCCGCCGTCTGCAAAACGCGCAAGCGTCAGCGGCCTCGAAATGACCGACTGTGCGCGAATCTCGAGGACGCGTCCGATGATGTTTTTCGTACCGAACCCTTCCCCGAGGTTCGAGCGCAGCGATTACCGGTTCTTTTACTATAACACCTATTTGTATAATGATATAGTATAAGCTTAAATAATATTCGGAAGTGTATCTCGATATTTCTTATCTAAATCGAGTCGGCGACGAAGGACGGGATGAGTGAGTTCTCGGACGGTTGTCGGGTCGGGCGCAGCGGGTAGCGGTGCCGCTTGCAGCCGCGCGTGCAGCTCGCGCAGGCGGCGCAGCAGCGGCGCGCGGGGCGCGGCCGGGGGCGGGGGCGGGGCCGGGGGCGGGGCCGCGTCGCCGTCCCACGTGCGCAGGCGGCGCGGCGCCAGCCCCGCCACCTCGGAGGCGGAGGCGGACACGTCGCTGAGGCTGGCGGAGTCGGCACTCACCCGCAGCGCAGAGTCGGGCCGCGCGTCGGCGTGGCCGGTGCGGATGAGGTCGGCGCTCAGGCAGCGGTCCTCCGCGCCCGACGTATCGATCAACAGCGTCTCGATCACGTCCTCCTGGAACACGGTGACGGCTGAGCGAGCGATACGAGCCTACTCTAAGTCGTCATTAGATTGGAAAACAAAGCGTGAAAATAACGGTGGGGCCTCTATCGCACATATAGCAACCCTTTATAGTACGACAATAATGGTCTCGATACTTTGGTTTATTTATATTTTTTTTATTTAATGGGTTTTGGAAGAGCTCGAGGCTAGGTAATAACAACGGCACAGAACAATCTTTAAGGTTAAGCCACACTTCAAGATTGTCCTGTGTGTCATTTGTAGATTGTCATCTGTGAGTCAGAAGCTCAAACATCACTACTCAAAAAGTATAGGATATTAACAATGCCATCATTATACATTGTAGAGATTGCTATGTTTTTTTAACCAAATACACATTTATTTCCAAGCTTCAGAGACTTGTCAAATCGTAGTAGACGTGATAATACTATCCTATGCTCACAAAGCTCAAACACCACCCGTGGCACCCGTTACATATGATAAACTGCCAAAAAGTTGGAAGGGAGAAAATATACATCATTTATAAAAAAAAAAAAAAAAAATTGTGGAAAAGAAAGCACTACAGTAGCCCAGAATTCCTGAATTATAATATTATGTCTATTTCTCAAAATGGATGTAGGAATGGGTCCCGCGGTACTAAGGAGCTGCTCCTCATTGACATGGTCATTAGCCAACAGGTTCGGCGATCCCGAAAGAATCTGCCGACATGTTGGATAGATTACAAGAAGGCCTACGACTCAGTTCCTCATATCTCAAGAGGGTGATGGTTATGCACCTTTTTTACGTCATGTATGGGCGATTACTCCGAGGTTTCTAGTCCGATTAGTGTAATTCTATTTTTGTTCGATGCAGTATACTTGCCATTTGGTCCCATAAAAAAGATAATAATATCATCCAATTTGGTTTAAGTACTTTTTATTTTATGAGCATTTGTTTGATTTATGTGGATGATGTTATAATCGGTTCTACGTTCGGTTAATGAGAATTTCCCACAAACTTGAGTTATGATAGCTATTATGGAAGGTATGGAGTGTATAAATGGATGACGAAACACGATTTTGGATCTGATACTAAAAAGATAAAAAAAAAAACATTTTTGTACGCCTAAGTTTGATATTTGATATTCATTGTATGATATAAAAACCTGCATAATTCTATGTACACTCAAAGAATGATGCAGGCGCGCGTAGCAGTATAGTGATGGTGTAAGTGTCGGCGCGCGTACCTCGGGGTCGACGGCGACGACGTTGGCGACGAGACGCGTGTCGCGCACCAGGCGCAGGAAGGCGGCGGCGGCGGCGGGCGGCCAGCGGCGGCCGGCCGCGCACGGCCGCACGCCGGCCAGGCGCGCGCGCGCCGCCTGCGCGGGCAGGCGCGCCCACTGGCGCCGCAGCGGCCGCAGCGCGCGCGCCGCCACCGTGTCCACCGTGCCGTAGTCCACGTGCCGCACCTGTCCGAAGCGCGAGGTGCTACACTACGTTTTGAGATTTTACCTCATTGTGTTTCTATTAGACAATAGATGGATGCGTGGAAAGTGAGTAGACAGTTTTCTATATTTTCTTTGTCATTTTAATTCTTCCGTCAGCCCCCTTCAGAAAATAAAATAGAAAAAATAAAAAAGAAATTGTTTTTCACTTCTAGTTCTGTTCTGTTCTTCGTCTTCATCATTGATCATGATGATCATGGGTGAGTTAGCAACGAAATCGGGGCCTTTCGAACAAATGTGAGAACTATACGAGTGACTTTACACGTAAAATGGGCTTCCCGCTAAGGTCATATTTCGAAAATGTTGTTGTTCTAGCGTTACCTAGAGCCAACTTAGAGTTGGGGTTCGAATCGAGGAGGTACCTTGACGGTGTCGCTGTCGATGATCTTGACGATGAGCGAGCGGTGCCAGTCGCGCTCGTACAGCGAGCTGCAGTAGTGGCCCACGCGCACGGCGCCGCGCGCCAGCGTGCGGCCGCGGCCCTCGCCGTTGTAGTAGTGCCTGCCATTCACTTTCTTGCTAACTAACGCCCGCTTTTTTTATAATAATTTTTGGGGTTATACAGTGAGATCCAAAAGGTTTTGAAGATGACGACATGTTAAAGTTAAGTTATTCAGTTAATAAGTGGGTAGTTGACTAGGTCAAAAATATAATCCCATATGATATTAATTTGGTAAAGCGTCGAAAAATAATGTCACTTTCATTTATCGTTTTGGAGAAAAATCTATAGGGATTTTTTTATCGATAATTTAAGTATTTGTAATAAGTAATTGTAACGTCATAATTCTAACTTTCATATAAATTGCATAGGAAGTAACCGTTTTTGGCAAACCGCGTTTGTTAAATCAAAGTAACGAATTTGACTAGTTGTCAACTACCCTATTGAAACAACATAAATCCAATGTTTAAAATAACTGATGATGTGTATGTCTTGTCTTGAGCAGACCGACGGCGAAATACTGAAACGCCTCTAAAGACAGCTCAAACATCATTATATTTCTAAATGACAATTTTGATTCATTTTATTACTTTATATGTTAACAAGAACTGAAAGATCGAGCTCAAATAAGCGGGGTACTGACGTCATCTCGTCCATCATTTCCTCCATGGCGATGTTGTACTGGTCACCCAGGCGGATGAGCCAGAAGTGCGAGGGCGAGTACACCTCGCCCACGATGACCTCGAGCATGGCGCCGGGCCGCACCTCGCGCAGCGACACCGCCGGGATGCTCTCCATGAAGTGCACGCAGTCTGCGGGGAACACGTCCGCGTCCTGCACAACCCCGCCCAATGTATTTCCTAACTATATGCAATATAGCATACTATGCAAAAAAAACCGTAACATCTTGGCAGAGCTTCCAACAAAAATTCCGCGAGGAAAGTAGTACGTTCGCTTGAACACGCGCTGAAGCAGACCAAGCACACATGCAGTACGCGATCTGCACTCCTTAGTGAGGGCACGTCACGTATGCGGTATGGCGCTACCGATAGATCGATACATCTGAGTAAGTACAAACCAGAACACACAATCTTGATATAAGAATGTAATCAAAGATGGGAAAACGCTTTTTACAAAAGAATAAAACCGACTTCACGAAAAAATGTATGTTTTTATCTTTTTAGTTCCAAGTTCTAAAATCATGGTTTGTCATCGATTTATACACTTAATACTACCACTATTAGCTGTCATAACTCACATAAATAGAAAGTTATCATCAATACCAACAAGCTCTAACATAGGTACGGTAGCTGCCATAACCCGATAAAGAGTTCCGCGAACTACGCTTTGATCCTATCATCGAACCCTCAATTGCAATCAACATTCCTCCCGGTGTAAAGTTCTCATCAACACGAATAAAATAAGCCCAACCACGAAGTAGTTAGTACATACCGTCTCGACTATCTGACGTTTCCACCATCGGCTCAGTTCTAAACCTTAACTTATGTGGTGTCATCGTCAGGCATGCACCTCAATCTAAAGTTTATACCCCGTGCAAGCCTACAATTTTACCTACAAAAGATGCCTTCGATTTCAAAGGGAACTATATCAAAAGCGTACCCCTTGTAACAAAAAAGATTTTTTCGAATCGGTTGATAAATGATGGACATAATCATAGCGCCGACGTCCCTACAGTCTAGCTGACAGAATGCGTCACAATGTGTCTGTGAATAATTCGCGGCGGACTTGTTGTCTGCCATACAGACTACGGAGTACATCGCACCAAACCCAATGGAGTGCGGGCAGTAGTAGAGGAATGCTCACAAAGTCGATGCCTGGCAGCGCGTCGTCGGGGTCGGGCGGCGCGCGGGCGGGCGCGCGCGCGGGCCGCGGGCGGGGCGCGGGCGGCGGGGCTGCGGGGGCGGCGGGGCCGGCGCCGCGCGGCTGCAGGCGCCAGTCGCCGGTGTCCTCGGGCCGCGTGATCACCACGCGCTCCTCCAGCGCGTACACCAGGCTGATGATGCTTGTGTACCCGAACCGCGTGAAGTTTATTTCGCGGTTGAAGCGTTCCCTGTGACAAAACAATATTTAATTGCGGTCTTTTTTTGCTTAAATTATTCTATGATCTTGCCAACTGATTTGGCCCCTGCATATAAATGTATTTGTTAAAAATATTTGTTACGGCTAAAACCCGAAGTGCGGCTACACCTAGTTTTAGCCGGTCAAACTTGGTGTAGCCACTTACTCTTGGTTAAAACTAGTATTGTATTAGCCGATTATTTTCGGGTAAAACTGGCTGGCGCCCAAGCTGATGGGTGCAGCAGGCGCGCTTTCAACGTTGCTTCCCAACTTGGGGGGCCCGAGCGCCGCTTGTAGGCGGTTGTACATGGGAATCGTGCGATCCATGGCCCTGTATGGGGCCCCTGTGTGGGCGCTGGACCTGACGGCCGGTACTCTCGCCATTCTGCGCAAACCGCAGAGGGCGATGGCCGTCAGAGTCGTCCGCGGGTATCGCACGATCTCCTACGAGGCGGCTTGCGTCCTGGCCGGATCCCCGCCCTGGGACCTAGAGGCGAAAGTACTCGCGTCATTATACCGATGGCGCGAGGAAGAGCGGGCACGGGGCTCGAACCCGGTGCAGCGTCAGATCGCGCTGCGCCGGGTAGAGCTCCGTCAGGTCTTGGTGGCGGAATGGCGGCAGAGGCTTCTGCGCCCTACCGCTGGCCTCGCTACCGTCGAGGCGATCCGGCCAGTACTCGACGACTGGCTCGGGAGAAGGCACGGCTCCCTGTCGTTCAGGGTGACGCAGGTGCTGTCGGGGCACGGTTGCTTCGGCAAGTACCTGTGCCGCATAGACAGGGAGCCGGACGCTCGGTGCCACCACTGCGTTCATTGCGGAGAGGACACGGCGCAACACACGCTCGCCGAGTGTGTGGCTTGGGAGGAGCAGCGCCGTGTCCTCACAAACGAGGTAGGAGTCGACCTGTCGCTGCCGGCTGTGGTGCGGAAGATGGTCGGTAGGGCGGAGTCGTGGGACGCGGTGGTGTCCTTCTGCGAGGACGTGATGTCGCAGAAGGAATCTGCGGAACGGGAGAGGGAAATCACGACTCCCTTCCCGGGCCGCAGAAGGCGAACCGGGCGCAGGAGACGGGCGGACAACGCCCTTTTCCGCCCCCCATAAACGGGTCCAGGGGCGAGGGACTTGGGGAAGTCCCCGCCCCCCTTTTCGATGGACCCGAGGTGGAGGCGCGCCTCTGAGGCGATGCACGGGGTAGTCTAACACCTCACTACCCCGTGCAGGAGGCGAGGCCCGGACAGCCGGGCCAGCACTAGTGCGGAGCTGCGGAAGAATCTGGATTCCCGCGGCCCCGCGCGCACGTGCGAGGTGACACCGGGGTGGTTTTAGCCGGTAAGAGTCCGGCACACCCCTCCGCCTCTCCCCAGGCGGAGGATAGTCCATGAGGATTTCCCCCCGAAAAAAAAAACTGGATGCGTAACGCGCCTAAGCACTTCGTCCTTATATTTATTTCGTCCTAATATATATTTCGCAATCGCGTAGACGAATGCCTGGCTTGCTGAGGGGCAGGGAACAGGGTAGCGCGCACCCGGCTCACGCGCGGCGAGGCTGGACGTAACCACGCGAAATGTTTTCTATTTCTTCGGTAGTGATGATGCTTGTGATTATAACACTGAACACTGTCAAAAGGCCATGGAAAGAAGCATGACAGGAATAAGCATACAAGACAAAGTGAGGAGCAGCAAAATAAGAGAAGAACCCAAAGTCACTGATATACTAACCAAAATAGACCAACAAAAATGGAGGTGGGCTGGCCATATGATCAGAGACCCCAGACATAAATGGAGGACGTCAACAAATGAGATAGGAGGATGAACTCAAACTCACAGCTGGCCACAATTGGAGAACAGTAGCACAAGATAGAACTCAATGGAAGTTGTTTGAGAAGGCTTATGCCAAGAGGCCAACTGAACTGCGGGCATCTTATGAATGAATGATGAATAAATTAAGAGTCAAAACTTTCTGTAAAATATTATGTACCTTATAGTTCAGAATAAATAGCTTTTATTTATTTGTATTTAGGAGAATTCTGTAATTCTCATTTTCTCTGATTTTCAATTTTAATTGACTTTTTATTTACAGCCTTTAGACTTTCTCTGCGTATTTTAGTAACACCCTGCATAAAAGTATAAGTACATTCATTTAACATTTATCACACAGGCCACGGCTGCTGGCTGGAGCCTTAACTTGTACCCTAACACAGGGATAGCCCAGTTAAGCAGTAAACAGCCTGTTGGGCTGAACTACCAGATGCATTATGAAAACATATACAAGACCACAGCCATACTGGGAATCAAACCCAGTCAGGAAATCCAACATGGTGAACATGGCACCAATAGGTTTTAGTGTCATGTTGCACCACTTTAGCAATACCTGTACAGCAAAGTCCTCACCTGTAGAGTCGTATCAGGTCAGTGCACCACACTCCCCCCGGGGCTGCGCCGATCAGCTCCATTATATCTGACTTCAGCTCCTCCAGCTGTAGAGCCTTAGTGCTGCTGTTACCTATACAATGGAGCACTATTAATATTTTACTCTTTTCTATTACTTGTAGCACACAACTTTAAACTTACTGGATGATGTATGTTTTCCTGAATCATCGTCTTGGCACAGAGATATTGCTAGTCCTTTCTCTGAGGAGAGCTCTTCAAAATTTTGTACACTATTATACAGTGGAAGACGTTTCTTGAGGAAATTCTTAACATCTGTACTGGTAGCCTGTTGATTAACATTTTCTTTGTTTTGGCTGCTGACAGGGACAATGACAGAAGCTTTCACCTCAGCTTGCTCAGGTTCTACAATGACAGGTGGTGTGTCTTTGACAGATTTCTTAACTATTTGATCTTGTTTTGGTAGCTTCACTACAGGCTCTGGTATACTTCTCCTCTTTGATTTGCTGTCAGTAAATAAAAATCAAAGCATCAATCACAGCGTTTATAGATCTGTTCAAATCAGCATTGCTAGCTTTGATTGATGTTGCAATTTAAAAATATTAACCAAGAAAATGAGACTTAACATTTCAGGGGACTTCAGCTCAGTAATCAGTAGCCTTTCAAGTGAGTCTTCAGTACTCATCTAATTATACAATGCCAAAGTAAACTGTTACTTCTTGTGGCACAGCACAATAACATTAGGTGACATAGCATACAAAGCTGGCTCCATAGTTCATTGTGCTAGAAATTATATCTTAAAATAAAATACCTCTTTTAGTGGGAGCAACTTACAATTTAGCAGTAGAAGGTACTTTCTGTCTCTGTACAAACTGGTCAATATGTTTCAGTGTGTCTGGCACGATCAGAGTGAGTACTGGGTTGGACGAAGGCCCTGTCATCTATAAGCAACAACATAATCATACATTAACACATTAGTGTCCAGGAAGTTGCATGCCCTAACTAATGTCAAAGCATAAATTATCTGTTTTTAGGTGCAAATGCCTGGTGCCTGGTAACAGCATACCCGTAATAAATGATTGCAAAATTATTAATATTTCAATAAATTAAGAGAAGACTACCCCATTTAGTCAGGTTTATATTGATTAAGTAGGTAATTGTATTTACATACAATGAACGTATTGAAGATAAGGTATTGCTCACCACAAAACAGTCACTGAAGCGCTCTTTGAGGAAGGCCACAGGGTCTCTGTGGCCGTACTTGGCGAGCGGCACGGGCGCCCCTACCATGTTGCGGTAGTCACGCAGCAAGCTGCGAACGTCCATCTGTGTCGGGCTCGACACTACCAGCGACCGCAACAACGACTTAAGCTCTTTCATTTCATCGTCCATCGTGTTTACATTTACGAACTACAGTCAACAGTTTATAACTCCCGATGATAATTTAACAAAATCAAACTTCGATCTTTTTTCATTTTCATATTGAGTGAAGAGCAGTGGAATGAGTTTATAAGTTACTGGAAAGTTCCTTTGTTTATAATTAATAATGCACAGAAAACCGGATGGCGATAGTGACGAGTTCTGGAATTTTCAAAATTTGCTAAGTAGACGGTTTTAATAAAATATCTACCTACAGCACCTAAGTAACCGATTCCTGAAGTTGGTTCTGAAAGTTTTCTTTCAAGCTGAAGTTAGAATCAATCCACAGATTATTATAAATCCCACGCTGAGATCCCACCACAGAGTATACACCTACATAATTATAATCCCACCTTGATCCCACTAAGGTGTAATATGAAATCTAATATTCTGTAAGGGTGACAAAGTGCTAGTTTTATTATTTGATTTTGCCATTTTAACCCAAGCTATCTACCTATATAACCTGCTTATCTGGAACTGGATTCTGGAACTTAATCATAGACGGTAAAAAGCCTCAATCGATTGAGGCTTAGAGTAATTACTAAACATAGAGAGAGTGCTAAAATTACGGCATCTCAACGCTCTTCTTTCTTATGGCGCAGATTGTACACTAAAAAGAGACAAACGTATATGCCTGAAACGAAGTGTCTCTCCGAAAAGTCAACTGGTCCCCTTAGGTCTTCCTATTATACGACCAATTAATGATGTATATGTGTACTTGGTAATTGGATTGAACAGGGATACCATACATAGTATTTGATATAGTCGTATATTACGTCATGTATTGTCAGAACCTATCAGAACGTTCGCATCGTGGTTTTATTAAAAACTAATTGGTTTTTCTAATGATTTTTATAAAATCATACACAAATACCGAATAAATATAAAGTAAACATGGTCTGTTTCATATTATCATGTAAATCACATTCGTCATGGAGACAAAATAATGAAAAGTTTATAAGCTTGCACAGGTGAGTACTTTTTTACAGTTTTCATATAAAATTACTTGTTATTTTTGTATTTAAATACTAATAACATTCGTAGTAGATTGATAATGATAACTGCAAACCATTTTTATCGTGAATTATATTGCGATTTCGAAATATTTTTCAAAAAATTAAATTCTTCAATTGTATGGTTACAATCAGCTAGTGATGTGGATTCTTTATATCGATATGATAATTATTCCTATAAATGTGGACCATGTATTGTTTTTATTTTAGTATGCCCAAGAATGATGAAAATAAGTGGCAGTAAAATAAATGCGGCTAAATAGCGGCTTTATAAATAGAGAAGATAAATGTAAAGGTGTGTGCTAGCCAACATGTGTGAATCCTGATTCTAATTTACTTATTGTTTATCATGTGAGCGGCACGTTGAGCTTGATACAAAGCGTGACCAGTTGAAAGCCCGTCCACCTGCGGGGATCAGTTACTATTATATCGATGGTGTGCTCACATGTGCACAATGTGCGCGGATCTTTGCAAAGAAGATTGGATATATAAGCCACATGAGAGCACACGAACGGCAACTACAACGGAGTTGAAGCAATGGCCCTGGCCAAAATCGGTCGGATCGCATCATCATCATGTGATAACTACGTTTTTTTTTTAGTTTTCTCAAATAATTTGAGATTGGACTTTTTTGTATAAATCTGGTTCTTCAAACCTAACAGGCAGACATGTGTTGCTGGGGAGTTTGTTGCGCCACTTCTTCCCAGCGAAAACACATAGGAAGTGGTGAAGGGTGGGCGCTTTGGGGGCTGTCTTTTTTTTCTGACGTTCGAAAAGTGCTGATTTATCAGCCTAATTTGAATAAATGATTTTTGATTTGATTTATTGATTAGTACTCAGCTAAAAGGTTTTTCCGATAAAGGCGTTATGCGATTTGAAGTAATTGCAATCTTTTTTTGGTATGTTAAGTGTATTTTTGGTAAAATAAATATAAAGGCTTGGTGATTCTATAGTTTTTATTTAATTTCTTACTTTTTTGCTTTGCTACTTTTGGAATATTCCCCTTTATCTTAGTAGATCTAGACATGCCACAGCGTGTCAAGCCAAGTTCAAGCAAAGGAACTGGCTAGCCAGCACCGATAGGTTCTTTATTTTACCCTTCTATAATCAAAACTTCTAATGTAAACACGTAAAACTACGTGTGTTAGGTACTTATATCCATGAGAACATGTAGTAGCGCAAATTGCATGAAGCTAGCTTGAACGACTACAAATATAAGTCAAAAAGATGTATGTTTGTCGTCAGCAGCCCGAGGTTCACATAATTATACACAGAACAAACGTAAAATAGGGTTTCATATTTGTTAATGAAAATCGCAATAACATTTAATAAATGGTAACAAAATTCCTGCAAATACATATATTGCGATTTTTCATAAAACTTAGCACTCATTTAGACAGCCTAGCATAATTTTTGTATTAAACTTTGCTCTCTTTTTTTACATGTTTTTGGTAAACATTACGTGTAAACACAATTTATTTCTCAAGCATGAAATCATTGTAAAAATCTTCTAAAACTAAAATTATAGTAAAATATACCCAACAGCAGCGGTTCCTTTTAAAACCTTACCGTACCATACATCGATATCGATATGTTCACAAAATCCGTCACTTCACTATTACAACAGAAAATGCCGACATCTTAGTCAAAAAACAACCTAAACAAGTATATGTCTGTCTTTTTTTCCCACACTGCATACGTCTTAAGTGTAAAGAGTTCAACTAGAGGGAAATTTAACGCTCCCTCTATGTTTAGTAATTACTCTAAGGATTGAGGCTTATAAATTATGACATGACATTGACATTTTTGACTTTTGCACTGTTTGGACTTTTGATAGAAAGAAAAGGAGCAGTTTGTTTTTTGGTGTAGAGTTGTGACTGATTGTTCAGTCAAATCGAATTACGTAAGTAATCTTTCGATTTAAGAGAAATAACATGTCGTTTCTACTAAAACGCACCGTTGGTGCAAGCAGTAGTATAGGGCGTAACATTCTGAAGAATTTCAGAACCCCAGTTGTTGTGCGTGTCGCTACAAAAGCTGAGCAAGCAGCTCCTCAAGCGGAGACACGTCCGACTGTAGCCAAAGTTAACCCTCTTCAGAAGAGCCACTTAGTAGATTTTGGAAAATATGTTGCTGAATGTTTGCCTAAATACGTACAGAAAGTGCAACTAACGGCGGGCAATGAATTGGAAGTTCTTATTCCTCCCGAAGGTGTCATCCCAGTTTTACAATTTCTTAAAGACAATCACAGCGCCCAATTCACAAATCTCGTGGATATAGCCGGCATGGACGTGCCCAACAGAGCCCACAGGTTCGAGATTATTTACAATCTGCTATCGCTGCGCTATAACGCCAGGATTAGGGTCAAAACATACACCGACGAATTGACCCCTGTCGACTCTGCTAATGACGTATTTAAAGCAGCAAATTGGTACGAAAGAGAAATCTGGGATATGTATGGCGTATTCTTTGCGAACCATCCTGATTTGCGTAGAATTTTAACTGATTATGGTTTTGAGGGTCATCCCTTCAGAAAGGATTTCCCACTCAGTGGTTACGTTGAAGTGCGCTACGATGATGAACAAAAGCGGGTGGTAGTGGAGCCTCTAGAACTGGCGCAAGAGTTCCGCCGCTTTGAGCTGAGTGCACCATGGGAACAGTTCCCTAACTTCCGCAGTAACCCAGCTTCAGAAGAAGTTGTCAATGCAGCCGAAGAGACACCAAAACAATAAAATTTGTATTTTATTATTGGATAGTTGACCATTATATTATTCATGTAAACAAGCAATAGTTTTAATTCAAGTCATTATTAAGCTTTCAATTTAATTTATGATCTTTTTCTACAGAATTGTATAAAAAAATACCGGGAACTTCATGGGTACTAAATTCAGCTTACACTTCTATAGAGCTAATATTTTTTTGCAATACAATTGTATTGATTTTTATTCATTATGATTCAAAGCAATTACCATGGAAGTCATTTGTTAGTGATGTTAATCTATGCCTACCTTAATTTTGTGTCTAGCATAGATGCGAGTATCTGATGGCACTTACTGTGAACTAGTATTTCATGAATATTTGTGCATAGGGTGTCTTTATTGATGAATAGTACATCTTACTCCTAGACTTGGTGTTTTCTTTTCATTTGCGAGGTAAAACAACAGAACCCGTCTGTTGAAGACTATTGTTTCCTTTGGTATGTATATGGTGCCATGGTCACTGCAAGCTGCTCAGTAAACTGGCCTGTAGGCGAACAAATCTGTAACCTAAAGGATTTTCTTGTTTCCATTTATTTTTAGGGTAGTCACAACCCAACTGTTGTGAAACTTTTTGTTTGACTTTAATCAGTTCTTCTTATTGCCACATGTTGCTGTGGTTAAGTTTTTGTTGTAATAATAAAATCAAAAAACATTTATTCAAATTGGGCTGATAAATCAGCACTTTTCGAACGTCAAAAAAAAACCAGCCCTCAAAACGCCCACCCTTCACCACTTCCTACGTGTTTTCGCTGGGAAGAAGTGGCGCAACAAACTCCCCAGCAAGACAAATCATTTGCAATCAATTAATATCGTGACTATAAATTAAAATTTAATCTATCCTATTATTCAAGTTGGATCAAATTGCTTATGTACTTTAGAAGTTCATTGCACACAAACAATGTAACACATAAATTATATAGATTCAGATTTACCTATAACAATTTGGATTTCCTGGTTATGTATTAATCCTTCTCTGTATTAGAAGAGCCTGTAGCCTGGCTTGGGGAAGTAAAAAGGCTACTCGTATGAAAACGATGTGTAAAACAGATGACACTTCAAAATTGTTATGACATGGAGCTGATCTGATGATCAGTTTTGCCGTTTCCACGCAATATGCTGAAGATATCATTGGAAATTGGAATCGTAATCGGCATCAAAAATTATCTATACCTATATATAAAAATGAATTGCTGTTCGTTAGTCTCGCTAAAACTCGAGAACGGCTGAACGGATTTATCTTATCTTGGTCTTGAAATGTTCGTGGAGGTCTAGGGAAGGTTTAAAGGTGAGAAGAGTAGGGTAGAGTAGTGTAGTGTAGATTAGGGTAGAAGAACGGGAGCGAAGCCGCGCGGGCAAACTAGCTTTTTATTATAATAATTTTTTAGGTAAAAACGTTGGCTCATTTCGAATGCCACACATCATACACAAAAATACCCATGGCTCGTCTGCGGCATTACATCAGTAATTTTATAGTTATTCTTCATTTTAATCATTGTAATAAGTATCCAATATTTGTTATATTGATTAAGTTTAATAGGTACTTGTGAAAAGTAGGTAGGTAGGAAAACGGTAGGATACACACATAGCTTTGACCTCAATAATCTTATTCCCTGGATATGAAAGGCTAGATATTGAAGTTAGTTCATATATCATGAAGCTACACTTACAGATATTAAGGTGACCACGCGTGGTTCTCGCAAAACCCATGTGATAACTGGCTCACCGGCCACATGACGCTAGTACTGCCGTCCACTAACTAAAAGGGCGTTAAGCCACAGTTGGTCGTTTTTCACTTTTTGATGTAGTCTTATACAACTTTCGATGCTCTATCTTTTGGTTTAAGAATCATTTTTCTATGATTTATAGTTTTAGAGATACAGAACATTGCTGAGCAGTTAAACCACATAAATTTCGTTACTCCCTTAATTAAAAAGCGGCTAAGCCACAATACTTCTCTAGAAAGACGTTAACATACTTTAACGGCAAATTGATGTATCTTTTTTTTCTAATTTTACTTAACTAAAAGTACGTTATGTAGTCATGCTTGACTAAAAAGCAGCTAGGCGTCTTTAACTACCTTCATGTATTACCTACCTACCTTCAGTTATAAAGAAAAACTACACTAGAAAGCAGTTATACGCCATTAGCGGCTTTTAAGTTATGTATTGAAATTAGTATTAGCTAAATATCAATCGCTAGAGAGCAGCAAAATAACAATACTAGACTAAAAAGCAGTTAAACGCTTGTGATTTGCATTTGCGTTTGACCAGCTCACGCTTAAAAAAGTAATTATTTTACCACGAATAGATACATTTAAATCCGTATTTTTTTGTCCAAGACTTACGGCATATAACCAGACATTCGCACCAGTAGGAAAAATCACAATCTTCAGCAACCCGCATCCATTACTTCCCGGCGACCTTGACTAGATCGTCCGACCACCTAGGGGCGGGGCCTGCCCACGCTACGTCTTCCGGGTCGTGGTCGCCACTCAAGAACTTTACTGCCCCATCGGCCATCTGTTCTGCGAGCTGTGTGCCCTGCACATTACCACTTCAGCTTTGCAATTGTTCGGGTTATGCCGGTGACGTTGGTTCTTCTGCGGATTTGCTCATTTCTGATTCGATCTCGCAGTCAAACTCCTAGCATAGCCCTCTCCATTGCTCTCCGAGTGACTTTGAGCTTCCTCATAAGGCCCATAGTTAGCGACCACGGCTCTGTACCATAAGTCATCACTGGCAACACAAATTTGTCATAGACCTTCTTCTTTAGACACTTGTTGGGGACGAGAAGATGTTACGTAGCTTCCCGAACGCTGCCCAGCCGAGTTAGATTCGACGATTGACCTTTTTCTTGAAGTTGAACTTGCCTAACTGGACTGTTTGTCCAAAGTACACGTACTGGTCAACAACTTCGAGTGTGCAGCTCCCACTTTTACGGGAGTAGGTACTACATGGATATTAGACATGACCTCTGTCTTATCCATGTTCATTTTAAGACCTACTCGCTGGGAGACTGCTGAGGTCCTCGAGCATTTTACTTAAATCACTACGATATCATCCGCAAATCGAAGGTGCGTGAGGTGCTCGCCATTGATGTTAATGCCGAGTTCGCTCCAGTTCAGAAGCTTGAAAACGTCTACCAATGCAGCAGTAAACAGTTTTGGATATATAACATCTCCCTGTCTGACTCCCCGCTACAGTTGGATAGGCTTCGTTTTTTGATCCTGGAGACGAACTGACATTGTGGCGTTTTGATATAAGAAGCAGAAACTCAACTGTGATTCCATCATCACCCGGCACCTTGTTGTTTTTTAGCTGTTTGAGAGCCATACTAATCTCGTACAGGCTGACGTCTAGGATGTCTTCGGTATAATGTCGGCTAAGTTTGGTTAACTGTTCATAGAACTTCTCAATCTCCCCCAGTATCTCCGGCTTCGACGAAATGATCATGTTATCATTCTTTTTCAACCTTGTAAGCTGGCTCTGCCCACAAGACAGATCTCTTGAGAAATCTTTGAATCCTTTGTTGCGCTCTATAGCCGCCTATTCAGCTCCCTAAACTGCGAGGCATGACCCGTAGACTCCAAGACCAATTTACGTCTTTCTTCCATGATACTGAGGGAGTGTTCGGAGAGTTTTGTGATTCTTTCTGTCCGGTGGGTTTTGAAGAACTTTGTCCCGACCGTATGAACAGTTTCCACGAACCTGTTAGTGAACTCGTCCACATCGATGCAATTGCCGAGGCATTCGATCTCGATACTACGTCATGTTTTGGGTATTTTTATAAAATAATTATAATATAATTTTTCCTATGGTTTCGCGAATACTGATTATTATTAAAGACGCAATTGTGATCTCATTACTGAATAAGGTTTGTAAAAATTTGATTAAACTTGTTTTTTATTTTATATTGTTTAATTAATAATAAGTTTTTTGTTAAATTCCTACACAAAATATAATTAGACGTACTGATTGTCTATTCTTTTTTATTAATAAATAAAGTGCTGATTTTCATAGAATAGTTTTTAACTTCTCAACTTTTTACCCGCAAGTGCTTATTTAAAAGGCAGTTAATTGCGAGCGAGATGTCTTTAACTGCCTTCTAGTTAAGCAATAAGAGAGCCAGTATAAAAATATGTTTTACAATACCGAGCTTAAAAGCGTTTATAATCCCATAACTGCTTTCTAAGTAAGCAAAGTTAGTCTTCCAAGTGATAGCTACTAGGCTATAAGTCTGTTAAAATCCTTTAACTGCTTTATAACTAAGTATATTTTGATAACTTTTACTATAAGTACAAGACGTGGCAGCTACAAGAAATTGCTTTGCAATAAAGCAGTTAAGGTATGGTTAGCGGCCTTATAGTGCAGTATATAATGTAAAAATTTAAAAAAATGCTGAGCTAAAAGTTAGAAAATGAATTTAAATAAAATGTGATTCATATAAATGAATGAAATATATCACATATTGTGCAAAAAGACTTTGCCTACGTATATAACTTACAACCTTGTTCCTAGGTAGCATACTTTTCAAGAGACATCAATTCCCACTTATTTTTGCGTTTACTCGAAAACTACTTTTTGCGCTTAGCTGCCTTTTTGTTAGTGGACGGCAGAGTACAGTAAGTAGCTAGGCTAGTCCACAAGCCAGGACAGCTTGTTACATCTTTCTGTCCTCCGTGATCCCACTGTAGCTGCATGTAGGGGTTGTAGTCCTACAGTAAGGGTTTTATAATTGGTATGGAGTCAATAAAATACATATGCTTAAGAGCATGACTGTTTATTCTATTTAGTTATTGAACACATTATCACATTTCCAGCGTTGGAAGATGACATGATGTAATTCTACCGGCGGTATCGGTATCGCTTGAAGTGGAACCACAGCTGGAAGATGTTGTTGTGGAAGTGGCAGCGGAAGCCGCGCTTGTACGAGTACTCCCACTCGCGGTTCACGATCTTGAACGCGATGTCTTCGTATGGAGGGCCCGCGTGGAAGCGCAGCACTGCAAAGTCTGGGTTCTCTGGACATGCTTTCTGTATACAACATCGGAAATTAATGATGACACGTCCAAGGCGCCATTCCACCAAAAGAGTGGTGTGCGACACATTCGCGTACGCCACAAAGGTTGCGGTCTCGCAGTTTGTTCCCGCGTGCTGGAGGCGACCAGGCAAGAGACGGTTTTGTCACACAATATGCTTCACATTTCAGCACAGCAGTGGAGTCCCCAATGCCGCCTTTACCGTGCGGGGGCCGCGACGGACCGACAATTATTCTCAAAATATGTATTTCTTTTGGACTCATTACACAGGGAAATACGCCATTATATTATATTGTCATACTGCATTTGTCTTCTCACAATAAATGGTCATACGTAGTATTTTACTTTACTATAACTAACATTTTACTTTCCAAAACCTCGTAGGGCTCCAGCCTAGTTTGGGAATCCCGCCTTCATGATATAAAATTAGAGTATTTCAGCAGTATTTCAAAATAAGATTCCAACGTAGGATTAGTATACATATACGCGTGAGTAGTATGAGCAGTGCACCTACCAGGGAGAACTCGGGCGTGGCGTTCTTGTCGATGAGGTCGGGGTAGAAGATGTTGAACTTGTAGCCCTGCACGATCTTGGGCGGCGGGTTGTCCATGTCGTAGTGTGTCTGGTTGTACTTGTTCCACTCGAAGCCCGTATGCACCCTGTCACGAGCGCAGCGTCATCAATACAATATTGTTATGGGTACGTTAAGTACCTGTGTGACATTTCAGTATAAAAATTTCACATTTAACTAACATTCATTTGTAAGTCCATTTTGTAGAAATAATAAATGATATTATGTAATACATAATAACAATCAAACAAAACATCAAAGAATGGTAACAGTCGGCAAAAACCTTAGGTCTCGTGAGATCTATAAGGCGTCATTTACTCTGCAACGAGCGGCGGGTTCTACGAGTGCACAAGGGTACATAGTCACCGGTTGAAGTATCTGGGTTTCCTGGGGCGGTACTTGTCGGCCCACAGGCAGGGCTGGTCGGGCAGCGGGTGCTCCAGGCTGAAGGGCGCGTCGGGCGGGTCGGCGGCGGGCGCGGCGCGGCGCGCGCGCAGGTAGGCCACGCGCTGCGCGTCCAGCGCCGGCTCCGTCAGCAGCGTGCCCGGCGACAGCGCGCGCGGCGACAGCGGCGCCGGCGAGTAGCGCCCCGCCGCGTACAGCGCCTCGCACGCCGCCGAGCTGCGCGACACAACGGGACAGTACTGTACCTAGTCTTATGTCGGCGCGAAGCAAGCCTAGTAATATTATTGCCATAGCATACTAATATTATTATTCGTTGGCATTTCAACGTAAATATATAAGTTTAGACGTCAAAATGGATAAGCCGGTTGAGATGAAATTTGGTATGGAGAAGGATTGTTCATAATTGACGGCTAAGATTTTTACAAATATTTCCACATAAACAATGAACAGCGTGGTATGTTACCTGATCGGTTCGTCGGGCTCCTGTTTGAGATCTGGGGCGGACGCAGACGCGGACGCCGGGTCGGACGTGGATGCCGGGGCGGACGCCGGGTCGGACGAGGACGCCGGGCCGGACTCGGACGCGGGGTCGGGCGCGGACGCGGGGCCTGGCGCGGGCGCGGGGTAGGCAGCGGACGCGGGGCCGGACGCGGACGCGGGCGCCACGCCCTGCTCCTGCTTCAGCAGCTGCAGCTTGCGGCGCAGGTTAGTCTGGTGGCGGTCGCGCAGGCGCGCGCGCGACATGTGCGCTGCATAGACAACACCTCGTCTTCGACACACTGTACATGCTCGCGGTGCTCAGCTTGACACACGTCCGCACAGTACACCGCATGCATGACGAGTATGCGCAAGAGATCATTCTCATCCTCGTGCCCTTATCCCGATTTTTATATGAGGTTGGCGAAGCATGTTTCCTTCTTTCTATCTACCGTCATCTCACAAGTAACATTCTTTCTAGGCATATCGACTTTCACACATTTTATCAAGTCTGGGGGCGACCGGGAGGACACGATGGTAGGTAGGTATATGTCTAACTATTAAAGCTCCGTCATTACCTTTGAAAAGTTAATAAAATTGCTGGTAGAAATTAGAGCCCAATTTTGTTAAGGTACAAATAAACCTTCTTCTATATCTTCTATCTATATGTACTTATAATAAATCTGTAGAGAGGTCAATTCTGTACATTGAATATATTTTCAAAATAACTATCAGGGGGTGGTGATAAGTGATCGATACTGATGCCGAAAATACAATCAGTAACATTTTTGTCTGTAAATATGTTCTTTATTGAAACAAAAACTACTGGACGGATTTTAACGAAACTTGGTACAATTATTTTTCATACTCGTGGGCAGGTTATATTATACTTTTCATCACGCTACAGTCAATAGGAGCAGAGCAGTGAAGTAAAATGTTGGGAAAACGGGATACGTTACACCATTTTTTAAGCTTTCGTCGCGTGTGCAGCCTTAATGGTAAATCATGTATGACGGAAATGTTCTACATAAAATTATCTAAAAAATATGGGAAACACTGGGACCATGGGGCCCAAGTCAACTTGGCCAACGAATCAGCATCGCCATCCAACGTGGCAATGCGGCCAGCCTTTTGGGCACGATACCCGCTGACAGCGATGCGGATGAATTTTTTGATGCATTCTTTTAATTTTAATTTGTCTCTTTTTTATTTTCTTTGTATATAGTTTTAAAAAATATTCCACAGTAGCATATGTCTATCTTAAATGGTCAACTCACAATAACACGTATAACTCCCGATAGTTTGGCAGTTCGGAGCATTCTGATTATTTGTTATTGATTTGTTTACTCTACATTTTTAATTTTATTTAAGACTAGCGGTCGCCCGCGGCTACGCCCGCGTGGATGTCGATTTTCGCGACAAAAAGTAGTCTATGTGTTGTTCTGATATATAACCTATAGAGAGGACCTCCGCGACTACGCCTTTGTGAATGTCGAGTACCGCTACCAAAGCCTAACTTTTGTCGGGATGAGAAGCTCGCCTACCGACCGACCCGCGTCGAGCTTTGGTAGCGGTAATCGACATCCACAAAGGCCTTATCACCCCCTGATAGTTATTTTGAAAATAATATATTCAATGTACAGAATTGACCTCTCTACAGATTTATTATAAGTATAGAATATAGCTTAACAATTTATTAAATATTTTTATTATAAAAATAAAAAATACTTAAAACTAATTAACTATAAGTAGTCATAAATGGCTGAATTGTTTACTCTTATGTTTATAATATTCTCGCTCATCCCTAATTAACAAAAGATAACATTATTACATCACTACATAGTATAAAACAAAGTCGATTTCTCTGTCCCTATGTCCCTTTGTACGCTTAAATCTTTGAAACTACGCAACGGATTTTGATGCGGTTTTTTTTAATAGATAGAGTGAATCAAGAGGAAGGTTTACATGTATAATTTTAGTATCAGCATCGCACCCGTGCGAAGCCGGGGCGGGTCGCTAGTATTCTATAAAAAAAGAAACATTGAAATCGGTATAGAAATACCAAACTTGTACATGAAATACGCTAATCAGCCATCGCCCCGTGTCGTTGCCGTGATCTTCTCCTTAAATTGATAAAATGAGATGACGTAGCGCGCGAGAGCGGCGGCTTACCCTTGAGCTGGCTGAGCAGGCTCTCCCAGTAGCCGACATCGACGCCGTCGTGGCGGCCGCTGATCTTACTCTCGATCTGCGTCTGCAGGGCCTCCAGCTGCGCACCCGTCTTGCCCTTGAAGATCTGCCGACAGAACAGAATAGAGCCACTAGAGGCATGTCGTCCGCACTCGACGCGACAACGCTTCCAACGGCGGCGGCGCACCTGCGTGACGTCGTCGGCGACGGCCTGGTGCACGCCGTCGCGGCGCGCGTCGGGCGCGGCCAGGCGCCGCAGCTTGCCCAGCTCGGCCAGCACGATGGTCTGCACGTCCTGCCAGTACGCCTGGTTCGCGTTGTTCTCCAGCTCCTTGTACACCTGCTTCCACAACAACTTCTCACCACACCGCCCACATCGCTCTATTGAACAATATCTTACCCTGTTACGCTAACAGTACTCAATGGATTTTGATAAAACTTGGCAATAATATAGCTTACATATTTATGGGAATAACAAGTAGGCAACTTTTTATCCATGTGCACCAATGTAGTGTTGCTGCCTCCAGCTAGTACACAAGGGAGAAACAGCAAGATAATATTATTACGTGGCGACGGGTACGGATGGGTTGGGACTGCGATTGCGGGTTTGCTGATAGAGACAAAGTAATGTTCAAGGAACTCTTTAATGGTTTATGGCAGCTACCACGTGTTTGACCTTATTTTATTCGTGTTGATCAGAATCTCCCAGTAATGTATGAAGAAACACGATTATATCACCTATTACCTGCTCTAGAGTTCAGTGTCTACAGGATGCAACTTTGTTCAATTTGCCACCGACTTGTAGTAAAAGTGTTTTATTTGTTACTGACTTCCGCAGCCGTTTTGTTTTTCGAAAGAAAGCAGCAATAACATGAGGGCCTAAAATAATTTTCTCAGGGATGTCAGGGATTCCCATGCTCTCTTGTTGTCAGTTGTTTTCTTGTATAATTATTATTATTGAATATGTACTATGTTGATGTAAACTGTGGCTTGCTAGTACTGCTATGTTTGTATAGATGGCGGATGTATGTAGTGTCGCTACAGCGGTTTTTATCACAATAATAATTATATATAACCCAAGTTATTTTTAACCAAATAAGATTACTGTTGGATGTTTAGCTACTTAGACCTACTTATCGTGGAGGCTCCTAATCAATACTAATGTTATCGATTAAAATAGTTTGTGTGCTGGAATGAGCAACTCAGGAATTATTGAACCAATTTGAAATATTCAGAGGAAGATATTAGTTCCCCAAAAAAGCTAGCTTTATCTGAGAGGTCTGGTCGTGGAGGAGTGACAACCTTGATATCTTCAAGTAGGTCTTCTAGATCCTGCGCTTGCAGCCCGTTGAGGTAGGTGTAGGGCTCGTGCATCTCCAGTGCGTCCACGCACTCCTCCGAGCTCACGTACCACGCCAGCAGGTCGATGGGCTTGGCTGCAAGTTGGGAAACAGTTGTAGCATGTAAGATTCGCGCGGGTCGAGTCGGGCGGAGCCGGGCGTACCGCGGCCGTCGCGGATGCGGATCTGCGAGCGCAGGCGCGCCTGGTGCAGGTGGAAGGCGTCCTCCTGGCGCGCCCACGTGTGGAACTGCAGCGCCTCGCGCGCGCGCGCCGCGCCCGCCGCCTCCGCCTCGCGCGCCGCGCGCTCCGCCTCGCGCTCCAGCCGCCGCTGCTTCACCTGCGCACAGCTCGCGTCAGCACGCGCACAGCTCGCGTCAGCACGCGCACAGCTCGCGTCAGCACTAGCGCACCGCAGCCGCCCGCGCGACTAGCTCCACGCTTACCTTCTCCAGCTCTATTTTGTTCTCCAATTGCTTTTGTCTATTGAGAGCCTCCAACTCATCCCGAGACACGGTCTTGACACCTTCCTTGGCGAGTTTCTTGGTCCACACAAATGTGTTGGTCAGTGCTGAGTCGCCGAACGGATTGTCTTGGTTTGTGTAGCACTGGTATTCATTATCCCAGCCCATACGCTCACGACGCTTACGCTCCTTTTCTTGCTTTTCTCTCAGACGGCGGGCCCTGATTGATTTAAGAAGTTCAATAATTGACACGATTCTACCTAAATTTAATTATTAGGAATACAATAAACTGTAGGTATATAAAGATAGAGAAGAAGTTGCAAGTTTTGTGATAACAAACCACAAGTCTTGCTACATTCAAGTACCTCTTCTCCTCAGGTGTTTCTTTCGCTTTCAATTGTTCCTTCTGCTTCTTCTTCTCCTCCTTCAGCCTAAGGCGCTCAGCCTCAAGTCTTTGCAATAACTTGAGCTCCTCTTCATCACTATCACTGCTAGAGCTACTGCTTGACGAATGTTTTTTCTTTTTTTTACTTTTTTTACGTTTAGAATCTTTTCTGTCTCCACTAACAGACCTATAGTTAGATGCGTGAGGAGAATGAGGCCGTGACTTCTCGTGACTCCTATGCTTGCCTTCTGCACGCTGCGTGCTCTTACTCGATGAGCGCTCACGCCGACTTATCTCATCACGCGATGACCTAAAAGCGAACATTAATCAAATGTCATTTCTTGCAAAATATAAATAAATGCTAGTACAGCAATAAACTAATTTTGTTTTGGACTTAATATCACTCACATAATGTATGTATGAGTCCAGAGATTCAGTAAAATATATTGCTACTCGGTAGTTACAATTAATATTACAACACTTTTGGTAAGGAAACTCCGTTATAGTAATTAGGTACTCATATCTTTCACAGCTATTGAGTTTGGTTCACAGTTTGGTAAAATCACACAGTTTTGTAAAATCGTTTGATTTTTTATGACAATTTGTCATCTTACGTAGTACCACAGATTACTGAATAGTTACTACGTAGTACATTGTACCTATACTCTTTGGTCCTTCATTAATCCTCAGAACAAGGAAGCCTATGGAAGTGCCCTACCTACGAAAAATACGTGCATAGCTACGCCACAATAAAATGGCGGACTAACTAGTGTTGTACCACAGTAGATATATTGTACCTCTCGATAAAATGGTCGATGAATTTGGGAGAAAACATTTATTAACCTGCTACATGATATTTTAATGAACGTTACCTTTTTTTTACGCCGGAAATCGCTATAATAGATAATTTATGATAGTCCATCGATTGTTTTTCTGTTGTTGATGTACCTACGTTACATAGGCTGAAAAAACCATTACCCGGTGGAGTCAGCTAAAAACTGAAACGGCTTCCTCGTATACGAATTCTATAGTACAGAATCTGAGGGAGGAGAATGAAGGATAAATAAATAAGACAAAATAAGCGATAATTAATGTTTTTATTCAAACTCAAATTCGTTTATTTCGTCAAAAAATGCATTTTCATCAAAATGTTGTAAACAAATGGAAATTTCTTTCCAACCAAATTAGTTGTCTGTTTTCGTTTCTAGGTAATCTGTGTACAAAACAAAATACATAAGTAATTTTATTGCATTGAGGTTCGATAAAAAAATATCGTCGTTTGGTCCAACACTACGTAAACAAACAATGTTATTAAAACTAATAAAGTACGAAATTAATTGCAGTTGAGCATTTAAACAATACGCCTAACCAATATTAATGTTACTATCTTCGTTTATTGCAAATATTTTTTCTTGTTTGCGATTTATACAAAATTTTATTGCACTAACCTATGAAACGTAAGATTTGGTTGATTTCTATTTTTTGTAGCTCCACATCCTACTACACTGCATTTATGAGGCATTTTAAATTATTATCTCTAATAATAATTTCACTTAAAAGTCAGAAAAAACGTTATATATTTCACTCGCAAACCAAAAAATAACACAAAAACAACCTCACAGCCAAACAGACAGGGGTCAACGACCGATCACTAAGATGGCGGACCCGGCACGCATGTAAAATGAGAGATGAAGTTGCCACTAAAAAGAACTGATAATCATATAGTTTTCTCATTCTAATGCCGCATATTAGACAAAGATGACACTATGCCTATCAGTTCAACTTCAGTATTTTTTTCCGTCATGACTTTACAGCAGATCCATGTTATTCCTTAATCTGAGTTCCTTAATCATTGTCAAAAACTGACAACACAGTAAACGTCAGCTAGCTTCGTCTAATTAAATATACGACTACGACTAAAAGTATACAAATATAAAGACACTACAACACAGTTGTTTACTTTATTGGAAAGTTGTACATATTAAAACTTTTGAAAGTGATCATCGATTTTGTATCGCATTACACAGTTACTTTTGCTTTAATTACTATGGCGGTAGATTATTTAGACTAAACCGTGTGTGCATGAAATACGTGTAACGCTAAAATTTAAGTAGAATATATGTTATTAATTGAGTAACTATATTGCACAAGCTACTTTCAAAAATGTCCTTCTTACGGGGCTCGGAGAACTATGTGTGGTGCACGACCAGCGTGCTCGGAAAGGGCGCTACGGGCGCTGTGTTCCAGGGTGTCAACAAAAATAACGGCGAACCCGTCGCGGTGAAGACGTTCAACCAGCTGAGTCACATGCGACCGCACGATGTACAGATGAGGGAGTTTGAGGTTCTCAAGAAAGTGAAGCACGAAAACATAGTGAAACTTCTTGCCATTGAGGAGGAGCAGGAAGGACGCGGCAAAGTTATTGTCATGGAGCTGTGCACCGGTGGTAGCTTGTTCAACATACTCGACGATCCTGAGAACACGTATGGCCTGCAGGAGCACGAGTTTCTATTAGTTTTAGAGCACTTAACAGCTGGCATGAAACATTTGCGTGATAATAACTTGGTGCACAGAGATTTGAAACCAGGGAATATCATGAAGTATATAAATGAGGATGGAACTACTACTTACAAGCTCACAGACTTCGGAGCAGCTAGAGAGCTGCAAGAGGAGGAACAGTTTGTGTCTTTGTATGGCACCGAGGAATATCTTCACCCTGACATGTATGAGCGAGCAGTGTTGCGCAAACCTGTGGGGAAAAGTTTTGGTGCCACAGTGGATCTGTGGTCTATAGGAGTCACTTTGTACCACGTGGCTACAGGCCAGCTGCCATTTAGACCATATGGAGGTAGAAGAAATAAGGAAACTATGTTTTATATAACTACAAAAAAGGCCTCGGGAGTCATTGCAGTAACTATTGCACAAACAATTTGTGTTTGATTGTTTTCAACCAACAGCTTAGCAATGTATATGTAGAATGCAATAGTCAATTCTTTCAGCAATTGTTAATTTTTCAGGGAACCCAAACAACAGAGAATGGGCCAATAGACTGGGCTCGTGACCTGCCATCGCATTGTCAACTCAGTGTAGGCTTACGGAAGCTTGTCACTCCTCTCCTTGCTGGCCTTTTAGAAGTGGACCCTCACAGGATATGGACTTTCGAACGGTTCTTTTCTGAAGTCCAAATAACGACGTCCACTACCCCTGTTCATGTGTTTTATGTTAATAAAGCAGCAAGCATTAAGGTAAGAAATATTTAGTGGCTAAGACTCATGTTGTGCAGAAATTGTTGCTGTAATCAGGGCACAGCTTCTGCACAGCCTAAGCCAAACTCATAGTGCAAGAGATAAGTCAACCCGCATATCTATTACTGGCCACATGCTCAAACTTAGGCTAAGTGATGAAACTATGTTAACTAACCTAACATAACTTCAATTTCTGTTCTATCAGTCGAGAGATACTAACTTTCATCCCCCATTTTATCCCCTTATAAGAGTAGAATGTATCAAAATCCTTAGGTAAGATTGAGACCAAGCGGGCCGCATCGAAACGTACCCGACGCGTCCGGCCAGAGCCGTACGACTCCTTCCGAAATCGTGAGCTCGCGACCTAATGCTCGGAGATCAGTCCGCGTGTCATTGCGAAATTGTTTGTCACAAAATTAATTCAGCTCACTATGAATAATTCAGATTGGGGTTAAAAATGCCTTTAACGTTATTTCAGTGTCAGATCGTTCATTTGTCGAGGAAGGCTAGAGCTATATTTTTATCCATAGGTTAGTCTGTATGTAGATATGGAAAATGTAAAGTTCCACCCAAAGGAAGTGATTCATGTTTTGTGCGCAGGTGTTCTTGAAGCCCGATGAGAAATACGAGCACCTACAGACGTACATCTGCGAGCAGACGAGCGTGGTGGCCGAGTCGCAGATCCTGCTGCACCAGGACAAACTGCTGCTCTCCGTCGTCGACGACGCCACACTGGGTGAGCAGCCGCACTCCCGGCACTGCTTGTATTCACTTGTAGGCTTTAAGTACTAGCAGCCTCCATCCCAGTCTTCTAAGGCCATCCTCATTATATGTTCGCCATATATGTTTAATAGAAGCGGAGACAAAATGCATCCCTGTCGTACCCCCTTATGAGGTAAAAGGTCCCGACACCACATCGTTCACTCTGACCATAGACTCCCCATCCTCATATAAGTTCGCGATCAACGAAACATTTCTTTTCTACTTGTGTAATAACTTAGCAATTTATAAATCAAGTCCAAAAGGTGTGATAATACTGTTGATTCGGTTTTTCTAAGAGCTCAGTAACGTGTCAGAGTCTAAAGAAAATATCTTTGACTGACGATGTAGGGAGGAATAAATATTAAATAGTAAATATAAAATAGTATTTTGATAGTGCACATAATCCGATGTGAGACTCAAGCTCTGTGATGTTTTGTGCGCGGCTCAGGGAAGGACTACCCGGAGACGACGGCGGAGGAGCCGCTGATGCTTTTTAACAAGAACAACAACAACGTGAGCATGGCGCCGGAGCCTGACATCCCCAAGTTCCCCGTGTTCCCCAACATCGTCTCCGTGGAGAACGACGCTAGCCAGGCCAAGGTAAGCAGGTCGGGCCGCAGCGGCGGGCCCCGACCGCCGCCCTGACCGCGCGCCCCCGCAGGCGGCGTGCAGCGTGGGCCACGTGATCAAGCGGCGCGTGGAGGCGGCGTGCGCGGCCTCGCTGCTGTGCGGCGCCTGCGTGTCGCGCTGGGGCGCGCTGCTGGCGGCGCGCCTGGCGCGGGTGGCGGCGCGCGCCGACGCGCTGGCCGCGCACGCGCACCTCGCGCACACGGCCGCGCGCGCGCTCGAGCGGGCGGCGCCGGCGCGCGACGGCTGGGCCGCCATGGCGGCGCTGGTGGCGGCCGAGGCGGCGGCGCTGCGGGCGGCGGCGCAGGCGCTGCTGGCGCGCCACGCGGCGCCGGCGCTGCGGGCGGAGTTCGACGCGGCGGCGGCGCCGTGCCCGGCCGAGCTGCGCCTGCACGCGCGCGCGCGCACGCTGGTGGAGCGGCTGCGCGACTCGTGGCAGCACCTGGTGCGGGACCGCGCCACGCGCTCGCTGACCTACAACGACGAGCAGTTCCACGTGCTGGAGCGCATCACGGTGGCGGAGACGGGGCGGCGTGCCCGCGCTCTGCTGCAGCGCGCCGCGCCGCTCGCTCGGGCGCGCGCCGACGCCATTGCCGACTGGTACGACGATTACAATCCTTCCGTTTGTTTTGTCCTTAAGTACCTAAAACAGACACCTCACCTTACTGTGTTCGAAATACCTATTAGGGCCACTATTCCGCAACAGATGGCTAGCTTTTCGTATTAAAAATGCTTATTTAATACTAGCTGTTGCCCGCGACTTCGTCCGTGTGGGCATTAGATGATTCAATCTTCACCCCCTCCTCCACCCGTACATGGTAGCGTGATAATGGCCCATATGTTGACCCGACCTCTTAGCTATATTCATGGAAAATTTTAAGCTAATACATGCAGTACTTTTTCAGATTATCCCGGACATACATACAGACAAATAGACACAAATTCTAAAAACCACATTTGTGGATTCGATACCTATCAATTGTAGACCACGCCTCAATTGTTATTTTAAAATATTCAATGTACAGTATTGACTTTTCTACGATTTAATATATTAGTTTGGGGAAAAAGTTTTTTCGCATTATAATATGTACTAGCGGTCGCCCGCGGTTCCGCCCGCGTGGATGTCGGTTTTCGAGACAAAAGTAGCCTATGTGTTATTCTAATTTATATAACTTATAGCGGCCCGTCCCGGTTTCGGTTGGTAAATTACGGAGATATTTGCGAACAAACATAAAATTATACAGTTCCAAATGAGAACCTTTTTTTATAGTCGGCTTAACACACCTCCTGAGTGTAAATACTTTTCGCAGCAAATTCTTTGCAATGCAATTTTTTTTTAGACCTTGGGTTTGTTTTAATAGGAGTTAGATTGATTGTAGCGTGATGAAAAGTATACTATAACCTACCCAGGAGTATGAGGTATAATTGTACCAAGTTTTATAAAAATCCGTCTAGTAGTTTTTGTTTCTATAAAGAACATACAGACAGACAGATAGACAGACAGACAAAAATTTTACTGATTGCATTTTCGGCATCAGTATCGATCACTTATCACCCCCTGATAGTTATTTTGAAAATATATTCAATGTACAGAATTGACCTCTCTACAGATTTATTATAAGTAAAGATAGATATAAGATATAGAAGATAGATACAGATATAGATAGAAGAAGAATAGAAGATATGGATGAACTTCCCAGAAATAAATGACATTCAATTTTTTTTATAATAAATGAATAGAATATATTATAAAAAAAATGAATGTTATTTATTATTTAATTCAATTTGGCTGTGCATAACGTGGTTCACAATTTACACATACATTGTTTGTGTGAAAAAAAAATATGACAAATAATCAATAATTTATCTTCACTGTTGTAATCTATAAACACAATGCTCTCATTATCACAATACTCCCATTAAAGCCGAGGCAGATATTTTTATAACACCTTGAAGTTATTTTAACAAAAATAGAGTGCACCAGACTAGTATGTAATGACGTGGTGGCAGGTACAAGGTGGCGCAGACGGTGTTCCTGCAGACGCAGATCCTGGACAAGGATGTGTCTAGTGCAGAGCTCAAGCTGCTGACGTTGGCGGCGCGCGTGCAGGACGCCGAGCACGCGCTGCGGGAGTCGGGCGATGCGCAGGCGCAGGTACGCATGACCACAAGTAAAGCATGTTCGTAGTCTACGACGATACACCCCGTAGTAATAGCTAATCCGAGTGATGTTATCGGAAAAAAGGTTAAAACTTCCATGTCAATCAGTCGCGTTACTGGGTACGTGGCAAATATTGTGTAATAACATGGAAAGAAGATAATAAGTAATATATGATGCGCATGTGTGACAGCAGAGCGCGGCGCGGGCAGAGGCGGGCACGCCCGGGCGCGGCGCGCCGCCCGCCGGCGTCGGCGCACGCGCAGCCGGCGTGCGCGCGCTGCTGGCCGCGCACGACGACCTGGCGCATGCGCTGGCCGCCCACTCCGCGCTGCTGGCGCGCCTGGCCGCGCTCACCCGCGACGTGCAGCACTAGCGCGGCGTGCGCGCGCTGCTGGCCGCGCACGACGACCTGGCGCATGCGCTGGCCGCCCACTCCGCGCTGCTGGCGCGCCTGGCCGCGCTCACCCGCGACGTGCAGCACTAGCGCGGCGTGCGCGCGCTGCTGGCCGCGCACGACGACCTGGCGCATGCGCTGGCCGCCCACTCCGCGCTGCTGGACACTGTGCGTCACCGGCAACGTGCAGCACTAGCGCAGCGGGTCGGAGGACCGTCTTAAGTTATTTGTTAGCGAAACGAATTACCTATTCCAACAAACACTTCGCCATTCACTAGACGTCCATCTCATTTAGAAACGATAATGAAATTATACCAGCCAGCTCATCATCATTGAGCTTTTCATCGCCCCGCTGCAGGGCAGAGCCCTCTTCTCAATGATATCGTAAACGTTATACCTACACGAAATATTTACGAGACAGAATCCATGTCTCGTGGTCCTAACGTGATTTGAAACTTCTTTTCCATAAGTACCTACATGTTCTTGGTTTGTACAAGCGTTAACTATTGTAGCAAGACATCTTATCATCATCTTGAAATAAATATAAATAAATAAAAAAATAAAAAATCTTGGCTAGCCTCCCAGTTTGTACCTTTTACGTTTTTAATATTGATTAATATGTAAAATAATATTTAAATATATAAAGACATTATTTTTAACGTGTTTCATATTTTGTCCACTGTAAATTATTGGCCCTCCCGCAGAGGGCGCCACTATGTTCCTTCTGGAGGTCCCTGTGTGCCAGGGCCACGGTATCTTACGAACAACCCGCAGCCCAGGCAGAAATTTATGGCAGTTTGACTGAACTTGTGACATTTGAAATGTTTTTATTTAATTTATTTATTTATATAAGGACAACCAACAAAGTATTCACCAGAAAATACATGTTATAGCACTCTGATATTAACATTTTGTAGTGTAGCCTTAATTAACAGCTGCCACGGCTGCATTAAACATAGGTGTAAGAAAAACATTTACAGAACTACCTATTTATAGATGTTGATAAGTACAGCAATGACATGAGATCGTGTCAATTGATGCGGATTTGTTTGAACTACTTTGTGCTGACCCGTGCTATCCAATAGTAACAGAAAGGATAAAGAAAACCTAAACATTTCTAAGTCTTAAAAAATACCAATTTCACAGTTATGATAATGCCCTGTGCGGGGTAGACTTCAACTTATGTAAAGAGTAAGACATGTCCACGGAACAGAGAATTAAAGTGGAAATGGCATAGAACAAAATTATTCAATACACATCAAAAAGTCGTTTGATTTGTCGGTCCAATTTTAGTAAAAATAAGCTTTAAGTCCCACAACGTTAGATTGATTTTGCTTTAACGCACAAACTATTTGCACTCGACTAGTTAATTTTGCTACTCGAGCACAGATGGCCTTATTCTCTGTGGTAACCACGGAACAGAGTACAGTGGAAGTGCCAAGTGGGCGTGGCACGCGTTACACAAGTAGGTGCTGTATCGCTAACTTGATCTCAGTCGTGTACTAACATCGCTTCGAAGTGCTCGTCGAAAATATGCCGTTTTGTGCAATTTTGGAGTGCAAAAATTATAGCAGGAGAAAAACATTAATAATGGAGGTGTATCGTACCACCGATAAGTACGATTTATATTTGTTTTCAAATAAAATCTTAGTCAATTCACATTTTCATTTAATTTAATACAATGTCCAGAAAAATCACCTTAGTCCATATAAATAAAGTTTATTTTGTTTGATTGCGCGGACCACAGCGCGGACACTAGAAAGTTCTACGCTACTCAATTAGTGATGTGGTCGGTTTGGCTGTAGATTGGCGATAGATATCGATAAAATCTACAGCCTAATGTAATAGCATAGATATAATGTAATAATTGTTTTCCCTTCTATTATGTAGCTATATTATTTTCTTTATTTACATTACGATACAACTAAATAGGATGCACTTTTCGGCATTTATGTAAGAATAGTATATATATATACTTTCCGAGTTTTGGAAACTTGAAATAAACGTTTATTATTCTGAGATAAATGTAGGGTTTTGAAATTGGGTGAAAAAATTGCAATTTAGTCTTTCTAATTAATTAATCAACCAATGTATGTTGATAAATAAATAAATGACGAAAAAACAACACTGGAAATTAAAACGCGAGCGCGCAGCGTAATGGTATAATGGTAAGTTAATCGTGTTCTAAATAAATATTGTAGGAGTATTCGTACACATATATATCATACTTATAATAAATCTGTAGAGAGGTCAATTCTGTACATTGAATATATTTTCAAAATAACTATCAGGGGGTGATAAGTGATCGATACTGATGCCAAAAATGCAATCAGTAAAATTTTTGTCTGTCTGTCTGTATGTTATTTATAGGAACAAAAACTACTGGACGGATTTTAATGAAACTTGGTACAATTATTCTTCATACTTCTGGGTAGGTTATAGTATACTTTTCATCACCATACATAATCTATACGACGGGAAACGCTGAGGTAACTCATTTGTGTTGATAAACCCCTGTTAAATGCTTATCACTAATTCTGATCGAGTAGTTTATAAATAGGTGTACCATACTTACTAATATTGTAAATGCAAAAATAACTCCGTATGCTCACAACAATACTACTGTGTACACAACAATTTAAACAAAATTTGGTACACAAGTAGTCTAGATCCTGAGCAAGGACATAGGCTTTACTTTTTACCCAGTAGCAGAAGTGGTAGGTACTTCCGCGACCATCATGAAACCGCGGGTAACAGCTAGCATATTTTAGCAAGAATAAATAGCATTATTTTTACAAGAATATCAAGAATTTATGTTTTATTTAATATCGATAGTGTAATCATTACTCAATGTGTCACTTCACTGGTTGAGTAGCAGTAAACTTTAGCCTATAACACGAATGTCAACCTTATGCTTCAAGCAGTTAAGCTTATAATTGTTACCACCACGGAACAGAGAATTAAAGTGGAAATGGCATAGAACTGGTCTTTATATGTATTTTATTCTTTAGTTTTTTTTGCAATATAAGAAACAAGGTCCACTAGTTGGTGAGCACTGATTAAGTGTAACTGGATGTTGTCGAGTTGTGTGGCAGTGAGAAGAGAGAGTACACAGTTCCTTAATTGACAAGGGCCGTAAGGTCTACTGGCAAAAAAGGATTTTCGCACACCTTTTCTTTCCCTGGGAAATCATCAAACGACCACGTGTCAAATTTTACTGACTAAAACTCACTTTGTTCCTTCTGGAGGACCCTGTGTGCCAGGGCCACCACGGTATCTCCAGCGCTGGCCTGAAGTAAATTTTAGAATGGAGCGAGATCCAATTCTGGCGCCTTTTTGTGAATAAATACACATAGAAATCCAAAAATTTAATTTTTCATTTCCATTTTGGCGCCCTTTAGCATTTGGCGCCTGAAGCGGCTGCTCCGTTCGCCGTATGGACGGGCCCGCCCTGGGTATCTCCTACGAACAACCTGCAGCCCAGGCAGACCCTGGCCCTAAGGGGCCCTTCCCTTGTTGCTGACATATCTTCGAGGAGCGCGTGGAACAGTAAACGCCGCCGACACGGACACGACTGTCGTCTTTAGAAGTACGGACGGTGAGCCACCCAAAACTCACTGCCCATAGACCCCGCGCCTACGGTGGTCGGAAGTCGTCCCTTGACAACTGGCGCCCGTGTTGTCGACCGGCACTAGCCTGCCGCGGTGCGGATCGACTTGTTGATATTTTAGGCCTAAAACTAAAATAAATTGATAATCAGAGAGTCATTTATTACTTTCAAGAATTTTATTAATCTGCTATTTATATGTTTTTTCCAAAATTTTGCAGAGGCTCGTTAAAACTGAAATCGGTCTATAATTATTCATACAATTTTACCATCTTTTTCGATCATATTGTTTTAAATTTGAATTCAGAATACCACACGACATGAAGCTACGCCTAACAAGTCGGATATGCGCCTTGTAGGCAATTGATTTTTGAATAAAAAGCATGTTTTATCAAATGAAGGTTTAATTTAATAACGCGTGTTGCCTCCATGAGCATCTACCACAGCTCTCATACGATTAGGCATAGAGTTTATCTACCGCTCTATGAAATTTTGAGGGATCATCTCCCATTCCTCTTCTATGGCAGTTTACCAACTCCTGCATCGTCTAGGCAACTGGCTGACGAGCCCTAACACGTCTTTTTAGCTCTTCCCACATGTGCTCAATGGGGTTCATGTCTGGGCTTCTGGCTGGCCAGTCCATAACTGTGATGTTCACATCCCGAAGATATTCCCTGACGATGCCGGCCGATTGGGCTCTTGCATTATCATGCATAAAAAGGAAATTCGGGCCCACACAGTCCGCGTATGGTATCACGTGAGGTTCTAAGCACTCACGAATGTACCTTTCAGCATTTAATGTTGGCAGCCGTGGTCCTGTAACAACCTTTTTTTTTTTCGTGGGAAATCATCAAATGACCCCTCCCGCTGAGGGTGCAGCTGGAGGGAGTGTCAGACTCTTACTGACTAAAACCCACTATGTTCCTTCTGGAGGTCCCTGTGTGCCAGGGCCGCGGTATCTCTTACGAACAACCCGCAGCCCAAGCAGACCCTGGCCCTTTATGGGCCCCTCCTGTGTTGCTGACATCTCTTCGAGGAGCGCGTGGAACAGAACGCGCCGCCGACACGGGTCTGTCGTCCTTAGACGTACGGACGATGAGCTACCCACACTCACCGCCCACAAACCCGCGCCTACGGTGGTCGGGAGTCATCTCTCGACACCCGGCGCCCGTGGTGTCGACCGGTACCAGCCCTGCCGCGACGGCTGGGATGAGCGGTGCGGTCTCTTAGCCGCTCCGCCGCCTCCTTTGCTAGCATAACTGCTTCACAGAAGGAGGCGACGGCATCCCATTCTCCCTCGCTCCGGACCATGGCCTGGATCAGGGCCGGACGCGACAGGTCGCCGCCGCCAATTGCCGCTGTGAGGACACGGCGGTGCTCCGCCCAGGCAGAACACACTTCCACCGTGTGCTCCACCGTGTCCTCTGGCTGGTCCGCGCAGTGGTGACACCCAGGCGTCTCCTCCCGCCCGATACGATGCAGGTACCTCCCGAAACACCCATGTCCGGTGAGGACCTGCGTCAGGCGGTAAGAGAGGGTGCCATGACTCCTCCCAATCCACTCCTCGAAGAGGGGCACTATGGCCACTATTGTGGCGTGCCCTGCACGGGGTTGCGTGAGGCGATCTCGCCACTCCACCATGAGATCGCGCCGGAGGACTGCCCGCTGCGCAGCGACTTGCCGCGGTAACGGGAACTCCCCCCGACGCAGTGCCTCCTCGCGCCAGTCGTACAGGCGCGAGAGGACCCTCGCCTCCAGATCCCACGGTGGCAGTCCGGCAAGGAGACCCGCTGCCTCGCGGGAGATAGTGCGGTACCCCCGCACTAGTCTCTGGGCTATGACCCTCTGTGGGACGTTGAGGTGGTGGACGGCTCGCAAGCGCATTGAGCGCGCCCACACCGGCGCCCCGTAGAGGGCCATGGACCGCACCACTCCCGCGTAGAGTCTCCGGCAGGAGGCATTTGGGCCCCCCAGATTGGGCAAGAGCCGCTTGAATGCAGCCCCCGCCCTCTCCAGTTTAGGGCCCAAACAACCTCAAGTACAACCTCAAGTCCTGTAACAACCTCAAGTTGAGTTTTGCCGCTCGCGGGTATACCGCCCCAGACAGTCCAGGAGCCACCGCCATAAGCAACCCTCTCTTCAAAGCAGCATTGTGCGAAACGCTCTCCCTTACGTCGGTAGACCTTCTTCCTTCCATCATTGGCATGTAACACAATTTTAGACTCATCAGAATAGAGTATACACGGCTTCAATCTTGCTTTGTCCAATTTAAATGACTGCGTGCGAAATGAAGGCGCGCTGTTCGGTGGGCTCGCGTTAGTTTGGGCACATTAGCAGGCTTGTGTGGTACCATATCCAGGCCCCTCTTTCCCACTGGGCACGTGTTCGAATGGGGCCCCCTAGTTCCTCCCAGATTACCAAATCGTATAATCGATACATGTATATCTAATACATACCTACTTATTTTCTCGGACTATTTTGTTTACCTCTTAGCGAAGTTAGATGTCACTTATAGTACTAGCCTAGTACAAAAACACGCGCATAGCGACCTCTATTTTGTATGGATAAATAAATAGTGTTTTCTTTAGGTCATAGGGGCCCCATGATCCTAATGTGCCCAGGGCCTCAAATAGTTTAAAGACGACCCTGACCATATCGCGTTCTTTTAACCTTATCCGAACAGTTCGAGCGCTCACAGATACTGCGTGGAAGTCGCGAAGTTGGTTTTTTATCTCAATGGAGGTAAGGTGACGACTTCTCAAGCTGGTCGTCACGATGAATCGATCCTGCCTTTCAGTTGTGACCCACGATCGTGGCCTTCCTTGGCGACGAACAAAGCCGCCAGTCTCGAGGCACCTCCGATAAACATTTCGGACCGCAGATCGACTTAAATTAAGTTGAGCACTCACGTTTCTTTGGCTCTGTCCGGCCTGAATAAGTGCCACAGCTTGGGCGGCGACTTCAGGTGAAGTATCCATAGATTATTGATAGAACCTCACCTTAATGTTAAGAATAAGTAATGTTTGCTGCAAAACCAAAGATATCAATCACTTTTTAATTAATTAAATTGCACACTTAACAAAAAAAAGAAACAATCTGATCTCTAAATATAAAATCTTTATTTTTATAACATTATTTGCCTCGTTAAGATAACATATATCACTTAATTCATAGTAAATGTGTAGTATGTACGAGTAATTTAGCGTTTGTAAGAGAGGTACTTTGATGCAGGAAGAATTCTCTAGCTTTTGGTGTCTACTTTGTGTCGCCGAGTAACTCACCTCCGGCACTTAAATTAAATATAGATAATGCATATTAAATGTAAATAATAAACAGTTTGTTTCCTATAGGTTATCTATACATATAATAAAATATAAAATCGTAGAAAAGTCAAAACTGTACATTGAATATTTTTTTTTAAGAATAATTGGGGCGTGATAGAAAATCGACATCGAAGCCAAAAATATAGTTTTAAACTGATACTTTTCGCCAAACTTGATGGCGATTCGCAACTAATTTTCAAGTACAAGTTATTATTATATCAAATTATTCAAAGTTCACTACTGACACTTCAGTAAGCTATAAATAATTGAACTGCCAAACTTTGCGTATCTAGTGGTAACTATATCTGCGTTACATTATTCCAAAGGCATTCGTAATTCGTTAGTCACCGTACGGCACTGTATTGGCCGACCGCTGCTTGCTTCGTCGTCGTCGGCGGTGCGCGTCTACCACGTGCGTCGGTAGCTCGTGTATGCTTCAATTCGACTACAGCAGTGAAGTAAGGATTGCAATGGGCTCTCTTGGACGAAATGTCGATAATTAGTTACGTAGACTGTTTGATAGTGTTTGTGGGTGAGGTGGCGGCTAGGAGTAGCCCTTATCGAGCAGCTTGGCGCGGCTGCGGTCGTGCAGGCGGTACTGGCGGTGCGCCGCCTGTACTCGGTGGAACTCCACCAGCAGTTTGTCGAAGTCGATGTCGGCCGCGCCGCCCGCCGCAACCCCTGCCGCCTCCACGCTGCGAATAACATTACATGTGTTATATACACCCGAACATGAGCAGCCCGTACGGTGCGGGGTGGGGGTGGAGGGGCATGTACTCACGGCGCGGGGAGGGCGGGCGCGCACTGCAGACGGTTGCGCAGCGTGTGGAACGCGTCGGACTGCGGCAGCAACATGAGCAGCCCGTACGGCGCGGGGTGGGGGTGGAGGGGCATGTACTCACGGCGCGGGGAGGGCGGGCGCGCACTGCAGACGGTTGCGCAGCGTGTGGAACGCGTCGGACTGCGGCAGCAACATGAGCAGCCCGTACGGCGCGGGGTGGGGGTGGAGGGGCATGTACTCACGGCGCGGGGAGGGCGGGCGCGCACTGCAGACGGTTGCGCAGCGTGTGGAACGCGTCGGACTGCGGCAGCAACATGAGCAGCCCGTACGGCGCGGGGTGGGGGTGGAGGGGCATGTACTCACGGCGCGGGGAGGGCGGGCGCGCACTGCAGACGGTTGCGCAGCGTGTGGAACGCGTCGGACTGCGGCAGCAACATGAGCAGCCCGTACGGCGCGGGGTGGGGGTGGAGGGGCATGTACTCACGGCGCGGGGAGGGCGGGCGCGCACTGCAGACGGTTGCGCAGCGTGTGGAACGCGTCGGACTGCGGCAGCAACATGAGCAGCCCGTACGGCGCGGGGTGGGGGTGGAGGGGCATGTACTCACGGCGCGGGGAGGGCGGGCGCGCACTGCAGACGGTTGCGCAGCGTGTGGAACGCGTCGGACTGCGGCAGCAACATGAGCAGCCCGTACGGCGCGGGGTGGGGGTGGAGGGGCATGTACTCACGGCGCGGGGAGGGCGGGCGCGCACTGCAGACGGTTGCGCAGCGTATGGAACGCGTCGGACTGCGGCAGCAACATGAGCAGCCCGTACGGCGCGGGGTGGGGGTGGAGGGGCATGTACTCACGGCGCGGGGAGGGCGGGCGCGCACTGCAGACGGTTGCGCAGCGTGTGGAACGCGTCGGACTGCGGCAGCAACATGAGCAGCCCGTACGGCGCGGGGTGGGGGTGGAGGGGCATGTACTCACGGCGCGGGGAAGGCGGGCGCGCACTGCAGACGGTTGCGCAGCGTGTGGAACGCGTCGGACTGCGGCAGCAACATGAGCAGCCCGTACGGCGCGGGGTGGGGGTGGAGGGGCATGTACTCACGGCGCGGGGAGGGCGGGCGCGCACTGCAGACGGTTGCGCAGCGTGTGGAACGCGTCGGACTGCGGCAGCAACATGAGCAGCCCGTACGGCGCGGGGTGGGGGTGGAGGGGCATGTACTCACGGCGCGGGGAGGGCGGGCGCGCACTGCAGACGGTTGCGCAGCGTGTGGAACGCGTCGGACTGCGGCAGCAACATGAGCAGCCCGTACGGCGCGGGGTGGGGGTGGAGGGGCATGTACTCACGGCGCGGGGAGGGCGGGCGCGCACTGCAGACGGTTGCGCAGCGTGTGGAACGCGTCGGACTGCGGCAGCAACATGAGCAGCCCGTACGGCGCGGGGTGGGGGTGGAGGGGCATGTACTCACGGCGCGGGGAGGGCGGGCGCGCACTGCAGACGGTTGCGCAGCGTGTGGAACGCGTCGGACTGCGGCAGCAACATGAGCAGCCCGTACGGCGCGGGGTGGGGGTGGAGGGGCATGTACTCACGGCGCGGGGAGGGCGGGCGCGCACTGCAGACGGTTGCGCAGCGTGTGGAACGCGTCGGACTGCGGCAGCAACATGAGCAGCCCGTACAGCGCGCCGCGCAGCTCAGAGCTCTGCGCGCCGCCTAACAGTTCCAGCCGCATATCTGCACGTATTCATTATCGGATAATATAATTCAAGCATTATATATTTAATTAGCTTGTGCTCGCGGTTCGAAGAAGTATTATTATTAATTAGGTATTTTTTAATTTTCTTTTGCTGTCCCTATTTTGATAGGGAATTTTATCCGCTTAGGGGTAGGATTTATCTAAATCCTTTCTTAGCGAATGCCTACGCCATGACCTCTTTCAGCCCAATCCGTCCAGTGGTGTGAGCCGAACCTTTCACTTGTTTATATTTAGCTTTAAGTCAGTACGAACTTAAATACTCAGGCCTAACTAGAATTTGACGAAAAAATAAGATTGCTGAATTATCTGCAGTAGACGCAGTAGTATAATGAGTGATTATTTCATAGAAGTACTCGACAATTACAACCTTTTGAAGCTGTTCTGTCATTCTGTGTTTCACATGAGGACGTGTACGTTACCCCTTACCCCAGCAAGAAAGTATCTCCTAGAGTTATATGAGTAGAACTTATAGTTTGTGCCTTATCTGCTGTAAATGTGCCCCCTGTCGTTTTAGAAAAAAACGGAAAAACTATTCTTGCTGGGGTAACGTTTTTCTAGCAGGAAAATTCTAAACGAGTGATCGGAGAGAGAAAATTTTTGCATGGCCAGAGAGCTTATATGTGTGCCAAAATGTACTCCCAAAAATAAAATCTGTGCCCCTTCAGGTTTTCGAGATATTGCGTTTCTTGATGGAGTAACGTTTTGATGAATCGCATATCTCTAAAACCATTGTATGTGCCCCTGTAGAATAAACATACACGAGTAGATCTTCATGTGTGCCCCTTAGTGCCCCAATTAGATTTAAGAAAACATTATAGTTATTATATTATATTATTAGTTATTTATAGTTTTCAAGTTATCGCGGTTTTCTCAAAACCCGAAAAAACATCGCAGCGCCTAAATGAGGTAAGGCATAAGTTCACTGAAAACAGTATTCGGTCCTTTCCTTCTTGGCGCTAATAATAACCATAGAAAGTTTCAGAACTGTTCATGCACGCGTTTTTGAATAATCTTGCTAAAAGTTAAAACGATGCTGTCTTAACTTTTACGGCAAAATACAAGGAACTGGCTCAATCTCAGATGTGTAGGTCTAAACCAAAATCTTGTGCCTTTAGTTAAAAATAGATGGTGAAAATATTGAGGTTGGAATGTTTCGCATTAAGTAAATATAAACAAAAAACCAAATTAAGTAAACAACGGCTGGTTATCCGACCAAATTTAAATGACTACTAAAAAGCGTCGGATTCATACATATCGATGACCTTCTTTACTTTACTCACTAACCGGTTCACACGTGTTGTGCCTGAGTACACTGAAGTAGAAAAGTAATAAATAAATAAATAAAGTATTTCGTATAGGACTGTTTTAATGCCTACAGTTTGGACGGAAAAGAATAAACACTGGTGTGACTGGCAAAGTATGTATTATAAAACGCAAATATAAGCAGAGTATATATATATATGTAACTACAATCCGTTTTAGGTCGGCTTGTTAAAAAGCGCAGCTTATTAAAAATAATTTATGTAATAAGCCTTGTTTTTTTTTTATTTTTATTACCTTCCTAGTACCTATTAATTGATATATTTTATACATCTATTGTTTCAACTACATGATTTACTGAAAATAGGACATTCCTACAAGTTTCCTCGCATTGTTTTCATTATTTTTTGTGAAAACAATCTATTCAATATAGGTAGTATTCAGAATACTATAGAAACATATAGTCGTCTAAAACTCATTGGTATGTACTAAGCACCACTAAAATTCGAACCACTTACCGATATCAGTAGGTTGGCACACTAATTATTCACTAATCAATCTAAGTAATTTCATTAATTCAGGAACTTTTCCATTCATTCACTTTTTCGCAACACTATTTTTATTTCATCAAAAACTGACAACACAGTAAACGTCATTTTGTATCGTTTAAATAAAAATACGACTATAGTCACAAGGTGCATTTAATATATTTTTTAATTAGCCCCCAAAACTTTTGAACGCAGCTGTACGGACAACAGCTTAGGTATAATAGGTCCGATAAAGAAGGTCATCGATATGTATGAATCCGACGCTTTTTAGTAGTCATTTAAATTTGGTGGGATAACCAGCCGTTGTTTACTTTTTTGGTTTTTTGTTTATATTTACTTGCAGAGCAGAGTGAATTTGACACATTTTGTTTTCTTAGCATTAAACCAGTTTTGCAAACCAGTGCGTAACCAAAGACAATGCACTGTTCGCGTCATCAAATTGCTCTCTCTCTACAACTTTGACAATTAGCGATGTGTATACCGCTACGCTGCGAATAAAACTACATCACATATGTTATTTAGAAAGTACGGTAAATCATTAATGTACACCAAGAATAAGAAAGGACCTAATATGGAACCCTGCGGCACGCCTTATTGAACTGGTAGGCCTTAAGGTTTAACACCGTTTATATCTGCGCATTGCAACCTATGATGTAAATAGGATTCTAATGCGTTCAAAGCTCTATTTTGGATACCGTAATAGCGTAGATTGCGTAAAAGAGTGTCGTGGTGGACGCAATCAAATGCTTTGGAGAGGTCGCAAAAGATTCCAATTGCATTCTGAGAGTTTTTCCATGCATTAAAAATGTGTTTTAAAAGAGCAACACCAGCGTCAATAGTCGAACGCCATTTAGTAAAGCCCTGTTGTTCGCTATGGAGGAGGCAATTTGAAATAACGGAGCAACTGCTTGAGTATTAACTTTTCAAATATTTTACTAAAAGCGGGTAGAATTGAAATAGGTCTTACCAATATTCGCATTGTTTCCTGATTTAAATAAGGGAATGACTTTACTGTGTTTCATAAGGTTGAGAAATACACCAACACCAACACATTTATTGAATGTGATAGCTAGAGGGGGCAATTTTGTCAGTTATATTACCCAAAAGCTGGGTAGATATACCCCAATAATCACCGGTGTTTTTTGATTTAAGAGTTTTGAAAACATTGATGACATATGCTCGAAATTAAACGAGAAATCGCACTTGGGCAAACTGCTGTGCAAAAGATTTTCAGCGTCAGTCGAAGAATTTAACGAGCGAGTCGTAGTTGTGGGAGTATTGGCAAAGAACTCGTTAAAGGCTTATGCTACTTCATCTGCATTCCTAACAAGCTTTGACTAACCGATTTGACCGATTTACCCGTTTCATTATATATGTATAATTTTCCATATAGTTTTAACTTTGTTATTAGACTTCTTAATGGTATCACTTATAAACTTAGATTTTGCGATATTGCAAACCATAGTAATAAGTACAGCACAGGTGTGTTTTATTAAATAACACATCTTACAATGACATTGTACAAAGTTGCTGTCGTTGTGGTATGTGCCTGTCTATGCTAGATTGATTCAAAAGATTTAAGTTTATATATAAATAGAAGCTTTATATTTATATATAAACTTATCCTAGTTGGACAGCTTATAAATGACGGCATAGTATTGAACCTTATTATTTTATGCCCTTCCATCATTGTAGATAGGTCTCCTGAAACTTCAGATAACCCATCATCTTTTCACTCGGGCCTGTAGTCTATCGGTTTAGTAGTCGATTACCGGGTCGGGCTCGATGGTTTTATGGGTTTTTAGAAACTTTCATAAAGCAGCTCAAAGTTTGAAAGTTGGTGATTGACACACTCCTGCATCGGTCCGGTCATGTCATGTCGGATTGCCGTCGACAGTCAAGGAATAGAGAGTGCGCCTGTGTCTGCGCAAATGCTTGTGCACTATGATATGTCCTGCGCAGCTGGCTGAACTTAGAGAGAACGGCCGCCGTGTCCAGCAATCGCAGACGTGGGACCTATGGTGGGACCGGTGCAGGTGGGCTTTCATTCTTTTCGAGATCTTTGAGAGTCCGCTTTTGTTTTAAGCGAATATTTTGCAATACCTACTATTTATTTTACCTACTTTTATTTTTATTCAAGCACCAATGTTTCGGATGAATGGATTTTTCAGATGGAGTTAGAGAACATAATTTAAAAAAATGAATAGTTGTAAAATAAGCCTCATTCACATTGAAAGTCTGTCGTGTTGTCGCGACGGTGGCGTGCTGGGCAGTGGCCACTTTGTGGCTTGTCGTTTATACGTGGCCGTGTCGGTCAACGGGTTAAACCCCTGCAATATGCACGATGAACGTTTATAAACCGGCCAAGTGCGAGTCAGCCTCGCGCATGAACATTCAGTACTCGTGTCTATAAATGGCAAAAAAACTGATATTCAGTAGGTATGGCCTTCATTTTTATTTCGATGTTTTTTAAGCTTTTGAACGTAATATATTCAATACTGTAGCGCGTATAGTTTTAATTGCCCCTCCGCGCCCCTATAGACTAAGACGCGCGCCAGCTGGTATTCCTAGTACATAACTGACTTTTATTTACACTCGGAATGAAGCCCGACTACAACACTAGCTGCTATCCACGTGGTCCGCGTGGACATTAGGCAACAGAACTACACCACGGGCTTCATTAAAGATTCATGAGGTACAGCCTCGAGACAGAGGGACATCGAAGTGTTAGTGGCGTAGCGTCCCGGTTTACGTTGTGGGTACGGAACCACAACAACACACGTACGATCCCCGCGCGTCTAGCACGTAGCACGTTGGTAGCAGCTCCTCGCCATCGTGTGGCCGCAGCAGTGACGTCGTCGCGCCTGACACCAATGTCCAATACAGCAACTGAACTGCTGTGTTGAACGTTGACCAAAGGCGCAACATACCGACTGGACTGTCCACAGCTCGCAGACTTCTCCTGATGTCTACCTCATCATAACGTTTGACCTTCATTTTTACATCCAGGTAAAGTGAATATTATACCAAAGGTAATACACATTAAATTAAAGGAAAGGATCGTAATCAGTATGGTCACTCAAAGTTACTTACATGCGAATATTGGAGACTCGATGAGCTGCACTAGTTTGTCTACTTCAGTCAGGAAGTCTACGGTGATCTCGAGATCGCCGCTGATTACAAGTGAAGGATCTAAAGCATTCTTACATTTTGATAGCCACAAAAATTAAAGGTAATTCAAGCGCTGTAATCAAATGATTACACCCAAAATGGCATAAAAAGGATACAAGGAGGATATGAGGCGGTTGCAGTGCGCGTAGTTGTGCGTGAGCAGACACAGCGCCAGCAGCGACACCGGGCTGTGGCACCAGCACGCGTACAGCCACGAGAACAGCGAGCGCGTCGCCTGCGGGCGGCACACTTCATCATTCGGCGGCACAGATCATTCACTTTTCTAACTGAACCTTCTTGATGCCCTCATCTTTTGACATACATTACAAGGGTTCTCAAGTCGCACACTTAATCATCTATCACATTCTTCAACACATTCAGTCAAAAAAGTATCGGGAATGGATGATTTGTTTATGTTCCAAAATTATAATTTCAGATTTCTTTGGTGTTGCTAGATTGGCACAAGTGTTTTCCATTTTGGCGCGGAGTTGGTGTTATTTATATTAAATACAGCGTTGTTTTAGTTATATCATATCTGGTGCTTAATGCGAATTTCATAATGGAAAAAAAACATCGGACATAAAATAAGTCTTAAATTTTGCATCACCAAAGGAATTTCGTGTTCGGAGTCACTGAAAATGTTACAGGAGGGCTTACGGTAAATCCAGTTTATCAAAAACACGTGCTTACGAGTGGTACAAAGCATTCAAAAGCGGTCGAGATGTGAGGGATGATGCGCCTCGCTCTAGGCCATCAACCTCTGCAACTGAACTTAAGATCACAAAAGTGTAGGAAATAGTGACTGAAAATCCTCATTCAAATTTGAGAGAGATAGCCGCCAAACTTTCTGTATGTCACGAGTCCAATCGTACCATTTCACCGACTTCAAAAAAGAGGAGGTTATCAATTCGACGGTATGTTTTTTTTGTACGCTACTTTTTTTTACTACGCCGATTGTAGACCGATTTTCAAAATTATTTCTCTGTTCGTAAAGAGATACTTCCGAGGTGGTCGCATTGCCACCACTTCCAGATCTGATGGTGGAAACCCTGAGAAATCGAAGGCAACTCTTGAAAATTGTAGGCATGCATAGGATAAAAACTTCATATTCAGGTATATATCCAATAACACTACAAAACAGTGAAGGTTTAAAGCTGGCTTGATGATGGAGACGACAGAGATTCGAGGGAACTCCACAACCTGGTGTTTGAGCTTATTAAATTTGTGTTGATGAGAGCTTTATGTGTATTTATGTTGTATTATGTGTGCGTTCAATTTCGCAATTAAACACTTTTTTCTTTCTTTCTTTACACCTGCTGACCTGATGATGGAGACGGCAAGGAATTGAAGGCACTTCTCAACGCTATGTACAAACCACCTTGTGGTTGGGTTTGTATTATTCGTATTGACGAGAACTGTACATAATGCCATAGGCAGTACTTTTACTACCGACCTACGCGTTATTGTGAACGACCTTTTAGATGAGAAACTGGACAGTATGCTTGCGAAAATGAATCATACTGTCAGTACATTAATAAGTGAAGAACTGCGAGGTCTGAAAGATGAGCTTACAATTGTGAAAGACTCAATGAATGCCTAGAGAATCCAATTTAAAGATCTTGTCACTGAACACGAGGTAGTCAAAGAAACTCTTGAAAAACTGAAGCTGCAAAACAATCACATGCAAAATACCATCACAGAACTTGGGACAAGGCTGCAATATATAGAAAAATGAGGGAGGGAGGGTGGTATGTTTCCTTCCTTGCTTGTGCTTGTGTAAGTGAGCGGGAGGGCGGTATTGCATGTGCATTCTGCACCCAATGCTGGATTTTTGTCTCGCGGAATTAAAACTAGATATTCTTTTCTAACATTTATTGTAATGGATTTCCGCAAAGCAACGCCTCATTCAATAAGTTACAAAAATGTTTTACATGGTATCAATAAACTAAAGGCTTCTAGTTCCACAGGGCCCGAGGAAATTCCATCTGCAGTACATAAATGTGGCAAGAAATATCTATGTCAACCGTTACATCATATCCTTAATTTGGCCCTAAAAACGAGTGTGTATCCGCCTCAATGGAAAGTGTCCAGAGTTCTGCCAATTCCCAAAAGCGCCCAAAAAGCCGCAGTTGAAGAATATCGCCCTATTGCTATGCTATCAACACCAGCTAAAGTCTTTGAGACCATTCTTCATAACTACATATACTCACAAATTGACAAATATCTATGTGATGAGTCCAGACGATCTGAAGTTATATCGGGTGATTAAGTCCCAAAGAGACTGAGGCTCTTCAAGTAGATATTGTTGCATTGTGCAATTGGGCTGTTGATAACATTTAGAGTTTAATTCGTCCAAATGCCTAGCAATGACTTTTGGACGAATGCGACAACCAATCTGTTATAGCTACCAACTGGACGGTGTCGAAATTACTATAACTTTTAGTGTAAAAAATTTGGGTGTCACGTTTGATCCTGGACTGACTTTTCACGACCACATCCTTGCAACTGCTAAAGACTCCTTCTGTAGACTAGGTTTCATCCTCAGAAATGTAAAAGACTTCCACAATAAAAGCGTAGTTAAAACCATCTATAACGTACTCGTACGCAGCAAACTCGAAACCAGTGCTGCGGTATGGAACCCGTATGAAAGCACATACATTTTAATTTTAGAAAAGGTGCAGAAGACATTCCTGAGATGCGTTTATAAGCAGATGCGTGGATATTATCCATTCATTTACCCCACAAAGTTTCTTCTGGGTACTCTTGGGTATAATTATTTAGAGGTCAGGAGAAATTATGATCAGATCGGAACCATGTGCAAAATCCTTCACGGCAAAATCCTCGCACCAGAAGTGCACGAAAAACTGACTCGGTTATTCGTCCCGAATAATTACTGTCGTAGTAGGAAGCACAAACTTTTCGCCGTCCCCGCTTGTCGCACTGTGGCTCGTGCATTCACCTGTTCCGAGGTCACTTGCCGCGCTCAACGTTCTCTTGGACGGGACAGATTGTGATATTTTTGCCGATGAATGGAAGAAAATTTTGTCTGTGTGTCTGAAGTACTGTGAGAAGTCAGTGTGACAGTCATGTCCTTAATTAGTGTAATTGGCCTGGGACCGTTCTAATTAAGTAAATAAATAAATAGACATGGGTTTTAATCGCAATTGTGGGTTTGATGATGGGGACGAAATACAGTTCAGGCAAGTCTTTAACGGTTTATGGCTGGTTAATGAGAATTTACCACTAACTTGAGCTATGATAGCTTTGGCAGATATGGAGGTATAAATGGTGGCGACACACGATTTTGGACCTTGACAATAAAAAGCTAAAAATAAAAAAAAACTTTTTAGAAAAAAGAAAACCGACTTGACGGCGATGTACCTACTTAAAAGTTTATTTTTTTGCTTTTCAGTTTTTTAGAAGTCGGTTTTCTTTTTTGTAAAAAGTTTTTTATTTAAGTAATCATTTGGGTATGAAACGTGCTGCCGCTAGGCTAGTCCCAAAAGATCCGAATTTTCCCCAAAAACTCAATCGCATGAGAGTCGCTGAGGACATGTTAGAACAGTCAATTCCGACCCAACATTTATAAAACGTATTGTTACTGGCGACGAGACGTGTGGGTTTACGGGTTTGACATGAGCCAAAACCGAAAAAGCCACGCAGGCCACCCCGCCAGCTGGCGGGCGGGCGGGCTAGGCGGGCGAACATCGTTTCACCTCTTTGCATACTTCGGTTCACACCGCGAGCTACCGACTTACCTAACGAGCTAAGCTAACGAAGTACCCGATGATTCCCGTTTTCAATCTGTAGAAGACATAAAGGAGAATTCGCGGCGCGAACTAAACTCAATTTCGGAAACAGCTTTTAAAAATGTTTTGATGATTGGATTATTCGTTGGCGTAAGTGTAACATTTTCTGTATTATTGATCTTTTCCCGGTACTTTATTGACTGAGTAGTATATGCATTTAAATCATATTATCATATCCACATTAGCTACCCTGGCGCCATGGCTGTGGCAGGCACAGAGTCTGACGAGGGATACCAAGGAGATGATACTGACGGGCTTGTCGAAGCTGCGCAGCTGCAGGCGCAGGTCGTAGAGCTCGGCGGCGGTGAGCAGGATGGTGCTGAGCACGTCCACCATGGTGGCCACGAAGCGCAGGTCGCGCTCGCGCAGCAGCGCGCGCGCCAGCGCCACGTACAGCTGCTCCGCGTTCAGCAGCACGCACAGCTGTCTGACAACGCACGGCTCTGTCGGCGGGCCGAGCCACAGCGCCCCAACACCCAAGTGCTGGGATCGAGCCACTATGCACTCAACTCGAAAACTCAGACTTTTTTTTTCAAATTCTTTTAAATTAATATTATTTATTATATCAAAATTTACAATGACATTACCACGTTCGAGCAACAAACCTACGAACAAATCAACTGTTACCCATTAGAACATAAACTAAAATATGTGAACTGATTCTATTTTAACGCCTTCTTGGCTTTTTGGGTTGGTCCAATGGTCGCATAGCGCGACTGCTATGCACGGGGTCTCAGGTTGGACTAGGAGTCGGGCCAAATATATCGGGTCCAAATAATAAATTATTCCATCAAGTAATACAACAACTCACATGTGTCTGTAAAATATGCATGTGCACTACAACCGACAGTCGGTCTGGACGCCATTATTATAAGTTATTACGAACAACCTGTATGAGCAATTAAGCCTCGCTAAACACGTTGCTAGTTTATTCTGTTATACCATGCTATGTATAGCACGCAAATATTCTCACCTGATAATAAAGGCACCTCTGTCTTCTAACAAGTTGTCGTCGGCGGCCAGCAGCCGCAGCAATGCATGCAGGAACTTATAAAAATATGGACTGGACTCCAGCTCACCTGCGAACAGACAAACGTATCACACGGATGTTATAACCAGCCGGCTGTTCGTAGCGTCTCTGATTCGGATTTACGTGTATGCGTACATGCGGTTTTGCAAAACCGAGCTGCGTTACATTCATCATCCATATACATTAGCAGAAACGTATGGCTAATGTAACTGGATTGCATTCAATTGCCGTTAGCTACGTACCACCGCGAGCGGGCCGCTCAAGGCTGTCGGCAGGGTCGGCTGGGCCGGCAGAGTCGGCTGGGCCGGCAGGCTCGGCCGGCTCGCAAGAGCACACCTCGGCTAGCACAGCCAGCGAGCGGCGCACCACGTCATCGGCCGCGTCCGTCAGGCTGCCCACCACGCCCACGAACAGCTTGTCGGTCTGCAGGAACATCTGGCCACACGCGATACCTTCTTCTGTACGTGACTACTACACTGGGCTATAAATTATCTTGGAAACTTGAACACCTGATGCAGAACAGCAACAGACTAAACAGAGACAGAGCTAAACTATAAGAGATAGAGAAATGCTGCCATAGCAAAAACTTGTTGTGTATGAGCAGTTTCGGCTGCGAGAATAAATTTCAAGATCTGGAACAGCTGTTGTGGACCTCCAACATCCCAGCTACCAGTGGCGGTACCTTCATACAAGCCCAAAAGACTGCCGGCAAGCCTTATTAAAATGCTCGATAGAGAATCAAATCAAACCCGAACTATTTGAAAGTTCGCGCGCTTAATTCTTATCAAAATAACACAAAGTAGGTATCTGCCTATCCACACGACTACACATCGCGATGGTGCGCGCGCCGAGTTTCGCATTTGCATCATCTACATATATAGCTATCTCGTTTACACGCACCGCCTTTTAAAGGGCTTTCAAATACTATATCTGTCCCTTTCGCACTTATAGCGATGTGCCGTATAAAGAGTTGGAACGTTGCGCGTCAACAAATTGATCAGTATGGAAAGCCGTGCATGCGAATGAAGTTGCTCGCGAATGCGTGACCTTGCCAACTCTGCAGTGTTGCCGGTTTAGCGTCATTGTAAAATCTTGAAGATTTTTAACTTGAGTTCGGTCACTTTTTTAAGATTTAGCAACAATAAAAACTAGTGATTTTTTTAAATAACGAAATTAAATATTCAACCAATAACTTAAAAAAAAATTGCGACATCCAGATGTCGTATTTTATATTTTTAGACGAGACGAGTTAGCGAATAAAATAACGAAATAAAATTGTTCACATTTTCAGCCTTCTTTTTCTGATCTTGTTAAAGGAATACAAAACACTCGTGATACTGCAAGATGTTTTAATGATATTTACAAAATACACCTATCTTATGGCATGTTACGATACCATAGCCTGCATTTAATTGCGGAAGCGCCATCTAGTTAAAAAAAGAGAAACGTGTGCCGGGAATTCTAAACAAAAATATTCAAGCACTATTCAATGGTTTCATCTATTAAATGGTTTATGCGATTAACTAGTCTGAGAAGTACGCGGATTAGGGGTCGGTTTTAGTGAAGAAATTAACGGTTCTTTCTGAAAAACGTTTAAAGATTTTACCTTATCTTCGCCAATCAAAATTTGAACGCATTTTAAATCCTCAAAGATTATCCCCAAAGAATTACCTATTCTACCTTATGAGCATGTTCCAATTATTGTTATCGTTATTATTATTAAGACCATTTTTTACCTCAACATCTGAGTAAATGGCTTACCTATTTATAAATAGGTAAGTAATTGGCTTACCTATTTATAAATAGGTAAGTAATTGGCTTACCTATTTATAAATAGGTAAGTAGGTACATAAATCACATAAAAGTGATTTATGTTTTTAATATATTTTTTTTATATCACTAGCTTCTGATGAGATCAGCGACTTCGTACGCGGATCCTGTCGCTTATGGCAGCAACTATGGTGTCGTCAAAATCGCACATTTTAAAAGTCTGATTCTACTAATCTATTCTATAGACAACGTCGTGGCAGCAGCTAGTATGACATGTTTGTTGCGCAATCTAAGATTGGTCCGGTATAGACCTTTCATTCGTTTTATTCTATTGATATCCATATTGTAGAAATTCATTAAAAATACTTTTCCGCCATGTTTTACTTTTACATATAATATTTTAAGATAATCCAAAAGTTATTAATGTACTAGCTTCTGCCGGCGACTAGATACGCGGATCCTGTTGCTTACGCCAGCGACAACGTCAGCTGCCGAATCCTAAGAGCCTGGGCCGTGAAAAACTAGGAGATGCGCGAGAAGATTCAAGACGATCCAGATCTTCGATTTTAATAAGTCAACAGGGAGCGCGCATCAGCCTGAACAACTTTGCTAAGACGCCTTTCCCAGATATAGGATAGTGTAGCTGGGCTCTTGGAGTTCCACCTCAGGTGTTCCACATCCTCACATTTCTTCTCTCAGCATACAATGCTCATCACGTGAAACAATGTGTTTCTGTTTTATTGTACATACTGTTATTGTCTGTCTGTCATTTATGGAAAAAAAAACTACTGGACGGATTTTAATGAAACTTGGTACAATATTCTTCGTACTCCTGGGCAGTGTATAGTCGTATTTTTATTTAAACGAATCGATACAGTTTTTGATGAAATAAATATAGTGTTGTGAAAAAGTGAATGAATGGTTCGCCTTCCAAAAATCCGGGACTCTGTAGTCCCATGGTCTAGTAGAGACATACATTAAAATAATACTGGCTTGCGTTCATTGGCCGTCCAGCGTGGAGTCGCTAGAGCACTGAGCACCGAGCTGGACTGCGGTTTTTATTTTTTATATTGTCGTTGTTATATATTGTTTTTCGTTTGTCGTTTTTTTATATTGTTGTTGATTATATTGTCGAAAGTTCTGTTTGTTTCTCCTAGTTTTATTATCACTTCTCTTGTAGAATTATCAATACGTATATTATTTTCCCGTTTCTTTACAAGGAATTCACGTATTAGTTTGAAATATTGATTGATTTTAAAAAACTACAAAAAACATACATTCCTCATGTCATGCAATGTTTATTGTAGAAAATGTTGTCTCGTGCAAACTTTCTTCATTATATGACCACAAGTGTATGTACTTATACTGTATGTATATATACTGTTGTCGAGTAGTGAGTGGTACCTGGCCGGGAAGCTTGGTGTACAGGTTGTGGATCCAGTCGAGCGCGGCCACCTTGGTGTGCACGGAGCTGTGGTGCAGCATCTGGGTCAGCACCGCCACCACCGCGTCAAGGTCCAGCCGCCCCCCGTCTGCCTCACCCGTGCCCAGTGCGCCCGCGCAAGGTTCCGACACCACTAGCTTCGTCAGCTGGAAGTTGACGGTGGCCGCAGTCTCGCGTATGCCTGACACAATGCTAAGGAAGTCTTCGATGCATTCGGTCATTCATCGAATCAAAACTCTGGTAATTGTATTCAGATCGAGTAACAGCGTTCAGTGTATTGGCGAAGTAGTCAGAAGGGGGTCAGAAAGGGTGCCGCCTCTTGAGGCAGTGGTGCAAAGGATACTCTTCCGCGGCTCGTCGGAGTAGGCGAGGCACGGCAGCACGGCGCACAGCACGCCCGACGCGTACGGCAGCATGCCCGCGCCCGCCAGCTCCACGAACTCCTTGATCCACGTGATCGCCGTCAGCTGCAACAACAAGCTCGTGGCCAATATGTTCTGATTTATGGTAATGGTTCAATTATACACAGAACCGCCGGCACACACGGCCGGCTAGCTCCTAGGCAACTATTGATTAGCTTGTGTCATAACACTACTGATAAACTAAATATACTTTACACATGTAGCGGTCGCCCGGTCGGAGCCGCGGATATCATCCATCATCTTTTAACAAAATCCTACTTAAGCAGACATCTTCATCATAGTAGCTCCGATCAAAATCTAATTTCAGTTCAATCAGTCGACAATCTAATGATATTTATTTATCAAAATCATTTCTTAGGGGATGCCAAAGTCACAACATCTACCTGCATGCGAAATTTCAGCCCGATCCATTCAGTGGTTTGGGCTGCGCATTGATAGACCACTATGTCAGTCAGATACATATATGTATATACATATTTTATTTTAATTAATAAGGTACACACCAGCTTCTGTATAAAAATTATATTAAGAAGAATAGGGACTTGAAGATGGGCTTATACAGTTGCCAATTATAGGTGAACCAACATTTATAAGTGATAACTTATACCAAATACAATATTTTTTTACACTTTTGATTTGAAGATACATTCATTGTATTTATATGTCGTGTATGTCGCAGGAAAATGAAGATATCAGGTATTGCACGAAATCTATAGGGTTATCACGAACACCCAACATCAGGAAGATATAGAATACTCTTGTTTATTACATTTTCTTCAAAAAGTATGTAGTGATATGTCGTTTCACTAAACTCAATCTAGTGAAATAAAGAATACTGTCGATGTATAAACCAAATTACAAATTAACTGTTGATTTTTAAAGAAAATAATGTTTTAATCATCTAAAGTTAATAATCTGAAAATTATATCAGGTATTATACCTTTTCTATCTACATAGAATTACCTATTGGTTGGATTCGTGCATTACGTACAAACAAATAAACGTAAGAATTCATTAAAATAAACCGGCCTAGAGCGAGTCGGGCTCGCCCATGAGGAGTGCCGTAGCCGCAAAGTAACATTTTTTAAAAACAATATTTGAATACCTGTATGGTAATGCTTTAAAACATTATGAAAAACAAATTTATTTTTGCCTTCATCCATTTGTATACGGACCCCTAAAAATGAGTGTGTTCAAATTTTAATGGCTCATTACAGATTTCAATTAAAACCTTCAACGAAAATTAGTTTGAAAGTAGTTTTGAAGTTAAAGTACTTTTCTAAAAACCGCAAATTATAACATTGTCGTTCATGCAAATAACATAAAACACTATGAAAAATAAATTTATTTTTGCTGATGAAAGAAATTATAGTATGGGCGAGTCCGACTCGCACTTGGCCGGTATTTTCAATTTTGATTCACAGAATACATCTACTTACCAAATACAACAGTACCGCTCTTATAGAGACGGAAAAAAGTTACTGACATAAGGCGGACAGACGGACAGACAGATAGACATGACGAACTTATAAGTAGACCATAAATAAAGAAACATAACTCTATGATAATTTAGCAATTAATAAATCAAGCTAAAATAAAACTCCATCCCGCTTTGATATTATGAAAAAAGCACAACTCCTATCTATGAGTTTAATATAAATAATAACTAATATCCCCGCCAGTATTATCTTCAATTGGTTTGAAAAAATAAATAAATTAATAAAAATTTAAAAAGTAATAAAAATAAATTTACTACATTAAAAGAGTAAAATAGCGTGAGAACAAAAATAAAAATAAATATTGCAGGAACGTGTTTTTGAAAAAGAAAGTGTCACTTATAAAAAACCCTTTTTACGATTTGTTTACCTTTTTTTAACTACCTAAACAAATGGAGTATAGTTGTGTTTTGCCATCGATTTATATTGGGTGACTGGTAATTAGTGACCGATATTTATACACGTGATTGTACTCATGATTATAATATTATAAAATTACTGACAACGCGGGCGCGGGGCCTCGCCGCTACCAGCTGATCGGGCGAGGGCGCGCGCGAAATTTGAATTTTGCTTTAATGATAAAAAAAAATAAAAAAAAAAATCTTCGGGAAAGTTATTTGTAATCATGAGTACAATCACGTGTTAAAATATCGCCCACTAATTACCAGTCACCCTATATACTTTGTAACCACTATTAGCTATCACAATTCACATTATATAGAAAGTATTCTGTATTCATCAATACAAAGAATAAGCTCAAACATGGTAGCTGCCATAACCCGTAAGAGAGTTCCGTGAACTCTACATTGTCCCTATCATTGAACCAGAATTAGTCATTCAATGAATCAATCAAAACTCATTCCTTCCGATGTAAAGTTCTCATCAACACGAATAAAATAAGCCCAAACACGAAGTAGTTAGTAGGTACATACCGTTGAGGAGTTCCCTCGACTCTCTATCGTCTCCATCATCAGGTCAGCGCTACACCTTTACAGTTTTGTAGTGTCATTAGATATACACCTGAATGTCAAGTTTTCATACCATGCAAGCCTATAATTTTCAAGACATGCCTTCGATTTCAAAGGGTTCCCATCATCATGGTTTTCGTACAGCTCGCTCCACCACCACCAACTTGGTGTCGCATGTGGACTATATCTGCTCACAAATGGATAAGCGTAAGCAAGTCACAGTTTGACAATATACGCGTTGCAAAAGTATTATACAATGCTTATGTGCGCAGTAAAGAAAAGTCCTACATCCTCCCTCCATCATCCTAAATCCCTACGAAGAAAAGTATCAAAACTCAAAAAACTCAAAATCATTTATTCAAACTTGGCTGCAAAACAGCACTTTTTGAACGTCAAAATTTACAAAAGACAGCCCCCAAAACGCCCGCCCTTCACCACTTCCTATGTGTTTTTGCTGGGAAGAAGAAGTGGCGCAACAAACTCCCCAGCAGTATATTCTAATGATTGAAAAAATACAACGTAAATTTGCTCGATGGATATACAACTGTGCACTAGTGACTTGCGCATGTTGTAGCAATTTACTTCTTGAACTTTATCTTTTGATAGGATGAACCGATTTTGATGAAACAAAGACTAAGTAATAGCCCAAAATGGGTATAAACATTTTATGTAAACGTTGTCTTCATTGAGTACGCAGATTTTGCGTGATACGCGCACAAACAAACAGATAAACATACAGTCAACATACTTACTGATTTCTTTGACTGTCGCGGTAAGATACCGACTACCACGCAGCCGCGAACAGACGCCTATAGTTTCCGTAACAGTGCACTGAATTCGCTTATTTTACTTCTTTATTTTATTTTATTATATTTTATTTCGCACACCTATTTTTAATAAGTTACCTTTGAACTTACTTAGTTACTACTAGTGCATATAAATTCAACGTAACCCCAGATCGGGATTCAAGCCTACCTTCTACTCTTCTTCTTCACCTTCTTTTCTACTGTCCGAGTCGGCTGGATTTAGTGACCTCCGGGACCTTCAGGCCGAAGTCAGTGGGTCTACCCTGCGTGCTGCAGACGCACGCGACGGCCGCGCTACTGCGGAGCTTCGAGCGACCTACCTACCCTACCGGCTACTGATCCAGGATAAATTCGTTACGTGCTCCATATTCGAACTCACGCCCAGCTCAACCGGCACCTACCTACCCATAAACTGTAACTAATTATTACTTTTTTTATTTCTAAATGTACCTACTTTTGGCCAAAACGTTACAAGATGTAATAAACAAAAATATTGGACACCTGCCGGGATGTCGCAGTATCGTGATTTCCCTGCGACATGTACACGCTCGCACTGACCTGTAACATTTCCTCCGGCGACTGCGCGTGTGTAATCAGTATGTTGATCATGGCTTGGAAATCGACTCGTGAGGGGTCCTTTTTTATGCTTCTTAGGAACTCATTCAGTTGGACATCGCACCTGGAAGTAACATCTTTATTTAAATATGTATCTGATAAGGTCGTCCAATGTCAACAATGGCGTTCGCGGGGTACCGCGCTTTTGTAAAATACGCGCGAAATTTAAAATTATGTAAGAATAATGAATTTATTTTCGTACTTGACGAGAGCTTTTGTTATTTATATATTTCTTTTGCGGTAGCACCTCCACCAAAGTACCTCGTGCGATAGGGGTCGCCCTTCCGTGATTCCAAATCGTTCTCGTCAACCGTGCGTAACATATTTTGTACTAAATTCTATGATTGATCAGAAGAATTTGAAAACATTCTATGAACAACCACGTTTTTAGGCATGTTTCGACAAAATCGGCTCAATCAAGCTTTTTGAAAGCACTTTTGTCAACATTGGGAACAATAAAGAAAAATAACCCCGCTCACGGACCTAGCTACTACAAGTGGGGGTCCCCATACCATTTACAAATAAAACAATGCCACACGCTACACAGCAACTATCTTTTTCTACCTTGCTAGAGCTGACATTGAAAAAGTTATAATTGCGGCGGAGGCGCTATACTGTCACGTCAGGGTACAGCTTTAGTTCCTCGATTATAAGGTACTTTAGGTTTGTCGATGAAGGTGCTGCCATTTCACTATGAATAAAATTGGGACTACCAAGAGTCCGTGACTTACATCCGTCTGATTTCGGAATTGGCATCGTCGAGCATTTTGAACAAACCATCTAACAGTTCAGGCAGGTGCGGGATGAGGTCGATGTCGGGCACAGCGTCCAGCACCGACACCCACGACACGATGAACTGGCGCGCAAACGCGTTGCGCGTATAGATCCGCTCGCGCAGCATCGGAATGAACGCCGCCAGCTCGAACGTCTGGCTCTCCGTCACTATGTCCTGACAAGTATTCGGCACTGTTACGTTACGTGTTTCTCGGATTTAAACAGCCCCATGACTAACATTATTTCATCAATTACGAGAAAGATTAGCTGCACAATAAAACCTCACAAAGTACACAATGCGTTGAATGCGCATTTTTATCTTTCAGTGAGGCGCGGTAAACAAGAATGCTACTACTTTGTATAGCGATACTTGCAAGGTAGTCAATACATTGTATACCATTACCTACACTGACAGTCACACAACAGTGTCAGTAATACAGACGCACAAATACCTTTTCGTTAACATTATAACTCTCTATTGAGTGAGCTGTCCCTAAAAAGAAGCCATTGATACATTTGAGACTCCTAGTGTTTGTAGTTCGACTGGGAGCCGACCCCAACCTAGATGGGAAAAGGCTCGGTAGATGATTGCACATAAGTTTACTGGCTGAAGATTAATGTGTTTAGCATGTCTTCCGTGCATTTTACTTGATTTGACTCACAGCGACTGGGGGCCTAACCCACAATAAAGTCAAGGAGTAACCGTAACTATTAGTCTATTTGTAAAGATAATATAAATAATTACAAGCAAAGAAAATACAAATGAGTTTAAGTTCGCTTCTTTGCGAACTATCATCATAAAAAATACTGAAAGAATTTAATGTGTTTCTAAGACAGTAATGTACTGCAGTAACATTGAGATCTTAGAATGAAGATTTTTAAACTATTTGGATGGAAATCAAACCAAGTGAGTAGAAACAAAAAATGGGTGAATTCATAGTAAAGGAGTACAATTTCAACACCACAAACTTATGTCAAACCAACATGAATTACTTTCCATGCATATTTTTTTGTATAAAAGAAAGTTGGAATGCGCGTTTTTATTTATTAATATACATTTTTAATACAATATATAACCCCAACTTACAATATTAATTATTGCATTCCCTAACCAATTCTTATTTTTCGTATTTCCGACGTTGCCAACTTTTGAAATATGCGCTCTTATTAAAAAACCCCAATAACTTATTTATATTCAGGCGCACTTGGTAGTAGTTCTCACAAAAAACATTGAACTAACATAAAAAACTGCAGTGTGGCTGCACTTTCTATTTAGTTAGCACTGTCCATAGACCAGCTTGTGTTTGGGCCAGCAGGCACATACCTTGACGAGCCGGTCGAGCAGCTCGGCACCCTGCTTGACCTGCGGCTCGGGGTCGGCGGCCAGGCGCGCCAGTGCGTCGAACACGAGCGGGAAATGCGACAGCGCATCACCGCGCGCGATTTTCAGCACATTGAATAGCGCTTCGGCCGCCTGGTAGCGCACACGCGACTCACTCTCGCTGAAGCAGGCTACGATCGGGTGCACAAGCTCAGGCAAATAGTCGATGCAGCCCTGTATGAGACTTCATATTTTTCATGCTGCCATTTTGCTAGTTATATATAGAGGTGCTTTAAGTTTTGTTTGTGTGCAAATATATATATATATATATATAATATATAAATATTGTTGTTTCTAAAGTGAACAAGTGAGCAAACAACCCTCCACATGCTCCTTTTCATCTATTTGTTCCATAGTTATAGGGACAACATGTACAATTTAGATAAGAATTTCTCACATGTTTTTAATGTAACTGACCTTCCCCAAGCCAACAGCCACTGAAGACAGCCCCATAAGTGCCCCATTCTTTACGTTGGGGTTGGTGGAGGACATCAAATCCTGACCCAGGACTCTTATTAGTCTCTTAATCTGGCTTGTGTTCTTTGCATCACTGAAGTCTTTGACCATCCTGCGATAAGTAAAAATACATACAAGCGTAAGGTTAAACAAATACTTCCTAGGAGGTACTCACTAAACAACCTAAAATAAAATTGTATGTATAGGCTGTATCGTAAGCCGATATGATTCAATCTCCCCATGCAAAACCAAATACATAAAATTAAACCCCTGCCTCTGAAAAATGGGTGGCTATAGCAGTACCAAAAACACTTACTTCTCAATCTCAACTCCAGCAAATTTCCGCTTGTCATATATTTTGTCACATAGCCCGCGAACGCAGGCTATGCTCAGCGGTGCATAGTCCCTTTCAGACATTATATTAATAAAAGGCTTAAATTACTCGATTCATCTAACTTATGAAAAACATCAATGATACAAGTGAAACTGACTTGTAAACTATTACCGTAAATCGTTCAAGGAGTATTAATATTTCACATCCTTGTCTTACGCCCAATGAAATGATGAGCAAACGATATTTCGTATGTTCAAAGTATTAAAATCCAATCAGCTGCTATTATGACGTTGTCAGTTTGGCAATATTGTTTTCGTTCAAAAATAATCAAAATTGATCGATTTCTTACGGATATCTGATAGAGATACCTTAAACCTTATACCTTATTAAACCAATATGTATAATATTGGTTATAAAAACAGTTATAAGGGCAGCCGAAAAATAAACAAGAAAAATCATATAAGTTTCTGAACGGTAGAAAAACTGTGATACCATGTCATTATGATTTTACCCGTCTCTGAATAAGACTTCTAAAATAACGAATACAAATAACGCTTGGCTTCGGCCCCACGTTCGCCTTCCAAAAATCCGGGACCCTATAGTCCCGTGGTCGGAAAAAGATACAAAAAAAATAACATGTTTTTATTTTCTCATAGTTTACAATATAAGGTCACAGTTATTCATGTTACATAGTTTAGAGAATGGTGTCTGTAGAAGCTAGACCCTGTGTTACAGATCATCATTTATTTACACATAAAATGTATTATAGCTCTGTCCACCTCTACTCACAAATTAATTTAAATATAACCTCGTAGAATAACTCCTTTTCTTCCACCTTCTTTTTTTTCTTATTGTGTAGTTGTGATTTGTTAAATCATTACTTTTAAATCACATCCTTTTAAACTGATATTGGGTAATTACCATTTCCTTTAAGTGGTAACACAGTATATCAGCCGTAGTGCGCTCGATGAGTCGTGTCTCACTATTTTGATAAAACTGCGTTATAAAACAATCCAATGTCATTGAGTTCTAAATTGTGGTGTAGTATAAGTGTTTATCTGCCGCGCTAGAGTATATTTGTGTGTCCGTCATGCCTGTGACACTCGTAGACAGGTTGCCCTTGCCGAATCTCAAGGTTTACACCGCGGGAAGTGTTTCGGTGCTTTCGATAGCTGTTTATTACGCTCTTAGTGTGACTAGTGATCCGAACTGGCGGGCGAACGCGACGCTGGGCCGGCAGGACGCGATGGAGCCGGGTGAAGGAGAGCCGCGGTTGCTGCCGGCGCCGATGCAGAACAATGGCTCCAGGAATGTCTCCGAGCAGTTCGTGGACGTGATGACGTTCATGATGCAGGAGCCACTCTGCATGTGGGTGAGTATTACCGCACGGTCCACGCAGTTCGGCCGGAACGCTGACTCGTATTTTTGTTTTTCATAGAGCTTATCTGTGCCAATAAATGCTGATATTTAATATCAGCGTTGTTTTGGCAAAACTACGTCGCACGATAGTATTATTTTTGGCTGAATTGTTATCAATAATTTTGTTTTGATAGAATGTAGGCCAACAGTATTGAGATAGCAGTGTTTTACGTCAGTTTAAGTGAGTGATTAATATAAAATTTTGAACTGTTGGGATCATCCAATATTGACTGCAGCTTAAGCCCTTCAACTTATGTGTCTGTGTGCAAAGCAGTTTTGTTTTCATGTATCATAATCATTGTAGTGTTTGAACTCTTAACTGCTAACAACTTTTACAACTCAGTGCCTATTATCTAATACAGTTTATTTTTAAATAAATGTAATAAAAATATTGTTCACACAAACATGTGACAGTAACTGGCATGTATGTTAATGTTCTTATTATATTATAGCGTGTATGTAATTGTTGCAGTAGTCACTCAATCATTGGGATTGGTGAATCAAGATTTTATAATCTGTTGAAAAATACTCAACATTTATTATTTTAATACAATAAACAAAATCCTAATCACTAGTAGATTAATTAAGTGTTAGCTTAATTGAGCATTAATTAAACAAGGCATCACAGTTGTGTGTTCTTCAGTGAGATAAGCGTTATCTCAGCATTGTTTGTTAATTATTGTAGACTTGCCCTGCTCTCTATTATTAAATTATTATGAAATAAATAAAAAAACATTTCCAGTAAAAAATAATATGGAATGAAAGAAGGAAGAAAGAAAATACATTTATTGACACAAGACCACAAAATATGAAATATTAATAAATAGATTAGAAAAATATATTTAGCAGTTATGCCAGACAACTAGTGCCTGATGCTGGTTTTCAACTAGGCCTACAAGGAGTTGCGGGTGTCAATCAGCTTAAATTAATTTAATGTATAATGTATGTTTTTTTTTTTATAAATTAACAAAACTAAACAAGGCAAAATAAAATTATGAAAAAAAAATATAGAGGTTCCGAAAGAAAAAAAAATATATGCTATACTTTACCTTAATCAATGGAAAATGAAGTGGTACCATGATGTGAAATCTTAGGATTGTGGAACATTATTGTTCCAAATTAGAGCAATAATCCAAATTTAAACCAAAAATGTATAATTTGATGTTCTCTACAGTAAATGAAGTAATCAATATGAATGTGCCGTAACAGTACCTCATCAGAATCAGCATCCGAATGCTTTATTGGTAAACATAGGTCAAGCTACATCAGTGTGAGATGTTACAAGTAGGTTTTAGTTTCTCTATGTTTTACCCAAAGGTGTTCAAATCTATTTAGTTAACATAATCCTAACAATCTTTATAACATAATATTATAGATTATCATCCCCAAAACTTTCACATTTGTAATACAAGCCCATGCATATCCATACAAATTAATATATAAAAATAGATTAATGTCATGTAGTGTCAGTACCATGTCAATATAGCATACCTAATTCAGAATCATCAAAACAGTTTAGATGATGTACAATTGTCAGAGGAAGCAATTATAGAATTGCCAACTAAACAGTCCTTAAGTGAATAGTAGCATTTTGTTATCAACAATTTGAATAGAACTTTTTTGAAACTGTCCATATTTAGCATTTTTATTTGCTCAGGTAGTTAATTAAATATTTTAATGGCCATATCAAATGTACTTTTATTAATTAGTGCAGTTTTGCCGTAGGTCACTTCGAGTTCAGATTTATTTTTATCCCACAATTTTCTTTAATCACTTTTAGTAGCCATTTTGTACAAATATATTAGATGTAACAAATACATTCGTTTCGTATATATGTTATGGCTAATACCCGAGGTGCGGGTACACCTAGTTTTAGCCGGCTAGAACTAGGTCCAGCCATTCCTCGTTGCATAAAACTATGTCTATCCGATATCATTCCGGCTACATCTAGGTCCACCCATTCCCTGTTGGATAAAACTAAGTATATCCGATATCATTCCGGCTAGAACTAGGTCCAGACATTGATTGTAATTATTAAAGGGTGATTTGTAATTTTAATAATAATCATAATTAAAGCCCGCAGGGCATCTGAGGCGGATGTCGGGGAGTAGCGACCCCGCGGGTACCGAGTGCTCCAGGGAGAGGATACTGTCCCTCACCTCCGGCTTGCCGGAGTGAACCCTGAGGGGGGATAGGTCTCCCGCCTCTGGCTTGCCTTCATTGGCCGTCCAGAGTGGAGTCGCTAGAGCAATGCTCGGAGGGTGAATGCCTCGGGTAAGTGGCGAGTGGGCACAGAGATGCTGGACCCTGGCTTGATGCCGGTTTTAAGGCGCGTGATCTGGGTAGAAAGCCGGCCGGGGCAACCTCACCCTTCAGCCGCTCACGTCCCCGTTGCCCCCTTGTTGCGACTTAGCGACTAGTTCCCGGGGGCCCGGTAAGTGAGCTGGCGAGTCTCCTCCTGCCATTTTTACATGTATTTATTACATTGTCATCGGCAGGGGTCATAGTCCCCATAGTTTTCCCTTCCCTAGTCCACTAGCATCCCATTACAATAACCCAAGTAGTTTTTCTTCCATACTTAGCAATAGTTTAGCACAAACCGGGGGTTGTCCTTGGGTACATTTCTATAGTGTATACAGGGATAATCGTCGGTTTTGTGTCACCATTACATATATTAAACTTGTCTCAAAAGGGCTTCAGCGTGTTGGCTTCGGCCCCACGTTCGCCTTCTAAAAATCCGGGACTCAGTAGTCCCGTGGTCTAGTAGAGACATACAAGATAATCATAATTATAGCCCGCAGGGCATCTGAGGCGGATGTCGGGGAGTAGCGACCCCGCGGGTACCGAATGCTCCAGGGAGAGGATACTGTCCCTCACCTCCGGCTTGCCGGAGTGAACCCTGAAGGGGGATAGGTCTCCCGCCTCTGGCTTGCCTTCATTGGCCGTCCAGAGTGGAGTCGCTAGAGCAATGCTCGGAGGGTGAATGCCTCGGGTAAGTGGCGAGTGGGCACAGAGATGCTGGACCCTGGCTTGATGCCGGTTTTAATGCGCGTGATCTGGGTAGAAAGCCGGCCGGGGCAACCTCACCCTTCAGCCGCTCACGTCCCCGTTGCCCCCTTGTTGCGATTTAGCGACTAGTTCCCGGGGGCCCGGTAAGTGAGCTGGCGAGTCTCCTCCTGCCATTTTTACATGTATTTATTACATTGTTATCGGCAGGGGTCATAGTCCCCATAGTTATCCCTTTCCTAGTCCACTAGCATCCCATCACAATAACCGAAGTAGATTTTCTTCCATACTTAGCAATAGTTTAGCACAAACCGGGGGTTGTCCTTGGGTACATTTCCATAGTGTATACAGGGATAATCGTCGGTTTTGTGTCACCATTACATATATTAAAGTTGTCTCAAAAGGGCTTCAGCGTGTTGGCTTCGGCCCCATGTTCGCCTTCTAAAAATCCGGGACTCTGTAGTCCCGTGGTCTAGTAGAGACATACAAAAATCATAATTATTATAAAATACAAGTATTGTCTGTTGTTAAAAATTGTTTCCTAATAATTAATTTGTATTGATGATGAGGATGAATTATAACAATTTGATTTATAAGAATAAAAAAACTCTTTTTGGGTGTTTTTTTATATCTAAAAAAGCTGTGCTGATAGCATGCCGGCTACAACTATGCACAGTCAATCTCTGTTGGATAAAACTAAGACACGCGCTGCTGCTGCAAACGCTGTGAGTCGCACTCGCAAGTAGACCCACAGTAGATCAGCAGCACCTGGCGCTCACAACCTACAGAGGCGCGTGCCTCGCTTCGCCCTGCACCCCGCACCGCTGCTTTAGATGCAGTGAGTCATAAGTGTGACGCAGGGCGGAAGCCGTGATGGGTTACGCCTTTAAGTTTTACCCAACTGGGATTGTCTATTTTTTTCGGGGGGAAATCCTCATGGACTGTCGTCCGCCTGGGGAGAGGCGGAGGGATGTGCCGGACTCTTACCGGCTAAAACCACCCCGGTGTCTCTTCGCACGTGCGCGCGGGGCCGCGGGAATCCAGATTCTTCCGCACTTCCGCAGCCCCGCACTAGTGCTGGCCGGGCTGTCCGGGCCTCGCCTCCTGCACGGGGTAGTGAGGTGTTGAAGTACCCCGTGCATCGCCTCAGAGGCGCGCGCCGACACCCGCACGCGCCTCCGCCTCGGGTCCATCGAAAAAGGGGGGCGGGGACTTCCCCAAGTCCCTCGCCCCTGGACCCGTTTATGGGGGGCGGAAAAGGGCGTTGTTCGCCCTTCTCCTGCGCCCGGTGCGCCTTCTGCGGCCGGGGAAGGGAGTCGTGATTTCCCTCTCCCGTTCCGCAGAAACCTTCTGCGACATCACGTCCTCGCAGAAGGACACCACCGCGTCCCACGGAAACTATTCAATTAGAAAAACTATGTTAGAAACTTCAGTAACTTCATTTTTAGGACCTATCCATAGATATCCCAAAGGCAAGGGTTTCACGACAGTAAACTTTTTTAGTTCATTTTTTTTTTTGGAACGCTTAATGTGGTTCACAGAATACATCGGATTAAAATGACTGTGACATACGGCGGATAGACAGACAGACAGACAGAACCCTAAAAACCAGTGGCGTAGCGTGGGGGGGGCGGGGGGTGCGGTCCGCCCCGGGCGGCACTTTTTGGGGGGCGGCAAAATTTCACATTAATTAGTAAAAATAATTTAAACCATTTTGAAATAAAAAAAAATAAAAATAGCGCATGCGAGCGCCAGGCTGTGTGGGCGGCGTATCATCTCGCTGATGATGTTCTTAAAACTTTTATTTATTAAAATAATTAAAAACGGACCAAATAGGATTTTCTGATACTTACTCAGGGTTACGTACTTTTCTACAAATATTCACAGTTTTCAGTGAGATATAACTAGGTTCCTTTAGCCAAATTTCATGTTGATATCTCAAATATTTTTTTAACAACATGGTTGGTGACAGTAACTTTCCGTTAAAGGTAAGTTTCTTTTTGCTTTTCAGGAACAAGTCTTAAAAAAACAGGCATTTTCTGTAAAGCTCTGTCGTTTTTTTTTTGTAAATATTCGATCGTTTTGTTTATGAGAGTCATAAACGTGGACTTTTGCCATATCACTACCTTTCGCAATCAGTTTCACCCGCGTCCCGACGGAACTACTTCCCGTACTCGGTAGTCCTGGATTTATAAATAGGCCGTATGGGCCGCGGCCTACGGGCGGCAGATTTCAGAGAACTGTCACTAGTATTTTCATGGTTTTTTATATAAATAAAAAAAAATGACGGATGAAGCCACGAATGAAGATGAATGAAGAACCTAAAATACCCTCCGGTTCCAGAGATTATTTCAGAGTGAACACCTTTTTGGTCATTCTTGATAAACTGAGAGCTGAAATACAGAGAAGCCATAATGCTTACTTGAACTTGGAAAAAAGATAGCCTACTGGACATGGGGTGGCGGAAATAAAGTGGTCTACACTCATAAAAAATATAAATCCGGCACTGGTACTCGGGGGGAAAATATCGGATAAAAAATATTTAGTACGCCTCCATACCATCTTCCATCATCTAAAAACAAAGGACCTGCATTTTTTTTTGAGTGGTAATTCATCAATTAATGACTCCCGATCACTCCTCCCGCTGTGGGTGCAGCGGGTCACTGGTGTCAAACTCTTACTGATTAAACTGTCTTATGTTATTTCTGGAGCCGTTCAGGTTCCAGGTGACTCATGCGAACAATCCCGCAGTCCTGATCCATATGGCTGACTGCCGACTGGTGAAAGGTGGGCGTTTTGGGGGCTGTCTTTTGTAACTTTTGACGTTCAAAAAGTGCTGTTTTGCAGCCAAGTTCAAATAAATGACTTTGAGTTTGAGCTCATCGAGGAGTGCGTGGAACAGAACGCGCCGCCGACACAAGCCTGTCGTCATGAAACGTACGGACGGCGAGCCACCCAACACTAACCGCCTACCTCGGCCGGGAATCAGTTCTCAACACCTTGCGCCCGTGGCGTCTACCTGGTTCAGTTCTGCCGCAGCGGTTGGGATGAACGGTGCTGTCTCTCAGCCGCTCCTTCCGCTAGCACAACAGCTTCGTAGAAGGAGGCGACGGCATCCCATTCTTCCTCATTCCGGACCATGGCCTTCACCAGGGCCGGACACGAGAAGTCGCTGCCGCACAATGCCGCCCAAACAGAGCACACTTCTATTATGTGGCGTTATAATATATTGTGGCGTGCCCTGCACGGGGCTGCGACATCCGATATCTCCATACCACCATGAGATCGCGCCGGAAGTCCGCCGGCTGCGCAGCATTCATACAGGCGCGAGAGAACCCTTGGTTCTCGCTTCCATCTCAAAGAAGACCTGCCACCTCGCGGGAGATTGTGCGGTACCTTCGGGGCACGTTCCGGTAGTGGACGGCTCGCAGCTTCATTGAATGCGCCCATACCGGGGTCAACCCACACCGGTAAAGGGCTATGGACCGTTCTACTCCCGATAAGAGAAAAACTAAGTTGGAAAGCACTGCCAGCTACGAGAGAAGTTTTTTAAATATAGTTTCGCTAGCGTTGGAAGTTTGTATGGAAGTCCTTTGTTTTTTAAGTAAGAGACTTAACATTTGAAATGTATGCTCTACAGATGCTACTTTTTATTCCCTCTCCGAGTACGGGAAGTAGTTACCTCGAGACGCGGGTAAAACTGTTGGCGAAAGCTAGTAATATGGCAAAACTCCACGTTTATGAGTCTCATAAACGATACTATCGAATATTTACAATGAAAAAAAAACCTGTTTTTAAAGATTTGTTCCTAGAAATAAAAAAAAACTTGGTACCTATAAGTGAAAGTTTACTTTTTGTTTATTTATACATATAAAATAATGAGATAGAAAATATGCCATAGACATTTATGGTGAAATATATAAGCGGTTGTGATGTGGGCAAAAGTACCTAGACGTTTATTTTTTTTTAGGATAATTTCGTTAATGTGATTGTAAAAGTTTTAGATATTTTTTAGTTAAATTAAAAAAAATATTAAAATACATATTGAAAAGCCAAAACAGGGGGCGGCAAAATTGTCTTCCGCCCCGGGCGGCGGATACCCACGCTACGCCGCTGCTAAAAACCCATAGAGCTACTTAAACTTGCTACGTATACTAAACTGATAGCGTGTGGCAGATCGCAGCTATGGCTCACTTCAATGCCGATTTCGTGTTTATTCTATAATAAGTAGTGGTTATTAGTTGTAACGACGTATTGGATATCATTCGTCGAACATAGCTCACGTGTAAACACCTACGAAATCCTCCACACTGCTGATTTTTCGAGCTATTTATGTACCTTTTGTCTGATGTTCTAATCCGGTTGATGTTGCAAGTTAATGTTTCATGGCTTGCTGTTATCAATATACAGCATCAATAAAAGTTTCGCGAAGCTTGGTTTCGATAAGCGTGGCCCCAACGACGGACTTTCAAAGTTACCTAACAACTTACTTGTTTGCCAAGTAAAAGGCTAGCTTGCGGATCTCGGCTCGCCGGTGAAAGTAACGTATTCAGGTTCTGTGCTAAACGTACCCACCTGCCGCCTGCGCAATATTGTATATGAATTAATGCACTAATTAAGAAAAACACGTAAATTTGCTTATTTTTTTCCCTCTAATGGTGTGGGTGCAGGCTCACCGAGAGGAAGTACCAAACCTATACTGACTAAAACCCACCTTTGTTCCTTCGGGGGCCATTTGTGTTCTCGGGCTGCTGTAACTCTTTCGAATGCAGTGATCACTGGTTTGCCTAAGGATACCAATCCAGAAGGCCATTCTTTGTGTTACGTAGATCGATAAGACATAATGTTGTTTAAAAGTAAACGCTCGAAACAATTAGAAATTGGTAGAATGTTCTAGATATGTGATCTAGAAATTTCTAGGAATCTAGTTCATAGTTGCAAAAGTTCCAAAACATTCGATCGCTTACGTAACACTCGACTACAGGTCATCGACCTTCACGAACAATAGAGTAGGGCACCGACCTTTAGGTACCTATTGGAACTTTTTCGGACCTTATCGATCTACCCCACTACCTCGGCCTTAAAACTTTCTGGGAGGTAATCCTCGAAGCGCGCCGTTTCTATTCCTCGAATTTTTATTTAGTAGCGCTCCCGATAACAATTAAAAATATTAAAATTGTATTCTTTGAAGCGCGTCCATGTTTCAAAATAGGGAAGAGAATGAAGTAAACGTATTAAATTATATCGACGATTTAAATAAATAATTTGTGCATTATTTAATAAATTATGTAAAGAGTACTCTTTTGACCCATTCAATACCAAGAGTGTTGTGGTTCGTTCGTAGGCAGCTAAACCTTGACTTTTTCAGAATTTAACTTAGAATATCAAACTTTGTAATTACTTATTTTAATATCTCGTAGATCGGCTACTCAGCTATAAGTGTGTTATTTTATTACTATCCGTGAAAACCTATAATTGTCTCTCTGTCTATGACCTAAAATTGTTTTGTATAGCCGTTGGTTTTCCAATAAATAAATTATTATAGAAGTTGCTGAACCAAAAGTACGAAATTGACAGAAAAATATGTTCTTGCTTTCGGCACTATGATTGCGGCGGGACCTGCATAATAATTACAAGACAACTTTCTGTAAATCCCGAAAAGTATGAAAACCTTAATAGGTATAGAACAGTCCTAGAATACTTGTCAAAATAAAATGATTAATAATTGTAATTTGCTAACTCCGACAACTACAATTAACTCCGTGTTTGTACGATCAGCACTCGTGGCAGAAGCTATGTGCAAATAATTATCAAGTAAGGCTTCTGGACTATTGACATTCCACATTTAATCATTAAATGTTAACATTATAAAACCTTACCTTTTATTTTTGTCTGGAAGTTTCTGTTCACAGTAAACATTATTATGAGTGGCAGATAAAAAACAAAAGCTTCCCGAAAGGTCACATCGTCGCGACGCTATTTATGTTCTTCGGTCATCGTCATTTGCAGACCCTTCCGGATCTCAATCTTACTGTATCGTCAATGTAATCGAGCGGTTAAACAGGGGACTGTATTCTTCTAAAAAACGGAAAGTATTCTTAACGTTTTTTTGGGCTTCGAAAGTAAATCCGAAATGAAATGTGTACCTTCAAGTATTAGGGTTTTCATTTATGAATATCGAAAGAATTAAATTAAAAATAAGCATAGGATCAATACGAGACATCGTTTCGCTTCATTGAATCATGTCATCAAATATTCTATTGAGTCTTGCTTCCTGTATCAAAGGCTATTGGCATGTGCGATGAATTATTAACAGCTGCCTTATCATTAAAGACGACGCTAGGTTTGCGTTAATATGTCATATACTTAATATCAGTTCGAGGATTGACTATTTATTCTAAAAGAATTTGAATTCATGATGAAAAAAAAGTGTATGAAAAATCTTTTGGCAAGCATGAACTTCATCGGTCTATGGGAAAAATTTTCAATCGTATAGGTTGGTCCCTCATAAAAAGATATTCATAGAAAGTTCGGGTAGCTTGATGTGCCGGCAGTACATATTTTAAAAGGCTTGTGAACTGGCCACCAACATGTTTAAATATTAGACAATATTAAGAAAAAAGCTGCATATTATTGTTGCTGGACACAATTTCATAGATTTAAATAATCTTGTGATTTTCGGGCTCGGCTTATAAATGAGTTGTTTACAAAAATATGCTAGCGATGTGTTTGCGAGCGGTGCCAAAGCTATCGGCTTGTTTATTTAGAGGTCGCCAAACGTCACCGGCCGCCGCGTAATGTGCTCTCTATTAGTCTAGTAAACAATAACAAATACTGGCTCACACGATTACTGCGAGTAGTACGAGTATAGAGAAACAACAGTGCGATCAGCGCAGATGGATACAAAATAGATAAACCATAATTATATTTCTCAGCACATGGTCTGCAGCATAAGATGGCAAGTATGAAAGCCTATTTACAAATTTAAATTATACTCGTATTTAATATTCCATTTTATTACAAGCTTTTATTTTAACTTGCAATGTATCTATGTATGTTACGGTGGATTCTTTGAACACAATTTTGAAGTAGATATCTTCAACCGATTGAGGTAAAATGTACACACGTTCAATTTGGATGACAGTACACGATATGTTATATGACGTAACGTCTAATAGTTATTGTTGTATTGCGGAATAGTTATTTTTAATGTATTTCAACAATATGGTTATCAAATGAAAGGGTTTATGGCAAACAGTCTCCCAGCGACTGGGTCTTAAAATGAACATAGATAAGACAAAGGCAATGTTTAAAATCCATGTAGCACTTGCTCCCCTAAAAGTGGGAGTCTGCACGCTCGAAGTTGTTGACCAGTACGTGTACTAAGACAAACGGTCCAGTCAGGCAGGTCCAACTTTGAGAAAGAGGTCAATCGTCGAATCCAACTCGGCTGAGCACCGTTCGGGAAGCTACGTAACATGTTGTCGTCCCCAATACCGCTGTGTCTAAAGACCAGTGTGACAAACAGCACAGAGACGTGGTACACAGATGTGGCAGAAAAGTTCTCGTCAGCAGGCTTAGCATGACAACCGTAGAAACATGTTTTATTTACCGGAGAATTGACATAACGACAGAAAACTGACAGATTGACGTAAGATTTCTTTTGACAATTTTTGAAGAAATTTTTCTTTTCTTCGATCGACATAAGTCTACAAGTGATTATATGCGAGTTGACAGGTCGCGCCATGCTCGGGCAGAAGACGTGTTGACATTGACAGAAAGAGCTTTGTCTTTTCTTGACAGAATAGATATAGAATCGCCATGCTAAGCCTGCTGGAAAACAATTGGGGGAGGCCTTTGTCGAGCGTTGTACGTCTTTTGTTTGAAATGAACGACGAACGAACGGGCGTTGAATCTCAAACCAAAATACCCCACTGTTTGTTACTAGCGATTCGAGTCAAATATACGTTTGTTTATTCTCATTATCGGCAACACCGGATACAATAAAGTCAAAGAGAACATTAAAGATATACAACGTGTAACGTTAAATACGCAAAACCTGAAAATAGTGTGATCAGAATAACGTAACGAGCAGTAGCACTTAAACCACTTTTTAATATAGGTCATTTTTTTTTCAGAAAATCTTCATTTAAAAAAGTCATGTCTATTAAATTGTTGACCTACAATACAACGTTTTAACTTGCTTGACCAAGCAAAACCGCAAACCCGACAAAATAGGTAAACAAACACAAATTGTTGTCTGTCACCAATTTAAGTTATCTCATACGTGGGACAATAATAGCTCTTATTTCAATGCCAATACGAATCTTCTATGCTGTAAATACCACGAATTAGTTGAAGTGGACAATAAAGCTACCCATATTTTTTTAACTTAAACGTAACCTAAGGATTAGAAAGGAAAATGACGTTGGCACGGGGGTAAGGGCGGGACGTGCGAAATAGTCATGTTGTTTAGTTCAGTCTGGCCGGCGCAGGCACACGCAGCACGGGTGATTGTTTGTTTATTTGTTCCGTTATCCCGGCCAGTCGGCGCGTGCGCGCGAAATTCGCGACTATGGTTTTTTTTTGCATTCAAACATACAGTATTGTCAGTATTGTGATGGTAATGAAATGGATAGAATGTTAACGCGTTGTAATGACAAAGTGAACTTGGCAGTGCGACGGTTTGCGACGAAGGTATGATGGAAACATTAAAGTCACTGTTCTAAGTTTTTTAATAGCTTAGTCTATATCTATACTTATAATAAATCTGTAGAGACGTCAATTCTGTACATTTAATATATTTTCAAAATAACTATCAGGGGATGATAAGTGATCGATACTGATGCCAAAAATGCGATCAGTAAAATTTTTGTCTGTCTGTCTGTATGTTCTTTATAGAAACAAAAACTACTGGACGGATTTTAATGAAACTTGGTACAATTATTATTCATACTTCAAGGCAGGTTATAGGATACTTTTCATCACGCTACAATCAATAGGAGCAGAGCAGTGAAGGAAAATGTTGGGAAAACGGGAGAAGTAACACCATTTTTTAAGCTTTCGTCGCGTGTGCAGCCTTAATAGTTAAAGCTACATAGAAATCATGTATGACGGAAAGGTTCTACATAAAATTATCTAAAAAATATTCCACAACAGCATATGTCTATCTTTAATGGTTGACTCACAATAACACGTAGAACTCTCGATAGTTTACCAGTTCGGAGCTTTCTGATCATTGTTATTGATTTGTTTACTCTTATGTTTATAAATTCTCGCTAATCCCTAATTAACAAAAGATATATAACATTATTACATATTCTATAAAAAAAGAATCATAAAAATCGGTATAGAAATACCAAACGTATACACAGGGCCGTCTTTAAACTATTTGGGGCCCTGGGCACATTAGGATCATGGGGCCCCTATGACCTAAAGAAAACACTATTTAGTTATAATAGATAAAGTAGACAAACAAGGTTCTAAAATTTTTATCACTTTAATGTTAGGAATAAGTAAAAAAACAAAGATATCAATCACTTCAAGAATTAAATCCAAGTAAACCAATAAAACCAAGTTTTCTTAGTATTCGATTGTTTGATATCAAAAAACAGGCTCCAAATTGTCTTTTGTTTCTTTAAATTCTGTATTCGAAATAAAAAAAAAAAGACTATTGAATGAAATTGTGAATGTGCCAGTTTCAAGGGAAAAAGGAACTAGGGGGCCCCAATCGAACGCGGGGCCCCCTAGTTCTATAGGTTCCTAGGTCCGGTAGGTATAATAAGGCGGGACATCCGAGCGCGAGCTTCTCATCCCGACAAAAGTTAGGCTTTGGTAGCGGTAATCGACATCCACACAGGCGTAGCCTCGGGGTCCTCTATAGGTTATAGTAAATAATAATGTAATCGCGGCACGGGGCGGCGCTCAGCGGCCGGCCCAGTGACGACTCCTTCCTCGATAGAGCGTCATCGCAGACGTAAGAAACGATTAGAGTAGCCACTAAAACTAAAATAGCTCATAAAACTTTAATTTTTTAACTTTTATTGTTTTTTTTTCTCAGAAGTAGTTCAATTACATTAAAAATCAGTTGGGGTGTCTGAGGTTTTGCCCATTTAGCGTTACACGTTGTATAAACGATTACACGCATAGTGATTATTTTTATTAAAGAGCTGGCGTGTCCTTTGCAGCGCCGACCACCTTCATCGTTACCTTGCCGGAAACCTAGCCTTCGGATGCCACCAATAAGCTAATATCACTTCTCATTGTTTCCTTCATTGTTGAATAGGATTAAGTATAAACAAAAATAAAGGATTTGAGTGAGGAAACTTGGCAGTGAAATAGCTTTTATCAAAACAACATAAAACTTTTTCTTTTAATCCATGTCCCGCGTTTGAAACCGCGTGGCAACTAGTTATTTTTAATGCAAGCTTTCTCCCATAAGATAACGTATCGCGCTACATTTATTCCCATAATCCATCATCGCCTATATGCATTAGTATCCTCTGCTTTCTCTGCCCCTATTATACATATATTGAAATCCTCAATTTTATCGTTGTATGTTGTAACAAAACATACCTACACTTGTGCATAGTCATAAGGCCTTGCCACGGTTATTATCGCCGTTTGTTATGTTACCAAGATATAACAATAATAACTTAGTTGTCTCCTTGTCAGATGGCAAGGTTACCTGACTGCTGTAAGTTGCTTAGCTATTGTGAAATATGAATATGAAACGGTTTTGATGGCCTTTTCAGATTTATACTACTGTTGTCTTTTGCCTAACAATCAACTTTAGAACGACTGGGAAGGAATTACAGGACACAATTGAAATTAAATGTAACGTAGTAAGAGCGGGAAAATACAATGACTGGGACCAATGTAAAGGAAAACGTAAAACAGGTGGTTGTTCGGCCACAGTGCGCAGACCTCTGGTGGAGAGCCACGTCGGTGTCGTACGACACCTACTGTGGGCAGCTTAGGACAGACATGATGCAAATTTCCGAAGAGGTTCGTCAATATAATAGCTCGATGCCTTTGACTCACCCGTTGATTCGCGTGCTTCGCTCCACGTACAGCGCGGTGGAGTCGATGACCGTGCTCATTACAAGTTACGCCTAGCTCCACATAGCAACATTGCAATTACAATGCCAATTAAACATTTTGAAGAGCTGCATTTTAAGCTGTGTCCAATATAACCTACTTCATTGTTTTCGTGTTGCTCTAAATGAAGCAACTCGCGAATCGGTAGCAAGAGAAAACACGAGTCCTAGATCATTAAACTGTCCATGTAAGAGCGTCATATTTTTTACATAAAAAATCTGATACATGCGGAAAATACAGTAGGTAACTCTTATCAACGAACTACGTACTTGGCGCATTTTCTTCAATGTGTTTTTTTCAACAGGCAGGCTCCAAGGTCTCTTAGCTAGAGTTTCATGGGAAGATACAATAACAAGCTGATTAGTTGTATGGTAGCACAGTCAAAATAGATAGGTATCGAACATCTCATAAATGCCAGAAAGTCGACCGATTATTAAATATTCAAGGTAAGAGTAGTTTTAATAAAGTAATTTTCTACAAACTCGACTTTTTGGCTCGTTGTTCTTAGGTTCGTCATTTTTAAGACAAAGCATCCAAAACGTACGAATAGTACATTTGGAAATTGATAGTTATTAAATCATACACTTGAAATAATCGAAAGTATTCTCAGAGATATTTTATGGTAGGTAATATCTTAATAGTAGTTGTACTTTAATTTCCACACATATCCTCCCATCAAAAACTCACTAAATTATATACACACACATCATAAATACCCCCCCCCCCCCACACACATTCACCCATTCATACCTCATAATGTAAGATATTAAGTTTGTTATACTTTACTAAGTATATTTTTTTCCTACTTTTTCTATTTCTTCTAAGAATAAGATACTGACGATGGCATCCAGGCCGTTTGTCGGCTACGGCGGCCGTTCTCTTTTATGGAGATCAGCCAGCTGCGCAGGACATATTATAGTGCACAAGCATTCATAGTCTGATGGGACGGCAATCCGACACGACCGAAGAGAGATAAAGCGCAGGACCGACATTTACGTGCTCTCCGATGCACGGGTGAATCAATCACCAACTTCCAGACTCCAGGCTGCTTTATGAAAGTTTCTCATAACCCACCAAGCGATTTCGGCCTGACCCGGGAATCGAACCCGAGACCCCGTGCACAGCAGTCGCGCCTTACGACCACTAGACCAACGAGGCAGTCAGAATTAGAATATAATATGTATAGAAGTAAACCTGACTGTTAGTTAACACGAAAAATAGGTTGGACACAGTCCGTAGTTACAATTTTAAGTAGCCTCACAGCTGGACAATGCCTCTTAAGATACAGGTTATCCTAGTTTTTGAGAGGCAAGGCTCACAATACCTGTAGACAGACTTCAGCGGCCTGATTAGTATCTTTAGTCAGTGTACACTAATGTATATTTCTTGATGACAATAAACTATTTATTTAATTTCTTAATGTTTATGCATAAAACAAAACAAACAATATTTTTTCAAATCGGTTGGTAAATCAAATATAAAATCGTATAGTTAAAATGAATACCTCCTTTTTTGAGTCGGTTACAGCACTTAAACCTTCTCCTGAATGTAACAAATACTAATAATAAATTTCCGAAAAATGCATCGAAATCGGTTCAGCCGAATGCGAGAAAATTGCGGACAAACATACATAAAGACTTATGAGATGCTCCTTTTTTTTAAAGTCGTTTAAAAAAGCATGACGCTACATAACAGTAAAGGTTTAGAGCCACCCTGATGATGGAGACTACAGAGAGCCGAGGGAACTCCTCAACGGTATACTAATTACTTCGTGTTTGTAGAACTTTACACTGGTATGAGTTTTGCCATTGCAGGTTCGATGATAAGGACAAAGTAGAGTTCACGGAACTCTAACGGGTTATGGCAGCTACCATGTGTTTGCGTTTAATTGTATTATGGATACCTTTCTATAAAAAAATGTCTTGACGTGTAAAAGGTTTGACTTCAACCTATTTTCAAAATAAATATAATTTATTTATCATTCTTTATATGTGCTTTCAAATGTCAATGACAAAACACGATTTAAGGCCTTGTAACTGAAAGGTAAAAAATATAAAACATGAAAAGCAAAAAATATACTTCTAGGCATACATTTCTCTAGAAGTCGCTGGCGAAATAAACACAGCTGCAAAGAGCGATGTACTTAAAAGTTTTGTTTGCTTTTCAGTTTTTTTAGAAGTAGGTTCTCTTTTTGTGTTGTATAGCAACAATCATCAGATAGCGTAGGTACTGCTAAGAATAAGTTTTGCAGTCTCCTTCTGACCTGACAATGTCTCCTTTCCAGAAAAGAACCTTTGGAGAATCTGTTGATCAGTGACTCAGCGTCCTTCTGACCGTGTGGAACATGAACCGGCACAATAAAACACGCAAACTGATCAAGTTATTTATAAAGTATAAAAGTGGTCTAGTAAGACAACTGGGTAAAGGTCAGCTGCCGCAAACTGGTTGCTTCGTTATTGATGCATTGATCTTATTAGTACCGGCTCGAGATGTTTACTTTGCCACAATCGAATAAATACGCGTGCTCTATCCGGCACCGCAAACTTCGTGACTGACCTATAAAATCGTTACTTCAGGCATATTTGGCTCATAATAAAAAAAAAACTATTTAATCATATACATATAAACCTTCTAGCGCATTTCTTATCAAACTCGAATTCGTTTATTCAAATTAGGCTAATAAATCAGCACTTTTCGAACGTCAAAAATAAGAGACAGCCCGCAAAACGTCCCCCCTTCACCACTTCCTATGTGTTCTCGCTGGGAAGAAGTGTTGCAACAAACTCCCCAGCAATACACGTCTGTCTGTGAGGTTTGAAGAACCAGATTTATATAAAACAAGTTATTAATTATTATACTTTATTGCACACATAAGTACACATAAGACATACAATTTTAAATAAATGTACAAAGGCGAGCTTAACCCAGAATTGGGTTCTCTAACAGCAAACCTTAGAGCGATAGAGAGATTTGGTAGGGTAAGTCATAAGTGCGCAACTCCAATCTCAAATTATTTGAGAGAATTAAACATTATAATCACATGATATAAACAATAATAAATTAAAATTATCACATGTTGGCTAGCACAGTTTTACACCTAAAACGCTTATATACACAAGCATTTATTTTTAAATTTAAAGAAAAGCCTCCTATTATTATGACATTCATATGAGTCCACATAGGCATATACATAGGCACAATACAGCGTACCACCTACGTCAGTAATGTTGTAGCTATAAATGTACAACTCGAGTATAATGGACTTACTAGGACTACAGTATTGCTATATACAGAAAGGCTACACATAAGACTGATAATTAAAATCTATCTATTCTATCTATCTATATCTATCTATATATTATATTATATTTATCCGCCTCAGATGCCCTGCGTCCAGAGTGGAGTCGCTAGAGCACTGCTCGGAGGGTGAATGCCTCGTGGTATTGTGGTGGCTATTAATTATATTAACAGCCTATATGTTGCCCAGACCTAGAACCTACACAAAAAAAAGGAACATTCAAATCTGTCCAGTGGTTCCGAAGATTAGCGCGTACAAACAGACAGTTTTTTTTTTGGATTCGTGTTCTATTGCTGTTTCTAAACCCCCAACAGTTCCTTATTGTGTTTGTCAATATATTAAATGTAAAGACACGTATTTTTTACTGTTTTATTATTTGTATAGAAAGATTAGATAAATGAGGTTCGGTTTTTGTGTGCTGCAGACGCTGATCAACATAGCGTACTGTTCGCTGGCGGTGTTCGGGTTTGGCGTGCAGCGGCTGGTGTTCGGGCAGCTGCGCGTGGCCGAGGCGCAGCGCGTCAAAGACAAGTTCTGGAACTACGTGTTCTACAAGTTCATCTTCGTGTTCGGCGTCATCAACGTGCAGTATATGGACGAGGTGCTGCTGTGGTGCTCCTGGTTCACGCTCGTCGGCTTCCTGCATCTGCTCGGACAGCTGTGCAAGGATAGGTACGAATATGTGAGTATCAAGTTTTTCATTTAAACTAAGTTCTAGATCGTTTCATCGCCAGTTCGATATACATTGGCTTGTAGCATCGTCCAGTTGTTGAATGACCAATCAAATTGAGATCTGGCTCATCATAGGTGTCAAATCAGTAATTACAAAGTTAATCAAAGCTTTAGTCACGTCGTCAAAAATAATTGTGTTGCCACATTGTTTGTTAATTTGTAACACACCTAACTAACAACAAGCTGAAAGTATATAAAATCAGTAGTGATGAAAATTATGTCGATTATGCTTATGTCGATGGCCCAGTGAACGCGACGCGGATCACAGGTCAGACACGCATTATTGTGTAAATATAGTATAAATATGTAGAGGCCACAGTTTATTGATAGATGTGGATAATTTGGAAGGAATGCTATGATATTCTTGTGAGCGTCGGCAATGGGAGCTATCGCGTGTGGAATCACCGCTAAGGCGCTTGTGTAGCGCGAGGTCATCCAATAAATTGTCAAACATCCCTGTTTTGTAGGTTGTTACGCGAGTTTAATGCTATTTGGATTAATCTTGTGAATATTCAGCAATAACTTAGATCAACTATGGCAAAAGCAAGTTGGCAAGATACCAAGCTATGAATGTATGTATGTGTTAGTTTCACTTTTATCGGTCGAAAACTTATGTCCGTCTTTTCGAGCAAAACGGCACTTCACAACACCGTGACTGCACAAAAAACTAAAAAAAAAAAACAATTTAACAATTCTCAACAGGTAATTTGCAAACGAGTCAATATTTAACGCAGAAAGTCGAATTCTTCGCATTCGAAAACAGTAGTTGCACTATTGAGTTGTACAACATGATAATGTGTCAATTTGTACTACCGCTAGAATTTAATTAGAAAAAAAAAATTGTTCTCGAAAAAGTTGTCGCTGTCAGCACACGACGTGTGTTTGTTGAGAGATCTCGTTAATCCTGAGTAGTGTTTGAAAAGCAGATAACGGTGCCGATAGGTAACAGCAAACCAGGTTCAACTACCCGCGGACATTCATACCACAACCACAGGACATTGGTCTCGCAACTAAATAAGTTTATCTTGTCATTATTTGCCTTATATTTGCTGACAATTGAATATGCACACTGGATCATATTATAAAGATCAAAAGATCATTGCACCCTTCCAAGTTGTCAACAATTCTAAATATCTTCAGAATACCATTAAATCAAATCTCATTCTTTTAGTGATGCTAATTGCAATAATAAGGAGCGGTGGAATTGGCTACCTGTAAGTTGTAACGATAAAATTTGAAATATGTTGGATTGGGTAGCTTACAGTCAAACTATAATTGCACATGTATTATGTTCTTCAAATGAAAATAATGCAAAGTATTTAATTTTTTTGAAAACAGTGTTGTTTTTATCTGTGGATTTATCATTCACTATCATTATATCATTTATCATTTATGTGGAACCGAAACGCGGGCAGCCATGATTGAACATCTTGTGACGTCACATTATATAAAACATGGGCCATTTTCACAGGTTACGGATAGCCACTATTTAAATTATTTTTTATTTTTCTAATTTATCTACCAGATAAATTAAAAAATGGAACAGAATTTGTATGAAAATATCAGCAACCTGCGAAACTGGCCCTAAATCGAAGTGAGCATCTTTCCCGTTGCTTTGTCGTTCGTGGTGCAATATATTGTTTTCTTATAAATTTGTAATTGTGCACATAGTTAAAATGGAGCGAGGATACACCAAAGCGGATAGTGCAAACCTGCCCAAAGTAGATCCATTTGTGGTGGCAATTTTTTCCCGTTTCAATCTTCTGCTCTGCAGAGTTTCAGAATGCAAATCTTTTATGTAAGTGCCCCCGTGTATAAAGTAATACAACATAATTTGTCTGTAAATCTGTTGACATATAATACCGAAATAAATTAGTGCCAATTTTAACCACTCCTTTCGACGTTGGGGACAGTTCGGAACGTGTATGAATATTTTTTCAGGGCATTCGATGGTCGTACTTTTACACATTGACACGGCACACGTCTTCTTCGTTGCCATTTTTATAATTCCAGGAAAGAATCCTACATAACTTTTACAAAATCATAATTCTTCATCTCATCAGCTAGGTTTGTTTATTATAATGTGACGTCATCAACGTAGTCAGTCACGTGACCTGCCATTTACGCGCTTATTTTAAACTAACTATTAAAACATGTGCTTTTTTATATAAAAAAAAAAACCGTTTTCTCAAGAAAAATCGATTTGTATGGGATATAAAATAAACATGCGCACATTTTACAACGCTTTTTTGAAAAGTGTCTTATAGCCAATTGTGTGACATAGCTAACAGGCATTAACCATCGACGCGCCGCAGCAGCCGTCACACGAGATAACATCTAACTTAAACAATGGCATGCGTTGCAATTTAAAGCGGCGCGCGCCTTCGCCACCCGATGCTGCTATATTGAGTAAAGACACTCATTCATTCAAGAAATTACAATATAGATTGTTTTCTTTCCAAACCAAATTGTAAGCTAATAAGCTAAGAGACTAAAAGTTCCACTGTGCAGGTCGTGAGGTGTTATTGTTATTCGTTGTTAGTGTTATTCAATATTTACTAGTTATTTTGGAGGACTGCGTTAATTTACATATCTATATATCCAGATAATAAACAAAGTGATTACATTCAGCGCTCCACTGACGAGTGTATCCTCACCGAAATGTATGTAAACCTTGTGCGCCGGCGCGGCCCCGACCCAATCACAAAGCCGACAAGGAAGTTGAATATTTTTCATAAATAATAATGTACAGTGGCTTAACGATTAGCTTCCTTGTTTCATATTGATTCGTTCAACTGATCGCGAGCACTTTCACCCCTTGAAAGTACATTACGGAAGAATACATTATGCAAGAACTAACAATAATAAATAGATTTGAGCGTTCCGTTGGTCAGCATGGATGTTGTACACTGTCGTCGTGATTTGCTGTTAAACGCACCACAGTTACAGTATTGCCACAGTATACACGTACCTATCTAGTGGCAGTAATCTAGCCACAAACACGGCATATTACGATCAGAGTCTTTTTATAATGAATACGTATGAATAATAATCTGTAGGTATCTCGGCTAGACGGATTTAAATAAAATTTGGTAGACAAGTATTTTATAGTCTGGGAAAGAACATAGGCTACTTTTTATCCGAGTGCCAGCTACCGCCGCAAATTAGAAAACCAAATAATATCAAAAAGGTATCAAGGTGTAGGCTATCTCAGCTATCTATCACAAATTAGGATATCTTATCATAAGACTATACTTATGCAGACGCTCTATCGGCACGATTTTGATATAAATTGACAGGAATATAAAAGCGCTGTCATTAAACATCCTTGGCAGTCGTTACGGGTTAGTCAAAAGCCAGTAAGTCTGACGCCAGTCTAACCATGGGGTATAGGGTTGCCCAGGTAACTGGGTTGAGGAGGTCAGATAGGCAGTCGCTCCTTGTAAAACACTGGTACTCAGCTAAATCCGGTTAGACTGGAAGCCGACCCCAACATAGTTGGGAAAAGGCTCGGGAGATGATGAGGAATATAAAAGCGCAGCACATCGCCATTGGCCTTGCTAATGGCGAACTAATTACAAGAGGCACAGGGTTTACCTATCTGATGATGATGGTATCCAGGCCGACTGTCGGCTAGTCGTAGCCGTTCTCTTTTATGGAGATCGGCCAACTGCGCAGGACATATTATAGTGCACAAACATTCGCGCAGATACAGATGCAGTCTCTATTCAGGACCGACATTTACGTGCTCTCCGATGCACGGGATTACCTTTCTATTTATTAACACAAGCATCAGTAATTCTCGTTCGGCACACAATTGACCAGCATTGAAGTCATGACGTTAACCGATTAATCAGGTTAATTCCTTATTCAACCTCTATCCTTGTGTTTCATTGTTTTTTAACCGACTTCCAAAAAAAGGAGGAGGTTCTCAATTCGGCCGGTATGTTTTTTTTATTAATATATATATACATACATATAAATACAGTATTACAGTTGCAACTTCTTGACACCGACTTCTAGAGCTATGTACTATTATGGTGCACTAGTAAGTTAACACCCTATATGTATACAAGTATAATTATATATTTTATGAATGATGAATATCATAATACCCAGACTTACAGCCAACAAGCATGCTGATTACACAGAATGTCGACCGTGCCGGGAATCGAACCCAGGACCCTCAGGTGGGCAGTCCGGCGTGGTAACCATTGCGCCATCGGGGTCGTTATAATATAGAAATAGGTTGTTATGAAAGTGAAACGTACGCAAGCTTATGGAGACACAGCTGATTGAAAACTTGGTGTCGTATCTTCAGGAGATATGATTGTCGCTAGATGCAACAGGTAGCGATATGCACAGAACGTTACTACATACGCTTGTTGCGCACCATTATACCGATAACTGAGATTCTAATTACATTTTATTCAATTATGAAAGTCTTAAGTAAGCGTTATTAATAAGTTTCAGAAATTTTAATTATCTATAGCTATTTGGAAATCTAATATTTTATTTAAACGATAAGAGTATTTGATTTGGCTTTCTCCTATAGCAAAATATATAAGGTTGTGTGCAGGTCTGTGTTTCGTGTGGTTACGTAAGTGTCGGTTGCAGCTTTCGTCGTCACCGAACACGGGCGGCTGGGCGCACGTGCGCCTGGCCTGCCTGCTAGCCGGCCTGCTGACCGCGGCCACCATGCTGCTAGCCGCCGCCACCGCATTCGGCCTGCCCGCCGGACGCGACACCTTCGCCTTCATGGCTGCTGAGGTACACACCACAATATCAAACAACTTCGATAACTATAAATTGGTCATAGAAAACCTGCTCTCTCCTTAGTACCGTTACCCTACAGTTCAGCATGAATATTTATTGTTATTCAATTAGCTTGTTAGCCTCCAGAGTGCAAGGCTAAGATGTTCTTTGAATAGGGTAATAATATGAATCAGGTCAGTGGTTACGTCAAGTGTTCACAATGTGACACTAGCGAGGTAACAGAGCCTTGAATGTGTAACGCGGCTCATCAGGGCTCGATACCACTTCACGAATATCCGGAATCGGTCGCTGCTAATTATTCTTTATTTCGCTAGATTTAGTCTACTGAAACGACGATATCACTGACCGTCACCGACGATAAATCGGTGTTTTGTCATATCACTAAAGTCTGTTTCATCTCGTAGACTAAATTGACATTACAAGTGTTATCAGTTTATTGCAATTCTTAAATAGTAACCGTAACGTGCCGTTAAAAAATCAAGATATCGTTTTTAATAATAAGTTACTTTGAAATAATAGGTTGGTACTTATTTAACACTTAATAATATAAAACATTTTTTTAAAAGCTTTTATTTAACTTGCCGTGTATGTATGTTACGGTGGATTCCTTGAACTCAAGTTTGAAGTAGATATCTTCAACCGATTGAGCTGAAATTTTGTATACACGTTCAGTCTGGATGACAATGCAAGATATGTTATATGACGTTATTCTAAATCCAATATGGCGGACCGTCTAAGATGGCGGAGTAGTTATTTTTTATGAATTTCAACAATATGGGTATCAAATGAAAGGACTTATTGAGAGAGACTTAAAAAATAATTTGACGTTATTCTAAATCCAATATGGCGATCCGTAAAAGATTTTTAAAAAAAGGTTTTTCTTTTAATTTATTTAATACATAATTAATAATAAGTATTCGTTAATCTGAATCAGATAATGACTCCATATCCGAGTTCAAGGTTTAAGATTGCCGTTTTAACGCGTACGGGAACTGATAAAAAAAAGATTCGATTCAACAAATCGTAGGTACAACACGGCACGAAAAAGCTGACAACATTATTTGTAAATTTGACATTTGCATTTGTCAATTTGGTCTATGAGATTAAAAAATATACTTACTAGATTTTAGGAAGAAGATGTAATAAACAAGAGTATTCAACATCTTCCAGAATTTCGTGTTATACCTGATATCTTCATTTCCGACGATATATGCCTACACAGTCATGACGGACGCAGGGACAGCTCACTACGTACCCACAAAAAGGGTTCTCTTTATGATGACTATAGTGTACAGGTTGTATGTGTGTTGCAGTGCATCCTGGTCCAGGTGTCGGTGCTGCACGTGGTGGCGCGCTACGCGCTGGAGCTGCACGAGGCTGACGTGGCCGGCCCGCTCGCCTACTACACGCACCTCATCTTCGACGTCAGTATACCCCTAGCACACCACACTTCCATTGATATCGATTGACAGATTGAGCTAGAGAGAGAGATTGAGAGCCACTGTATTAAGGTATACCTGTGACATAAAATGGTATAGAATAACCTCTCCGGAAACAGGTTATCGTTGTGATTTAGGCACTTTTGGGCCTCCCTGGCAGCAAAGGAATAAATCTGCAGTTATTAAATATGTACTGCGATAAATTAACCTTCACTACGAATGACTGTAAACGAATAAAGGTAAAAAATACTAAACGGTTTCAGAATTTAGAAAGACTTCATACAGCTGTCATGTTAGCTCTGGCACACAAAGGTATTGAGACGTTTTTTTATCCCCGTTCTAATATTGTGATAACATGTAAGTGCCCCTCGCCCTACGGGAGTGACAGTAGAGCTATAAGTGTGGTCCCCTGTGGGCAGTCGGTGTCGCTGGTGGTGGAGCTGCTGCACGTGCTGCACATGGTGGTGTTCAGCAACATGCTGGTGTCGATGGCGTCGCTGGTGCTGCTGATGCAGCTGCGGCACCTGCTGCACGAGCTGCAGGCGCGCCTGCGCCGCCACCGCCTCTACTCGGAGCTGGCCACGCACATGAGCCGCAAGTCAGTACACGACGCGCTACAACGACTAGTAAACAGATAATATCGACTTTCCCCTTCTAGGTTGAAGCTCAAGCTTTTTTTGAAGTTAACCCTAGATGACCGTATCAAAGTAATACTTAATGCCTGGTTTAACTCCAAAAGTTCATTCCATTCAAATGTTTCTCTTGTAAAACTTTCATATTCTATAGATAGAAACATACTTATGTATGTATCAGAAAGCGCCGTAAATAGGGCGGTGCCAGTGGTGCCCAGGCACAGGACGCGGACCCTGGGGGGGGGGGGGGGCGCAAAAATGACCAGACCAGACATAAGTATCTTGTTTTATTTCATGCAAGTTAGCTATTAGGTTGATTTGTTGTTCGTTGATACACTCGTTTGGAAATATTTCCTGTCGGTTACCGTAGGTTGTGACTTTGGAGATGAGTAAAACGACCGAATGCTGAATAAATGCTGAATATATTTTATTTTATATAAGGATCAATACAATGGATCTTAATACTAGGTACTAACAGTAGTCTATCCATATCTCATCGCTACCGCAAATCTATAAATATATTAAAACAGTAAAAAATCCGTGTCTGTACATTTAATATATTGACAAGAATAATAACTGAGGGGTTTAGAAACAGCAATAGAACACGAATCCAAAAAAAAAATCTGTCTGTTTGTTTGTACGCGCTAATCTTCGGAACCACTGGACAGATTTGAATGATTCTTTTTGTTGTAAAGGTGTTAAGTCTGGGCGACTTATAGGCTATAAATTATCTGGAAACTTGAACACCAGATGCAGAACAGCAACAGACTAAACAGAGACAGAGCTAAACTATAAGAGATAGAGAAATGCTGCCATAGCAAAAACTTGTTGTGTATGAGCAGTTTCGGCTGCGAGAATAAATTTCAAGATCTGGAACAGCTGTTGTGGACCTCCAACAGCCCAGCTATACCTTAACACATATAGAGAAGGCGTCTTAAAAAAAGTTGTTCAGCCTGTTGAGCACTCTCTGTTGACGTAAAAATATTGAAGATGTAGCAAATCGGTTATGAAACTCCAAGAGCCCAGCTACGCCATCGATATAGGAATGACGTCTTAGCAAAAGGTGTCCGGTCTGATAGACATTTCCTGCTGACGTATAAAAATCGAAGATCAGAAACATTGATATGGAGTACCTCCTCCTTTTTTTTTAAGTCTGTTAAAAACCAACATAAACTGAAAGTACCTCAGCGCGGTGAAGGCTGTAACAGTTTAGGACTGATTTTCGATGACGATGGTATAGACGCCAGCACATCAAGTTACCCGAAACAGTAAATATTTTCCAATCAACTTTGAACCATATGCTTGAGCGATAAAGTTGAAATTCTATTTAGGAAATTTTACAAATTGGAGTATACCTAGTATACCTAGAATATATTAAAATGAGGAAGATTTGTATCTAACCTAGAAAATTAATTAAATTTAAAAATAATGATTGTTAAACTTTGTGAATGGAAATCAAAAATATAATAACTTGGTAACTTTTACAATATGTTATATTAGTTGTCAGCGCTAAACGTTACCACTATCGAGAACACATTAGCTGACGCGATACTTTAGTTGCAACACAATAGCTCGTACAAACAAAACGTTACCATCAGTCATATCGTTTCCAAGCAGTATTAGTAGCAGTATTACAACAGACTAATCGACGTTGCCGTTGTTTCGGATTTTCCTTAAGGTCCAGCGCAGAAAACGTATGTACTGTTTGAGACGCATAGCGGCACAAACCGGCCGCGCGCCGATGATCTGTGTTATTCTGGCAGACCGTGCTGCGCGAAAAGAAAATATGTATACGATAATTTACTTTATCACCGCCATATGCGCTAACGCAGTCGACGCACACCAGTACGCAATGTTCACTCGTTAGTCAGAGGGGAAAATGATTTGAGTAATTGGCCGGACATGGTTTTATGATACAATGTTTAATACTATAAGAAACCTCCTTTTAGTAATCTTACTAAAAGAATGGATGCTCCTATAATTAATTATCTTTTTTTCTTTATCTCGTCCCTATTTTCGTAGAGCTATTATATACAGGCAATTGTAAAACGTGACAGGCACACAGTTCTTAAAATAATCGCCTGGATTGGGTATGCGTGCCATGCATATATTCAGTTCACCACAGACTCAATCGCGGATCGTCTACTTTGACCCTATCATCGAATCCACCATGGCAATCAAAACTCTTCCAGCTGTAAAGTTCTCATCGATACGAATATAATACGCCCAAACACGAAGACTGCGACTGCTGTGCACGGGGTCTCGGGTTCGATTCCCGGGTCGGGCCGAAATCGCGTTATGGGTTTGAGAAACTTTCATAATTTACCAGCCTGGAGTCTGGAAGTTGGTGATTGATTCACCCGTGCATCGGAGAGCACGTAAATGTCGGTCCTGCGCTTGATCCCTCTCCGGTCGTGTCGGATTGCCGTCCCATCGGACTATGAGAGTGATAGGATAAAGAGTGCACCTGTATCTGTGCGAATGTTTGTGCACTATAATATGTTCTGCGCAGCTGGCTGATTCCTTAAAAGAACGGCCGCCGTAGCCGACAATCGGCCTGAATGCCATCATCAGTTAGTACATACTATTGAGGAGTTCCCTCGACTCTCTGTCGTCTCCATCATCAGGTCAGCTCTAAACCTTTACTGTTTTGTATTGTCATCAGGAATACACCTGATTATCAAGGTGTCTACAATTTCGTCAATCTACAATTTCCAAGAGATGCCCTCGATGTCAAATAGTTTCTATCGTCAGATCCTGGATCTGATTACATTGGGACTATTTCGAAAAATATTGTTTCAAATCGGTTGATAGATGATGGAGATATGCGTGAACAAACATTAAATCATATAGATCAAATGAATACTTCCTTTTTTCAGTCGGTTAAAACCCTAAAACTTTCTCCTGAATGTACAAAACTTAATATAAACAAACAAATACTTTCCGTAAACCTCATCGACATGGGTTCAGCCGAACGCGAGAAAATCGCGGACATACCAACATACTTAACAGGTCAAACAGAGAAGCCATTTTTTTAGAAGACGCTTGAAAAGACGAAGTCTGTGCCAAACACATATCATTAACAGACGAATGAATAATTCCAAACTCTTTTTTTTTTTTTTTTTTTTTTTGAGTGGGCATCTCGCAGTTCAGCCTAAGGAGGCTGTTTACTGCTTAACCGGACAAATCCCTGTGGATGCCTAGAATTTAAGGCCTCCAGCCAGGGGCAAAATTTCTCTTAAAACTAAGCGACTGCGCTAAGGGCACCCCCTGTGGGGTACGAACCTCGGCTTAGGGCGTCGCTGACTACAGCAAGGGACAGGCTGGATCATATTTTAGGGGCTATTTTAAAGCTAAGGCTCAGCGCGCGGGCTGGCTTGAGCAAGGGTCGGGGGGGGGTTGACGTTATTATTCGATCGCGGCGGGCCTCGACGGCGAGGACGGTACAAGCGAAGTTTGAACTGTTTGCGAAGTGTACTGGTTTCCCTACGACTCTCTTGGAGGATTGTGGTGGGGTCATCAGGGACGGTGAGGGTGTGGCGGGGGCGCCGGAGTTTGCTCATCTGCAAGGGTACGTATCGGGCGGCCGATACTATCAGGGGGTTTTTGTGCTTTTCTGCACGTTCGAAGAAGCGCTTTGAGATGCGCTTGTTAAACTGGGCTATTGTAGGCACTCTCAAGTCCACGTGTAACATTTCGTTACGGACATAATAAGGGGCTCCTGTGATTTTACGGAAGAATTTATTCTGCACTACTTGCAACCGGTGAATGAGGTGGGCTTTTGCGTGGGAGAATACCACGCACGCATAAGTCATGATGGGACGGATCACCGCGGTGTAAAGACGCAACTTGCACTTGAGTGACAATTTGCTCTTTGCGAGGGTGAGATAATGAAGACGGCTCATCGCGAAGAGAGCCCGGCCGCGGGCCGCTTGTATGTGAGGTCCGAAGTTTAGATGACTATCTAGGATTACTCCTAGATATTTGGCTTTCTTCTCCCAGGGGATAGGAACGCCGTTCATCTCTAGCGGTAGTGGGATTTGAGGGAGGTGGCGCGGTCTGCTGAACAGCACCGCCTGACTCTTGTCGGGATTTAATTCCAAACTCTCCACAATTTTTTAGGTATTCAGGGATGGATTCTTAGCTTGACCCTTGAATCGATTCTGACATATTTGCTGTCCGCAGCTACCCGATGGCTAGCAAGGAGGAAGTGGAGAAGAACCAGGACAACTGCGCCATCTGCTGGGAGCCCATGAAGGAAGCTCGCAAGCTGCCCTGCTCGCACCTGTTCCACAAGTAAGTCGCCCGAGCTCGTAGCTAAGTGTGGCCGGGCAGCACACCGAGCGCTGTGTTTGTGTTGCAGCTCGTGCCTGTGCCAGTGGGTGCAGCAGGACGCGTCCTGCCCCACGTGCCGCCGCGCGCTGGCCGGCGCCGCGCGGGCCGCGCCGGATCAGCCCGCCCGCCATCCCAACCATTTGTTCCACTTTGATGGTGAGTCGTCCACACTCTTTGGCACCAGACCGTCGGGAGCTTAGATCATGACCATCCAACGCCATTGGAGGTTCATTTAGGTTTTATATTCTTTACCCTTTGATCGCCACGTCAAAGAAAGAAAGACGTGCCGCCAGTGCCAAGCTAAGAATTCATCCATAAATACCTATAATATAGTAGTGAGTTCGGAAGTATATCGATAAAGACTGTCTATTCATTTTTACCTACATACATATCTTTAAAATAAACTCATCATCTCCCGAGCCTTTTCCCAACTATGTTGGGGTCGGCTTCCAGTCTAACCGGTTTCGGCTGAGTACCAGTGTTTTACAAGGAGCGACTACCTATCTGACCTCCTCAACCCAGTTACCTGGGCAACCCAATACCCCTTGGTTAGACTGGCGTCAGACTTACTGGTTTCTGACTACCCGTAACGACTGCCAAGAATGTTCAATGACAGCCGGGACCTACAGTTTAACGTGCCATCCGAAACACAGTCATTGGTGTCCAAGATATACTTAGAAAGTACATACAAACTTAGAAAAGTTGCAACAAATCGAAAAATGGAATCGAACCCACGCCCTCCCACTTGAGAGGTTGGCTCTTTAACCACTAGGCCACCACGACTTTTTTATATATAATCGTAATATCTAAGTTTTATAAATGAAAAATTATGAGAGTTTTATAATACCCAATTATTTTTCTGCTCATAAAATGTTGGCGTCAGTAGATTATCGATAAATCATAATGATCATAATGCACATCCATACCACGCTCTGAAAATGTCCGTGCCAGGGACGCCAGTGACTTCTATTCGTGACAATCCTCTGACTTCAAACGCGGAAAGTATACCTACATTATGTAAATGCACTTTATTAGCGCCGGCCCGAACTAAATTTTAGAATGGAGCGAGATCCAATTATGGCGCCTTTTTTTAGTGAATGGCATCTCGCTGTTCAGCTTAGGAGGCTGTTTACTGTTTAACCGGACAAACCCTGTGGATACCTAGACCTAGTTTAGGCCTCCAGTCGGGTGCTGAGTGCATTTTAAAAGCTTAGGCACAGCGCTTGGTCTTACTTGAGCGAGAGTCGGAGAGGAGGGGGGAGGGGATAGATTTGTTTCGAATGCGACGGTCCTCGGCGACGAGGGCGGAATGACTGCGATCTGTATCTGTTTACTAAAGTGCTGATCTCCCTACGACTTTCTTGGAGTACGGTGATACCCGCTCACCGTCGGGAACGTGGGAGCTTGTTCATACGCGAGCCGCTCTTTTATGAGGTCCAAAAGTGAGATCGAGTCGACATCGATGTGAACCCCTCCCACTAATACCTGGGACCTCGGACTTGTGCAAGGCCACCTCGAGTCCCAGTTGCCGGATCCTCTCCTCGATAGCCATCGCAACCCCGCGCGTCTTTGCGCCGGCCACCGCCTGACGCGCCCCCTATGCGCTAGCACCGGTGTATCGTCAGCGTAGCACTGTGCTGATGCCGTCAAGAAGGTCTGTGCGCAGCACCCAGTCGTAGCCGATGTTCCACAGGAGCGGCCCCAGAACCGATCCCTGTGGAACACCGCACGACATCTCTCGCCGGTTCCATTTCCCATTGTGACCAGGGTAAATGACGGACCTATCCGAAAGATAGGCACTGACTACTCGACAGAAGTAGGTCGGTACCCGGTGATAACGGAGTGCCTCCCTAATGCAACTCCATGGCAGGGTCTTGAAGGCATTGTCAATGTCAAGAGACAGCGCCAAACCCAGTGCCAAACTGGCATTCTGCAAGGTACGGCCCCGTCCTAACAAGGTGCTCGACAAGGAGGTTTCAATCACTCTCAAAGAGCTTGCCCACCTCGTCGAGCAGCACTATGAGTTCGCAGGGTGCACGACCAGCTTTCCCATCTTCCAACCTAGTTGGAACTGGCGCTTCTCCATGCATGCTCTTAGGAGCCTCTCAAGTCGAGACCCAAGAGCCTCCAAGACCAGGACCCAGGGCTTACCCAGGTAGGCCATGGGCCCTGGGGCGGTATTTTTGACTTTCAGTCTAACTACCACCACCTCTCAGGTCCACCCCGGTCTCTTCTGGGGCGTCGTCGTCGGTCTCGTGGTCCACATCTGGCATCGCGGCGGGGAATGTTCCCCGCGCGAGAGGAACAGAGCTATCACAACGTCCTCCACTAGTGGGGTGCCCAGGTGTGGAGATTTCCCTGCACCATTTTGTATGGGCGACCCCACCGATCTCTGTCCAGAATCCACAGCATCTCCGCGTTGGCCGCGTCTTTGGCCCGGAGAATGGCCTCATGGAGGGCAATCTTCGCCGCTCTGTATGCCTCGTATAGCTTTCCGCTTCTCTGGCTGCCGCATCCAGAGGGTAGATGCGGAGCCTGCGATGCCCGGTGAACATTTTGGCGCCCCTTAGGGCGTATCGAATTATATTTTTAACACGCCTTTATTGGTTTCACCTGTAGATTTGTTAGTGTTAGTGGGGTTATGTGGTGGCCGGCGCCCCACCTCGCCGCCCGCGCACTCCATTCGCGCGGATCTCGTTCATCTCTCTTCGCTTAAAATACATAAAGAAAGTAATTATGATTATTGAGGAGCTAATTCTACCTACATTATCCACACAATAGATGAAAATGAATTATAAGATGAATATTTTTGTGTTAACTACCTTTTTTATTCTTACGTAGATAAAAAACTAAGTGTTATAAAATGTGGTATTTTCTTCAATATAGTATTTTTTTATAGAAAATTAAAATTGTTCGAAATAACTATAAGATGGCGAGGGTTATCTGATGACTAAGATTTCGTTATATAAACGAAACAAAATAAGAAAGCAATGATTATTAGACGAAATTTTATATTATATGTATGTATATCAAGGTTGATATGGCTAGAAAGAATGTAACTTGTGTGAGATGACGGCAGATAGAAGAGCGTGGAAGACAAAAACATGCTGCGACGACCCCAAATAAAACTTGGGATAAGGGCAGGAGGATGATGATGATGATATCATGAGATTTTCTCAAAATATAATATACCTTTTTAATTTTACACTGTGTAAATTAAGTGATTAATCACCATAATATTATTGTTCATGTCGTCGGCGGTCATTAATACGGACACTAAACGACGCGCAAGCGCGCCCTCTGGTGGCGTTGTCGTGCAACATGGTTTTGGCGCGCTTTGGCAGAGTAGTGACGTTACCAGCAGAGCCGACAAAAGGCACTTTGGATGGAGTCGTCGAGCAGCAAGGACCTCGTCACGGAACTGTCCCCGTTTCGCCTAGTGCCTAGCGGTGTACCTAGATCCTCACGATCTTACAAACATAAATGCGCTAACAACGAAGTACCTACATAATTTATTAATATTCCAAGACCTAGGTTGTGCCGACATTCAAAATGGCTGCCCGCAAATTGGAATTACAACGATCTTGTTTAACGTAGATCTTATATTCACTTAATACTTGTATGAATTATATTTTACAGAAAACTACGTAAACTTAAATCGGACAAACCGTCCGGAAGACAAAGGCCCACAAAAACTAAAAACAAACAACACTACTCTGTTGAGTCGTGGGTATATATAAACAAGCAAAATAAAATTTGTATTATTATTTCGATGTTATCAATTTATAATCCTTGCACACCTCTAGTGCAGAAAGAAGCGAGCAAATTCAAAAAATCCGTGCCCGCCACGCCAGTGTCGTCTAATGGGGATTGAAATAGTGCTGTGATGGAAATGACTTGCACTTAGCGATTTTTTTTAAAAAAACTGTAGACTTAAACTATAAAAGGCGCCGACATTTTGACACAGATTATTATAGAAGGACACATATCCTGTATATTACAGGAATTTTATTTTATAGTTTATTTTAAAGATAAGTTTGTATGTACTTTCTAAGTATATCTTGGACACCAATGACTGTGTTTCGGATGGCACGTTAAACTGTAGGTCCCGGCTGTCAACATCCTTGGGTCGTTAGTCTTCCCAGTCGTTACGGGTTAGTCAGAAGCCAGTAAGTCTGATGCCAGTCTAACCAAGGGGTATTAAAAGGCTCGGGAGATGAGATATTACGGTTATATTTGAATTTTGCAGAATACTTTAAGATTTCAGGTCGATATGCTTGTTAAATTGCCTGTTAGCTACATCACTACTTGTCGTGATATGGTGACACTGGCGTGGAGGGCACTATATTTTTCGAACTTTAGAATTGGTATTAGTATTTGTCATCTTATGTAAATATAGGTGAACCGAGAAATATAAAGAAAAAAGGGCAACTTATATAAATGAGAATGAGTTGAGGAACTTAATTAGCTAAAGAAATAAAAAAAAGTGTACTTTAATTTTTAATAAGTTTTATCCGCGATCAAAAGTTTGTCTTCTTGTCGTACTTGACTGTGGCGGTCAAAAGGTTAATAAACATCCTAACATACTCTAAAAACACGCCATGCCATAAAAATATAGACCGAAAAGGATTTGTAACGTGACTGTGACTCAAAAAAACAGCGCTTGCACGTAAATTCCTAAAACTCTTTGGTCAATAAAAGGGGTTTCCAAAGAAAAAACAACATTCCAAATAAGGTGACACTTGTCATAGCAGTAGTTGACATGAAACAAAATTCCCGTGAGGTGATGCAGTGAACAATAATTCCCGCGTGAAATGAACTGGGGTCGTGCAGTAGCCGCATGAGTTAGATGCGCCAGCGGCTGGCAGTGTACGCCGTGGTTCTGAGTGCGCTGTGCTGTGCCGCGCTGTTCGTGCTGTTGCGTCTCAAGCTGCTGCCATGGAGCCCGACAGGTCAGCGCTCGTCCCGCCTCACGGTCAGCTGGCACGTCGTCTCGCGCTAAGCTCTCGCCTCTAGGTACTTATCGTGTGCAACACGTCGTCTCCTGCCATACCACTTTACAACCATTTTATTACTATTAACCGGAACAAACTATTAGATGAAACAATCAAAACTTTTATATAAAGCGAAACAGATGGTAAGGCACAAAATGTGGTACACGCAACAGTCTATGACTATTCGCAAAGATAATTTATGCACTATCCATAAATTCGTGACTACTAGCAGCGGTATATAATACAATTTATTTGCAGTGCAATTATCTTATTTAATATTAATTAGCAGTTAAGTATAGTAGTATTTGGCAAGCTTGAGACGTCTCCAGGTATGTACGATGTGATGTACTTATACAGATATATTTTTACAGGTATTCTCAAAAATAGTAATTTTGCCTTTAAGTGTGCCCAATCCCTGAAATAAAAAGTAAACGGATATGAGCAGGATCGCGGTACGTGTCGTGGCTGCCGAGCTTCTCGGTGGAGGTGACGCGCGTGCCGGGCGAGGCGGCGCTGGCCGGCGCGCAGCTTGAGGCGGCGGCGGCGCAGCTGCAGCTCATGTTCCCTGCGCACTCGCGCGCCGCGCTGGCCGCCGACCTGGCGCGCACGCGCTCGGCCGACCTCACGCTCGACAACATCCTGGAGGGCCGCGTGCCGCGCGCCGAGCCCGCGCCCGACAGGTGAGTGCCGCCGCCCGCGCCGCCGCGCTGTCGGGCCCCCACTGACGCGCTGTGTGCAGGCCGGGCGCGGCCGGCCGCTTCTCGGCGCGCGCGGCCGAGCGCGAGGCGCTGCTGCGCCGCCGCAAGGAGCAGCTGCTGGCGGGCGCGCGGCGCCGCTACCTGGAGCGGCAGGCGGCACAGGCGGCACAGGCGCAGGCGGCACAGGCGCAGGCGGCACAGGCGCAGGCGGCACAGGCGCCGGCCGCGCAGGCGCACTCGGCGCCGCCGCGCAGCTGAGCCGCCCGCCGCTACGACTCCGGATACTCCAAATAAGAGAATGTGTAACGAGCCGACTCTTTACTTTTAGTGTGTAGCCATAAATATTGATTTAATGTAAATATTTCATCCTTTGTGATATTTTAATTAGTGTATAAATTGATATGTCCTCTTACATCGACGAGCCTAGCTGTAAAGTTATTTCAACATTTTAGTTAAACCGGCGGACGATCCGTCAAAAGGCCTTATTACTAGACGCTTGTCGCGCCGATTTATTTTTCTATTTTATCTTTGAGAATGTATTTTTCTATTTAATAAAAAAGTATATAAAAATATCATCGTCCATAGTTTGTAGTCAACCATTAAAATGTACACGAACTTGTAAATTATTAACTAATACCAGTTTGATCTCCCTTTAATTGTAATGATATGTTTTCAATTTAGTATGTATTTTTATAATTTCATTAATTCTAATTAAACGTGGCGTATTTATAGTGAGCACTGATCAAACTAAACAAAATAAACGGACATGTGATGACATATTCCTAGTAGCTAAGTTCTCAGTGCTCACTGTAAGTAAACGAAGACTTAAATATAGTAGTTTGTGTCTCGCAACTGTATTGTAATACTACTTTAAGAATTTCCTACTTTGTAACACAAACATGTGTATTTAACATTGATTAACAAAACAATTACCAAAAAGAATTTTTTGTCATTTTGTGCTTGGCTTATTGAATGGGTTGGAGCGGCTTAAACTCGTTTATTCAAATCAGGCTGATAAATCGGCACTTTTCGAACGTCAGAACCTTCAGCTAAACTAAAAAAGCTAGAGTAAAAGTAAAAAAAGTACAGCCCCTAAGACGCCCACGCTTCACCACTTCCTGTGTTTTCGCTGGGAAAAAGAAATGGCGCAACAAACTGTCTTTAGGTTTGAAGAACCAGATTTATATAAAGCACGTCCGATCTCAAATTAACAAGGCTCCCTGTCTAACCGAAAACCATAATTTATTTAAATGTATACTAACTTGACAAAATTGAGTAAATAAAATGGCAAGCTGACTTAGGTATGATAATAGTAAATACAATATGTCTAACATAGAACTACACAGCCAATAAGATGTCATCACAAAATACGAGACACAAATACTTAGTTATGATAAAATAATTGTTTTTAGTTGTTGATAAAGCCACAGCATTAGATTACTGCTGATACATTTAACATAATGATGAAAATTGATTCATGACTAGTCAAAATAAAATATTACAAGTAATTTTTTGTTTATTCTTTACCACCTTTTATGGAGAAATAATCTGGTAGTGGACAAATAGTCAAATTCATGGTTTTTATAGAACTGTAAAAAAACCGTTAATCTCTATGCAATTTATATGAAAATGCAACCTATGATGTCATAGATTTTTCACATCAAGCCTTATACTTATTTCGATGACATCTATTATCTCAATTATACATATAATAGTAGGGGAGGCGAGGATGCTAAACCGGTAGGAACTCGAGCGTCATGTGGACCTATTGGAGTTTATAGATTAATTAAAAACAAGAATAAAATGTTAGACAGTGTTTTTTCTTCAGCGATGGGGAAGGCCTATACAGACTTTCCATTTTTTTTAATTAACTTGCTAGTTGGATAAAGTAAAGAAAATTAAATATTGATACTGTAGGCATGATACTGACATCAAATATCATATTAGTCTGCCTTTATAGTAGTGGGGTTACCATCTAGGAGAATAAAAATAGATAAAACCGTTTTATTCAAACGCGGCAGAAATCCAGAGGAAATGTTAGTTTGAGCCTAAAAATTTTTTGACTACAGCTTTCTTTAGCTCGTAATTAATTCATCTGACCCTTAATCTGACGCTTACCAGCTTTTTCCTTTATCTAGCGGACTACCCTAAGCTCGCGCACTTGTATAAAAGCGTATATCATGTTGGAGGTACTCAGCGGGATGCAACCATTTTCCCATATGTTAATCTGACGCGCTCGAGTTACTCCCAAAATCCCTTCTATGGCTCCCCAACTATAATAAAATCGTAGAAAAGTCAAAACTGTACATTGAATATTTTTTTAAAAGAATAATTGGTGTGTGATCTACAATCGATATTGAAGCCAAAAATATAGTTTTTTTAGAATTTTTGTATGAATGTCCAGGCTAATCTCAAAAAATACTGCATGGATTTGCTTCAAATTTGGCATAAATATAACTAAGAGATCGGGTCAACATATTATCACGCTATCACTATGGGGGAAGGGGGGTGAATGTTTAATCCTAATGCCCACGCAGACGACGTCGCGAGCAACAGCTAGTTATCAATAAATAAAATGAAAACTATTTTCGGTTCAAAATGATAAATTAAACTGGCATAATTTTAAGATTCTTTACAAAATGAATATGATTAAGTATTTTACTTTTTGAACTAGCCCACATCCCAGCTGCATGGAAAGAAATGATTAATGTCGAAAGTGTAGCTTAGGAAACTGCTTGCGTTGGAGCTGTGGGATTGTTTGCAACAGGAATCACAACATTTGCTCACAAAGATCTCCCGTAGACACAGGCAACTGTTCACAGGCCTTTGTCTGTCTGGTGTCTGCCATCATAGCCATACGCAATACTGAGATCATTGATACCTCGAAATGTTCATAACGTAGGTAGTCTAGTGGTGGGTGCACAATTAGAGTTGGCATGTTACCTACCTACTTGTTTGTTACAAAATTCATATGAAATGGAAACTCATGGAACACGTGATTGAAGAATTTATTTGCAAGATTATATATTATGAAGTTGATATGAATTAACCTATAAAATTAATGACAACAATGTGCAACACAAGATGCGCAAATATGAAGTCTGCAAAGCCTCGCTCCGCACTCAGGCCCTGGAACTCACTCTTGTTCTCAGGATTTACTTGTAGGCGAAGACATACTGAAATGAAAAAGATGCTATTACTATTGTTACATAGAATAAAATCCGCCCCTAAGACTACCCAGTAACCCCTTTTTTACACAAAATTGTGGTAATATATTTCTTTTATATACATTCTGGTTCCTGAAAAACTTACCTCCAAGAACAAAGGAACTGACAGTAGAAATAAAACCACTCAAAAAGGAATTGAAGGGAAAAGTGCCGACAAGGCAACAATACACAAACTGAATCACCGCTGTCAGAAATATGTACAACAGATATGCATCAATGATCTTAAGCTTTTTAGGTGTTTTGGTTGAGTATTCCTGGTATAATTTTGGTATTACTGACGTTAACGACGACATTTTGCACAACAATAAAATATTATAACCACAAATAAGAGCAAGAAAATGTCAAACAACCGAAACAGAGCGATAGTAATCTGACACAGTCAAAAGCATTTTGACACGTGAAGTACACGTCATGTCTAAAACTGAATGCCCACTCCACACTTACCCCGTGAATCGCGCGAGAAGGCGCTGCAAAGACAGCAGAAAAAAAAAATAGAGAAAATATAGGTTCGGTTTGATAGTATTCTAGAAATTGCAACTCTCAATGGTTAGTCCCCTGCACGCCCATTTTTTCGGTATACCTATTGGTCCACACGACCAGTAGAGTAGAGTAGACCAGACCAGGAGGACCAGGAGACCCAGTCCTTTTATTTATTTTATAACTTTTCATCTTTATCATCAAATTACCTTGCATTTCATGAATAGAGCGAATCAATGATTTGGATAAGTGAGGTTAACATTATTTCCTTTAATTTATTTTAATTTATCAGGAACAAGACAAGACTCAAAGATGTTATATCTGTTATTGCCGAGAAAAAGTGGAGATGGGCAGGACACATCACCAGACCACCCGGAAGTCAACCAATGCGTTGGGTGGACGATATCAGAAGACAGACACGCACATGCCATGAGGGAGGATGATGCATGGACTTATTATTACTACTAACAGGACTGAGTACTCGCAGCCTAAAAGCGAGCCGAGCAGGATGTCTAATACAGATGCTCTGTGTGCTATTCTAATAGGGTAATCACAATTTTTTGCCACAAAAGCCGCTAAAAATATTGAGTTTTTAAACAATTGTTATCGTACATCAGCAAAATCCTGCTCATTCGCCGCAGTTGCATTCGGAATTCTATGTCAAACTTCATCTCGTAGGTATAGTACAGTCGATTAATTCGCGATCGCGATTATTCAATAGTTTACACACCTAATCTAATTTGTTTCTATCGCACGGCAAGATTAGAAAGGGACAAATGGACTTTGATGTAGATATCTCACTCGACTCGTTTTGCCTCTTTCAATTCTGGTTACCATTCAATTCTGGGTGTGTGTCAATTACAATGTCACTTACAGAATGACAGCTTGGTTTTGTGTTGAAAAAATCTGAATTTGTGCATGTCATTCGAACGCTGACTGGGTGCATTTTGTAAATTGTTTCACTCTTTCTAAAGTTGTTCGAGAGTATTATTCTCAAAAATCAAAATGCTGAGTGTTAGTGGAAACTTTCCTGAATATGCTGTTCCTGGCGCTAAACAAGTTCGCTTCGAGCCGTACGCTGACAACGGAGGAAGCATCGTTGCTATTGCCGGTGATGATTTCGCTGTAATTGGTGCTGATACTCGTCTTAGTACCGGATTCTCAATCTACACACGGGAACAAAAGAAACTGTTCAAACTGTCGGACAAAACCGTCCTGGGCGCCACGGGCTGCTGGTGCGACACGCTTACTCTCACCAGACTGCTTTCTGCAAGGATGCAGATGTATGAACACGAACATAACAAGTCTATGTCGACTCCTGCCGTTGCTCAGATGCTCTCCACGATGCTCTACTACAAGCGATTCTTCCCTTACTATGTGTCTAATGTGTTAGCTGGCTTGGATGCTGATGGAAAGGGCTGTGTGTACAGCTACGACCCAATTGGGCATTGCGAGCGGTCCAACTACCGCGCCGGTGGCTCGGCTGGTGCACAACTGCAACCCCTGCTCGACAATCAGATAGGGCTTAAGAACATGCAGAATGTTGCAGAAGCCCCCATACCTAAAGAGAAGGCTTTAGCTTTGCTGAAGGATGTTTTCATCAGTGCTGCTGAGCGTGACATTTATACTGGAGACTGCATCTACATACTGATCATTACTGCAAGTGGTATCCATGAAGAGAAATTTGAATTGCGTAAAGATTAATTGTGAAATAAATATAAATGTTTAAAATTATTGGGTTTCTATTCTGTAGGGAATTCTTCCAATGATAAGAATTGAAATTCAGTCTTTATGATCTTGCCAGTCCATTGTCTACAAGGCTTTTACCCCAAAATTCCTAAATTAAGATTTACCAAAAATTTGGTCACATTTTTAACAGTCTTCCCAAAATGGAGGAGTTTCTCAATTCGACATGTGTAGTTATTATATTTTCTAATGTTTGTTCACACATATCTCCGTCATTTACCAACTGATTTGAAAAAATATTTTTGTTTTTGAAAGGGTATACTTCCAAAATGGTCCCGTTGTCATCAGGTCCAGGATCTGATGATGGAATCCTTGAGAAATAAAGAGCAAAAGTTTTTTTTGCTTCAGTTTTTTTTTTAGAAGTTTGTTTTCTTTTTTTTTGTGAAAAGTTTTTAGAATGCAAGCTTGATGACTCAATAGAATGTATAAGAAAATGAAAAAGATGGTAAACAAGTAACTGAGTTTATTATTTAAATATAATTACAAGGTAACTACATAACTTATACATTTTGTTCATTAATATTTACAATTTGAATTCAAAATGAGGAGTTAATATTATATTCATTTGTTGTACTTAGGCATAACAAATATATTCTGTGGAAAGATTTTATCAAACATTTCACTTACTACTTCCTGATTTGCAGAATCACCAATAATAGTAGCTTTTAACCTCGGAGGGGTGGTGTTGCCAGCTACTAAAGGATGGATATTGTAGGACAATTCTACTCTTCCCTTGGGAGGGATAGTAACTGATATTTTCTTGTACCCTGAGAACATATAAGCATCAGTCCCTTCTACAGTGACACTGAGCCTGATAGGAGTAGTACACTTCCCAAACAAAGTGCATTTCAAAGCAACAGAAGTGAGCAACTCAACAACTTGTGGATAATTGACCTCAATGGCTATGGGGCATTCATCAATGGGAAGGCCTGATAAAGCTGTGCTACTCATTACACAGTGACTAGTGTTTGATTTTCGTCGCCAAGTTATGTTATACAGTCCAACTCTAGTTGGACTATCTTTTGGTTTGTATTTTGCCTGAATGCATACAGCATCAGAGGCTACGTTTCTTTCAGCAACTTCTAAGTTGCTTATGCAAGATGATGGCTTTATGGCATCACTGTTCCTGAAGCACTCCACCAGTTCCAGCTCCGTGTCCACAATCAACAAGTCCCATGGACTTAGTATCTTTATTTGAGGCATTACTATGAAGGGGTCATCCACAAAACATTTTGCAATAGGTTTGAAGTTCATGGCCACAAAATTTGTTAAAACCTCAAATGGTTTAATAACTGTAATTTTTGTAGTGAAATCTTTAGCACATTCCAATTTAGTAATTTCTGGAAGATCAATTACATAAGTTACTTTTATTTGTACAGTAGTGGTAGCAGTTCTGTTTGTTTTTAAATAAAATGTATTTACATGGCTGCCAGACATGGCAATACCACCAACTGGTATGGTTAGTGGCTGGATTTGGGGCTCTCCTTCCTTGAGACTTAATTCTGTTACAGAATCGGGGTTTGGATTGTCTGGAGAACTTAACAAGGATAGCATTATTTTCACATCATAGACAGCACTATCTTCATTGTTTGTTATTGTGAATGTGGATGGAAACCACTCTCCCTGCAGTGCTGGGCTTGAATTAGTTACAAGTAATGATAACTTACAATCTCGTGATGTGATAGATGCTAATGTCAAAGGCACAATGCAGTCAAATTCATAATCTGCCTTAGGGCTTCTGATGAAATGCAATAGTTCTGGATGAATAGCAGACTCGGTTACTTTATTACCCTCTATTTTGAAGTTCAAGACTATCTTGCGTTTTCTATCTGTGTCAAGCACAAAAGACACATTTTTTATGTGAAGATCAGATCCACTGTCATGAGGATTTGGTTTAAACTGACATAAAAATCTTTTCACTTTCCCTCCTTGCAAGGAAACAGTTGTGTTGCCTTCATCGGTGATTGGAATTTCAATAGTTTCAGTGTGACTAGATATGGCTACAAAGGCATTTCTTGCTTCAAGGACTGTGGTGTACAACAGTCTGACATATATTTCTAAATCAATTACTTCATCCATTCTATATCTTGGTTGCTTAAATTTTGGTTTCACTTCTAAAAAGCTAGATATGTTGGCCATGTCAACAGGAACTGTGAGGGGATCTTTCTCAATGGCAGCCTGCCATAGTTCTAGAGCCTTCTGTTGAGAAGCAGCTGGCAGGTCTGGTTCTGCAGCAGGCACATTCAAATTGAGAACAGACATTATATTCCTAAATATTCTATCTTTATCATCATTTGGCACCTGTATATGCTTAGATAGTGCCTCTATTGACAGCTGAAGATAGTCTTGAATTTTTCCAGACAAGTATGCACATTGTAATGCTCGGTTAAGAACATGTGAAGCCAAGAACCACCACTTCTCTCGTCGATAGTCCCACAGCATGTGAGTCAATAGTGTGAGTGCTTTGCCATAATCAGCACAGTAAAAGTATTCATTTGCCATCTCCACCACCAGCTGTTTCCTCATTCGTGGGGAATGGAATGTTTTGAACTGTGAGATAGCACAGCCCAAGAAGCTGATAATCATTGCTGAATGGTTAAAGATTCTTTCATTAAATTGTAGGGCTAAGACAGCTGCTTGCTCCTTTTGTGGGTCATGGGGGTCTGCACTAAGACGGCCTGGTCGCCATGGTCTTTGTCCATAAAACTCAACAATGCCTTCCAGTGGATCAGGGGGTGGAGGATAGTTGGTGGCTTCTGTACAAACAGACCTCATAGCTTGTCTCCTCTTCACAGTAAATTGAGCTGCATTCTGATAGTAAAAGCCAGGATGCTGAGACTGTATTGCTGGAAGTCCTGCACGGATTGCTTCATCAAACAGTTCTCCAAAAGCACTATATTGTCTAGCAATCCAAGCGTAATGCTCAAACAAAAGTTCTGTTGATCCGATGCGGTTTTTGTATCTCTCTATGTGTGATTTGAGCTGGGCAATAGCATCTCTTGGCAAATTGAGAGCAAACAATAACTTGCAAAGTTTATAATTGATGTAGCCGGCCACAGTCCTAACCTCATGAGTGTTGGTATCTACAACCCTCGTCTCCAGCAAGTTGTTATAGGCATGCATGTAGTGCTTGTGTGCTGTGCTCAAGTCTTGCTTCAGCTCATTAAGGTAGCCCAGTTTAAACTGATGACGCACAAACAGGTACTGATGAGTAGTTTTATTAAGATGATCTCTATGTTGCTTTATGTTTTTTGTTTCATGATGATAATAGTTTTGTGCAATATCATAGAATGCATTCTCCAACCGAACAATATATCCCATGAGGTGATCACTGTGAGGGAGCACAAACAAGGACTTGGACTGTATGTCACAGGCTGCGCACAGGGCCTGAGCTCGCTCCGCGCCCAGCATGTACTCCGAGGGGGGTGGAGACAGCCGGCTCTGTATGACCACGACGGCTACGCGAGTCGCATGGCCCTCCACTGCAGCACGAATAGATTGCACTTTGGACGCACACTCAATAATTTTTTCATTCCATTGTGGGTCATTCCAGTCCATATCATAAAATATGACGACAACTGCGGGGATAAGCGATACTCGCTTGTGTATCCAGTTCTTTTTTAAGACACCCTTTGGTATATACCATTCATAGGAATTCCGTTTCGGTTTTACAACCGGGAATTCGAACGTATTGTTGAGTAATTTGAAGCGCACTGGAGTTCGGTCGGCACGACGGTTATTGGAGAATGCGTCCCATATCTCTTTGTGCACGGCGTTGTTCACTGCGTCGAGCCCAGATAACCCGATCAGTGCAAGGGGCTTCAGAATGATCTCGGGCGGAAACTCCGTGTAGTCACTAGGCTGTGTCGCCATTTCGTCACTTTGGCTTTGCTTACAACACAATTATAATTTCAGGACTATATCATTTCTCACGTTATATTTTGCGTGTACAACTATTTACTATTTTCACAATCTCTGACGCTACTCCTCCATCATCATTTACTAAAATTGCCAGTTTATTCAATCCAATGAACTTCCCATTCGTAAGTTAAACGTCAAGTCAAATCGTATTGACAGATTCAATTTCAAATGACATTTTTGCAAAGTTTTTGACATATTTTAACTATTCATAAAGAGACCCAACAAACTGTTCAGATAGATGATTACGAGCTAAGAAAGCCGAGTGTTGACGTAACCAGATTTCTCTTGGACCGAAAGCTCGGTCAGAATATGATGGCTGTGCGCTCGGACGTGCGGGATACTACCAATATCAGTAGGTATCCGAACGCGATCGGTCCGAGCGTACTTTGTACTTTTAGTGTCAACTTAAACGCGCGCTACACGATCCAACCAAATCGACCACCGACAAAGGTGACCTTGTTCGCGTCTCCTGTCGGCCGACCACGTTAACGTTCCACTAGGTTGGTTGAGTTAGTTGTTTGAAGGGAAATCACGACTCCCTTCCCCGGCCGCAGAAGGCGCACTGGGCGCAGGAGAAGGGCGGACAACGCCCTTTTCCATAAACGGGTCCAGGGGCGAGGGACTTGGGGAAGTCCCCGCTCTCCTTTTCAATGGACCCGAGGCGGAGACGCGCCCGGGGCTGCGCGCGCCTCTGAGGCGATGCACGGGGAAGTTTAACACCTCACTATCCCGTGCAGGAGGCGAGGCCCGGACAGCAGGGCCAGCACTAGTGCGGGGCTACAGAAGAATCTGGATTCCCGCGGCCCCGCGCGCACATGCGAGGAGACACCGGGGTGGTTTTAGCCGGTAAGAGTCCAGAACACCCCTCCGCCTCTCCCCAGGCGGAGGGTAGTCCATGAGGATTACCCCCGATATAAAAAAAGGTCGTTTGAATCCGCCGTCGTCTCGTCAGCCGACCAACGTATACACAGGAACACAGAACTGGATCAAAGTAATATCTGGCGGTTGGTTTGGATCGCGTATGACTTAAAGATTCATTGGTCTTCGTGAGCACAAGTATAAAAGTTTCTTTTCGAGTTGTTTTTTTTTTTTGGATTGTCCTTATTAGTTTTGAATTTGTTCAAAATGTTGTTGTTTGTGGATGTCACGATGTTCCATAACTTCAATTAAACGCTGTGCAGTGTGTGAAATCTCTCCGGTCTTGTCGGATTGCTATTCCATCGCACTAGGAGAGTCAAAGCATAGAGAGTGCACCTGTGTCTGCGCAAAATGCTTCTGCTATACGTCGTAGGTTTAAAATTAACAAAGTTTCATACAAACTTTTATCCTCTTTCTTATTTATTTAGTATTACGGCACATTAACATTATTAACATTTTATAAGAGACACGAAACAGAGGCCTATAGCTAGTATTAACGACTATTACAGACGTGCACAACATTCAAAACTAAATAGAAGAAAAATACAATATTCGCGTTACAAAATAGAAAAACAAAATTTAAAGGCAGACAACCACAAACTACAATTATGTTACACTGAAAGATGGACGTGAACGATATCCAAGTCATAAAGATTGCATTGAGGATTGCATCATTTATTGTACGTTGACGCGTCGTTGACGTTAGTCTAGCTATGGGACGTAGTATATCTTATTGTATACTCTTTGCTATGGGAGAATTCATGCCCTTTGCTCTACATTGAGGGACATTGAAAAAGGTTAAGTTTTTTCTCCGAGCATTAAGTTTCGGTACGTTTATTTCAATGCGCACAAGTAACCCATCAGCCTTAAAAGCACCGCTGACAATGCTCTGCAAGCAAATCAAGTCTAACAGATAGGTAATATTAAGTCCATGAGTCTAACATGCGTCAGCGTAGTCGCAAGCTTGACATATGGAAGAAACGGAGTCTTTCGTCATATCCGGCGCTGATGCCAGTAGCAAAGAAAGCAAGAGAAGAAGCAAAAAAAGCAAAAGACATGTAAAAGATATTTGTATAGACTCAATGCTATCGGAATGAACCATATATATAATAAGGATTTCATATGACACTTTTGAACTCGAGTATACTACGTACTAGAGTGTTATAAAGCACGTTCTTAGAGGTCATGTACTTAAAGTCATTCATGTTGCGCCTGATAAAACCTAACATAATAGCAGCTTTTTGAGTAATGTTATCGCAATGCGGAACAAAACTTAACTTAGAGTCAAGGATCACTCCCAAGTCCCGAAGTTGGTCATACGGTATTGATGAAGTAACCAGACTCCAGCACCTTTCTCTTCTTTTTCAACCGAATATGTCGGCATTTGGAAGCGTTAAGCATCATTTTGTTAGCACAACACCATGCATGGATACGGTCCAAATCTGCCTGAATCTGTCAAGGAGTCAACCTGCCGTGAAATTTTCATATCATCCGCGAAAAGAAGACATTTGCAATGTTTAACACCTTAGGTTAACACCGTTAACACAGTCAACAATGTCATTAATTATAAATAATAGAAACAAAACCGGTCCAAGATGGGTTTTTATGGTACACCGGAAGAAGCGATATATTTGTTTGTTAATTACTCAAAGGAAGGTTTTTTTTTAAAGGAAGGATTTGCTTATATCGGAAGATAGTTGCATCTTGAATTTGACATTGACAATATATTTGACACATACATTTGACAGTGCGAGGCTATCACAGACACTATAATTGGATTGTGGGGTTTAAAATTTTGCTTTTTCTTGTATTTCATTTCTTATTAGGTGTAACAATGGCATCTCAAGCTTTAGCATCATTAACGGCAACCTATACCGATTCAGAGGGTGAAGAAGATATGGAAGATCAGACTCCAGAAAAGGAGGAACCGAAGGAAACTCATTCACTGCCTACTAGCCCAAAAAATATTGAAGATAACAACAAACCAGCGTCTGCACCTGTTACTCCAAAAAGAAGATTAGTTTCATATGTGGACGACACGGTGGTGTCTGACGAGGAGCCGCTGTCGCCTGCGCCGGAAACCCAGGATGACATGCGCCGCTTGTCCATGGAAACCGACACTGACGAGGCCGTCCCGCGCTCCGAGCCCGAGGAGAACGAGGACGGCGTCACTATACCGCCCGAGCCGGCCGGGAAGTGTCCCAAGGAGCTCCAAGACACTATAGCTAAGTACTACAGCCGCATGTTAAATGAAGGGTTGGACATGAATAAGATCATACAGGACAAAAAAAACTTCAGGAACCCAAGCATTTACGAGAAATTAATACAGTTCTGTGACATCAATGAGCTAGATACAAATTATCCACCAGAGATCTATGATCCACTGAAGTGGGGAAAAGAGTCATATTATGATGAATTGTCCAGAGTACAGAAGTTAGAGATGGACAGAAGGGAGAAGGAGAAAAAAGAGAAACTAGCTAAAATAGATTTTATTACAGGAGTTGCTAAGAAATCTGAGAGTGATGATGAAAAAAAGAGAAAGTCTAAGTGGGATCAAGCAGCCCCAAATGTGTCTAACAAGCCGACTATCAAACAGCCCGGACTGGTGCAGCAACCTCTGACCAGCAATGTCACGGGAACTAAAGGAACCATTATATCTGCCTTTGGCTCTCTGCCTAAGAAACCAAAGCTATGATTGTAAACATATGTTTGTTAATAGACATAAACAAGCTGCACCGACCCCAAATAAAACTTGGGATAAGGGCAGGAGGATGATTTTCCACTTCTCTGCAAATAAGGCGAATTGCTAATAGGCTAATAGTTCATGAAAAAGTAACCATGTTTTAAGTAAACATTTGAGTTTAAGTCGCTTATTTTGTGAAATACCCTTCTATCGTGGCTATTAAAGAAAATGTAAATACATATTTTTTTAAATTTTGGATTGCTGTTTAAAAGTAAGGCACGGGTTAATTTAAATAAAAATACAATCAAATTTCTAAAACTAATTACATTCTGTTGTAGAGCCAGTGAAAGCTTGAGAGTAATAAGTAATTAGGTAGGTACGTACTATAAGGGTGAGAGTCATTGACTGTTCATGTTATTTTTGTTAATGACATATTTCGTTACAGATTATAAACAAAAAATACATTTATTAAAATCATAACTAGCTTGCGATATCACATTTCTCACACGAATAGGTAAACATGCTAAGACGCGGGTAAAATCGCGACAAGAATATGTGAATAAAACTTATTAAAGTATACTTTTTTTTTATTTCTTTAGCTAATTAGGTTCCTCAAGTCATTTATATAAGTTGCCCTTTTTTCTTTATATTTCTCGGTTCACCTATATTTACATAAGATGTCAAAAATACTTATAACAATTATTCTAAACTTCGAAAAATCTGTGATATGTAGTATAATCTTAGAGAGTATAATTCTCCACGCCAGTGTCTAGAGGTGAGACGTATTTACTGGAACAGGTTTTGGCTTGGACGCGTAAGTACGCGATCCCGCTTGCGAGTCTTTTAGCGTATCGAGTATTTACGAGTACGGTGCCGAGTACATGGCCGAGTTCGACGACGCGGACAACTTAAAACTAGAATGCGAGCGTTCGGAACTATTCGGATGACGTAGTCGGGGAATTTCGTTATGCCGCCGCCGCCGCCGCGCGATTTTTGGAGAGTTTTTGTTTATTCAAATAACGATCTTAGCATACATACAATAAGGTCCAGTTTATTTATTTTGTTTATTTCATTTATTTTATTAATTTCATTTTTCTGTGTTTTTATTTTTTTTTTGTTTATTTTTCTTATTTTATTTATGTAACAAACTCTTTTCTGAAAATCGCATCGAAATCGGTTCAGCCGAACATACATACATACATACTTACAGGTCAAACTGAAATAAAGCTCCTTCTTTTACAATTCGCTTAAAAAATACGACGTGTGAAGACTCGATACTTGGAAAACTATATAGTCCATATACGTAAGAAGCGTATTTACGGACCCATTTGGGATTTGAGTCGCGTACTCGTAAATACTCGTGGACCTAGTCTTTGGATCTAGTCTTTTTCTGGACGCGTACTTGCAAGACTTAGTCCGCGTTTTACCTAGTACGTCTCATCTCTACCAGTGTCACCATATCACGACAAGTAGTGATGTAGCTAACAGGCAATTTAACAAGCATATCGACCTGAACAGTTAACTACGTTTTAGTTAATTTCATAAAGTATTCTGCAAAATTTAAATATAATCGTAATATAGAAGTTTTATAAATGAGAATTTATGAGAGTTTCATAATACGAACTATTTTTCTGCTCATAAGATGTTTGCATCAGCAGATTATCGATAAATCATAATGACCACAATGCACATCCACACCACGCTCTGAAATGTATCTTCTCGAGGTCCCTGTGTGCCAGGGCCAAGGATGGAATGAGCGGTGCGGTCTCACAGTCACTCCGCCGCCTCCTTGGCTAGCATAACTACTTCGCAGAAAGAGGCGACGGCATCCAATTCTTTCTAGTTCCGGATCATGGCCTGGACCAGGGCCGGACGCGAAAGGTCGCCGCCGCCAATTGCCGCCGTGATGACACGCCATGATGAGGTGCTCCGCCCAGGCAGAATACACCTCCAACGTGTCCTCTGGCTGGTCCGCGTAGTGGTGACACCCAGGCGTCTCCGCCCGCCCGATACGATGCAGGTACCTCCCGAAGCATTCATGCCCGCTGAGGTCCTGCGTAAGAGATGATACCATGACTACTCCAAGTCCACTCCTCGAAGAAGGGCACTATGGTCACTATTGTGGTTTGCCCTGCACGGGGTTGCGAAAGACGATCTTCCCACTCCACCATGAGATCGCACCGAAGGTTTGCCCACTGCGCAACAATTTGGCGCTACAGTGGGGTTTCCCCTCGGCGCAGTGCCTCCTCCAGATCCCATCATCCCATGGTGGCAGTCTGGCAAGGAGACCCGCCGCCTCGCGGGAGATAGTGCGGTACCCCCGCACTAGCTTCTGGGCTATGACCCTCTGTGGGACATTCAGGTAATGGACGGCTCGCAGTTGCATCGAGCACGCCCATACCGGCCCCGTAAAGGGCCATGGATCGCACCACTCCCGCATAGAGTCTGGCAGGAGGCATTTGGACTCCCCAGGTTGGGCAAAAGCCGCTTCAAGGCAGCCCTGCCTTCTCCAGTTTATAATATTACTATATGTATTATTTATCTCTCTAGACTACGCTACGGGACTACAGAGTCCCGGATTTTTAGAAGGCGAACGTGGGGCCGACACGCTGAAGCCCTTTTGAGACAACTTTAATGAAAGTAATGGTTACACACTATTATAATAATTATATATTATTTTACTATTATAGATATTTGGGCGTTTGTATTGATCGAGGGCGTTCGGGCTGTTTTCGGGCCTCAGAAACGGCGATATTAGGCCGAGTGTTATTGGCAACACTCGTTTAGTGCTGTTCTTAGGATCGTATCAGACAACCCCTAACTAATACTATTATTATTCTATCTATAGATTTCCATCATACATTGCTTTGACACAGATTTAATTCGTTAAAAGCTCGTTTTTCAAACGCATTTGTTTTATAATACTGCTATAAAGTAATTTGCTGCTGCATAAAATTTACCATAGAGTCTGACACATTATAATTTACGTGACAGTTTATTTGATGATTTACTTGTTCTAAGGATGATTTACATTTTTTTTTTAAATTTGAAGTCCTGGTAAGATGATTTACAAAGTTCTTTAAATCATCATCATGATAAAAGTACTCTAATCATGACTCGAAAATCGGTATCGGTAACCACGTCGAAGTATAAAAGAACAACACTAAAAAGGGTGCGGGAGGGTGGGTATGGTATAAACACAACAAACCTTTGTTTGTCGCGAAGTTCGTCGACTCGATACTCGCTTCGTGTCATTTCACTTCGCGTCCATCTGACGCAGTAGCGCGCAGTTTGTGTTGTAGTATTGTTGTTATTTACATTGTGTAATGGCCGAAGCGCCTGAGAGCGAGCCCATGCCATCTTCCAGCGAGGGCGGGGTCGGGCCTGACGTGAAAGATGCCGATGAGCCGTTGACTAAAAAACGTAAAATGACTGACAAGGAGGGGAGCGACAAGCTCGAGCACAGGCTGGGGGGTATCCTGTGCTGCGCAGTTTGCTTGGATCTGCCGCAGGCGGCCGTGTATCAGGTATTCTAAAACAGCTGATCGTGTTGATGCTCGCATCAGCTGTTTTACAAAACTTTTCCTTTGTTACGTAAGCTCTAAGCCTTCAGCTCAATCATTAAATTCGCGTCGTGGCAACGCCTACACGACGTCGCTTTATCACTCCTCATTTTGTGAGTATCAGATTAATGGCGTCAATGTAATGTATTTTATCATTTGGTTATGATTGTAAAATTGCCACAGCTAAGTACCTTCCTAAGATAGCCCTCTGTTAAGACTGTCCTTAATTGTTATAAATTGTGTTCAGTTATTTTATTCAATTAGTCAATGTATGTGTGATCCGTGACCTATTTGTATGTACTGTGTACATGTTTTGAACAAATTATATTATGAGTGTCAGTACAACTAGGAGTTAAGTATCTGTGATATTGTATGCAATAACTAGTGTGTATGGTGATACCGTAGCTCGTAAACTTAGCTTGTATACACTCTGTGACATTTCATTTAATAAAGAAATGTTTAAGAGATTTACATCTTTCTTTATTCAGAAATCCCCTCTACAACCCAATCCCAGATTACAATATCCTTTCTGATTTTCTGTACAGAGATAAGCATAATCCTCATCATTTTACTATAAAAAATATTACTTTTATCATTATAACATTATAATTATGGATATCTAAATAGTATTCTTGACAATTTGCTGAACAAATTATTATTCTTTTAAGTTTTATTGTATTGCCCCTTTGCCATCATCATTGATTTTATAACTATTCATATGATAAAAACAAGAGACTATATTGTGGAGACTATTTAACATTTTTTTTCTGTTACAGCAGTATTTATTATGTGTAGTTTGATTACAGGTGGCACACCCAATCACAGCCAGAGGTAGACCATTGTAGAGCACACTTACAGTTATGGTTTCTCTAGAAGTCTAGAACACGTTAATACAATACACAATAGAGGCCTGGCTTCTGTATTAAATTATTAAATAAAATCCCAACTCCATATCCATAAATTTCATGTATTATTAATTATGTAGCAACATGTAAGACACCATCAAGGGCTCCCTACTGACACTGGCGTTATATTGCAGTGTAGCAATGGACACCTGATGTGTGCTCCATGCTTCACGCATTTGCTCGCGGACGCGCGGCTGCGCGACGAGGCGGCCACGTGCCCCAACTGTCGCGTGGAGATCTCCAAGACGTCGGCATCGCGCAACCTGGCCGTGGAGAAGACGGTGTCGGAGTTGCCGTCCGAGTGCAAGTATTGCACGTGCGTGTTCCCGCGCCATTCGCTGCAGCACCACGAGGAGAACACGTGCGAGGAAAGGTGACGTACCCTTATCTGCGCACTATATCTCCCTCGGCTTGTTACAGCCACGTCTGCCCCATCGCTGCAACATTGCCTGACTATCGTAACATTGAGATCAGTGGTGTAACTATTACAATCATGAGTCTGTGGCAAATTCTTTGATGGGGTCTTCTCAGTAAAAATGGTCACGTCATTTTAATCAATTGAAATCGTATATGATCTATAATTGTCTCACTTTAATGGGTTTAGAGCAGAACTCAAATAAATACTCAGGGTACAATGTTAAAAAGATATTTCTGAGGTAGTGGCCTTTTGGGCCGGGGTCTTGTTAGGTTGGGTCCCGCGGTATTTCACCAGCTCTGCCACCCTATTGTTACGCCACCGATCAAGATGCACCATTTTAAATGATGATGGATGTAAGAGCGGCTTATGTAAGGAAATGGGTAATGTAATACTCCACGTTAATGTCCTTATCCGGTTCTCAACACGAGTAGGTAATTGCATGTGCAAGAAGCTGCAGAGCAGCAGAGGAAAGCGGCATAACATGAACGTACAAAAACTAACACAACATGGGTTTTAGTTTAGTTTAAAAATAGTAATAATACATTTTGATTGTCTCGTTGGGATCAAGTTAGTTCACTGTAGTGGCGATTTGAATTGTGCTGGATCGAGTGCCACATCCTTTAAAAAAATATTTGTATTTCTAAACTCTTAATAAGTACTATTCATATACCTGTGCTCAAAAAGGGGGACGAAGTATTCGTGAATGAGTACGAACGATCCAGATTCCTGTGAGGATCGATAGGACAGCAAGCGACCGCGAAGCTGTAGTTAGAGACAGTACGTAGCGTAACGTATGCTAAACAAGGCCACATATTTCTTCCCCCAGGCAGTACAAGTTCTCGCAAATGGTAGTCGATACGCCTCAGAGCAGACGCTACCTCGATAGTTTGGTTCGCATTGTGTCCAGCTTGTTGTTGGTGGTCGCGGGCGCGGTCCGGCTGGGGCCGGCGCTCGGCGCGCGGCCGCCCAAGCGCCGTAGGGCCCGCAGGTGTGTGGCGTGGACGTCGTCTACAATAGCTTCTCTCATACCCACGGATTTGAGTCGATCTTCGCAGGTGGCTTTGTAACGTAACGCATGAACCACGATGTTCGTCAGCGAATCGAGCTATTTCACCTGGCATGACTCGTTAGAATCTCGTGTAAAATGGTGCGGAGATGTGGAGAAGGGCGAGTCCGCGTCGGGCTACAGAGTGCGGGTGCGCAGGCTGACGGGCTGCCGCTTCGCGTGCATCGGCTGCCCGTGGCGCGGGCCGGCGCACGAGGCGCGGGCGCACGAGGCGGCGTGCGCGGCGCCGGGCCGCTCGGCCGCCGACGTGGTGGCCGCGCTGGCCGAGCGCGAGCGCCGCGCCCGCGACGCCCTCGCCGTCTACACCCAGGTGCTCGACCTGCTCTCCTACGAGAAAATTACCTTCAATGGTGAGTTCCTGAGGCAGTTAACGTAGTCCTACTTACATTTAGAGATTTGTAAAGTGTTGACAGATTTCCATGACTATTTCCACGATAGAGGCCATTACAGATGATGTTGATGATGTCGTTAGATCTGCAGCTGAAGCCGTACCGCACGGAGGAGTTCGTGCACAAGCTGTACTACGAGACGTCGCGCTTCTCTGCCTTCGGCCACCAGTGGGTGGTGAAGGCCTTTGTCAACAAGAACCAGCGCGACCCCACGCAGAGCTCGCAGCGGGAGATCACCTACCAGGTGAGCCATACACACATACACCTTTTGAGGCCCGTTATATATTATTGGTTTCACTAAAAAGTAATCGATAGTGGCGTGCGGGCCGATTGTCGGCCACGGCGGTCGTTCTCTGTAAGGAGAACGGCCAGCTGCCTAGGCGGACAAAGGTGCATTCTTTTCCTCCTCTCTCAGTTCGATCGGACGGCATTCCGACCCGACTGGTCGTGTGCAGTCTCTCAGGAGAGAGATCAGGCGCAGAACCGACATTTAGTTCCAACTCAACTTCCGGACTCGAACTAATTTCGGTCCGTCCATCCGGGAATCGAAACCGAGACCCCCTCGCACGGCAGGCGCAGTATGCGACTTGTAGACAAACGAGGCCAACCAAATAATGTAGGGTGACCGGGTCTGTGCTGCAGCTGATCCTGAAGAGCAAGGCGTCGTGTGCGCTGGGCGTGCAGTGGGTGGCGCTGCGCGGGCCGTACGGCGAGGCGCGCGTGCGGCCCGAGCTGGCCGCGCACGCCTTCCACGACGACGCGCCCGACGCGCCGCCGCTGCCGCTGCCGCTCGCCGACGGCAACGACACCAACCGCCTGCTCTCCAACAAGGCCATTCACTTCAGGTACTGCTCGGAGTGGCCGCAGCATTACGATCTTCACTCTTTCAACTTTGAAAAAAAAATGTTATTACCTGGTGTTGTCGGCAGGCTTATAATGTTCCTGTCGTCCAAGTGATGCGAGCCGCCGCGCGCGTCGCCGGCGCCGGGCGGCGACTGACGTCACGGCGTCACACTCCCGCGTTACCAAAGAACAATGCAACCACACACACACACACACACACACACACGCACACGCGCGCGCGCCATCCTCACACACTCACAGACAATCACATCGACTTCGTAACTCGAAATCATTTTTGTCTCGAATGAAACAATGTCGGGATATTTATAATTATATTTGTGATAAAGCTAACTACTGTTTGATTGTGAGATTGTATGTTCGATGTCAAAAAGCATTAATGTTAGAGTTGCATTCATCGCATTCACTCTCACTCCGCTTTTATAACATTATTTCATATAATCTGCATTGAAAATTCTTAGTGGAATGGAAATTCAAAAGTAGCGAGATTATAATTGAGTACAAATTTCTATTTATTGGTGATTATTTGTTGAGTCGTTAGTGATGTAAGTATTGGATCATAGACGTTATAAAGTGTAAGCTTTTCGCTTGGAGACGTTTGATGCGCTCACTCCGGTAATGACGACGTGGGCTGCACAATGCGTCGATATAATCATTTTACGAGCCACGATATCTATATCGGCATTTTTTTACGATGTAGCTTTTATGTACCATGGTTTTAATAATAACTCGACGAAGTGTCAGAGTAACTGTAAATTATTGTTATTTAAAACGAACATTATTATTTGGTATCAATATATTTGGTAACAATATTGGCCATAAAATTTATATACGTATTTATAAAAATATTTTGAAGTATTTGAGTTTATATAAATCTTATGTATTTTGCATGCATGTGTTTTAGTGATCGGCTCCGGCGGCTAACTTGCTGTATAGAGTTATTTGTAATCAAATTAAAGTCTGTTTTTTAATCTCATAGACCAAATTGACACATGCAAATGTCAAATTACAAATCATGTTGTCAGCTTTTTCGTTCAGTGTTGTACCTATGATACCGGTTTATTGAATCGAAACTTTTTATCTATATAAGACGATTTTTATTTTCATTCATTCAAAGTTTTAAATTTAAAATTCACGTACGTACAAAGGGCCGCACGACGTGCAACAAACTGCCAGGAAAATCTGACCATATAACGCTATGCATAATCCGACTGTTTCTATACCTTAATACTAACTAAAAAGAAAAATCTGTTCCCGTACGCATTAAAACTGCAACCTCAACCCTTGATCTCTGATATGGAGTCATTATTTGAATCAGATTATCGAATACTTTTGTATTATTACGTGTTAAATAAGTAGCAACATATTATTTCAAAGTAACTTATTATAATAAACGATACTTGATTTTATTAACGGTACATTACGGTTGTGCAACATAACTAATTAAGAATTGCATTAAACTGACAACACTTGTAATGTCAATTTGGTCTACGAGTTTATAAAACAGACTTTAATTATTTTATTTTAAAGCAACACCCAGAGCCGTGTTACTATCATCATTTTATAGTGAATGACTTTATTTACAAATGGAAATAACTTTGGGTTTCGATTAAAGTGCTAAGTTATGGAAGCGTTGTTTCATATAACCCTTGCTCTAGGTAGACATTACTGTATTGGTAACATTTGCCTTCCTCTCGCTGTATCACAATATAGGACATGAAACACAACCAAGTTACGTTCTCAACTCTTACTCTTACTTATAAAGAAAATGTGTATCATTACTATACCTGATGTATTATATATGAATCGCTACTTAGTTTCTAGCCTACTAATGTATACTAATCTATAGTAACAATGCTGTCACCATAGCCTATCTGGGTATACCCAGAATTCGGTTCCAAATAGCACATGCCAGTAGAACTAAGCTGACACAATCCTCATAATAGCTTACAAATTACACATCGGTTTTGAAGCTAAAATCTAGTTTTTTTAATTAAAGCAGGTTAAAGCCCGACTATACTTCAACAAGTAGGTACAGTGGCGCCGGCGTCGGCGAGTTAAGTCGCTGTCGCCGTTTGTGCGGTGCTAACTTCACTACCTACGCCTAAGAACTTTCTAGAAGTCTACGCTCGCAATATACGGTCGGCCGCACACTGAGACATACAGACCGATAATAATGACTCTAGTCCTCCCGTCCCTAGCACATCGAGCCAGCCCGCGGGCTGAGCCAGTGGCATATAAAAGTCCGTAATAATAATTACAAACAGATAATGCGACTTAGCGACTAGTTCCCGGGGGCCCGGTAAGTGGCGAGTCTCCTCCTGCCATTTTTACATGTATTCATTACATTGTCATCGGCAGGGGTCATAGTCCCCATAGTTTTCCCTTCTCTAGTCCATAGCATCCCATCACAATAGCCCAAGTAGTTTTTCTTCCATACTTAGCAATAGTTTAGCACAAACCGGGGGTTGTCCTTGGGTACATTTCCATAGTGTATACAGGGACAATCGTAGGTTTTGTGTCACCATTACATACATTAAAGTTGTCTCAAAAGGGCTTCAGCGTGTTGGCTTCGGCCCCACGTTCGCCTTCTAAAAATCCGGGACTCTGTAGTCCCGTGGTCTAGTAGAGAATTACAAACAGATACACAATAATCGCAAACTCCAAACCGCAGTGAACTCTCTGGCTGAATGGTTCAGGAAATGGCGCATCGAAGTCAATAAAAGCCAAGAAGTGGTGTTCAGTAGAACACACCACCTACCGCGATACGGCGTTCCCATCACTTGGGAGAAGAAAGCCAAATATCTAGGAGTAATTATAGAGATTCATCTAACCTTCGGATCTCATATAAGAGAAGCTCGCAGCCGGGCAACCTTCGCGATGAGCCGTCTTCATTATCTCACAGTCTCTCGTCTCGTCCCTCACAGTGAAGAATTAGCAAAGCTAAATCGTGAGTTCTAGCGACTGCTAACGAAGTGATTAGTGATCATAAGAGCGTTTAGTGATTATGCTGATTGTTTTTTTTAATAGGGAATATGCATGAAAAAACTATTTGCAATCTAACTAGTTTATCAATAAATATACAAAAATAGAATACTAACTGTGAAAAAAAAAAATCGAAATCAATAGAAAAACAAACGAGATATAACAATTTGAAACAAGTATACCTGTCCCTCTCACCAAAACTCTATATCCAATGACAGCCTTACGGGCGTGTGTAGTTGTGACGTAAATTTTACACTCGGACTTCTCTTTCTTATTAGCAGTTTTGAAACTTTATAACTTCTTGTCGATAAATATATTTTAAAAATTCATTCATATTTATTTATTACAGCTAAAGGTGTATTAATTTAGTGAATAAAAATACATACATATTCCCTATTAAAGTTTCGTTTGGAAAAAGTAATCGAGTATAATTTATCCAGAACCCCTAGCTCTGCTGAATGTATGTAGGTTGACATCAGCTTAAAACGCGAATTTCAACCTTATTCCTCACGCACTGTTCATAATTAGACTATGTACTAAGAATAACGCTATGTGTGGTTGAGTAGCGAAACTGACTTATCAGCATTGGAACTACGACCTCAGATTACATAGCGTTGTTAATAATAATAAGTTTTATTGGCCAAAGAAACCAACTTTTTATTAGAAAATTCTAATAATTATGATCATCGGTTAATTTTGTGATTGGGAACAACGGTTCATCTATCTATCTCACTCTTTCATATGCAAAAACTAGGTTTCACATTCGTGTCGCCGATCTATGAAACGGTTAGGATACAAAATGTATGATAACAGCGTACTTATGAACGAGTTCATTTATTGAAGCACAGTTCAGTATGGCTTGTGTCGGCCGGCGCGCAGGCGGTGCGGCGCGCGCGGCGTGACGTCACGCGCGCCGACGTCAGCGCTGACGTCACCGGCGCCGGCGCGCCACACGCTCGCCAGCCCCGCCTCGCCCGCCGTCACCAGCACGTCGCGCTGCGACATACATCATTACGGATACAAGTGATATTATTCTTCTCGTAGTATTACTCGTATGATTCCGAAAGCCTATTCATTTTTAACTTATTTATACGAAATTCCATCAGAGGTAGACGGCAACATAGAGACTTTTATAGTCTCTATTGTATGTTCAAGTAAAGTAACTATCTCGAAACGTGAGCACAGAATACTAAACGTAAGTGTAATAGCGAAAAACTGCTAGTCTTTAATGAGTTTCTATTTATTTGAGGTTGAGAGACATCTGTTGCAAAATGCATTACTTCGTAAGCTTTTGAGTTAATGAGGAGTACTTACGTCCTTATCATACCAGCAACAGCGGACAGTCTGCTTGTTCTCCGTGAAGTTTGTGCTCGGCTGCAGCTTTTTGTCCGCTACCGCCAGAGAGCGCAGCACCTGCCTAAGATATTGTAAATAATGCATTATTCTTTTCATATAAAGATAATAGATAAATAATAATTTGTTGACTACAAAAATGCCCATTGCCTTATAAAAGTTAAAATAATAAAAAAAATAACAACTCATTATAAAAGTAGCTATGGACAGGAGCATTAAAACTATACTTTCCAAAGACAGTTTGTACAGTTCATAAAGTTTCAACATGCAGAGCTTTCCAATTACCCATTGCCTTCATAGGAGCCACCCAATACCACCGGCGTGTTGTCTATCGACGTGTATGTGTCTACCAAGTAGCAGTCATCTGCCTTACTCCTCTGTAAATGTTGAAAGTCAAATAAAGAAGCATTCCATAATGATTGACAGTATATGTATAAACAATGACATGATAGGACTTAATTAAAAATTTCAACAACTTTCCCTTAATTTAGTTTGCCAATTTGTTAAAGTAAATTATAAAAAGTTTGTTTACCTTCATACTCCTAGAAACTTTATCCCTGGTGAAGGTCCTTAGCATGTCACCACTGTCAGTGTCCCACAGCTGCAGGTCATTGGACTGTGTCACACATGCCACCTGCTTCTCATCCAACCAGCTTAACTTCTCCACCGAGTTCTCTACATTCAGGGAGTAAGTGAGAGCATCATCTTCTGTTAGTTCCATCACATTAAACACATTAAGCAGGCCATCCAGTGACCCTGTTGCTAGTATCTCTGTCTTTGTTTTGTGGAATTTCACCTGGAATCATTGATGATTGGAAAATTACATGCGAGGCATATGCCATTTTACAAAAGCTCATGATCTTGTGAATAAATAAATACACACCTGGGTGATGTCATCAGTGTGTGAGTTCCAGTAGCCACCCAGTGGGCTGGGTAGCCGGTTGTCCCAGAACACCAAATACGCATCATCCTCCACTAGCTGGCTGCCCGCACATAGTACCCGTCCATTGCAAGAGATATCCATGCACTCAAAAGGCCTGATAAGCTCTTCCTCCTTGTCTACGAACACAATAACATTTTAATATGGTTGGTAGGTTTAAAACATTACCTTGAGTTTAGATATGATATTTAAGTTTGTCTTAAATATTTACATCCTTTACCTAAACAAGCCTATTCGCCTAAGGATCAGAAGTCCCATATGTCTTACCCTTATACTCCTGTACACAGCTGCCGCTGGTCCGTGTGTCCCACAATTTGACGAACCCGTCCTGGCCAGCGGAGTACACAAGGTGGTCCTCCTTGGGGTCGCATACAACCTCTGTTAGCAACTTCTCATGGCCACTGAGGCGACACACTTTGCTTAGGGATGTGTTGTTTAGTTGGTACACCTCTATGCTGTTGTCTGATAAACTTACTGCTATTTTTAAAGATCTACAGTCATAAAATTATTATTTAAATTATTAATGTTAAAAAATCATGAACTATATAAATAAATTAAATGTAACAAGAGTACTGCTAGTATAGTTATACTTACCCCTAGGGTTTGTACTTACTTAGTTGCGTGTAATTTATTAATATATGAATTCTTAAGCGATACGGCAGTTTCTGTGAGTAGCTTGTAGTTCTTTTGAAACTGTTGTTCTAAAACTTCAGGTTCCACAGTATCTCTATCAACTTCCTCGGTATCCACAATATCAGCCATAATAATACAATTTGCGTGTGTTTTATATTTTTGCAGGTACGAGTTACATCAGGAATTGCGTATGTAAACAAATAAATTACGTTTTTTTGATGAAAGTGAGGTTATAATCACACATCACCACAGAGCTCAGAGTTATAGTATTATATTGTATACTCTTTGTAATAGTATATTGTATACTCTTTGTAATGTACTCTGTGGAGCTCAGTTCAGAAATTGGTTCAGAAAGGTTCAGAGCGTTCAGAGCTCAGGTTCAGAGCATAGATGATACACTAGCGTTCGAGCACAATACATTGTAGTCTTTGGTTCAGAGGCATCTCTTTTGACCTCTTTGAGAGGCACAAACATGCACAAAACCACGGAACAGAGAATTCTCTATTCCCTGCACAAAACCCTCATTCATTAATGTGAGACAAAACCTCAACAAAACCAAAACAGGCGTTATCTGTCATTTGATTGTCAGAGAGAATAAATAATAATATAATAATATTACCATTTTTTTTAATATAACTTCTTGTAGTTCCGGTTCCGGTCGGAGGAAGTGACTTTCCTGTGGGAAACTAAACATTTAATTTTAGGCCTCCAGCCAGGGGCGATATTGCCATTTGACATGCTTTTTTTATTTGCCCGTAGCGCTTGAGTCTTGATCTAGTCTTTTTTTTTTTCTTGTTTTGGCACTTCTCGGTTTGTACAAGCCTCAGTGTAAGCCTGTGACATCCGCCTAGTCTTTCGTCGTGCCATGGACGTGCCATTTGACATGCTTGTTTAACACTCATCTCAACACGTAGTGATTATAATTATGTTATATACTCTCTGACTCTCAAGTTAGTGACAGTAGCTAGCATAGGTAGCCAGTATAGATAAAGGAAGTGCAGCATCGCATCGGGCACAATGAAACGCCCAGTGGCTGCAGGATTGTTGAGAGTAAGTGGAACCATGGAACTGATGGAACACAAAAAACTGAAGGACCGCGGGCGGGACCCTGAACCATCATTCAGTTATATCAGTCAAGACAAAGGATTTTAAAGTATAAGATAATTAAAACTAGTTAAGTATAGAGTTTAATAAGATACCTCATCTTTAATTTAGGGCTTTTCACTTTAATATGTTATTGATATAATTAAATCATATACAAATATGATCGCACAAACGATTTTGGCTTTCCTATAGGTCAAATAAATACTTTGTTACTTGTATGTTTTGCGATGCGTCCCACGATATCGGGGCCCAACACGTTCTATGTCACCAGCGGCCAGCCTTGTAGTCAGGGTTCTTAAAGCTAATGGGGGAATGGTGCTCAATTCTGATGATGGATCAGAAAACGCCCAGCGGATGTAGCGCTCCATGCGGATATGATCTAGGGAAATTAGAAATTAAATCATCAGATACTATATCAACCACTCTTGCTACATAATTTTTTTCTCTAAAGACAACTTAAAACATGGCCTGAACAATAACCAATGGCTGGATCGACGATGGCGAAGGCTCGTTTCACGTTCTCCACAGTGACGATCTTGTTAGCGGTGTACTTTCCACCGAGCTCGCTCACCACCTCTCGTATATATTTGTCTTGGGCCAGTTGTCGTTGACGGAATAATTCTCGAGCCAGGTCCACGCGATCAAAACCCTCTTCATTCTGTAGAGGCAACAGCTAATTAGAAGAAGTACCTACAGTGTATTCCTGATTAGGCGAGTAAGGTGAAGCTCCCGACACGTAGTGAGCGGAAATGCAAATGTTTCAGTAATCGACCAACCGTTTGAAACAGTTTATCCAAGTTGAGTTCGTTCGTATTGATCTTCAGTTTGAGCTGCTTACGCACGACATCCATCAGGTTCTTGATGTCTACTTCACTCTTAAGCGGGAACGTTGCTTTCGAAGTTTTTTCAAATTCTTCTATTGATATCGTCTGCGAAAGAAAAAGAAGTAAGTAGGGATGATGATGGTACAGGATTCCTGAACCCGATTGATAAGGACAAAAGCCAGCACTTCTTTTTGTTTGGTGTGCCGGTAAAGCGCGTCCCTGAGCGCGAGCCAGTCGGCGCGCAGCCCCCAGTAGATGCGCTCGCTGAGCTGGCCGTGCAGCACGCCCCAGAACACCTTCACCTGCGGCTCGTCCAGCATCTGCTCTGCTCCCGCGCACAGATTGTACGCCCACTCCGCGCGCACTGACGGCTGCTGGTACCTGATAGATATCTACGTATATACTTGAAAGTATGCTACTGTTCTGGAATATTCTTCAGAGAAATATATCACAAAAAAATAGTTGGTAGGCTACGGTCAGCGAGTCTTTTTATTTTTTTATTTATTTGTTTGGTTAACCAACCAATTGTTTACACAGTACATTTACAATTGGATTTAAAATAACATTTATAAGTGTAACAATTACTTAAAGGTTAACACCACATGTACAATCCACATGCACAAATACATGTGGTGTGAGACAGGTGCTCTCATATTGAACACGTACAGTAAGGAAAAAATAGAACAGCTACGAATTGTGTAAGGGACCTACCTATCTTCAAAATACTTTGTAACATAATCCTGCATAGACATATCAGGGCTGTCCATCTTCCCGAGCCAGATGTCGTTGATGATAACGCTGATCTCTCGCCGCGATAGCCGTAGGTTGCGCACCTTGCCCTCATACCGAAGATATGGCGGTATCACGGGGTCCATGCCCTGGTCAAGCAAGTAGACAATAATAATTGAAAACAATAACAAGCAGATCGAAGTCCATAACTTGTGAGACATTATTTTCAATGCAGTGAAACATCAATAGGACGAGATTGCACCACGAAAATGTATACGTTGGCGCGAGTCCACTGCTCCCACGTGTTCGCGCACAAAGGTTCCAATTTCGTGAACATTTTAAAAAGAAGAAACATTTGTGGATTTCTGAAAAATCGGTGGAATCACGCCCTACCGAATTCCTCGATTTAACAAAGTTTTCATAATTTCTTGTTTTTCCATAAACACAATGTAGAATATACCTCTAAATTGCGATTTCTATTTGCAAACAGCCGAAAATAAAAATAAAAACATACAGCTGAATTGAGAGCCTCCTTCTTTTTGGAATTCGGTTGAAAATATACCGCTATAGTAACGAATTTCCCACTTAAAACCAAATTCATACATATCAGGCTTCGACGCGTTATTTTCGTCAAACAATCATTGATTCTTACAAATTTTATACCAAATTTTATCGCCTCAATATAACAAACCTTAAAAAATTACTTGATACTACAAAGGACATTTACTTGTTCCCTTGTAATTTGTTATATTGGGGTTGTACTGTAGTAATGTCTTACAAGTCCGTCGAAATGTTCCAAATGATCGCTTTCAGCAGCGGGGCCCAGTTCTTTTAGCAACACTCTGAGTGTGTCTCGTGAAGATAGGCCCCTGGCTAGCTGCCACCACCTAGACGATTATAAACAGGAAAATAATTTTAGATTCACGAATATACGTCTGTTAGGGTAGTTTTAGGATGACTTAGTTTTAGGTAGGCACTTAAATATATTAGGGGCCATCTCAGGGGCCATCCACAAAGTACGTCAAAAAAAATAATTTTTTTTACCCTCCCTCACTGCCACTGGTCCCCTCACGGTCCCAATTATAAGACCTTCCAAGTTTCACGACACATATCAATTTTACATCCAAAAATTTAAAATTGAAACATCATCGGACTCACAGTCCGCACGTTCAGTGTGTCATTAGACCAGCTATGAACTCGTCAATAAAACAATTCGAACCGTATGTTTATATAGATTTAGTTGAAATATTTATATGCTCAATATTTCTTTCTATTCATCCATTCCTAGTAGCACTTTAATTCAATGTAATACTTTTATTAATTGACTACAATGGTCCAATGGTTAGATAGTATCTTATCAACTATAACTTCTCTACTAGGGGTTAGTAATGCTTAAAAGCTAAATGTTTGCCTCACAAGCAACGACATCCAATGCCTAAGCATCGGCGCACCATGCTTGTGGGCCAAGACTTGTATGATGCTTTAGAGCTGGTCCTAGATCCGCTTAGCAATGAGGCAGCCTTCTTTCTCATGAGCGTATAGAAGTCATCCACCCGTGCTTCAGCGAACATGCCCGATGCACTGTAGTATCTAGGCAGCCTCAACAGCAGTCTAGAGCCTTCCGCGTACAGGTAACCCACAGACCGCCCGTGTAGAACGCACACACAGATTTTAATCCCGCTACTACGAGCAAATCTGTGAGCCAACATGTTGCCTCTAACTGCTAGTGCCCTGCGTTCACGTTCAATGTCTACCTGATCTTTGTCGACCTCCTCCTGCTTTTACCTGTGAGGTAGGTACTTTATGGATGACTTAATCACCTATCCCGGCCGCCCCCGATAAAGTCAGCGCACAGATCCCACTGCGGCCGCGGAGTGCCAGCGCGCTCGAGTTCGCTGCATCGCTCCTTCGTCTCAAATAGTTCTTCCTCGACCGAAGTCTTCAACGCTAGCAAGCAATGCAATAAATAATCATAAAACGAGGCTGGTTGGTTTCTTATTTTATTTTCAGGCAATTCATAGATTACTGACCTAAAAGTCGTTTATTATTATCACGTAAAGATTTATACTCCTCTTCTAGCTTGTCTAAAGCCTTGGACAGGTTGTAGTACTTCGCCTCCAAGGTGTCGTACTCCCGCCGAGGCACAGTGTCCGCGTACTCGTCCGTCATCTTCTTCAGGTCAGTTTGTGTTATGGATAATTGTTCCCTAGATAAAGTCCAAACCTAGTTTTTACTACGCCCCGAGGTATGTCTTTATAGCAATAATTTGAACGAGATGGAACGCGTTTAGGTCACGTAATGCAATGCGATTAGCAGCTGATGTGTTAATGATTTGAAAGATGGATTGCTAATGGGACAGTTACTATTGCCATTGACTAGCAGTCCACCTATAGGTAGGTATCAATCGCACTAATGATGTCGGCTACATTCTAGCTAAGCCTTTCCTTCTACGTCATTCACGTAAAATTACCTACATTTACACAAACATTTACCTGCACCTATCAAGGGCTATCCTCAGTACGACAGGATCTCCATAGGCATCGTCCACAGGGTAGGAACTGCCGTCCAACTCCTTAAGCTTCATCTGCAATGCCAGGTTTTCGAAGTAGAGCGTGTAGCGAGCATCTCGCTCCTTCATCAGGGTCAGGTAATCAGAGAACTTGCCGTCATTGAGCTGAGCAAGCAATATATTGAAAAAAAAAAAATTTTTGTGTTAGTCACGTTACAAGATATTTTTTCTAGGTATGAAGATAGATTGAAATTCGAAGAAGAATAGATAAGATACCTTTTTTATATTTGCGAAATAATTACTTTTGTTCCCTCGTCATTATGCGAGGAAAACACGGGAAACAACAAAAAAAAAATTGTGTCATGTCAGAAATTGACTAATTGTCCTGCGTTGATCCCTAATCCAGTAGTCGCCAAGCGCAACTGCAGTGCACAGGGTCTCAGGTCCGATTCTCGAGTCTGAATATATTTGTGGATTTGTAAAAAAGCAGCACATAGACTGAATAGACCCGGGCCTTCGAGAGTACGTTTATGAGCCTGTTCGATTTCTTTCCGGGCGGGCGGCCGTGCGGATAACCTTCCCGTGCCACTACCTACGTGACTGAGGGAATGTAGTGTACACCCATCATGCATACATCCTGCGTACGGCAGCGTGACCACTGGTCGTCGAGAAATGTATGTCGTAAAGAAATATAGTATAATTTCTGGAAGATTATTGTCCTGTGGTATTTATCTGGTTAAATTATAATGACCCAAGTTTAAAAATATACATTAAAATATTACCTCCTTCTATTTGGAAAGTCAGTTAAAATAGATCAGGAGTGCATGTAGCAACCTCCTATCATAATAATTGTGTGAATTAAAAAAGGAAAGCAATGCACCTGATAACAGTAAACTCAAAGGTACTATACAAAATAAACAATAAGTACATAGACATATAAACAGTATATTTAAAATATAACGATAACGAAATATATCACATTGACATGTACTGTGTCACTGCGCACGTAGTCGCCTGGCGAGCGGCGAGCGCGTCAGCTAACGCTCAATAAAGCAGAAAGATAAGGTTAACATAAACACAAGTCTGTGGCGAGAGCGACACACAAATGGTGGCAACCTAGCGTTAACATAACAATTAGGGAAATATCCCGCGAACAACATTCACATAAAGAAGCTTAATCCAGGGTACACACCTTCCCCATGTCTTTCTTTAATTTGCTAGTCTGAAGGGTCAGTTTTAAGTTTTGTTCTCTGAGATCTGCATTTTCCTTTAGTAACTTCTTAATTTTATCATCTCTGTGATTCTTTCTTACAGATATGCCAAAAACTCTCTGTAAATTAAGTTTAGTCTGTATTTTTCACATTAGATATTTTTAATAGACAAATATAAAAAATAATATTTCTCACAACAAATTCAGTATAGTGATTTTAAATAATAAAAAAAAAACAAAACATATTTTATAAACATAATATAGCAGATGTGAGTTTAGAGGATAGATATCTAATTCTGATTTAGTGAACAGTCAAAAGGTTGCAGTCAAACCTTGAACTATGATGTTATCATCAGTATGTCTGTTAAGTTAAGTTTAAACTATGAACATTTATACTGGAAACAGCAATAACATATGCTCTATGAGCCACACAATAATACTTGTTTTCATTAGCAGATGTATGGACCAGATACTATGTTTATTATGTAAAAAAATGATAAAAAGTACACACAAAATCAATCTTAAGTTTCAAAATTGATGGTCATTACATTTATGTTCAGATGAACTGTGTTTTACTGCTTGCCTGAAGCAGGTTGCGTGTGACTATCCATCCAGATCTGGACTTGGTTCTTTATGAGAGAGATATCTGCACCATATGTCCTGCAGCAGCCACCCACATACCTAACTCCAATATCCAGCCACTCCGGCACGAAGTTAGCCAGGGCCTCACACTTGTCCCGGTCAATCCAGCCTATTTGGGGGTTGTACTTCTCTCCAGAATTGGGATAAGTAATTAGTGGTATGGGAGAGTGCCGACTACCATCATTGATGCCCTTGAATAACTTGGCAACAATTTTAGGAGAGCAGCAGTTCACACCAACAGCTACAAGTTGAATGGGGTTTATGTCCCAGCACTTTCTAGCAGCTGTTTTAAAGTCTTCTCCATGTGCCAATGAATTCTCATCTTTACAACTAAAGCTCAGCCATCCCTTCATTTGAGGGTACTCTTTCAATATCTTCACCAGCATCTCAGCTTCTTTAAGGCATGGAATAGTCTCAAAAGCTAAAAAATCAACTCCAGCTTCCACAAGTGCCTTGATCCTAGGTATGTGCCACTCCCGCATGGCGTCCACTGGCGTCACGTCTGCATAGTTGCCGCTATACTCAGAGCCATCATGCAGGTGTGCTCCGTACGGTCCGATCGAGCCGGCGATGAGTGGAGTCTGAGGGCGATGCCCGGTTTCTTGACATTCTTCTATGTAAGTATCCCGGGCCCGCTTCGCGAGTCCGACTGCATGCTTGATTAATGCGTACCCGTCCTCAGGAGTCACACCAAGGTGTTTAACAAACCCACCGACTGATGCCTGATAAGTATTTGTCATGATGACGTCGGAACCGGCTCTCAGGAAATCCAGATGTGTGTTGACGACATCATCGGGGTGTGTTTGTAGGAAACGAGCACTCCATAGCGGGTCTCCATCTGCAGTGGTGCCGACATGGCACGACAGTTGCGTTGAGAATCCTCCGTCAAGAACTAATACCATCGGAGCGACGTCGCCGGTAGCCGACATTGATAGGAGGAATTAAATAAATAATAAATTTTAAATAAAATTTTTGCACTGCTGCAAAATGAAGCTCTAACTTTGAAATTTATTAGAATACACTTTTGACGAGTTATCTATTGCTTGTCCGAATTGGAAATAAATTGCCGCTATCGCGATTTGTTTGTTAAGGTTTGTTTGTTGTGATTTTGTGATATGTGACAGCAAATAATAATGTCAAGTCAATGTCAGTGTCAAAATGGTCAAAAATCTTGACAGCGAATAATATGTCAAGTCAATGTCAAAATGGTCAAAATATCTTTGACGATCTGTCCCGATCTGTCAACCAGTGTCAACCGTCTCAGATTAATGAAGGACCTTAAAAGGACAATGTTAATTTTCCAACAGTATTGAGTCAACCGTATTGGCTAGCTTTTTAATTAGGTTTTTAATTTTGATTTTAAAACAAAAATTAATTTTGGATACCTAAGTGACGCAATTTACAAATTAATACAATGTTAAGCATACTTTAGTGTTTTTACTTTCAGACACAACTTGGAAATATCGGTTTCTTAAGACTTATTTGTAGCTTCATTTTATACACATTTACAATTTATGTATAACAATTAAATAAAATGTTTACATAAAAAAATGCCGTCAAAAAATACCTCCTCATCGCTGCTCACTGGGAGTGTACCCATAGGCTGGCAGCATTGCAACGGATGGCAATGCTTATCCGTTGGCCGAAATAAAAGCCAGCCCTTGGGTCACGGGAAGCGTCCCCGAGTCTCTTCGAGATATCCTTGATGAAAAGGAGGTGTGCACTTGGACCCCACGGCCCGAGAGTTTCAACCCCAAATGGCTCAAAAGTATAGTTGCCTATAAGACTACTATATTATATATTTGCGTCGTTTGAGGTTCTTTCCTTCCGAAGCGGCAGAGCATTACAGCATTCCATAAGTTGTAAAGATGGTACATTTTAATAAAACCAATTTAATAAATGAGAAAGAGGTCAATCGTCGAATCCAACTCGGCTGGGTAGCGTTCGGGAAGCTACGTAACATCTTCTCGTCCCCAATACCGCAGTGTCTAAAGAAGGTACGAAGGTCTATGACCAATGTTTTTTGCCAGTGATGACTTATGGTACAGAGACGTGGTCGCCAGCTATGGGCCTTATAAGGAAGCTCAAAGTCATTCAGAGACCAATGGAGAGGGCTATGTTAGGAGTTTCACTGCGAGACCGAATCAGAAATGAGGAGATCCGCAGAAGAACCAAAGTCACCTAAGTAGCCAAAGCCCGAAGTATTGCTAAGCTGAAGTGGCAATGGGCAGGGCACATAGCTCGCACAACAGATGGCCGGTAGGGCAGTAAAGTTCTAGAGTGGCGACCACGACCCGGAAGACGCAGCGTGGACAGGCCCCTGGACGGACGACCTGGTCAAGGTCGCCGGGAAGCAATGGAAGTGGGTTGCTGAAGATGGCGCAAGGTGGCGACCCTTGGGGGAGGCCTTTGTTCAGCAGTGGACGTCTTTCAGCTGAAACGACGAACGCCGACGACGAATAAATGGCGTAATAATTCCAGTAAGGTGGGATGGCGCCAGTGTCGACGCAGGTTAATGCAGTAGCTATACCTATGTAAAGTTACAAAGATTTGTACTCACATCCTGAATAATAAATTGTGAAATGCGTTCATCGCGTATAAGTATAGCGCACTCATAAGCTTGCTTTATTTCACCAAGGATTCTAGAATATGTAATTGTTCCATTAATTAACTTTTCAAAAGCTTGTCTATAAATCTGGAATGAACAACGGCACTTTAAACCTCAAGTTAGACACTATAACAAGGACAAGCAGGTTGTGTATTAAATTCAAACGTACCGTCAAAATTTCATCACGATGTGATTGCTCTACTTCAAATAATTCGCTCTCTAACTTTTTAACGTTCTTTAATTTTTCTGCTATTTCAGTTTCTATAGCTTTAACGTGTTTCGGGACACTGTACATATTAATTGACATCTATACAAATCGTATTTGCAACTTGAATTTCACCTCCGATTATTCTAATCTTTGAAGTGGTTTGTTATGGTTGTTGTGGTGATTATCTTCTTGGAGGTAAATTTTTATTTTTAAATTTTAAAGTGTTGACTGTGTTGTCGACTTGTAATTAATTGAGCTTTGCAGGCTTGTGAATTAGATTTTATAAACCATATTTAACTACTTCTCAGTACGGACCATAAACTAACCGCTGAGCATCAATAAGCACTTTCCATAGAGCCAATATTATATTTAGCTCTCAGATTAATGAAGGACAATAGATGAAACCTTTATGCCATAAAAGCGTACTACCCAAAGTGACAGTTCCGACTCCTAACGACTCCTATCCACCCGACCAAATAAGAAAGGTACTTTTATAAGTGACACTAGCAACATGGGAAATCCTTTCAATTTAGTCGCATTATATCTTGTGTCATTGCCCGGGAAAAGACTTTCAGTTTTAAAAGAATTGTGATAAATTGTGGTGTGTTTGTGCCTCGTTTTTATATGGAGAAAGAAGGAAAGGGCAGGCAGATTGTCCTGCATTGTGCGCGATTGCAGATCACATTCCAGCACAAAGAAAACTCGGCCGAAAATATCAGTTTCAAGAAGTAAGTAAACAAACATGTTTTTTAAAGTAAATAAACCAGAAAATATAGTGGCATTAAGTTAAAATACTTCTGATAACTTGTATTACAATTCTGAGGTAATTTCATACATGTTAAAATGAAAATAAACACAAAAATCGCGAATTCAATTAATTCAATATTGGGGTTACTAGTGTCGTGAAAACTGTTATCGACATTTGATTATTGATCTACTTATACCGAGATCTACACCGACGGAGGCTCCAAGCGAGCGCATGCCCAGATGCTTCTGCATTCTCCACCGCGTTCGTCCTACTTGGTGCGGCTTAATGACGTTCCAAAGAATGTCGCTCATGCCCGTAACTTGATCTTTTATGTAAATCAATATAACTAACTTATGTAATATTTAACTTATATCTTCAAGGTTTCCGAAAATTGAAGACATCCGTGTGCAACGCTTCCCTGTTACGGATCGGATGAGAATCAGCCCGAAAACCATTGGAGGATGTGCTCACGACACTTTAATCCATAAATTAAAGAATGTTTTTTTTTCATGTTTCGAGTTTTATTAAACCTCCATTATCATAAGAACATTAATCATTTTACAATAATTCCTTACGAATTGATATGACTTAGAACAGATTCTCGAATAAACCTCATTGTTGCAGCGTCCCAGTAGCCACATCTGATTTTCCTACTTCATTTATTTTTGTAACAATAAAAATACTCAAGTCAGTGTAGGTAAACCTATAATATGAAGACCACGACTGGAAAGCATACTTCCCAAACCAAAAATATTTTATTACAAGCGGTTTAGCCATCTTCGAGCTATAAAATTCCGAGGAACTGAGCACCTCTTCTCTTTTTTCAAGTCAGCTGTTGTTAAAGGTAGAAACGCATATAGCTATTTATTCATATTTTGGTTTTACTTTTGAAACTCAAATATTTTCTTTTGCTTAGCACGTTTTTAATTATCAAGTAACGTCGATATCGATTAAAACTGTTGGTACATTCCTGGGTGATAGCGTTTGACACTGATTTGTCAAACAGGGCTGTACACGGATTGAAATTGACATCCTGACAAAAACATTGCCATCTTGTTTCTTCAAATACCGAGTTTTACTTGCAGAACCAGGATAGCAATACGTAAGTTCTTCCTGCTAGGTTACACTTCATCTATTGTCCTTCATTAATCTGAGATTTAGCTCATTTAGATCTTGTGCTGCCATCTTTCGAAAGCTTTAAAATTACTATGCGTTTCGTGACGTCATTGACATGACATGAAATTACGGAAATTAGAAATGGCTGCGATGGGTAGTGGACGGGGAACGATGGATTCCCAAAATCAAGTGCAAAGTGATACTGTAGATCGTTTAAAATTGCTTTATCCAAATGTGAACGAAGAGGAAACCCCATTACCAAGATCATGGAGTACTAAAGACAAATTCAGCTACATCGGGTTGTCGCAAAATAATCTTCGAGTCCATTACAAAGGTAAGAACTTTCAAGGTTTGTTTATGGATCAGTAGATCGCAAAATTCTTCGTCAATGCACTTTATAGCAATGCTCACGTATTTGACAAGAGTTTTGTATAGTTTAATATTAGATTTATGGCGTCTGACGTGTCATAACAGCTTGTAGTGTGGTGACTATCGTAGCAGTAGTCAAACAAAGAAATCAGCTGATCGTATATTTTGTAACAACAAATAGGAGTGAAAGATATCTGGAGCTTTTCTCATAGAAAGGGGTTTAAATCTATGATACAGTCATGTAAAGGTCAATTCTCGTCGGCTCTGCAAAACCATGCTAAAGTTTACAAGGTCTCCTCCTCTAAAATGGCAGACAAAAAACATTAAATGATTATGTTCACTTGTTTAAGCCTCCTTTCCATTTAACTTTTTAACATCAATAGGTAAAACTTTACAAATAACTTAAAGGGTTAAAATGCTTACAATTATTTTATTTTAATTTCAATGTGTCACACACAAAATTTAAACTTGTCACCCTAGTTTATTCTATACTGATTGACTGGTCGTCACTTATATTGATCTTTAGTTGTTGTTTCTGAGTACTTTAATGGAGAAACTGTCTACCTGACATATTCAAGCCATGTAGTTACCTGAGTAACCGGACACTCCTTGTTAAGACTGGTTGTCTGACTGCCAAAGATGTTCAAATATCAGCCAGGACCCACAAATGTATGCATTTGAAAACAAGGATAAACTTGTTTTGATGAGATGGTCAGCCAAATATGTATAATGTAGCCAAATGAATTTAGGCTACAATTCTGTAACAAGTTGCACTGCTGGACACAGGCCTCTCCTCACACAGAGGGATTGAGCGTTAATCACCACAAAGGAATATGATATGTTTTTTTTTTAATCTAATGCCTAAATATTGTTTTTGATTATCAACAAAGGCCTATCTATGTTTATTACACTAATGAATAAAAGTTCTTGCCATGCATTTCTATTATTGCATAGATTATTTTAACTGGAGTCAACCAATTTCGAGTGCCAGTTTTGATTGTTAATAATAATTACCAAAACTGTAATGAAAATCTATGGAGTTTATACATAAATGGAAAGCAATATAAATGTATTCACATGTCTGTTGGACCCAGTACAAATTCTAGACTGAAAACTCACAAGCTGACAGAACACAAGCTAATCAATAGATTAGCTTTGCTTAGCTTAGCTTTTTTACTTTATTGGGACTCGCCTAACCTGGAATCGAACCCACGCCATCATACTTGAGAGGTTGGCTCTTTAACCACTACGCCACCACAACATTTTGTAAAAAAATTGACTTAATAAAAACTTACTTGAAAAAAATTAAAGGCATCTATTAAGTGTTTATATCATTAGTATTATGTAGTATCTTTTAAGTGTTTTTGAAGTCAGCTTTTTTTTAAATAGTTTTATGTTTTCTGCTTTTCAGTTTCGTAGTCGAAAAATAATAATTACATTCACACTTTGTACCTATCATCATTATTGAACTTCCGATTACACTAATTAAGTCCTCATCAATACCAATATAATATGTCCAAATATGAGGTAGCTGCTATTAACTGTTGAGTTCCCTAAACTGTACTTCATCTTCATAATTAAGCATAGCTAATCATACCCAATCTCGTTGTAATGATCATGTCAATACAAATAAATTGAGCCCGAACGCAATGTAGCTGCTATCAACCATTATTGAGTTTACTAAGTTGTACCTACTTCATCTTTCATCGAGCTTCCAGTGTCAGTCATAATCTATCTCAGTGTAAAGATCTCGTCAACACGAATAAGGTGAAACACTGTTAAGTAACGATAAACGGTTAAAGAGTTCCCTTGATTCTCAGCCATCTCATCAGGTCGTCATTGGATCAGGTCTAAACCTCCATTGTATTGTAGTGTCGTCAAACATTAATATCAAGTTTTTATCTAACATCCTCCTACAATTTTCGAGAGGTGCCCTCGGTATCCCAGGGTTCCTCTCAGATCCTAACCAGTGGGACCAAACGGCAAGTATGCCAGCTGCCTAATCTTACACCTCTGATAGAACTTCGTGCGGCGACTTTATCTGAGGCCTGTTGAACTCTTGAAATCAATCTATCAAGAAATATTGATAACTAACCTCTGATCCACCCTTCCATTGTGTATTGGTTTAGTTGTATTGGGCCTGCATGAGTACATAGTCCATTCAGATGTTTCCAAGACTATTTCAGACTGAACAGTAGTAATCTGAACGGATTGAGTATTCATTGTAAGAATGCCGTGTAATAACTATTTTAAGGATCGTAAATAGTCTGTCCCAATAATAGCCGGAATGTGTGGACACTTGCTACAAAACAACTAGTTGACGAGGTGACATGTGTCTTATATCGTTGTACCAATACAATATCATACCAATATGATTCTGGGTGTAATGAGAAAAGAGCTCTACATATATCCGTACAGTCGGATGAACAGATTGGTCAGGTTGTGGTTCACATAGCGCTTCCGAGTTGTAATGGGAAGAAATACTATTGCCAACAACCCGCAATACCACAGTATTAATTGATCCTCACCAATTATAGTCCGGCTCCTATATTAAGAAACGTTTAGTTGTTAGGGGTTTATGTAGAATACATTAAACGCTTAATTAACAGGCACATTAAAAAAAATCCGGTCGTTAAGTATGTAAATTATTACCTTTTCTATGAAAAAAATATTTCGGGAAACGTTTAACAATGTCTATATTATGTATGTGCTTTGAGATATTTGAAATAAAGTCTATAGATATTGATGAATGATTTAATAATACATTGTCACTATTATCAAAATTGTAATGGTTGACTTCTTTTAGCCTACGTTTCTTTTCTATATTCATGACAGTTTGAAGAAATGTTTCCCGAGTGCATATACATAGTTGAGTTAATCAAGTTCTATGAGTTACAATATTAGGGTACAGGTTCGCATAGACACGAGTTTACCGAAGTGCACGTCGAGTTGCAGAAATTCGTGGTGTAACCGGATTCGTAAGCTCGGGTACGCTCGGGGCCCTTTATCGAGCGGGGCCTGACGCGCCGGTTGTTGACCGACTACTGCGTTTGCAGCGTGCCCGGCTCCGGTTCACGCCCGTGCACTTCGCCTAATTCCGCGTCTAGACTTGGGCAAGGACCCTGGGGCTGCTGACAATGCAATTTGTCCAACCACCTTTTGTTGTCTGCTGGCATTAATAATTTCGCGTGGCTTCGATAATGTATGCTCCTCCTCCCACTTGAGTTCGTTTACATGCTAATTGTACACAAGTGAGCGTTGGCGGTTTTAATTTTGGCAGCAGCTTTTAATTTTTGGAGTCGATGTCAAATAAATGCTAGTTACACGTTAAAGCGTGTTACAATGTTACGCGTTTAAGATGATTAGCCCACTTAGACGTTTTATGTTCTCAAGGTATGACATGTAGACCTTACTGACTGTCGGATCCATTCAATCATGAGTCACGTCATGAAGAACGTGATTATGATTAGAATCACTTCGAATCATGTGGGTGACTGTATTTAGTAACTTGTTGACTGTATTTAGTAACTTGTAATGATACCGCAATATCACCAGACGTTTAAGTTGCTATTCGGAGTAAACTTGAAGAGCACATATGCAGGTCTCTTCCTGACATTAGTCAATTCTGCGAATTTCAAACTATTTTTCGGGGATGTCGGAAAATTGGAGCAAAGGACACCGGTTAATATGGCACCAGGCCGCTAGCCGCTAACTCAATAACCTTAATATTAACATCTTGAGGAAACCTGAACACCAATCCAAGTCTCATATCACCAATCTAAATACTAAAGAATATTTTAGGTTTCCACTGACAAAAAGTAAAACTCGTAGGTTTGGAACATCCAGTCCTGGAGTGATAAGCTTGCAGGTCCTCGTTCCCGGCACAATGCGCGAGGCTAACGACCCACGAAACCTGTTAACGAACTAGTTGCTCTAGGCTGATCGCTCATGTTGGCCAGACTGCTTTTTATTTGTTTCCGAACTTATACTACTCTTGTGGTGAGGCCAACTTCACCTATCAACAAGTTCTTAAACTCCGATACAAGACGTATTGGTCATTTTATGACGACTGTTTTATCTGAGGGCACGGGAGTGCCCCAGTTAATATTTCGTAGACTTCATTTTTTATTAAGTTGATCACACATATTCAATAGTTTAGGGATGAAGTCGGAAATATTAATGAGAATTTCAGCTAGTTCGTATGCCTGACTGTATGGGCAAGGCAATTTCTTTTTAATCCATTCAAAAGAACTTCTCTTGAAGCTCGTAATTTTGAAGCGACAGAGTTGTGGATTAGATGGATTAACTTTAAAATTGAGTCTTTGAATGTAATATAGACTGACAGGTCGTTTTAAAGTACACGTCAAGCACATCCATCGAAAAAAGTTGGAGCCAGACACAGCTTCCTTTTTGGCGGTGAAACCTAAGCGGGTCACGATGATGATTTTTATAGTTCTTATTGAATTTCTCATGTTTACTCAATGGTTCATTATGCTCTGCAAATGGAAGGCAAACTTGCAAGTTTATGGTGCACTAACATTTTTTCGTCGTTTGGAACACAGTTTTAAAAATAATCCTTACTAACATTCGGACTTTGACTAGAGGTTATACTTGGTTTATTAATACTTCTAATACTGAGTCAACTGCTGTGTCATTCAAGCAGTCCGAGTGAACTGATTTGGCAGCCCTTATTTCTAATAATATTTGTGATAGAATTACTATACGCAGGTAGAAGTGGAAAATATCAATAAAATTCGCTCATAGAGCGTGCGCGCGGATACGATATGAGTGAAACAGTAATTGCACTTATTGAGGGGTTCCACGGAATTTTCGCGGTACATAAGTTACTGAATGACATAGGTTACAAATCCAGAAAACGTATCGTAACATAAGTATAACGGAAATTAGAATGCAATGCCTATTACTGTGGTGTTATTTTTTATTATTTTGATTCATCAAATACGTAAAGCTTGTGTGTCAGCCGAGCCCGCCGCCAGAGAGATACCGTATTATGACGCGTTCACTGCCGACCACTTTCCGACATAACTGTGTATTACACAATACGCAAAATCTCCAACCTGCCTGCTTGAGCTTTAATCCGATCTTCTCGTAATGTACGAAGTAAAACTCGGTCACAACATATCGACTATACATAAATAGCTAAAACAAAGGGACTGATAGACTGTTAGCAAATTATGAATGAATTGCCATGTGCCAGTGAACAAACACCTATGTAACACGTTTTGACGACCAGGCAACTGGTTTGGTAGCACCACGGTAGTACAATATTTACTTGTGCGACAAAAACAAGCTACAATCAAGCTTTCTTAATTATTATTGTATAGACTGATATAGACTGCAATAAGCAGTCTGAATTTTTCTACTTTTATGATTCCTAATAATTAGTTTAAAATAATAATATTTTTTCATTGTAGTCCATACATTTAAATATGCATGTTATTGTAAACCAAGTTTTGTTTTATTCAAACTTCAGATTAATCCAGTATGATATGAGCGGTGCTTGTGACAACAACAACAACATATGTATATGCAACGCTATTCCGTTAGTATAAAAGGAAATTCTTGTGTGCACCCGCTTCACCCTGCTTCGCATGAGTGAGCGCTCGCTACATACGCTGTGGAGGTTGCCCATTTTCTGTGGGAAGTCCCTCTTTAACGAAGGAGTCGGGTTGACGAGAGCCAGTGAGAGGAAAATGTTCCGATCTAACCTGGTTCTTGTTTCGAGGACCCTATCTCGTGTTACAATAATACTGTGCGTAATGCATTTACAATAAGGTTACTTTTGCTATACTAGTGTATTTTTCTTATTTCGAAGCTTTAAATAAATAAATATTCATGGAATACTAAAGAGAAGCGCCCTGTGTATAATTGCTGGTTATCATGTCTTCTATTTTTGATAAACAACCACCACAGGATTTACTCGATATGTAATCGATTTGTTCTCCGCGTACAGCTTTGATCTGCGGAAAACTAACCAAACTGAAAGTGTTCCGTCTAAAAAATCTCAAAAAATAATTTGTATCTCTAAATCAAATCTTGATCTAAGACTTAATATTATATTTGGTAGAAAACGGGTGAGGTTTTAACACTATCTTGTGGGTGTATATCAAATAATCAGTCGTAAAAAAAACAAGCTGAAGCATTTTAGTGTAATAAGTTTGAGAAGCCTCAAGTTAAACTGAATATAATGAAAAGCTGTGGTTGACCCGGCGATTCTCGACCAGTCTCGTCTCCAGGGAAATCGCAAGTTGACGCAAGCCACAACATATTTATTTAAAACTAGTGAGATAACGCGGTTAGATAAAACTTAAGTTTAACAATTTACAGTAATACCTCGCTTAACGCGAGTGATACGTACCAGACAAATTCGCGTTAATCGAAATACGCGTATAACGAGGTTGATAGAATAACAAGACAAATGTATGTACCTACATATTACAAAGTTACTCTAATACTTAGTTACGAAAAAAAAAAGAATTTTTAAAGAAATCCTGATCTAAAGTTTTTTGTTTTTTGTTTCTTTACCACTTTTATCCATTCCTTTTAAAACCTTTAGCTTCACCTATAAACTTAAACTTTTTCGTTCTTTTTTAAAAGCCCGCGACGACATTTTCATTCCAAGAAAATAAATTTTATTCCAAAATTATCAAAAGATATTTTTTCGAATTTTCAAAAGATATTTTTTCGAATTTTCAAAAGATATTTTTTCGAATTTTCAAAAGATATTTTTTCGAATTTTCGAAAGAATAACGTTTTTTCAACAATGTAGGTACTTAAACATCTCAAAAAACTACGCATTATTACTGGTTCATGCGATCGCGCCACTCGTGCCATAGGACCAATCAGGACATTCGCGTAAAGCGAGGTAAATTAGCGCGAATTTAAAAAATCGCGTTATAACGAAATCGCGCTAAGCGAGGTCGCGTTAAGCGAGGTATTACTGTACATATTAATTTTAGTTTATAATTTACATTTAACGTTCTTTAGCAACGAAATTGATTAGCTGATATTCGGCGATTACAGTTTTACACGTGCAATCTGTATTACCATATTGTGTGTAATTATAAATCCATTAAGACCTTTATTAGATTTACTTACTCAAATTTAGTTTTATACAGTTAATTGATGATGTTACATGTTTATAATAGTAGTAGATGACTGATGACGCTGAAGCAAGTAGGTAGACAAGATGGCAAATAAATATAAAATTTCCAATCTGGCACTGAAGTGAAGATGATTTTAGATTTAATTTTATAACCGTTTGGGGTGCGGCAATTACGTTTATATAATACTAGCTTACGTACTCACTACGTAGTAAGCTTTTTTTGGAGGAATTGGTGACCGCTACGGTGATTCGTAATATGATCCTATCAGTGGTGAGGAACATGGGTCGATTTCGCTCGGTCTTGCCTTTACTTATCTCGCCGCATGTGGGCTAGTTGCCATTAAAATAGAATTCTCTTTGTGTTACTACGAAGAAAATAAGCTCGCTTTTTAATTAGATTATTGTTCTTTTTACATGCCAATCTTTATTTCTCTGTTTGACTTATAGGTGCACACTCAGGTGTATTCCGATTATTGTTTTTTTGTACCACATGTTTATTGTGTTTTTTGTTGAATATAATTTTCAAAGATAGCCGAGTCGCTATGCTCGCCTCTGGTTTATATTAGTCTCTAATAATATCAGTTGGAGTGGGCTCGTGTTATTTCAGCATTTCCTGCTATGTTTGTTTCATAATGTAATGCGCGCCAGATCAAAGTGTCGTGGTCGCTATCACTGCGTGTCTCCGCGCCTATTGTCTGCCAGTCGATGAACCATGCCTTGAATATAATTTATGAGTGCCACCTCCCTGTGCTGCTCTGCGAGCAACTCTGCGGCGCATTGTTCTCCAGCCTTTGTTCCCAGACGGCTTGAGCTGAGCGCAGTTTTACTTTTATACAATTATCTATTATTTAATTTAATTTATTACGCATTATTAATATTAATAAGAGTTGTAGACTTAATAGAGTCGCGGAGAAGCGACACCGCGCTCGTGTCACGGCGCCTTGCCAAATTTTACAAGTTTAGATCCAAAGCTACCGATAAAGTAATGACGCTGATACTAATGTTTGTACTAAATCGGTATTTTACGATCTCTTAGCGATTTCCTCAAACAACTTACATCGGATTTCACGCAATCATGTTGGCGTCACTACGCACGTCAAAATGAGACGCAGTTGGTCGGTGTTGCACAAACAAAGGATTCATGGGAAGAGGCATACGGGGCCCCAGACATAGTAACGTCGGCAAAGGGCCGCCCTTGCTTTCAAAACGGGACCGAAGTGGTGCATCTACTAACTGGGTCAAGCTCGCCTGCGTCGGGTCGCCCGCCACGTGCTCCCCCCCACTGCCACTCCACTCCCCCTCTTAATGCTCTTCATTCACGAATACACCCAAACTGGACGTGTTACCGCCTATTTTTCCTTGTGTCTTTCAATCCTGGCCTTGTAGAAGCCCCGATGAACGAGTCTATTTAACTCAATTTCATTTGGAACTAAGGCCCTTTGTGATAGAGTAAGATTTTGTTAACACGTAGTTTTGTCTTGTAATTATAACAATGACTTGTTCAGTGTGTGCTCAAGTATTTTAACGAATATTCTTCTGTGGTCTGGAAATGATGTTTTACTTGACAGAGCATACAAATGCGTGAGGTATAAATGGACTGTAAGTCGGCTAAGCATAATTATGCAACCCCGGTAGCTGGAGGTAGTGAAAGTTTGTCGGTTGGTGACATACTTTTTTTTTAATAATTACTGATATTGAATACAAATACAAATTATTTTATTTTTGTATGAAATGTCCCCATGAGAAAATGTCTAATATCCCCATTTCGTAGGGTCAACGGAACGCCAATCTTCCATTGCAATAAATAAAGGGAGGTCGTTCCTCTCTTATCTACAGTTTCTGCTTCCGCGTCAAAATTGCTGTTTGGCGTTTAGGAGCGCTGATCACGTGTGTTTACCCTTACTTCAAATGTAACTTAAATTATACGCAAGACTTACATGGAAATAAAGTATGATAATGAAATATCTAGGAATAGCAATCATTCAATATTAGATATCCTGTTGATTTATGTATCCTTGTCTGAGTGAAAGAGGTCACAGAGGCCTTATCGCGTTGTTCTTATCATTGCCAAATAAATATGTGTACGCCAAATACAGCCAATGGCAGGTCAAGTTCACCTCGGTCGCTCGATGTCTGATCTTTCTTAGAATCTTAATAATTTCCTTTATATCGTCCCTCTGCTTGTGCACGAGTGATGGGTCAATTTGACTAGCCGAGAACCCGACTCCAGTCATAAGATAATAAGTATAGGCTCTTTACTAGTAAATGTTTATTTCTTGTGTTCAAGTCCTTTAATCCACTGTTATGTTCAATGCATGTTTGGACAGGCTATGATCAATTAAGTGTTGGTCGACATGTCTTAGTCATTTCAGTCGGTTTGAAACGTTGTCGTTATATTGTTGTCTAATATAATAAAGTGTTTAATATATGTATTTAATTCAAATTGTCTGAAAACTGTTTGGGCGGTGAAAATTATTCTTATGTTAACTGGCTTCATTTTCTTTTTGGAGTCTGCATTAACTAACAGCTGTATGCAATGAATACCGCAGTGTGTTTGAGAATAGAGCTGATTGATAAAAAAGGAGGAATATAATAAAAAGCTATTGCTATATAATTAATTGTACATTTTTCGGAAACTCAGTGGCTTCTTTTCCCTCATTGTAGTGAAAGTGCAGAGGTTAACAAAAGTGTGCACATTTCCAAGCCACATTGAAGTAGCGGATCACATTGCTCTGTTAAGTGATAGTATGCAGTGTAATTATGACATACATCATTTAACATGATCGCACTGTAACCCGAGCGTTCTCCTTGAGTGAGGTTGCGTATTGCGACACCGACATTGATTCTAATATTATATCGTAACGTAGTAACACTACGCAAGTTGCACACTCGAATACATCGTCAAATTATCATTGTATTTAGTACTTGTTTTTCAATGTGCACAACTCTACATTTTACTCGTTTGAAAGAAAAAAACGCGTTGGCTGTAACAGCCTCTTTCGTATGATTAGTTGTCATCGGTGAAATAAATTAATTGACGCGTAAATTAATTCATTATTCAGCCGTCGATTTATTGTTGTCCTTCTTGGGCAATTTTATTCCGCTACTCGAAAACCTATAACAAAATAAACCTTTGACATTTCGGAATGATTTAGGTTTAATGTTTCTACGCAGTTCTTTCTTTATAGTCATCTAAAAATATTTTAGCCAGGCACTTCTTCGTTTCCACTGCTGAAGGTTGAGTTGAGTTGTTCGTTTTGCATATTCAATGGGTTCGAAGCGTGCTTGCAGTAACAAACTTATGATTAGTGGGGCAGTAGTTGGAAAGCAATCAATGGCTGGCACGCAAGAAGCCGGCCGTAGACTTCTCCTATGTTATAAACTGGCGCGGACAAGTTTGTGTTTGAGGTTCGACGCATCGCAGTTCATTTTACCAACTCGTTATTTTTTGGATTGAATATCGTAGAGGTATGCACAATTATTTCTCGGTAGTTACCTAAGCAGCTGTTAGATCACTATTGTACCGATTAACAATGTTATGTGGTTTCTGTGATTAAATTAAGCGGTTTAACTACATTCCCCTATTGAACCATTTTCTTACTCGCCATACGGTCCCATTGTCATTAGATTAGGCAAATTTCAATATTTCGAGAGTTGTCTCCAAATATGTAGTCACTATAATACCATGGAGGTTTAGATTAGAACTTCTCGAGGGTATGTCGTAACTACATTGTGTTGTATTCGTATGTATATTCGTTGTAGTCAAACCCTTACATTGAGAACGGTTTCGATTGCCACTGCAAACACGATAATAAGGGCGAGGTACAGTTACGGATCTCCACACTACAATAATAGAATAGTTGACAACTAGTTAAATTCATTACTTCTATTGAACTTTCAAAATCGGTTACTTTCTATGCAATTTGTATGAAAGTTAGAAGTCACATTTTTTAACATCAAGTACTCAATTCACTTGAATAATCAATAAAAAAATCCCTTTAGATTTTCCTTCAAAACGATAAATGAAAGTGACCATTATTTTACGACGCTTTACCAAATTAATATCATATGGGATTTTATTTTTGACCTAACTACCCAATTGTTTATTTGCCAATAAGAGTTAATACCAAGTAAACATAGAAATATCACTAGAAACTGTGAATAATAATGGAAAGCAACATTAAATCGCGTCGTTAGCTGGAATGGTTATGACTCTACTGAATGTTACGAAAGTAATGCATCAAAACTAAATGTTTCCTACGGAGCGAATAGATTTCATTTGGCGACTCAATGACTGCACACATGAACGTGGGATTCTGGTGCAACAGCTACGCTTGGCAGCCCAGTGGGTGATTGCAATGTTTTTAGAATACTAAAAGTGACTAATTCGAATACGTGCTTGAATATGTATATTGTATGATTACAAAATTGTCGGCTCATTCGCTATGGAGAAAAGAAGCCTAATTGCCAATTAGCCATAGCATCTTAATGGTACCTATCTCAAATATGGTGTGGTAACTTATCTCAAATAACCACTTATTTAAGAAAACTACATAATTATGTTGTTGGGAGTTTAATAGCAATTTAAACACAGGAAAAGCCCTAGCTACTAGTTTTGGCTAACGTCCATTTTAGGATTCTAAACACGAAACATTAATGTGTAGTCTAACAAAAACCTATGTGTTGAAGTGTTGGCGTCTCTGTGTCCATTAGCAGCATGATAGGGGAGCATGGAGGTATCTACTGTTTATCTGCAGCGCCGCTGTGAGATCAATTGAGGGAATTGGGTCACTGGGTCGCTATGGTGCTGGTGCTAGGCTTGGTACAAGCCTCGAAATAAATTATTATAATGCATCTTTTACATGACAAAATATTGTTGTGCAGCCATTTGTTACGTAGCATCGTTGAATCTGAGAGTTCAATAATATTTGCAAGCAATACCTCTGCCTTGTTCCATGGAGAGGAATCGCAGTATCATATCACAGCTTCCTACGAGTACGACTACAGGTACTTCATTGTTAATTCAGCATCGGTCCGATACGATTGCTTTCCTAGCTGTTACAAAACATGCTGTGCTTTATTTGATTATCTTCTTCAGTAGTATCGTAATTTTGTGAGCAATAACTTTGCAGTCTTGTAGATGTATTGTACGTTTCATAAGCGGGTTTATTGCTATAAAGTATTGGCGCTATGAAACCAGTTTTTCTGGTCTTATTATACTTATCAGTTATTATAACGAACTGTCATTATACATTTTGAGGGAGGATAAAAAATAAAGATATTAACATTTATTTCTTATTTTTGTTTAATTGCTACATATTGGATGCTTTCCCTTGAAGTTGAATTATGTGGGTTTCAACTCCACTATTTCCAAGTTAGAAATTAATTCATCACGTAAATCTCTTTCCCAACGGTTGAAGGCTCAGGCGAGGTAACTGCACACGATTCTTAAATTTGAATCGTGAGCAAGAGTCGAGCACAGTTTCGCGCACACACAGTTTTCACAAGGGATCTGTGTCGAAACATGTATCGGAGTTAATTTAATTTGAAATAATCGCTCGGATGCGGCGGGCGCGAGGTCGCGGCCGCATGGCAACCGCGCTAATTGTTTCCACGCGCACGGCGGCCTTACCTTTGCCATGTTCTATGCACAACGCTGCAGTTTTTTTTCCGTCTGCAGTTATTGACATTTATAGCTGTGCGCTTGGTCCTGGTTTCCCCTCGCCTTTATCGGCGGCGCTCTCTACGATTTCATAGTCTCTGTTTTATTTTCATTTCATTTGCATTTGACGTTCATGGCAACAAGGGCGTTTTCTTTTTATAACTAGTGACTTTTCTGTCGGACAATGCGGATTGACAATTTGGAGCGGGAACGTAGAGCATTGGCAGTGAGGTGTAACATGCTGGCTCACAGGTTTGCGCGATGTACAGATGATGTAAAAATCACACTATTCAGAGCTTACTGTCAATCTCGAGTCAAACGTGCGCCCTGTGGGTCAGTTACACCAAACGCTCGTACAATGCTCTACGAGTCCAGTACAACAACGCTTTTAGGGTGATGCTGGGGCTGCCGCGGATTTGTAGTGCATCCGGGATGTTTGCGGAAAGAAGGGTGCCAGATTTTTTTTTTCCACTTATAAGGTCGCGGATAGCATGCCTAAAGCGGCGAGTGCGCGACAGCTCCAACAGCCTCGTGTGCATCGTTGCGGACAGATTCCAGAGTCCCATTATATGGCACTGGATGACGTCTCATTCAGCGTCATTCAGATATTTAAAATAATATAATTTTTATTTTTATTTGATAGTTTATCTCGTAATTAGTTTTTTATATGGTTTGCTTGGTATGGTTTCGTTATGAATAGGGACTTAAAGATGGGCTTATACAGTTGCCAATTATAGGTGAACCAACATTTATAAGTGATAACTTATACCAAATAAAAAGAACTAATATATATACATAGAGTGAAGAACAATAATGATGAAACAGAATAAAAATGAAATCAGCTGAACCTTATTATTAAGGATCATAATATATTGTCAATTAGAAGGTGTTTGTCTGCTTATATTAGATAAGTAAAATACGCGAGGAGGGGGAGATCACCACTACAATATCGAGCCATTCATTTCCCGCGCGCTTACATAATACACATTTTCTAGCAAGCTCTCTCCATAAGCATAGGCTGCGAGGTTGTTCGGATATACTGACAGTAGATTTGTTGTTAAGGTTTAGAATAATCATAGTATTAACTCTAGAGTAATTAGTAGCTTAGATATTTTCGGCTCCATAGCACCACTATGCTCTAAACGCTCGTGTGCCGGTAGTCAGGACATTGCATGGCGCGTTGACGCAAGCGCATGCAACCATTGCTACCGCGGCTTACCTTTCAAGGAAGCTTCGCTGGCGTTTGCGTGCAATGTAAAATAGCTAAGCGGGATCATCATAGCGGGCGTGTTTTTGCCTCAGCTCGCATAGCGGCATGTCGTTGGTCGTCTCGCCGAGCAGCCAGAAGCGTAAGTGGTGTGTATGGGGTCCGACTGTGGAACGTATTAATGGACATGGATGTTTTCTCTATTTGTTGTAAGGTGGGACGCAGGGCCCGGGCCGCCGACCCCACCTGCCCTACCTCCACTTACGCCTCTGGATGTATCGTACGTCAATATGCATACAACTATATCTGTGGCCTCGCACCTTGCTAACAAACAGTGCTTATAGTACGTGCATAAATATGAATAATGATGAGTACCCTGTTGACATCGCGTGTACGCTGCTCGGACGTACAAGTAGACCACGAGAGGTGTTCCGCCGCCGAGTGCGCGACTGTTTGCTAGCAACTGTGTGACGTGCCATTGTGTGTTTTGTAACATTCTCGGGAAGCGACTCGAGTGCGCTAATCTCTGTATGCTTTTCTTCTAGTCTAGTCGACATGTGCTTGCGCTTCGTCAAACGCTCCTCATAGGCAGATAGCTCATTTAAACTTCGGCCTCGAGACTAAAAAGCGATATGTTACGAAGCACATGTCGACTCATTTTACTGTATTCACTTTGCTAAAATCCTTCGTAGTACGAGATCACTACGCACCCTTTATTATGTTATTATGTTGTGAGTATCTCTTTTCATGACTGCCGCTACCCTCAGCCTGATGACTTCGTACATTAGTCGATGCTCTTATGACGTAATTATTCCGTAGAAACCTTTTGAATCAATCATTACACTAAATTAACAAAATTTTTCAATGCCTGATTGTCAATTTGCACGTTACCTGTAGTTCTTCATTAAAGTTGGTGCTGTGTCGTGATGAAGGAGCAGTTGTTTAATAATATCTATGTTGTTATTGTTTAGTACATCGTTTCATATTTCAGCCTTATTTACTGTTTCGATCTTCTGGTATTTGCATGTCGACTAAAGTGTGTTTTCATGCGTCCGATTATTTAAAATAAATAAATAAAAGTATTGTCAGGTAGTCTCTCAGCTAGTCTTAATAACCTATGAGAGGACAAAACTACCTACTGTGCAGCCAAAGCTTAACCAGTTAATTTTTAATTTACTCGTAGATTTTTAAGATAGGTTGGTAACATTACCCTAACTATAAACTCAGTATGCACTCCGCTAATGTAGATGCGTTATTGGCTCATAAATGTTTAGATAAGACGGTTCGTGCGCTCTGGTGCGCAACGCTCCAGGAAGGGAATGTCTTCATTGAAATGTACTCACCAGGCGGCTAGTCCGACACCCTGCGGATACACTCGGTAGCCACAAAGCGCACGCATATGCGAGATTCTTCATTATTTACGATAGATTCCCTATAATAAAACTGTGCGTAACTCCGTGTGCCCCGCCTGCAACCTATTTAGTGTGCGATCCTGCGGTGGAGTACGAACATTATCTGGCGAGGCATGAGTCAGTACGTGGTGCAGCGCTAGCCACCTGCAGTCGGGGGCAACGGTCCGCTAACGATTGTGGCTAATTCTGTCCATACCCATACATCGCTGGCGCTATTTTTCCCTCGTCTTTGCATTGTTCTTGCCAAGTGTGAGTTCACAGCAACGTGTTGCTTTGCCGTATTTGTCAGATTTACAAATAGGTGTGGCCAACGTTAAGAAAACATCGAGACAATTAATAGACTAAACAATTAAAAAACTAATATTTTATTGTTTTTGGGTAAAGGTGGCCAAATTGACTTTTTGCAGCTATAGAAGACGTTTGAGTCATGCCATTACCAATTCAACGCTGCAGAACATTGTAAAGCCTTCCATAGGGTATAGAAAAACAGAAGAACCGAGGTTGTAGAGCGCCGCTTGTATGCAGGCCAGGCTATCATTATCTCATATATTATTGATGCACAAGGCTGTGCGACGTCGGTGGACAGTGCATTAATATTGTGCTTGTAGTGTGGCACGATATATACATATCCAGAAATATTGCCAGCAGTATTACATATATTTTCGATCATTGGCTTGTAGGAACCGCAAGTTAGTCGACCTCGCGATCGCCTTGACATTTATAAATTTATGTACGGACTACATCTGGGCCAACGCCAACGCACCAAGCTTGTTACTAGCAGAGATTAGTAGTCAAGAGCCCTTGAAGGCGCCCTTGCGTAGTGAAATTATGCTGAAAATATTTCGCGCTCAGCCAACCCATTAGCGATAATGCTTGAGTCAACTGCTCCTAAGTTATCGAAGGTCAAGATTGCAAGAGTCGGGAGCCGGCCGACTAACAGATCGTATTCTCAAGCACTTGCTCCTTCAGCCGCACATGTTTGCTTAGCTGTTGACTTCATACTACGATTTTATTTGTTCATGAAAATGTTAGAGCAGAAATTGAGGAGCACTGTTTCAAAAACATATTACTTCAAATTCGCCTTGGCTTTACAAATATGGTACCGTACCTATCACTCCGTTAATAGGTTTTTTACAGAATTTTCTTAACGTCGTATCTCATAGTAAAAAAGTTAACTCGGATATCTGTTGGATGCAGTTCGAATTAACGTGATTATAGATTTCATGCGCTCGTTTTCTGTGTCGAACCGTCTTTGTAAATTTCATTAGATTGCATGTAATGAGTCAGTCATTATTCTGTGGATTACATTGTAGCTTTGAAGGTAATACTCTATTGATTCCGCGAACGCTTTGTGTACTTGTTTGTCCTCGTATGTGGATACTTTAACGTGTTTACTTTTCTTTCTTTATCCTAAACAAGTTGAGTGCTTTGGTAAATAAGTAGTAGCCGTTGTATGTTCTACTGAAAACGAACCGTTACTAGTGTTTGTATAAAGCCGTTTAGCACATCTATTATTATCGGTCAATCACCTTAACTAACATTTTCGGTCGTACGCTTTGTCTCAAAACTATCAATAAACCCCGCAATATACCTTGAGCGACGAACCTTGTGGGACGAACCACACAATCCAGTGGTTTTATCTACGAGTTGTTGTGTAAACACGTGGCGTGGTGGTTCGTTAACCTGTGTTGTTGTTCTTATGCGTACGCGCACCCTGCGTATGTGTGTGCTGCAATCTGCAAGCGCATTGGCCGAAAGTGTTCTAGTAGGGAAGCACGGGATCATGGAGTGATTCGTGGAACTAGGATAATAAAACTTCAAATTGCTCGACGGCATTCGGCATATTATTTAGTTAATGACGAGCACGGGGAGCCCATTCTAGCACTTAATGGATTTCCATTTCGAGAGTAACTTTCTTATGTTGGTGTTTATTATATATGTTCATAACTCTCGATAAGATTGACAACCTAGATTACTGAACCATCTCTAGGGTCCGTCATAATTGCGCCTGTGTTTACGCTATCGTGTTTCGTTTTGCTGATAACAGAAAGAGCACAGATATTGCGTTCTGGTCTGTTTACTGCTTTAACACTTATAATTCCATTCGATGTGCTCATTAGCATGAATCGCAGGCATGATATAAAACGGCTCAGTCATCAACATTAGCGATAGCCCGTTGGCCATTGTTCCACGTGTTGGTTACCAAACGTTGGCGTGTTTGTAGCAAACGTTATGTAGCGTAGTATCGTTTAAAGTGTTTGGCCTTGCGATAGACTAATCGTTTTTCACAAGATACGGTGGTTATTCAAAACTGAGTCGTAGTTTTTCTGTTATAAGCTTTATATTTGTTCGTTGGGTGTAAATAGTTCGCTCTGTATTATTATTGCTATGACTGTGGCTCGCAGTTTGTGCGTCCCATTATTAATGGTACTTAATTCAAACCGTGTTTACTTTTTAGCTGGAGGTCGTTAGCATCTCATTGCCCTTGTATTAAAATTCATCCACATTTCTTATGTTAGTTCGTGGAATAAACACCCAATCACAGGCGTCGACTGTCGTCATTTACGGTATGAATATACGGCAAAGTCTCTTTTATACAAATTTTTGGCGAAAAGCAGCGAACCACATCACATACATATATTATGTTCGGAACGCAAATAAAGTCTCCTCACACCAGTGACTGTTGGCTAAACTGCCGACTGAGTTGGTTAAATCAATTTGCAAATGATGATTCAGCGTATCTTCTATTTATATCAATATTTTTCCTAAGTTTAATGGCTTTCATTCCAAACTTTCTTAGCAATGTTAACTCAATAACTGTTGCGTTACTTTAGAGACGCGTGTGAACCTAGATTGTAGGTCAAAAATAATTGTTTATTCTATTCGTTGTAGGCTTTCTACTAGAAACTGCACTACTAGAGTGGATTAATTAATGCGTGAAAGTGCTCGAGCCAGTGGCCCGCACTACGTTTGAAGGATAGCCAATCTGCGGCCTCTGGATATGATAATCATGGTTTTTACAGAATAGTTCTACCAGCAGATGAAAAAGTTCTATACAACATTTTGTCACGATTCTGCAGTGAGAGATTGTTTTCTTACCGGTTGCATTTATGAAGACTTTCACTTTTGATACAGATACAGTTTGTTTTGTGTTATTTGTAATTTGAGACTTTTCAATCAGGTTCACAGCTTAAATGTATTATTCAACTTCTGCTATTACCTTTTCTACTATGTAGTATCGACGCTTTAAATTACATATATATCGCTTTTCATTCTGGCTAATGCAATCGACAAGTGTCTTAGTTAACCTATTAGAATGTACACCCTTATAAAATTAAAATAAACCTTCTTCTAGTAGGGTGGAGGCCAGCTGGCTTACAAGTGTGGTTGTGATCGAGGTTGATGTGGTGTGCAGGTCACGGCAAGACGCACAAGGATGCGGCGAGCGTGCGCGCCACGCACCCCATCCCCGCGGCGTGCGGCCTCTACTACTTCGAGGTGCGGATCGTGTCCAAGGGCCGCGACGGGTACATGGGCATCGGACTATCAGCGCATGGGGTTAACATGAACAGATTACCTGGTAAGTTGCACTCCATCTGGACACGCTGAACAACACTCTTCAGGGAGAAAGCAACAGGTGTAAGTAATTTGCGGTATAACATTCAATTCTATACAATTTACCTTACCTGCATTGCATTGTCAACACGGGCAGGTACGGGTGCAAACAAACATTCCCATCTTCCAACGAAACCACTTCACACATGTTTTTAGAGCGTTTGTTTGGGTTATTATTAAAATTACAATGATGTAACTTGAAGTTTAAACGCTTTTAATAAACATAATTTAAAACATTTGTCTTTATTCATGATTTACAAACAGTTTGCCTGTTGTTAAGAATTGACAAATAGGGTTATGCTTTTGATGAATGCATTTCATTAATTTACTTCTACATATTTATCTCATTTAGTAATGTTTTCAGGGTTCTATACCCAAAAGAAAAAACTGACTCCATTCTTTTTTCATTTTACTTTATCTCACGAACCATGATAGCCAGAAAGTTCGCAGATGATTTATTTATGTTGCCGCTATAATAACAAATATCGAAAAGTAAAGTAAAGGTGATTTTTTTTGTTCAATATGATAACGGCAACAGGTACCTACATGATAAAATATTTACAGAATATTGAGTATATTACTTTAAGATATTAATTTTATTCTTATGTAATTAGTCCATTATTACTTCAGAATAAAATTAATATGTAAAGGGAGCTCCCATACAACAGACATGACTTTTATGAACCTCTTTTATGCACTCCTTTGACTCGCACTTGGCCGGTTTTAAATACAGTTTATAATTATTGTGTTATGTTCCATGAGTTCCCAAATCGGTGTTCCAAGTTTTGTCAATGTAATTGAAGTTAACGCTTCGTTTCGCTGCACACTTCAGGCTGGGACAAGCACTCGTACGGCTACCACGGCGACGACGGGCACTCGTTCTGCTCGTCGGGCACGGGGCAGCCGTACGGGCCCACCTTCACCACGGGTGACGTCATCGGCTGCGGCGTCAACCTCGTCGACAATACCTGTTTCTACACCAAAAATGGACACCATCTCGGCATCGCTTTCAGAGGACTACCGGTACGTTTTAAATCCCTAAAATCTTAAGAACGTTCTGCCTGCCTGTTCAGGCACAAGGACACTGCACAATTGCAGGGTCGACTATTTGTATTAATGCAGTTTGAAGATGCATTATACATGTACTGCACCAAGAAAAAAAAAACAAAAAAAAAATGTTTAATTATCTCATTTGTGAACGTTGCAGCCGAACTTGTACCCGACGGTGGGGCTGCAGACGCCGGGCGAGGTGGTGGACGCGAACTTCGGGCAGCAGCCCTTCGTGTTTGACATCGAGGACATGCTGCGCGAGCTGCGCGCGCGCACGCGTCGCGCCGTCGACGAGTTCCCCCTCCCGCACGAGCCCGCGCGCTGGCAGCACGCGCTGCACAGGTACTGCCGCACGAGCCCGCGCGCTGGCAGCACGCGCTGCACAGGTACTGCCGCACGAGCCCGCGCGCTGGCAGCACGCGCTGCACAGGTACTGCCGCACGAGCCCGCGCGCTGGCAGCACGCGCTGCACAGGTACTGCCGCACGAGCCCGCGCGCTGGCAGCACGCGCTGCACAGGTACTGCCGCACGAGCCCGCGCGCTGGCAGCACGCGCTGCACAGGTACTGCCGCACGAGCCCGCGCGCTGGCAGCACGCGCTGCACAGGTACTGCCGCACGAGCCCGCGCGCTGGCAGCACGCGCTGCACAGGTACTGCCGCACGAGCCCGCGCGCTGGCAGCACGCGCTGCACAGGTACTGCCGCACGAGCCCGCGCGCTGGCAGCACGCGCTGCACAGGTACTGCCGCACGAGCCCGCGCGCTGGCAGCACGCGCTGCACAGGTACTGCCGCACGAGCCCGCGCGCTGGCAGCACGCGCTGCACAGGTACTGCCGCACGAGCCCGCGCGCTGGCAGCACGCGCTGCACAGGTACTGCCGCACGAGCCCGCGCGCTGGCAGCACGCGCTGCACAGGTACTGCCGCACGAGCCCGCGCGCTGGCAGCACGCGCTGCACAGGTACTGCCGCACGAGCCCGCGCGCTGGCAGCACGCGCTGCACAGGTACTGCCGCACGAGCCCTGTGCTACTGCTGCCTGTGTGCCTGGACACATGAGGAAACCATTTGACTAAACTGAGTGTTATTTAAGATATGGGGGAGGCCTTTGCCCAGCATTGGGACAGTACAGGATAATTAAAAAAAAAGGGCGTTATTTACAGTTCAATTGTCCTCAGTAAGAAAGTTAACACGTGACGCCTGAGTTTCATAAAGTCTAACAAAGGTTTAACGTGCCAAGGGAAGACTTATGTCAGTAGATTTGCAATTCAGGTTGGCAATAGGGAAGATGCAAATGTAATATTATTGAAAATTTTATCATTAAAATTTTAAAAAAGTATAAAAGAAAGACTATTGTAACGTTTTTATTTTACATAATGTTGATTTTTACGAATAATTAAAAATTAAAGTGACTTGAAACGAAACGTATTTCAAAACACCAATCAGCGTTCAGTGACGTCACGCCCGTTATGACAACTTATTTGAGGTTATAGATAGTTGTAAAGGTGAACATTAATGTAATTAGTTTGTGCGAAAATTAATTGTGTTTTTCAGATTAAAATGGAAGTTGGATTTATTGATTTTTTTTAGGTGATAAAGCACAGTCTACAGTCTTTTGGGGTATTTCCATTTCTACTTGAGCTTGTTTCGATCGTTTCTGAGGATACATAGACACCTGTACACTCTTATCATTGGATATTTGAAAATTTTCAGAATCATGTGTTTCTGTGATTAATGAACACTCTAAAGACGAATCTGAAACATGAAAGAAATAATAATTCAGTTCTTCATCAGCAAGTACTATCTTAATAATATTACAAATGTGAAAGTTTAAATGTTTGTCTCTAATATATTAAGGATAAATCTGAAGGAATGAATTAAATGCTCTCAAGAATTTCGCGTTTTTTTGGAGAATAATAATTATCCTTCCCATTCGCAGCTTGGAACCACTTTTTTCTTAGTTTTGGGTCAGAAGGTCCAGTCAAAACTTTGTTGAAGTAGATGGACACAAAACATGAGTCAACGCGGATTTTTTTCGGAGCATTGGTGGTATTGTTATGATCCCCTGATATTGACGGATAATCCATTTTAAATTTTTACTGAAAAATATCTCGAAAGTCGAGAAAAATGCAAATGAATGAAAGCCGGCAACGAACAAGTACGACTAGTGTCAGACGCGAATGACGTCATCGGAACCGTAGGCCCGTTTTGGCGCGAAAATTTAAATTGTCAATTTAAAACTGCATTTTTTTACAATAAATTGCAGTGTTTAAATTTTTTTATATATTTGTGGTCTATTCTACATGGAATTCTTTAAAATAAAAACAAAAATAAAAATATTGCATCTTCCCTATTGTTCACACATACTTTATACAAATGCAATGTGTTTGTGCATGTTGCAGGATGGTGTCAACGTACCTGGTGCACCACGGCTACTGCAGCACGGCGCAGGCGTTCTCGCGTGCTACGGGCCAGCCCATCGACGAGGACATCGCCTCCATTAAAAATAGACAAAGTCAGTAATGCTCCCGATAGTTATACAATTTGTCTTCTTGTTTCCACGTATATACGGTAACGCCAGAAAATATGACTTTCACGCAATCTCAATGATCTTATATTTCGGATAATAGATTTATATTTACGCGTTGGAGTTTCTCGTTAGATGTTCTCTCCATGAGATTAATTTCTTGAAACCGTGACATTTAGTAGTTGGACGAGAAGTCGTGATAGTCGTGTGGGAAACGTAAAGTAGGTAGTTTCGGTTGCAGGGGTGTCGAAGCTGGTGGTGTCGGGCCGCATCGGCGAGGCCATCGAGCTGACGCGCGCGCTGTACCCCGGCCTGCTGGAGCGCGACCTCGACCTGCTGTTCCTGCTCAAGTACCGCCAGTTCGTCGAGATGGTCAACGGCTCCGACGCCGAGGTACCAATGGCCGCCCGATATGGTCGCCTGCATTTATTACCTATTTTCACGATAATTACAATAGGTACATGATGATGACTATACATTTGCCTGAATATGTTAAATAATTATCCTAGTAAATAAATTAGGTGGAAACATATAAATGAAAAAGGTAACTTAACTGTTATCTCAAGTTGATGCCATCTTTAAAATAATTAAAAGTAGACGTTATAAAGTATAGGCAAATATTTCTAGTAAAAATAGTTCAATATTTGTTTGGGTGGTCTTAAATAAAGAAAAGCTAGGTATGTGTAATACCGTGTGGGGAGGCTAACGGCAGCGTGTGCAGGGCGGCGAGGCGGGCGCGGCCACGTCCGTCATCTCGCACACCAGCCGCGCGCCCGCCAACGGCCACCAGGACGCCCACACCAACGGTACGTGCTGCTCCCTCATAAATATACGCAAATTAACAGTTAACATCGACCGAGTGATGTATCCCGATTACATATATACTATACTCCATTTTTTGACTGCCTCGTTGGTCTAGTGGTCGCAAGGCGCGACTGCTGTACACGGGGTCTCGGGTTCGAATCCCGGGTTGGGCCGAAATCGCTTTGTGGGTTTTGAGAAACTTTCATATAAAACAGCCTGGAATCTGGAAGTTGGTGATTGAATCACCCGTGCATCGATGGCACGTAAATGTCGGTCCTGCTTGTAATCTCTCTCCGGTGGTGTCGGATTGCCGTCCTGAGGACTATGAGAGTGAGGGAATAGAAGAGTGCACCTGTGTCTGCGCGAATATGCGTGCACTATAATATGTCCTGCGCAGCTGGCTGATCTCCATAAAAAAAGAGAACGGCCGCCGCAGCTGACAATCGGCCTGGATGCTACCATCATATTCCATTTGTTTAGGTACATAGCTTAGAAAGTGTAAACCAAAAAAACCCCGTGACTTGCAGAAGCTAGTCCTTTTGTTTATATTGTACACTACATCTGCTTTGGATGGATAACACTCTTTAGGCCATGTTTTTTCTATACGAATACGAATTTGAAAAACCAATAACAATTACTAAATAACATAAGGAAAAGTTAACAAATAGTATTACAAATAAAAAACCTGTCTTTTTGGGCTCTTTATACACAGACACATTACAAAATATGTAATATTAAGTTAAACATAATATATTAAGGGCACGTGTTCGAAAAGCTGACAACGTCGCAAATTGCTGTCAAATATTTACATGTTTTAATTAATTTCTCAATTTTATTTTATGAAACCATAAAATAATGCTCTATAGTGCACTAAGAAAGTTAATAGAGAATGCAATGATTAATATCGTAACACCGAATAGTATATAGTTTTATATGTAAAAAACGTATTTGGAAACTTTCCAAGTGCCTTTTTTTACACCTAAAACGTTTAGTGTTTTAATTGCAATTCCTATTTCGTGTTTTAGTGCACCACAGAGCCATAATGTCTTACTTTCATATAGTAAATTGTCCAAATTAATTAAGACTTGTAAATATTTCGGTATACGCACTCTTAAATGAGTAAACTAGCGTGAGAACGAAACTAAAATTTAGTTTTACCGAATGTATTTTTTAAAAAGAAAGTGTCACATATAAAAAAGGCCCTTTTTATGATTTATTTACCTTTTTTAACAACCTAAACAAATGGAGTATATGTAGTATAAAAAATGGTGTGCACGATGTCGCACGAGTGTGGCTACAGCATGACGTGTCCGCAGGGCTGGGCGAGGCGGCGGCGGCCGACGTGGACATGCCGGCCGCGCACCTCACAGGTACGCCGCGCTCCCCCTGACCGCGCTAACCTTTGCCACTACACGGGATTACTAGTTTTTTTAAAGTATTACTGATGTATATCTTTGAACCGTAACCGTTGTATCATTTATCTGTATTTCATGTTATTGTTAACAACGTTTACGTTAAGTTAGTACGTTCAGGCAGAGGAGATCGTCGACCGCGATGGCGCCACACGCACACAGCGCGACCACGCGTGCACCACGCACGCATACCTCTTGGTTTAGACGTAGTATAACACCTTTCTGTTGTCGCGACAAAGTTCCCATGAACAGCTGGTGACCCACATACGTTAAATACTCTCAATATAATGAAGGTCCTTGTTGATCTGTGCTCTGGTGTGCGTGAGATTGCTATCGCGTATTCTAGTTCAGAGAATGGTGATATAAACAGCAGCAACAATGATATTCCTTTTTTAATAATCAAATAAATAAAGTATTTTCATTTTTGCTGAATGTTGATACCATGAAATCTAGTGTAATTCAACATTTCAAGCACATTCCAAGCGAATTGGATCTGTTGGATCTTTTATAAAAAAATATCGGGTTCGATTCCCGTACAGAGGTTTGTGTGTTCTAATGTGTAAAGTGACAAATTCAAAATATGGACCCAAAACTTATTATATTTATTTTACAATTGGCAAGTCATATAAATTATATTATAAGTAAAATGAAGTCTAGCAATGAACAAATGTTAAATATAATAATTATGTAACTTATTTTTAAACAACAATTATGTTTATTATTATTTTTTATATATTATTTGCACACCATACTCATTCATTATTATTATTTTATGTAGTCACATACATATATCATGTTTATTATTATTCGCTCTTTATTTTAGTTTTGCATGATCGTACACAATGAGCTAGTTCAACTACTAACACGGAATTATTTTATTAATATAATATTTATGGTACAATCTGACAAAGCTCGCGCAGGCGCGGGCACATGCGCCTGCGCCGCCGCCGGCCGGTGCTAGCCGCAGTTCGCTCCCATCCCTATAATTACTAACATCATTATAATTTAACCCGTATTTTGACAACCTTTTAGTTTATGCACCTAGTTAATATCGCAAGTAATTAATATTAGTTACTAAAATTTAAATTAAGCGCTAGACTTAAGCTGTAGAATAAATTGTAATCGTGTGATTCCAAATGTGATACGACACGTATGCAACTGATTTGGTTCGCATGTACATATACGCAAGTTGATAGCTAGCCATTTGGTTGGACTGAGGAGAGCGAAATTTCTTAAGAAAGATTTAATAGTCTCCTAAAGCGATTGATGTTACCATAGCGAAGCGATGGTCAGCTGTGGTGATGTGCAGCGTGCTGGTTTCGATGACATTACAATAAAAATATTACTGAAAGTTAGGAAATCCGATTTTGATGAAAATTAAGTTCACTTGGTGTGGAGACAGATAGGATCTTTGTTGAATTGGTTTTACCAAGTAGTTATTGAAACGTGTAGTGGGTACAAAGTAAATGGTGGATGCGTCAAGTTTACGGGTTCTGTAGGTTGGCATGTTTAGTTTAGTGCAGTTTAACGGCTTGTTAACTAACCGCTCATGTAACATGGCATTAGACTCGCGATCACTCATCGGCACTTAATGCGTATTTTGTTTTATTTTTTTCGTTCAGTTGGATTAAGTTCGCGTGAGTCGTCGCTTACGCATGTCCAGTAACACTGAGGTGCAAGTCATGCGATGTCATGAAAGCGGTGGAAAATATTTTTATACATATGGCACGGGGCGACTATCCAAAGAGATTTTCCAAATTGCAGTCGGCCCGCGATATACAAGATGGGCGTAAAAGCAAAGTAGTAACATTTAGAAATGAAGCGGCAAGCGCAAGCATGTCGCGAGCCGCGGCTTGCACCTCGGGCAGACGCGCGTGTTGTAGGTGGCGAGCCGCAGAAGGGCATGCCGGGCGTGACGGCGCGCCTGGCCGCGCTGCTGCCGCCGCGCCGCGCCGGTGCGTACCGTCCCTTGCCCTACCGCACTCGCCGCTCCTTCTATGTACTTGTGCGACTCATTGCATCTAACCGCATTCACGACAGTTCAACTTTTAGCGAACAACTGTGAGCTCGGGAATGTTGTCCTTTAAAACTTCTATCGGAGTTAGACCTCACCTACAGAGCCACAGTGTAAGGAACCGGAACGATCCTTGTTCTCATCGCTTCGATTGTCGACACCTCATTTGACCGTTCACGTTTGCCGTCCATATCTCTGTGTTGAGCGTTCTGTCCCTCTGGATGCAGTGTCCCGTGTTCCCCGCGCTTGTTCTTGATCCGAACTCCTAGATTCATTTGACCTGTTGCTGAAGTCATTCGGCGTAGCAGTGCTTATAGAGTAGAACTAACATCACCGCCTGAGCATCTGTGCACTTGTGCGAGTCAAGTTGACGCATCACATTATGGAAACCCTCCGTAAGAAACCATTTCCCACAATGAGTATGGGTGTTGCTATCTATTTGCAAATTTGATGATGACGATGCATTGTTCTAGTAGTTAACTTGAGGTGGTTTGGTCGCGTAGTGTCTGCGTCAACATGCCCCGTAAGCATTAACTGTCACAGCGAACTGTATGTCGTGGTAAGTGGCTAGTGTTGTCTCTGTGTTAGCGGAAAACAGTAAGTACACACTATTTTAGCTGTAACTTTATACAATATTTGCAACTTAATTTACAAACACAATCGCGGGCCTTCTATTCATTTTGGGTGAAATAGATATACTAATGTGTTTGTGGTTGTTAACATTTACATCGGCCGGGCTAACCGTTGAATGGCTCGGTGGTGTGTAAATTACAGAATTGGCCATATGTTTGTGAATTAAGTCGCGGTAGTGAGAAGGGCGCGTGCCGCACGTCGTGCATGTCGCATGGGCCGTGGCGCTTGTTACCACACACTATATCCTAGTATATGTACTATATCATACGTATCTCGTACGGGGACGGGCTCACACTAACGCATGGCCGGTACGCCGTACCGCTCGGTGTAACAGAGACACCACACGGTTTTCATTTTGTCTCCTCGGCACTGAGTTTTGATGCATTTGTTTCCCGAATTCGATCAGCGGACTTATACTCATTTTATTTTCTAGTTTTAGTGTAACTCTAATGTGTACAGATCTGTTGGTAGAAGGACACAGAGTCGGGTTCGGCTAAATGCTAGTTATCATTCGGTACGGGTTAAGAGTTGAGTAGCAAGTGACGGCGCGTGATGTCGTGTGTCCCGCAGACGCGGAGGGCGGCGCCCGCGCCTCCGTGGAGCGCATGCTGGCCTTCGGCCGCGACCTCTACGCCATGAGCCAGAAGCTGCAGCAGGACCAGTTCGTCAAGAGCATGCTCGAGGTCAGCCTTTACCGTATACTACCTCACAAAAACCTAGCCGACATTTTTCAGCCATTGTTTAATTTCGGACGTATTGTACCTACCTGCCAGAAACCACATACGTAACACTACCTAGATAACGCAACAGCTACGACTTTGCGTGCGTCAACCGCGCTCAATCTACACCGACGTGCCGCGCTAGTCTGACGGCAGAAAGTATTAGCTTGGAACAGTTCGTCCACTGATCAAAGCTAAATGCCGCCAAAACGTCTCATCAGACATTTTGTTTTAACAACTAATATCGAAACAAGCGTTACTATCGTAAATCGCTTCAGTTTTGTGGTTCATTCATTTTTGTGACAATTTTAGCGAACAGTGCTGTTCATTATAATAAAAACAAAAATAAAAATATTGCATCTTCCCAGATGCAATATTTTTATTTTTGTTTTTATTTTAAAGAATTCCATGTAGAATAGACCACAAATATATAAAAAAATTTAAACACTGCAATTTATTGTAAAAAAATGCAGTTTTAAATTGACAATTTAAATTTTCGCGCCAAAACGGGCCTACGGTTCCGATGACGTCATTCGCGTCTGACACTAGTCGTACTTGTTCGTTGTCGGCTTTCATTCATTTGCATTTTTCTCGACTTTCGAGATATTTTTCGGTAAAAATTTAAAATGGATTATCCGTCAACATCAGGGGATCATATCAATACCACCAATGCTCCGAAAAAAATCCGCGTTGACTCATGTTTTGTGGCCATCTACTTCAACAAAGTTTTGACTGGACCTTCTGACCCAAAACTAAGAAAAAAGTGGTTCCAAGCTGCGAATGGGAAGGATAATTATTATTCTCCAAAAAACGCGAAATTCTTGAGAGCATTTAATTCATTCCTTCAGATTTATCCTTATTATACTAGAGACAAACATTTAAACTTTCACATTTGTAATATTATTAAGATAGTACTTTCTGATGAAGAACTGAATTATTATTTCTTTCATGTTTCAGATTCATCTTTAGAGTGTTCATTAATCACAGAAACACATGATTCTGAAAATTTTCAAATATCCAATGCTAAGAGTGTACAGGTGTCTATATATCCTCAGAAACGATCGAAACAAGCTCTAGTAGAAATGGAAATACCCCAAAAGACTGTAGCTTTATCACCTAAAAAAAACCAATAAATCCAACTTCCATTTTAATCTGAAAAACACAATTAATTTTCGCACAAACTAATTACATTAATGTTCACCTTTACAACTATCTATAACCTCAAATAAGTTGTCATAACGGGAGTGACGTCACTGAACGCTGATTGGTGTTTTGAAATACGTTTCGTTTCAAGTAACTTTAATTTTTAATTATTCGTAAAAATCAACATTATGTAAAATAAAAACGTTACAGTAGTCTTTCTTTTATACTTTTTTAAAATTTTAATGATAAAATTTTCAATAATATTACATTTGCATCTTCCCTATTATGCAACTCAATTCGACTTTCGAAAATTTATTCCGGAAACAGAGAAATTATTATGTATTATACTCGTACGAGTACTAATTATGTAGACAATATTAATTGACAATCGTTACGCTTCGTGATTTTTTGCAATTAAACAAAAATGATTCACGCGACGGGCAACACAAATCGGTTCGCAACAAAGCGTAGCTCTATTTGTTAAATACATTTTGTGGAATCAAGCTTTGTTTTCGTTATTATCTCATTACTCTGTCATAAAATCGATTAATAAATAGATTTAAACAATTCTTTACTGTATATAATTACCTACTCAACAACCAGTATTCGTATAGTAATTGAGTAATGGTTATATACTATTCCCTGGGTTGATTTGATTTTCCCAGCACTAAATAGTGCTTGTGCATATTACTTAATAAAAAATGGCACTCGGTTTTCATGCAGATCGTGGTACTTACGTTATCTAGGTGTATCTATATCAGTGGTATTAACAGTACGATTTAAATACTATTTTTAAGGAGATTTTATTTTAAAATTGTGCTGTTGCTGAAAATGTTGCTGAAATGTGATTGCAGAATTCCCCTAAAAGATGCTTAGACTGTAGTGTAGCGCTGTGCGTGTGTTGCAGGACGCGTTTAGCCTGTTAGCGTACAGCAACCCGTGGGACAGCCCGGTGGGCTGGCAGCTCGAGCCCGTGCGGCGCGAGGCCGTCTGCGAGGCGCTCAACTCCGCCATCCTCGGTATGTGTCCGCACTGCGGGGCGGCACTCTCCTCACATTACAGTCGGTTGATGCTGCACTAATGCCAAAATCCATTAAATTATTTTTAAAGCAGTAAAAGTCTTTCAAAATGCGTGCGGTGGGTCGTAAGGCCGCGCCATAGTCTGTCGAATGCAACGTAAATGATAGCAAAGGACATGTCCAGAAATGGTTATTTATTATTGAATAATTCTAACCACGGTAAAGTAAATATATTATAATAGACGTCTCAAACCCTAAGCTCCTGACTATATCAAACATTTTTAAAGCCCTCCGATTTCGACAAAAGCATAAGATAATGAACAATAATATTGTTATGTACTGATCAAGACTACTTAAGAGAAGTTATTTTATTCGACTGGAAATCAAGATAAGTGGATGAAAAGGCTTTCGAAAATTATATTTAAAACTGTTTCATATCAAGCTTCAGTGTTGTAATGTTCTCACGCAAGCGATTCGTAGGTACTGTAAATAAAATACATAAATAAACATGTTTTTTTTTCTTGTTTGGCGAGCTAGCAAGAGTCTGTTTCATACTGTCTGCTACTCACTAACGAAATATGATTAAGTAACAATAATGTTGGTGTTTTTGAGAAATAGATAAATTAAATAATTGGTCTAATACTCGTCACCCGCAATATCAAATATCGGTACAAATCGTAATTGTTAGTCATAGGTTTATAAAACAATCATGTGCAAAGTGGAAAAATCCGTTGTGAAAAGCTCAAGTCAGTTAAATCGGAAAAAAATCAGTAAAGGGCAATGATAATAATAAAGCACTATTATAGCGGACGAACGATACTGTAACGGCAGGGGAGCTGATAGGGGTGCGATCAATTAATCAAAGAATTGATTTTTCCCGCAAAAGAAATCGATTTATCCACTAAGTTTATTTATTTTTTTAGGTTTAACAGATATTGTTACAGTGATACATAGGAACACAGATAAAATAAAATCAAAACTTTAAAACCAACTGCACAATCTTTACAGGTAAACACCGCATGCAAGTTTGATTTCTTATGTTAGAAGTTTATTCTATTTTATCTATTTTCTAATGAAAAATTGGTTTAGAAAATAAATGGCCTTCTCTTATACCTGACACATAAAATAATATTTTTTTTACTATCAAACTACAGAATCACATGAATTTCAATTCGAGTTAACCTGAAGCGAGTCTAATCGTAAGTTGACACATCTCTAATGTCAGTGACAGAAAAAAAATTGGTTCTGTCAAATATAACATTATCCCAGTGTGGCGATACTTTAAATAAAACTACAATTATTAAGTTTTGAATTTTCTGTTTAATGGAGGGGTTTAAAAATATTATTTCAGTGGTCCTAAGTTCCTTATTTTTGTCGTCTTTATATGAGTAAACATTGATGCTGGTTAGATTTTACTCGGAATAAAAAACCAGCGTACATACAAAAAGCGGACATGTCCTTTGTGGTGAGGTATCGTCAGTGAGGACCTGTTGCAGAGGCGCAGGGCATGCGCTGGATCTCGCCGGTGGAGGCGTGCGTGTCGCACGCGCGCGACGTGCTGCGGCGCATGGCGCGCGCGGGGCTGGGCGCCTGCGCCTTCGCCGACCTGCCCGCGCTGCTGCGCCGCTGACCCGCCGACCCGCCTGTTGCCCATAGCGATACTTTCCGAACTGCCAATACTGCGACAGCCGGCTTTTATATTAAGTTAGTGAGCGACGGCGTCCGACTCCTCGAGCGTCTACTTATATTTATGAAGTGAGAAATATAAACGTGTAATAAATAGTAAATATGTAACTGTGTGCTCCGCTATGACCTCAACGATAACGGACGTTGTGAAATACGAGTTTAAATTCGAATGTAGCCGTAATGTGTCGGAAATGCGCTGTATATTGTTTCTAGCGTATATCATAGATTATATCGTTATAGAAGTTAAACAAGGTAATCGTAACGCTCGCGGCGAGGCACTGTTGTCGCAACTTACTTTTCTAACATTTTATTTTCATGAACATTTTATCGATAAATTAATTATCGAGTATTTTTCTCTCACTAGAGATTTCGATAAGTTCGCGTGTATACAAAAGTCGATTATTATCAATAAATATTTTTATATCGATTTTTGTTTATGACACACCGGCTATCGTGTCGGTGCGGCATTGTACAGATAATTGTAGTAACTGTTCATTTTTAGTCATGAATCGACTAACCGACTAATGTTTTTACAGACTCGACTATACCGCAACAGTGTTTCCGCTAAAGTTTAATATAGAGATATATAACGTGAGAAGAGTGTAGAGATACTAAGATTTACGAATTAATGTATTGCTATTGCATTTAGGTTATGTATCTGACTTCTTTGTACTACAAGTGAGAAGATTGCAAACCCCGGAAGATGGGACTTTTGGGCTGGTCTGCATGCGCATAGTTCTAAATGCAATAATGATGATATCGGCTGAGGGCGGCGCGGCGGAGTGCGGCACATGCACACTTCTACCGCAATAGTCAGTCAGTGCTATCGACTGCCGACATTTACTTTACTGAGCAAGCAGTTAGAACATTGTGTACATGAAAGATCATAAGAATGATAAAGTTCCTGAATATCTTATACAAATTCATCGCAAGTCTGATTTTAATAGCTTATAGTTCAGCCGAATGTGTAAACTCGAAGCAAAAGTGGGGATGAGCTTGTACTTTCCTTTATTATAATTTTATATGTACAAGTTTGTATGTGGTTACACTAACATATTAGCGAGGCTAGCAATGTACTGTAATCTCGTGGTCTCGCTAGTATGTGGGTGTGAGGAGCGACGCACCTCCGCCCGACGCCGACGCCGACGCCATGTAATTTGTTCTGTAAAGATCAGTCTACAATATTGTTCTTATATTGTATTGTTTTCTTTTTTAATAATATATTATGTTTAAACTGCTCGCAATAGTTTCATTTTACCTCTAACATTTACTCGATTTAAACTTTATCCCTTTGGGCACTGCAAAAAACGCCGCCCCATCATTGAAATGTCACTAAAACTTTAGTTCGGACTGCCACCATGAAATCTGGAGGCGAGGGTCCTGTCGCGCCTGTATGAGGCACTGCGCCGGGGTGAATCCCCGTTGTTGCAGCAAATTGTGTCGATGCCGGCAGACTTCCGGCGCGATCTCATGGTTGAGTGGAGAGATCGCCTCTCGCAGTCCCGTGCTGGGCACGCCATAATAGTAGCAATTGTGCCACTCTACCAGGAGTAGATTGGAAAGGGTCATGGCACCCTCTCATACCGCTTACCGCAGGTCCTCACCATAAATGGGGGTTTCGGGAGGACCTGCATCGGACGCGGCGGGAGGAAACGCCAGGGTGTCACCACTGCGCGGACGGGCCAGGTGGAGCGATGCCCGGCGTCCTGACGCTAGGCCTCCGGAAGCTAGGCGGCACGACACCAGGCGTCCCGACACCAAGGGTCTCCTACGTCGTCTCTTGTCTGTGAATTTGGGCTTTATAGTGATTGCTTAACAAATACTAAATGGCCACCTTATTTTAACCAATCGAGGCCTTCTTGAAAATGTTGAACCGAATCAAATATAAGTCGCAATGCAAGCAATGCCACGGTAGTCAATTCATTGAATATCACGTTATCTCTGTTCCAACAGCTTCGGGAGCTGAGGTCCAGCGAGCGCGGACCGCGGGGAAGACGGGGGGAGGGGGTCGCGAGAAATTGAATGAAAACATTGAATATTTATTCTGAGACGATGCCAGTGCAGCGCTGCGGGCTCTGGCAAATACTAAGCGGAGCGACAGACGCGACGAACGATTCATACCTACACTGCCTAAATAAATCAACAACTTAATTTTTGCTTAATTTCTCTGTCGGCTTGTTTTTACCGCTATGGTTTCATTGCTCTTTTTGTATGAATAGAGCAAGACAACTTTAAAATTCAGAATGTCGGTGTGTCGGTGTTCAGTGTGTCGACATTTTAAATAAAATGTCTGCAGATGCATTTAAGCAGGGCAGAATTATCTATTACTAGTGACCCGCCCCGGCTGCGCACGGGTGCAATGCTGATACTAAATACACTACAGAAAAACTCAAACTCAAAAATAACAGTACTTCTCCACTATTTAATGGATGTTATTAAACATATAAACCTTCCTCTTGAATCACTCTATCTATTAAAAAAAACCGCATCAAAATCCGTTGCGTAGTTTCAAAGATTTAAGCATACAAAGGGACATAGAGACAGAGAAAGCGACTTTGTTTTATACTATGTAGTGATATTATATTTTCTTAGTATATTTTCGTCGAATAATTTATCCTCTACATAATAATAAATCATCCATCGTTAACATATTAATGCAGAATCCTGAACAAGGCAGAAGGGCGATCATGCCGAAGGCCGAAGTGACATCCCAGTGGCTAGAGTTTGATATTTATTTGCGCAAAAACTCCGGTAGTAATGTGGTTTGCATAATAGTACAACATAGGCTTTTTACTCATGCGCGGGATATAGCTTTCTCGGGACGCGGGCGGAAGGTGTGTGTTGTTCTTAGTTATCGAATTAATATTTTATTATCATATGTCAGATACCTGAAAGTGTTAAATGTCTGCGCTCAAGCGGAACAAAATCTATGTTTTGCAATCACATGAGACTTACATGAGCTCTAGTTACATAATAGAGGTGTAGTCGTGACTGGGTGCCGCTATATATAGAATGTCCCTCGGCTTCGTCAGGTGTAGTCTATGTAGTGTATTCTGTCTCGTCTGCGAGCGAATGTCTTTGGCATTCCGGGATGATCTTGTGGCTCTCCTTTTAATATTTGATCTGCATATTTATAAATCGTGCTCGGACTGTTTGCGTCGCCCCTCGAGCGTGTTTGCAGATTTATAGTTTATTTCATTTCGTGTGAGGACCCCTTCGACTGACATCAAGCTATTGTTTACCCTACATTTCCAAGGAAACGTATGGACTGGAATATTTTATATCAGTGCTAGTATTTGCCCGCAATCTTGAACGTATTCTGGATTTATGTCGTCATAACGGCGTATGTGAGTGGACATCACTGTACACCGCGCTCCTTGTGCTGTTCCGCGCAGCGCATGCATGCTCAGGAGATGTCTAGTGTTCCAAACATGCGTAGTTGCGTAGTCACTACACACATCGGTATTGTTAATGACTATGTCGTGCATAAATATCATGAGCATCGCTTCGTGCCCAGTTCCAGGTCGTTTCACCATAATAAACCTATTTCCATTCTTATAAATATTGAAATTAGCTAAAGTTTGAGCCGAAAAGTCAGTCGGTACTCAGTCTAAATCAAGTTTGTTCTAAATAATAGTTAGGTACAAATAGTCTACACCTGCTAATTAGTGCCTAGGACTGTGCTAGCGTTCTGGGCGTGCTTACGACACATTAAATCCACGAGAGTAGGTCTGCGCTTGTAAACATATCCTCCATGGGGGAATTTACTCGCCAGACAATTGTCGAGATATGCATGCGAGAAGCATCGTTAATATCTAGAACATGTAGTTGGCAGTATCCAGGCGGGCCAGGACATCAGTTACAAAGACACGAGGAAAAGAGATGCTTTGTATAAGTATGTTTAAGTCAGTATAAAGATTATATTTTTATTATATAGTTAGCGGCGGCAACTGTATACAACTGGTAATGCCTCGGGATTGTATTGCGATCATCTACATATGTATTCTGTAATGACCGTGATAAGAATATGTTGTGTATCAGAATATTATCTAATTACCATGAAATAATGAAAGGTTAATTATGCGCAACATTTTATTGTCAACTTCCTCGCACGTCTATGTGCAGGTTGCAGTTCATCTGGCTCTCGCAGGGCACGAACCCCCGCTGGCCGTGTTCACACAGCAGGCCCAGCAGGAACCGACCTTGGTGGCTCGTTGGCATATCACTCACTGACAGTTGCCGGTCGATGTGCAGGATTTGCGACCGGTTGGCCGTGGTTGCCGGCCAGCGCACTGGCAGCAGAGGTGTCGTATGCGGTGTTGGGTCACTGGGAAAGGTGATAACTTTTTGTTAAATGGTGAAGTAACATTTTGAACTTAGTTTTGGCGTTTTTATTGGGTACTTCCTGAGAAGCAGCTCATCACCTTCAGCCCAGTGGCTGAAAGCTCCTGCCCACGTGCCTCTGTCACAAGGGACTGATAAGTATAGTTTAATTAAAAAGTGTGAGTGCGGTACCTACGCAAACCTGTTACGAACATAACTATGATGTTATGTTGTAATTTACTCACAATGACACATCCGATTGTTAAATCGACAGTAAACTTTTACAGCCATGATATCTTAGTATTTTGTAAGGCAATACAATGTAAAGGAAATGGTAGCGCAACTTCTCATTTTGCCTTCACGAATTGTAGGAATTACCTGCGGTAATGTGTGTGTAGTCGCTTGTCTTATGGGGAGTCTTCTCGGATGGATTTCTCCGCCATGCATTACAAGTAGACTTTATACATTCAACTGTTGTTGACAACATCCAAATTATGGATGACCATAATTACTTTGAAATTAATGAATACTGATTAAGCAATTCAACTGATGCAATGTTGTGGCACATTTTCCCAATACTAAAATTTTACCCTAACTAGCAAATTGGTACTCGACACTGCGTGTTATAATAAATTCTTATAGCATTTCATAAGTATTACGCCATGGATTATGTGTTCGGTTTAATGATGTATTACATAAAATATTGTGATGGTCCAGTATATTCCCACCCGTAGTGATTAATGTTCACGTTTGGTAATGGTGAGGCGATGGCGTCATAACCCCACGGCTGTATCTCTTTAAATTTTGTACGTAAACACTTTGTGAAAAAAGGTGAGAGAATGCACAATGTAATGCGCACATAAGGACTTCAGTAGACATCCCAATTCATAATTGTATTGCATTAGGCAAGAATTTTCAAGTATTTAATAAAGGTCAACAGTCTTGTGGTTTGAGGTTGTTGTCTTGAGGTTTTTTGGTATAACGAAATACGTGGCGCAGATTTTATAGAACGATTATGATGTAATGATAACATAGTATTTAATACTAAACTCACCCAAACTTCATAAAGTTAGTGAGCAGAGTGGTGTGCCGGTCGATCATCAACCGGTCGCTGCTACTTAACTCCAAGTTCAGCCCTCCTGGCTTGAACACGTAGAAAATATCATCGGAGTGTGTGGCCCCGGACACCGCGAGCCTTCCACTAAACACCAAACTTCCGAAATTACGACCTCCTTTGTAAGAAAACATGTAATTGTACACGGGTTCGTCTGAATACTTCGCTATGAGCTTCGAAAACGCGTCAACCGCTCCGTACGATATCCAATCCGAATAGAAGTCCACTGCACCTTTGATGGAGGCTTTGCTACTGATGCTTTGCTTTCTAAAGTAATGTGAGTGTATTCTGTTGGCTATTTCTCTTTTATCATCATCAGAACACCAGGAAAACACTGATGGGAGCATATCTACGAAATTATTGTCTAAATATTCTAACGTTCTTTGGTTATTGAGTCCGAAAAACAGCGCGCCCTCCGTGTCTGTGAAGCCGACAATAATGGGCACTTTGTTAAAGTCTCCCGATGTGATGGTGTCGTATGGTGTGTCGTGGAAAAACGGCTCGGTGAAGTCGCTGTCGACACATGGCGAGTACTTGAAATACCGAGGATCTATTGATGTGCCTTTTGTTACTGACAATACATCTCGTATTGGTGACGTCAGAAAAGTATTGTAAACGTCGCTTTCGTTTTGTACTTTGGCTATCTTAGCGGCGTCTTCAAACGCTGGAGTGAGGGGCTCTGGGTTGAACGCCCAGGGCGTTAGAGCTACACCACTCATCAGAATCGCTTTGTGGAATAGTCCTCTGCTGTGTTTAGAGAGGAGGTGCATAGCTGCTGAGGTAGCGCCTGCGCTGTAGCCAGTTATAGTGACGTTGTCCGGGTCACCACCGAACGCCACTATATTTTTTTTTATCCATTTTAATGCTGCTAATTGGTCTTTAAGACCAAGGTTGGCTACATTATTTAAACATAAGAAACCGAGGACACCTAATCTATAGTTGACTGTTACCACTATTACGTTCTTATTGACTAGAAACTCGGGGTCATAATGCCACTTGCTGCCGTAGTAGTATGCTCCTCCATGGAAGAACACTAGGACGGGCAGTTTGTGACCACTGGTTGCCTTTGCTGGCGTGTACACGTCAAGCCGGTGGCAGTCCTCGACGCCCAGTTGAAATATGGCGAAGGTTTGTGCACAGGAGTCGAACTTTGACACCGCGTGGTACACACCACTCCACTTTTTCGGTTGTTTTGGTGGCTGAAAAAAAATGTTTATAAGGTTTATAGTAGAAGCAACTAAAAAGCAGAAGAAACTAAAAGTGATTACATGCAACACGTTCTAACGATAAACAGATTATAGTAAAAACCACTGTCTTTATATTCACAATGTGCCACAATTTGTTAGAACTTAATGACTTCACATAAAAAAATCTATTTTGCGATTTATTGATTCACTCTATGTGACACAGCATACCCTGCAACGTTCGAGGAGTTTCCGGACAACGCCGAAAATATATCAACATTATAATATTGTTCATACAATAATACCAGCGCATTTGAGCGCATACGCATGCACTACGCAGATTACATTCGCAGTTATGTTACAAATCAGATACTTACTTGGAACCTCTCACTGACGGCGTAGGGGATCCCATAGTACCGGTACTGTCCGGAGAAGCCACGGAGTCCCCTTAATTTACCCTGGCTTACTTCCACCACAGGCGTGAACACGAACAAAGTACACGCATGGTGAACAAACGACAAACACACAATGTACACAAACTTTGGTCTGTATATCATATTGGTCGCCGAAAGTCTTCGCTCATAATTAGGTATTGTTCATTTATGGTGTCTGGCCAAAATGATGCGTGCGTACGCGCCGCGGTCTCATTTTATTATATTTTCTTAAGTCCGTGATGCACCCCCAAGGGCAATATCGGTGTATCCTCGAGGACAAGTTGATGCAATCTTACACTTCGTCAGTGAGACGAGTTGTAACAATCCGAGTAACAATCTTAATGACTTAGCATCAAATTCTTGTATTTGTTTATTTCATAAAACCCCTTTAAACATTTTGTAAGTCTACGTATCAATTTGAATTAGCACTGGCTTGTCCCGAACTCTATAACAACATTAAAAGTTAAATCGTTCACTTTGTAAGGAAACACTAGCACACTGACTTACTACGATACGAATGAGCGAAAGAATCGTAAAGGTTGACTTGAAGTTCACAGATGAAGTTCACCGGTAATGGAAGCTGGATGCTGTGCGCCGGACAGCCGGGTGTGCACTGGTAGCGAAAGTGCGCGAACTGTGGCGGGCATGCGCTTGCGCAAGTACGCTGCAATGTTTGCAAACAGCACAAACTCTTATAGACAATATTTGCTGATAGACCAGTGTCACTGTTGTGCCTGCTATTGATTTTGCAACTATTTTAAATGTGTCTATGAAGCGTGTCGTCACAGTGTTCGTAGTTCTTCAACCTTTGATTGCATTAATTCTGTGTCAACTGCGGGTTACAGTGCGCACTATTAAAACTAAACAGGCAAGTTAACTTATATATAGTTAACAAATAAATACACGAACTATATGAAATAATTTGATCGTGAGATTAAATGTCGCAAAACATAACTTAATGATGTCCTTTGATTGTCCATTTTGATAATTTTGTAATGTCGTAAACACAACACATTTATTATTTTCCTTAAATGAGATGACTTTATAAAGTCTGCTTCTAGAATACTGTCGACAGAATCACAAATGAGCAATAAAGATTATATATTATAGTATGGTGCAAGATACTCGTCAATAATGGTCGCCGATGGCAGAGGTGCACAATAAGTGTGTCAGCAAGGAAACCAGTTGGTGCAATCTCAGGAACGCTGTTTCAAACTAGTCTCGCCCTTACGTGTGAGGATTGGGCAGTCTAGCAAGCTATTGACCGTGATACCGCTGGTTTGTTAGCTCAGCATAAGATTGCAGGTAACATTTGCGTAGAAGCGTATAGAAATACGAATTACCTATTTTTAAAATTATTTAACGAATAACAGCTTACGAGTTCATGAAATAAATTTTTAAATTCGGCCAGTAATCCGAAGAAGAAACATAATATTAACCTAAGTATTATAACAATAACTACTTAATAATAATATCTTTACTCGATATTTCTAACCTGTGTAAGAAAGCCTGTCAGTAAACATAACTAACAACTCGAGTACAATGAGCGCAATACATTTTGCATAAAACAATTTGGCATAAAGTTTCGAGACAGATTTCAAAGAAACTGTTTCTTAGTGAAGTTGATGCGAAAATAGGTTTTTAACGAATGAGAAGTCGCTCGCAATAATAGTAAGTGCATTAAAAATAAATAGTCATATAATAAAGAGGGTTCGCCTCGCTCGCTCTGAATGCAGTAAGGCTGCTGCACACTGGAGCATTTCTAATATGTTTCTTGACCGTTCATCTTTGTGTTACATACACACATACAGTTTAGGTAATAGGGAAAAGTACATAGAACCGATTTCACCCAAAAAATATTAGAGAATCACTTACAGAGGAGGCTTTCGCATGCAAAAAGTAATGTATTCGATATGTTCAATGCCGGCCGACTCTCTTAACTAAATTGTTGTTTAATCAATCAAAAGCAATTCACGAAGGGCTGAATTCATTATTTGCTTAAAAAATGCTTTTTCTCGGCGAAGTGGATGTTCGGCAGCATGGTGGGGCAGGCGAGGCGAGGCGAGGCGAGGCGAGGCGAGGCGCGAGGCGCGCCGGTGTGGAGGCCGTCCAACGAGATAACTTTTGAATTAAAACGCCGAGGAAGTCCTTTCCTCGTCCAATTTGCATGTTTGCCCAGTTTATAACAATTAGCCGGCGCTTCCCGGGTATTTTTCTTTATTACTCGGATTAGCGCGGCCGGTCGTCGCAAGGGTACCGACTTGCGCTTAATTATGCTTTATATATGAACGTTGTGCGATTGCGCCGTTTATTGCGCAGTTAAATAGCTCTTATTGTGCTTAGTCGGCTTTGCATAGTTTTGTATGAGGAAACCTCTTATTGCGGTTTTGTTTAGCTCGTTTTGGTCTTGAAGCGGCTAACTAAACATGTGGCATTATAGAACTCTAGTCAGAAGTATTATCCATTTATATGTAATAAGAAATAAAAGCATCCATATAGTGTGCTTGTTTCACAATCTCTAGAGAACAGTGCGTCCATAATACAATACATTCTAATCGCATCACTTCGAATACTTATCTTTCATGCAAAATTCTTTTAGTGTTAGATAGCCCATTTATTGATGAAGGCTTTTATTATCCGGATGCGCAGAGTACTTCCCATGGGACGCAAATGAAACCGCTGCTTGAGTTTATACAAAGTAACAAGTAGTACCTAACGTCTACACGTTTCCTAGGTATAACATGGATTCTGCCATTGTGCATGTCGCTATCGATTATATCTAATGATTCCGGCATTATTAGTTGGATGCGCAATATGTTGCCGGAATGTACTCCGCTTTTATGTCTTAAGTTGTTGGTTTTTTCTTTGTGTTCTATTTTGTTTGTGTGTGTGTTAGCAATTTTGTATATACATATGTATATATTTGGGTGACCTTACGAGGGTGATGCCTCATGAAATGATGTGTTTGGCTGGGAGGGTGGGATAACAATAAGGAGCCAGGGTTTTGCGTATTAGGTAGTAAAGCGGTAGGCAAAATAAAAAGTAGGTAAACCACTAGCGGTCGGCGATGCTCGTCATCATGTATACAGACATCATGTATAGAGCAGTAAGTTACTTTGAAAGTTTTGGATCAGGGAGACGTGACGGAGTTCAGATGGCATGTATGCCAATCAATTAACATGCCTATCAAGTGTGTAACTACTGTATTACGGTAAATGCTTCTAGTATTAGTTGTTAGTTCAAGATAACATCGTTGAGAAGAACAATTTGAACAAATTAATCTGAACATCTGAATTTAACTACTGTGTTATAAACTGAAGTGATTGCGATTGACTTACTTTCCATAAAGTTTAAACATACTTTAGTAAACTTGGAATTTAAATTGTAACCAAAAAAATGGTAAGAAAGGTACTTCTATAGATACGCTCAAGGCGCATGTACCTACATATAAAAACAGAACCAGAGCAATTAGTAAAAATTTAATTATGTTAAAATTATATGTTATTATAGAACTGCACAGGCAGATATCGCAACGTGACGGAGCGCAACTGAACTGGCACCATCACCTGGCGCCAGCGAGCACCACAATACAACTAACTTGTACATATTTACGTTTATTGCTCATTTTAAATTGCTGAAACAAGCTCGCGTTATCTTTATTAGTTCCCAAGGCGGCTATCCGGAGGATTCGGTTGGTCTGCAGTCTGTAGTTTGCCTCGCGGAGCTGCGCGCACTTTTTATTGCACTTGGACACAATTGATAGTTATCCTGTTGCTTACTTAGTAGCTATTGCTGTTTGTTGCAAGGCTTTCGGAAACGGAGTTAAAGTCGCTTAATATGTGCTAAAAACAGAAATATGCATAAAAGCAAGAAAGTAGGAAATACTTATTACGTCGCCGTCGTTAAAAATTCGGAATGTTTATAAAAAAATACAGCATTGGTTTCCTTAAGCCTATCATTTGGGTATTCCGTCCCTCCAGCCGCAGCCGAGGTAGCAATACATTATAAGATCAAACAATCCCTGGACCTGTGGGTCGACAGGGCTCAATTAGAGGCCCTCGTCAAATATCTGAGGGTCAGCCCTATTACGCTGCATCGGATACCACCTATTTGCTTTTCATTAAATCATGCTGTAGAACAATGTTGGCGTAGACAGGGCGATACGATTGAACGAATATTTGAAGAGGTTTCTACGCTACGTGAAGGGCGACTCTCTTTACGAAGTTATTTAAGCTTTAATATTCTAATGTTGCACATAACCTTATAAATATTTAGCGTAGCTATGTTGTTAGTTATGTTTTAGGTACATCAAGATTTTATCTGAAATCAAGATGTGTTTAGCGGACTATGAAGCTTTACGGCGACGTGTCGATGTGGTCGTTCCTGGGGAAGCGTTGACATCAGCAGTAGGGTTGTTACATCCAGATGAGTCCTGGATAAACATCGAGCTACACGTTTGCCTCCTCGAAGTGGTAGTGGACAGAATTGTTGCTGATATGCTCCTCTATCCCTCAACTAGCTGTATCCTGGATTACCCTGTGTTTGAGGGAACTGCTTGGAATAACCTGGATACGCCAGCACATCAAGCTACCAAAAAGCAAAATGCAGAATAAAACTGCAAGTTTCCTAATAAACGTTGAACAATATACTTCAGCGATAAAGTTGAAAATCTATTAAGGAAATTTGATAGATTGTATTAGCTTGATGTGCTGGCGTCCGTACGGAGGTTATCTAATAAATAAGTTCAGTCGTCTTACCGTGACAGGAGCTTTTAAGGTTTTAAGGTTTTTTAATGAAGTAACGGCTCTATGTAGGTACATATTTATTAATTTAATATCACACCAAAAATTACAATAATAATATCTAACCAATTCAACCAGCAAACAGTAAATATTGTATATTTTACTTACAACTCACGTTACATACCCATCTACTTCGCTTATTATTGCAATTGTTTCTCACTAGATAACTAGTCGACTTAATTAGACTAGATTTTTATCACCGCACATACACACACACACACATATACACACAAGTAGACTTATTGCTAAAAGTAATGGACACCTTTTTTTATTTTCGCTTGTTCCAAATGTAAAATATTAATAAATAAATCACACAAATACTTCTTTAATATACTCGTAGTTCAAAGGTATCAAATTGAATGTCATAGAGTGCATGGATTTATTAACAGTTTCGATCAAGAGTAAATAATAAGGTAGCTTCAGGTTCAACCTAATAACTTACAATAATTTAACGATAAGATATACATTGGTTTCAATTTAAATAAATAAGAATGATTACAGTCTAATATTGTAGCCAGGAAGGTACTTATTCTACTACGTTTTGAAAGCCTTTGAGGTAAGCAATTAAATATTATTTTTTCTTGTTGCAAAAGAATAAATACCTCTCAATATGTACACCTTCACCAAATATTTTTCAGTTAGTTCTTATTTATCACGTGACTTCTGCTCTTCCTTGATAGGTTTTTGACACTGACATGAATAAACAATATTGCAATATAAAGCCTTCTGTTCACTAATCCAAATAGAAAAATAGGCTATCAGTTCTAGACTAGAGATCGAGATATTCCCGCACCATTCCCTTTCCTATCACCTGTTTCAGTTTGACAAAACTAAAAGTATCTTAAATTAAACATACAAATTATTTACAATATTTACAATAAAAAAGCAGGTCTATTCGTTTGCCATCCCCAATCGAGTGATAAGACTGTGTTGATGGCATACAAGGTATCGATTGACATGAGACGAAATTATTTGATTACAGTTGCTACATACTTTGTTAGTTAAGTATGAGGTAAGAGGTTCATCGTATAAATTACTCAGATTTTCAAGTATCAACACATTACACCACTTGCCGTTCTGTTAAATCGAGGGCACAATGATCGAGCACAGAATACGAATGTTACTGTTTTAGAGATTTGCACACAAAATAGCACAAGTGAGCGCAAGCCTACACATGATTTACGGAACAAATTATCTACTCAATAGCCACTGTTATTATTATTTTTTTGCCTGGCTCGGGCACAAAAACCAACTTGTTACAAAATCATTGTCTTCGTTCGAATATATTTTGAGTGAAAAAGAAAGATAATAGTTAGTTGCAAATCAGTCTAGGAACACAATATTAAAATTTGTGCTAGGAAAACAAACCACTTTAAACCAAACCAATATCTTACTTGAGCCTGACAGAAGGAAGCATTTTCAAAGTCCTTCAAAAAGTTTAACGGAAACTGTTAAAAGAGACTAGATCTGCATAATACCGGTATTGTTTAACCCCGTAGTCTTTCCTCCTGTACTTGTTGTACGTGTCGTTCCACAGCCTGACGGAGGCCTCCTCCCACAGCGGCGCCACGGACACCCGCGAGTCGATGATGAGCGCGTGAGGGTTCTGCGCACGGGAGGGACGCCAGCGGAATGGCGTTATCCTCGATGGGTATGGAGTGGGGTCTCTGAAATTACGGGTTAGAAACTTAGATTCATATAAAAAACAGTTTAAAAAACTAAAAAGCATGCTTTTAGGCGTGGGGACGGTGACAGGCGTCACGACGCTAGGCACCGCGACGTCAGGTGTCCTGAAACTTGGCACCGTGATGCTTGGCAGTTTCAATCCACAATGTTGCATTTTAGTATTTGAATGACGTGCATTGGTGATTGGTGCATGAGGGTGTATTTCAAACACCCTGTCCGCCATCTTGAGTTGGCCGCCATAATGGATTTTTAGTGACGTTTTTAGCTACAAGCTAAAGCTGAAAGGTAAATGCGTGTTAATTAATATTATAGTTCTTAGATAATGCAAGTGTTTAGTGTAAATGAGTAAGCTGTAAAAAATACGTACATTTTAAGAGTAGGATGCAATAATAATCGATAGAGTAAAAATTTCACGAATCACAACAGACGAATAAAACGCAACAAAATTAATTTTGAAATCTAATTAAATAGTTTACAATAATACTATTGCATTTTTTTATAATTACGACAAAGCGCGCCGCAAAGAGATGACTATTGCAGTGTAAAGCGCAGTTTGCATACAAATTAAATATTTACTGAACGGTTTATTATGATCCCGACGTGACGCGAATGGTGACGGCAGACAATGAGCCTGCGCGATCAAATTGTTCAAATCCACGAATAATATGCGGCTCCCACCACGTCCTTATGGTTCATACTAGTTGTTTACTGCGGTGCCACGCGGTTTCTGATGAAATTACTTCATACAACTTTAAAATTTATTTTGATGGGCTGTTGTTTTCAATTCTTGAAACAATATATTAATGAAGAATTAATATGGAAAAAATAAGGCACTGAACACGCGAGCTATTTTCCGCGTCGATTGTTTTCTAGCTCGGATTAGTATAATTTGTTTTGGAAATGCCTAAGCCGTTGTATTACATAGGTCAACTGTGACTGACCCAGGGCGAATATTCATAGTTTTTTTTAGAAACGAAGATAAGGTATAAAGTATATTTACGTGTATTTCGCGAAGTTGGTCCACATGGTGACCATCCGGCTGATCATGTGCTTCTCCGCGGAGTGCAGCAAGGGGAACCCGTGAGGTTTGAACAGGTAGAACAGCTCGTCGGCGTGCGACGCGCCCTCTACGACGTTCCAGAACCCTGAGATTATCTTCGGCATGTTTCTTAGTCCATCATACCTGAAGAGGTAGTAATATATGGGCTGGTCTGTCGTCATGGCGTACAGTTCCGACTCCAACACCAGGGGAAACTTGATGTGGACATCAGAGTACAAATCCACCATATTCAATATCAAGTCTTCCTCGTAAGATGAGAAGTAATGACGCTTTATAACCTCGGCAGTGCAGTTCTTGTCCAACTCGCTCGGAAAATCTAAATCAGAATGTAATGTGTTCAAGGGATTTATTTTATCAGAATTATTTTTAATACTAGTGCCGTAGTCTGCTGCTACGAAATAAATGCCTTCTTTGTCCGTGTAACCAATAATCATGGGCACTTTAGTGTAGTTCCCAGACCTGATTATGTCTGCGGGGTACTCTGTCACCACAGGCTCCACGCCATCTATGGCTTGTTCTACGCATGGAACAAATAGATCTTTTTCAGCAAGACAGAATTTGTCCTCATAGTGTTTGATAACAGAAAGTATTTCTTTGGGTGTTTTACTAGCGATAATACTGTAGATTTCTTTGGGATCTTTGGTATGGTATCCTAATTTTCTGACTAGAGCGCTAGCTGCTCCAATAGGATCATGCTGAAGTGCCCATGGTGCTAATGAAGATCCGCTCTGAAGGATGGCTTTGTGGAATAATCCTGTAGCAGCAGAGGATAGAATCATCAGAGAAGTGGAGACAGCACCAGCACTTTCTCCAAATAGTGTCACGTCATTGGGATTTCCCCCGAACGCTTCAATATTCTCTTGTATCCATTTCAACGCAGCTATTTGGTCCTTCAGTCCGGCATTTCCTGGAGCTTCTTTTATACCCAGGCATAGGAACCCTTCGACGCTGAGTCTATAATTTATGCCCACGAATATGACATCATTTTCAGCTAGAAAGTCGCCTCCGTAAAGGAATGGTGATCCGGTGCCACTGAAGAAGCATCCTCCGTGGATGTAGACCATGACAGGTAGAGGTCTAGTAATGTGGATCGGTGTGTAGATATTGAGTTTCAAGCAGTTCGGTTCTCCGATTGGGATTCCTCCGGAGTGCTGGGGGCACCAGGTGTTTTCGTCGACAGCCTCAAAGATTCCTGTCCATGAGGGAGGTGGCAGCGGCGCCTGAAAAGAAATGTAGTAGCGTCAACAAAATAACATAACTCTTCAAATTTCATGAAATATTTTATTGTAGTTCTGGGAAGTATGCCTTTCATGTATACCTACCTACCTAATGAGCATGTTAATACTCAATACTCAATTCTTTATTAGCTTTCCATATGTAATACAGATGGTACATTTTATAATATAGAAGAAACAATATGGACCCGGTAGGGCACAGCTTAAAGAAGTAGGAGAGCTATGCAGTAGCTTATTACTAAGATTATAATAGTTGCTAGGCATATGTTACACTTTCTATGACCATGAACATTATGCACATTCTGTAAATATTGAAGGTTCTGCTGAGCTGTATATGACAAATAATTGTAAAAATATTTTTTATTTGTACGTACTTAGTTGCGTAACCTTGTTTCTTGATACTTAACATTAAAGGCATGTCTTATGTAGAAGCCACACACTAAAACGACAAGTTTATTGTGCAGGTAACCTAAATCTGCTAATACATAATAATAATTCAACATTAGCACAACCACGTCAGTTTTGGCGAAAATTACATAAGTGCACGACTCCTTATTTCAATAAACTGCGTCCGCTTCCACAATTTCTGAAGGTTAATTGCCAGTGGGTGAAGGTCTGTCCAGCCAGTGGCGGTACAACCACGCCCTTGATTGGGTTTCGTGTTATGGCACACTTCTCACCGTAAAAGTTCTTAAAATCTGTAGGTATAATATTCCTCACACATTAACACAAAGTCATCTATTCCCAAACTAAGCATAGCTCGTACTATAGGTGCTAGACAACTGATAAACGTAGGTACTTAAAGACTTTCCTTTTGTAAATACATATTAAACATACATATTATATATAGAAACACCCAGACTAAGTCAAACACCCATGTTCATGCACACAAATATTTGACTTATGCGGGAATCGAACCCGCGACCTCCGGCGTGGCAGACAGATTCACATACGCCATCTGGTTGTATTGTTGTAAATATTAACTTCCTTATGTTATAAAATTGTAGTTAATGTCAAAGAACATTGTTCTGATCCAAGGTAATCGTGGCAATTATTCCTTTTTTTCACCCGTAGGACCGCTTGGGTTTTTTGTTAAAAAACTACTTTGCAAGTCACTGGGTTTTTTCCTCGACCATCGTGGCTGCATTCACAGACAATCTCAAGTAATGGAGGTACAACTTATCTTGCTATAAAATAGTTAAAAATAGATGCTTACACTGTACAAGTTGTACAGGCACCAGGGTACAATGATCTACTTATGGTAAGCAAATACTTTTAACTAGGCATGCTGCCGAGGGAGCAACAAGAAATACTTCAAAAGTGACTGTATTGGAAGAAGTATTCATTTAGCTGTCCCCTAAAATGTAATACCGATTCTTGACAATTGATCTTTTAATGTACGAGTATGTGAAGCAACAGAACTTCATTCCATGTTGATGTAGGTCATTTTGGATTCTTAGGGTTCCCCATTTACCTGTATCTGAAATTATCATCTTCAGTTTTTGTGTTTCGACACCCACTTGGCTTGTCCTTGTATCTCAGAGTGCATGTATAGGTACATGAAGCAATGCAACCTTGCGGCTAGATGGAGCGCGTGTTTATTAGAGCTACGTTATTGTAGAAATACTCGTATGCAGTTGTATTACAAGTGCAGTCGTATTTGTAAACCAATCGAGGTCTGTCTGTTGTTCAATTAATACCTTTTTGCAGTTACCTTGACACGCGCCGGTTTGCCGTGGCTGTCCGAATAAGTACTGATCTCAAAGTTTATTAAGAATTATAGGTTCGTAGTAATCGTAGTGTAATCAAAGACATTTATAGATGCAATAAATCTATGGAATAGATGGAATAGTGTGAGGTAGTAGGTAAAGGTTTGAGTACGGCTTTGTGGCCTTCAACTCGTTTGTTTGAAGACGAGTGATCGATGAATGTTTGATTTATTATCATCAGCCAATTAAATTACGCGTATAAGTGTGTTTGATTATATTATTTTGCAATTTATCGCTACACAAAAATGCAACACGCTGTATAAAAATAAAGCATTTCATAAATAATCCATGAAAGTTTATTTTAGTCTAAAAATGTAAAACAGTTTGAAAAGATGAATAAAAATATATTGTTGCATTTTTTTTGACCTATATAAATTTCCTCATCTCATACGCCTGATCTATTCCCTAACTATATTGTATGTATGCAACGGAGTCCCAGTATTTCGAATGGAACAACCGTCCATCTGATCTCCTCAACATAGTTACCCTGCAACCCGATACACCTTGGTCAGTCTGATTGTCAGACGACTGATTGATTAACGACGAGATCCACCAATTTAACTTGACGGTTACCTACATACATATGTTCTTTCTAAAGCTGGCTTGCTAGTACCTAATTGAGTTGTAACCCAAAGAAAACAACATATGAACTGGTGAAGGGCGGGCGTTTTGGGGGCTGTCCTTTGATCTTTGACGTCCGAAAAGTGCTAATTTATCAGCCTAATTTGAATAAATGATTTTTGATCTTGATTGATTTTGTATATCGTGACATAGCATCGGCACGCGGAGTGAAATCCACACAAACTTTAAGTATGTAAATGTAGAACATCTGAGCATCCCTGTCAGTCAAAACTCTTGAACCTCTCGCCTCAAACTTTAATTTCTCGTTGTTACTTGATACTGGGCAGCAGTGTATAGTTGACCACTGTAATCCGGCTTATAACTAGTTGATAAGTTCCACCAACTATGCTGAGTTCCGATCTATAACGACGTGAACTACCCTTAAGTACCTCGAGCGAGGAATATTGTCATAGTTTATTTATGATGTGCACTGTACTTTATTCATAGCAATGTACATGGCTTCAAATACTTTGAGATGTTGATGTAAGTGTGATACAATTCTGTTAGGTATTATTATTAGAGTAGTGCCAACTGCGTCTTTTTATATGAGTACTTCAAGTACTTCATAAGAATACTGTTTTTGTTTCCCACGCCTTGGGTGAGCCCCACTTGTCACTAGTACATCTCTCTGCCAGGAAGCATAACGACCAGTCTTACCAAAGGGTATGGGGTTGCCCAAGTAACTGGGTTCAGGAGGTCAGATAGGCAGTCGCTCGATGTAAAACGCGGTACTCAGTTGCATCCGGCTAGACTGGAAGCCGGACCTAATATATCTTAGGAAACTGCTATTCAGATGGCACCATATGGATACTGAATATTAACTAACGGAATGACTAAATGCAATAAAATCTCACCTGAAACCGATTGCTGCCATCCACTGTGGCGTAAGGAATGCCGAAGTACTGGAAGAGCTTGCCGTCCCGGGACACGGCTCCTCGCACGAGGCCGCTGCGCGTGCGCACCGGCTGCGTCGGCTGATGCAGCACGCGCGCCGCGATCAGTGACATCAGCACCAACCACTTCATCACGCTGGAAACATCAAACCACAAATTTAAATATGGTTTTCAATTATATTCAAACTTACTTGTACTCATTGTATCTAAACTCTTTCACGCAAAATGTTACCCCACTATAATAAGAGCCCCCGCACACTGCACACTAAATTGTCGTCAGATAATTGGCCCAACGGTTGAATGACAGTTTATACTGAAGGTGAGTCTATAGGTACAACATTTTGAGTCGGTCAACACCAGCCGAACACATGATCATTATGATATGCGGCGCACGTTACCATTCATCTTCATATTGGATTCAGTTCGATCAAATATCGGCCGATCTAAAGCTTACAGTGTGCGGGGGGCTCAGTAGTGTCGGAGGAAGTCCACGTGCAGTACAGTACTGTAGAGGTTTCACTTCCAAGTAATTTATATACCTACATGTTAATACCCGCTGAAGTTATTTAAATACATTATATAGATATATTGAAAACTCAGTCGCTAGTTCCAACAACCAAAAAACAAACAGCATTTTCAATCTTCCATATTGTTCCCAAATATGTTGTGGTTAAGTTGTTTATTCACAGTAGGTCTATATGCTTTCTGTAGTAGCATTATGATCTGTTTGGAGGTGAACTGGTGTTGACCACGAGTGCATGAGTCGTTTCCAGTAACTGTGACAATTTAACTGACATAAGAGAACCGGTTCATGTATTAATTGATCACAGAATTATCTATAAAGTTGTTAGCATCATTTAACTGACATAACTAGAATCAACCTACATTATTTTTTTTCTAATTTTAGTAATTATTGTGTAAGTAATTATATTAGCTGGGTGGATGATGTAGTTACCTCAGGGTGAGGACGAACCCAGGGTATTTGAGTACCATAATATTTAGACTCTAGGCTACAGCTTACAGGGTGGAATTTCCAAAATTAATGGTAGATTTTTATTCATCACATTTAACTGTTTTGAGTTTGAATGAAGTTATGTTAATTAATTAATAGACAAGGCGAAAAGAATAAAATGTACCTACATAATTATGTTCTCTTAGGTACTCGCACGGTTAGACGAGGTATGTGCGCGTGATATATTAATATGCGGCTGTAAACGTTCACGTTGAGGAAAACATGCGATGATTCGGCGGTTAAGGCTTACATTTTTTTTAATTTGCCTTAGATAATTATACTACGCCTTATAAATATAGATAAAAAAATTCTTTTACACTCTACGTCCTCCTATGTATTTAATAAATTCACTTGCACTTTCTAAGTACCTTTTCTTGTATAATTAAATCAAACATTACAAATAAAAATAAGCTATTCATATATATTAATTAATATATCACTGAACTCACCTAAATTGTTATCTCACATAAACATAAATATACGAAATGATCCTCTGTTTCACTAGATAACTGCGGCGTAACTTGCGCGCGCGCACCTCTGTGGTCTACTGTTGTTCCGAACGTCCTATACCTACTTCTCACTGAAGGTACAGAATATGACGTCACGAGAAACTTGACAGTATGTTAATGGCTCCACAGAAAATAATGAGTAGGTAATTTTTTTATAGTAGGTACGAAGGTAATATATGATCTTACGGGGATTCTGAAAATATGCTGAAAATATCACGTAAGTACTTACGAGACAAGGAATGATTTATTAAACTTTTTTATAATTTATTTATATATTATATTACATTATTTTGAGAGAAATAGTGTTTTTTGCATAATAGGTAAATAATGTGTTTGTACTGTGTGTGTAGGTGTCTAACTATTCGACGAATCAAATATCGGATCAAAACAGCAAAACTAATCCTAATTAAAATGCATATGTGACCGCATATATTTTGAATATAATGACGAACACAACATGTTCATGCGGAGATATACAGGCTGAAATTGAATTCATTGGCAATATTTTTTCCCCAGAATCTAATCGAGGTAATAATAATTTATAGATGTAGTCAACTGTTCAATAGTTACTCACAAGAGAGGTCCCAAAGTTAACAAAAATAAATAAAAGTTCAAGACATGACGGAGCGCTACATCGCACTCTTACGTGCTATCGAGAGGTCAATCGCCTTACGCAAGCACACAGAAAAGCGCGAGCGCGTCACTAACTATTAAATCGAAATTTAATATTATACCGATTTCAAAATGGAAATCTCTTCATTTCGATATCACTCAACATTCGCAAAATCAAGTAGGTACCCACCAGGGCTTCCAACTACGTCTCCTTTAAGAAACCGCGTCCTAAAAAACCAGAGCTCGGATAGATACTTTGAAGTATTATCTCTGCATAGAAAATTTACCCGTAATTTTGTACAAACAAGGAGCACAACCGTGTTTAAATAAATACCTACTTCAGACGATTAAAGTTTCTACTACTAATCCATCCAAAAGCCATATTGAATAAAAAAATAGTCGCAAAGGAAATTGAACTCTGACGTCCTATTAATAAAGAGCACAATCGCGTTTACAAATAAATACTTTCAAAGTAAAAATACTTGCATACTAAATTGTTCCCTAAACTCTTACGAATAAGGCGCATAATCGGATTTGCAAAGAGCGCGAGTCGCTAGACACCGATGTAATGACAAAGGATTCTCGTGTTCACTAAAAACAATTTTGTAATTTAATTGTTTACAAATCTTCTCAAATAACAATATCGAGTAGTCGCTTACTTAATCGTTAGTACGTTCATAAATTGTTAAACTGATTTAACTGGTTGGTTAGAAGTGCTAATAATACCCTACCCAAATTTGTGATTAACATAAAATAAGTTACTCGGCGCGCGGCACCCAACACTTGTAGGTAAGTAAAATTACATGAAAGGCCGATGCCGCCGCGCCACCGGGTCGCGACTCTCCGGCTCGCGCCAAAACTACGTTGTAGTTACCTACAAACACTCATTCATTACATGCCCGCACGCCGGCACAGCGCGCAGGACACTGAGGGGCCACGAAGGGAGGGCGTGCGGTGCGCACAAACTTTAGTGGATTTTCAACTTTATGCTTCAGCAATAAGGTTGAAAATCTAAAGTTGATTGGGAAAATTTTACAGTTTTCGGTAGCCTGATGTGCTGGCATCTGTACCTTTTGGTTGGTAATAAGAGATGATTACGAATAGGAATGTTTTATTTGCGTGAAAGCATTTTGTTTAAATACTTCGATCCGGTGTATTATGAACTGTTTGGTTTTACTTGAGCAAATTGAACAAAGTTTCGGGCTGGCTCTAACGAGGCGCCGAGCGTCGCGCGTCGTCTGCGCACTTGCGTAGGTATCGATGGTGTGACCTTTTGCGAATCAGCAAGATAAGAATTTGTACCTAATTTCATTGTTGATTTACGTAATAATTATTATTCTTCAACATTTTAAAAATTACTTTCGTAACTAAATTCGACGTACGTTCGACTAATTATTGTGTTGTAAATTTATTGTTTGGACCTGTTTTTATGACTTGTGGCAGTTTAGGTATTCGTAGGAAACTACCGATAAGAGCGGTTTTAGATCAAAAATCGTAAACTGACGATTAAAAAATCGCTTAGTTAACCAAGGTGGTAGTAAGTGGGACATTTTAATTGTAATGTTGCTGCAGGTGTCGTGTTTACCTATCTTAACAACTTGTGGAGGTGAAACATACCTTTTACAAGTACTGATTTCGTAAAATTTGGATTAAAATAAAAATTCGGGATTTTTGTGTACACTGCATTCCACCAGAATTGCTGGAGATACGTAAATCACTGCAGTCCAGAGTTCACTTACGAGATCGTGCGCACGTCGCGTCCGCGCAATGGTGCTCGCGAGACTGGCGAGTGGCGGCAGCGCCACTTGCCGATACAGCTCACAGCTGACCGTAGTTGCCTACCGCGTGCCTATTGTTCCCGTTTATCGACCCCAGATAAGGCTACTCGGTAGAAACCGCGTCGCGTGAGTCTTGGTATTTGTGATTTATTTAATTTTGAAGATATTTTTTTTTAATTTCGTATTTTTGTAGATGTATTGTTTTCATGATTTATTAACATAATTGACATATTCTATGACGATTTAAAAGGTTTTTTCTTGACAATTTTAATACACTATTTTATGAGCCCAAAGGGTAATCAATCATGAGTAAAACACGTGGTAGAAATATCACGCGCGAATTCAAAATCACTCTGTATAAGAGACAAATAAAACATAGACACGTAGTCCTCAGGCACGGCGGAGTGATGACTTGCGCAAGACGGCTGGCAGGAGCTGGATGCGAGAAGCCGAAAATCGATCTCAGTGGCGTGCACTTGGAGAGGCCTATGTCCAGCAGTGGACTGCGATAGGCTGATGATGATGATGATGAAAACATAGACATAGGTCACCGCTTTTAAAGATAACTGCATCAATTATTATTGAATAAATTAGTGTTGAAGGCCGACGTCCCGAGGCTGAAAAAACTAGGTACATAAATATGTATATTATAAGTAGGTACATAAACTCTGGTTATTTTGGCGTTTTTTTGAAAATAAGCGTATTTTTCACGTGCTAGAGAAATAAATATTATGCAGTATGTTTGTCAATACAACACAAATGCTTTCGATCTACCAAAACTTTATGGAAAATTAATGGTCGGTATTTTGTAAGGTCTTGAATCAAATTGCGACAGGAAATTATAAATTCTAGTAGTCATGGTATGAATTCTATTCTTACTCATTACAGCTAAACTACTTAGCGAGGGTACTTATTATTTATTCTATAGTAGATGATAGGGTGAAGGCTAATCGATAAAAAAATCTCACCTACGATATCGGCAGAAAGTCCTCAAAACCCCATAAAATCTAATACTCGAACTAAAACTGGAAATCTAAAAGCAATGCACTATTTTATTGCTAAAATAATAAAGGAACCCTGTACAAGTCCTCGCTAATTAATTGACCGAGGACCAACACGCGGCGCGCGCGGCCGCCCCGCTCACAATGAACGCATTGTTTTTATTCTCCAACGTTATGCCGTCTCTGAGTTCCTGCTTGGTATGGATATTTTAACGTGGATATCCTGCAGGCCTGCACATGCAGCCTTCTTCCTAACTTTAGCTGTTTTTCCTGCCACACTGCACTAATTAAACAAATTACATTTGTAACTAATGGACGGATATCAGTGCAATGCACAGGTATGCCATATTTTTAACTGATGTGAACAATTGTCTTTATTCAGTAACCAGGACCACAGTCTAAACCGATGTCAAGCAATTGTTACCTTTTTTATGTTAATTTTTGTCAGCAATCGATGTCAGCAACTGAGGGTGCAGCTGGAGGGAGTGTCAGATTTTTACTGACTAAAACCCTCTTTGTTCCTCCTCCTGTGTGCCGGGACCACGGTAACTCTTGTGAACAACGCTCGGCCTCGGCCCTACGGGGTTGATGTGATGTTGGTGACTTCTGTTCGAGAAGCGCGTGGAATAGAACGCGCCGCCGACAACGCAATTATTCGATACCTGACGTACGTTTTTATATATAAATTGTCACACTGGTGATCTGGACTTTAATTTCGTACGATAATGTTTCCTGCCTGCGATTATTATCTAGAAGGGGATGGCGAAATCTTGGCTACTGACAATCACATGTACCTACTCCTAGCATATTACAGTTACCGATCAACGTCAAAAATTAACAAAATTAATATGGGCACCAATCGCCGGCTCAACTAGTGTCATGCATATATAAATAAATGGATTAGTTTGACCCACGACTTCATTCCAGAGTATCTTCGGTAACTTATGTTTATGTAACAACTTTTTTCTTTAAACTGTCTACGTGACGGGTGGCGCGTTTTTTATACCGGGTAATATTTATGTGGAAATAATGGTTTAAGTACCCAGAAAATTAACAACCAAAACTTAAGATTACTAAAAGACTGTCTCCAATCCACTAAGTTATCGCGCATGTTATTCACGAATATTTTATACACGTTGCAATTAAAAACTTTTATTATTATGTGAGCAGCTAGACTGAATAGTTGCGAATATTACATTACTACTACATAATTATAAACACGTAGTATTTACATTTTTAATTGCTGTTAAAATAATTTTGAATACATTAACAAATATGTTTTTTGTTGATTTATTCGAAAAGGATCTTGTAATATTTTGCACTTTCAGCCATGTTATTTTCACACAATCCCTTTATTCTTCCCTTGGGCTTTTATATCTATCCGCTTACATAACTACTCAAGACCTTCCTCACAACACAATCATCCACCGCCGGTATCCAGTACAATTTACAAACTTCTTATTTTATACGTATTTGTCATTCTATCCATTCGCGTAATACATACCATCTTACACCTCTTAACACTTCATTAATGTCCACGCATATTTAATTAGTTCAACATAGGACAGAACATCTAAATATACCGGAGCTTATTAAGTTAACACTCAACACAAACTGTGTCAGTGTCTGCGGAGTAAAGTTGCAGCATCAGGTCAAGGGTTCATCTGTAAGATTGCAATGTCATCGGACTGACTACATATAATATATCATATATCGTTCCAAATTTGTTATCAATCTGGTAATTATTTAAAAATATTAGCTGTGTTAGATTAACCGAGGTTATCGTCACTCTTCTATTTAAGTAGATAAACACGAAATAGACGTGTGATGGTAGGTACTATTAGTTTTGTTTACCTAGTCATCATCATAGTTGCCTTCACCTTGAGTTTAGAGGCATTCACAAGGGGGACTTTAGGTAGTAGTAGTTCATTGGGTAGAGAATGATAACAGTGTCGACCCCGTTGGCGCAATGGTAACCACGCCAGACTGCCGAGTTAGGGGTCCGGGGTTTGATTCTCGGCACGGTCGACATTTGTGTGATGAGCATGCTTGTTGGCCGTGGTCTGGGCGTTATAATACGTATTTATAAACATGTGTAAAGTATATGTTGTTCATCGGTTGTGCTGGTACCCATAACAAGCTAATCAATAGCTTACCATGGGGCTAACTGACCGTGTGTGCAAAAGGTGTCCCGATATTGTTAGTGTCATCAGGTACCCAGTCTGTGAGCGCGTGCACTCTCGTCTATAACTTATTAGCGAATGTCTCCTCATTCCATTTTTGTTTGAGCAACATCCGCATCCGCAGTGCTGGGAGACAACCTACGCGGCCGGACAGTTGTTATCTGTGGTCTATTTGTACAGCACTGACACACATATAAGACAGCGAATTGACTACGATGTCCTTGTAACCCAGTTCACTATTCACGATAAACTTTGCACTGGATCATCGTCTGGCTGTTTCCTTTTTACGAATAATGTACGCGAATCTCTACCAGACTCATCTTAGATCACCAAATATTTGTTCAATTATGTACGAAACAGTATCAACAATATTTAAGTATGCAGAAGGGTTATTATTATTGCTTGACCTACTAACTTATGACCTTACGCCATCAGCTGCCTGAAGGTTGTCCTCGCGATGGGTCATCAATATAATTGTACGCTTCGAAACTATTGACCTTCAATAATTACTTGAATATTCGATTATTTGTAAGTTGAATAACATCACTCGGTGAACAGTTCGCGATAACCGGTTTGTTAACTTGATAGATAATCTTAGTTAAGTTAATTCGATAACCGCGTGGTCGCAGTAAGCGAGTGTGTATACTAGGTAGAGACAAAAAGGTGGGCTTATTGTATTGTTCTATATGCGAAATGGAGGGTCGGACACCGATCAGAAGATAGAGTTTCTTTAATAAGATTTCAATTAATTTTTAAAATAACAAAAGACTGTTATCAATAAGAATAGAAACAAGTTGAACACTCGCAGTTAGTGGACCTTTTAGATAAGCTAAGTTCCGCGATAGCAGCCCCCAACTGCAGGCGAGTATATTATTATATTTTTTGTATAATAATTTAATTAAAAATGGATGTAGATGGGGGACTGACTATGTTTTAACGAGAGATGTTTTTCCGAGGGCACGTTAATTTGGTGGGTCCCGGTTGTAATTTGTATGTCGTTACGAGTAGCCAGAAAGCCTGTCTTACCCAGGGTATTGGGTTATCTAAATGGGTTGAGTAGGTCAGATAGGCACTTCTGCACCTCGTTGGACAGGAAGCCGACCCCAACATAGTTGGGAAATGGTTAGGCAGATGAGTTTCATATCACTGCTTCGAAATTAACCGCTAACACTCCTAGAATGTAACAAATCGGCGCGTGAGTCGAGTATATACTTAGTTACGGAATACGAGTAGTTTATGTTGGTTTGTATACTGTATCTGTATTAGGTTCATACATTCATTAAATAATTCTTTAAAAAAAAAGGTATTTTTTCGCAAGTTTTCATTAGAATTAAAAGTTTGGTTTATTTATTCAATGACAATATGAAATGTTAAAATGACTTAAGGTTCTGTAATGTAGTTAAGTAAATATGAAAGCTACTTAGGACCGCTAATTAATGATGGGATTGGTAGGTATTAAGGCATTGTTTTATTTATTGATCAATAAGGGAATTATAGGCATTGTATGTAAATTATGACCAGCAATATTATATTCATAATATCCTAAGGCGTATATATATGTACATAGGTCCCTCATGAAATTATGTCTCACGTCAGCAAAAAATGGGTAGGGAATACAACGGAAACCTCTATTTTTACAATTTTTCTTGATTATGTTTACTATTGCGTTTGTTTCTCAAATCAAAACTGACTCGAATGAAATGCCCTGGTGACACACAAGGGTTGTTATCCCTGCACACACTATAGCCGCGAAGTTATCGTAACACCAGATGAACCGATATTGTGCCATTATTGTTAGATTGTCGTTAGACGGATGCGTTTCCTGTTAGGTAATTGGTAGTTAGTCCCTTGTTATTGGCCAGTAAAGCTAAATAGATTATATATGTATTATTCAGCCGTTAATCATGGATTTATAAGAAAAACCTTAAAATAAGTATTATTCTTCGCCTGTCATTTTGGCAGTTTTAAGTAATGTCCAACCGTTGTGTGGCTGCGAACCTGTGTACTTCAATTCGTAGTTTGAAAAACTGAATTAAAAAAATACCAAGTCCTCAATACGCGTTAACCATAGAAATAATACTAGCGCAGGCCTTCCAAGGGCTGTGCTAACATAATGATAATATTAAAGTTCATTAACCTGTTGAAAGAAAGTGTGAGTAGAAACTGCATTTGTAAGATTGTATGCCGATGTAAACTAGTTCAACGATACCTATAATTGGTGGGCGTGGCGATGGCACGTACTGTCGATGGTAGACAACAAATACTATTCAAATGCCTACTAAGGTGTCTTCTACCATTAATGAAGTACCAAGAAAGACGACAAGAAAGTATAGAAAAGTGAATAGCGCTATCGGCTCATCGCATGTGGAACCAGTATTCGCCGGCTGCACGCACTAGTATGTAGGTTGCGGCGCGGCGCTCAGCTCGTTACATTTAACCACTATACCATTACAAATGTTTACACAAACACATAAACACACACCTTTTTCTCCACCAACTCATCACTTCAACATTTGTGCAACAACACTCAAGGATCATTGTTGTATTCTTCGTGCATCCTATTGTGAAATGGCTACTATTGAAATTAGAATGCGCGCGCGTCGCACGTTATCACTTGCGCGCGAGTCTCGCGACTTTGGCCGTCGATACGATACGCTGGTCTTTCACAACGAAGGCTGTTTGACAATAGACGCATGCGCAGGTGGAAGGGACCAAGTTATCAATGGTTACGTAATACCCACGTGCGCCTTGGGGTAGGACCGACTGCGCGACATTGATGCTTACTGCACCGTTTGGTGCTCATTGCAGCGAACGAACAAAAGTAACCAAGTTGAGTAACTGTGTGTGCAGTAATGAGGATTTCGAATTTTCGCTTGTGTTGTCGTTGTTTTGTGTCTCTGTAACGCGCTCCTAATGTTGTGTTGTTGCATTATTTTTCGTAATAGATTGAGGGTTCTATCTGCAAAACAAAAGGTTTTAAGAAAAGAAAACTTATGCAAAATTAATTTAGTTGTTCATTTTTTAAATACTGTTGTGTTTTAAATCTGTGAAGCTGTAAGAAATCACAAAGTACAAGAAGACGAGACCGCCATAGGAAAATGTAAGTTGAGATAAAGATAAGATAAAAAGTCATTTATTCAAAGTAGGCTGAAAATCAGCACTTTTCGAAGGTCAATTCTACAAAAGACAGCCCCAAAAACGCCCGCCCTTCACCACTTCCTATGTGTTATCGCTGGAAAGAAGAAATGATGGAACAAACTCCCCAGCAACAGTGATTTTCGACCAGTCATATGGTTTTGTCAAATGGAGATAAAGTTCGTGTCGGTCAGCGTATACAGCATCACGTCACTCTGCATCAGATTGCCGACGGATTGGTACATTTATATAAGAAATTTAAATTAATACTAGATAAGGCCTTTCATAGTTTTTGATGTTTATAATATGAATTGTTTTGGAACATAACTAGGTACCTATTGCATTAGGCGAAGCCTGTTATAATAGTGTAAGTTTTTATTGAATAAATAAATAAATAAAATCAGTCACTTGTGATCCTCTAGAGTTGGGAAAGTATGTTCGGTATACTTACCTTCGTACTACTAATCCGGATCTGTGTCTCCGGTTGACATTTGTGTCACTAGGTCTGTTGTAAGTACATTGTTGTCAATGGACAATTGAGTTATAAAAAATATAAAATATATTTCACTTACAAACTCAATCAAAATATATTTTTTTACTTCTTAATATTGAATGTTAATGTTTAAGGAAGTTACGAATTTGACGAAGTTTTCGCCTCCAACTATTATATCTGATATCGTATTTTCAGATTGAAATATATAATGATATATATTATTGAAATATATTAATATATTATCGAAATTTGTAGGTATTATGGAGTGTACGAAGTTATCTCAGCGTGCTAATTATAGAAATAAATTGTTTATATAATTGTCAAATTTATTTACATAAAAATACAGATTTAGTCCAACGTTATTTTCTTATTTCTAATTTGTATTATAAGACATTACAAGGCAAGGGCAATGTGCAGTTATCGGGTGTTTGACTGGTTTTCAAATATTTTTTGACTTTTCCTCTTTACTATCTTTTTTTACATTCAATACATGGTTCTGATGGTTCTACATGGTATTCGTGATCTCAATAGAATTATTAGCTAATAAGTTGGCATGCATATAAATATGCATACAAATTATATATAAATACTAATAAATTAATATTTGATGTTAAAACCATAACCGATGATATTTCTTAATTTTCTAATTACCATTCGTTTCAAATATTAATTTTCTATTGGCGAAACATTTACAATGGTGTCTATTTATATCTGTCAGTTATAGCTTTCCTAGATGAAAGTGAAGTTCGCTTGATATAAATAAGAAAGGGGATTTTTTCTCTGCAGTCGTTTTTCTGTACATAGAGTATGTGTAGTTCCATAACTGCAGAGCATGGGATTTGTCCTCCCATATCGGCGCCATGGACGGCTCCTCGTCTATCACCAGCAGCTTTGGATCCTGGACCTCTGCTGGTTCCCATTTTGGCAAGATTGATGATGATGGCGGTGTGGGGTTACTGAAAAATGGTTGAGAGGAAATTAAATGCGGTACCTACAAGAAGTAGTAAGGTACAGATCTAGAAAAATTAAAAATTGAAGCTAACAATATTTACATAAACACATGTAATTTAACGTTGTTTAAATCCACAAATAAGTGTATAATGAGTTTAATTTATGAGTTGCATTAATTAAGTCTGGGTCAAGCGAGTACGGATGCTTAAATCTTAAAAGTATTTCATCAAATCTTGCATAACGTTGCAGACGTTCATTCATTCGTTCACTGTAGCGAGGTAATTCATTCACTCATTCATCTCGTTGCTTCAATTTGCAAATAGTTTAATACATAACAAATGCTTGCTGTGCATATGAAAACATTCCATCTGGCGCCAAATTAAATTGTAGAAAAGAATTTATTCTGTTGTGGCAACATTGTTGTTTTATGTTGTACTTTTATTATTACATTCAAGGCTTCCCTACTAATTAGCAGGCTGTTGTGCTGAGTGGGAATTAGCGGGTACTTTGATGTTAAGTTAAGGGGATTACATATGTTGACCATTTATTTTTACACTAGATTGCCATGGAATTTATGCGAAATATTTTCCAATATTTCCATTTATATGTACCCAATTCCAGCCTCTCAAGTACGAGTGTGCAGGCTGGACTCCAGGCCAGGCAAGTAACTTTTCTAACACACGTTATAGTGACACTTATGACTGAGTAAAGGGAAACATCTTGACGAAACTTAAAGTGCGAAATCAATAATCCGGCTTGAGCAAGCGTGGTGATTAGCGCTCATTCCATGTCTGTTGATTTGACAAAGAAGCCTGTGTGCTGATAACCATGTGCCGAAATAAAGTAAATATCAATCCTACATTTTTTCTTTATAAAAGTCTGGTTTTGATAATTATTTTTTTCTATAAGAGGTCGATGTGCTTCCAAAGAAGTAATAAGTTCATACAACTTACCCGTATTTCGCGAAGTTGGTCCACATTTCAGTGATTTTGTCAATGAATTTCGTTTCCAAGTGGGCAGGCAAGCTCAGGGTACTGAACAAGTAGAACAGCTCGTCACCGTGGGCGGCGCCCGGGTAGCCGCGGAAACCGAACGCCATCTTAACGAAGTTAAGGAACCCGTCATATTGGAACTTGTAAGCATACACAGGTTTGTCCAAAGTGCGTACGAACAAGTCCATGGTAGCCACCACGGGGTAAATTATACTCGCATCACCTTCGAAACGTGAGAACTTTCTAAGCGAATCTTTATCTTTATTTATTTTCTCACCGCCCATGTACAGCTCGTCGAACATTGTAGCTATCCTCAACTTCTCCTCATGCGAAGGGAATATGAGGTCCCGCGGCAGAGCATCATAGAAGTTCACGTTCGCCAGAGTAGTTTCGTTTTCTCTACCAGTGAAGAAATAACCTTCCTCGTTGTTAAATCCAATAATTACAGGAACCTTGTTATATCTGCCCTCCCTAATCAGATTGTAAGGACTGTCGGACAAGAATCTTTCTACATTATGGATTTGCTTTTCAATGCAGGGCACGAATATGTTCTCTGAGCTAATGGTGTCACCGATCTTACGCGGCACACGATGGGACAGCAGATCGTCAGCTGACATGTTAGCGAATAGATTGTAGATTTCAACAGGGTCTTCTGTCGAATATCCCATTTGTTCGGCAAGACGGCTCGCTATGGTCAACGGCTCAAACTGCACGGACCAATGTGCCAGCGCAGACCCGCTCTGTATGATAGCTCTTTTGAACAAACCTTTAGACATAGGAGACAGTAAATGATAACCAACTGAAGAACCACCTGCACTTTCTCCAAAAATGGTTACATTATCGGGGTCCCCTCCAAATGCTCTTATATTTCTTTGCACCCACTTGAGAGCTTCGACTTGATCTTTCATGCCAACATTGCCGGGGGCTTCCTTAATGCCTAGGCAGAGGAATCCTAGAACTTCGACTCTGTAGTTAAAGGTAACTAGGATAATTCCATGTTTGACAAGAAACTTGGGTCCGTAAACGAAGGGGGATCCGGAGCCGTCTCTGAAACCTCCTCCATGGATGAAGACCATGACGGGTAGGAGGGAGTCGCCGATCTCCACGGGGGTGTACACGTTGACGGTGAGGCAGTCCTCCTGGCCGAGGATGCGGGTGCCGGCGAAGCGCTGCTTGCACCGGATGTGTTCATTGTGAGCACTGAACACGCCATCCCACGTTGGGTTCGGTTTAGCTTCCTGGAAATTGTATTTTTTTCTTGCTTTAATTGAGATTTTAATCTTTGAGCACAGTAAAGAGGAACATTTGAATTATTGAATGTATATCAACGTATAACAGCTATGACTGGCTGTGACATTCCATTAAAAATGTATTGCAACAATTAGCCAACACTTCGCAATATATGGTGTGATTAGTAGCAATCACAAGTAGATTAGCGGCCGCGGCGACGTAACGTACCTACATTATTAACGTGGACTATTACTGCCCTTCACTGGAACTCCTATAATTGTTTCTGAATACTTCAGACCAATAATATGGATTAATTGGATCGGCGACACTGTTTTAATTGATATTACCTAAGTAGCTGTATTTTAGAGGTACTTCAAAAAGGTTTGCGCAAGAAATGCGTCAAACATAATATGTAGGAATGGTGTGATTTTTAATCGGAGAAGGATATAATAAAAATCTAATATCGAGCGTACCACAAATGTAAACGGGAGGAAGCACAGACTATGAGTGTTATCATCGAATTAAGTCTAGAAACAGTTAATAAACTTACTTGGAACCTGTGCTGAACAGTAGCATAAGGTATGGAGAAGTACTGTAAGTGTGAGCCATCAGGAGCCACCGACCCCCGGGCTTGTCCCCCAGTGAGCTGCACCGGCGCCGTCGGCTGCGGCACCAGCGGAGCTATCCACAGCGAGATCAGCACCAGCAGCTTCAGACTTGACAACGACTTCAAATAATTTTTCATTTTCAAAACACCAATCTATCTGAAATCAACCAAAAAGAACGTATATATACACATTAATTTAGAAACGTAGACTATTATCAACCCGTAGCAGTGCCTTCGTACGAAGTAACCACGGGAACAGTTAGTATTATTATTAATTTATATATAAAAATGTTCGGTTTTAACTGGTTGGCCTTTAATTTTATTAAGTATAGTATCTTTCAAATAAATAAGCGTCCATAACCAGTTGCCATGTATTTTTGGAACACCGGTTATGTTTTTTATAATTTAAGCTACGTGTACATGATTAAAGCACACACACATATATGCATGCGTCTGTGTTTGGAGAGCATATTACAAGTATTAACTTATGCTTGAGTTTATGAAGTATTTGCATTGAGTAAACCGGTGATCTAAATTAAATGTTTATTGGCATAGCATTGCATAGTTGTGTCATAGTGCAGTTAAATATCTTAGAAGAGGTGCAACTTGATGCGGTGAGAGTTTTTAGTATAATGATACTCGTATAAGATACTATCACGAATTAATTAGGTTATTATAGAAAATAGTTTTCAATTTATTTGTTTCAAAGTTTAGGAAGTTCCTTATTTATCTTGTGCAGCTTTAGATCATATACATTATCAGATTAAGATCATAATCATTGTAGTGTTGTACCTATATTTAATTTACATTTTATTATTGTTTAATTATGACGTATCTGCTTGACATAATTGCTCTTAACTTCTCACTTTTCATTAGAAAAAGTACTGCGTCGGTGATCAAACCTCCCGGAGTTATGTTTACTAAGTTTGTAACGAGAACTCATTTGTCCAAGTGAGTCAAATTCAGTCAAATAATGTTGGCAGCTAAACATAGGAGTCGGTAGGCCTTGACGCTCCACCGCCCAACATTTTGTTTGACATCATTTGACATTTTTGGAATGAAAGAACATAGAAACAAAAAAAAGGCGTTAGTTGCCTGAAATGAAAAAAAAACAAGGTAAAACACAGAATAGTAGTATACCTACACTAGTCATGTCTTCGAATATCGGCGCTCGACATTTGTTTATTTGTTAGCGCGGGCGGCGATGCAGGACTTGCAGAACTCAGGTCTCACTAGATTCGTAAGCTACGCGAGTCTTATCGATCGATAATTAGCTTTACATATCCGTAATAAATGATAATCGTATATCACATAGCTAGATAACGTCCACTGTGACAATATTTATAATGCAACTCACGCGGTGCAGCTTAGCCTACTTACATGACTCACATGTCACTAAACTATTACACTTTGTTATAAAACTTAAAGTTAACACGTGTTGTTATGTAATTAGAGTTGATATTAGATTGTACAAGGGTTGAACGAGATGGTTACTTTCTCAGCGCAGTAGCGACGCGTATGGCCGCGCGTCTGCCCGTCGCTTGAATGCGCGTGCGACGTCAACCGGTTGACATAAAGTGACACGATTTTACCGCAACTTGCTAATCGGCCGGGAACCATTGTTTGTGTTTTATTCGGTGTTTTTTGGTTACACTAATTACATATTAAAATTAGTCTAAGTAGGTATGTCTGTCTATGGACTAACAATTTAACTCCGGGAATTACCGAGAATGAAATAATTGCTCTTATTAAATACCAACACAATATACATAAAGTACTTAATAAAGTTTACAACTTGGTAATGTTATTTATATCTACATATAAACTATGTAATAGTTAGCAGGTACTTTGTGCCATATCCAGCAGTTCAATGAATTCTTCTCATGTGTGGAAAATCACGAATGTGGGTTCGAATCCTGGCAAAAACGATTTTAACAAATCTTGGTCACCAGGATTTGTTAAAATAATGGTAAAGGTAAGTTAGGAAACAATAATGATGACATTACATACATACATACGCTGAGCAGGTATGTTGATCATAGAAATATAAGGTTGTATCTACTGTTATGCACATTGTGGAATCCAGCAGATAATGGTATGGAGATTAAAAGTGCCTATTAATCTGCATTGGCTACTTCGTGTCCGCAGTTGAAGGGACAACAAGGGTACAGGACGGATATCAGTAGAACTTGAGTTAGTTCTTCATACCGTACCACATATACGTATGTATATGGTAAAAATAAGGTCTCCATGAAGTTAAAAAACGACGGTATGTAAAACCGCTGTTTCTATGTACGGCACCTACAGCGCCTATGCGCATGTATAGGTAAACTACGGAATAATAACGAGGGTAAATAACCCTGATACACCAGCACAATAAAAAGTTAGTTAAACTTAATTTAAATCTTATTTAACATGCAAAAGACTGCACATCAGAGTTCATAAAATTATTAAACATTCTTTACTTTTTTACCCTTTATATACACAATATTGGTAATCTGTTTTCACATTTTAAATTATTGATTTATTAGTTAACAAAACATTGTTTAAATTTAATGTAGAACAGTACTATAAAAACAGTAATATTAAGGAAAATTATTATAATTATAAAATCAAACTATATATTACGTACATGCGCGCGCACCGCAAAACGCACGTTAACAATGTCAGGGGACTAAGATGAACGTATTATGCCTTAATTTCGTTTAATAAATTTAATCCATCGCTATTATTTAGTTATTCTTTATTGGGAAATAATTCCGGTCAACAGATAAGGAGACGCAATGAAAATAAGACGCACGCGTAAAATGTGACCCTTTGTGGGCCATAAAACAAACGTCTGACTACAGGTATTTTACGTCGTATTTTTATTTTTTGTCTACTAATTTTCTTTCTTTTTTAGTTATTTTTTTAGAAAAATAGCCCTACACGTATCTACGCAATTAGATGCAAATGCACATAGCCACACAATGTGCAACTGTTTAGCCTACTCACATGACTCCTATATGTCACAAAACGATTAAAAATGATTCCACTTTTCTTATAAAATTTCACCAATTAAAATGAACAAGTGTTGTAATGTAATTAGTTGATTTGTAAGGGTAGAAATATTTACTTTCTCAGCGCAGTAGCGACGCGTATGGCCGCGCGTCTCACCGACGTCGCTTGAATGCGCGTGCGACGTCAACCGGTCTACTTAAACTGACACGATTGTGGGGATAGAGGTAGGCTCCATCGTGGTGATGGGGTCAAAGTGTAAAGAGCCAGTTAAATTAAGGATGGCTGTATCTCTGGGCGTGGTTAGCCTGCTAGTCTAGGCAAGATGTCTGGCGTTGAGGCGCCTGCTAAAATAACCGAATGGCTCAGCCCGAAGAGGAAATCAAGATCAAGGTTGCTCGTGTCAGTGTAAATAAACACTCAATCGACAACCATTAAAAATAACTAACTGTAACTTGCGTTAGGTCAGTATTTGTTTGTTTAGATTATTAAGAAATCTCAACAAATCGACGCAGCAGAAATAAAAATCCAGTCCTGCGAAATAATAAGAAATTTGCTTTCTGTTGACGATATGGATAAATAAAAAGATACTACTTACATGAAAAAGATGCATCCAGTCTTCTTTTCTAAACAGGAAAAGTTTATGTTAAATATTTAATTTGACTGGATGTAAGAGCACTAATTTTTTTGTTAGAGAACTAATTGTGCAACAGATGAGTAACCAGATTTATATAGCGTTTAAGTTTATAATTTACTTTTAATTACCTTATTCTGATAACAAAGATAACGGTTATCAAATCCGTGTTCTATATTTATAACTAGCTGATGGATGACCCGCGACATTGTTCGCGTTTAATTTGGGTTAACCAATTTCGTTTTCTGAATTAGTCAATTAAAAACTTAGTCTTCATTCCGACGTTGAAATAAAAACAAATAAAAAAATATTTTTAATTTTACCTCCTTTTAAGGCTGTTAGGATACACATACTCGTCTCGTACTTTTTCAAGTCAATCTACTCGGGCCTAATAGTAAAATTTTACTGTCGGACAGTGCTTACACGTACAGTATTTACAGTACTGGCTTCGGAACATAATTTGGAAGCGTTTCTGTAAGTTGGATCTTTGACTTATCATCGGTCATGCAAATATTTATATTTTTTTATTTTAAACTTAATAATTATAAGGTACAGATGCCAGCACATCAAGCTTATTTTTACTTTAATTTACTTTAATTTCCTTAATTGATTTTCAAATATCAAATGTAATCATTGCAGTCTCTCATGTGACATAGTAGCTTATTGTAAATTCGATAATAATCGCTTATATAATACGCATGTTTTTGTGTGAATTTGAAAACTTCTTCTATAGAAGTAAATGCTAATGTAAGTAGTTTTCGTAGCTCTTTTTTATGAAAATTGATTTACGAAATGTAGTACGAGTATTCTCATAAACTTGGGAGATTATTTGTATTAGGGAAATTAATCTATAGCTAGAGACATCATTTAGTTACCTTTCTTAAATATTGATTAAAATTTGATCACGGATAGTTTTAGATTATTGGAAAAGATACCAGTCGATATTGATTGATTTATCAATTAATATCGGCTTAGTATCGGGACAGTTATTGGTGCAACTAATTTGATAATTTGTGTGTTTATCTGGTCATATCCAGTTGCGTTACTATCTTTGAGTGACCTTATCATACGGAGTATTTTTATACACATTAAGTTACGGTATAGACACTATGGGCATAATATTTAATATCCCTACGTAACAACCACATAGGTAAAATAAAATAAATGTTAAATCAACTGAGTTGTTTTTGTTTTAGATATGGAATCAGGAGTATAGAAATTGGTCAGATTTTAAGAAACGACCTAGTTGACGCAATAGCCAGACTGCTGAACTGAAGGTACTGGGTCCGATTCCTGGTACGATCAACATTTGTCTGTTGAGCATATTTGTTGGCTGTGTTCTGTAGTATATCAGTAGTTATGAAGTATGTATATCAGTTGTGTTAGCCGTCATAACACAAACTTATCAACTTTGGGGCTATCTGTAGCTGAAATGGTGTCCCGACAATAAATTAAAAGGTATAATAGCCGTAACATGTAAACATAGTATGATTTGATATAACAGGAAAGTTCAAAGATTTTAAAACATAAAATTTAAACTAAGTGTTATTAAACTCAATGATGGAGTGTTTATTATAGAATGAAGGCTGATCAAAGTTCACGGAAAGATTTGGTAGCAGTCTTCCTCAATATTTGTTAAAATATTAACATTTAATAAAATAACACAATATGTTTTCATGATGTACTGAGTGAATTAAAGAAAAACTGCTACAGTTGGATACAGTCAATGTTGTATTAAAGTATATTTTCTTCTAGATAATTAGGTAAATTACAGTATAATTAGTTTGACAGTCACACAATGGCATTGAGTCAAATGATTAAAGTACGCACGAACCGCGCACTCCGCGGACGTACACTGTGTTAATATTTTGAAGAAATTTTGTAAATAAATGTAGTTATGTGGATTGTCGTACGTGTAACCTTGAGACTATAGCAATAAAAGTGCACGGTGATCGCAGATAATATAAAACTGGATAAGTGTTAGTATTTTGGTCGAAAATGTCATGTGGGTCTGTTTACATACTGTGATTGTTGCTTGACTGTCACAAAATAGTATTAGAGTATTCTAGCTTCTAGATAATACGTCACCCGACTTGTATTGTGTGCTAATATTTAGTCTGGATTAGCGTTTCCTGAGATTAGACGTTAAAAAACAGATGTAGTTTCTCATTCCGATAAGAAGAATAAATATTTCTGGCATTGAATGTCGCGAACCTTGAATAGATAAAGATAACAGGTTCACTTCGTGGGTTTCACCTTGGCGACCGAACTTTGACCTCTCATTCACGAATGTTGTTAAGCAATATCATTACCTTAAAGCCCTTATCCAGTGTTTACTAATTCCGTGTGGTTTCGATCGCGGTACGTGTGTGATTTGCGAGTGTTCCCTTGACATATCGATCGCGGGCGATGTATTATTGATGCGATTAGTCCGTCCACATAGATTTCCTCCGCGTTATTCAACTCGTGAATATGTTTTGTATACTGATGGTGTAAGTTGTACTACATTAGTTTTGTTTTCATTGAGCATTCAGTAAGTAGAAAGATAATGTCGCTAATCATTTCTTTCTTGTGGTTTAGTAGTTCTTCGATTTTGAAGGTAATCCGCGGATTATGCAGCGCTATCTTAATACTTTTGTTATATCGTTTGTAAGACCGGCTTCGTTGTTTAAATTTGTTATTTTTTTCTTATTAGAATATGTGTCCAGAATTTTCTCATGAGAAGTCTCTCGTTTACATTTTTTACCGCAATTCGTCATATAAACGTCAATAAATAAACTTTGCATCACCTGGTTTCTTCAATGTAACTAATGACTGCCTGAGGTAGATAACAACAATACCCCGATACGATATCAAACAGCTGTTCAGACTGAAGCGAGCGTGTCATAATCAGAGATAACACCCATCCAAAGGCCGAAGGTGCACTCATAACTTGAGCGTGAACAATTGCTTTCAGTTGTCATAAAGTATCCATACGCGAAAGACTGTCATTGATGGAAAAAAGGGCGAAAATGTGTCAGATGCGATACTGTAGCTAAACTGTAGTTGTTAATGGACCTGTGACGAGAGTACAGTGATGTCTGTGTTCTGTGTGAAGTGGTTGGTGCTGTGGTCGCTATGGGCCGCGCGGCTGGTGCGACAGCCGACTGACACCCTTCACATAAGCAATGGCCCCGTGAGAGGCACCATCAGCCCCGATGGCTCCCATAGGAATTTCCTCGCCATACCTTATGCTACTGTTCCTCATCGGTTTCAAGTAAGTTCTAATGAAACATAATTAGAATAAATCCTCTCATTCATAAAGATTAGTTTGATGACCTAGAGTCTAGAGGTCTATTAGCAATGAATATCAATGATGTATCGAATTAGGTAGATGAGGATTAACATAAATGATTAAGTTCAGCAATACAAAGTCCAAAATTTAAACTTTTGGCGATATATGTTATCAATTTCGTTATACGTACAATATAAAAAATATTGAAAGAATATGGACTTAGTCAGGGATACGGGAGTAGGGAACAAACACTTCAAAAACACTCAGATACGATTGTTTTCAGGATCCAGGTCCAGAACCGACATGGGAGAGGACCTTCGAAGCAGTCAATGAAAACGTGAGATGCATGCAGAGTGTAGCAGACACCTGGACTGTCGGCGGCACCGACTGCCTCACCCTCAATGTCTACACACCCTTAGGTGCTACTCCCGACTCCAAGTTACCGGTCATGACATTCATCCATGGAGGAGGGTACTTCAAGGGCTCGGGCAGCATGTTACTCTACGGCCCCAACCACTTGGTAACTAAAGGTGTCGTATTAGTTACCATTAATTACAGACTAAACATACAAGGCTTCCTTTGCCTTCGCATCAAAGAAAATCCGGGCAACGCGGCAATGAAAGATCAGGTCGCTGCTCTCAGATGGGTGCAGAAGAATATAAAGAAGTTTGGTGGAGATCCTGATAATGTCACGATATTCGGTGAAAGTGCTGGTGCTGCGTCTGTATCCTTCCACCTTTACTCTCCAATGTCCAAAGGACTTTTCCACAAAGCAATTACTCAAAGTGGATCAGCGCTAGCTCCATGGGCTTATCAATTCAAACCCGTGTTTTTAGCCAGTTTGTTGGCTAAGGTCATGTTGTATGAGTCACAGGATCCTCATGAACTATACAAATATTTCATGACGAAGTCTAACCAGGAGCTCATTCTGACGAGGGTGCCAAGAGCAGAGGGTAATATTGTCACTTCTGAAATATTATATACGCCATGTACAGAAAAGCCAATAGAGGGCGTGGAACCATTTTTAACCGGCTTCCCTTATGATCTCCTTACCAAGGGAGAATATAATAAGGTTCCTATGATCATAGGTACGAACAATGAAGAGGGCTTACTGATACTAAACATGGATAATGACACGATGATACCAAATGTTAAGTTCGAGAAATCTATGCCAAAGAATTTGGAAATTCTTGACGCAAAAACTAAGCAAGAAGTAGCTGCCGAGCTAGAACATCTGTACATGGATGGGGATGAAATTTCAATGGATTCCGTTGTGAAAATATCGAAATGGTATGGAGAGCCCACTTTAATCCTTCCATCGTTGGTTGAGACGGAGATAATTTTGAAGACTTCGGATCAGCCGGTTTATAACTACCAGTTCCGGTATTCGGGCTGGCGCAATATCCCGAAGATGTTCATATCGAGCAAGCTGCGGGCCGTGGCGGGGGCGACCCATGCCGATGATCTCTTTTATCTATTCTCGCAGCATTTCATATTTTCAAATTTCGAAACGAAGATGATAGACCGTGTGTCGACGCTGTGGACGAACTTTGCTAAATATGGGTAAGCATACATTGTCATTGTTGATATTCTATTCGCTTACAGGAAAATACAATTAATTTTATGTTTAGAGATAAAAAGATAATGAGTAAATTGCATCTGGTTTTAATTACCTGTTAGACAATTATAAACAAAGTAGTTTATAATCATCTAACATGACTAATGGTTAATTTATCTCTAAGAGGATAACCCTACGTTCGTCGTATATGAATACCATATTATTAAGATAATTTAGCAATTACTGAAATTTAAAAAAGAATTAAATTATTGTTTGTGATAAGTTATGCCATAACTGTTGACTGTACCAGTTTCCCAGTAATATTAAATCTGTTTGATGTTCTTCCTTCAGTTTTTTTTTTTTTTTGTTTTCAGTGACCCAACTCCAGCAGACTCTGGTACACCCATCAGGTGGGCGAAGACCAACAGCTCAACACCAACATCCCTGGTCATAGACGCGGAGTTCTCTACCGCTCCTCTCTGGTACAACGACCGGTTGAAGTACTTGAGAGAACTTTACTCCAAGTTCAGAAGGAAAAGATAACGACTACCTTTAGATTAGACTTAGAAAATAAATTTAATTTATTTCATAGGGATTTTTAATCAGATTTTTGCTCACTTAGCCAGAAAGTCTTAAAAAAAATTCCTAGTGTTTTATTATTGTAAACAATTCTAAAGTCAAGTAAAGAACAAATAATACAAAGTCCTAAGTATAATGAAGGTGGATTGAATACTGAAAAGTTTTTAAAATTTTTTGTGAAATAATAGGTCAACATTGTAATGTCAAAACATTGGATTAAGTTAATACTGCTATAAAATTAATTAGATCCATTTGTTTCAAAAAGTAGTCAATTACCGACAATCATGATCTTTCATCCTAACTACGTATTCCTATATATTGAAATCAAACTTCGAATAAGAAAAGCGGAGGTGGAGCCATGGTGTTGAATTAGCTTCAGCAACTACTGTCATTTGGCAAACTCCGCCTTTACGTATTGACCTCGCCTCGTAAACCAGAGGGACACTCGAGTGCATCCCCTAATTAGGACGGCCAGGACCTTCCGGGGTCGACCAAGTGGAACTTTGAACATTACCCGACCAGGAATTATTTATTTTATTGCCGGAATGAAGACTCACCGATGCGTTGAGAATTTCTTCAGCGCACGTCTGGGCTTTCATTAATTTTGGAAGTCCATTAAGGGACTTTCATCGAACCAGTTCTATTAACATTTTGATGCAATTCCATTGTTCAGTAAACCGGTTTTAAAATTAAAATTGTTTGCCGATAAACGGTGTTTTAATACTCTCTTTGTTTCTGCGTTAATCCCGGCTGAAAGCGAATCGAGCGCCTTTACAGCGAAACATAAAACGTGCAGCATTGGAGACTTGGTAATCGGCAATCTTAAACCCGTACGTAGCGACGTTCCGTAGGTACCAACAGAAACTAAATTTCCGGTATTTGAGAAAGTAAGCCGCTTACCGTGTCGGTCTCTTATTAAAGCTCGCTTGAATGGGGCTGGCCGAATGAATGAATGTTTGTGAAACTATCCGGCTTAATCTTGGGCCCTTTCGGTCCCCCGCGGTAAGCTGCTCTGTAAATAGGCGAAAATCGTCCCGCAGACACATCGGCGTGTTTGCTATTGTTTGCTATTTAATGAGAAACCTTTTTAAAAAAGTTAATGGGAATTTGGTGGCTTTCTGCCTGCCGTAATCTGGGATTGCCTGAGATCTGAGGACTTCAGATCTCACTTCACACGTAGCGAGATTATCGAGTGCCTTTCACAAGTTCTGAGACTCGTCATTTAGTCTTTCAAAACGTGAACAAAATTTGTGAAGAAAATCCGAAACTTGTTTAGCAAGTTTATGAAACGCGCCCTCATTTGGAACTTGTTTAGGTTTGCAAGAAAATTGCGATAAAACAAGCTAAACGGAAATACTTTCGGGATGAAAGTAACAGACAGAATGGACATTGATTTGGGAGACGAGTTTTGGAAGTACGTAAGTAAGTCTTTAGGTCTTTTGAAAGTTTCAGAAGTCAAAGCGTTAGTTATGACGAATGTTCGCCGCATAACGTAGTTAGCGAATATACGAAAATAAATCCAGAAAAATTCAGTTAAAAGCGCCATAGAACCAACAGGGGAAAAATCATCGGCTACCTACGAAAAAAATATCCTTAAAATACCGCCTATCCCTGAAAATACCCGTAATCCAGAGCAGCGAGTACTATTTACCATAATCCTGTGTTATCGGGCGAGCGCACACCGACATATTTCGCCGGCCGCTGCCAAAATGGCCCACTAATGGTGTATCGACGACTGCTAGTGTACGGCTAGCTTTATTTTAGCCGCGATAGGAGGGGTGAGTCGGCTCTTTCTAAAACACCTGCGAATGGATTATAAGCTGTATGGGCTCGGGTTTAATCTGTACCTAAGCGAAGATTGTTTTCGTCGGTTACAATATCAAAATGAACTTCAGAGTATCTGAAAAGTTCAAGTTCAACATAGCTAACGATGTAGTGGCAGTCTATTCGCAAGTATGACGAGTTTAACATAAGTGTACAGCATAATAATAAGAATTTCAAACTTAATAACTTGTTTAGTTGTCTAGTTTTTGAACCTGTACAGTGTGGAAAAAAATGTCCTCTGGTGACGCTATTAACTTGCAGCACGTTGTCATTGCATGATTCCGTGTAGAACCTTGGAATAAACTTGTAGCGATAACTTTTTAAGTATGCAAGCATTGGACTTTGTCCAGGACAATCGCAAGTCATTGGCCAAACGAGTATAAATTCCGAGTTGTATTGCAGTTTATCAGAAGAACTGCTTAACGAAGGTAGATATAATTACTTGCCTCACTCATGCGAAGGATGTACATATATCAATGCTGCTAGATATTTCTCAGGAACCTAGGATACTGACATCTGCTCACGATGATGCTATGTACAGGCGCCAGCACATCAAGCTACCCTAAACTGTCAAATCTTCTCAATCATCTTAAAAGCATATGCTTCTGAGATAAAGTTGAAAATCTATTAAGGAAATTTGACAGATTAGAGTAGCTTGATGTACTGGCGTCTGTACTTCTTAGGAAAGAAAATGTGATGAAGAGCGCTTTGGGTTTACTTAGAATCGCATTTATTACATCAACTTTGTTGGTCATTTAGTTTAATTTTATAACTTTTTTTCTATTGTAACTTTAGTAGTAACAGTGGTTTAATAATTGGCTATTCAACGTGGGACGTAAGCGTGGTTGACGGAAAGTATGTATGTTTGATGGCAGAGCTATGCCTGTTTCTTTTTAAGTGGAAGGAGTTTCAGACTTTTATTGAGTAAGACTCGCATTTCTTCCTTCAGCACCCTCTGCTGTAACTCTTGCGAAAAATCTGATGAATGCGAGTATTTTATTGAAAAAAATCTTCAATAAAAATACAAAAAGATCGTATTCGGTACCCACACAACTATAGCAAATCTCTGTTATTTCCGCGAGTGTCCATTTTGTACAGGATCTAACTCCTTTTGTATACAACATAAAGATATCGCGTTTCCGATGGACCGTGCCTTTTGCCTGGAGGCGAGGCGCACAAACACGGACTCGAGGCCGCGATCACCGGGAGGAAACTATGGCTAAACCGGGATAAACCATGTCCTCTCCAAGTAACAGCTAAACAATGTAGTTGTTGAGTAAATGTGCGTTTATGGTATGATGGCTCAATATTATCAGACATCCTTGCCACACTGAGGTAAAACAAAACATGAACGCCTGACATGCCCTCAGCGTTTAGAACGCAATCATATATCACTTTTATATTCTTCTGCAATCTTTTATCAAAATTCGATTCAAAAATCCGAACTGACATCCCCGCAACTCGATACCGAAATATTAAAATCGATTTACGGACGGTTTTTCATGCCGTGACAAACCGACGACCTCTCCTATCGGATTCAATTCCCTACATTATCTACATAATAAATTTCACGCGAGTATGTTCGTAGGTTTAAAGCGAAACGTTCGTAGTTATCGTTTCGAGTTCGTACCATTTATCTTGGCGTTAATTGTTAAACCCGAGGTGGGACGTTAATGTGAGTACGGACTTAGCGGTAACGGTGGCCGAAATTTGCTGAAGATAAACTAAAAACGGTGGCACTGTCATACGACAATAACCTCGGCGGTCGACTACAAATCTGGTGAAATAACCGAGAAGGGTCCAACGGCCAGGGTACAGGCGATAGCGGTTATAGTTTTAATATTGTCTGTGTTTTGTTTATCTCTAGGGGTCCTGCATTCTTCTTTATGCATGCTGACCCCTTGTTACCGACTTCCCAAAAAGCTGGCTTTCAATTCGCATAGCCTTTTCCCAATGTTTTTCCTATGTTCGGCTTACAGTCTAACCGAATGCTTGGGAACAGTTTCACATACTGGCCCCCTCCAATCAGTTACCTGGGCAACTCAAAACAGTCGGTTTTCAAACTTTCCTACTTCTACCTACCCGTGATGACTGCCACTGGAAGTACATAATATGATAGCCGGGACCTTCGAAACATGCCTGGTGGTGGTCACCAATTCAGGCACTGACCACCTTAAGCGCTGTTCAACCTTATGGTATATCGACTTATGCGGCCGTTAGTTAGCCGTGAGCTCCTCCTTATTTTAAATTGGACAAAATGTTATACAGAGAATTTCTATGGTCTGCTGCCTGTCGCTGGTTTGTTTGTATTCAAGCTAACAAATGCCCTCTGAATGAGATATTTAAGAGGTAAAAATTTAATCGCTATCTTTTGTACTGTGAACCCTCGAATTTACCGGACACGTGCAAAAATGTCCCCTATTCGACCGGCATTACTCACCCTATCTACCTCCTAATGCCGTCTATAAATATTGCATATGATAGCCTCCGCGCCACTGCCCGTCCCCAAGTGCGGTCAGCGCGATGTTTGTATTAATCGTTACTTAACGATTTGTTTATATTTTTGGAGTACAAAACAGAGTGTTTCAGGGAAAGGCTTGCGGCTTAGTGCCCTTATCATCCCTTATTTCAATTCATTTGCCATCTTTGTTGTCATGAGGTGCCAAGTGATAACTAGGAATGGCCATATAAACACTTTGCACTAACAATTGCAGCCACATTTCATTCACACCGTACTTTCTATGATATACATATGTAGGTAAGTAGGTGTGGATGCATATAAAAACTGTTGTATTTATTCGATACTTTGTACTTAAGCTATGTCCACATCGTAGGTTTTGTCGACAGAAACAAATATACATATATGTGTCTACAAGTCATAAGCCAAGGGCATGACATGACCGATTTGAGTAGCGTAACGCGTGTTTCTAAATAGTTACTCTACTCTTATTAAATAGATTATTGGTTGCACCATGCTACATCAAATTACTAAGAAAAATAATGACATAGAATGAAATGGGAAACTCGTGCATGATGCTCGTATCAAAAAACATGGTTTTTCTATTGATTTATGTTAAGTTACTTTAGAAAATCCAATATGTACTGATATATATCAGACGTACATCTTTTATACTTAAGAATTCAGATTCATATACGTAATACGTATAGACGTAAGAATTCGTCACTCGTGTTGAGAAGTTACGTGCGCCTGACGTATTTTTGTTAGCAATTACTCGCACGAGCGTGAGAAACTACAAAAATAGTTAAACAAAAGAAGTATCTCAGTTTTTCTTATGAGGAAATAGTTAATAATTCCTAATGTCTATTGCTGTGTTATATTACAAGGTTTGTTTCTTTAATGCTTCTAAGCACAAACATACAATTTAAGATAAGGTGTGAGGATAAGACATACTTATGCACATTTTTTTATAAAGTACGTACATACATAATAGAAGTGGTTAAGTTAGATATAGGATTATAATGTACTTCTTCAACATTTATCTCTTGCAGATCGTATAAAAATTGAACGTAGCTTGCTCAGCTCTAGCTTATATTATTGTGTATCAGTACAGCTGAAATTAAGCAGTTAGCGCCATTTTGATACAATAATTTATAATGTTCAATACACACATAGCTACAGACCTAATAAAGATGATGGACAGGAATGTATCAGGTATCTAATTAGCGTTTATAATTACATAATAATGATTAGTTAGACGTATGTAATTACACGAGTGTTGCCTAACATGTAGTACACGCCGTGAGAGCGATTGAGAGGTGATTGATTAGCCCTAATTAGTAATTACGAGTTCTAGATCAGGTGGCAGATTAGCCTGTGTCTGATCTGTTATGATTTACTGATTGCGTTATTATTGAGCGGCTGCAGTGGATTGGCGCGTCGCTACAATTACTACATCAGATTGAGTTCCATTACAAATATACATCTAGTGTAGGTATAGGTATAGACTACAGACTGTGTAGTAACATTGCCATTTATGCGCGTACCTTGTCAAAGGAAGATTATACGTCTAGGCTAGACCTTAACCAGACCTATATCATCAGATACATTTTGATAGATTCGTCTTAGATGATCCTAAATAAATGTACCTATTTTTACGCGACACTCGCTAGAATATGCAATCTCAGTATTTATCTACTTATTCAGTCTAAAAGGAAAACTGGTGTACATGTTATACTGGTATACACTTATGCACTATACAATTCAATATTTTAAACCACTCTTTTAACACACGCGATACATTGGCGGCATTGCTTTGATGGTGGCACCATCACATTACAATTCAAGTGCACTAGCCGCCGCCAGTACTGCGGGAGAGTACTCCACTAGCCTCGCTTGATAATGACGGCATCAGTTTCAATCGTCATTTGACGCACAGGCGTCAATGGCCCTACGTCATTGAGTCATTGATATCGAGCTAAGTAATACCAGCAGTTGTGTACGGACAATGGTGTCAGCTTGTCATGTGCGACGTGTGTACAACAATGCCTGTTATTGGTAATCTTGATTGTAAATGTCAATCTGATGTAATTGTATCAACTACCTGCTCCACGTGGCTTTGCTTGCATCCTAAAGGAACTACTTAGTGTTTCAAAATCATTTAACGGTAACACACGGCAAATAAAACTAGATAATCAAAAAGGACAGTATAACTTAGTGATGTTTTTGGTGATATATTTGTCAGAAATACATAATATTAATCGCTATACACTAGGGTAGGCCCCAATGCTAAGGTCACCGCATCGCAGTGGTTAATACGGCGTGTCGTGATTTATGTCCCGGGTTCGACGCCGCCCGGATATGATTATTGTACGTTACAAATCATTACTGCCTACCCATTTACGTAGCGTTATGGTATGTTTGCTTTATGTATTGCGAAATATGCACTGTATATCATTGTGGTATTTTGTGATGATTCGGGAGAAGCAAATAATTATGTCATTTGTCTTAGCTATGTATTATGTTTGGTATGTGGAGCAAATGACTGCGGGGAAGATTTATGAAATTATTTATATTAACGCTAACAATGTTAAGTAAATGTATTCATTCAGTAGATCTAAATATTTTCAGTTTACAGAAAACAACAATTTTATATACCTCTAGGCTTTCTAATTGCAAGTTCTATAAAACCTTATAGGTATATAGCAAGTTAAGTATTAAATACCTTTGACGTATATGTTTTAAGTATGAACAAAAGCATAACCTACTTCAGTTTCAGCAAACCTTTAAACGAAAGAGCCTATTTTAAAACTATTCGCCACAAAGGTTAACCCTAATTAGCTATTAACAGCCAAAATTCGCTCTCGAGCGTTTTGCTCTTAAAATATGAGCAGGCGCTTTAGTTCTTTAGAAGTTGGTTGTAAAAATTAAAGGGCCTTCTAAAGACGTGGAGGGTATGTGGGTATATTTCTATTTGAACGTTAGTAAGGGTGTGTAATATGTAATTAAGTTAATTAGCGGGCGTCATATACGGTTTAGTTAGGGCTGAGCCTCGGCTAAGGGTTGGGGGGTCGTTGCAACTAGATACGAGGGCAAATACAGAAGGTTGCGGCATAAGGTCAATAACATTGCAGGTTTGTGCAAATATCAACTTCAAAAAAATATACGCATAACGCAGCAAAATTATTGTGTGTCTTTTTGAATAGAATTTTATTTTAATTTCTTGAAATTTTCAGTTATACTAAAGTTAAAGAAGATCTTGAATAACAACGAGTTGGTTTAAAAATTTATGTTAAAATAATTCTAGGATTAATTAAACACTGAAGTATTGTATATCTACTCCCACGTTTTATTTATTTCTAGGCAAGGGCCCTTTATTTATTTCTGTAACGATACATATATTCATTAGCACATTCAGTGGTTTTATGAATTCGCTGATTATTGGTGAGTCTGAGCCGGCGATTAGCGGCTGGTATTTATAACTAATTTAATCAGGCCGCGGGCGGTAACTCGCTACATTCGCAGAACCCTAATTAAACATAATTAGGTACATAATAAGTAAACACAACCGTGGGGTGTCATCGTGAGGTATCATGGGTGCGTGTGGTAGAGACGTATGATTGTTCCGGATCGTGGTCAACAATTTAAACTAACCTAAATAAATCTGTCTTTATATGCTAAAATATATAAAGCTGAAGAGGTTATCGTGTGTTTGCTTGAATGCGCTAATCTCAGAAACCGCTGGACCTAATAGAAAAATATTTTCAGTATTGCATAGCCCACTTATCAAGGAAGGGTACCTTTTATCCGAGGGTGTGGACTTCCAAGGGACGATGTTGAAACTGCCAAACCTAAACTCAAATAAACCCAAAGAAACTGACGTATAGTTTAACTTGGGTGGAAGCTGGATCGGGCAGGTAATTGCATTACATGTGAATGTTGATAGAAGTCTTATTAATGTCATCATAAAACAAAGCTTTGACATCGAGATAATGCAATATTTGCTCAATCGTACATCATAATTCCGGCGAGCAGCATAATTAATCAAAATTAAATATCTAGCAGACATAGTGAGGTGACAACACTCCAAACAATAGCATCAGCCAGACGGCTTTTTGTTCCCGCAGGTCACAGACCTCAGAAACAACACAGCTTCTTAGAAATCTAGATTTATTTTAATGTCTACCTTTTTGTGGGAATCCGAAGTATGCGCGTTTTAGAAAGTCCTGATTGTCAGAGCGACGGAGCTCGTGTCTGTGTCAAACGATATCGCCTGCGCTGAGATATGTGTCTGCATTTTTATGTTCCACTATTTTTGTATTATTTTTGTGTTTCTTATCGTTTGTTTCTGGTATTGTTGTTTTGTATTTATATATGTCAGTTAGAGTTTATTAGAAATTTTGTATGACTAGTTTCCGCTAGCGGTTTTACCCTCGTCCAGAGAGAAGTAGGTTATTCTCGGAACCGGCTAAATTGTAGTTTATTCTGTATTCTTTAGCCTTTCTACATATATATTTATATATATAATAGAAAAGTTCCTAATTTAAGTAGTTCGTAGAAAATTATCTCCTTTTTGATATTCATACTCACCTTGAACGTCGATAAAGAAATACACCAAAAGGCCACGAGTAGTGGTCGTTTGGTGATTGATATTGAACATATTACCACCGCAAGGAGATGTGTTTTTAACTCCTACAAAGTACTCGACATTAAATAAGAAACAAATAGCATTGACCTGAATGCCAGATATTGCCAACGTGATGTACGTAACCGTATCCTTTTGAATTCATCGTCGAAGCCAGATTGGGGCTGATCCTATTACGATCCATCAAATCCGAGTGACATAACTAGGGTCTAAGAATTTGAGCGCTTAGTCACTAACGTTCAGATTACAGACAGAAAGAGTCAACGAGTCTTACAATACATTGAACAGAGAACAACAAGAGAGAAGAACTAATTACAGTAAATAATTATGCCTTAAAATAATCATAATTACTGAATTTGCTTGAGATGTGCGTCGTTTTATAAGACAGGCCATAATAAAACCAGTGTGAAGAACAAAAGAAATCCCATGTTTCGGTGATCTAGAAACAAAATTGAATTTTAGCGAAATTTGACAAAGTTTTATCATACTGTCCACACTCCGTTCTTAAAGCCTTTGGCAGGGAATTCGTATGACGACTAATTCCCTGAACCAAGAACGTTTTGCGGTCAAAGTAAGACTGAACACACAAGCTTTGATTGATATTCACTTCGATACGGACACAGACATCAAAGCACGTCTCTACACACGAGTATACTGGCATTTTGTCTGTTGGTCTACCGGCGGCGGGCTGACTGCGAAATGCGTTTATAAGGCGGTTAGATTTTAGTTGGATTTTGTAATGGAATGTCATGTTATGTACTGCTTGGTTTGATGTAATCTCAGCTCCAACTTTGATTAGTTAATTATTAAGTTATAGATTAGTCAAGTTTGGATTAAGCTCACAACTTTATTCTACAAAATATGCAACACATATATACATACAAGATAATAATTTGCATTTGATAGCGATCAAATTTCAATTGAGTAATTTAATTTGGTATCTAAATGCCTTATCGAGTACCAAAAAAAAAAAGTCAGTGCCGAGCATGCAAGATGTTTCAAGGCAAATATACAAATATTTTTATAGGCATTTTACTGGGTATATTGTACAACAACCGCAAGAAATAATGATTCATAACTAAAAGCTAGAATGGAAAACGTTCCGTTTCCCCAAGCACGTTCTAAATTGTAGTTAACGATACAAGTGCTGCACTCTGCTGTGCCCATTAGTTGGTGCGCAATTTTTCATAGAACACTACTTTATACCTGGACAAGAACGGGTATAAATTAATTAAGAGCCAACATGGACGTCGAACTGTGTGGACCGGGAGGTATACCAACGTTTGACAAATGGATGTGGCAAAACAGATCACATATTTTTATTCCAACAATTCATACGCTGATGAAGCGATGACACAAGTTTTACAATGTATATTAATATCTATTACTAGTTCCAGACGCGTTTCGTGGGAACTGCTCCGCGTACCCGAATAAAAACCTATAGCCTTCCTTGATAGTTAAGTTATCTTACCCTGAAATATTTTTCTAATCGGTCCAGTAGTTCTTGAGTTTAGCAAGTTCAAGCAAACAAACAAATAAAAAAGTCATTTAGCAGTTTGCATCAAATAACGTTTTTGACAGCTTTTTCACGCCTCATTGTTGTTTCTGTTCCTATTTTTTAACTGTTATGAAGTCAATTACCCAAATGAGGTCAAGCAAGGGTTCTGTAAAGGATCTGTATGAACAAATCCCTATTCGTCTATCCTTAAGAATTGAAAAGTTATTTTGTCGCGAACTGCACGTATGTATAATAATTTGTTTCTAGTTGAAAGGCTACGTCGTCACGATAACAATACCACATCCATTGCACGTCGCTCGCTGTGCGCAATCAACTAACAAAGTGAAGTAATTTGATTGGTTCGCAGTGGACGCTGCAAGAACAAGAATTTATTTATACAAATCATTGCATTTGTTTAAATTGCCGGTCGTGCGAGCCGCGCCGCGGTCCGACCCTAGTCTCACACAATCGCATTAGCAATTAGCTCTGAATGTGCACTTTTGACACTTTACGTCTGTTTGGGGAACTTAAGAGACTGGTTTGGCTTATTTGCATATTAGATTTTGAAAATTTTCGTGAAATGTTTTCTTTATACATAAGTAGCATTACTAATTGAAATATTAATACGCGAATCGGTTTGTTTGTTTCGTTTATGGTAAACGGTTTATTCTATTACGGTAACATTTGTTATGGATATAATTAGCCTTAAAGAGTGCTATAGACGCTTTACAATCAAATCAATTTTAAGTAACAAAGGATAACAAAAACACACTTTTCAACAGCAGTTGAAATTGACGTCCCAATAAAAACTCATTTCGCATTTCACAGTTTGAAGCCCGCATTCCCTTTCAGAGGCTACGTTTAAAGAGATAAAAACCTTCATAAATAGTCGGCGTCCGATCAATATATCAAGTGAAAGGTTATCGGCGCCGGATGTCGTCGGTAAATCATATCGATCGCTGCCCAACACTAGTACACGTTAGAATCGCCATGTCGGCTAATTCTGCGGCACAACCCTACTACGAGAGGGGAGCCTGATACTGTGTATGTTGCTTTTTTTCGGTTGGTTACTATTGTTATATGTTAGAGTTCAGATTTTAATTGAGATCTAACAATTGACTGCACACCTTGTGCTCATCATGCGCAAGAATTAGTTTGCTAACTTTACAATAGTTTAAAAGGTGAATGTCTGAAAGGTTTCAAAAATAAGTAAAAGTTTGACTATATTTAGGATCAATACTGGAATAGTTAGATAGGCACAGTTTCCATGGCTAAGCTATCAGAAATAATGCTGAAGTATAAAAAATAAATAATTATGCACCCTTCGTTTAGCGCAAGCCTTGTCATATAGCGCGTCTGTACGCAATATCATAAATGCGGCACTATTAAAAAGAAAGAATATTAGAAAACTGTAAAGGCGAGCTATGCGGGGGCCAAACCCGCAGTCGTCGTCCGCCACGCACAGCTGTCAGATATTATTCCTACGATGGTTCCAGTGGGACAGACTAATGCCTCCTGCTGCACTGCTGCCGTCAATTAACGATGAGTCACATTTTTCAATACATGGTATATGATGGTTACCTTCAGAAAAGCGTTGTATTATATAGAGTGGAATGGACCCATTCTTCATCCAAACAAACATCTACTGTAATGTGTATCTCAACTGCCTATCACCATTTCCGTATGTTTATCACAAACATAACAAAACTGTTATTCCCCCAAACGGTCGAGAACTGCCTCGATTACGCACAGTTCACATACTTTTATTATTTGCGCGGGGTGCGCTCGCGCGGCACTAATCTTCGGCAATGTTCGCCAATATTCGGTAGTGTTCGTGTAAAAAATGTTCATTCTTTATTGGGGCGGTGGATCGCGGTGGAGTGCGATAGTTTTCAACTACTGCCCGCTGGACATAGATTAGAAGATAAATTGTGCAGAAGTGGGGATTACAGAGGGGTGAAAGATCAGAGAGCACCAACAAAGCAACAGCGCCACCAGGAGTTTCTAAGGAAAATATTGAATTACTTAATAAAAGGTTTTTCTTTTGCATAAATTTACAAAAATCTAGAGCTCGGTAAGTCGCCTTTAAAATTTTAAGTGCATGAAAATATGTTGAATTATTTTCAATGCGTGGTTTTCATGATAATTTCTGTTGAAGACTTAACTCAAATTTGCCACCAATTTTCATCAAACTAACACATTCTGCATACTGCGAGTTAGCAGTAGGCACAATACCATCAGCCAATCCAGCCCTCTCTTCTCCATTTAGGATCCTTAGCCTATGGCCGTCCAAAACAAGCCGGGAGCAAATGAGCCGCGGCCCATTAGCTTCAAATTGTCCGTGGCAGACAACTGGCCGTCTATTTATGTAGCTGACCTCTCTGCTTACCCCACTATTGGCCTTAACTTATGATGTACTGGACTGACTCGTGTTTACGGAACTCTCTATGCTTTATTTTTGGGATGTTTCACTTTTCTTTAATTGTAAATGTATAGTGTAGCCGAAAGGTTGATGATCTATGGAAATTGACTGTAATTATCATCTAGGTTCGAAGTTATCGAAACACGTAAGGAATAATATATGTTTGTTAAGGAAAAAAATATATTATAAAGCTGTATCATTTCTTATTAATAGCGCTGGAAGCTGCTTTCAAAAAATACATACAAAATAGCAATAATTTTAATATTATTTTATTTATAGCCACCCAGAAATATCAGAAATAACTCATAGTACAGAAGAGGCAGCTGAAACTTCGTACAATATGCTAATATACGAGTATAAGAGATATCTTTGCCATTAATATGAGGGTGAAATTAAAGTAATGCTCCGACCAGTACTAGTCGCCCATATCTCAATATTGTCTCTCACAGTATATAAATGAAAGCAACTGGTTTCGTATTATTATTATAGAGAAAGATAAATATTCCTTACTTTTTATAACCAGAGGGAAGTTAAACGACATTAAATAAATATTATATTTGATGAGAGTAGTGTTTTTTCAAAGTACCTTCATAGTACCTTAGACATTTAATTTGCCAACACATCGAGTTACTAGAATCTGTCAAATTTCCTCAATAGATTTTCACACTTTATCGCTGAAGCATATGGTTCAAAGTTGATTGGGGAAATTTGACAGTTACGGTAACTAAATGTGCTTTTGATTTCCCAAGAATTTTAGGGTTCCATAGTCAAACGGTAAGACGGGACCCCCTACAGAAAGACTTCACTGACCGTCCGGGTCCGTCTATCCTTTTTTTTTTCGTGGGAAATCATCAAATGACCCCTCCCGCTGAGGGTGCAGCTGGAGGGAGTGTCAGACTCTTACTGACTAAAACCCACTATGTTCCTTCTGGAGGCCCCGTCGTGCCAGGGCCACGGTATCTCTCACGAACAACCCGCAGCGGTAATTCTTTTGCTTTTTCAAAAAAAGTAGTAATTTCGTCTATTAGTCCAGAAATATTATCTATCATATCCGTCTAAAATGAAAATCATTCTAGACCATAAACACTAGACAAATGTATTCTACTAAAGTTAATACAAAATACAATTAAAGCAGATAATTAATAATTTGTCTATAAGTCTTGCACTACAAACGCTACTTACTGCGCAGACAAGCTACTTATTACTCAAACTGGCTACTTATTAGCCTGTACTACTCATAAAGATTAATAAAACATTATAACAGATACTGTTGTACTAGTAAATAGCCAATGTTCTAGTTAGCCGTCGTTTGAACGATATTCATTATTGTCTAGACAATTTTATTGTCGATACAATAACTAAGTATATTCTAAAGCTGTCTAAGCTGTTCAAATAGTTAGAATTATCACTACTCGCGAAAAATATAATGATATTGAACAATTAGGTCTCTTAATAATCATATGTTCTGTATCTAGATACAGATGCCAGCACATCAACCTATCTCAGTCTGTCAAATATCTTTAATATATTTTCAACCTTATCACAATACCGGATATTAATATTCGATTGACGATTAATTTCAATTTGACAGATTCGGGTAGGTTGATTTGCTGGCATCTATACTAATATGCCGAACCCGAAGTGAAGTTGTTCGGATTTTGCTCGCTACGATTCAAATGGAGACCGTTTATAACATCTCACAATAATCTTAATTTCCCTTCGCTTGCTTGCTAGTCATATTCATGAACGATTTCGATATAATGTTAACTATCCTATATTTTGGTAGCACAAAACGTATTTTTCCGATCCTGAAAAAAGTAAAAAAAATGTTACCTCTGCATATTGCGTATGCAACATCGATAGTGTTCCCAATATAATACGTTGTATAAAATATGAGCCACCAGTCCATTTAGCTGCGAGTGCCGACGAGCGGCGAGCTGTGGCCATCGCATGAATTAATAACTACTGCAATTAATATAACAACGCTCAATGGCCACACTCCACGTATTTATTAAGAAACCTATAAATCATTACAATGCGTAGGGCTGGGGCCAAACCGTTCTGGAAAGGGAATCGGGTAATACAAAAATAGAATAGACAAACACAAATACAATGTTCCAAATGAGGGAAAATAATAATTATAAGAAGAGCCATCACAGTGTTCGAATTAAGAAGATTCCTAAAAATAATTCAAAGTTGAAGCATGTTTTAGTTATATTAAAATATGATCAAGGAATCAAATCGAGAATATGAAGGGATCAAAAAGACCATGTCATCGTAAAAAACAATAAATAAAATAAGCCCAAATGTGTGCCTAAAATTTTGTAGAGTTGCCTTCGATTTCTTAAGGTCTCTCGAATATAAAAAAAAAACAAATCGTTTCGTAAATGATACAGTTATGCACGAATAAGTAAACAAATAAGTATAACAAAAAAAAATCACAAGTAATCGAAATCATAACCTCCTTTTTGGGTAGGCGGTTAAAACAGAAAAATAATATTGTAACACAAAACTTACATAAACAATAAAATATTTTCCTATGTAGTTGGGATTTGTCTCCACAGAGAACAGCGAGGGATATTACCAGAGACTATTACTGCTTATCCTGAAGCCGCGGGCTAGATAAGTGACCTTTCTGAGGTGTCGCGAGGGTCTGAACGATAATATCGCGGAGATAGGCAGCGGAATCAACCCTTTACAATGATCACATCAAAGGACTTTTTCCGAAATGTTCTATAGAACTTTGGGGTGTGTAATGGTGTTTCTGGATACGGAATAAAATTTGTTTTTTTCTTTACACAATATTTTAGTGAAATGGTAGCAAAGATCTATGAATTGAAATATTGAGGTGCGATGTCATGAATGAAACTTAACACACACTTTTGGACACAATTAAATCGTTGTTATCTTTTGACAACATATTTTTTGCAAGCACTAGCCTTTCCAAATATTCGCCAGCCCTGCTCGCCTAGCTGGGCCGGCGGGACGCACCCCCATTAAGGGGGTATTCCGCAGAAATTACTGGCAATACATCATCGAGATGTTTTTAATAAGCGCCAGTGTTGCCAGCCTCTTGACAGACTACCTTGTTCAATGGATTGTTTTCAGTCTTCTGTATGAAGTATATTGGTGTAATGTATCGCATTCTGTCTGTTTTGTTATTGCTAACAATGTGTGTGTGTTTTTTATTAATTTGTCAGTTTTTTATGGTTGCATAAAGTAGAAAACACCGGAAAATTATTGACTATATTATGTATATTATTATAAAAAAAAATTACATTCAACACGTGTCAACGTATGTATAACTTTTAAGGTAAAAGTAGCTGCTGGTTCGTGCAATAGTTCTTCCATACGCGTCAATCGTGTTAAATAGAACCAACGTGTCCTCAGGAACCGTAATATTTGTTCTGGCAAAGAGCTGCGTCGACAAGTAAAACAGTCCACAATTAGCATTTAGTGGTTGCGAACAATCGCGTCCATCTATCTGTAGCGCATCAATAGCTCGGCTCAATGCGACGTCGCATAAAGGCCGTCGTCCATCGTTGTTCAAAACGACCAGCATTCGCAAAAAGCGCCGATTTAATTGCGGACGCTTCTTTGTCCCATTGTACTCCGTTCTCACTTAAATATACCAGCGCAACGTTGCGTTTGCTGATTACCGATAAACTTCAAACCTTATATCCAACACCACAGAGTTCCCAATGCATTCCTTTACCTGCGCTTCCAGGGTTGTCTCGCATTAAAATTACAATGAAACATGGTTGGACGAACCGATAGTCGCCGGCAGCGAAGTGGTCGATTATGTAAATGTAGTGAATTCGTAACGCATCGCCCCTGATTTATATCGAGAGATTCCTTCTCTAAAAAGCTTCGTATAATTTTAATTGACCGTTATTGGTTTCTTCCGTTATTTGGAAATCAATTGAGACATTATAAGAATGCACGATAAAATATTTCCTCGAGTGATTTAAATCGGAATTTGAAAATAAGGTCTTTGATTTCAGTGTTGTATGTGATTTGTAGTGTTTTTAGAGTAATTTAAAAAGATATATGTGGTTTCAAGTAAGTGTTCAAATTGTTGGCGTCCTTTATTAGATATGCGGTTATTAATGGGCTCTGTTTGTACTTAAACATTTATGGGTTATTTACAAATTGATACATCGGTCATTGAGTTCTAAATTCAGGAAGCGAATAGGTAATTGTAATCCGATCGATTAATCGAAACGATTATTGGAGTCATTTTTTTTACGGTCGATTTAATTCTACTCACCTATTCAGATTGTGTTTATAACTACCTCGGGTTTTAAACGATGACATATTTTATTAAGCTGAGTACCTCTCGCATTAAACGGGTAATTTAACCCTTTAGACCCAGCGCAATAAAATAGAGCACATCACATAAAAACTGAACACAACTGAGATTACCGCGTACGGCAACAATGTAAACACTCATTAAGAACTCTTGTATCTGATTTATTAAGCCAAAGAACTCTTCTACATGTAATTATAGAATTCTTTTAAGTATTCAAGTCATCAGAGTCACATAGTGGCATGGGACTGTCGCCATCATACCTCAAGACTGGACCGATCGGTGTAAGAAGGGCGTATCTGCAGATAGTTTCTGCGAAGTCATTGATAAGTGATGAATGTGGCCGGTGCGCCTGCGTTGCTTGTGATGAGCGCTTTGAACTTTGTAGTGTAAGAGCTCGTAAAGTGTATGTTGGACCAACCAAACCAACTTGGACGGGTGGATCTGGATCATGTTAAAGGTGGATTCGTTATAAGGTTGAAAAGCTTTATGCTTTTTGTCATTTTGATTAAGTATAAGTTAAATTTTTGTAAAGTCATTTGACATACCTATTTAGAATAGTGTTTGCTCCTCCTTGTTAAGAATTACGTTTTAAAGTTCGACCTTGGGCGTGGATTTATGTTTTTTTTTTATGTAGATATGGATTTATGTTTATGTAGATATTTTTGGCCCTATGGATTTATTTAAAACAACTTATAGACTAAGAATGTGGGCTTATGACCCTAGCACTTATCTAGAGGTTTCTGGTTTTGCAATGTATCAGATCATGCAGTCAAATCAGTCCCAAGCTCTTGGACAACAACAAAATTCGCAACGATTGCATGCACATCCGTCGATTAACCAGCGGTAATTATAACAACGATTAGCATTGCTGAGCCGGCCGGCGCACCACATCCAGGTGTCCTGTAATTGCTCCTCAACACCGCCCGGCAGTCACAAAGCTAACTTTGTAATTAGCGCCAAATTTATTGTTTCCGACGACAATTTGTATACATTTTCTTTTAATATTTGGTTTTGAAATGTTAATTTGAAGTTGGTTTGAAATTTAAGAAAAATGTTCTGTGGTATTAGTGCTTTAGGGTTCCTTAACTTTGGAGATTTTATGGAACCTCACTGAAATGTATAATTAAGAAATTCGAACGCTACCAAGCCTCACATAGTCCCGGTTGAATTTGACTGACTTTTGGTCTAGTAGTCGCATAGCACGACTGCTGTGCACGGGGTCTCGGGTTCGATTCCTGCGTTGGGCTGTAATTGCTTTTTAGGTTTTATGACTTTCATAAAGCAGGCCAGAGCTTGGAAGTTGGTGATCTCTCTATGCACCTGAACTCTCTACGGTCATATAGAATTGCCGTCCCATTGTAATATGACACTGAGGGAATAGACAAATAGTATTTTGGCAAATGCTTGTGCACTATAATATGTCCTGCTTAGCTGGCTAATCTCCTTAGAGAGAACGGCCGCCGTAGCCGATTAACGTAGTAATAAACAATAAATTATTTTAGTTGAACCCTGAAGACTATTCTACGGAACCTCTTGGTCCCGCGGATCTCAGTTTGGGAATCTCTGTATTAGTGTAACAAAGTTGTTGAGTGTTAGCGTAAAGTGGTGCGGGAGAGTTTTATGAAGCGCGGATTTTAATGCGAGGAAATGAGTGAGTGGTATATAAGTTTAGTGTTCATTGAAATGGTACGTTACTTAGTAATTTTATTATGTGACACTTTATTATACGTTCTCCTATTTATAACGCTAGCTTAGTCCTTGTTTTTAAGTGCAATAGGTGATAGTCGTCACTACGTCACAGTTATTGCTAAAACTGTTTACACTAACACCCTAAGAGCTTGGGAATCTTGGTAATGCCTAACCATTAACCTAAATATTTAATTATGATTAAGTGTAATAAATACCTTCCCCTCAGTAGTTCAGTGGGACGCCAAAAAGTTTTTGTGTTCAGGCAATAAATTACAATGTGTTGGAATGTTGACCGCTTACAATTTGACTTGCGCTGTCGGCAGATGTTTCAGAATATGGTATTTAATTAGCATTTAATGGTGTTATGAGAATTTAACGTGATGCAATTTATAAGCTTTAGAATCATCATGTTTGGAATTATATTTGGATACCTTTTTTATTGAATCTTCGCCTTGAAATATTTTAAAGCAAAACCAAACGCGTGATTAAGAAATTAAAATGATTATTACTTCCTATACAATTTGATAATTGATTTGACTCACAAAGAAAACCGCAATTCGAACACATTTATTTGGCCTATCCTCCATAAAAGTACTTCAGTCAAAATTAATTAAATTTACTTTATAGCCATTAACTTCGAATAACGTACCCCAGTATCCTAAACAAATACGCCAGTAGGCGGCGAGACGCCGAGCAATAATCTGCAGTGTTGAGGCAATCAATCAGCGATGGCTAAGACAGGGCTATTGGATTCCTATTATTGCCCGGGCAGCCCCGGGGACGGACGGCAAGGCTGGGGAGATTGGGGCAAAGTTCCCGAAAGACGCAAGTATTTAGTACGTACATTATTTGTTGTTGTTAATGTGTGGTACCTTCATGATTTTCTATTTCAAAGGTTTTATAGTTACATAATTTAATTTAGTTCGTATAAATTGGAAGATTAAGACAGTGCATCTTAGAGATACATATTTTTAGCAATAAGCAAGGCTTTATGACAATTTTGTTTATTGAGTAACATAATGAAACGAAATAACTATTTTACGATGGTCAATTGAAATTTCGTTTCTTAACAAACCTAAAAGTAGAAACTAGTACCATAATTAGTGCAATAAACAGCAGTAGTCAGGTATTGTTACTTTTAATACCTACACCAGTCTTTTTGCGTGCTTTGTAGCATGCTGGCGGGTTATGCCGCTGTGCCGCGAAAATGTTAATTTACATAACATTGTTTGACATTTCTTCACCTTTGATTTGAAGATGATTTAAAAGTACCTTTACCTCCGTGCTTACGGAGTTATCTCTAGTGTTCAATAATCTCTTACTCCATAAAACAACTATGAATTGGCAGTGAACAGTTTTCTGCGCCAATTCCCACGGCGTCATCGTCACCACATTACGGTCAGTGGCCATAACTCATGGCATTACAATTCACCATGAAATTGGTGCTTTTGGAGCACCGCAGCGGCGCCTACAGGGATTACAGCAATATTACATTTTGAGGACCTTCAGAACAAGAAGTGAAGTGTCCATGTCTGTATGTCACCTGAGGCATTCAAAGTCTGTATGCAATATATTGCTTGACTTTATATAAAAAGAAATAGGTACTTATTTGATCTGTTTTAATTGAACTCGAACCCCTAAAATCTTGGAAGAAATCCTATTATTATGCATACCAACCAATATATACTAAGAGTAAGATTTTACCAACAAGTAAGGGTATCTTACATTAACGAATGGTTAAATGAACGGTAAAAATTGGAAGAAAAAAAATGGTAAGGAAAGTAAAAGTACGCAAAATACACACGAGTATGACCCACCCACCCGCTATATCTTTCAATTAGTAGCACCGTACTAAAGATGTAAATTATAGCGTGATATCATAGTGCCACACTTGTGAGCATAGGGAGGCTCTTCAGAATCATCTGACCTATTTCGCCACCATTTGCAACGACCGTGTGGCCTAATGGATAAGGCGTCGGACTTCGGATCCGAAGATTGCAGGTTCGAGTCCTGTCACGGTCGAAAAATATTTTTTGTAGTTTTAATTTTCCAGCAAGTTTATGCTCTCTTCTTTACATGGAGTTGTAAGATGTTTTTTTTATTAATTTTAATTAGTACGTCATGTGTCATTTGAAGTAGTTTTTCATGAGGAAAAGGCAAATTTATATATGAATCCTTGTTTGGTATGGGTGCATTTTGAATAAGGTATTAATTAATCCAATCAAATGACAAGTATAATTTTGGAAACTAATTGTTTGTATTTGATTGCCACACCTTATAACTATGGTGGTTGTAGAGGGAAAATATATGCAAATTTATTTTTCCGTACTTTCGAACATTAAAAAAAATAGCAACATAAAATATGGTGCATATTTAGGAGATATTTAAAATATGCCGTCACGTTGATTAAATTGTGGTTTGATTACCCTGTAATAAATAGAGTATTTTGTGAGTACAGTCATATTATAGCTAAGACTAGCAAGGAGAAAGAGTAGAATTTAAGACCCGAATGGCGAATACGTCAGAAATTTGACCTGACCTAAAAACACAATGGCTATTGACTAGATAATATCTATCTCATATGTATGTCCACATTGCCCACAATTTATACACTAGAATCATTAACCTAGCTTTCGTTCAAGATATCCAAATCATTCGCTGTTATCCCAAGGATTTGTAAATTAGTCCTTTTGTCTACTATCGTGGAGTTTTTTTATGCAAATATCCCGCACTAGACTGATAACCGGCTGCGGCTAGCCTGAAATATAACCGCTAATTTTGCATAGAAATTAAAAAGGTATGTTGTACTGTTTTAATTTAATTATTTTTCGTGGTTAATTAAAAGTGATGGTTATGGATTATTTTGCGGTTTTGTGGCACGTTTAAATTATGTTTCATGGCGTTTGTTCGTTCAGGTAATTGATAATAATATTTTGGATCATGGGATTCTGGTTTTGCAAATAATGTTTCCGTCATTGTGGTCTGAAAAATTTGTAGATTAGTTGTATCTTTTGTTTACATTTGCCTATAGCCTTTCTAGAAAAATGGGCTGTCTAAAACTGAAATATTTTTAAATCGGTCCAGTAGTTTCTGAGATTAGCGCTTTCAAGCAAACGAACTCTTCAGTTTTTACATATTAGAACAGATACTTCATATTTTAACAGTCCGTTTAATAAACCTAGTGCGTATTCCCAGACATTAGTTTTAGGATAGGGTTGCCAGACACTAAATAAAAAACTCTAAACTTCCATCTTAATTTGGTCGGCCATTGGCCTAAAAGCTGGACAACGAACACACCCACACAAGGTCCATTGTTTATATGCAGAATGGTAAGTGTCTGAGGCACTCTGTTAATGATGCAGATAACATAAATAGTGAATAATAAAGCACTGATCCTTTACATTATAATTTTATAATGTAGGTATATTTTTTTGATATCTATAATACGTCAACTGGCCGTGCAATGTAGGTATTGGGGAAGGTCATAGTAAGATTATTGTGGTTTTACGAAAAACCAGTTTTATTGAATTTAATTAATGGGCTATCGATAAGTCATTAGTTTTAGCTCCGTGAAATATACGTACATAGACAGTATCGGTGTTATTTAGTAGTTCAGTTTAACATACGTTTATCTGGTGTTTGAACATATAGTTAGTTGTAAGTAACAAGTGAAGCCGATAAAAGCGTGTTGGAAAAGTTGTAAACAAAAAATATTTAGGCAATGATTAGAGTTAAACAAGGTCAATAAATATTTTTATTTAAAAAAGGTGTAGATAGTGTCTGCTGGGGCTGCAGGTTGTTCGCAAAAGTTACTTTGGCCCTGGCACAGGGACCTCCAGAAAGAATAAACTGGGTTTGAAGCTTGGGAATGTGGATGTGGTCATTTGATGATATTGTGACCCATATAAGTATTAGACTAACATCAAAGAGGTCACAATTAAGTCGTAATTTAGTTAAACACGATCTTGTCAGTGTTTAGTAAACACTGTTGTAAAGTATGTACCTAAGTATATACACTGTTTGGGTAAACACACGTCCACGCATATTTTTGTTATGACACCGTCTATGTGTAATTTGTAAATACTTGAATCTCTTGTTTTGAAGATTTTGACAAAACGCTTTTGAAACAAAATGTGGGCGATTCCCTCGTATTACAATTTATGAGTGAGAGCGACTATTCCCCATAAGCTGACTCCTTTACACCCAGTCCCACCTACTCGATTGATTGCTTGATCCTTATTTCTATTCACTTAAAAATCTTTAAGAAAGGTCTACCGACCCTAGCCTTGAGCAGTGGAACTTGATCGGCATCCTAGGATAGCGTTAATTGATCACCTCGGTTCCGCGACTCGGACCAAGGTAACGGTGTGGCTGGGGTCACATGTGGGGTCAATGACATTTGCATCAGGACTTTCTGATCCTTTTTGGGACATTGTTTAGTCTAGACGCTGTGGTCATCTTTTTGGCCTGTTGCTTTGTTGCGGCTTTTTGTTTTTATGTTTAATATTAATGAGGACCTTCTGAAGTGTGGGTTTCGTCTCACTAGCGAAAAATCTTGTCCATTCGCACTTCCCATTACTTTGTATCGATGGAAGTATTAATGGAAGTCGCAGAAAACAAGTGTACAAAAAATTGCTAAAATATTTTTTTTTGGTTTGTTAAATTATTAAAACCATATTTCTTATTATGCAAATGTAATTCAACACTGATCAAACTAGATCCATTTCTAGTTGACTTCACGAACTACAATTTTATTGCCACCAATATCATTAGACCCTCACTTAAAAAACCTTCAGTTGGTGCATCCAGCTGGTACAAAAACCCTTATTTTATAGAACCGTTATTTCGGAAATGAAGTGCGCATGACATGGGCAGAACATCTGGTGACTCAATCCTGTGAAGTCGTCCAGAATAAAACAGTAAGTGGAGGCAAGTAATCCGCATAGCGTTGACCCGCCGATAAATTAGCATGCATAATGTATGCAAGACCTTACCAGCCCTTAGGATTATGTAGATGTAAGAAGGGAAAGGAGGAGGTAATTATTTTGGTGTTACTGGTAATAATGTATTTTTTTGTTTGTTTCGTTTTTTTGAAAGATAGGTAGGTTCTTAAATATTTTTTACATTTATATAGCTTAATAAAGACATGTACCATGTCTTTTCCATCTTGTTAAGTGGATGGATTTCTCCCTTTATTTTTATACCAGGATGCTGAGTTCGTTCTACTATTAATACTAAGTTGAAAATTGCCTCCTTCAAACAAACCTATCCTGGTGTCCATCATAAAATATTCGTGTTCCGTGTGTCCAGGACTGCGGCACAAACACTTGACGGTTCACAAAAAGGCGACAACACTACTACACACAAACGACTATTCTTCTTATATTTACGTGTCAGTGTGTGCGTTTGTATCAATGTGTGCTTTATTAAACAATTGCTGGCGTTATTCTTAGAGTTTTCATTTGTTTTTCAGCAGTAAACTGTTGGATCGCCAGTAATCCGGTAAAAGGTAGATTTACGTATATTTTTGGAGACACACCTTTTATGTTAAGCCATTATTGTTTATCGGCTGTGATTTGTTTACTTATTGGTTTAGGCCGATGGACATAACATGTTTGCAAGTCCTATATCTATAAAAGAAAAGTGCGTCTGCGATTAGGAGTAGGTACCAAAATTTCTAAATTATTTTAATTGATGTTTAATTATAAATCCTCAATTATGTATGCTGGTAGCGTTACAATTGGCTCCAAGACAATTTATGAACTGGTTGCTTCACTCTATGTTAATATTTTACGACTTTTAGAAATTTCATAATAACTTATGACAATATGGTACACCATGTGACATTCCACACCATTTGAGAGCAATAATGGCCATCACAGGCGCAAACTTTTATTTTTCTTCTAGCACCACTAAATCAAATTTAATAACGCACTAAAAATAAAACTTCGCTCATAAAGTGTAATTTTTTTAGTAACACTAAAAGGTGCCACAAACTGCTTTGTCTCTGTTAGTCGACACGTAATCAACGATAATATTATTACAGTAATGATGAGTCTACCATAATTAAACAAATAAAATCCATAGATTGTTTAGTCAAGCTGTCCTTACCTACATTGGTACAAATCACGCAATGGTTGTCGAACGCGGATATGCGTCAGCTGCTGTTTGCTTCTTGGTAGCGGTAGTGCCGTGTACAGTCGTCAACATAAATACGTGGGTATAATCGCGCCAATAACTCACTGGTGACAATGCTACTAGTGATTTCGAGACGTCACATATGGTGGTTAGGCTGGTACCACACCGGGTGAAGCTCCCCTCGACATGGAGATATTTTATGTTTTAATAGTTGGTTTTATTGTGCTTTAACTTTTATCGATATACGAGTTTATTGCCACTTTGAATGGTGTAGTCAGGTTTTTCTATCAACCACATATACGCTAACTTGAAGGTTTCATTCCGTGTTGCCTGCCTGCTGGAGTTACTAGCACCTAAAATATCCTTGATCCTTTCTGAAGGCTTTATATCTACTCAAAAAACCTGATGAAAATTCTTCAGTACCCAAAACAGGCGCATCTCTCACTGTGGCTGCGGCGATACGTCACGTCTCCGCGACGTAATGTATCGCGACACGACAAACAAGCAATAACAGCGACTAATTGTCGCAGAGGCGCGACGGCCGCCGAGTATCCGCTGGCGGCGACTGTACGTGCGGATGGATTGATGTATGCGACAGTACTCTTGAGGTGAGGGAATGGATATAGGCGTATGGGAATAGTAAGTTACTTTGTAAGTACGGCATTTTAGGAAGGTTAATAATGTGGCCTACCAGGTAAGGTTAGGAATTTGCTCTGCAAATGGCCCGATACCGCTGGCAGTGCGTGCTTATAGCGCACAAGTACATGAAGTAAAGTAGACCTACTTTTTTATTCTATATAGAAAAAAAAAAGATTAAAGTAAGTTACCACAATTATTGATTTACAAAAAAGCAAGAGTCACAATCAACAACTCCAAATGGCCCCAAAAATATCATAGGTAGGTACAGATGCCAGCAGGTCAACCTGCCCGAATCTGTCAAATCTTAGGTAAATTTTAGGAAATTTGACAGATTGAGGTAGGTTGATGTGCTGGCGTTTGTACTATTCAGTACTGCACTGAAAAATCACATTTACCGTTTGTTCCCACATTTATTATAATTATGTAACATCAGCGGTATTATATCGTACTATAACAACATTAACGAACATTTCATAATAATTTATTGCCTGTTTTGTTAAAAAAATACTTTGAACACCTTTTGAAAGCACGTTTTAACTGTAAATATTTGTTTTGGTACATTTGCCTAGATTTATGTCTGGTAATCGCTGAAACTACACAAACGTTTCATTATAAGCAGCTGAGTTTTTTTGCTAAGTTTTTATATATTTTTTCTTTCTCCACATTTATATCAAGAATCAACTTATTAGGTAACTAAATCGAACACACCATAACGACAGTAATCTGGTGATCTCTTCTCCATCTTAAACAAGTGTCAATTTTCTTGTAGATAATTCAGCAGAAAGAACTTCAATGAGGTACGTTGGTTTACTTCTAAAGCTGGTATTATCAAAACAAACAGCATGTGTTATACTTTTACCGTACAGACGTGACGTGGCAATAAATCCCGCAGTTTAATTATTAATACCGCCATGGCAGCCATATGCGACGCTAATGTACTGAGCATATTGTTTCTTGAACGTTTCGTTGTAGCGTGTAACGGAATTTATGTTTGGACGTAAATTGGAATTGATTAGTGGGAACAGATACTGATGATGTAGCATGTTGTACATAATGTAATGTAATAGGGTTCTATTTTTAATGTGCCTATGCTTCGGTTGCCAAATTTTGGGACTAGGCTAGAATTCGCAGAAAATTTTGTGGAACAGTATGAAGTCTGGTTGGCTTTCCATAGCTTTAAGTAGAAAAACTCAAAATCGCTTATTTAAGTTACGCTGATGCAAGCAATTATTGAACGTTAAAACAAAAGTCGCCCACCCTTCGTCGTTATGTGTTTCTGCAGGGAAGAAGTGGCGCAACATACTCCCCATATTGAACGCCTAGAAGAATGCACTTACCTAGATATCAAAGAACACGTAGGTACCTACTAAGTATGAAATTACGATGTAAGATGTCTCAGTATGTTCGCGTAATAAAACAAAATTTTGCTAAAAAAATGTCAAGCATAGGAAAATAAGGGGTGTGTATAATTATTATGCGGCTGGTGACAAATACCAATGTTGCGTACTTTTAGACATAGAGGAGTGAGAGGCTTATGAAGCAGTTCTACACAAGCCGCGTCAACTGTACTGTGACCCCATAACTTGTGCACAAGTAACCATGAACTACAAACTACTTGTATAATTGCATCTTCGAACAGTGTTAGCATTCCGGCGACACGTTGCCATAACATGCGCACTTAGCAGTACACATCAACAGTACCCAAGTACACTGTGCACTGTTGAACATGTGTTGTGTGATCCGACATCTGGAGACGAGTGGCCCTCGGGCGCAGTCGGAGCTGGACCGAGAACCGAGCGTACGTGTTTGATATTATTGTAGGTTAAGTCAACTGTTTGCTGTATTTGTGCTTCGGGTAATAATATTGAGCGAAATACTCAATTGCAGGTATTATAAATATTAATGAATATCGATGAGATTGAATCGATTTCACAGCACAGCTTGGCATCCAATCTAATACTGAAATATTGTTATAAATCAGGCAAGTAGTTCCTGAGCTTAACGCATCCAAGCAAACAAAATCTTCGCCTTTATTATATAGTATGTATGTTACAAAATAGTGCTGTGTAGAATTAACTTTCATTATCGATATCGACATTCATAGACGCAGTTGACGCCTGTACGAACACATCGCGTCTTGGTCGGTCAGGTCGCGTGACTAGTGACCACACCTCACTCCGCTCATGTTCTGAGCATATAATTTTTTCTGCAATAAATTGATATCGGGTAAGGGTTGGTACCGATAACACGAGCGTACGTATAATAACAATAATTTAACCGTGTGACATGCGCACTACATGCAGATGTGGTTATTTAACTTTTTCCCATTATATTTTTAGACTTGAATGGAGATTTATTGCCCTGTCCATCTCGATAACTGGGAATTAACTTTACGAAACATAGAGGAGCCGTTGTGTCAAATTGCAATCGTACTTATTACAAAAATAATATAATTAATAACCCCAAAATTGAGTTTCTATATTCTAAATAACCTATTTCCCATCATTAGTTAATTTTGATTATTAATTTTTGGTAAATTTTATATTTAGTTCGGCAAACATTAGGATTTCTATCGGTACTCGGTTATTACGGCAGTAAACTAAATACAAGGGTTGCTAATAGCTTCATAATTCGTGGCGAGCACTTCTCCGCCTTTATATCGGCTTGTCACGTCACGCGCCGTAATGGGCGCTAAGCTTAATTGGCCGAAACTTGTTATTACGTGCTGTTTGTGTGGTCAACTACCTTAAACCTGCGAAACTAGCGAATGGGAAAGAATATCCTAAATGTATTTTTTTGAAAAAGTCATGATTGTTTATTAATTTGTCGTTTTTATTTCTTAAAATAATTTTAGCTATCTTAAGATTCAGTTTCCTCGTGGTATTTTCTTTCAATATAAGACAATGTTTAAGATACATTTGATAAAGGCAATCAATCCTTGGATTGGATTTAAATCCTCGCATTTGAGATGTAGCCATCATAACTTTTATACGACCACTGTACATATCTAGGTGATGAAATAAAAATGAAGTATCTATTTATTCAGGTTAGTTAACAATTACTGTCAAATTTAACAAAGAATTAAATGAAAAGAACATGCCTACCGAATTGAGAACCTCCTTCTTTTTTGGAAGTCGGTAAAAAGTGCATGAAACGTGCGAACAACACTATGGATATATATGTTAATTAAAATAGGACAATACAAAATAATTATAGCTATTTGAATTTCATATCACTTTAAAATACTTCACAGTATTAAGTAAAGTAAATAGCCGAAATAAACAATTTTAGTAAGACTATATTGTGAAGTAAAGACAGTCCATTTTTCGTTTGTTCAAAAGATTCTCTGAAGCATGAAGCTGTATGCGGAGATCACGTATGCCAAGATTTTAGTGTCACATTCCCGTTTTATATCCACGACTTGTAGAGACGATGTGTTAACGTGACGTGTCAGCTGAACGACGACTCCGCACCATTTATCACGCCGGGATTAAAGCCAGCAGCTTGTTTCACCTGATTCTGACCAAAATACATGTCCTTACATAGTTTTGCACCAATTTCCACGGAGTTTTAATAGAGGCCTTTACTTGTCAGCTTCCAGGAATTCATATCTATCAGATTGGAGGTTTGTTGTTCCTACAGCAAAATGGGAGTTCAGCTTAGATTTAATTTTTGGTACTTACTTAGTGTTGTGCGATTGACGAGCTAAAATATACTATCGTTATTCAAAATGTTTGAGTTCTTTTCAGACCATTAGTAGATAATAAAATTACTTTTTGAAATATATCATTCGTTGTTACTTCCAAGGGTTATTACAGGTCTGTATCAAATACATAGTCTCACATACTCGACCCTTAGTATACTTATTAATTATTTGTCAGCCGCCTGCAGTCGTGTATCGTCGGTCACGGGTCAAGCGTAATTTTAAGCAAATTTGCTCAGTAATTAAGCAAAGAACGAGCACAATATTTCATAATAGATAGTAACTAAGTAAGAAATAGGAACTGTTAAGCTTCCTTATACGAAAGCTTGGCTCATCATAGTCCTCATAGAAATCAGTTTTTCACTAATGAAGGGTAAACAGCTGAGCTGCAGTGGAAGTGGTACGAGAGAGATAACGAGCGGCTTCAAATGAGCTCGGCTACCCGCGTGTGCAGAAGTGGTGTACTGTAGCTGCTGCCAATGTCTCTTCAGGGAGACATTATACACTCGCCTCGGGTGGGGCGCTACTGAGAGCGAGCGAGCACATGAAAGAGTGTATTGAGGTATTTTATACTTACTAAAGTTTGTTATCAATAGGTGCTTAAAGCTAATCTAAGGTAATTGTTTTTTTTGCTAGGTGTTATTCAATAGGCAAGTTATTGTAGGTAGATCGTCAACTAAACCATTGCTTTGAAGCAATGTGTTAGATCGAAACGAGTTTAAGTAATTTTAAATTGTAAGAAAAACTAATAATTTACTAAGAAGAAATTAATAGTGACGTAACGACACAAATATTTACATATAAACTATACTGATCATATCCATTTCACAATCAAAGGCATTCCCAGCCTGCCTATTGCCTGTAATTCTCAAAACAAAGCAACTGAAAATCCTAGGAACATTTTACCCATAATGTACTATTCCTTTTCGCTATTAGTGGTACCGCATCCTTAACTGGAATACTTTACAACAAGCCCACTCGAGCGGCGAGGATCACCGGAGACAACGGTATTGGCTTCAGCTGAATTAATTTTATCGGCGCCACGGTAACTGTTCGCTCGTATGCAACTAATTTCTTACGTGCTGAAATTGAAGATGGATTTCATATTAAAAATGTATTTTTACCTCTTAGGATTTCAAAAAATTTTAGAATAAATTTTAGATATCACGAGAAAAATAGTTCCAGGAGTTCTGTAGGTACCTTTTCTAAAGTAGTATCTTTAGCAAAGAATATCATTATCGGTAAATCGTCCGATGATAAAGAAATACCTGGAACGTAATGGTATCTCTACGGTTGGTTCTCAGTGAAATGTCGTAGTAACAACTAATATCCTCAATGTATCGAAAATAATATTTCTAAGAAATATCTCAATAGCGAATATTCACATCGCAACAGTTTAGGCTACCTCCGACCCTCGGGGAAAACCAGTCCAAAGTTAGATAAGAAAATGGCTTCCACGAGTTAACATTTGTTCAATTTCCATCTTCATTACTAAAGTATCACGTACAAACTACCCTACTTTTGTGGCACGAAAAAAGTGTCAAAACTCCATTCGTCAGGTCAAAGTTAATATCCCCCAGGGGACAGAAGGAAATACAAGACGAGAACCGTAATAAGTGAGCCAAGTTCTCTCGGAAAAATTGAAATTAATAATTCAAATGCACGGGACGGAGGCGACTTCATATCGCGGTAATTGGGATATTAAAATATACATATTAAGTTGTGGCGAGACGATGCCGCCTTTATGAGCTTCCACAATGGCGATTTGAGTGCGTATTTAGAAGCAGTCTGTTTCTTGTAGTTTTCTTCTTAATTTCATATTATTATAAAATTTCCGATACCTACCCTAAAAATATTGAAGTGTGGTCCTTACTTTATACTAAATAATATATTTACATCATTATGATTAGCCAGGTTATTTTTTTAAACGCCAATCTTAGAAAAGTTAGCATTGAAGATGCATAACAAAAACATAAAATGTATAAAGTTCAAAAGCTGACGTATAAACTCGCCATAGTGCGCAGTATAAATAGAAGGTATGAAGTAATACGTTCTGACACAACAGAGCACCTCCACAGCAGATTCACAATATCTTGTTCCAGTCCAATATTTCAGTTCAATTTTAGGGCATCAACATAGACAATTTACCCACCGGCCAGGCAAGCGTATGCATTGAAAATAATCCGTTGCTAGCTTAGCTCCGGGTGTGTTGTCCAGCGCCCGGAGCGAGCCTTCAATGTATTGTGTAGCTTTGACGTTTAAACATTGTGGTGAGCGGGGCCGGGCGCTAGACTTGTGCTCTGATGTTCCTATTGTTTTGCTTATGCGGTCCAGCTTTTGTATAAGATGTTGGGAAGTCAGATATTGTTCATGTTGGTCTACTATTCATAATATTCATTACGTAAAATATGTGTGATCATAATTCATTTAATTACAAAATAGTTGAAATTGTAAATATAAAAAAGAAGGTAGATTTTTGGGAGCTTTTCGCCACACGTACCTAAAAGCATTAACTACCCGTTTCTGCTCCTGGCATGTCATTAAACAAATTCTACAGTATTCAGTAGTTTTCATCAATATATTACGTTGACTGTACTTGTGCGATGTTTACATTCATTTATACTTCCAACACCTCAGCCGTCTGCCGAAGCCAAATCAATTATATTGTTATGTTGTAATTCAATTCCAATTTTTTATTGAGCCGTCAGCCTGGCAACCCCTTCACATACTAGCAAGCCTTAGAGAGTCAAATTGTACTTTCCACGCATATTTTCATTCTAGATAATATCTTTACTACTATTTGGATACATTTTAAAGATATCTTCAAGTGTTGGTTTCTCATTTCATTTGCATATTATCTTCTTAATATAAGCAAAGGGAGGATGAACTAATTCATATTGCACCAGTTCATGTTTTAATATATGAATCAAAAGTACACATTACTCAAAAAGATGATCAGGATAAAAAATAAACAAAAAATCCTCAATTACAACTGTACCAGCGCTAGTTCATTATTTCAGTCTAGAAATAGATAGCAGTAGTGCCTGTATAAATACATCTTCAGAAACTAACCCGCTAGACTAGGAAAAGGTTCACAAGACTTGTGGCTCTGGTCACTTTGAAACAATTGTTTCTATGAAACTTTGTCGCCACCGTAATGAACCCAGACTGAGCCATTAAACGAAGCTCTTTTAAATTTAATCGCCTCACCAAACAAATTGACAAAAGATAGTAAAGACAAAAGATAAAGTTATTCATCAGCAATTTATTACAGCTACAAACTTTGACAATTAAAACGACTGGACTTTAAAGAAAAAGGTTATAATTACGTTTGTTAACGACTGCTGGCTTTGTACGCGACACGTCGGGCGGCGCACAACTAACTTAGCGATGTATAAGGAACTTCTTGAAGTGGTGCCATGAAGTATTCAAATTGACGTAACTTCCGTAATTTGTGTTAGGATGGGTAGTTCCTACACAGCCTTATTGTTCGTTTAGGGTACTATCACATTTTTTATTTTGTAATGATGAATAATAACGTAAGAACTAAATCATTCAATTAACTATCAATCAATTTCACCAGCAATTTCACTAATGAAAATTCTTCAAAGAAAGAATTCAAAATATAGTAAAGGTCTTTAATGACTAAGGTAAAGCAATTCAGATATAACTGCGAACCTTATTAGATGATTTTCTAAACAAAACTGTAATTCCAAATAACGTCAAATATTTTCTGATAAAGACCACCATTCATAGTATTTTCATTTTCAGTCGTCTGAGAAAAATCTTATGAATATAAAAAAAGCCGGTCTTTGACCTTGATGGCTCACATGATGAATACTCTCAATTTATCTTTAGAAGGCTACCAGCTATTATGATATATCTTTTTATTTCTTTTTATGAGCTCATTCTTTATAAGGTTCCTCGCTTTAGGCTTTATTATCTCCAGGCAAAGTCTTCGCAGTTTCAAGACAATCACCGCTTCAGCTAGCTAATTTGGCTTTTTAGAAAGGTATAAATATTTATCACTGCGTAATTTCTTAGTATAAAAAGTGTAATAAAAATTATATCAGACGATTAAAGTACTAAGCGGTGTAACAAATAAATGTGTAAACAAATTCTTAATGTAGTTAAACAAATAACAAGCTCACAAAACAACAGATAAGGCTTGTAAATAATAATACCTAAATCACGGTAATCTGCGAACATAAAGCACTTAGCGGATTTGCGGATAAAAGGACGATTATTATCCGAAACTAGTTTAACACCCTATTTCACCTCACTGTTTGGGCACTCACACTATCACCTTTATCTTTGTATTTTATTGCCAAAAATGTTACCCTTATTATGCCAGGGTATGTTTCAACTTGGACTACCTGCGTACCTACTTGTGTATAATATTACTATGCTTGTATAATGCAATCACATTTTTATAAAAGTAAAAAATATTTTTATGAGGTAATAGATCAAAATTAAAACGGATTACAATATAATATTATTTTGAGCTGGTTACCCCATGAAAATCTAGGTTAAATCAAACAAAATACAAAAAAGGGGAGCAGATAATTTGTTGAAAGCAAACAGACAAACAAAATTTGGTTTATTCAATAAATATTGAAGCGCAATTAAGTTGATACCGATATCGCATCAGTCATGAATCTGCGCCTAGGTCATTAGGCAAAGGAAAACAGCCATTAGGCTGTGCGCATAGAGTTGATTAATTGTCGTAGGCCAGAGGCCGGCGGGCCGGGCCATAAATAAAAATAAAATACGGCCTTAAGTCGATACCGGGGGTAGGTATCGGGACAAGCCGGTCTCCAAGATAACCGCGGATATAGCCGAAAAGGAAAATTCAAGTCACTATTTTTTTCTTTACTGTTCTTACATTAATAAGATATTTGAATGAACCATAGTTAGTATATGTAATGATTGAATGAAAGTGAGACGGTATTTGTATTAAAGAGATGGCGAGTTGAAGGATTTGATAGAAGATTGTGAACGTTCATGGATTTTTGGGAAATCATATGTTTCTGTGTTATAGCTTCTTCACATTTTGAGTGGATTAAATCTGTCGCGTGGTTTTAAGCATTATCTTTCGCACCTAGATTTACATTTTTAAGAGATCAGTGTTTAGAGGTTAGAGCAGTCTTTATTTCGCCAGTTACTTTCTACTAAAATATTTTTTCAGTGTCATGGTCCAAAATCGTGTTTATTCATACCCGCTAAAGCTGTCATAACCCACAGTTCTCATCGAGGCGTTCCCATCATTGCCCAAGCACGAGGTAGTTAGTACATGCTGTTAAGGAGTTTCCTCAACTCTTTGCTGCCTCCATCATCACGTCAACTCTAAACGTTTACAGTTTTGCAGTGTCATTCGACATTCTTCTGAATATCAAACTTTTACCCGATGCGTGCTCATGCTCACACTCTATGAGTATTGCCCTCGTTTCCTTACCCTTAGAAGCCAAAGGGTTTCTTGATATGATTGCAGACGATCAGTTTTGTTAATTGATAAATAATCTATAGTAACGTAAACATTTACTTTCTGAACGAATTATGGTAATTTTCGGACCATTAAATTATGATAAATGTACTAGCACGGTACAGAAACATCTCTGGAACTATTAGCATTATTTAAATGTGGAACTCTATCGAAGTTTAGCGTTCCCTCCGACTTGGAAAGTGAACGCGCCGCCTAATCTTAGAAACTGTAGTCTGGCTAAGTTCTCGAAGGTTCTCGTATAAAACCGACTAGTCACGCAGGCGTAACATATTGCTGGGAATCCAAGTCGAACTAGCGAATATTTAGTTGTCATTGTCGGTTATAACTTGTTTATAAAGTTTAATACTTTATAGGGACAGCAGACGTGACCAAAACTAACAGTACAATAGTTCTAATTACAATAATATTAAATCTAATATATATAAATAATATTACAATAGTAGTTAAAGTTAGGTATGATATCTTAAATAAGTCTTTAAATATGTTGCACATATTTTAACTGTATAAATAAATATTTGTGTTAACAATTGCTGGTGCTTTCCCCGAACGAGGCTCCATAAATTATGTAAAAACTTTGTTTTATTGTGCCGTGAAGGTAAACACTAATAAAAAGTGTACGGAAGCGAATTGTCGTAAACTACTTCTATGTAGGGATGCGTAGTTTCAACAGAGTGGGGTGATACAAAAAGTATACAGCAGAAGGTTTGAGCTTTGGGCCACGGTAATGCTCCCGAACCATTCCGTAGCCTCAGCAGGCTTCGGCTTGAAGGGCTCCGTCAAATTTGCTGACTCTCTTTGAAGCTACTTATGTACGAATTTCAAGTACTTTAATACTATCTTGTTTTTTATATTTATGAGAATAACGTACTAATAGTATTAGTTCTTATATTAAGGGGCAAATAAATTATAAGACTAGTAATGTGTTTTTGTAAAACGAATTCTTATTATAACGTATCAAACTTTTATTGGCATGAATAGTGACCTCAGAGCCTATGCCTAAAAACCTCACTACGTTAGCGAATGTTGCAAAAATTACAGCACCGTTATAACGAAGGCAGAATATCAGCGTCAGCAAAACGGATACAAGCAATCAGGCGGAAAATGTTAACTTGAAAATAAAATACTCAGTCTCAATATTATAACATTTCCTGACCAGCCAGGGTCAGCAGGGACTCCAGTACAAGGTGTCACGAGCAGGCAACACGAAGCACTGGCCGCAAAACTTTCAGCAAATATGTCAGAATACAACTGAAATAAGTGGAAATGTTAGGAATTTCCCAAAAAGTAGTGTGTTCAATTTAATAGCAATAAGTCAGTAGAGGCGAGTGGCGTTCGCTTGACGCAGCGATTTCACACTTTAGTGTGCAGGCCCCTTTACAACTGCCGATGTTATTACTCCACAATATTTCATTTTAATCTTAATAAAGACTCAGCTTTAATAGATAGTGTTCAGAGATATGAAATTGTGTTTTTTTTGGGCTATCATATCTTTTCGCAGAATGTTTTAATGAACATGCAGAGAAAATATTTTATTTCAGGATTTAATTTTCATTTTCTGCTTTGTTTGATTTATGTCGAAACGCAAAAACATTTTACTGTGAAGATGTTACGTTGTAAATAAAGCTGCTTATTTTGTACAATATAAATAAGTAGGTAATTAGTGTCTACATGTACGCGAAGTATATTAATTATTATGGCTCTACCAATACATTTTCAAATAAAAAGTAAACTTATCTATACAATTATTATTAGGTACATACATAGTTGCAGATTTTGTTTGCTTAAACACGCTAATCTCAGAAACGACTGAGCCGACAAAAAAATGTTCTGTTGTTTATATTTGTTTGAGGAAAGTGTTTCCCACAGGACACGGGTAAAACCGCTGGCAGTATTTAACATCCACAAATTAAAAGTAATTATTTTTTATTGTGAGTACCAAGTATCTAGATACATTCTTTCACACATAAATATAAGTATTGCGGCAATAGACTAATGATTACCACGTCACGACTCCGACACGATCAATTAAACTCAGATTAAAAATCGTGCAGTGTAAAAGTCTCTGGTCACGTACAGTCAGCGTTTCTTTAACAAGTAAGTGTTTATTTTTGCCGTCCACGCCGTCCACCGGAGCCCACTAGTGGACTGGTGGGATCGCTTGTGAACGGGGAGCTATTTCATATCACTTTAGAGCTCAGCTTTGATGCCAGACTTGTAGTGTTTATTTGACACGGCTATCTGCTTGTTATGGGACGTATAAGTTGCTGTTGACATTAGCACATGCCTCACTTGTTACATTTAAGTAAAGAGATGTAAATAAAGTAATTAAGTATAGGGAGTATATTATAGGCAATGGACATTAGTGCTACATAACATTTTAGTTGTCTTGTGAAATACATATATTCAGCTCACCATTAACGTGAAGAAGTAGAGACGGCGAGTCGAGGTAACAATATAAAATAACCCACAGTAACATTCATTCAGGACTCGAAAGTTGATTAACTCGCAAAAATATTGAAGCCGTCCAATTTTAATTAAGTTTTCAACTCCCAAAAATACACGAAAGATAATTTGGTCCATCTCAAAGTGTATTCTTGCGAAGTGTTTAAAGTACGGCGAGTTGGTTGTGTGAGTTCCGTCCAACCGAGATATGTTCGCAGTTAAGGAAATTGATAAAGTTTGTAACGGAAACGTTGGAATTATTGAAAGTCGTGAGCACAACAAAATTCAATAAGTGACTGTCACTGATTGGGGGACTCGGGAGTGAGGGGGGGGTGTAGCTGGGGATCGGGGTGCCAGCCAGGAGAGGTGGCGATTAGATAGACAACAGGACAAGACGACTCGTCAAATGGTGCTTTGGAAAAGACCCCGTTATCTAGATAACAGGTGCACAGATTGTTGTCTCCTGCTTCGGTGATAGATGGTTTCGTTAACAAATATTATCAGAAAAGAAGTGTTAATTAGTTTATTTGATTTCAGAAAGCGTAGTATGTATCGTATTAATTTTCTTTAAACCAGAAAGTGGACATTACGTATGCATTAAATGATGTTTGAGCTTTGAGATTGCATTTTTTTATTAGTTAGTTTTCTTGTATTTTTTATGTTATTTAACGATTTTCGGATGCGAATAGACTGAAAGAACTTAAACATAAATAAACAAAAAGTTTATTTATGTTTAATTTAAGTTCTTTTTTTATCAAATGCTGTGTATCGTATCTTTTTATTATTATACAATACTAGCAATTTTAGACGGACCAAAATAACTAAATAAGCTGGTGAGCAGCGTCGCTACCGCCCTGATCGCCCGCTCAACTCCCCTGACTTACAACCATTTACGATGTTTTCTTTCAACTACAAGCCAGTGTGTTTATGTCCTCAAGTCAACGAGTTTTTTACTTTATCACCCAGTTTATCGGTACTTTCCTCCGTAGCTGCCATTTCTTTCATATATTAGTGCTCACTGGTACTTCGGTTTACACGACAATTAGCGACGTCAATAAAAGTAAATAAGATAAAATTGTAAATAGCATGTAGTTGGTAAACAGGTTTATAGCCGATAAAAACTCATTTGTTAATCTTGTGTTGTACTTGTTGTGTCTGCCAAGTTAGATCTACGTATCTAGTTAGAGATAATAAAAACTCACGCAATAGGTTCTCGTAGGTTCTCCTTTGTTTTGGAGTTTGCAATTAGCTAATTATTATTTCTGCGTTACTTAATAATGCCAATAGTAGTATAATCGCGAGCTTCAGTCAATATAACCCCTTCTCCAAATAGTTACTTAGATCTAGACAAATAACTTTCCCAAACCGACAAACAACACAACACCTGAATATATGGCGATATATAATATACCGAATATGCTTTATCAACGGTATAACTTGCTATAATTCCGTAAGGGATGTTTTTATCGCGGGGCCTGCATTATGCGGGTGCACGCCTGTCCCCTGCACCCCGGGCCCCGGGCCCCCAGCTCATAAACATACATAAATGCAGGATTAATGAAAGGTCGCCCATTGGTACCTTTTAGCGCGAGGCCTGTTTTTTCCGCACGTTATGTGGAGGCACGGAATATAAATACTTGAGGCAATGAGGATTGCGGCCTGATTAAGCTTCATTACTCTAGTTTATACTTTTACAGGACTGCGAAGTAAATGGAGGTTTAAATGTAATAGTTGCAAGAGAATCTGTGCTAATACGTGTATCATAAAGGTAAGAGTTTGTTTGTTTGCGCTTGAATGCGCTAAACTCAAAAACTATTTACTGGGAGGAAAGATTTAAGCTACTTTAGCCTTTATTTTCATTAGGAATTGTCATCCTCCATGTTTTAGCAGTCCTGTGCCATTTGATAGCTGTTTCGTAGAGATTATTTGACTAAGCTTATCGTTACTTTTCCTGATATGCAAATGGTGGTGTACAAGAAATTAGAAATAATGTTTATTGTATTAATGACGTAAAAATATGTATTTTATTCGTTATTTTCTTATTGTCTTACAGCTGACAACTGTCTTTCTTTTTCTTTTTATTATTACTCATCTCGAAATTAATTTCGAAGTATTCAATTATCTCGAAACTTTGGGAAACTCGATTACACGTATAATAGTAGAAATACCAGTCCAATGATAATATAAAAGAGCATTAAACACACCAAGAAACATGCATTAAAATTAATAGTGCACTTATTTTAATTGAAAAAATTAAGCTTAAACCGTCTCTCCGGACGGGGAATTAAAACTGCAGCTAAATAGCACATTAGTGAGTTAATTTAGTGAATTAGCATAATATGAAAGTGCTTGTATCAAAAGAGCTAAGTTAAAAACTAAACTAAAAACACTCACAGTGAGTCCTTAAGGTGGGGGCGGGGTAAGTCAGGAGTGGTAGCGGGGAGGAGACTTTAATTAGGCATCAATATTGGTCATTTTTAAGCAAGGTAACTAAAGGAAATTAAACTGAACCTGTGTCAATAATCTTTGTTAAATGTAAAGGTATAAGGATAACATCTGTTAGTGCTGCTAAGTTCGGTAAAGGTAAGTCTCGATACTGATATAGTTTTATTATCGCTTATTGTCGTGGAGTAAGTCATTCATGAATGAGTGAATGTGTTCTTAATTGAATTAGTCTCGAAAAACACTTGATGCCAAATGGTAAAGTATACTTTTATTTCTTTACACGCGAGTCACCCCACCCCATCCGTCAACAAACCGCCAATAAAGAAGTCTATTCACGAATTTACGTAAAACTTCTTACACTTTTTATCACTTACATTTACAGCGCAATAAATCACCGACAATCCCGCGTCTTACAACTTGGGCCAAGTTATTTAAGTGCCATTCTTAACAATGTTTAGCTTCGACGTCGTTACGAAGTAAACGCTAGGAAAACATGGCTCCCCTTTGAAACAACCTAAAAGAAACTGGCGGGAAATGTATACTGTCATTCATTAAAACGAGGAAGTCGGGGACTCCAGTCACTCGGAATGACCGGCTGTGACGTGACCTGACGCGGCCTGACGCGAGCTGACGTCACGTGCTGAGACGGTGATCGTGTTTGACACTTATCTCTTTTTTAACTTGCTGCAGTCTCGATAGACGTATTGCCATTTGACTTAATTGATAGGATAAAGGACGGCCTGTTACAAATGTAGCGTGTCCGTAAACCGTCTATGTTATAATAATATAAATTAAAAGGCAGTGGCAGAAACAAATCATTTATTTGCAATTCGGTTCTTTGATAAAACCTAGGATAAATTAAGTTATATAATAGGTCTTCACATTTTTCTATTGTTTCTGTTGCTACAAAAAAAAAAACCATTTTCTTTATAACTCCATGGTCCGGGCGAGTCCGATAAAGTGTGTTCCGTCTTTAAAGCTGTGCAAAGTGGGTTATACAGAGACTTCATTAAATTTTTTAATGACATCAATTTGATGAGACTCTTAAGATGTAGCTTCATACCGTGAAGCAAGCGTATTTTAAATTTGTACGGTTTACGAGCAAGGTTTATGGCGAGACCAATCTCAATTTGAATATTTTGTCTATGTGTCACTGCGGCGGGGTGGTATTCCTCATTTTTATGGTTTGGACAAATTTTGGGATTATTTCTGAATAAGTTTTAAACTTCACTGTGGAGGTCGTCAAATAATAATTTAGTCAGTAAGTAATTAAATGCGTCCGTCAAGTCTCTCTCTCCTTATCAACATGAAGGGTCAAAAACACACAACACTAATTTAGATCATTTAGAATATAAAGGTATATGCGATGGAATTACATGAATACACATCTAATACTCTGACATTGCTAGCAAAATCATTGGCAGAATCGATAGTTTACAAATCCAAAACAAAATTCTACAAATACCATAAACAACAAAACACTAACTAAAAAATCGTAACTCATATATATGTATGAGGATTATTGCGCCAAATTAGATGGCAGGTGGTGAAAAAGTTATCCGATTGCAGCGCCCTCTAGGGACGGCGGCCAATAAAGGACGGAGGAAAAAATGGCCGCTGACGTGATCGAACGGGATCGCTCGCTCGTGTGGCCTGAAGCACTGAAGGTTTTTGACGAATGTTTACTCTAATTTCAACAAGGATTTTACAGTGAAAAGAAAGTGAACTCTGTTATGACTGTAGATATTATATAAAGAAAAAAATCATGCGTTTCGGTTACAAAAGGTAAATGTTACGTTTGTACAATGAGGCTTTATATCAAAACAGGTAAGTGATAAGTGTAGGTAAAGTTAATTAATTTTTGAGTATCAAATAGATTGGGTGATGTGCTTCAGCTTGCATTTGTTGTGATTTCAATCATCAGCCAGGTATTGATAATTATTAGTCACACAAATTATAAATATACCAAATATCCTAAAACAGAACAGAACACAGAAAGAATAAACTTTCATGCCTCCGATGTAAATAAATTATTATATTAATGAAACACTTTATTGAATGAACTTTGTGTATAGTTGTGGGAATAAAAATATACAGAAGTTTCATTAATTTCATCGTAAGTTTCACTCAAGACCATTGCGCTATTATTTTTATTTTCCTTCCTTAAGGGGGATGTCTGCGTCATCAAGCCGACGTCTTACAGTAACACGCTTATATTCGTAGGTAGCTGATTGGTTTCTAATTTCCCTCAACCTGTACATAAAAACAAATTTGTCAAATCGAAATGAAAACGAAATGATCGCATTTTGTATATGATTGGCAATTTGTGAGGCGCGTCACGCGTTACATTGCTTAACTCGTTATTAAAACGAGGCTCGATATCGCGATACCTGTGCTTAACCCCTGCCTTTGATCTTCACACTTTGATGTCTGCTGATTGAGACCTACATTCACTTTTTGACTCCTGAAAAGACTTACCAACCTTCAAAACGCTCACTCTAAATTCAGCTCAATTTCTGGATGGATAAAGTTCAAATTTGCGTGGGATGTTGCCACCAGTTTCGCACGAGTAAGAAACCATGTTTTTTTCTTGTATATCAACAGATTCCGTAATGAGCAGCGGGAGTTACACGCGTGGTACAAGTGCAAATAAGTGTGTTATCATTACAGCGATGCTAGTGGGTAGCGCGTTTGATGTCGGAGCGAGGCATTCTCCGGGGGTTTGAGTTTATGCCAAGTCGCAGCAGATTGCCAGCGTTTGAATTTTAAGTAGTTTTCTTAAGGCTGTAAGTGACACGTCTCGGGGGCGACATTTTTTTTATTGGTATTGGGTCGCGTATTCTATCTCTAAAGCATCGGTGAAGAAAATATTAAGCATCGTTTGACAACACATTCTTTGGCTTTGATGTAATGTCAACTTTGTTTGTTATTTTATTTTTAGTTAGCTATGATATAATAATTATTTTACGGATTGCAATTTTTAAGCAACGTATAAGTTCGGCCGATACAGTAGATGAGCAGTCGTATATCCTCTATTATATCTCATTCCGTTCCTCTATTTACCAAAGAATTACTCGAGCGATGATAATATTTTTTACTTTATTTTTTTGCTTTCAACTACATATATCATATGTACTGTCAAATTTAAGTTTGTAAATGAATTATTTAAAAATTACTCTTAAAAATGAAGGGGAGTCAAGACAGGGGAGTATATCTGCGTTGCCCTTCATAGCTGTATACATGATGACTTAATAAGCTACTCGAATTTTGTGTCAAGTAAAGCAAATCTATATCTATAAAAATAAATCCCTATTTCCCTTGGTCACGCCACCACTCTTGAGCGGCTAGGCCAATTTAGTTAAAATTTGACACAAAATTTAGATCGGGAAAACACATCGGCTACTTTTTATACGGGTGGGAAATAGTTCCTTTGAACCGCGGGTGTAACCGCGGGGAACAGCTGGTATTATTACAAAAACATGTCCTTTTATTCAGAAGTTCACAAGAAATAAACACAACTTGTCGAATTTTTACTAAATATATCCACTTCGTGCTATAAAATTAAAGTAGGTAATCTATTCCATCAAGAATCTCAAATGATTAAACTACCTTCAAGCACATACCCCACAACTTAAGAAGGATAGAACCAAAAATCACCGCCTCATTCCCTATACAAAGGGAATCTCAATAGCAGCCTGACTCCTCGGCTAATCCTCTACCATCAAATATTAAGACGCGAGAACACCCTGTGTGTTGCATATTTAAGGCCGGTCTACACGTAAGGCTTTATAAGCCGTCAAGTAATGAGCTTGCACCTGTATGCACTTGTTTAATAGTCGCTGTCGGTGTTCTACGTAAATTGAAGAAGTATACAACGTCACTGGAGGTTATGAGTTGGAGTTTTTTTTTCGGGTTTATGTACTAGGCATTATTTTTGCGTGATTTAGGGTTTGTTGAAATATTTTATATTTATAATAATATTATAAGGCCTGATTATTCAAGTGGTACTGTGTTCGTGGTGGCCTAGTGGTTAAAGCACCAGCCTCTTAGTATGAGTGTGCGGGTTCGATTGTAGGTCAGGCAAGTGCCAATGCAACTTTTCTAAGTCGTATGTTTTTTCTAAGTCTATCTAGGACACCAATGACTCACCAACCCGCATTGATCAACACGCTCAATCCTTCTCCATGTGAGAGGAGGTCTATGCCCAGCCGTGGGAAAATAATTAGGCTGATGATGGCTCATGGGTCGATTTTAATATTTTTAAATTTTATATACATATATTCGCATAGAGCTAATGAGATTGAGTACATATACATATCTATGAATCCAGCTGCACGTATAGTTTTGCGGTATATTCCTCATGATAACTGATACTCTTGACAACCGTTAAGGTTCAAACGCGCTGATGTTTCTCATAAGTGCAGTTCTAAGGGCGGCAAGTAGTGCGAGGAGATGCAGAGAGCGTGCAATGTGTGAACCTGCACATCTGAGATCTGTCGCAGTGTCTGTCTGTTTGGATCATCCACGATTTTGTTCTCAAAAAATTAAAAAAAAGGCATGTAACTTTTCTTCTGTAATAATCTTTGACGTAATCTTGAAAGAAGATAACTCAAGTTACGGCTCACAGTACATTGCCTCGTGAATATACAGTATGAGTTAACTAATGGTAGTAGGAATAATATAGAGTGCTTGATTAATTGCTAATTCTTAATTTTCATTAACATTACACAATTTGGTACAAAATTCGGTGTATTTCTATCATAAAGCTTAAGACAAAAAACAATCTTTGACAATGTCCTACATGTGGCATATGGAAGCTTTAACAAATACATGGCACGACTGTTCGTCTACGATCGAACTACACATTTCTTCTATGAACACATAATCCGCACAAACGAGCGCAGCCACGGGGCGAGGTACGTGCGACACCGGAGCCGGAATCCGTGGCAGTGCGCCGGACCGTGTAAGCCTGCATATCAGGTTGCGAGCCGGCCAGACGGCGCGGCGGCTTGACCGCTCATATATGCAACTGCATATATGCAGTTGACGCAAGGTATAGAGAGAGGTGCAAATGTCATGTTATATCGCAAAGAGAGTGTTCTCAATTATTAGGGGAGTTTATCTGATACGGTGTGATTGAAGGGTAAACCTTCATTTCCTTCAACCTACATTTCATCAGTCACTGGTGTCCAGAAAGTACAAATCATCTAACCCGCGGACTCGTACTAGCGAGGCTGGTGCTTTAACCACTAAGCTACCACGCCTTCGGATTTTTCAGCGAATCTACAAATAACTGTAAAGGTATAGAACGGTTCCCTATCCCCATGATGTCAAAGCGCCATGAACTAGTCGTGAAGTGCCAATTAAACCGCGCCGGCCGGTGAACCCTCGTCCTTAGTTTTAGCATAATGCTTACAAAGACCCATCTTATACCGCTTTGCCCCTATTGCCCCAGTTGCCCTCCCGCCCTTAAAAGTGGTGTTTACTGTTAAATATAGATTGATCTTGCGAATTTCTAGAATAAATTTACATACATGTTTGAATAGTCAGGCTTTTGAGAGAAACTTTTTAAATAAAACATAGTTTTGTTTATTTGGGAACAAAAGTTAATTTTAAATTTATTATGATGAGTTCTATAAAATGTATAAATGGAACGAAACGACTACATTTATGTAACAGACTTCATAACAATAAAACTCTCGAGTGCCTGGAGCTGGTTTAATTAACAGAAGCTTTAACTTTGATTGCCTAAGGAATCATATTAGCAAGTTGTAGGTACACTGTAAAGATAATTACCAACGCCTCAGAGCACACAAATAAATAATGCCCAATCTGAGTTCGCCGCGAGAAATGTCTCCATATATTTCGCGAGCACAATACAGTCCCAAGGAGCAGCGATATCTCCGCGAACATAACAAAACACTCGCGCAATTATTCCAAAATCATTGCTCAACTGTTACAATTAAAAGTTATATAATATCACCTCTGGGAGGCGCCTTAGTCCTTACGCACGACCGGCGACTTGCAAGCAACTCGCAAATTTACAAAATGGCCGATTTAAATCTGTTTTGTGGGCACGAGAGGCGAATACCAAAATTTATCTCTTCACTCCACTGGTTTGATTTGAAATTATCGTCGTTAAGGAGTTACGCACTTTCTGCGCCAACGAGTTGCTACTGTGATTTCAGATTTATTTTGCAAACTTTAAAATTACGTCCCAAAAACGTTCCAAACCCTTTATTTATTTGAAAATAAAGTTCATTTTCCTTTGAAGGGTGCTTACCTGATTGGTAACTGTAAGTTGGTATTTCCCACCCCTAAAGGTAAGGGGTTCCTGAATAGGTGTTTTTTCTGTAGCTGGTGGATGTGATTTTCCTTAAGGCTGTCAGTGTTGTGCATGTTATGGTACTCGTAAATATTGTGGATTTTCCGCTAGATGCATAGTCTCTTTGTGGAAGCGCTCACGCGTTGCTTTCCGGGAGGAAGGCAGAGGTCTGAGGGTCTACCGCTAAACTACGCCGGATAATAATACGAGTAGATAGTAAATATTGAAGGGAGGTGCACTACGAATAAAAAGACGTCGCTAGATTTTCCCTCACACTAGGATTTGGGAATGAATTCATATTTGTGATACGAAGTATATGATTTGTAACAAAGAGTTGAGAAAAATATGATCAAGACCATTTGAAACCGATTTCCAACAAAAAGGCTACCCTAAATCTGGGTCTATCTAATTAGGTAAAAATAATTTCTATTTTTCACATTTGTCGCTAAAAATCCTATTTGTCTTATAAATTATAGTATCAGTACGAAATTGGCTCTAATAGTTTGATGTCGAGTATTTTTAAAAGACTTCATCACCCCATACTATAGAAGTTTGCAGTGAGGAAATGGCAGGAGTATTACTGAGTTTTATTTCACAACGTTTCTACTAAGTTGCTGCAGTGCTGATCTTATTTTTTATCAATAAATTGAAAGATGGAGATATTATTTAATTAATTTAGATTTAAGGTTCTAATATTTTTACAATATGTATAAAAATATAGCAATACGCACTGGCCAGGTAGAACATGATTCATATAAAATTGATGTGTAATTGATTTGCTGCTGCAGGCTTAGCATGGCAACCGTAGAAACAAGTGTCGTCTACCGGAGGATAGAAATAATGACAGAAAAGTGACAGATTGACGTAAGATTTCTTTTGAAAGATTTTTGTTTTTTTCGAGTCTACAAGTGACTATATGCGAGTTGACAGTTCGCGCCATGCTCGGGCAGAAGATATGTTGACATTGACAGAAAGAGCTTTGTCTTTTCTTGACGGAATAGATATAGAATCGCCCGCGCCATGCTAAGCCTGCTGGTTGTATGTCTATTCGCCGCGACAGGACATGTGGTCAAGATTACTTTAACACAATTCAACAAGAAATAAAACTTATTTATCTCACCATACGCGTCAGTTGCCTAACAATCATCCAACATTTTTTCCCGTAATACGACGTGGTGCCAGCGTCCTCGCGACAGGGGAACACAATACCCCACATAATGGCGGTACCTCAACAAGGGGCGAATCGCCAAATTTTCAATTAACCACCAAATATAAGGTGACGGCTCGGACTTATCTTGTTCAATTACAAATTGTGTTTAGAAATCGATATAGGAATTATTATACATGTCAGTTTGCTTGTTGGAATTCAATGAAGGGACATTATTAGAGAAGTTTGCGGTTTTTGGTAACTTATGTAGTTAATCATTTGTATTTGGCAACAGTAAGTTGTGGAGGTATGTGGATCGCCTATACAGCAACAGGATTGCATACAAAGCTATCGAATTAATGGGATTTCCCTAAGACGACCCACTGCCCGACATTATTGTTTCTGATATGCATAAAATTGGCTTACGGAATATAAACAAACTGTTTCGTCCAGATTAAATGAAATCGATAGAAATTACGAATTTTACGAGCTATTATGATCAACTAGCTGCTTAGGCGTTAGGAGCGAAAAGGGTGGCGGTGGAGAGACAGATATAACGCGTGCGGTAATATTTCACTCGCTACCGTGTCAATAGTGTGTGTCCAAGGTGTGTTTTCTATACTTATAAATTGAGCTATGAATGTGATACTAAAATGTGCGGTGCAATGTGTTAATCGCCTTAACCGTCACTTTCAAAGTTAAATGATATCAAACACAACATGAAGCCGCACTTAGAACTCATCAAGCTACACCAACACCCTGTATTTACTCGCTAAATACCAGGTACCATCCGCTAATACTAATAGTTGTGCTGCTAGATCAACAGTTACCGCTAAATTAAGCCGGCAGGCTATACCCACTGTTGACACTGCCTCTAAGCCTCACTTTAGGCACAAACTCAGATTAATATCTCAGCTAAGTTTCAGTCTGTGTTTGTATGTGTTAATGGTCGGGAATTTGTTGCGCGTGTGTGCGTTTGTTTAGTGTCAATGTGTGAGTAAGTGGTGTTTGATGTTCAATAATATTTAAAGAGCTAGTTGTGTTGACTGTTGTAAATCAAGAGGCGCTATTAGTTAGAATGTAAGCCAACTTGGTTATCTAGCAGTCACACGATCGATTTGAAAACTTTAACTGCATAATATATGTACTAGATCACGGTTAGTTAGTGGATAGGTGACCTTAGCTTCACGTATGGCTTACCGTTTTTTAATGTTTCTCTTTTAGTTTAGTCATAACATAAGCGTTTTCTTAATACAAAATAAGTATTTTGTAGTATTTACCTTGACTTTTTGATAACATGTATAATAATTATTATTTCAACGTAAAAAATCTTTACTCTCATGCTTTTGTGCGTTAGAATTTCATTTAGCATATTTTCCAATAATCATAATATTTCCAAACATCAACAGATGAAATAAACTAACAGAATCCTCAGCTTAGTACACCGCCTAGCATATAAAACCCTTCGTCCTGAGGTACAGGGCACTTAACCCAGCATCCTCCCCATCCCGCCAGGAATCGTGGCAAGCTGTAAACGCGAAGCCACTGCGATACCGGCAAACATTCCTATAAAAAGAATAAAAAGGGGACTAGTTTATTCACAAAAGCAAATGACATTTATATGGTAAAAGGCGATCGTAAAAGTTGATATTATAGTGTAGTGATGTGCCGTGCAGTCGATATATCAAATTACAATCAGATCTTTGGGTGGATTTTTATCGAACTCGGAATGGGTTATGCATGCAATAGATATATTATGTACCTGTGATACACAATGACGTTATCGAATGTGTTATGACGGTCTTATATACCTATAGTGCGAACGGTTCTTTACTTATCAAGTAACTCTTATGTTGAAAGATTTTAATTACAATTTCAATAGAAACGTTTACATCTTTTCCAAAGCCTGAATATGTGACACGAATCCAAGTTGATACACGGCGCTAACAGCATATTAGTGAAGGCTCCGGCGTAAAGCCATACATTCAGCTTTGATACCTCGCGTGACAGCCTAATGAGGAACGAGCCTGAACTCGTTCAGCCGCGCCCGTAATGAAGTAATCAGTCACATGTCCGAATTTTGATGCAAAACACGTTTGGAAATTTGAATTTGTGCCAATATGCGAAATTGTGAATACATGTACTCGCCTTTAGATGTCCGGACCAGAGTGATGATCGATTCCGGCTTTCACTGTAAAGGCAAATTGTGTGCTTACATAGAACGTTGCTTTTGGTCTTAGTTTGATGTTAGCTTCGCTAGAAAATTTTCAAATTAACTTCAAGTTTAACGCTACAGAATGAGTGCATAAATTAAGAAAAGTAATGACAGCAATCATTCTCTCTATATTGGAACCGGTGATATGTCGATAGGCATTTATCGATATCACTACGCTCCCTCCCTAAGCCACATATAAGGACACTAAAATTCGTGCACAAAATTCTAGTAGAATAAATAAATAGCACAATAAAGTTGGGCAGGTATTCGCGTAGAGATTATGTTAAAATAGCGATTCCCAGTATATTTAGTTTATGAACTTTTGTTTGGGACGCCGCTGAGATGGTAATGAGATGCGACGACCTTTTTCTGTTTGTTTTTTAAACGTTTTGGTTTATTGTGGTCCTTTTTTATGTAGATGGATAGTGTAGTCCGTTACAAACCTTTTTTATGTATCTACCGATACGATACAGAGCAATAAGAATTGCTCTATAATTCAGTTAAAGCATATCGATGTTAAATACACTCATCATTTTCCTGTCTTTGCCTTAATTTATTATTATTTGTGGTCGGCGCAGCATGTTTTCTTCTTTCTTTCCTTTCTATCTGGCTTGGCGTCATCTCTCAATTCTCTTGTAGCAATATGGTATTTGACACAATCCGTCCAATGTTTCCTTGGTCGTCCGCTATCTCTCTAACAGTGCATGTTCATGCTCAGCACCTGCCTGACATCATGATCCTCATTCCTCCTCATCACATGCCCAGTACCCCTTTTAAAACTCCGCTTATATATTCATTCCTTACTATTCTCTCAGGTAACACCACGCATTCCTTTAAACCTTCTTATCTCTGCTGCGTGCAGTTACATAAACTAACAAACGAAATCTTTCCCTCTCTTTTTTGTAATTTCACAACAGTAAAAACGATAACAAATCCTATTTTTACATATAAATGCAAAGCAAAGTAACCTCGTTATGTACAAAGCAAACAACACACCTACCGCAGTATCGCTGGCATAATTTCCTCGGAATTTACTGCAAATACGTTTGCAATCAATTGGATCGCCAAAACAAACGCTACCCAACAATATCGTTAGGCAGGGGTGGCCAACCTTAATTGGCTTACGTGCAAAATTCATAAAAATATATATATCAAGGAGTGTCGTCGTGGCAAATATGTTAACATGCCATCATCCTTATTATTAATGAGTTAGTGAGTGCTTGTATGTTGAGCTGAAATGGCTGAACTGATTGGTGACATTTGGCGGCGAAGATAAGTGGTATCCTGGAAAAGGAGATAGGCAACTTTTTATCCGAGTGCGAGACTAAAGTCGGTATAATATTTAGTGAAGGATTTAATCGCACTTCATGAAATTAGACTTTTTAAGGCAACTTTGATTTATGGTATGTAATTTGGCAATAGCTAAATGAAATGGGAAATTATGCCTTGCCCAAATTATTAAGCTGTGTGCTACCATGGATAAAGATACCAGTAGTTGGCGATCCCTGCGTTAGGGGATGAGCGGATGTGACGTCACAGACAGCCGCCATGCTAATGGCTAATGCGTGTCGCCGGAAGTCCTCCCCCGGAAACTGAACGGACATCTCGCGAAATTATCATTTAACATTTTATTGTCGTACAGTGCAGGCGTAATAGGCTTGTTTTTGTTTGCTGGCTGTATTAATGTGGAGGTGTGGCCTCGCTTTTAGAATTGTATTGTTACTTCACAGTCGAAGTAAAATCGTTTAACTATTCATTTCAGGCTCAAGCTTCAAATTCAAGGGAAAGAAAAGTTGACTAAATTGCGAATTAGTTTTTATTCCTGGTAGAAATATTTCTCCTGTTTTATAAAATTCTAAGTTACTTCTTCAAAATCAATGTAAAACTTTTAAAAAGCACTATTTAAATTACTTATATATAACAAAAGGTAAAAAAATATTCAGCAAAAAGTATCATTTATTGAGCAAACGTCAGAAAATAAAATCGCAACTAACATTACAATGATTTTTTGTTAAACACACGAACACAGTTTAAATACGCATTTAAATAAATAACGATTAATTTTACTTTAAATAACAAATACTAAACTTGTTTGCTGTAAAATCAAATAGGAAATAATAAAGCAGGGGTGTTCATAATTGCAATATTGACGTGACGCCGCCACCCGGACGCACACAATTTAATAAGATAGAACGGTGTAACGTTACTGACAACTGCTCCCTCTCCCGAATGTTTGCCACCTCGCTAATTATATTACGCGCCTTCTAGTATCGGATTTTATCGCTGATTTAAATTAAATGACTCTTAACAATTATTATAGTTAGCTTTTGGGAAGATTTTTAGCGGCTGTACCTATGAATGAATCCCAATTTCCTTGGTCACGCGTGAACGGCTGGACAGATTTCAACTTTATTTTTGTGTTGTGTTTGTTATTGTAAGGAGGTTCTTGGTATGGCATCGTGACCCTGGCACATAGGGACCTCCAGAAAGAACATAATGGGTTTTAGTCAACACTCTCTCAAGCTGCACCCACAGCGGGAGGATTAATTTGATGATTTTCAAATGACAAAAAAGAACATGATTTAGTTATCATTATCTTGTTAAAGCTTAACTTCATCACCAATAAACGATAAATAAACCAGCATATATGTATATAGCAAACTACCTTAGCAGCATCCCCCGACAACACACACTTGGCACTTGAAGTGAGTTCCATTCAAAATAAAGCGTGGAAGGCTAACGTGTTATTCCCGGGGAAGTAAACCGGGGCCGTTGAGAACGAGCCACAAATCATATGGCGGAATTCCTATCTTACCGCTTCCTGGCTATATGCTATGTTTATATACGACTTTGCTAAGTACACAGATTTTTGTTTGGGGGGATGTTTGTTAATCAGGATTTATCTAAATCGGAAAGGAAAAAATTAGGGGAGACGAGTACATTATTAATAAGGTCTTAGTACTGTCGAAAAGTCCATTAAATGAATGTAAGTGCAAAGCTCTTAACTTAATTTTTAAAAAGAAGAACGGCTATAGCAGTCTGTTGGATTGGTTATGCGGTTGAATTAAAAACTATTACAAATACGTTAAATATTTAATAAAACGCAGGCTTCATTTTATTTCAATAGCGATTGTCTAGATATATGAAAATGATTGTTTATTTCAACCAAGTACTTTGAAGAATTTTATATGTAAATATTTGTTCTTTCTCAATAATAAAAAATACACAAGCAAACCCATAAGGAAAGTAGCAGCGAGGCAATTTCACCTCGGCGACGCATTCGTTTGTAGCGAAGTGGCTTTACGTGGCTTGCTTAGAGCTTCCTTTTGTGTCACAGATTTGATTCCCGGCCACTTCACCTGCACACATCTTTCGTATAAAAAATATTAAAGTACCTCTTTAATAATAATATCAAGGGAATTCTCCTAAAATTGCTTTTGATCTAATAATAATATTTTGTGACATTTTACGTGTGCGGACGACCTCTGGGCTGGCGGTCACATTAAATTTTAGAAAGTTATCTTAACATATTGGTTCGTTAAATATGAATACTTTATACCCTTATGTAGATAACGTTCCAGACGGGTTAGGCAAGTCTGAATTCACATATTAGACACAATGTCACTCCAATGATAATGAAAATTAATACTAAAATAATATAACTTCATACTACTATGTTAACTAGCTGTTACCAAGGGTTTACTTGGCTTCTGAAGAACTACCTGGATTAAAAACCAGGCCTATATAATAGTGAAATCGCAAGTAACAAAAAAAAAACGCTTTCAAAATGAAACTCAAAAAATGTATTGAAATCTGGCTGCAAAAAAGCAACGCTTTTTACAGGTCAACAATGTGTAAAAAAGGCTGTAAAATTATAGTAGCTTGATGTGCTAGCGTCTGTATATAAGCCAATAATAACATTTATAGTGGGGGTGCGGTACGATCCTGAAAAATAGAAATTCGTTATATTGAAAATCATCATGGCTACCTTAATAAAAACTTAAAAGCTAAGCTATTTTTGTCTACACTAAATCAGAAGGCTGACTCACTGACACCAGCATAAACAAAATTACAAATAGTTCAAAACATCAAAGATTTGTATCCCTTCCTTACAAAACATTTCGCAGTTTTTTTTTGGAAACGACTCCTTAACGCCCCCATATCGGGATGAGGTCTGTCAGTAGGGTGTTGACGTAGGTACATTGTGTTCGTATCGAAACCGTATCGGTCCGGACGAACGTGACACCGAACCGATACCGTTATACCTATGATTAAAGGGTATATCGTAGATTTAATTTTAGTGGTGTCTTTATGTGGAACCTACTTGGTCTGTCTGTCAGGCGTTGGCAGCTACATTCATATTTATAGATTCTTATCGGTCTATAGATGTCAGGTTAAATCCTTACTAATATTATAAATACGAAGGTAATTTTGTCTGTCTGTCGCGCCAACTTGCTACAGAGATAGCCAACAAAGGTCACAGGCTACTTTTCATCTGAGTGCGCAAAGTAGTTCCCTCGAGACATGGCAGGAACTGCGGGAAAAAGCTAGTCTTTCATATCTTCGTCATCGTAGACATTTGTCAGTTGTTATAACCTCACTTTGAAGCGTAGAGGTTCACAAGTCATTATCTGTGTAGCCTTTTCTTAAACGATGTTTTTGAATTTAGATTCCTATATTAGAGACTACCATGTGTTACAAGAATTTTCATTAGCATAGCAATAACGTCCCTTTTTTATACTTATCTAGGAAAATTTGACTGTTTATACGCTTCTACATAACCCCTCAAACGGCTACGCGGCGTAGCGGCTCACGTAGTCGTTAATGCTACGAATGTTGCCGTAGCAGCTCGTCTGGTATGACGCCTGAAGCGTGTTTGATTACACTTATAAATGGCCATGAAGTACATTCATCCAGAGTATAATATCACTTAACACCATTTATACAGCATCACATTTTTTCCTAACAAGGAAAGTGTATCAGAAACATGAAATAAACAAGATACATATACATATTTACTCATAGAATCGATCCTAATATAAAATACACATCTGTATACCGAAAATATATATTTTAAGCCTCTCCACTATACTATAACTCACCTTCCCAAAAAATCGGGAATCATCTCTGAACGTCATGCATTGCGCGTCTGTAATGTACTAAAGAAAATATATTCAGAACAACACTGGAAGTATATAGCAAACTTATAGGTAACATCGAATTGTTATGATAAATATTCACAAGATATACCCATCGTGATTTTCAGTACCGAATTTATTTACATGGGTAACTAAATTACCCCTATTGGGGTAAAGAGAGGAGTCGCCCATATAATATGCTATGTCTGATAGATGTAGGTACCTCTAGGTACGTCAGTATATTTATGCGACATGTTCGCGAGTGACTTCATCATACATTTTATGGAGTCAGAATAGTTTAGGAGTCCGGGTTCACATCAGCGCATGTATTTATGAGAAGAGGTAAAATTAACAACAGTGTACGTTGCTGGTTTTTTATGTGAATAGGTTGGATTTGTGTGTCAGCTTCATGATTGATAAGTATGTTGTTTTTATAGATTTTCGTTGGGGTTGCAATGTTCATGCATTTGATTTATTCTTGTTGAAAACGCTTGAATGTCAGATATTCTGATTTATGACTAAAATAAATTACATACATTTTTTTAAATTAACCATTTATTTCAGGCATCACGGCCCATATAAATATATACAGTACTATACTAACATAACTTAAAAATACTATAAATACACACATATAACATTAATTAATATACTAATTTACACGAAGTGTCGGCGTCGTGTTTTGCTGACTGGTGATTGCTGAATTAAATTGTTTACCTACTTGTGGTACTATGTTTTTTAAAGGTGGATTAGCGATATAGTAATTTACAATTAAATAAACTGTTTTTTTTTGCTGTATTTGGAAACAAAAATATAATTTCACAAAAGGGATCATATTCCATAAATCACACGACATATAAAACAAATGCCGTCGCAATTCAAAAGCCGAGCGCTCGATATTGAAGCGGTGCGCGCTGGCGAACATAAAATAATTTAGCGGAGACACGCGGCGTCGGGTAAACACGCTTGTTATCGTTCGTTAGTCTTACATTATCGAGATGCCGGCTATAATTGGTGGCTGGATATACCCACATAGTTTATAGCTCACGATTACATGTAGGGAGACTGACACATATAATATAAACATTTCAAATTTATAATGGAAGGGACTTTAAATAATTTAAAACATTTTCTGTGATTACCATCTTATATTAGAATCAGTGTTATCGTCTTAAAGAATTGGACTCGTAACAGTTTATCTTAGTTTATTGAGAGAATTTTCTATTTCTAATAAAAAATATTTCTATTTTTTGTATTAATTTTGGTAGTGTTTGCAGTGTAAATATTTGTATTATTGCATATCTGTTAGTAAGTTCTTATGTTCCTTCACTAATCATATTATAATGTACAATAAAGATAGCACAATTTCAAATATTTACACTTAAATTCTTAGAAAGCAATATCACAACACGAGGTACTAAAAAGAAAGTGATATTACAAATCGGTATCGTTTAGAATTTACTTTAACTGCCATTACGAGTACAGCTAACAATGCTTGATACCTTATAAAGATCGTATCGTGATCGAATCGTATACAGAAAACGACCTTCGGCACGATTTTTACAGGAACACACACACACACACAGGGACACTTTTACAGGAACTCGTTAAGATACATTCATGTTTGCCATGTAACGGTTATTTTAGCCATCCAGCAGTGTGCCCACAAATCGTTACATTTATTTATAATAACTTTGTTTGTCGATCCGTCGATGTTGAGAATTGCCCCTCAATTTCCAAGGGATTGTTTAGGCGGGTTGCTTACGAAGATATTGTTGCCAACCGACAGGAGTAAACAAACAAGTTTAGAATTAATTGGTATTCATAATATTGTAACACTTGGTCTAAGTTTCTAATGGTTTAGCTTAATGTTTTTACTGGGGTATGTATGTATAGTTTGTCTGCACGTGCCAATATTTGGTTATACATAGAAATATTTGTGTACATACATGAACCTTCTTCAAAACATATTCGGATCATGTTGTGAAGAAGATTTTGGCCATGAACGTGGATGGTGATAAGGAGAGGAGACGACCAAAGAAAACTCAGCAAAGGCTTTCTTTGTACTTCAATATATGTTACTACTTACTATATGGAAGTTCAATGTATGTAATAGGATATGAATTTATATGCTCCAAAGACCGTCCGTCCGTTCATGTGACTTGATAAACCAAACTAGTATTTAAACGTGGATGTATGCAAAAACTACTGAACGGATTTTGATGAATTGTTGATGAAAGTATTTTTTGTACACTAACCTAGCTTTTAGATTAATCAGATGCTACTGCCTAGCTATTTTCGAACTATTCAGTTAACATGTAAAAATCTAGCAATTAATAAGACTGGTAGTCCAGTAGCTGCTGGTAGTATTGTCAGCGTGTGACCGGCTTTATTCTAATCGTCTAAATAAATTACGTATATCGCTAAGCTCATTGGCATTTTAGTAGCAACAATTTTATTGATACTACGATGCTACGATGTTATGTATATTTACGTTTATAGTGTTTGTAACGATGTAGGAAAATTAAAAAGCAAAGCATTTTCGAATGTTCTTATATGGTGACGGTTTAAGGGCGGTATAGCTTATTGGATTGGTATATCTTGCATTTTCTATGCATTATTTTAATTTTCCCGTTTTTATTTTCTTTGTGTTATTATTAATTTGTAAATAATAAATTTAAAAAGCCGTATATCTCCACTGTTATTATAAAGGTGAAGAGTTTATTTGTATGTTTGTTCCCTTGCACGCGCTAATCTCAGCTACTCAACCGGGTTGAAAAAATATTTCAGTATTTGATATCCCATTTATCATGGAAGGCAACAGACTGTATAATTACCATATAACCCATACAATTTTTATAGTAATGAATTGCCTATAACAACTGATTATTTGCTGCGCCTTTACTGATTGTGCTAAATGGCTAGCTGGTGATTTAGACAAGTACTCGTCAAGTAATTCAATGGTACAAACAAAACGTTTAGCGCATTAAACAAAACAATAGCGTCACTAATCTAAAGCGACACAGTTTCCGCTCAATTTCTGTTCTCACCCGACACCAACCAAGGTGGGTTTAAAACTCATTTCTTTACCGCAAACCAGAGTACACTGACCTCTGCACTTTGCACATTTTTACTACAGAAGTTACGGTGGACGGGTCACGTTACACTGGTTGGTTATATTAGGCAGGCGACGCACGTTCGCTCTGATCTCACGTGCTCTCGAAATTGGCGAGTCGAACGGAAATGTTCGTGAGTCTGCCGTGTGGGTGACGCCTAAAAAATTTATACAAATTCTTAAAGAAGTTTTTTTTGGCAATGTTTTGACACGACTTGTTTATTATTTTTTACTGTGATTGGGGTTTACAAAATGTCTCGATGGTTGTATGGATTATTTGAAATTGTAAATAAATTATTGAACAGTGTAATTTAAATGAACTTATATTTTTATTAATATAGTGAATATGCTGTTGTACTTTTGTATCAGAATTTTTTGTTATGAAATTTTGGTTACTTACCTACTTTGATATGAATTACCGACGTAGCGCGCAGCGGGAACTCAACAGCTTGCTAAAAACTGTTTTTTTTTCAAGTTTTGGGCTAGCTATCTCTAATCGGGAATATCGTTAATAGATTTTTATGAGAATATTTAAATAGCAATCTACAGTAATTTACATAATTTACACACACAATTTAAAAAGAAACACACATAATTTAAACACAAAGTGTGTTCTGACTACTGTTTTGGGTATTAAATCCTTAATAACGTATATACAGCTACCAAAAACATATTCTTTAATAAATTCCAATAGTATCATAAGCAGTTGAATACATCAGTTTAATCTGTATGTTGTCTCTACCGCGCGTTACTGCAGTTTATTCAAAAGCGCTGCCATCCAACACAGTCGGTTAAAAACTTAAAAAGTAAGCCTCTTTTTAAACACGAGTAATACGACTGCGCATCACGGACGCTTTGCAGATTTTTCAGAGGCTTAGGGATCGCTGGATGGCAGTTTAAATCACTTTCAAAAAACTTTTTATTGAAGCACTTCGCTGGAACCGTTAAGTGTGACTTATGAATATACATTCAGGGGTTGTTTCAGCTAGCTGACATGGATACGGTATGTATCGAAGTGTGCTTCTCTTCGAATGAAGATAGACAGAAATCCGGGGAACGACACAGAATAATTTTATCTGGATGCCTAAAGCAATACTCTATACCTACCTAAGATAAAGCTGGTGGAATAAAGCCAGTAATATTTGTCTATTTTATACGCAAAAATATGATACAAACGATGGAGTAGAAAAATAAAATAACCAAACAGAATAAACCACAAACAAAATCTCTTTCGTATTTCCCCATATCAAAATGTTGTTTTAAAATATTTTATTTTTAACATTATTATGATGCAGATCGGTGCACCGTATCTTTTGTTCTGCCTCCCAGGTACGAGGAGAGCGAACGAATTATTTCCCCATTCACGTCCTTAACGTAGTATTTTAAATGCATAATTATTTGTTTCCGTACGGAACCCGGAATTGAACCACGGAAGTCACGTACATAAGTAAACTTGTGAAACTGTTGTAGTCGGAACTGTTATAACAAAGCCGGCAAGTCGTGAATAAAAGGTTTATCATTTTATCGGTGTTGTCTCTTAATTTACAATAATATAATAAACTGCAGTAGTTTGTAAAAAATGGCTTGTTGACGACTCAGAAGGATTCCTGCACCTCCACATTTGCAGTGACATTTGAACAGCGAACTTTGTATCGACTAACGGTCAAACCACAGTGAAATCACATGAATCAATCAATCCACAAAGTAACGTAGCACGAACTAGTCCGCACAACTCCATATAACTCGGTCTCCATATTTTTAAAAGCCAAAATAAATACGAGATGTATTGGCTTCTCGCATCTCAATCAACAAACAAGCAGAACCCGCTGCGAAAAATTCGTCCGAAATTTCGGAACGCATATTTTTTCTAAAACCTCGACTAAACTAGATAGAGTGGGTGTGCTTTATGAAATATCGTAGTTTTCAGCTTATACAGTCGTCCGATATTTTCAACGGCTAGTTTCAGGCGGGCATTTATTTGCGATAGCTATAGATAGGCATTTTTATATCCCCCGTGAGTTATGATCATCCCCGGCTGCGGAGATATTTATAATGAATTTTGTGGGGATGTGCTTCAATGGATTTCTGTTGGCTTGATTTAGATCTTCAAACAAAGCTTGCCGAGATTGAATGTACTGCGGGGGTTCACGCTCAATGGGTATTGGTTTACTGCCTGTGTATTGTGAAGCGTGCTAACATCTTTTCTTTATGAATTTATATTGTCAAAAGGTGAACAATTGCATCGTTAACTTATAGTCGTAACATGTAAAAATTCACAGTCCCAAAGTGATCTAAAAACACAAGACTATACAATCACACAGGTATAAAACATACTCATCTCTATAATGCCAACATCAAGCAAAACAAGAAAATATCAACATTTAAAAACAAAATGAATGCAAAATCAAAATCAATACGGCTATTCATCATCATCATCATCATCAGCCTATCGCAGTCCACTGCTGGACATAAGCCTCTCCAAGTGCACGCCACTGAGATCGATTTTCGGCTTCTCGCATCCAGCTCCTGCCAGCCGTCTTGCGCAAGTCATCACTCCACCGTGCCTGAGGACGTCCTACACTACGTTTGCCAAGACGCGGTCTCCACTCTAGAACTCGTTTACCCCAACGGTTATCGGTTCTTCGGCTGATATGGCCAGCCCACTGCCACTTCAGCGTGCTGATTCGGTGGGCTATGTCAATGACCTTGGTTCTCTGACGGATTACCTCATTTCTAATGCGATCCCTCAGAGAAATACCAAGCATAGCTCTTTCCATAGCCCGCTGAGCGACTTTAAACTTGTGGACCAGCCGTACCGTCAGTGTCCACGTTTCGGCTCCGTAAGTCATGACAGGTAGGACGCACTGATTGAAGACTTTTGTCTTTAGGCACTGTGGGATCGACGACGTTAGGACTCGACGTAGCTTCCCAAAAGCAGCCCAACCCAACTGAATTCTCCTATTCACCTCGTCCTCAAAGTTGTTTCTACCTAACTGCAATGTCTGCCCGTAAATATGTATACGGCTATTACCCAAAATTAATAATTAATTTATTAAAAGGCAAACAGAACAAAAAATATTTTACACTATATTACTCCCAATATGAGGCGTACAATCGCCCCAATAATTTCACTTTGGGACAAAACAAAACGTTGTATTTAACTGCTGCCACTGCGGGGAGGGTTGTACCCGCGTAATTAAATTTGAAAATCATCGGAAACGTATTAATTGTTGAACTAGGGCCACGAAAACTGTGGGCGTGTTTATAAGAGCGTGTAGTAAACGTCGGCGGATAGTTGTGATAAGACTCAGGGTAAGCTAGTAATTTATTGACTGAAAGAATATGAAATAATATATTTATACCTATTGTTTACCTATTCGTAATTTATTATTAAATCTCTTATTAGTAAATCCAAAATGCCATGTTTTTAATTATATTTCTTTAATCCTCATACGCGATGTAGACTGAATGACACTTAACACTCGGAAATTTCTGAAGAATTTGATATTTTGTTTTCTTATACTACAAATTATAAAAGTGCCATTAATAAAAATTGCCGGTGTATACCCGCTGCTTTCATGGCCCACAACAGTCGCAATGACGGTCATTAAGCCAATGAGTTCAGTCTGATGTGACGACCAGATAAATTGGCTCTGAGTTCACTTTCTACTGTTTATGGCACCATACGTCGAGTACTACACGACGTATCTATGTAACCGAGGGTAGCATAGAAATTAAAAACAATATTCCAGTAATTTTTATGAAACTTAATAAAAAAAATAGTAATTAAATAATATTATGAATGATAATGATTTCATTAATAGTGCTTTACAGATAGACACTGCATAAATCTGTGTATTTTTGTCTATGTCTCTATGTCTCTCACTGTTAAAATGGTTTTTAACAATAACTGCGCTAAAAAAGTTTAACCATTTTAAGCCTAAAATGTATTTTGTAATCGGACTATTTTAAACATGCGTTGAACATCTATTCAACTTTTTATTATAACATTGTATACTTCAATTCCTAAATATTTTTTTATAAAAAAAATAATATAAAAGCGCTATTATGTTTAAAAATAAACATAATTTTAGAATTATTTGCACGTAAGGACACGAAAGTACACGCTAAACAACGATTCTATTTGAATATCGACATAAGTCTTCAGAAAAGGATAATTTTATCCCCATATTTAGGACTCAATCTCATACAGATGACATCACAGGCACAGTCTACATCCAAGCGACCGTTTGTAAGCGAGCAAACAATACATTACAAAGTACTTAACGCACACAATCATTATTAAATAATAGCAATCAGTTCCTCCAGCCGCTGATCTACAGTCATCTGACATTTCAATAGACCCATTACATTGACGAGAATCGAATCTGTGAGCGGATGAACCATTAATGTTGTATTAATGGAATTAACTGTAATAGAGGCACACAGGAGCACTGGGTCTAAGTTCGTGTTTAGGTGGCTTGTGGGGTTATTAGATTATGTATTATGTGTTCAGAACTTCTGCTTCGAAAACTGTATTGCGTAGCTATGTCTTTCAAGAATGTTTTATTTCATTGGACTATAATTAAAACGGAAAGTTTGGTGTTCAATAAAGTACCTGTATGGTAAAGATTCTTCTTGTTCATAATAAGAAAAAGCTGCCTTCACTCTTAAGGAATGGTATAATAATTGAAATAATAGCGCATCAATTTGTAATACATAAAACTTTACACCTTTATAAATTAAATAAGTTGTAACACGCAATATCCCGACACCGAACGTACAAACAAACCATTTGAAGGATTAACATTAACAAATTAGCTATAGCATAAGGCATAGCGCACACAGTTAGCCTCTCGATGGATAAATTGAATTACATCAGAGCCCGGTTTAATGCGATTAAAATCTGCAAGCGCGCGGATTGCGTTGCGAACGTTACGTCGCTTTAACTATTTTTACAACTAGCGTAAATTGGTTTGTTGTAATGAATTGGCTGTGTGTACACAGGCTTATGTACGGTTGGATACGTGTTATAATGATTTTTTTAGTTTGATAATAAAAACGTTACATTAATGATTCTTTGAGTTTTAGTTTTAGTGGTTTGTGCAGTATTGGTTGGTGCCATTTTGTTAAACTTTTTAGTATGTGTATTTTAATTTTAAAAGGCTGGAACAATTGAGATTAAATCTAATACAAACAGTTTTGAAGTTGGGGGAGTGTATCAAGTTTTTTTATCTAGCTACGTGTAGTAGTTTTGTACGGACGCGAGTAAAGCTGTATGGCACAGTATTATAATAATTTGTGTTTGTTGATAGCGCGGGCGTCCTGGTAATTGGGCGGGTGTGGCCAGGAAAAACAGTTTATGTATACGCGATACATACCGCGAATATTAACACAGAGTAGATGCACACAGAGATTGCAAGGTCAATGGTCGGAAAAATATCTTCCATTCGTAGTATTTATATTTTGTTAATATAACAATTTTGCCAAGAAATATATCTGCATGTTTTATCTTATATTATTTGGTGAAAGTAACATGAGTTGCATAATTTGCTCATGAGCAAGCCATTGACATTACAAATAACCTAGAAAGGTACTTCTTGCAACTTCTTTTAAGCAATTTCTAAAAATAAGATCATAAGTGAATCTTTTACGGTCAAAATGGACAACCAAACATAAAATACAGTCAATATAACTATTAACACGAAAGCTAAACACCTCTTCTGCCACCACAGTCGGTTAAAATCTCTGTTCCGACCCTACTCTGTAATATTTCACGCACCAATAAGACATAGTGTACAATTATCACTAATTCGGTAATGCGATGTCTGTCAATCTGTGTGTCAATGTTTCTGTGCCGTGGTTATGTGGGCACCTAGTACCGCCGGTAGTAACACGGCATGGGCGGAGTCAGGTGATAATGTTTTAGTAAAAAACTGTTTGGACTGTGTTAGCTAAATTGTTTGTCTGACAGTTTAATTTGGTGTTTTAGTTCTGTATAGTGTTGGGTTCATGGTATGTATAACTTCAATCATTTTCAACTATACATTTTCTCATGTAGACCAACATTTAGAACCTGAGATTACGTTCCAAAACTTTTAAGTTAACTGTGAATGAAATTATTATACTATATTTAGACTACTTAAGCCCCATAATTGTTTTCTAATGACTTAACTAAACAATTATTTAGCAATTTTTTTCAACTTAAGTGTTCACGGTAACACGACCAGAAACATACCTCCAATTCAAAAACACTCGCACTTATAATTAAGAATTCTAATGTAGGTGGTGAAGTATCCATTTATTAAAAGCGTATTAGTAATAAAATATGTTTTTCGGTTTGTTGAGCGAAGTAATTAGGCCGTTATTATGTGGTACATGTTTACTTGAGGGAGAATCCGAGTGAGTAATTATAAAGTAGATGGTGGAGGTAATTGGGGGGTGAGCAGGGCTTCAAGTGTTGAATTTCTGCGCTGAAATGAGACACTTCACCGAATGTGTAAACGAAAATTAAAGACCCTTGAGTTTCTCATATATTATTTCTTGTAATTTGTTCATTGGCGTATCTAGCGGTTGCCGGCACAGTTTCTGGGGAATCTACTCCGCATCAAGCACTGTTGTTGAGTTTACCATAAGAATTCAAATTGATCAGTGGGTCAGTACATATTTATGCATGTGTCAGCGCAAACACCTCATCAATAACAATCCGTAGAATTGTCTTCACTCGCAGACTTAGTCCTGATTAGAATCTTTGTCATTCTCTAAAATATACTTATTTTCTGGTCCTTCTTGCTCTGTTCCCAACTTCATTTGGGATCATCACAATACTTTACGCCACCATCTTCTCTGTCACCCATCGTACTAACATTCACTCTCATTATTACATTACATAAAGTAAGCCAATTCTCTTTCAGCCACGCTTTCGGTAGCTTTTCGACGTTACTCGTGAATTACAAAAGGAGGGGTAGCAGAGGCCAATTTTAGAGGGTAACTCACCGAATTTCGTTTCAAATTAGGGAATCATCTAAAGAATTTGTTTAAGCACACACATCCTGCTCATTAGCCCCACTCATTAACCTACACTATCAATATAATGACGAGCCGTAAATCACTCGACACACTATACTCGTAGATTGATTTACTATCGATTGCCGGTCGTTAATCAATCGCTCCCCCTAATTATTGAAGGAAATACGCATTGTAGCGAAAATGTGACTAATTGATCGGGATGCGTGGAACCGTGGACTTGTTTTGTTTTGTGGTTTTAATTTGTTTTGTTACTTATGATGACGTAAAGAATACATTATCCTGAAATAGCAGAAGGTATAAGACGGTAAAAAATACGTAAACATTCTGAAGCTGAAGAGTTTTTTTGTATATAAATTTGTTTGTTAGATCGAACGTCCTAATCACAGCACTACTAGTCCGATTTGAAAAAATCTTTCGATTTAATAATAATAATAATAAGCCCGCAGGGCATCTGAGGCGGATGTCGGGGAGTAGCGACCCCGCGGGTACCGAGTGCTCCAGGGAGAGGATACTGTCCCTCACCTCCGGCTAGCCGGAGTGAACCCTGAAGGGGGACAGGTCTCCCGCCTCTGGCTTGCCTTCATTGGCCGTCCAGAGTGGAGTCGCTAGAGCAATGCTCGGAGGGTGAATGCCTCGGGTAAGTGGCGAGTGGGCACAGAGATGCTGGACCCTGGCTTCATGCCGGTTTTAAGGCGCGTGATCTGGGTAGAAAGCCGGCCGGGGCAACCTCACCCTTCAGCCGCTCACGTCCCCGTTGCCCCCTTGTTGCGACTTAGCGACTAGTTCCCGGGGGCCCGGTAAGTGAGCTGGCGAGTCTCCTCCTGCCATTTTTACATGTATTTATTACATTGTTATCGGCAGGGGTCATAGTCCCCATAGTTTTACCTTCCCTAGTCCACTAGCATCCCATCACAATAACCCAAGTAGATTTTCTTCCATACTTAGCAATAGTTTAGCACAAACCGGGGGTTGTCCTTGGGTACATTTCTATAGTGTATACAGGGATAATCGTCGGTTTTGTGTCACCATTACATATATTAAAGTTGTCTCAAAAGGGCTTCAGCGTGTTGGCTTCGGCCCCACGTTCGCCTTCTAAAAATCCGGGACTCTGTAGTCCCGTGGTCTAGTAGAGACATACAAGTATAATAATAATAATCCCCGTTGCCCCCTTGTTGCGAATTAGCGACTAGTTCCCGGGGGCCCGGTAAGTGAGCTGGCGAGTCTCCTCCTGCCATTTTTACATGTATTTATTACATTGTTATCGGCAGGGGTCATAGTCCCCATAGTTTTCCCTTCCCTAGTCCACTAGCATCCCATCACAATAACCCAAGTAGATTTTCTTCCATACTTAGCAATAGTTTAGCACAAACCGGGGGTTGTCCTTGGGTACATTTCTATAGTGTATACAGGGATAATCGTCGGTTTTGTGTCACCATTACATATATTAAAGTTGTCTCAAAAGGGCTTCAGCGTGTTGGCTTCGGCCCCACGTTCGCCTTCTAAAAATCCGGGACTCTGTAGTCCCGTGGTCTAGTAGAGACATACAAGATAATAATAATAATACATTTATTTCGGATCATAAATCCATAGACACACATTAAATACATAAAATTCAAAAAAAATATATATAAAAACAAACTACTATTTCAAATATACAAATTTAAGATAATGGGCCATCGAGAAAGGCTATTGGTAGGTGCGTGGTGTAGTCCCATGGGACTGGATGAAACCGGCTAGAGGAAGCTAGTAGCACATAAAAATATTAACTCATACTTTTTCAGTATGTATATGTTAGGAAATAAAGATATTACAAGTTTTATTTATTTCTTCCGCTGTGTTAACACTCATAAAAAAACGAATAAAACTATTTTCATTTCAATTAATCTATTGAACGCGATTTCAATAAGCTCAGCTCTCTGCCTTCGTTTTAAAGCTAGTTACTGTACTCCAATTTTATTGAACACTAAAATTACTCAATACAGTTTAACGATCGCCATAGACAAACACTGGCTGTACACAGGCTATAAATTATTTTAGCATCCATAGAGCATAGACATGTAGATTTCCTTAATCGCCGTCATGGCTAGCGGCGATCGGACGCACGTTTAGCTAACTAAAGATTAGAATGGATATGACTTTATCAACAATTATCTATTACGTTAAAAAAGGAATAAAGATGGTAATTTGTAGAGGAGTTATATCTACAAATACTAAATCGATACCAAATCTTGCTTTACTAATATAAAGAGAGACAGATATATTATTTATCTTCATCGCCAGTCCTAGGCCCATGCTATTACCTAGCCATATAACACTCATACATCGACAGAAGGTGTACATATCTATCGATACTGTATTCTCTGAAACGTACAAACATCAAACAATGACAACAAACATCTTTAACTTGCAGAATCGTTGTTCCCACATATTATAAATAAAGCTTTGACAAGGCGTTATGAAGACTCTAGGACCCACCCCGCCTACCGGGGCTGCGGGATTCTCCGAAAGAGTTACCGTAGCCTTAATACACAAAGTTCTCCAGAAGGAACATATGTAGATGGTTTTTAAGTCTGACCCTTCCCTCTGTTGCATACACAGCCGGAATGAAGAAAATGATGTCCATTTGATGTTTATCCACCTACTAAACGAAGAACGTCTCATCCACCGTATTCTTTACCGCGACGTGCCCACACGTACGCGTGGCGTCTAAAGGCGTCGTGTTTGCGCGTCGCACGCAGCACTCTGACCCAATTAACTGATGCGCACATCTGTGTCGCGTACACGAGAATATCAATGCTGTGGAAAGATATATGGACGCTGCGATTTTAAGGAGTGTGCTGGGGCTTTTGTGGGTCGAAGAATCGTGGGATAGAAGATAGATAAGTAAAATTTTTGGGAGTTGAATCGGTACTCCAAATAAATTATAATGATGAATAAGCGTAAAAATTAGGTCAACACTTTAAATGCTTTGCCTAAAAAAATCTCAAAAGAGCACTAAGTTCTGCACAAGATGTGATTTAATGACTACTTCTGGACAAGTACTAAATGGCCTCTAATCCATGAAAATTTTCCATAGACAGCGTATCAATACTTGACTGCCTGTATATCAGCCACAAACTCCCATAATATTAGAAAAATATACTATGAAAATACACGCTCATCATTTTAATAGGTTCAAATAATCACCAGCATTAACCACAGAATTGAGTTGGCAAACATTAAATTTAATCTATATCGGTCGATCAGTTCCCGAGGTTGGCTCACACGTACACACATTTAGATCACGCTACGAGATATCTGAATAGACGCAGGTAAGAACAGAAGGTTCAGTTCAAACAACCTGAACAAAGTTGCTAATTTTATTAGAAACGAATTAAACCTCGTCCCAGACGAGTAGTCGAATAAAAAAAAGGTGATTAATTATAAGAAAGAAACCACAAACCAGCAAATATGTAATAAGCGATTGAAATATTCCTAGAAAATGTGAAAAGACCTTAGCGAGTGTGATTTTGAATGGTATCGGACACAGAAGTGTTTATTCAGAAAAAAATAAAATTTTTATCACTTCTTAGAAAATATTTTTTTTCACATAATGGTACCAACTATCACGATTTTTAATAACATCATTAGTATTTCTTAACCTTCTGCATAATGCGCTTTACAGTGCGTGCACCGATTAGCAGCGCACTCGACCTCGTTATATGAAAGAAACTATTCATTGGGACACATTAAATTTACGATTTATAGACCCGCCGTGTTTACTGTACACTGATTGGACGCATTTTGCTTCTAATTTGGACGACGATGTCGACATTTTATACCAAAAAGGAGTTAAGACAATTATGACATTATTCGGGAAGGTCGCGTAGTAAGAAGTTAAAGATCCATAAAAATCTTTGTGAGAAAATACTGTTTCAATCCTTGATTGCAACATTGTAATTACCGAGTAGCGCAATACACCTACATATAGTCTGACGAAGTTTGGTTAGGACGTTTGGTCAAAATTTTTATTTACATACGTGTTATATGCTTTGTACATATTTACAATTTATTTACAAAACTTAATTAAAATATTTACATAAAAATACATACGTGTTTATATTTATGTGTCATGGGCCTATCGAGACAGCGTCAGCAGTCAAGGTGTGAAAAAGTCTATGTAAGACCTAGAAAGATAATATACTCCTTAAATAATAATGTATTCATTGAATTAACAGGTTTTCAATTCTTTAGAGTGATAACATCTGGACAAGTATTACAAAGAGGATAGATCTGATTGCTTATTTGGATTAAATAGAATCCTCCAAAATTACTTGACCGATTTGAAAAAATCTTACACTGCTGAGAAGCTATACTATCCCCGGTGAATATAGGCTGTTTTATCCAGTTACAGAACGAAACGCGAGAAAGTGCTAGTATATGAATATAGCAATAAAATGTAACAAAACTAATATATCAAGCAGCTAATTTGATATCAGACCGTTACAGGAGTGTTAACAATCTACGATATTATGGTAATCCTCGTCCCAAAGCAAGTTCAAACGCTATGTAATGGCAATAGCAAGTACAATTGCGTACAATAGTTGTCGGATCGGTTCGTACGAGCTTCCGATGTTCAGCGGAATAGTTACACAACTTCTAGGCTAGTTTCCGTGTCCACTGCAGGACAGGGAAATTGTGCCAGTTTATTTCATTGAGATGTTATGAGAGATTATTTTGATGTAAACTGTTTATGTAAGGTTACCATTGCAATCGAGTCTCGGACTACTTACTCGGTCTCGGTTTCTGAATGTAATATTTTTTTAAGAGTTTTATTTTTGAGATAGGAAGTTCTTTAATTATCCTTCCCGATGTTGTTGTAGTGGGAGGAAATTTCACAATTTTATTGACTAAAACCCATCGTTGATTCTTCTGGAGCCATTTATGTATCTTTAGTATAACCCTGCAGTCCCGGCAAGAGGTAACGTTTCAGTTGAAGTAACATAATGTGTCGCTGAAAGTGAAAAACATCAGAATTTTACAAAGTAATTGTCGATATTTAGTTCAATTAGGTATGACTGTGGCAAAATCAATCATAAGTATCAACAAAATTTATCTTTTTGATAAATGTTGATCTACACAAGAAATGTTCAAACATTCACCCCCAAAAAAACAGGGCTTGCTAAAAGAGGAATCTTGAAAATTTTCAATATTACACTTAAAACTTTGGCCATAAAAACACGTAGCCTAAAGATGGGTCGTTTATAGTGTCCCCGACAATACATAGCCAGTAACATAAGTGGCGACTGTCGGTGCTGGGTACTGCAATAGAGTTTCTTAACTATTCCCCACTCGGACGGCTGCACACTTTATTGTGGTAACTCGAGGGATTTCCATGAGATGATTTCTCTGGGGATGGACTTGCTCTGCTTCCTTGTAGCGATGTGTTAATAGAGGTTACAGCCTGTGGGAAGTTCTAACTTAATTGTTCTAAGTAGTCATGTAAGTTTTTAGGAAGTTTAATGTCCCGCGAGTGAGGGAATCTAGTCATTTACTTTTATTACCGCTTACTTATAGGAATATTTAGTGTCTACCAGAATAGACTCTTCAACTTCTAGTACAGACGCCAGCGCATCAAGCTACTACAATACGTCAAATTTCTTTAATAGATTTTCAACTTTATCGCTAAAGCATATGGTTCAAAGTTTATTGCGAAAAATAAATAGTTTCGGGTAGCTTGATGTTATGTTAAAACTACCTGTTCACTCCTTTTCGAGAGAATTACTTCCCGCATCCAGATAAAAAGCTTTTGTCCTTTCTCAATCTCTAAACTATCTGTGTATCATTTTTCATTCAAATCGGGTCAGTAGTTTAAGTAGTTAGTAGATTCTTTTGCATGTATAATATTAATAAGGAAGGGGAAGGGGGTAAAGAATGTTTAGTAGTTAAGAGTTTAATATTAATGGTTTTGTACCTCAAAAGATTAAAAAAAAACATATATCAAACAGTTTTTATGACCAGTTATTATTTACATTATTCTTACATATTTTGTTTAACTCAATCTCAAATCTGAAGGCTCAATAAAGGTATTTTTTCTCACGATCCGTATGAAGAGATAACTATGCTAAATGTCTAATCAGTAGTTTATAACATATCTTAATACACCATTGAAATTGGTCCATAAATCACTTCGTCCATTTGGGCACAGCGTCACAGGTAAATGAGTATTTTCGTCGGCTGGGCTAGGCAAACAATAATGGGCAATTCCGTGTAATGACCGCTGTATGAGCAGTACACCCGCTGGTGGATTTGGCACCAGACCTAATAAAACAAACAATAACGACATCCTTACTAACATTATTGACGACCCCGTTGGCGTAATGGTAATCACGTCACACTGCCGAGCAGAGGATCCTGGGTTCGATTCCCTGTATGGTAGACAATTTTTTGATAAGCATGCTTGTTGGCTGTGGTCTGAATGTTATAATATTATGTATTTATAAATATGTGTAAAATATATGTTGTTTATCATTTCTGTTGGCACCCATAACACATGCTAATCAATTACTTACCATGGGGTTAACCGACCGTGTGTGAAAATGTATCCCGCTATATAATGTCCTCCTGTATTATCAGGGCACGGTGCGTTCCTCCAGGGTACGGACGAAGTTACGGGAAAAATTTAGCTATCTACAAAAAGATAGTATCCTAGAACCAAGTCTGCCTGCACGTGTACTCGCGTCTGGTCTCCCTGCCGAGCCCTTTGGATCACATAATGGCGGCGTGTCGCAACGGATCAGCGGTTAATAGAGCATGCTGGCCGATGACGATACGTCATCGTCACTTAGCTTGCCCATTATAGTTATATGACGTATAGACGATAAGAAGGCAATTTTAGGCAATAATTGATTGCCTTAATGGTTTAATGTATAATTTGAATAAACGAATGTGTGTACCTATTTAATTAATAAGTCTTTTCCTTTTCCCAACTATGTTGTGGTCGGCTTCCATTTTCACCGGATTTAGCTTACGAACACCAGTGTTTTACAAGGAGTGACTGCCTATCTGACCTCCTCAACCCAGTTACCCGGGTATCCCAATACCCCTTGGTTAGACTGGCGTTAGACTTACTGGCTTAACAAATCATTATAGTTTGATTATCATTTAGTTTTACTTTACTCTGCACCAAAAGGCTTTGAACTTCACCCAATTCATTATTTCGTGGGTTACATTGAACAGTAACTCCACGAAACACAGTTAAACAGCAACAACTTTAACTAACCTTCTAAAACTAACCTTAATCAGTACATACGATGTACTAAGTCAAGCTTTAAACCAGAATTGCGAACCAAACTAGCTGCAGAGGTACTTATTCCCATGCTTTATGGAGACATTTTCTTAGCTAGAGCCATCCCTGTTGACTTTTAAAGCAGGCTATAAACTAGTCCATAAGATAATTTAAAACACCCGGGCGATGCCGCGGGATAAAGCTAGCGACGATATATCACCGCTCGGAACGCCTTTACAATGCACTCAGACGTACGTATAATTTTATATATGTATATTCGCCGCGAAATTCGGATTATTACGTAAGGAAATGGGCTGTTTGTTTAACTGACTGTTAGCGGAGGAAGGGTTGAAAACATTTTAAATACGTATCTATCATTCACCAGCAGTTAATTTGGTTCAGCTTTCATCTTTCACATTAACATTCTTTTAGACATTGTTGTGACCTCCAATCATTTGTACTCGGTTTGTTACCCGGTGAGAAAAGTTATTAAAAAGATACATAGTTTATCAAGTAAAAGATTATAAAATAATTACCGATGAAAAGACATCATATTGTATACAATTAAGTAGGTGTTTCTCGCTAACAGCATGTGCTATCGATATACGACATCTAGCAATTATTTTGCGAATATTATTCGAAGTTATAATAACAAAAGCTGGAATTTTCATTGGGCGAAATATAATGCTTGCTATCTTCATTTAATAATTGAAATAATAACTAGTAAAATGTAATTAAAGCCAGTATCTAGTATTATCGATGTTAATTCTGTCCCAGACGGGCTATTACATAACTAACCCCGCTGTGAAAAAGCGAGCAATTTTCCGAAAGCGACACGTAAAAGTTTCACTCGTATAAACTGTATGAACAAAATGTTAGCGCACGCACTAGGTGCCATAAATGCGAAGGGTAACGTTAAACAAAGATTTTATTAAGGAGAAACATAAGGTGTTGGTAATTTAATTTATTTGTTACATCCAATTTACATCACTAGATGTCTGAACATCAATAAACAACTCAATTTGCTCTGCAGTCACGATTAAAAGTAATTTTAGCAGCAGCTAATAGCTACTGAAAACCATGAAACTATAAACTCCCGAAAAGCAACTATCCTAATTGCCCCTATTCTTTTGTTTCAGAGTGCAGTGAAAATTACACCAAAGAGATAGTCAAACGCAAAATATTTTGCAGCTCGTTTCTACGCTCAACAGTTCACATAGGTTTTCCCGCTGCGTGTTTAGTACCCAGTGCGTAGGAGCATCGCGTAGTCTATCATAAGCTGTCGGGATCGCACACGGGCTCATCAGTCACTAGTCGCGTGCTGTTAAACGTCAACCATGTTGGATTCACAATTTTCACTAATTAAAAATGCTAGTTTTAAAGTTCGCGTGACTACGCCTATACTTATTTCTACTGTATATTATTAAGTTAATAGAATGTTTTGGTAGTCATTATGTAGGTGGAAATTATGTTTTGGATGTTTTGTCCTTAATAAATTTTGGTTATGAAAATGAATAAAGCGGGCGAGTTGGTGGATAATTTTCGTCTGTATAGTGAAGAACTGAATTTATTTGAAAATGCACTTTTGACTGTGATTAATACAAACAAGTGTGGGTTTTTTTCGATGCTGAGTTCATTCTAATACTGAAAAGCTAATTGCCACAGATTGCCGATGAAATTTAACTCATGTTGTTATCAAAATATTTTTTATTTTACAATAGGCTTCAATTTGTTTTCGTCAAAATTTAATCAAACCAACCACCGATTTGTTTAGTAATCCGTAAAATAAAAACTACATGTGTACCGAAATCCAATATCAGATTATAAACGAACTGACATGATTCAATTGGAGAATTAGGTCGCCGGTGTTCAGTGCGACCTTCCACTACTTGCGACCAATTGCGACTAATCTAATTCGTTGCGTTACAATTACGTAGGGCCAAATATTAATTTTGTAGGGCCTGTCTATTTATAGATCTGTATTGAGTGTAAGAGCTAAGCAGCTGTACGGGTCGATCTATCTAGGTTAAATTGCCGATTTTGTTCATTGGCTGGGTAAGGAAAACCAAGGTCTTGTTTTTTGAAGATTCTAGACAATGTGACTTTTAGGTTTCCGTAAAAAATCTGAATAACATAATAAAAGGGTATGTTGTTTATTGGTAACATAGTGGTTGAGATCATAAAACACAAAGACTTAAGGCAATCGGTTAATAAACTTCGTCTAACATATATAGCGAAAGGTAAGGCAGATGATAATTTTTTACTGAGCTAACTTTATGAGATGTAATTCGCCTTACGAAGATCTATTTAAATCGAACCGTTTCAACAATAAAAAGATCCATTATAACATCAATAATTTACAGAATATCGACTTTCAATTTCCCTTCCCGTTGCCAAACTTGCGAAATCCTTAAAAAATACTCCGGCATTCCTTCCATTACGATTCATTCATTATATAGAGACGTCAATTTCCGGTCGCCATGTTGGATCGGTGCCCGCTCCCAATCTCCAACGGATATGACGTTTTGATCATTTAAAAACACCCCCCAAGTGTATGTCACTGCCAAGTTTGGCAAACGGCCTATTTAACGTAGCTAGATTATGGAATTCTTTTCAAGACATGTTTAGTGTTAAAGTATTGCTTCTTGAATATTAAGAGCTGGGTTTAAATTTATTGGTAGCCATTTTATTATTCACTTATGCTCGGAAAATTAAAGAAGTTACTAGTACTAAGAATTGTATTTTGTATCAAGTTTGCAGCAAGTGGCTCAAGGGCTATAACTGTACCACAAGACTACTTGACTAATTGAAAGCTACATTATCTCTGTGAGCCATGGACATGTAGCGCGGTCAACGCCTGAGGCCGGAGCTACTTAACTTTACATCGGCGTCCTTATAAACCAACAAGCTCATAGAAAACAAAAAGTTGTTCTGTTATAAAAATTGTTAGCGAAGTTTTAAATGAAATTACGGTACGAAGTTGTGAACAAGAAATGAAACAATTGGCCCGTCAAGTCCACTGGAAGGCCGTAGCTCGCCTCTATTATAATAAAATGAGCCTTAGGCTTTGGACTGAGCAAACGCTAATTAGTGACGGGATCCGTCTATGGGAGATACGGGAACTTATTTGGGACGGGCGTGCTGGCTCAGTACCGGGGAATGATAATGCTAACATATTTTTATATTCTTAGTAGGAACTAAAAAGGACGGTATTTCAAGGCATATGTGAAGAATTGATTGTCATGAATTGGCAATGTAAGAGTGAATGTCCAGACTAATGGATGCAATGTAGGTAGAATTGGGCTAATAGGAAGAATGGTCTATACATAATTTACGTATGAAGGTAAATTATATGAAAACACGTATCCTACACCTTATGTCTTTAGAACTTGCGTTGATTGACAGTTATGAAAATGTCAAGACAATTATTAAAAATTGTCATAGCTACACTAGACAAGCGTGCCCGCTCACAGAGCGACCCCGTATGTTCTTCACGGTGCGCGGTGGCGGGCCGGTACCATGTGTACAGAGTTTTCATAATGGCGGATTGTTTTCCTTCGTATCGAGTGCACATTTTGTGGCTATTCACTCGGATCACGAAGTTAGCCCGACTGAGCAACACTGTTGTATAGCTTATTTTGGTGGTGAGCGCGTTGTGCTGGCCGAGTTAGCCCGTTGTTCTCGACTTGCCCTGAAGGATGGGGGATGTTGTTTTTAGGAATTTAACTGAAAACATTCGTAGGTTTAGGGTTAGAGTTCCGAGCAGTAATGAACATGAATTAGGTTAAAACTAAAGTTCTGTAGAGTTGAGACAGTCATGTTAACCGGGCGTAGATTGAAAAGTACAAACAAGTTTAATCAAATGAAATTTCTGCAACCATTTGATAATGGTTTTCGCTCAAACAGAATTCATATAGAATGTACAGTCATTTGTATTCCGTGAAGTTGTTAACAATTCTGAGAAGTTTCAATATGAAACGCATGAGCTGCGCTACTACGAACATGAAACTACCTTCCATTGCAATTATGAAGGTATACGTAGATATTCGCTATTTTTTATCATAGAAATCATATTTTCGAAGTGTATTTTATTTTGACTTGGAACAGGGATATCTATCGTAATGGAAATATGACACTAATATTACACACGTGAAAGTTAGAGTGAGTCACTCCTGTACGCAAATACAGATTGTGATGAAACTTTTCAGTAATACATAGACCTATAATCACTCATCGGACTGTCACATGATGAGATGTGAAAGCTCAAAAAGAAAAAGTTCTTTAAAAAAAAAGTTCTCAAAAAGAACTTTAATGTCTTCACTTAGCTCACGAGGTTTCGACATTTGGGATGTGGAGTCCGCATTCATTGTGGCGATAGTATGTATTTTCAGCCAATGGGTTACCAGCTAAGAGCTTCGATTTATACCTAAACATGCTTTTGTTAGACGGTTGGATCAAACATTTGAAGCAAAAAGCTGTACTTCTGGATACTATATGGACAATATAAATATCTATAACATTGATCAGTACCCAATGAAACAAAAAAGTAATCAAAACACAATACAATGAAATTCAAACACATTAAAAGAGAGTGCGTCCAATTAAGAGCATCGCAAAGCTTCCCTTTCGATTAGGATAAAGTACAGTCCAATTCAGAATAAACAGGACAACAAATACTAAAGTATATTTTATTCACGCACCCAAAATGGAGCGTCTTAAGTAGCTTAAAGAAATAGCCCCAACCGTTCCCATTACGGCGGCTGAATGAGAAAATTTGTATAGAAATTATTCATAAAGCGACTTACAGATGGACTTCAAATAATAGATTCCCTTTGGAGTCCACGATTGCCGCTGACAGCTGATTATATGTAAATTATGCCAATTCGTGCCAATTGCTGTGGCCAGTAAAATGGAGGGACGGGTAATTTGCTGAAGCCTCCGCCCAACGTCTTCGGATTTTTAATGAGAACTTTCTGTGATTTGTTTTCAGTTGGAATACGAGTGTACGCTCATTTTGTTTGTTGGGTGCTGCTGAACGCGGCCAAAACGAGGACGACATTTAGATTAAACAAAAAGAAAAAGTTAACTAACTGCGCGAATATTACTGAAATTATTTAATGATCTCTATCTTTAAGTTTCATACAAAATATGAAATTGCTATGCCATGGCTGCATTGTAAATTTTTTTGAATATATTGCTTTTTCTAGATAAAACCTACCATTTCAAAAACCTAGGCTTTTATTTTTGCTTCAAATAAAAAAAAAAAAAATATTTTTTTTATTCTTTACACCTCGTTAATAACAATGCATAGTAATTCCACCGTTATAGCTATGACACACATCTTCATAAAGTTAAATCGATCACAAAGGCAAACCTGACTATTTTTGTAGCAAGGATAACTGCGCTCCAGTGACATCATCCAAATCTTTTGGGAGTTGAGTAAGGGGTTCTATTTTCTATAAAGAACGAGGGCATGTGAGTCATTTACCTTTATGGTGCTATGGTTCTACACCGTTGAAGCAAGCACTTTATAATGGATAGATGAAAGCATAACGCGACCTAGATGGCGTCTGTTTGACAGCTGCTTGTTTTTGTTTGGCGGGATTGTGACTGGGTCTAGCAGAATTTGATGATATTGTTAGTGGGGAATATTTTTAGTTAGTTTTCTTTAGGAAAAGAATCGTTTTGCTAATGTATAAATAATGATAGCCATACCAATGATCTAATTTCTATAGAATATAAAGTTTAAGTAATTTTAAATAGAAAAGTGAAGTTTAAGTGGCTTTTCGCCCAAAGTTTCAAATTTTATTTCAATCGGTTCATTGGTTTTGACTTGAAACTGGTATAGACAGACTGAAGAATATCAATACTAAGTTGTTTTCATAAGGAAACCAAGGGAATTAATGGGATACAAAGTCATATCTAGCCATCTCCTTAATTTTAGCTACCTTCCCGTAATTTTCAGCCACGTCAGTTCAGCCATTCTTTTGTTATAAATAGTGTAACTAACACTTATTTCTTGAATTCCGAGGTAAACACAATTCTTTCACAGGAAAAAAACAAACAGCACTTTTACTGTTTTCTCAAGACCTGTTTAGTGATTTATTTTCGTTACATAAGGCTGAGCACCCACCTGACGTCACAGGCGCAAAAGTCCTAACATTTTACACTGACTTATTTATCGTTCACACTTTATTTCACCAACTGAACCATCAGTTAGCATATTGCGTTTCCATTTTAATTTTCGTAGACAGTAATCGAAAGTGAACTCTGTTTAAATAAACCCAAGGTTTGAATTGAATTGTTGTGTTCAGTAGGACAATTTCTTTTGATCAGCCAATAAATTTTGTCGATTTCAGACAAAACTTTGCTCGTTAACGAGTGGGCTTTTGTTAGAATTATTTGTTTAAACAACAATCGAGTGATATGTTTGTGAGGAAGTTGGTCAATCCGCTGTATACCGAGTTTGGAAGTTGTTGGTGCTTTACAATTGATAGATGATGCTCTCGGTATAAGATGCTTTGGAGTTCTTAAGTATGTTTATAGGGTAAACAGGAATTTTGTTTTAGAGGGAAGGAAGCTGGGAATTGACATTTGTGTAGAGTAATCCACATTGTGACGATCTCCGTCTCACCTCTAACAGGTCTAATTAATAATCCGTTTGTTGACGGAAGCTACAAATAGGTATATATGCTTTGTGAACTCTTTCAGAACAAAAGGAAACGGCCATTTTAACAATATTTAAGGCCTTCTAAAGCCCCGCTGTGCTGTGTTAGGTTCCGCGCTAGTTCCAACACCTTCACATCTATCACAACTACATCTATCACTTGAACATAATCACGTACTACTTCAGCAGTATACATACCTATAACAACAAATACATTTATTTCTATACAAATGACACGAGACCGTGACTCTAGACAATATGTTACGTCACGACTGTTCCTAATTCCTATTTGAAGTTTAACATTTGGGGATCAGAATACCAAGGTTTTTATGCACCTTAACGTCACCTTATGCCATAGCCATAAAGTTGATTATTGCGTGTTTGGAAGGTTTTAAACTTACCAGTTTTGATGTATGAGGGTGACAAAGCAACAGTTTTAAGATTTGAGACAAGTATTAAGTGTAGTTCTTACGCAGTCATTTATTAATCGTGTGGAATGACATAATGAGGTGTGTTGGATTTTTGTTTTAATTGGACACTTTCAGAAATGATGGACATATTTTGAGCATAACCCATTAGAGAGTGTCAGTAATGTGTTGCGGTTATGAAACGATATATTTTGACTGTCTATGAATAAGTTATTGGTACTTGTTTGCAAATAATACATCTATTCAACCGTCTTCCAAAAAAGGAAGAGCAGGTTCTCTAATCAACAGTTTGTGTTTTTTTTGTATTTTAACCGTGACACGTATTTTAACGTGTACACTCGCGACACTCGACTGCACACCCGTGACACTCGAAGGTAGATCCGTGACACTTGACTGTACACCCGTGACACTCGAAGGTAGATCCGTGACACTTGACTGTACACCCGTGACACTCGAAGTTAGATCCGTGACACTTGACTGTACACCCGTGACACTCGAAGGTAGATCCGTGACACTTGACTGTACACCCGTGACACTCGAAGGTAGATCCGTGACACTTGACTGTACACCCGTGACACTCGAAGGTAGATCCGTGACACTTGACTGTACACCCGTGACACTCGAAGGTAGATCCGTGACACTTGACTGTACACCCGTGACACTCGAAGGTAGATCCGTGACACTTGACTGTACACCCGTGACACTCGAAGGTAGATCCGTGACACTTGACTGTACACCCATGACACTCGACTGTACCCTCGCGACACTCGACTGTATATCCGCGACACTCGACTGTACACTCGCGACACTCGACTGTACACCCGTGACACTCGACTGTACATCCGCGACACTCGACTGTACACTCGCGACACTCGACTGTACATCCGCGACACTCGACTGTACATCCGCGACACTCGACTGTACACTCGCGACACTCGACTGTACACCCGTGACACTCGAAGGTAGATCCGTGACACTCGAAGGTAGATCCGTGACACTTGACTGTACACCCGTGACACTCGACTGTACATCCGTGACACTCGACTGTACACCCGTGACACTCGCAGGTAGATACGTGACACTCGAAGGTAGATCCGTGACACTTGACTGTACACTCGCGACACTCGACTGTACATCCGTGACACTCGACTGTACACTCGCGACACTCGACTGTACACCCGTGACACTCGACTGTACACTCGCGACACTCGACTGTACACCCGTGACACTCGACTGTACACCCGTGACACTCCACTGTACACTCGCGACACTCGACTGTAAACTCGCGACACTCGACTGTACATCCGCGACACTTGACTGTACATCCGTGACACTCGACTGTACACTTGCGACACTCGACTGTACACTCGCGACACTCGACTGTACACTCGCGACACTCGACTGTACACTCGCGACACTCGACTGTACACTCGCGACACTCGACTGTACACCCGCGACACTCGACTGTACACTCGTGACACTCGAAGGTAGATACGTGATACTCGAAGGTAGATCCGTGACACTTGACTGTACACTCGCGACACTCGACTGTACACCCGTGACACTCGACTGTACACTTGCGACACTCGACTGTACACTCGCGACACTCGACTGTAAACTCGCGACACTCGACTGTACACCCTTGACACTCGACTGTAAACTCGCGACACTCGACTGTGCACCCATGACACTCGAAGGTAGATCCATGACACTCGACTGTACACCCGTGACACTCGACTGTACACCCGTGACACTCCACTGTACACTCGCGACACTCGACTGTTCATCCGTGACACTCGACTGTACACCCGTGACACTCGAAGGTAGATACGTGACACTCGAAGGTAGATCCGTGACACTTGACTGTACACTCGCGACACTCGACTGTACATCCGTGACACTGGACTGTACACTCGCGACACTCGACTGTACACCCGTGACACTCGACTGTACACTTGCGACACTCGACTGTACACTCGCGACACTCGACTGTAAACTCGCGACACTCGACTGTACACCCTTGACACTCGACTGTAAACTCGCGACACTCGACTGTACACCCGTGACACTCAACTGTACACCCGCGACACTCGACTGTAAACTCGCGACACTCGACTGTACACTCGCGACACTCGACTGTACACTCGCGACACTCGACTGTACACTCGCGACACTCGACTCGACACCCATGACACTCGACTGTACACCCTTGACACTCGACTGTACACCCGTGACACTCGACTGTAAACTCGCGACACTCGACTGTACATTCGCGACACTCGACTGTACATCCTTGACACTCGACTGTTCATCCGTGACACTCGACTGTACACTCGTGACACTCGAAGGTAGATACGTGACACTCGAAGGTAGATCCGTGACACTTGACTGTACACTCGCGACACTCGACTGTATATCCGTGACACTGGACTGTACACTCGCGACACTCGACTGTACACCCGTGACACTCGACTGTACACTTGCGACACTCGACTGTACACTCGCGACACTCGACTGTAAACTCGCGACACTCGACTGTACACCCTTGACACTCGACTGTAAACTCGCGACACTCGACTGTGCACCCATGACACTCGAAGGTAGATCCATGACACTCGACTGTACACCCGTGACACTCGACTGTACACCCGTGACACTCCACTGTACACTCGCGACACTCGACTGTTCATCCGTGACACTCGACTGTACATCCGCGACACTTGACTGTACATCCGTGACACTCGACTGTACATCCGCGACACTCGACTGTACACTCGCGACAGTCGACTGTACACTCGCGACACTCGACTGTAAACTCGCGACACTCGACTGTGCACCCATGACACTCGAAGGTAGATCCATGACACTCGACTGTAAACTCGCGACACTCGACTGTGCACCCATGACACTCGAAGGTAGATCCATGACACTCGACTGTACACCCGTGACACTCGACTGTACACCCGTGACACTCCACTGTACACTCGCGACACTCGACTGTTCATCCGTGACACTCGACTGTACATCCGCGACACTTGACTGTACATCCGTGACACTCGACTGTACATCCGCGACACTCGACTGTACACTCGCGACAGTCGACTGTACACTCGCGACACTCGACTGTACACTCGCGACACTCGACTGTACACTCGCGACACTCGACTGTACACCCGTGACACTCGAAGGTAGATACGTGACACTCGAAGGTAGATCCGTGACACTTGATTGTACACTCGCGACACTCGACTGTACATCCGTGACACTGGACTGTACACTCGCGACACTCGACTGTACACCCGTGACACTCGACTGTACACTCGCGACACTCGACTGTACACTCGCGACACTCGACTCGACACCCATGACACTCGAAGGTAGATCCATGACACTTGACTGTACACTCGCGACACTCGACTGTACACCCGCGACACTCGACTGTACACCCGTGACACTCGACTGTACACTCGCAACACTCGACTGTACATCCGTGACACTCGACTGTACACTCGCGACACTCGACTGTACACCCGTGACACTCGACTGTACACCCGTGACACTCGACTGTACACTCGCGACACTCGACTGTACACCCGTGACACTCGAAGGTAGATCCGTGACACTTGACTGTACACTCGCGACACTCGACTGTACACCCGCGACACTCGACTGTACACCCGTGACACTCGACTGTACACTCGCGACACTCGACTGTTCACTCGCGACACTCGACTGTACAGTCCCGACACTCGACTGTACACCCGTGACACTCAACTTACACTCGCGACACTCGACTCGACACCCATGACACTCGAAGGTAGATCCATGACACTTGACTGTACACTCGCGACACTCGACTGTACACCCGTGACACTCGACTGTAAACTCGCGACACTCGACTGTACACTCGCGACACTCGACTGTACACTCGCGGCACTCGACTGTACACTCGCGACAATCGACTGTAAACTCGCGGCACTCGACTGTACACCCGTGATACTCAACTGTACACCCGCGACACTCGACTGTAAACTCGCGACACTCGACTGTACACCCGTGACACTCAACTGTACACTCGCGACACTCGACTCGACACCCATGACACTCGAAGGTAGATCCATGACACTTTAGAGTAGAATAGAATAGAATAGAACATCGTTTATTTCTTAGTATAACGTAAATTACAGATGTTAAAATGATAGAATGGTTCACATATACTACCATATCTGGTGTAGAAATATTACAATTACATTTAACATTTTATAATACTTAATAATATATCTTTACATTTTTTTAATCATCACTTCACAGTACATACGCGAAACTTGATGATAGACCATTGATAGGTACTCGAAGGTAGGTCAGTGACACTCGATAGCAGCATCCAGCCACTGATTGTACATTGAGACATGTATAGCTACAAAAGTATTTTTCATGACAGAAAAATGAAAGATGTTTTATTCCTTTCACCACTATCCAGCTATTATTTCAAAAAGAACAGGGATAACGACAGTGCCAAACTAAACCCAGTAGCCGATCATGGTAATATAAGAAAAAAATACTACAAAAATGATGACAAAGAAGAACCTCACCACAGCCATAACTCGTAGATCCGTGATCTTTCCCATTACCGCGCCATCTTTACTTGCACTGCATCAATTAAACATCCAATTTTAAGTATTACATCATTAACGACATAATGAACGGTGTGCAAACTGTAACCTCTAGTCCGAAGTAACCCTGCTGCACATTTGTTATTATGATTGATGCGCCTACGCAGGGCTGGCGCGCGCCGCCATTGACACGACAACCACTAATTAGATATTGACACGCTATCATTTGGAAAATGAACGGTTTACAAATGAAATATGATTTTTTAATAGTGTTAAGGTTTACGGTGTTGTTTGTGGTTGCAAATATGCTTATATTCTAGGATATATTTCTTGTTAAAGTAGGTCGAATGTAAAGAAAAAGGTTGTTTAGAAAAGATTGATAACCCACCTTTATTTTTTAAGATTATGAAATAAATGTATTGATGTACTAATATATCCTAAAACATTATACTATTATAATAAATGATACGGCTGTTTGTTCGTTGTATTTTGACTGTTACAGTCGAGACGGAAATCCACCAATATCTTAACTTGCAATGTACAAAACTATATTATTATAACATGACCATAATAATAAAAACATTAACGTGGCATCGGGGAAAAACACACACCAGCAGGTCAACCTACCTGAATATGTCAAATTTACTACTCGAATATTAACCTTCCGAAATTGTCATAAGGTTGAAAATCAGATTGGTATAGATAGATGTGCTGGCGTCTGTACAAACTTGTAATCCAAGTTAGCATGCTGTATCCTAACATTGAAGTTCCTCTATAGGGTCTTAGGGGTCTAGGGGAATTGCGGTCTTCACGATTTCAAGTTCCATCATACCAGACAAAGACACGGTAGAAACAATTAACTAGTTCACATATAAATTCGCCCTTACATTACTACGGTCATCAAATTTATTAAGAGCAAGTGGCTTGGCAACCAAACCCCAGCGGTTTTAAAACAAGCCAGTGGAATTGCTTTCGGAGTGGAGAGATCTGAAGCTGATATTATCTCGTTGTAATGTCGAAGTTCTGTCCCCCGGGAGAGGAGTTCAGACGGCTAATACTAGGCCAGACGCCAGGGTCTGTCTGGGGTACGTCAGGGTTAATAAGCGTGACTAGAGTCGTTGGGGACTATGTTTGAAATTTCGTTCAGATTGATTTTTGGGACTAAAACTGTTTTGTGATTTAGAATTCATTTTGTAATTTAGAGGCTTCTTGATGTTTCATTTGAATATATTTTGATGATAGGAATTTGGATGCTTCAATGAGGTTTTACGAAAAACAACGTCATTTTTACTCTACCTAAGATCTATATTTATTAATGTACATACATTTACCATTACGGGCAAGCCCAATGCGATAAATAGTATATAGATTGAATATGGTTTATTTTTTATATATTTTCTACGAAATTGTTCATTGTGGCACTATACTTTGTATAGGCAGACTTGAGACTACTATGAATTAAATTCAACATCTTCAATGTCTTTAAAGCCAACCCCAACAGAGCTTGGGAAAAGGCTAGGCAGATGATGGCAAAATGACGATATTAAATATCTTCTTAGGATCAAATACAAAGGTCTATGTTTTTATAATATGACGTACTTACTTCCAGATACATTATTTTGCACCCAGCAACATTCCGTGACAGCCCTACCGTCAGATAGGTTAGTACCTACGTTACCAGCTATTAAAGTTTCAGTTGAGACACTCGTTGTGTTAAATGTCACGCTTTGGGCTGTGCCGGGCGGAGAGCATGTGCTCGAGAGATGATAATACCCACATTAATTGTATAGTAAGTTTATATAGCATGTATAGCGAGGTCGTGTACCGTCATATTCTTTTGTTTTGTGTTCTTTTTATTATTTTGAATATTTTTTGTAGTTTTATTTGGATGATTGTCTGACTTGAATTTCGTAAAAGGTCATGTTTTTCTATGCCATTAGGTAAATATACTTAGATATTGTTTTTTTCTCTAGATGTTTGTACCTAAACTTGGTAAAATGTCAATAAGAATAATATTAATCTGAAGAGTTGATTATTTGGTTGAACGCGTTGAACTAAATTTTCAAATCGTAGTTCCTGAAATGAAAACTATTGATACATGGCGCACGTTGCGGAAAACGTCGCGGGAAATACATAGTTTAAAATAGAACGTCATAAAATAATCCAAATGGGTATTCAACCAACTCTATAAAATCTTACAAATTACTGTTGCGCAAACGCAGCTTCAGTGGCACATCGATGGTCGATTGGCCGCCATCTGGTGCCGTAACAGATCCCCGCGCCCGTTCCATTACACGACGATAACCCTTACATTAGCATCCATTGCTGCTCTATAACTACAAGCAATCTACCTAACAGTTCGAATACCAGTAATGGACATCGATTTACGATGTAAAGTCGTATTATTTTCTAGCTTAGAGTGGGATGGCCTTCCATTATCTCAACGAGACAACCTTAAATCATGTTTCCATTTCGTGTAAGTATTATGGTGTATTAGTGACTGAAATAATTATTGTTTTGGTTAATGTTATTGTTCGTTTTAGTCATATTAAGCAAGTTTATTAACTGGTTCCTCGTTGTAGATGAACTTTGAGCTTTAAGCAAAATAATGTGAACTGAATTCCATCTGTGATAATTTACTTTAGTTAGTCATTTATATCCGATTTCTTAGGGACCTAATTCCCGCGCTTGGATAAATAGTAGCATCATTGTTTTTCAGATCTATTAGCTATACTGTCAAGTATCATTAGGAAGAATTTATGCAGCATTTCGAAGGCATGTAACAAACATATTATTAAAAACACACTCACAAATTTTAGCCCTTATGAAACTAGTGCGATTATAAAGACCTACCGGAATGTTTTGAGTTCCACATCTGTCTTATCATGACAGATTGTCATGCTCTTCATGACAAAAACCAATTTAGCGAGCTATCATAACGACTGTCAAACTATTAAAAATAATGACAAGATTTAATCAAGGGAGCACACTTCTAACAATAAATGTGTAGTGTCAATAATTACAACATGCCATGGTAATTAACACAAGGTGCGTTTAGTTATTCCTAGGTACCATTTAGAATAATGAAAGCTCCAAGCAGTATTAAAGCGTAAAAATTGGTCATAGGTCTGTTTGAATAAACCTGGACTCAAAGCAGATGGCGCTGGTATCAGTTTCTTTACAACGGTAAATTATAGCGCCATCGTTTGTTTATTAGTTGTTAAACATGGCACTTCTAGAAATTGAATTGACAGATGTTTCTGAACGATTTGTTAGCAGACCGTGTTATGTTATTGCTGTGGAACATTTTTTTATAAAATATTCTTTCAAAAATAGCAGATTTGTGAGTTTTTCAGCTTGAGACTCACAGTCTTAAAATACATATAAGTATATCTATTTATCTTTATGTAAAATGTTCACAGAACTAATCTCATACATATATATGACAATATTCTTCATAGGTTTTGCATAAAACACCGCTATATACTGGCGTCAAATACAAAATGACCCTCGATATATAAATATATTAATAGAAATCTCCAATTAGTGATGCGTTTTATCGATAAGCTATTATAATTGTATAGTAACTCTATGTATATTAGTGTAATAATCAAGGTGTGAAATACATTGTGGGCAGATCGTATTATTACTTCTAATATCCATAACTAATCTACATTTCTCTGTATGGTGACTGCAGCTCACCGTCCGTACGTCTAAGGACGACAGGCCTGTGTCGGCGGCGCGCTCTTTTCCACGCGGTCCTCGAAGAGAAGTCACCGTGACCCTGGTACACGGGGACCTCTAGAAGGAACATAGAGAGTTTTAGTCATTAAGAGTCTGATACTCCTTATAGCTGCACCCACAGCAGGATATTTGTGACAATTCCACACGAAAAAGAAAGTCTTGTTGTATCAAGTCATGCGATACATTATACAGTAGGAAAAACTGTTCAATAAGTTTTATTCAATATATATATATATATATATTTTAATTTTATCGTGGCTAAATATAAAAATATATTTCCCCAATCATAAATGAAATTTCACCTTTTCATAAAATAAAATATGAACACCTTTCAGTTGACGAGTATAAGGCACCAATTTTCTAGTTTTATAGATTGCAATAAGTATAATATTCTACTAGCTGTTTATATCAGAAATAATGTTTTAAATAAATAATTTTACTGAACTCTAATAACATATATTTTCAGTAGGTAAGTGTAAGCAGATGTTTTCGTACAAACGGCCTTAGGTTTTACTGTTCAATTCGAGAGCACGTGATAAATTTAATGGCTGTAGTTAGTATACATCACAGATTACCAGTTTTATTATAAAGTTTATTGCCCTAATGAATAGTTATAGTGTTTATCACCATATGTTTTAAATTGCTCGACTACTGAAGTAATGGAGACAAAAAAAATGATAGACATGTGTTCAGTTTTTTTTATGTTGTATTACTGTTGGTGATTAAAAAGGATTGGTTCAGATTTCATTATTATTTCCTTCTTATGGGTTTCTAATCTTCACTCCATCATAACTCTCTTAGATCTTAAAACTATTGGGAAAATTTCTGCAAACAATTAAGTGCTACCTTAATGAATAAATATTAAAAAAATATATTAATGTAGGTAGATTTGGTATAAAAATAATTTTAGTCATAAGCAATATAAAACAGTTGCCATATTTATGTATGTTTCTACTATAATCAGTTGGTCTGATACTACAAATCATTAGATAATAATTAGGGCCATGTTCCAAATTCACTTAAGTAAAGAGGTCTATAAATACTTTTACAAAATTGTCCAGGATAACTTGTTTTATAGTGAATATTATAAAGCTTTTAGGTCTAGGATAATAATAAGATTTTGTAACCAAGGCAGTCACGTATGTATATTTTGTGAAATAAGTTGTTTACTTCAATATTTTACACCCACAAATGTCTATGTGGGCGGGGTTCATGGAATATGGTATTCAACATACAGATATTAGCCAATCTTCAATAGGTTAGATTTCTCTACCGACATTAGCGTAGTTGATCACTGACGGCGAAGATCAGGTACTTTTGTATTGGCTCTCTCTCGTAAGCTAATCAACAAGGAGATAGGTTATAGAAGCCAGCAGTGCGTATTACTGAATAAAACGCACAGCAAACCAGACTTTCTTATTGAACATTCAGATCACAGTTTTTTAAAGAAAATCTTTAAAACACTCTGTGGTCTATATTCATCCTATCCTACATATATGTTTGACTTATGCAGGAATCGAACCCGCGGCTTCCGGCGTGGCAGGCAGGTTCACTTACTACTACGCCATCAGGTCGTATCCTATCCTTTCTTCTCTTAACTTTCACAAAACTCACCGACCATATAACTTGTTCCGCCAAGAAATCGCACGAACAGCCTTGAGAACAATCACCGGCACATTAGTACGTGTGTTCATCAAAACTCCTGGCGCTGACAGCACCCCCCACTACCGCAGCCTACCAGATAATAGCCTTTCCCTGTAACGGTGGCGTATCAGAAATCTTTATTAGGTAATTATTTCTGGGCCACCCCCCGTCGCCCTGCTATGACAAACATATTTGTGTTTTGTTTCTTCAAGTGCGGAGAACGTTAATCATAGCTTTGGCAAGTATTTTTGCTAGGTAAGCCGTGGTTGTTAAGGTGCTTTTGCTTAGGCTGTCTCAACACTATTGATTATCTTGGCCTTAGATTCCAATATTTATGAAAAAATATACTTTCGCAAAGTACATAAGACAGTTGTTGATAGGACAGGTCGCTCTAAACTAGAAATAATTCAAGAGGACCTCCATACACCTTTGTTTATTTTAGTAATTTAGGTAACAGTTTCTGTATCCATTCTTTTTCAGAAATTCTTTCAAATTTCAAATAAAAATGTACTTACCTCAAATCTCAGAAATCTGGACCACTTACCTACATCCCATACGATACACTAACGCCCTCAAATCATAACAATCAATAGCGGATAACATAACTGCAGCCATGACAAATGACCGGGGGGTGAAGATAGTACGGGGGGGGAGGCGAAGGGGTCTGTCGAAGGTAAGACGACGATAACTCAGGCCAACGGCCGAGTTTGTGCGAAAAACAAAGAAAGGTGCCACGATATATTTGTTACTTATACGTAGGGTGGCTAGGATTTTCAATATTGACCCCATTTAAGAGTACTAAAAAAAAACTTCTCGAAATTTTCCTTAAGGATGTAATTTCCTTAAAGTGTAGGTACTTGGACCGATATGTTCAGCTGATTCCTTCGAAAGCTCCGGTTTTATAGTGTAGGGATTCGGGTGTATGGTTACAAAAATTATTTCATTATTCGATAGCCCATCTATTGGTGCTATGGACTACTTTTTATCCGGTTGAGCGGAGTAGTTCCCAATGCGAGTAAAAGCGAAAGGTACTTAAAAAATTAAATCCCCACTAAATAATGAAGCATGGTGTCCCTACTTATAGACAACTAGATTTTCCTCGAGGATTTTCCATTTAGGGGTTGTGTTTCTGAAAATATCCCGGTGGGTGCCAACACCGGGGGTAGAAACATCCCTTTTATTGAGTTCTCCGCATTTTTACAACTTTTAGTAATTTTATTTTTATATAAAACTTGTTATAACCGCTTTTCCACTAATTTAAGGATGAACAAAAAAAAGGAACTTAATCATTTTATTTATTAGTGGGGGTATTTTTCCGTACCCTGAATATTAGTCTTGTATGCCATACCTTTGTGATTTTTCTTCTAAAGAACCTTCTGATAAACTTAACTGAAGAATATTTTATTATTGTCAATTTACATAACAAGTATATGTTTATTTAATCTTATCTTGATATACCGTGTACTTGACCTACTTCCGAATCGCAAATAAAGTACACTTAAGTAAATATAACAATTTTACTCCATGCTTTATGTGGATATAACTCGTCCCATGCCGTGGGAAAAAGCAACATAATAGTTCTTTTTGATTTCAGTACAAATGTGTAGACTTGAAAACGTTTAATTCGAAGCGAATCTAAGTAACGAAACGAATTGCAAGAGTGGAAAACGTTTTATTAAAAAAAGGACGCAAAAAACTCGTTCCAAATTGGCGGCACTCAATCAAGCCGTATTTTATACATCTAATACTGTTAGCTTCCCAATGTTCTATTTAATCCATTCACAAATTCCATGGAACGCCATCGATAGCGCTCGCCATCAATTTGTCAATCCCCATTCAATGCCTCGTAAATAAAATCAACAATATTGGCCTTAAAAAATTAACGGCGCAAAAACTCTTTTCCCCGCAAAACTCTCCGTCCTCCAATACAAATACGACAAATAAAACAATATTTTATCTTAATTACTTCATCCCGAATGACCATTCAAATACGTGGCACGGGACTCGAACCCGTGACCGATCCGTAATTAATTTCGCCGTGAACATTGACAAACGGACCGGTTGGGATAAATCTACTGCGTATATCATTACGATTTGGGTCTTTCCCTTTATAAATACGCGTTGGCCGGTGTGGGGCGGTGCCTCCAGTCCGGGTGCTGCGTTGTTTACGCTTATTAGCGGGCGAGCTGCGAGATTAATTAAATTAAGTTATTGCTTCAACCATTTTTGTGTTACATTTGTTTCTTGCATTGTTTTCGTTCGACTCAAATTATATACTATAATTATATTCCTCACACATTCACACAACGTCATCTAGTCCCAAACTAAGCAGAGCTTGTAGGTATTGTGGATACCTACTAAACAACTGATAAACATACTTATATACTTTTATTTTGTAAATACATACATATTATACATAGGGATATCGACTAAGTCAAACACCAATGTTTATGCACACAAATGTTTGACTTATGCGGGAATCAAACCCGCGGCTTCCGGCATGGCAGGCAGGTTCACTTACTACTGCGCCATTTGGTCTAATTATACGTAACGTGGAACTTAGGGAGGATACCATCTCATATATTTTACAATAGATTCTACTGCATTGATTTAATCAATCGCCCTTTTATTACCGATAGCGAGATTCTTTCATCCCTAATAAGGCCATTTCCTCCCTAAATTTTTGTCAACGTGTGACTTAGCCAGGAGTTGCCATTGTGACTTTGCGAATGTTTTCCTCAATTAACTTCTATTGTTGCCAAAGGCAGTGGGAATTTGCCGGTGATGGCTAATAATGTTCATAACCAGTAAGGAGTGGGCATAATACTTGCATATTGGTAGTGTTGTTATTGTTCTAGTGTAATTAGTTACATGTGAAGTGATACAATCTTTATCATCGTACATGCCCATACATGCTTCTCATATATAAAGAAGCGATGACCGAATCATTCATTACAAAATAAACCTTTACTTAATAATATCTCAACATGTATTCTATCACCTTTACTTAATATTCCAGGATAAAATTAGAAAGTACATGTACCTTAGAAAAGTTAAATTGGTTCTGAAGTCTGATCTGCATACTCGTAGTTTAGAGGCTGGTGTTTTAACCACTAGGTGACCATGGAATTTAGGCTCTACTAAAACATCTTTTTTTGATAATCACGCTGTGCAATATTGACTACGAAAGTGATAATTTGTTATCAATTTATCTTTAAATATTGAAGGCCAAGGTGTTCAGTTTACGTAACTATCAGTACTTATTCCCATTTGATTAATGGAATGTGCTATCTGATAGATAAAAAGTAATCTAACTTTTACTAAAAGATGCGTTTCACTGTTGTATCATCCCGAATCTTTTTTGATTGGAATCTAATAGAGATTAACATGTTATAAGCTATATTTGTACATTTTCGATTTTTTGAAAGTAGTATTTCTTATATATTTCTTTAAATAAATCTTAAGGAACTATCATTTCGCAAGAAAACCACAATTGTAAAAAACACCAGTATAATATAATTGAAGAAAAAAAATCAGGAAGATTTTGACATTTATAAATCTACGCATACGATCACGACTCAGTGCCACCTCTGTTCTTTTTAAAATACTGAACAATTTGATTTAATCCAGGTTCATTGCCTCTCTTGTACCACTCTTCTTTCTTCAGCATTTCAAACCATTCCCTTAACTTGGCGTATTTTTCATGGATGGGCACCATGATATCTAGGTTGGAAATACTGGCGACGCATGACAAGTCCGCGACCGTTAGGTTATCGCCTGCTACGAACTTGCTCTTCTGTAAATACCTGTCCATAGTTTCATAGGCAGCATTAACCAATATCTCATCTGTAGCACTCGATGTTTCCTGACTAGTTAGCACCTGCACGATCGACTTTATAGCAGAGAACAGAATCGAAGTATCAAAATGCAGTCTCTGATCAATAGTCGCTCTTAACCTCAAGTCGGTAGGGTACAATGTCGCTTGCTGCTCACCACCGTACTTGGAGACTAAGTACGTTAAGATCGCGTGGCTGTCCGCTAGGTAGAAGTCGTCTTCTTGTAGTAAAGGGACGGTGTGCAGAGGGTTTTTGTCCAAATACTCTGGAGTTAAATGTTCACAGTTGGCAATATCCATCTCATAGTAGTCCAGTTCCAATTTGAGGATTTCAGCTAACATGAAGACAGCTCTCACAGAGGGGCTCGAGTCTATTTTATATAATTTGGGTGTCATGTTGCGTATCTGAAGATTCGCGCGATACTGGAGGCTAGAGACAACTACAATTGTTTTTATCTATCACTGATGTTGTGATGACGAAGTAAAATCAAGCGACTCATAGTGAAAATATATTGGGGGTTTGCTGTGACACTGAAAAAGGTCATCGTGACTCGGCTATGTTCTATTTCAGTATTCATTATAAATAATCTGATTAAATGTGATATCTTTATTTTTGCAGTTCAATAAGTAGGAAATCATGATTTTACAATTTCGGAAATGAACTCAGGTATTTTTGATATTTTATATATATATAAATTATACTGTTATTTTCAAGTGATTGTGACTAACCCAGTAGTTATTACAAGAAACAATTTTTAATTTCCTAGGAAACCAAGTAGGTAATAGGTTGGATAAGTAATTATACATAACAACGATAACAATGACATACAGAATAAAAAACAAAAAAAAAACTTAAAAACAAACACAGGAACCCTCTTACATAACGCCATCCAATTACAGTAACATTCAAATATCGAAGCAATTAATTTCGCTTCAACACTGGCGTTTTGACGGTGAAAAAACAAAGCCAAAGGGAGCCAAGCACGTAATCTGAGCATGAAATATAGCAAGATAAAATCGCGGCCAGTTATCTGAATAAAGTCGTTTCCATTCAAATGTACGCTGAAAACTGTGAGAGCCCATTTTGGCTGGACCTTTGTTGTGGTGCAAGTGATAAGAGATGGCTCTGGTAACCATTGCGACGGGTTTTTCATCACATTAGGTGATCCGTTTCAGAGATAAGAAATAGACATAACTGTTTAAGGCTGAACATCGAGCTCGATAGCGAACCATGAGTCGAAGAAAGTACTATCTTAAGCATTGAATGACCGTCAAAATCGTATTTGTACATACTTGTCGATAACAATCCATATTCAAAAATGAAAAAAAAAATGTTATGTCTGTATCTGCCCGGAACGCATACTTAACAGTGCTTGATTACTTGAACTCAGCTCCATCAACATTCATTCAGCAATTTTGCAGTGAAGAAGTAACAGTCTTCGTTTGTTGCTATTCTTTAACGTCTGCCGTCAACGTATACAATTTTTCCAACTCATCAAGTCCATATTGGTGATCCCTAATCCAGTCGCGACGTCTCACACATTAGGCCAAGCTTGGCCACCCGATTACGACCAGGTACACACTCAAAGCTGGATTTCGATATAGCTGTTAAGGCCGTTTACCATGCATCACGCTTTTTAGCTACGGCATAACGGCAGAGACCGAAATAAAAGTGTTTGTATGACTATCCAGCGGTGGCTTGTTGGGCTGTAAAAGTCTACGGCATGGCTGGGGGGAATTTGGTTTACTGTATTAGGCAAATAATTGCGGAGTTTTCTTTTATGGTATTTTGGTTTAACGGGTCGAGATCAATATCATTGTAGATATGACGTGAACCGGGTTTACAATTGAAGAAGACCTTGTTTGAATTCAAAATTAGTTATTTTAATGAGGACATATCAGACGGGAGAAGTAGAATCTTACAAACCTAAAATTGATAGGTTTCTTCAGACATTCTTTCTCCGTTACTTTTCGCTATATTTATTAATTCTATCTCAAATAATTTGCTTTCTTCCTACCACCTTTATGCAGATGATCTTCAGATTTACTCGCAAGCTCCGTTAGATGAATTATCCGAAGCTATTACAATAATTAATAAAGACCTTGCTCAAATAGCCGAGTGGAGCAGATGCTACGGGCTGAGTGTAAATCCGCTGAAAACCCAGCTGATTGTTATCGGTAGCTCACGGATGGTTTCCAAAATTGACTGGTTTGATCTCCCGCAGGTTATGTTTGATGGCATCCAGATCCCATTTAGCACGAAGGTCAAGAACCTAGGGATATACATGGATAGCAGAATGTCCTGGGAACCACAGATTCAGGAAACCAGTCGACGGTTATTTGCATCTGCAGGATCCTTAAGACGACTGAGAAACTTCTTGCCCATTGCCACAAAAATTGCGCTTGCACAATCTCTTCTACTTCCTATTCTTGACTATGCCGATGCCAGCTATCTTGATCTCAGAGAGGACCAACTTAATAAACTTGAGCGACTTCAAAATGTTTGTATAAGATTCATATTTGGTTTGCGCAAGTATGATCATGTGTCAGAATTTCGTGTTAAGCTCAAGTGGCTCCCAATACGACTTCGTCGGAATGCTCACATACTCTCCTTACTATATAGTATTCTTTTTCACCCAACGACCCCTTCTTACCTTAAGAATCGCCTCGAGTTTGTCTGTGACACTCATTCAAGATCTCTTAGGTCATCAGAAAACTTAAAACTGAAGATGCCAGTGCACTCCACGTCATTTTATGATAAGTCGTTTGCTGTACAAGCCACGCGTCTGTGGAATGCTTTGCCAGTGACAATTAGACGTGCGCAGTCGCTGGCAGTTTTTAAAAAAATGGTAAAGGATCACTACATGGCTTAGTAATGTGTCCATCATCGCTATATTGTTATATTTTATTTTTAGTATTTATTCCACTAGTATTTATTTTATAATCTTCCCCTTATTTATTTATTTATTCTTTATTTCAAATCTATTATATTTTAATGTATGTACGCCGTAAACTGCCCGTATTCTATTCTTCTGCTGTTAAAATCCATCCAAAGGTTGTCTGGAAGAAATTGCTTATTAGCGATAAGACCGCCAATTGTACTGTTTTTGTGTTTGTTGTTTCCTATGTTTTTTATTATTATGGTGTACAATAAAGAATAATCTATCTATCTATCTATTCTTTAAATTTCAGGCCTCAATCTTGCAAACTATCTTGAAATTCAGGAATATTCATCAAAACGCGTCTATTAATGAACAAATCCACAAAAAAATCTTCCAATATTACAAAATTTGGAGTGTACATATTCATGCCTACGCTCAGAAATGGCAAACAGTATTGTATACAGGGTGTGTAACATACTCGTACTTATAACAGCATAACGATGTATTGTGGCAGTCGATGCGAGCTGCCAGTTTAATGGAACCCGCTTTGTACTCGCAAAGTGAAATCATAAAAAATGTTGCCAAGACCGAAATCAAAGTAGCAGCGGATCCCGTGTGAAAGAATAGCTAGAGTAACAGTTAAAATAACAACGTCTACTAAAAACTAAACTACTACTAACTAATTTGATCTTTATTTTTCTTCTTATAGAACGTTTTTACATTAATTATTACTACAAATATATATTTATATTAATTATTACTACAAATATATATTTACATTAATTATACTGTAAATATATACACGCTTATACAAAACTTACGACTAATATAATAATATAAAACTAATAATTCAATATATCTACTAACTTAGGTAGATGTACATTTTTATTTACTAACATATGTATAACATATTTTGTATATAACATATATTATGTTAGTTTTAAGGTAATGGGCCATTGATGCCATTGAAATAAAAAAATTAAGATATTTTCTTTCAAAGTCGAATTTTAATTACACTTATAGATACTGAAGTGAAACATGTGTAACAGAATATTATAACAAATGTAACTATTTTGTATAATAAACTCATCTTCCGAACTGTTGGGCGGATTTTATGTTATCCCATATTTTCATCTGTTATCACACAGGCAATTCCACATTTCACAAAATGTTAAACTGAACCCCAAAGTACTACCATGCATTTAGCAGGCATTCCATCCAAACAAGATTATGTTCGTAAGCAAGCTATCTAAAATCAACTTATTGGTACATCCCTGTTTTATATAATACATGGAATATACACACGCTCCGTTTTACGAGATAATATAAAGAAATATTTAACGAGGCTGGTATCATCAGCCCGCGTCGGCTAAAAAGGTTTTTATCTCAGTAATTTTATTTTTATTCTTATGTTGGAAATTGTTCGTTTTTCTTAGAATTTGTTTGATTACTGGCTGTTTGATTTTCCGGGACGATGGAGTCTTTATTAGTTCGGTAATTAATATTAGAGGGACTGCTATATTAGTTTGTTCTTTTTAGGGATATACTTTTTGGCTTTGCTTTTAATAGGTCATCGAATTAATAAAGCCATGTTTTTACTCACTACCGAACACAGACTGTTGTCTTCTTTTGCGGCTTCAATATGTGTGATTTGAAGTCTCTTAACACAAAATGTATTCAAAACATCGATAAACTGAAATTTGCTAAATAAATCATTGAATACACCAACCTCTCTCAACAAGCAAACCTCTTTCTGATCGTCTGCATTATCTGCCTAGCGTTTTCCAACGCTAAACATAGCGTTCATAGGATCAGAAAGAGGTTTGTCTGTTGAGAGAGGTTGGTGTATTCAATGATTTATTTAGCAAATTTCAGTTCATCGATGTTTTTAATAAACTTAACAAAGTTCGACTTCCAGCCAATCCGGCTCCCTATCCTATAAAAATATACACATGTTAATCACCATAATTTAAATCTCACGAACTTCAAAAAAAGTGATCAAGTCTTATGTCCCGATAACAACATGACCTTGTGATACACCCTTCATAAAAATAGGAACATAATTGTTGATAAAAAGTCGAAGAGGGATGTTTTGGCGAAGGGAGGCTGTGAGGGATCTGTTGTACGAAAACAAGCCTCCAGATACTGCGATACAATCGTTATTAGATTTACATTAACAGCCCTGCACTTTGGGACACGGAAAAGGGAACAGGGAGATAAACGATAAAATACTTGCTTGTTTTTGTTAAGATCTATTACTTTATTATGTAAATAATTATTATGCTATTGTTTATAAAACTTTTCGTGGAAAAAAAGAACTTATTATTTTTTAACTCTGTATTTATAAATAGGTGAAAATAAAGAACAAACGAACAACTTTTTCACATTCAATAAAAAAACTTTCCAGTTTAAACGCTTCACTTCACTATAATTAATTCATTTCTCCGACTTCTAAACTTGAAACTGTGTACTTTTTTCTGTTAGCAATTGTACAGCGAAATTGTATCAAGCGGCCTCGTTAGAACAGCCATTATATTGTGTCTGCGTCATTACTCAAATTTGGTGAATTTTTCCTTATCAACCGTTATTGTAGGTATGTACCTGTTTTGTACCCTGGTGTTACCCCGACGTTACCTTGGCTACAGGGTACTTGAGTCATGGAGAATTGAATACGTGGAGTCAGAAGATTGCACATTGTGTGACAAATGTGTGGTAAATATTCTGTGACTACGATAATGTGTCACATAAAAATAATAACATTTATTTTTTTAGGCTGGCATAGCACAGAAGTGCTTAAGCCTCATCAAATAAATGATATAAAAAAAAAAAAATATTTTACCGCTTTTATTAAAGAAAAGTACTACCAAATATTACAAATCCATATTACCAAACAAAGTTCTTCACTGCATCTATACGTCTGTTCACGAAAAACTCAAAAACCACTGCACGATTTTTTATGCGGTTTCCACCAATTGTTAAAATGATTCATGAGGAAGGTTCACACCTCGGGCTCAGCCGGACTGGGCCGCTAGTCATAAGGTAACAAAGCTACTTCTCCATTCGTCATGACTTCATGACATAAACCGACAAAATATAACCGTAATGATAATTTTATTGGTCTCCCTTTCTTTGAAGTTGTCATATTTTTCGCTCCAGGAGATGGTGGGAAGGACTGCATGTGTTTAATGGAAAATGTGTCGTTATGTTATTTTTATGGCTTCTTTGATATGTGTACATTATCAATGTTTACCATAAGCTTGGTATATTTACGATGGAAGAGGAATATCTTATGTGTCACGGTTAATGTCTTCTAATAAGGGGATGATTTTAAACATGGATTTATACTCTCTTCGTCACCCTAAGTTAATTTTTAAATAAAAATCTAATCTTTTTTTTACCCGCTTAAAGAATATATAGTGCGAAAAGGCCTAAATTAAATTAAACTTCCTAGTAAATATCCAAATTTAAAGCCATATTTAAGTTGCTAACTTTGTAAATAAGTAGGAAAATATTTTGGACGATACTGAGGACACGTCATTTACTTTCGTGATCGGTACTGATGGGGATACAGGGTATCTTTTATTTTCATGTAAATTGATGTTTTAACGAAGCACAAAATTTTTGTTTATTTAATAAAACTTAAAATAAAATAGACTAGGCATAAAAAAATACCAATGTTAAAGTGGCAAAAACAGAGAAAATAACTGTAAAATATATAAACACTACATTAAGAACCAAAATTTTGATTAAGGTATAAGTAATTCAGTAAGGTTTCTCCACCATATGAGTACGATCACAATATTTGCAGACTCAATTCTAACATTCAGAATAATGAAGAGTAAACTTAATTAAACATCTAATTACAATTTGCTCAGTACAGGCAAATATTCATGGCAGTCCATTACGGGAGTATTAATTATTAATTAAGGTATCGCTTCACGGCTGGGGGCTATGCGAATACATGAATGTGGTCACTTAGCACAGCTGAGCCTATGTACCGTGTGTTATTGAATTTACAGAATGTTTCATTTCTGACTTTGTAGCTTTGAAGCTAATGTTCGATGTTGAATTTTACAGTATAAGCGGTCTCTGAAGATCGGTGTTCATAATGGATTTGGTTACGCAAAACCTCTTTTAGCTAACAAAATATATCACACAATAAAAAATCATACAACAAATAAAAATAATTCCGATCAGCCTTATAATGGACATATACAATATCTTCACTTCGTGTTTCTTTAAAAGCTTTGTACAAGTAGTACGGGCATAAAATTTTATCTCGACACGTTTATGCTAGTTTATCAATAGATTAGTAGGTAGGTTTTAGCTGACTATGCACATACTTAAGGAGCAGCTTGAGAAAGGAAAATTAAATAAAACACAAAATATTTGCCGCCCATCAAATTCTTCATTTAATACAGAATCCAGTTCATAACAATTTATCCGATCTCCTTCTTTTTTAGAAGTGGTTTAAAAAGCTATTGGATCGTCTAGCCACGAGAAGGAAAAAAATAGATGAGCATCTCTTTCAGTGCCGATTGCCGATTGTTAACTATTGGAGTTTTAGTCGCTTTAGTTTTAAAAATAATCTTGCAAAGTGATGTAACACTTAACTGACTAATATTTCTTACAAGAATATTCACTACTAACCTTTACATGATCGTGTAAAAAGTGCGCCTGAAATAATTAATTCGAGCACAGCGCCGGTATTAAGGTGCACTCACACCGCGGTCGTTAGCGAGGCGCCCGGGGCCACGTCTGACGACTCTAAGACAAACCCTCCTAACGACCAACTTTGCAGGAGAGCAGCACTACTGACGAGTTTCGTTGCTTATTTTATTTTTTTTCAAACTGGTACTTTTCTATTGTAGAATTTGCGATATCGTTATGATTGGTTGGCTTGTTATTCTAGCTAAGCAATTATATTTATTTGTTTAAAATAATATAAGTAATAGCTGGCTTCTTTGCATTATTATGTTGTCTGGAAAATGCCAACAAATTACATCTTAATCTTAAAGTCATCTCACAGTTCTAGTCAAGAATTTGAATGCAGGTTTGAGTAGCCCTGTATAGGGTAGGCCAATATCTGATAGAAGTCTTTAATGTTCTAGGAGTTGGACAGAGCGTTCAGTAATCAATCATAGTTGCAGCACCACAAACAAAATACAAAAACAGGCCGACTAAGTTTTCCCAACTAATGTATGAAAGCACACGCTTAATCTAAACGGATATTAGCACCAATCCCTTAATATTGAGTGCGGCAAGTAGTACACGTAGAGTAATTTAACTAATTACAATACAGGTGGCTGTCACAACACACGGTTAAGAGCACACGCGCCAACTTGCTCCCGGAACTTTGGATCGCTTCGGGTTTTTGGAGGGTCCAAGGGTAAAGAGGTAGCGATTGCATGTTACTCTAGAATCTTGCTTCAAATGCTTGGAAAATGTCTTCTACCGGATCCAGGTCTACTTAGCTGCGCCATAACACCCGGACATCAGCCTTCCAGCATTGTTAATTCTGGGGACTTCCGTCAATCATCCGTAGGTACGGAGTACGAAATGAAATCCAATTTTGATCTCAGTAATCACCACTAGCACATAATTACCAAAAAAATAATCAAATATTTCAAAATATTCTAATATCCCTGTTTTTATCATATACAAGAAAAAGGCTAAAATGATTAGTTATTTGTTTTTTTTTATCAATCCGCTGTCTCTTATCCCTCACTCCATCAATTAACCTAACATATTATTTAAGCTAATATGAAAATTGGCGAACTAATATCGCAGGCCGCTCACGTGTGGATCCGCTCGTCCGTCCCACCGCGCTGTAATTAAACTTACAAACGACATGCCCAATGTTTTACAGAGATTGCGACGCGATTCCAAAGGCATTCTTAGTTTGTAAACGGCTTTATTTTGGAGTTCGGAATTGGTTTTACGTGAGTTTTGTAGTAAGGGCTTCCGTTCTTTGCTGTTAGTGTTCTGAAGATATTTAGGGTTGGTGCGCGCTGTGCTGGTTATAGCGGTGAATACAAAGATTGAATTGGTTAGGTAAAGAATTTATCTTTAAATTTATAAAAAATACAGTTAATTTTGAAAACTACACTCCACGTAATAGGACAAACAGAGGGCTATACAACAAGATATATAAAACCAGTTTGTCTTGGATTCGCTTTATAAAGTCTTTCTATAAGTTGAAAGGTCTGCTTATACTGGTTTTGTATAGCTTGATGTGTATCCGTGTGTACCTGCTAAGAAAATTAAAAAATTAAAACAAATTCTTTAAATTAGTTTTTAGCTTATTGTATTGTTTTAAACTGTTTCAAAGAGTTGCCTTATCAGATATTGATTCAAGAGTTAACCCTCAACCACTCCACTCTCATCCTCGTCATAATCAAAACCAGTCAGAGGGTCAGTGTATCTACACAATGCTACTTATAAAAACCTGAATCCAAATAATACTATCCATAACACAATACATTCATATCTTGAAGTGCTGCCACCGCATTTCACACTGCTTTGTGCCACCCTTGAGGCCTGAGCCTGCGTATGCGCACCCCACTAAACCGATATGGTGTCACGCTTGTACGGTTTATTTCGAGTAGCGTGACTGATGACTAGGGCTGGTAGTTTTTGGATTTTGGCAATTTGAGTGTGTATGTGTTGGTGTTATCTCAGGAAGTTAGACTGGACATATTATAACAGATGATAGATCTTGAAAAATATAGCTAATTTATGCAATGCAATAGGCATGTCTCGTCTAAAATCAAGCCAAAATAAAGTATCTAGAACACTGAATAAATCCTTAGAAGGAATGTTGCCCATTTAATGGTAAACAGATATTTTATCCAGAGAAATGAATTATTTTTACCACTTTTTTGGGAAACCATTATCTGTTGTTATGTATATTCTGTTATTATTCAAATAAAGTTGTATTTATTTATTTGATAACTGCAGCCTTAATCTACATTTACAATACACTGCAATTGTGCTGTATTGTTATATGAATTTAATTTAGGTCCGAGACAACTAAACCGCTTTGAACCCCCAAAAGTTCTCATGGCAACCCTAGTGACAATGAGTGTGTGGCCCCTTAACGTGACAGAATGATAAGCGTGTCGAATGCGCGATGTTGATTGAAACGATGCTCGTGTACTGTTCTGTACATTATACGTTGAATAGGGGATTATCATAACGCGTTGTGTGCACTTTCGTCAATAGCTCCTCGTGAGAGAAATAGGTTAGAACGTAGTGCTTTCTGATCTTCGTTTTAGTTCTTTTCTATTCTATGATTCATCGATATTAGTCTTGTGATGACATTTTATAAAAAGATAATATATTTTTTTATTTTTAAAGTATCTATTTATCGTGTTTAAATATTATATTAAAAAGAAACCCTAAAAATATAAAAAAAAAGAGTAATCTTATAAGTCTTATAGGTAAGAAAGGACAGCATAACTTACATGAGGTATTTAAAAATTTTCTTTCATACTTTTTAAAATTTTCTAGGCAACTTTATTAATGTTTTATATACTCAAAACCCTCCCCTGACACCAACGAACGGAATTAAAAAATAATTATCGAAATCAGTCCAGGCGTGTACGCGTGATTTGATGACCAGAATAATATTATGCACTATTTGATTTACATAGTGCGTTTCGTAATAAAGAAAATAGTCGATAGTTAGTCGGTCGGATCACTGTCCAAAGTTTATTACCTGACTTTGTATCGCTCCTCAGTAATAAAAGCTGACTTAACAATCCAATAGATGGCGTTGTCAGTCCATCGATCGCGTTGAATTGCAACATGAAGCTTGAAATAATAATGTATTACGTTACAACTGTCTTTCAATATATTTGTTTTGTATCATAATCATGTCAAATGCGTATCACAGCGTTAATATTTTACATTTTTTATCGATCAATCAATGTTTGTTTACATTTTTAGTTCCATAACAATTAAATAGATGGCAGCATAAGGTTCACAAGTTGTTTCGATACAGGTTGTTTTAGATAGTCAAATTGAGATTTTTGAATAGTATGAAAAAATGTTTAATGAAATTATTAAATTAATATAATGAAGAGTAATTTGCAAATAAGAGAACAGAATGAGAAGAGGTACTCCGATGGTACTTGAAGTAAGTGGTAATCTCAATGAAATAATTTTCGGAACAAATCTTTTGTGTGGCCATGAAAACAGCGGGATCAAGAAACTCAACCTTTCACAGAAATAAAGAATCCCATTTTATGTCAAATTCTGTATGCATAATAAGATAAGATTTATTGAAATAATACTAACGTTAACTATTTTTACGCAGAAGAAAGTCAGGAAATCCCGACTAAATATTATTGTAAATATATAAACTAAACAAAACAACATTATAAAACTAGTTTCACCCGCATGCTGTGGGAACTACTCTGCGCAACCGGATAAATAGACTATAAAACATTAAAAGAATATTTTGAAATCGGTCAAGTAATTCTTTTTTCAAATATGTAGGAACATCATTTTTATTTACAGTTGGATTGAGTTGTCGTTGATTTCGTGGCTGTATGGTTTCCATCCAGTCTGTTTGAACTAATTGCCTTCAATGCTTGTTTGTATTGTTTTTTTTTTAAATAAAATATTCCTAAGTACCAACCGATTGTTATTTCTATCGAGATATTTTTATTTCGCCTCATTATTGTATGTCCTTTTCTGCTTGGAAACGAATTTATGCTATTTATTTCCCTTCTTGTTTCTTGAACAATTGTGAGATTACTTCAGTAAGTAATAAGATTGTGGAAATTTTAAATCTATTGTACCTTACTCTGAATACTACTTTTCTTTTACTAATGACATCCAAACCAATTGGTGGCCACGGGGGCTATACTGTATAAGGATATCAGTCATTTAAATGATATTTATTTTGCAAATAGGTTGAATTCAAAACTTTTACACGTCATTTTTTTTTTTCAAAACGAGATGTGGTCGGCAGTTGCCCAGAATTAGCCGTAAGCATTTGCGCAGATACACGTACACTCTCTATTCCTTCACTGTCATAGTCCGATGGGACGGCCACCCGATCGTCTCCGATGTACGAGTGTATCATTATCAATTTCCAGACGGGTTAGTTTCTAAAATTTACTTATTTTGAGATGTTTTTAATTTTCAAAGTGATTTCGACCCGAGCCGGGATTCGAACCCGATACCTCGTGCAAAATAGTAGTTACTATACCAACGACACAGTATTTTACTCGTACTAAAATAAAATGCTACCAAAATAATTTAACCATCTGTAAATCGAACATATGCTTCATCCAGGATTCAAACCTGACTTCCTTACCGATTAATTAAAGAACTAAAGATAAACATCGCTATTAACCCGTGAAGCATTAACAAGACCGCTTAACCCTCAAAGTTAAATGCGCTAAAGGGTTGAACAAGGTCGGGATCGAACTTACTAGCTTCTGATAGAGATCGCAAGTTAAACTATCGCTTCTTCGATAAGAGTCATCTATCATTTTGACAGTAATGGCTAGTGGTATATATCATACTATATGGTGTGTAACTATGTACTCGTATGTAGTTGTATGTAATGAATATATGTATCACAGTCTTAGAGAGATTAAATATGGACTTGATTGGCTTTTGAAGAAATTTTCTCACCTTTTTAAAGATCTATTGGTGCTTAATACTATCGAATTTACTCTATCATACACGTTTGTTTACCAAGGAATACAAAAATTTTACCACATATTAACCATACTTACTACTAAAATAATCATTACAAAATACTTCTCTATATAACATAAACATAAGTATATTTTTCAATCTTACAGATTGATATAATATTATCACCTTCAATACAATATATTTGACGATTCTGTTGGTGCAATGGTAACTACGCCTAACTGTCGAGCTGGGTCCCGGGTTCGATTCCCGGTACGGTCGACATTTGTGTGATGAGCATGCGACTTGGCTTCGGTTATTTGGTTGTGGTATTAGCACCCATAACACAAGCTAATCAATAGCTTACCTTGGGACTAACAGACCGTGTGTGAAAAGGTGTCCCGATGTTATATTATCTACAAATTCGTATTCTAAATAGTTTTTCTACAGAATAATAATATCATACAAAGTTTATCTATTCAAAGAGCTATCGCTTGCACACAAACACTGACATTCCTCCATAAAACGTTCCATACCTTATAGTCTACTATAACATAGTAATTTCATTTATTTAGTTTCATGACATTATCTCGTAGTTAAAATTGTAAGCAATTAATCTGTAAGTACTAAATTCTTGTGTTTAAAATCATCCGCAGAAGTGCTCACTACTACCATAACTTTATTCATTTGTATCTACACATTTTTATACTTTAAGTTATTATTATTAGGCATTTTTCCCTTATGATAGAATCTATAATACTTGTAATATTGTAGATGCCATCACGCGATGACCGCTTACCCTCAGATGCAGTCGGTTTCGTGGTCATAAATTTTATCTACCACAAAATAACATCTAGCTTTAAACACTTAAATAATTAATATCAATTATAGTGTTATAACAACACTAAAAAAGTTTCAAAACCATTTGTATGACATGTTTCTGCGTCTAATAATTTACAAGAAACAAGCTATAAAAAATCTAATCTAAAGTAACATATTAACCGCGACATCTGCTGGTCCTAGGTTCGATCCCCGGCGGCAAATTACATAGGCCTAGCAACTAGCCAGCTGCCCCATAAGGATAATTGTATTAATTTATTACAAGCACTTTCTCTGCTACGCGAGTTTTATAATAATTTAAAAAATGTGAAACACAATATTTCGTTTTTAAAACTTATTTTTAAGTTTGTTGAAGTTTTGTAGTCATAGCTTTTAAATTAATTACAACGATAAAATCATGTGAACATTTTAATTTATAGTTATTAAATGGTCTAATTTATTAAATGTTAGCTAGCTCATGACGAAACATTAATGCTTAGCCTGTGCAGTTGCCCGAAACATACAACTCTACTTATTTCTCGATTCTTACTTATTCGACTTAGCAGTCGAATTATAAACAGAAGCAAACCAATTTGAAAATTATTAAGAGTTCAATATCCCATATATCGAGAAAAAGTAAAGGCTACTTTTTATTCGGGTGCATAAAGTATAAAATATAATAGTCTTATACTGGAAGTAGTACGACGAACTTCTCATTTCATAAGCTACTTAAAATCTATTAAATAAGTACGTATCAACCACAGTGATAACATTAAAACCTTTTGGGCCCAAACGGTCGCATTTATTATTTTTTTCTTTGAGCTATTTCTGAAATGTTTAATTTAACTACAAAAATTGTATGCATGCATGCCAGTAAAAGCTTTGAAAACGTGCATTCAGCAATGTGCCGCGGTAAATACTGTCTAAATGACACAGTAATAGCTCTGAATGGTTGATTGACACGGCGCGAGTCGCGTGACAGATGCTGCTATGACCACCACTACTTGCACCTATTACGGAATTAATTGCTGGCTACGTGCTGAGGGATGGTGAAGAGGTGTTTTATTTTATTTTCTAATTTGAATGAAAGCTTTTATGAATTGTTAAATATTATTTTAATTTATAATTATTTTTCACCAACGGTTTCTCGTTGCGTTATATAGAAACTATTCCGCGCACCCGGATAAAAAGAACCCGAAGTATAGCCTTCATCGAAAAAAATCAGTAGGTCTAATCTATTCGGTCCACCAGATGTTGAGATTAGCGCTTTCAAGCAAACAAACTAACAGTTGTGTTACAAGATATACAGCCATTAAAATTGGTGATAGAAATTAACGTGGTTATTCTGTTAGACGGAACTTAATTCCTCAATTTGCAGCATATTTTATTGTAGGTGATCTTTACTTTTACTCTTCCAGATAATAAAGTCTATTGGCTTGACGAAGACATTCTATCCTGATTGCATTATCAAATTCTTTTATAATTACCTTTTATTTTTTTGCTTTTTCAATACAAATTTGGTATCTTATAGGTATGCTTAATAGTAAAAGTATATTAACTTTCAGTTCAAATTAATTACCTTTAAAAACTAAGTGGAATAATCACTATTTAACACATCATTACATCACAACTTGGGCTCTAAAACTAGGTCATTTAACCGACTTAACAAATATGTGGTAAAGAGCAGTTTGGCACAAGCCGGTCTTAGCTCACAGCTGATATGGCCACCACCTGCCCCAGGTGCGCGTGCGTCGATTGACAAGTGCAATTTGTATGTGTGTGAGTAGAAAAGAGGAGACGTGGCGTGATAGGCAACGGAGGCCATTTCTTTTTAGTGCATCTTTTATTGGATTTATATTTTAATTGTCCATATTTTTAGAGTTAGATTTGGCATGGCTTTTAAAAAGTAGTTTCTTACGATGTGGATATAAAATAAAATTTATAATGTCTTAGTATCTACTGCTGTCAAGCTTTTTAAAACTTAACAGCGTTCTAAAGCGCGTTTTAAGTGTCTAAATTGCCCGATTTTAGTTGCTGTAGTAACTTAAAGTCCATACTATGGATTTTCGTTTTGAAGTGACATAAAAGGTGATTCATTGTCTTGTCACGTTTATAGCCATGACTAACAACATTATTTCCTCGTAAACTACTATGAAGAAATTAAAAGTTAAGTGAAAATTCTGGTTACTTGAAGTTGAATATAATTCTGACAATACCTGCCTATTTATTTTTTCTAGGTTGCGTAATTAGTTTTTGGAAACTCTCAAACTAATCTGAATTTGAAAATTCGCAAATTAACCAGCCATTTTTCGTAACCGTTTTTGTATTTAGTGTCCAATTAAATTAGTTTCAACTTTAAAATTCCAATAGTCTGTTTACCCCACGCTACCCTTACCTACGATGCGTAATCGCCTGCGCACGCAGCCGCCGACCAACGGCGACGCATACACGAAATTTCAAATTTCGAACTTTCTGAATGAGATACTAGTAGTATTGTAACGGTCCTCACATCTGCCATAAACAGCTGATTTTGACGTATGACATTATCAATGTATGGTTGAATGATTCCGTTAAAATTATGAATGAATTTGTACCTCAAGTATATTATACAAAAATAAGGGTTGCGGATTGCTAAATTTCGTAGAAATTGTATGGACGTTATTAAATTAAGTGGAAGATTTTTTTTTTAAATATATTTCGATGTTTAGGCTAGTTTGAACACCTTTGACATGTGTTCGTTAAGTGTTTATTTCCTAGTTATTAAGTCTGAACAGCTGTTCATTAGCCGGTGTTAGTTGTGCAGATAGATAAACGGTCTAACGCTGTTCTGGATATAAAATGATTTCCTATCTGTTATTTGACGGTATTACCATCCGCTGCAATTAATTAAGTTCGCTTTTTCATATTTCTTCTGAGTTTTTAATAAACATGAAATATTTCACTTATCAAAAGAGCTGTATAAAATTGTATAGTAAGATTTATAGCAGATAGCTCCCGTTATCTGGCCTTTCATTGAATTAACAATTTTACATGTTTTGTAGTTTTAAATTAAATTGCATTTTTTTAAACGTTGCATTTGCTTTTTTTGTTAAGTTTCTAATAATGTTCAAATACAGAAGTGAATATTTTTTCAAATAGGTAATTATAACTGAAGCAAGCTGTCAAGTGAATCCACTTCAAGTAGCTTCTGTTAATTCTTAATAATAACATTTTATATGGGAAATTAAAATACGCGCGTGTTACAACTAACATTCAATAGCATGTATTAGGGTAAAATATGCATGCATACTACCTCGGGGCATCTGGGTACAGGTAATATTACTTAGATTACAAAAGTACGTTAAGGTTTTTATCTGACATTAGAATCTTGAAAGAAACTACATGTTCCTTGCAGAAAACGATAGTCTTTGCGCTCTTATCGAAGTTTCAATCTGTTAGTTTTTACCTCATTATATTTAGCTGTTGAGAATGCTTGTTCTGCGGATAACCAATAATCAGAAGTTATGTGTTTTAAAATATACCCTGTGCCAGTTTTATTTCAACAGGGTAATTGACAACTAGTCAAATTCGATACTTTTATTGAAATGTCAAAAATGGTTAAAACTATGACGTCACAATTTTTTCACATCAAGCTACTTATTTTACTTAAATTATCTGATTAAGAAATTCAAAAAGTTTTTCCTTCAAAACAGTAAATGAAAGTGAAATTATTGTATGAAATTAATATTATGATAGATTTCATTTTTGACCTAGTCAACAGCCCAATTCTTACAATAAGTATCGCTCTCTCGTTATTTAATGAAATAAAAACTTTATGGCTTATATACCCCAAAGCCCCCAATTAAGTATAGCAAAAACTATTAGCAAGTCAACGGTTGCATTTCACACTTTTACCGAAGCAGTAACTGCCCACGTAGAATTGTAATTTCCATTTAATAAACTTATAAAGGGCGGCCGCGATAATACAACGTTACTGCAAAATACTAAATTAAATTTTAAATACCATTTCGTGGTCAGTTTATAGTATGAAGGACAATGAATGCATTTTTGTAAAAGTTATCGGTAATATCGAGGGCGTTTGTAAATTAATGATCGCTATCAATTTAAGTTTTTTAAGGTATATAATGTGCTATCGTTGTGGTACTATTACATTATCGTAACGGACTATGACTATGTAGGTACAAATTCGTAACTTTCACCCACGGTCGGTCCGATGATGGGTGACCATCTTGTCATGACGAGTACCTATATCCGAGTTCCGTTAAATTGGTGTGTCCCGGATACTAGACTTATAATCGCGTTGCCCAAGTAGCTGAGTTGAGGAGGTCAGATTGGCGGTCGCTCCACGTAAAAGCTGGTACTCCGCTGCTTGCGGTTAAGACTGGAAACCGACCCCAACATAGCTTAGAAAAAGGCTAAGCAGATGATGAAGTTGAATATCCCCTCTTAAAAGACGGAATTACCGAATGAATGAAGGAAATAAATGATTTTAATGAAACTGTAGACTGTAGGCCTGTTTGAAGTGATCTGTCTGTGGCGTAGTAACCAGCACCAGAACGGGTACGTTTTAGGTCTTTTAGAGAAGGTTTCCAACTTTCAGACCATCACATTTAATCCTGTGAAACTATGATAACAATCACAAACTTATATCAGGATTCCGTTCGCTCACAGTTAATACTGCACTTCCGATGTTGATGAACACTTTCTGAGCACGTTTTACAAATTAATTTCCTTTTCGCTTCATCTGTCTGCAGATATTGTTATTGAGTTATTGGTACATATACTGTTGTGGGATTTTTGTAACAAATTTCCCCTGGTTTTACTCATATTCTGAGATAACGAACAGAATTCAAGTTATTGTATGTCTTTCCCAGGCTTTGATAAGTATCCATACCCATATAAATTCAAAATTATCTTGAGGTTGAAGACCTTACATAGAAACCAGAATAACTTTCAGGCGTCCGTGGGAACTACTAATCGGACCCATATAAAAATTACCCTTCTGCAAATGGGCTATCAAACTCTGAAATATTTTTAGCGATCTTCTAGTTTCTGAGATTAGCGCGGTTAAGCAAAACATATAAACTCTTTAGCTTTATAATATTTAGTAAACTAGCTCCAGATCGCTTTCTGAGGAATCTACTTCGCATATCCGGTGGAAAAGTAAGCTGCACTGCAGATAAGTTTCATCAAAATTCACTCGGCGATGTGATGTGGATAACAAACATACACACATACAAACATACTCGCCAATTTTCATATAGAATCTTCTCACCACCCATCCCTTATTTAAGTGTATCTTTCTTTTTCTTTCTTTATCATAACCTGCGCGAAAAGTATTCACAATTGTGAAATTTCCCCTACATTTTTCTGGTTCCTTAATGACTATATTTACTAAACTTCTACCTAAAAATAGCTCCACAATTGGCCAGTGGGTCGTGACAGATGTTTGCTGACCGTACAACAATGATAACTAGCGACACTTATAAAATAAATACTTGCTCGAAGTGACCGGCCCTCATCAGAACTTGTCAACTTAATTATGTAATTGTAATTGAAAAACTCAAGTTTAGGTTTTGTTTGGCTGTCTGTATGTCTGGCTTAGTGAGGTATATAGGTACGTTGCCAAGTATGTAATATGTAAGTGCATTAACCATAAATTAAAACTTTGAACTTTCTGACAAGCTTTCCAAATCTTTGCTTCCCTTTTTTTTCAGGCGATATCTAATTCTTTTGGAAGGATTATGTATCACTATTATTACCTTGAGCTATTGTTATCTCCCTCAAAAAGCAGATATCAAAATTGGAGAGGCTCCAAAGGGCCGATGCTGTGGAAAGACCTCCAGAAGAAACAAAAGTGGGTTTTAGTCAGTAAAAGTCTGACACTCCCTGCTGTACCCATAGCGGGAGGGTCATTTGAAGATGTTCCATCATTTCCAAGCTTATTGTTATCTCCAACTGAATATAGGCCTCACTCAATAAGTGCCAAGTATAAGTTTAACCGGAACTTTATTTACGAATGTTAATTTATGTTTATAAGTTGTAATAGTAGCCTCTCAAATGAGCTCAACTCGCAATTAAATCGCCTCACCCAGAAATTAAGTCACTCACGCGAATCCAGCCTAACGTTCACTAATTACTGCTACAATTGTAATGTTATCACTAACTGACGACTTTAACTAAGTCATTATAAAGCAAATTAGTGTACTACTGTATTATCAACTTATTATGCTCGCTTACATCTTGTTAATTAAGTATTTGAGGTTCATACAAGTTGTTTTATTGTACGTGGCGCTAATTATGAGATAATTATGATCATAATTCTACGGTGAAGTTCTCTCTGTTATATAAGATAAGATTCTGACATTTTACGCAGCTATCTTATGATTATACGCACGATTATTAAAGACTGACTTGTAGAATTTCCTATGACATTCCGAAATTTAATAACTATGTATTATAATGTATATTTATTTTTCAGTTTATTAGCACTAGCTTGCGCCAGTTTTGCCCGCGTCCTGAGATAACTATGTATTGTATTTCCCTGCACCCAGATAAAAAGTAGTCTATATGTTATTTTGATGTACCACCTCTGCATCACTGCCAAATTTCATCAAAGTCCTTCTGCTGTTTGGGCACGAAGAATTAACAAATATACATACATGTTCACAAAGTTTCGTCTGAAGGTCTTATCACTGTATTTGCTAACGTGAGCATCTATTACATAAGCTTTCGATTTGAACTTTATAACTTTTATTTAGTTATAAAAAAAAACAATTGAGCTACAAAACTAAAAAAGCAAAACAATTAAGATTGCAATCACAGTTAATGATAAATAGAAAATCGAAATGAACCAACAAATTAACATAATCACACAATTGAATCATTAAAGTCATTAACTAATAAATACTTTATGTTACAATACTGAGGTCATAGATTCGGAGGTCACCGACCCCGCGCGCACGCACGCTTGTCGACGCGTGTCAAATGATCTACATAAATATAAGAACCAACTGTATTATGCCATCCCTGGGAAAAAGGATTATGAAAAAATGAACTTTATCTTTATAGATATAAGGATGGGAATAATACTTGTAGGACAGAATGAGTGTGTAATAGGGTTGGTATTTTTTCAAAATGAGATGCCCACATCCGATTGTTTTTATTCAAAATGCTGGAAACATTTAATTGTGTATACGTAATGTTAGGAAATAGTTGAAATGCAGATTACAGTGTTTTGTCCGTGTATAGTTCGGTTGCTACGCGGTTCGTGGTTCGTGGTTCCGTGTCAGCAACTACGTTTTGGTTGATAACGAGATCTGATTTGATGTTAATAATGTTTTTTCGAGCGTTTCATTCGGGTTTTGTTGGTTTTCAAGTGGTTCCTCAACCGTAATGGCCCAAAAGTGATATTGACCGACAATTTGTTCGGACATTGTTTCTGTACGCTACGTTTAGTTTCTGAATTTAAATTGACATGCGTTGATAGGTGGTGATAGCCCTATGTTAAATATAGAGTGATCGCTGCTGTCATGTCTGTTTCAAGATGTAAACATACTACTATTGCGAAGATTTCGTCAGTATTTAAATCCCTATTCATATTTATCAAATACCTTCTTATTTGTTTTTTTTCAACAGTTTTTAGTCTACATAAAGGTCAGCATTGCAAAACACCTCTTCTCCTTAATATCCATACAAAAATGTATGAACCATACAAAGGAACAAAAGCATTGCGTCACACTACGATATATCACGCGTGGATTATAAAAAGAAATGTATGACTCTTTCAATTTAAAATGTCCTATTCAAAGCCGACGGGCCAAGATCGATGCATCACTATAAAATATGTAGCCTAATAACTTATGAACAGCCAACTTTATATTACAGGCCGGAAATTTTGTATACGAACTCTTTAAAAGTAAAATTGTTAGTGTCACCCGCATTTTGAAATTTGTTTTTCGAACGCCAATGTTTTACAAAGATCCTATTGCGCTTTTCTTCAACTTTATGTAGTTGGGTTAAAGCCTATTTTCTATTGTAGTGATAATGGAAGATTTTTCAAATCTAGAGGTGACGAGGTACTAAAATATTCAGCTTTAGAACAAAGATGTCGAGTGATGATAGTGCGTGACATATTTCAGGGTTGGCATTTTTCAAAAGTTTTTCTTTCCGTGGTTTTGTCAATGACAAAAAGTTTTCGAACGTTGATAAGGAAATATGAAGAAAGTTTATTTCTTGTTTGAATAATTAGGTCACAACAATAAATATACAAAATATGGATCTTATGTTTAGTTTCAAATCTGTGCAGCTATTTAAATATATTTTTTTATAATCAAAAGTTATGTTAAAACACAAGAACAACTCACGCTGAAAATACAAAATACTCGAGCAACAAGCTGACATCTAAATGACATATTACCATAGGCAGCCCTAAATGATGCGCGGCGTATATTTTCCGTGCGCTGACGCATCTTCTGAGTCACAGCCGCATTAGGTAAACTGCGCGTATACGCGTATTGTACTACGCTTTACTTTATACGTGTTACTACGACTAATTAGGAATATGGTATTTTTGGATGAGCAGATGAAATTTGATGTGTGAGTCATACTTGGGAACGCGTGTCATCTGTTGGGAATGCTTGGATGTAGGTACTTAGATGATGTGTTTGTTTGTTTTCTTTGAGTTATGAATGTTTTTGTGTTATGTGGTGATAAAAATTCTAGACTTTCAAAAAAGTTAGTACCTTGATTTGGTTAGAATTAACCTTTGGAAAAAAAATGTACATGTATTGTATATCTATCGCAACAAATTCAGTTATGGCACACGAGTAGTGGTACAGACAGCCAGCACATCAAGTTACTACAATCTGTCAAATGTCCTTAATAGATTTTCAAATTTATCGCTGAAGCATACGGTTCAAAGTTGATTGGTAAAAGACAGTTTCGTCGGTAGCTTGATGTGCTGGCGTCTGTACCACGACTCGTGTGCCGGGTCACATCTCGTAGACGTAAGTTGTGTAACATGACAGATTCTGCTCTCGACTACTGCCAACACGTGGACTCGGTTTCTATGTACCTCGTCGCTTCATTTGTGATCTAATGAAGTATGCATTTTAAACTATTTGTATAAATGTAATGTAGAAATTATACCCGTACATTATAGACTAAGAAACAACATATTATACGATTAACTAAATATTTGGTGCTCAACATTTTAAGATCGATTTTCAATTCAAATTCTTAAATTCAAAGGAACGAGTGGCTCTATAGCAGCCGAGCGGGTTGATCGATCATTAGGTTAAGCAAAGCTTGGCGCGGTTAGTCCGTTATTGGGTGACCATCCATGTCACAATTAGTTCCTCCGCGTTTCTGAAAACACGTACAAATTTGTGAAAATTTGTGTGTAGGTACTCTATGTCATTTGAACATGTTTGGTTAAGCTTACTCGTAGACCGACGCCAGAATTTCCTACAACTAGACTCAACTGGGTTGAGGAGGTCAGATATGCAGTACCCCTATGGTTACCGACCAACATGGCTTGGAACAGGCTAGGCAGATGATGATTATCAATTAAAATATTTAATTTATTGGATATTGAATATTATCACATAATAATATGTAGTGATATATTTACGTGACGTCTGTATACTACGCTAAGATTGGTAAGCCTGTTGCAAGAAATAATAACCGAAAAATAGTTCTATTATTATACCCAACACTGTTTGCATTGGGTAGGTTTAATAACTAAACCAAAGAGTCTAGAAATTATCTGGAAAGAGCTCAAAATAACTACAGACGCAAAACCAGAACTAGTTTTAATTTTAATAGGATTATAAATGAACTAATGATAATAAGTGTTAACGATAACGTCGATATTATAGTACGCGCTTGTCAGTTAGACGGAGAGCTTACACTATCAGTAGTTCGATCTGACGTTAAAATATTACTAACTAGAGTCTCTGTAACACTGAGTTTGATAAAGGGCAGGCAAATACAAAGTAACGTAACTGAGACTGAAAACTTACTTATTCCTTGCAGTTAAAAGTTTTGTATCGAGTTCAATTATTACGTAAAGAAAAGAAGTACCTAAGTAAAAATATTAAGAATGTTACGTCTTCAGGATGTATAAAAATGTATTTTCATAATCTTATTATCATGTTCTTTGAGATGTGAAAGAAGATGTCCGCTTTTTGTATGGACGTTGGTTTTTTATTCCGAGAAAAATCTAACCAACATCAAAGTGTACTTATATAGGTACGATAAAAATATGGAACTTAGAACCCCTGAAATAATATTTTTAAACCCCTCTATTTAAGAGAAAATTCAAAACTCAATAATTATTGTTATTTCTATTTTTAAATTAGTGGCCACCCTTAAAAAAGGTAGTTTTTACTAAAGTATCACCACACTGAGATAATAATTTATATTTCTGATAGTAACTATCATAAATTGACACAGGAAAACTGTTCTCCTATGTCAATATTGACAAGTTTACTTTTTTTGGGAGTGCGTTCACTTCAGTAGCCTAGATAAATCTTAAGGTTTGTTCGTTTTAGAAGTAAATTCTTACTGAATTAAAATAGGATTTTTTTTCCCAAAATTGGTGAGCTTTAAAAATGTTTGAAATAGTCAAAAGCCCTAAGTTTTGGGATGTCTTTTCAAACCTTACCGTGGTTAGAATTATTCAATAATAAAAAATCAGTTCTGGACATGTCTTTTGATCCCTATTTACAAAACTAAAGCTTTCTTTTGCTGGCAATATCGGTAAAAAACTTAGCAATCCTTAGACTTTAGCCTAGACGATAATTAACAATAGAAACAAGCTACTAATAATATAATAAAAAACCTACATGGCTTTAAATTCCACATTATTTTTTACACACCTTCATAATTTACTTCAGAGAAGCTCTTTAAAATAAAATTATAAATTTTATCTAAATACACATACCATTATATTATCCGCGCAGATCTGCATACGCTGTATCTATTTCTAACGCCCCACCTGTCTCATTTGCGCAGATAACGTAAAGCTTAGCAATTTAAATTCTTTAACATTAAGTCAAACATCAAGCTAGTGTTACTTTGTGGTAAGCAGAATTCTAACTTCGATCTCGATTCGAACGCATGATGCGTTAAATAATTATGATAATAATATTGTTATTGTTAAATAAGTTACCAGTTATTAGTTTAGTTTAATTAAATGACTATGGGCACTTTCCTTTTGATATGAAAAGTTGACGAAATACCAGCTTGTGCTGGATGTTATTTTCAAGCACTTTTCAAAACCATCCCGCTATTAAGAGATAACTAGCTTTAAACCCGAACCGCTTTAGCTAACCAGCGTTTAAGTTAGAACATTGATTAGCCTGCAACAGTGTACCGAGGCTGACAGGTGCACCATATTCCTGGCACATCTTTTATCTCCGTAACCATCACCTTTTTCGTATGCTAATAACTACGTATTAGACCAGAAGGTATGTTTAAGTTGTTTGAGACGAAAAAGTACTGGAAATACACAGTCTGCGTTTATGATTTTTATTTCTGTTTAGTCTATATTAGTCAGGTAAGGAGTGGATATTTTTAGATATTTTTCTAATAAGCTTTGCAAGGTGCAAGTCAGGTTACATTATTTATTTTCTTACTGAACTGTCGGTAGAATCAGTGACAGATCTGAGTATCATTACAGTTTGAACTGACATCATTTATGGAGAATATATTATAACTATTGTATTGAGTAAAAATTCTAGTGTAACAGACCAGTTGTGTTTTAACTAGGTACGTTTTGCAACAAGGATGCATTTAAGCCATGCAAGACCTCACACTAATATAATTTCAAAGGTGAAATTTTGCGAGTCTTCACGTGCAACTGGCTGAAAGGATTTGGATGAAACTTGTCAGCAATAAAGCTTAAACATAAAAATGACATTATGGGATTTTGTCCGGGTGCTATAGGGTGAAAACTGCAGATGAAAGCTAGTTTTTAATAAATAGAACGTCTATTATTAGTAAGGAGTAGTAAAATAGATTGGTAGCTCTTGGATTTCAAATTGTCCTCAAAGCGGCATGTCTGCCCGCAGGTGGAACTGCCCGCATCAAACCCGGTGCCCATGTATAAACAGCGAGTAATATAACATTAGGTATTATTAAAAAAAAAACTGATACAATCCTTTTGGCGCAATGGTAACCACTCGGGACCGTCGAGCTGAGGGTCCCGGCTTCGATTCCCGGTACGATCGACATTTGTGTGATGAGTATGCTTGTTGGCTGTGGTTTGGGTGTTTTAATATGTATTTATAAATATATGTGCTACTAATCTATACGACTGATAAACTAGTCGTAATAACCGAACTGGCGTGAAAAAGGTGCCCCGATATATGTATGTACCTATAAAAAATACATACGTCATCGATGCAACTATTTAACTAGTATTTCTTAAGTTACGTACGTAAAATATACACCTCTAAAGTGAGTCCATTTTGTAGCATCTCGCATCAGGGCTTCTCTGCTGACCCTAGTGGGCGGTCCTGCGGGACTCGAGAGCGATGGACTCATCGATCACAAATTGAAGGGCTCGCGCCTCCGTTCGCTTTCACACTCGGATTTGTAACGTGACTTCACTTATGTGTGTTCCGATTGTGGGTACTTGCCTATTACATTTTTGGTACCTATCATACAGATTTATACATTTTTTCGGGAAAATCTTCGTGTACTTTTACTTTATCTTAATCCAAGTCCTCTTAGCCAGTAGTATGTCCTTTCGGCTTTAGACTATAATGTTTACCAATTTTTTTTTTATTTCGGTTCAGCAGTTTTGGCCTAAAAGTGTGACAAACGCCCATACAAAATAGCTTCCGCATTTATAATATTGGTAAGAACGGATAGGCCTCTTCTCCTACGGAGAAGGTTTGAGCGTTAATCACCACGCTTGCTTAATGCGGGTTGGTGATTTCAGACTTTATAGTCCAGGTTTCCTCGAGATGTTTTCCTTCACCTTTAATCAGTCATTGGTGTCCGAGATAAACTTAGAAAGTACATAATAACTTAGAAAAGTTACATTGGAACTTGTTTAACCTGGAATCGAACCCGCACCTTCATACTTGAAAATTTTTAAGAACGTATTACAGAAAGAAATTTATTTGGAAGGCGCTGTAATATAAAAAATACCAATGAAATACATGATCAGTTGTAACACACTGATTAAATTATAGGTACGTAAAAAAGTAGCATTTGTTTATCGTATGGCGTACAAAGTACAAGCTCACTATTGTTTGTTTTAATGTAATCCGAAGATCGGAGAGCAGTGCCCCGTTGTGTACATGTGCTACTCAAGTTTTTGTTATAGTAGGTAATGTTATATTTATTTGATGGTGGGATATTTTTACTACTAGTATAAAGGCTTGTCAGGAGTGATTTACTAGTAGTTTATATATTTTATATAGATGCCAGCACATCATGCTACTACATTCTGTCAAATATCCTTAAAAGATTTTCAACTTTATCACTGAAGCATATGGTTCAAAATTGACTGGGAAAATTTGACAGTTTCGGGAAGCTTGATGTGCTGGCGTCTGTGTTTTTTTAAAAGTGAGAGGGTGTAATCATTGTAAAAATAGATTTTTGCTGTTTATTTATTTGGGACTAAAGGTATGTTTTTACATTCAATGAAGTTAATAGAAATTCTCTCATTTAATTTGATAACTGTGTTAAAAAGTATTTTGTTATATAAATAATTAACTCCAAAATTCAAATATTAACGCAAACAATCTAATGCTAAAATAACTGAAGTATCAAAAACATTAACCCCCCAATGCGAACACGCTTTCTCCGTTGCCCAGTACACAACCCTCAATAATGATTCGAGCATTTCTATTCAAGGGAGGCGATATTAATAAGTTGGTCCTTCGTACCCCAAATCGCACAATACTTAACATGTAATACGCGATCCCTTCGAACAGAGATTAAGGCCTATTTTATTTTAAATAGGTTTTTGAAAAAGGTCTATTAGACGCGAAATTGAAAGAATATCGATTTTCTTGCTTTTGTGATTATATTTTGTTTAGTAAATCGCTTGAGCGGCGATGTTTAGTTAGAATGAACAGCGTATTCTGTTGTATGGGGGGAGAACAGTGGTGCGATAGTCATTTGTTTGTTATTATTTGAAATGCAAATTCTATGCTTATATTGGAACTGTTACCATTTTCTAGGGTTAAACAAAACATGTTCATTTAGGAGGCAGACCATTAGGTAGGTGAACACGTCCACCTGTCTACGCATTATCAATATCCTTAGTGATACTATATACGTAGAAAACCAAAACTTAAATTATTTCATCATCATCATCAGCCTTTTTATCGTCTCATTGCCGGGTGCAGGCCTCTTCTCCCACAGAGAAGATTGAGCGTTAATCACCATGGTTACTCAATGCGGGTTGTTGATTTCAGACTTTATAGTCCAGGGTTCCTCGAGATGTTTTCCTTCACCTTTAATCAGTCATTGGTGTCCAAGATAAACTTAGAAAGTACGTAGAACTTAGAAAAGTTACATTGGTACTTGCCTAACCTGGAATCAAACCCGCACTGTCATACTCGAAAGGGGTGGTGCATTAACCACTACGCCAACACGACTGTAATTCTATTTACTTAAAAAATCCACTCTTACCATAAAATATAGAACTCGATAGGTACATAAATTACGTGCCTGGAATTAAAACCTTATCTATAGAAACAAACTATCCGTTACATGAATTTTAAACGGCCATATTTTATTCAAATTGAAATGTAAGAGCCGTAATGAATTTGTGTATTCGACATCATGTTTACTAGTTCGAAGAGAAATTGTTTAATAACTCGACTAAATATAATACTTTTGTGCCAAACGAAATGAGACCTTATGTCGCAGCTTTAAGAGCGGCCACAACTGTATCTGAAGTTAGTTCAATAATTCTAAAGGTTCATTTATATTTGTGTTTCGCAGAAAATATTTAGTTTTTGCAGACTTCGAATTGTTAGTACAACCTTTACTTTTATTATGACAAACAATGAGCACTGTAGCTAGGTATAATAAGGGTTCTCTTTTGTACCTAAAATTGAGTTTTTTTAAGCAATCCGCTATAAAATAAAAGTTTATATTTTTTATTTTTCCAGTTGTTTTATTTTTGTACAGACGCCAGCACATCAAGCTACTATAATCTATCAAACTTCCCTAATAGATTTTCAATTTTATCGCTGAAGCATATGGTTCAAAGTTGATTGAGAAAATTTGATGGTGTGTACCAACTGTACAACATACATATTTTTCAGCATACATATAGTATAAAATAGTGATGTAATTGCGTTACAATCTCAGCATAATCTGGCCTTGTCATTTGGTGTTCTGTTTCAAATGACATATGGCATCGTGTCCTTGAATATTAGATTAAAAAAAATAACCATGAGGCATTATTCTTATGAGAAAACTGATCCCACAAATGGTGATACAAAAAATGCCTACTTATTGAAAAAATAAATGTTTTTATGTGTTTAAACTAACTTCAGGAAATAAAAACACTCATCAACCACGTGTTAATATTATATTAAATAGATTATAAACTGGTGCTAAAAACACATTTATATAAAAACAGTATTTTTTTAATTTGCAATTTCCCTCAATTTATTTCAAAAGTAATGAGTACTCGACGCCAAATGTAATTGGACCTTAACTAGGCGTAACTGCGGCTAAGGCAGGTGGCGACTATCTCATAGGTCTAGCTCGCTAATAATAAATAACTCAATAGCTACAAGTCTGTCTGTGCGTCTGTGTCGATACCGAGAACCTTTCCATACTATTTATGTTTGACGAGTTTGAAGATAAATTATAAAATGGAGTACCTACTCGCTCACTTATTGAAATACATTGTGACACTTTCATAATTTTACACCCACTGCATTATAAAATAACTACGTTATGTACATATATTTTTATTTTCACCTACAGGTTAAAAAAATAAATAAGCCGTTACTCGATACACACAAAAATTAAATATACAAATACAAATAAATACATTACATATACACAATAACGCCTAATTTCATATACCAGAAATACTCCGATTTACACTAAGTTACTGACCCAAACATAACCTAACTATGTTAATACTTATTTCATTTATCGAATAACTGAGTCATTAATAGAAGAACCTCCAAAGCAAGATATAATATAGGATATACTACTACTACATTGACGACAGTTTGTCATAGGACGCTAAGACAAAGTCACGTCCTCGACTGAGCACTAACTCCATTTGTTCAATACTCCGTGTCTAACTGGAAATTTAGAAACGAGTCGGTATCGGCTACTGCAGTTGATCTCTGAACTTAATAACTCAAGTGATAACTGTTTCTTAAGCCTTGTAACGTTACATTCGTATTATTGCACTATATCTTAGAACTACATATATAGGTGCCTGTGTGTTTAACGGTTTTCTGATATTTGACTATTTAGAAAGTCAGTAAGTACCTATTGTATACGAGAAGATCTACTGTAGTAAGGTTTTTGTGTTGTAATTTTAGAATTCTGAATAATTCAAAGCCACGTCGAAAATCGAAACACGGCCATTAGTCAATCATATTTTATTGCATTTTGCGTTGAAACAATCAAAACTCAAGTAGGTAACAGTATCGAGTTTGACAGCATATTAAGCTACTACAGTCTGTTAATAGATTTTCAATTCTTTCGCTCAAGGATATGTTTTTAAGTGAATTGGTAAAATTTTATAGTTACAGGTAGCTTGATGTGCTGCCGACTGTACTTCGAGCCAACTGCCAAGAAAAGTTTTTTGTACGATAGTAACATGCGTTCATCAAATGATGTGTCCAGATAAAGGAGAGTCGAATTTTGGCATTGAAATTTTTCAGTTCATATCATCAATGTACCAAAAAGGTACGTATACATATGAGGCTTGCAAACCAGTCAGCAATAACAGCGCAAAGTAAATAAGCCGGATTTATTTTCATATCAAACATCATTCCAAACACGAGTACAAATAAATCCAGCAGCAAAGCTCCTAATTACTGAGCAATATCTATAAATAAAATAGTAGGGTAAAGCACCCAGTGATAGGCCGCGCGCCCGTGCCTACAGAGGCGCGGCGGATAACGCTATATTAAGCGGATATTGGCGCGGGTCGGCAATCACTGATTTCCGCTTTTCCGCTACCAATAATACCGTACCGTATCGATCTACCCGCCATCTCTGTTTGTTTTTGATGTCGAACTGTGTATAAAACCGTTTAAACACGTTTAATTAATAATTAATTTTGGTGGTGTACCGCGAAGTGATCAATATTAGACGGATTAGATAATTTCCTGTTGGTTTAATTGATTTTTCGTGTAATTTCGTATTGATGTTATGGCTTTGCAGTTTGTCATTTGAATGGCGAATTTGTTTTTATTTTTTTATTTTCGTTTTTATGTTGACTACAAAATATGTTGATGAACTTGGTATTCCATCATAAAAAAACAGTATTATCTAGGTAGAAATCTGCAATATTTTTACATTAATCCTAATCACGAGAACACAGCTCAGGTCTAGGTGACCTCCAAAGCAGTAATATGTTAGGTTTCTAGGCTCTTTTTTCTACGTACGTACTTACATGAATAAGCACGTTATTTGTAAAGGTCTGAAGCTCTCAGTACACGCCCATTTGATCGTGATAGATTGGTCCTGATTCCCAATAACCTTCGAGACCTACATTTTCGCACTCGTCTTTCAGGATTTGACCTCAAAATATCTTATATTTTATTACTACATAGGTAATACTAGATGGTTAAGGTCATTATAGATAGCTTTTGTTTTCGTTATCCTTCTAAAAATTGTACGATTGTGTGTTGGACTATTCCTATTATGTTTATTTTCATAAAATACTGATTAAGTCACGCCGCGTTCTGAAGGAACAAATTTTCGGTTAAGAAGTAGCCTTTAGAATCTGAAAGAAACTGGGCCATTCAACACTGAAATGATATTTCAAATCAGCACAGTAGTTCATGAGATTAGCGCGTTCAAGCAAGATATTAGTGTAGATGACATTGATGATGAACTCTTTGACAAACTTTATGTAATATTTAAAGGTTTATCAAAGTTATTTTTCTTATTTTATAAGCACATAATAATTTTCAAAAGTAGTCAGAGAACATTAACAGACAAACTTATAATTACCCCATCAAATCTCAACGAGTTGAAAACAAAAGTTCACGCGAACAAGTCCAATACATTCATAAATTTCGTTGTAAAATCATCTAAATCTTCTAATTGTTTCTGAGACATTATTGTGTACGGCCGCAGGCCTACAGTCATTTGCCGTCAGCCGTGCTATTGTGCGCCATGAAATATGGGGCAATTAAACCTGAGTTATGATTTAACTACCCCCAAATTTTTAAGATACACCCCGAAAAATTAATCATGCTTAGATTTAGATTGCAAAGAGTTGAATATTGCAGGTGTGTTGTGGAATTTTGATTATAAGTTTGTGTTTTGACGTAATTTTGTCAGATTTCTATGGAAAGTTTTTTTATTATAAATCAATATACTTACGTATAAAAACGTGCGAAACTTACTTGTCACTTCGTAAGTCTTGGGTTGGGTGGGAAAATTACATTAAGCCATTCAATGTGTCAAGTAAAACAGACACCAGCACCTTAAGCTACTATAATCTTGTAAATAGATTTTCAACTTTATCGGCTAACGCATATGATTCAAAGTTGATTGGGAAGAAAATTTGTCAGTTTCGTCGTTTTCGCTTGTTTTTTTTAGAAACTTGGTCTTTTAAGTCTGATATCGCTAATCCACCTTGAGCAAGCATAGAGTGGTTAACGCTAAATCCTTCTCTGTATAACGAGACCAAGTTCAGACTCAGAAGAAGTCAGCTTCTTCCCTCGTTTTGCAAGCACCTATCTACTCCATCCAAGGGCCGTTACCCATTCAAAATATTTTGTCCAAAAGACTTGTGTGTCAGACGTGACTGGCCCATCGCTATGCCAACGGCTCCCGAAGTTTCTCGTCCTTTAGAAATTCCAAATAGATTTCCTTTGTAAATAAGCCTTATTTGGGGGATATGGAGTGGAAATGGAATCGTATCTGGGGTAAACGTGTGTTGATGTCGATTTTTTTAGTTCGTAGTTTCTTTTTTAATGTTATATTATATATTTTTCCATACTAGTTTTCGCCCTACAATTAGCATATTTCATTATTCGCTTTGTAGGACTAAGAAACCTTCGTCTTAATAATATTATTACAGATTTATACTTGTAGTAACGTGGAGTGATGATGTGAAAAGTAATATTTTGGTAAGTAGTTTTTGTTCATCAATTTAGAGAGACTTTGGTTCAAAACTGCACATAAATGATTATAAGGTCGTAAAACTTCCTCTTCTCGATCTAAGCCTTCCTTCTTCACTCCAAAATTAATACAGAAATGATGAAGCCGTATCATGAGACGCATTTAACTAAACTACTATAGTCACCGTTAAACTAATACGATCGCGTAACCTCGTTACTGTAAACAGTAAAAAATAACCTAATCTGGTTAACTCTGACAAAACAGCTAAGGGCTTTGACCCTACGCGAGGAGATGTGGGGTACTCGGGACAGTTGTCGGCCCTGATTTGATTTTAATTAAGTTTCGCTTTGAAGTTAGTTTGGTTTTCATTTGTGATTAAATATGGTGAGTGATTTATGATTGCGTTCGAATATTAGATTTGAGTGTGAATAGGGTAAGATAATGATGGGTTCTGAGATATTATATGTCTGATAAATAAGTTAGTGATGTAATTTTATATGAATATGCAATAAAAGCAAAGACATTACTATAACACGTTAAATTTATTTTACATAAGGTATAGTTACAACATTATTATTATTTTTTTTGCCATTTATTGGTTGGCAATAAGTTACCCATTTTATTTTATTAAACCCGTGTATACTCAGTATGCTCATTTTTTTACAATTTATATACGATTGCTATAAGTGAAGACTTGTCATTGGCTCCCTAATAATTAATATTGTGTGTATTTTAGCTGTAAGTCTTCCATGTTACATAAATAAAAAAATAAATTAGATAACTATCGACTTAACTGTCAGTCAACTTACTAGTCTATTCTATTTTAGTAAAATGCGGAATAAAACTGACACACATTTTCTCTCTATTTGAATAACAAGCGTACTCGCTCCTTCTCTTATCTCGAATTACCATAGAAAACTAGTTACTCATAATAGGTGTCGTCACCCTACGAACATATTCGACCTATTTTCGGTAAGCCACATGTCTCAGATTACCGTATGAGTATAAAAGAAAAAAAAATGATATTGATAATAGTAGCGGCATGTAAGTATACATACTAACATAATATTGTGTAGTTAATTTGTTTGTCTGTGCGCAAACAATGTATCGTGTTTATGGCGAACGTTCGTGTTAGCGCGAAAGTAAATATGCTAGGGACGATAGTTAGTGCTTCCACCCTATATTTTTTTTATAACTTTACACTACATTTTCTTCGATATAGAAGTCGGTTAATTTTGAAGTTCTTCTTAACGTTTAGTTAATGAAGGCAGTTTAAAAAATAGTAGTTATGATTTTAGAAATTCTGTTCAGTCTTCTTCTTGAACGTTAGAATTTCCTGGTTAACTTGTAGAGTCGTAAAAAGATCTTACTTACAAAAAAATGACTTTTTAGGTGTATCCATGTATCTTAAATGTATAAAGTTTTGCACATAGAGTAATATTTTGTTAAAAAATCTTCGAACATAGGATTTTGATCCTGATTCGAATGGGGAGTAGTTTGCGGAAGCTAGGTATATTTTTATTATAAAAATATTCCACATGGGTAGCAATGTGCGATAATATATTGGGAAAATTTTTATATGCATTTTATTAATGTTGGGACGTAATCTTCTATATATTTTACTAATTTTCTTCTGTCACGATTTCACAATAGGCTGGTTTCCATGACAGTTCTAATCTTTCTCTGTCACGCATACTGCTGCTGTTTGTATATTCAACTCATGTAAATTAAAAACAGTTTGACATTTGGAATCACTTCTTCTCACACATAGTTCCTCACTTCCTGGATAACTATTGTATAATATAAGCGAAACTTTGGGTTTTATTTAATGCTTATCTTGATTATAAATATTATTAATATTTATAAATAATTTATAAATAAATAATAAATATTATTAAATTTATAAATAATATTTATAAATAATATTTATAAGTAATATAAATATTATTAATAATGTGTGTATGAATAAAATATAATATAAGCGAATAATTATTATAATAGCAAATAATTTTCATATAATTTTTTTTTTGTTTTTTTTGGTACACGCCTCCATTATTAGGTAAGTACCTAAAGATCTAAACTATAACAATAAAACAGACCAGACACTCTGTACACAAATTGTTTGTTGGTTGTTCTGTGGCTACTATACCTACATAGGATCATTAATAAGTTGATAAATGTGGTATAATTCTGCGTCGTCCCAGTCATCGCCGCGCTATCGCACACCTCATCTTAACTGATTTTTAGCTTTGTCGACACGAGGCCACGAGATCAGCGGCTTGAGGAGATTTGTGTACTAAAAAAAATAGTTTTCATAATCTGTTTGTATTTCATATTTTTATGTCAGGATTTTTCCTATTAGATGAGTGACTTGCAGTAACTCGGCAAATACCTGAAAACTAGATTGACAGTTAGTCATGATATGGTAAGCTTGATACATCAATTCTTGTAAAGAAAATATCTACATGAATTTAAATTATTTGTTACCAGATTGCTACCATGTATCTTTTTATTGAGTTCCCGATATTTCGGCACAAATGTTAATGACCATGAAAGTTTAAATCAATGTCTACATGAATACCTATCTACGTTAATTTAAAATGAGAAAAACAATGTTTCATCTCACAAAGCATACTTACTTTTTAAGATACTTAAGATTACTTATTTTTTACTCTGTCTCAGTCTATAAAGATTTGTCCGGGGACAAGTTTGTATACACACCTAACCTAAGCGAGGTGAAGATAGATTTTGGGCGTAACTCTATCATTGACTAGTCTAACAAAAAAAAGCCATCTCGCTGACTTAATGGCCACACCGTTAAAGCCATAGGATTAATGACATCGCCTTCAAGCAGTCATTTATAATTTACGTTTTTATGCACATTGCGTGACGACTCGGGACGTTTACCTTACCTTTAATTATACTAGCTACTGCATGCGGGTTCGTCTGGGGTTTCTTGGGGAGGTTTCTGCACATATTGTGAGGTTGGGTTACAATATTCTTTTGGTTTTGGAAGATTATTGATATTTTTGAGTTCGTATAAATATGGAGAATATTTAAATCAAATGGAATAGGAGATTGAGTGTGAATAAACTCAGAATAATTATGCTCATCATGATGTAGCGATATTTTTATTATTTTTTTGTATGTAAAATACGATACCTACTACGTGTGAGCTACACTTAATAAAAATATTGGTTATTATAGTTATTCTAAATATCATACAAGTAAAGTGTTACCGCTAACTTAAAAAAAAAAACAGCCAAGTGTGAATCGGACCTACGCACCATTATCTATAAAAATCACTTTTGTTTTATGGGAGCCCCCAAAAATATTATTAAAATTCTGGTCTTCAGGCAAATTTATTGTTGTTAACAACAGAAATACTACCTACCTCATCTATGAAAATTTCAATTGTTTTAACTATGCAATGTTTATGAGATATGCCTTGTGATAGACAGACAGCGCAGTCTTAGGGTTCCGTTTTACCCTTAGTGTACGGATCCTTAAAAATAAATCACATCTACGTTTGATAAAAATAACGGTTGTATTTTCAAGCATACTGTCACTGTATTGTAAATAATAAATTATGTATGTATGTACAAATAAAACACGCGAAACAGAACTAAATAACATAATCAGGACCGACTTGACAGTTGTAAATAATTATACTGACACAATTAGGTCAACTGATTACAATATTTTTGTTTTTATTTATACCTTTTCGTAGAGTTACCTTCAACAAATATAAAATGTTAGCAACATGGGAGGGCCCTTTAGGGCCAGGGTCTGCCTGGGCTGCGGGTTGTTCGCAAGAGTTACCGTGGCCCTGGCACAACGGGACCTCCAGAAGGAACATAGTGGGTTTTAGTCAGTAAGAGTCTGACACTCCCTCCACCCACAGCGCGCATTTGAGGATGTTCCATGAAAAATAAAATATGTGTAATACTCAATATAACCGTAGGTACATGTTTATATTTATGCCTTATATTTTCGTAGAATTTATCGCTCGCTTGTTTATAAGTATAACTACTTAGTTTTGCTGTACGAAACGTATCGAAACCATTTTAAAAGAAAATGAAAAAGACCCTATTGTTTCCTAGATAATTTATTTTTAAATCATATATTTTATCAGAAAATATACAAAGTATTTTTTACTGAGCAGATAAAACGGCACAGGCCATTATATTGGATGTTACAATATTTTTCTGTAAATCTGTAGAACATATTAATATCTTCAGGAATCAGAAACTCCTTCAGAACATTGCACACTATTTTTCAAAAATACATATGAACCATGTCTATTGGTCACTTTTCGCCACTTATGGCAGGTGATATTACTCTAAAATTAACTTTAAAGTTATATTGACTTAACGTTGTCTTCCACCGTTACTGTAAACAGACTCGTAAATTTAAGAACACTGAAAAAAGTCCAACTACCAATTTATTTTTAACTCCAAAGCCGCTTAACAACGAAGCAAAAAATATATGATACAATTACAACAAAAGAATGTAAAATAAATTGACTACAAACGCATTTTTTTGACTAACGTTCGTATTTTTTAAGTGTTTATTAAGCTATTTACTTAAAACACAAGCCGACTAATTAGAATTGAAACTAATTACCCTACGTTTACCACAGCGCTAGTGAAATAATCACTGTTTTTAATGTATTGTATAGAGTCATCATAATTTTTAATTGTTACAATTTATCTGAATGGGGTATACAGGAAGCTGGATGCGGCATTCTATGGCATTGTGAAACTTATTTATGGTGTCAGATAACATCAAAAGGCGTAAAGATATTTTTTTATATGTTTTTTTATTAATTATGATGTTCAAGTTTATAATTTATTGATGGAGAGGTTTGTATATCAGGTAGATACGAGGTTTATGTTATATTTATACGGTAACTATTTTATTAAGAACACTTATTGAGCTTAGACGAGAGAACGAGGTATTTTATAAAATTTATAGGTTAATTAAAAATGTTACAAGATTATTAATTAGGGAAAGAATTCTTAATTTAATAATAAGTAATATGGAATTAATCTAGGCAAACTTCAGTTAAGAAATAGGTAGGTAATAAAATCACTAGGTTTCGTCCGCGGTTTTACCCGCGTTCCGAGGAAACTACGTTCCGAGGGACTTACTTCTCGCACATGTATTAGAAGTACCTTTTATGCTATTCTGGTATATAAGCTATGTTACTGGTTAGTTTCATTAAAGTTCATACAGAAGTTTAGCGAGGGTAACAAACATACAGCCTTAAAAAACTTTCTCTTTTGTTATATGTATAAGTTAGGACAACATTTAAAGATAAACCTTTTACATATTATAAACAAAAGTGCAGTTTTATTTCGAAATGCTAAAAAAATACTTATTTTATATTATATGTTGTTAATTTCACTATTTTACTAAAACAAGGCTGCATTTGAACCCTCTTAAAAACCTTAAAGATGCTACAAGGGATACATAGTCTTATAATACAAACCCTCAAAAAACAATGACCCTCAGAACTTGGCGTTTCAGAAAAGTATTGCGGATTAAACCAGTACAAACCTTCCAAAAATATAAGTTTGAATTATATCATAAAGGTCATCATCGTCGTCATAAAAATCTAAAGGCATAAAAGAAAATGTGTAAAAAATATGTCTATCTGGTAGGTATTCTAACTTATAACAATCAAAGAACAATGCAAGAAGGTTTAGTGCAGAAAATCGATGAACATTTACAATTAGTGAACGGTTTCATACTTAGCAATGATACGACGATCGCGTGCGCTATCAAATATGTACACTCCGAGTATGTCGTGGCGCGCCGTCTACGAAAACAAATGGATATGGTATGTTATCCAGATACCTATAACTTTTGGGGATTTATTAGATATTCTTGTCCAAACAATGTAGTTTAATATTTTTGCGATATTGTGTATGAAAAAAATATTGTTTAAACTTTAAAGGTTCTTCAAACCAACAGACGTTTGTGTTGCTGGGGAGTTGTTGCGCCACTTCTTTTTCCCAAAAACGTCTTGCAAAAGCACATAGGAAGTGGTGAAGGTTGGACGTTTTGGGGGCTGTTTTTTTGTAATATTTGACGTCAAAAAGTGCTGTTTTACAGCCAAGTTTGAATAAATGATTTTGAGTTTGAGTTTGATAGTCAAGAAGCATTTTATGAATTTTACGATATTGCCCCGTTTGGTGTCTAATCATCGTTAAACAATAATAAGAACAAGACATGATCGTTGCTTGAATGAGTTCAATATAGGTGCCAAAAGTTGTCCTATATTTTGATTTATTTCTATAAAGCTATTCCACACGGTTCTACCCGCATCTCAAGGGAACTCTTTCCTGCACCTGGATAAAAAGTGACCTTTGTCCTTTTTTAGGCTCTAGACTATTTTACCTACCGAATTTCATTTAAATTGAGTCAGGAGATTTGACGTGAAAGTGTGATGGGCAGACATTATTTATTTTTGCTTTAATAATAGCAAAGATAGTGAAAATATTGAACATAGTATATTAAGATGCAGATGGACAATATCAAAAATTTTGCACGACGCTGTCAATCTTCTTACTCCTCCATGATTTATGAACATGCAAAATTCTTAACAACTTCGATGAACGTCTAGGTCATTGAACTCGGCGATCTATCGCTGCCCATACACTCGAACATCAGTCTTCAGGGATTAGCCAGGATTAAAATGTCAGCAAGAAGCCAGTTAGCTCCATTCACATCGATATTAAGTAATACGATAACAATTTGCCTTCATCTAGTAATTGGGCTGGTTTAATTTAAACTCGGTTGACATCGGAATTTCTATCCACACCTTAAAGTGACACGTGATGGGGTAAATAGATATGTAAGATGCTCTACTTTAGAGATTTACTTAATTTTTCGTCCGCAGAACGCTTCAAACAGAGATAGAGGGAAGAGTTTGGGGGAAGCCGTTGCCCAGCAGTGGGACAGGACTAAGAAAAAAACAGTTACTTAATTCTTCGCATATAGACGTTTTGCAAAACACTTAAGGTGATTAGGTCCCTTAATATGCGTGGGTAGACTTGTTTCTTAGTAGTATGAATAACGGATCGAAGGAATACCTTCATGTAAGTTATTAGGTGTACCTTGACCCTTCTAAGGACATACACCTTTCGAAGCTGACTTTGAAGTGTCAAGCGAGCCTGTTGCCTTCAATCAAATACAAATCTGTATACCATTCCACTATTGTGATAATGATGGTATTAACGTCATGGTGACCTAGTAGTTAAATCACCAGCCTCATAAGCACGAGTGCGTAGCTTCGATTCCAGGACAGGCATGTAGGTACCAATGTAAGTTTTATGAGTTGCGTGTGCTTTCTAAGTACATACATAAATCTTAGACACCAATGACTGATAAAAAGGTGAATGAAAACTAGTGGAAATAGCCTGAACTATAAAGTCTGAAATCATCAACCGATATTGAGCTAACGTGGTGATTAACACTTCTCTGTGTGAGAGGAGTGGGACGTGTGTGCCCAGGAGTGGGATGAAAGAAAGGCTGATGATGATGATGATTATAATAATTACTGGAAAATAGAATAAAAAATAGTAAATCGGAAAAAAAAATAAGTACTTTTTTATTTCTACTACGTGTACATTTATTGCAATAAACAACTTTTGTCAGTATATTTGGGCAATTTCACAAGTAACAACCGTTTTCAACTATAATGAAGAGAAATAAGCTCTAATTTTATACTTAATTAATGTCAATGACCTTTATGATTACGAATATGCCTAAGTACGTTCAATAGGAGCGCTAATTTTAAATACGTTTCTGAAATCTCATGAATGTCAAAATTACATGTATTTGATTAATAATGAATTAATTTTGGATATTTACTCCAATCATATCAGCTTTTGAATTGAAATGAGATTTTAATGTAAAAGGAGACGAATGAAATGGGATTCGTTAAAATGGCTTCAATTTTAATTATTTGGTAGCACACATTTGAGTTGTTCATAATTTATAGGCAATTTATTCAATTTGTCGCCGTCTACTGCTAAAGATAATATTGTCCTAATTTATTTGTTTCGAAAACGTAGGTACTCAAATTGTGAAATGGTTTTTCTATGTTATGAAGTTAAAATGAGAACGTACTTATAGTTTGGTTTGTTTGGAATATGTCAGGATAATACTAAGATCAGCAGAAGCATCATATTTTTGCTCGTTTATACTCGTTATTGGTAAAATATTCTTCTTCAATACTCAATTTAAAAATAACCATATTTAAATAAATTTAATGTTTATCATCCCGTACAATAAAAATGATTTTTTTATCATCTCATAGACAAGTAGTACACGGAATTCTTCGTTGGTGAGTCCAACTCGTATTTAGCCGGTTTTTTTCGAACCCAATATAGCTTTCGTTAGTAGACAGTTAGGTCAGTTATTTCGCGCAGTCGCACTTCGCTGCACTTCACGGTCCATCGTTTGGGCGCGGGCAGGTACCCGAAATCACTATACCTCGGACACACGCTGTACAACATTCACAGGGGGCATGGAAATAAAAAAATGGTGCATCGTCAAAGATTAAGAATTGTTACAGAGATGCAACTGAAATAAGACTGTTTTTTCGATAAAGAACTTTTTTCTTTAACTATCCTGAACAAAAGAATCGTAAATTATCAATTGAAAGTAGGTAAGAGTGACATCCTTACCAGGAACTTCAGTAGCTAATGGGAACATTTTAAGGGAAACAAATATCTGAAAAAAAAAAACATCAGAAAATTCAAAGCTTATACCTAATTAATGATTTCATTAGTATACCAAAGTATTCCATGGGAAGATTAAAAATTTTCAACTTCCTCTGCCTTAGCGAACACAATTTTCCTCGTCCGTCAGTCTGAAACGACTGCTTCGAAATTAAAAAAAAAATAAATTTATATAATCTTTCTCTTAACTTCATAATCGCTCTGTTCAATGTGACACAAGTATCCCCTCTATCCCAATAGTCTATGCTGTTACCAGCGGATGCACAAAAGCGGGCCCGTCAGACTGGTTCCCACTTTTTTTGCCCCTACGGCCTCGGACCCACGCACACGTGCGCGCACTCGGTGTGCGTGCACGCGCGCCTGTGTGCGTGATCAGCTGATGGAACAGCTGTGGTGTGATCAATCGTTTGAATACGTAATACTGGTATGCGAGGAAATGATGAGGTATTCATAGGAACGGAAGGATTTCAATCCTCTTTGGATTCTTGGAATTCGTGTGACTAATTGATGTTGACGCCTTTTTGTTGTGGAATATGGAATTTGTTGGTTGATTGTAAGGTTATCTGTACCAAGGTAAAATATATTAGAAAGAGGTAAAGTAAGTAAGATATAAAGCATTATTTATCTAGATTTCAAACTCAAATAAGTAAGCTACGAACGTTTTACTGTTGCTGAGTTTGTGCTTTCTCTATGTTGGCAAGCACCTAGTAACAATAATCTTGAATCATATTTAGTCCTACTTCTATAACCCTGATGAAAAAAAGCCTACTATGTCTCCGTGTCAAATTCTCAATCACTTCAGTCACTTTAAAGTGATTGAGTCACACACAGACAGAATTGTTTCCACAATTTTGATATTAGTTAGGATGGTTACGATCTATCGAGGAATATCTTAGTTAACCTTTCAGCCAGCAATAAGCGTGATGGTAAACATTCCATCCACCAATACGAGTAATAACTTACTTCTTAATAAAAAAGCCTCAAAAGCCCAATTATCAAAGCACTGATATTTTATATTAGCGGCAATAACTGCCAAAGTTATAGCCCTAATTATAATGAATAACAATATGGCCGCCATTAAGTCTTAATAACTTACTTTTACGACTAACGAATGACCAGTTTAGGGCTACTCCATTCCTGGAAGTCTAGTTTGAAGGACCAGGTGCTCACTCCATTTGGACTGGAATTGGAGTGGCACAATTTCGTCATAGTGTGAGTAATTTGGTAATAAAATGTGAGTATAAGTTTAGTAAGCTTAGAATAATTAAGTGCAGTTTCAGTGGAGTGATGTAATTAGGTTTAAACTTGTGTATCATAATATCCATTCAATTGTAATCTAACCTCGCGATTTTACATATTAATTGTCCCAGGTAATATACTGAAATTAATCCGTCTCTTTTAACGAATGTAATAATTATGAAAATTAGACATGACAATTTTTAAAATTCCTTGTTCGCTTTCAACTTCCTCTCATCACAATCGAACATTAAAAACTTCGCTTACGACGAAAACTCGCTTTAGCACAGAACCTAGTAGAAAAACAGTTCAATAAATTTCCGTTAGATGGCGCTACTATACCCACGTTTAGCTCCGCAAAGTTTCTTACCTCACACAAGTGTTTATTAAGCCCTTATGTATGATTTATATCGAGGCGTTTATTAGTTTATTGTTAATAAAGCTAAAGTTATCAATTGCATTGACGTAAACAAGTTAGCAGGCAGGTGATACTCCTACATTTGTACGTGAACATGGCGAAAGGTGAAAGCTGTATAAAATAAAATATTACTTGTAACTGAATAGCTTGAATTAATAGACAATTAATTTTATTACTATAAGCAATAGTGTCGTTACTTTGATAAAGTTAAAAAATGTGTTAAACTCTCTTTAAAGTGTAGGGTTATTTTTTTACGTTGAGTTATGATTAAAAATATGTTAGAGTTTGTTTAACAAGTGCACTCAAATTGTTCGTGTATTTAATGAACAATTAACTGGTACTTACCTGTGTTTGATTGGTGTTTAATGTTTTTTAAAGCAGTCTTTATATCTTTTATGTACTTTGGTAGATAATATAAAATTATACAGACTCATCTTTTAGTTTAAGTATATTTTATATCCAGATAAATGGCGATAAGGTTAATTTGTGGTATGAGAAATAAGATAATCTAATATTAGGAATAAAATATTTTTTGCAGCGGTTTTCAATGGTAGAGAGTACCTATAATAAAAATAATGTTAATCATGTGTGAACAGATATTAAACCCGAGTGAAAGAGATGTAACATAAATAAAGCATGTAATACGGTAGATGACAACTAGTCAAATTCATTACTTTTATTGAATTGCCAAAAATGTACTTTGTTTGCAATTCATATGAAATTACTAAGATTTGACGTCATAGAGTTTTCACATGAAGCCGCATACTTATTTCGGTTATAATATTATTAATAAAAAAAATGTAAACAATTTTCGCTTCAAAACTATAAATGAAACTGTTTTATTTTATTTTAAGATGTTTACACATTGAATATGATAAAGTATTTTATTTTTGACCTAGTCATCATCCCAATTGTACGAAGTCATGTTCGTTAATATTTAAAAATAATTATTTTATAAAGCTTTACCTTTAAAAGCTCTGAAAAGCTTTCATTGAAAAGCTTAGTAATCACTGTAGCGTTCAGCTGTTAAGTACACTAAACTATAAGTTGGCTGAACTAACCTGTCTAAATAGGGCTTACACGTACATATGTAGATAGTGGTTACATGGAGTTTGCTAAATATAATCTAGTAAAAAAACAAGCATTTATAAATGGTATTGAGAAAGCTTAGGTGTTTATAAATATTATTTTTTTCATAGTCTGATGAACCTATAAAGTCATCCAACTAGCAAGTCATAACTAAAAAGAGTACCCTACGTATGTTAATAAACAGTCTATAACATGCTCATGCTTTTAAATTGTGAGTCCTCTGATAGAAAATAAACTTTCTAGCAATTCTGCATTCCTAGTACTTCTATTGAAAACTTCGAAATGACTGAACGTCACACATCACTCAGGTCACAATTTAAAAATCGAATGCATTCGTGCACCTTGCCTCCCGGCGAGCTTTACAAAAAAGGAACGTTTTGACGGCGCACAAATAAAACTACTCCATCCCTTTTCCACTCATGCAAACTTGCCATATCACATACTTGGTCGGTCTCAGTCACTCCACCCCATATCTCTTGTACTTTTTTCGAAACCCTCTCATTACTATACGGACTATACACAACTACATGCTCACTGGAGTTGTGTAAACATACGATATCTGTTTATTTGTGTTATGGTGTCGTGAATGTGTGGGTAGTCAGCTGAGTAAATGCTTGAAGCAACACGTGTTTTGTATGTGTGAGTGTGTGGGTATTGTTTAGGTGCCGAAGTGTACAGGATGGGAGATGTAATTTTAGATGATTTTCCGAAAGATCTTTAAAGTTAAAGCTTTTGAAAGTTTTGAGCATTTATGGATATACTTTTTTGTAGTTATTTTAATAATGGTCATGTTGGTCCTTAACAGTAAGGTTAGGAAAAAATTTCATGTTATTTCATTTTCGCTATCGTCTTGAACTGCATTTGTTAACATTAAAATGGTGAAGTTTCTATTTGATAGAACATCTTAATTGTATTATAAAGGTTTCACTTTTCGCTATTTGACTATATTAGATTATATTGATGCTGTTTATCTTGGTAACATAAATTTGTGTCACCTAATTATAATTCTTTTAAAGTTAAAATGCCTCAGTTAATTGACACTTTTTTATTAACAGAAGTACTTCGCGTGATGTAATTATACATAATAATGATGACTGCACATTGACACACTATCTTAATTATTTATTGTCCAATTAATTATGTATAGGTTAGGGTGTAGTATTAGATAATCCCTTTTCTTAATGAGCACTTTTAATTATCAATGAATTTCTGAACTTTCCAATGTTTTATACTAAAGTAACTAACTCTAGCTTTAATTCATAAAATGGCTACAAAAAATCAACTGCGATCTATGAGTTAAATATCTTATTGGTAATAAAAACAAAGTAATTTTACTTTGAGAATTATAAAAATGCAAAGTCAAATTTTGTAACATCTTAGCTTAACTCCCAGAAGTAAAATTTCATAGTTAGTTAAACTATGGTACAGTTCCAGAAATATCTATAGGAATGTCTAAGAGCAGTAATCTACATACTATACATATTCTATATATATATACTCAGTACCCCATAAGCTCATACTACATCAAGCCTACAATCACCATCACATTACATCTTGTACGAACGTGTTTCTACGGAATTTCTATTAAAAAAAATACCACAACGATGTCCTTGAAGTCATATGGGCTGCGTGGGCGCAACAGCTGATGTTACCTGACACTGACGGCACGCACACTAGTGCGTCACACACACATCAACACTGATAGCGAGGGTGTACGTGTGTAGTTTACGAGATAATTTCGAAGAATAGTTTAGAATGATGATATGAGAAAGAAAGTATACGTTGATATTCCATATATAGTGATTTTTTGATGTGCGTAATATTTTTGATGATGGATATTTTTTTCTAAAATATAATTCACTTTTAGTTGATGTCTTTAAAGGATTGCCTTAGAAACCTTCTGCCTAAGACCCTAACTTAAAAAATGTAAGTTTTTCTAAGCAAAGGACCACGATTACTTTTATACACACTGTACCTACTTTTTAACATGTTTTAACAATGAAACCTATGTCTAAAGCTCCCGAAGATAACTTTATTATATTTCTCTTCTATTGCAAGTTCGATTCCAGTACCTCCTGTCACAGGGCCACCAATAGGATAAATACACACATAATATTATTACTCCTAAACTTGTGACAAGATAACTACATACAAGATTAATTGACCGTTCAAAATATTGTCACACCATTTATTTGCAAACCTACCACAAAAGTCACATCTTTACAAGCAAAGGTACAACTTTAAGGTAAATTTTTCCCATCTCGAAATGTGTCAATACGACACAACGTCTATTTGATAACGAAGGTCCAAAATAATAGCTACAGATTAATCACACTACGGGGACCGAAACTTCGGGAATAAGCAATCAGTCAAACTGCACTTACAATGAACCAAATGATGACTCGACGATTTCAAGTCAAACTATTTTGTCAAAATTCGTATTTCGAAGCAATAGGAGAATGTGTTTATGTTTCTATTTTTGTTCGGCGCAAAAAATGTCAGCTGTTAGATAATTTGTAATAGTCAAGTTATGGAAGGGGTTGCGATCTCATATCCCGTTTAACATTTTAATTTAACAGTTCATTTGTTTGTTTGAGGGGAGCATAAGTTATCTAGCTCGTCTTGATTGATTCTTTATGAGATGTATGTATCTGTTATGTACGATTTCTAAAGTGTAATAGAGTGAAAATGCATAATTCATCAGTATCCAAATCTTTATCTTAAAATTACAAGCCAAAATCTCTAAAATCTTAATCAGCTGAAAATACGAGTATTCTGAATAAAGTATTCCTAGAATCCAGAATAATATAGTTAGGCAAACCAAATATAATGCGCCTACGAGAATTATGTAAGTTGAAGTAACTTTAAGATGTATCGCAAAAAATACTCAAGAGCTTTATGAACAACTTTTAACATAAAGCAAAGGAGACAGGTAGTGTTTTTTTTTAAAGACACGATTACCATATCGGATCCGCAATTTTGAACCTTAAACGTAGCTGTATAAGGTAAGAGCATTTGTGTAATGTAGATCACCCTTTAGAATAACTGCAAAAAATTCGCTTCAATTCTTACATACTTTTTCTGCTTAACAACAGTGACAAAATCAAGATAGTGGCAAATACTAGTAACAAGAAATAATTTAACATGTACTAAAATAGAAAAAAGGCATATTGTTTAGTTGCACGCTACACAATTACGCAAATTCAAGGAGTGCAATATTCTAAACATGTTTCAAATCGATTCGATCTGGAAGCTTCTCAGAAAAAGCAACTACACGTGAATAATATACGAGAATTTCTTCTATGAAATAAATATGCGGGAGCAGAAATAATAAAGTGTGCAGACAATTTGCGATCTTCCATCGACGCAATGCGTAACACTAACGCTCCGCGCGTAATTACAGCGGGGAATACTACTCCCCTTAATGTAAAAACAGTATGAATATAATACAATTTAGCTAAACACATAAGCAGTCCTTCATCGCTCGTTTCAGCAATATTATCCCCGTAATAGACGTGACAGTTACCAAATGCGCACACTAATTTATCTGCACCATATTCCCTTTGCAGCTACTCTAACAGCTGATGTTTTATCATAAACAATATTTGCTAGCACACTCGAACTTCGACTCTGTGTGCAACGCTTTAGGTTAGCAATTCACTTACGCGATCTGAAACAACCCAGCAGCGTTTATTTTATGCTCTCTCACGTGTGAGATGTTTGGGTGTGTGCGTTCGCCCTTCGGTTTTTTCTATTTTGTGGCCTTACCAGTCCTCTAAGAAAGGGTGGGCATACAAATACTACAGCGCATTACTTGCATAAGTTAGATGTATTGTTTTGATTTGTACGTTTTGTACGTTTTTGGACAATCCATCTTGGATTTTATTATGCTTCTATTGTTGGTCGGGTTCTGAATGTTGTATTGTGAACCCGGGCCGTGTTATAATTGACCAGGTATGTGTGGAGATAGATTATTAGGAATGATCAGATGGTTTGTAATAGAAAGAAACCAGTTTAGAGTTCTGCTTGTTTTGAACACCTAGTTGATATCTTTTGTCAATCTAAACACAATAATATAGTGATTCTTGTGCTTTCAGATTTAGGTTAAGATGCACGTCATAAAAACTAGCTTTCTGGTTGTACTACTCAATTTTTTTTATTCTATTCCTCCAAACTAATATCGTTTTGTAAAATCCTGAATCATGAAATGATAATCGCGTCGAAAGTCCGAAACGCTCATTTGATAGACACGTTGACTAAACAGTATAGATTATATTACAGTTTAACCGATCACTCAAGAATGAGGACGCAGGCAATGCAATTCGCTTAATTTCTCCCTGCTTCGTACGACTTGTACGTACAATCTAAAAAAAACCTATTATATCAATGAGCATTACGTCAACCTATTCACATGCAAATTGTTCAAAGGACATTAAATATTTCCCTTCAAACACAATACTAATGTCAATCAGCTACCATCAACACCAAAGCACCCTAAGAGCATAAAAATTCAAATTTATAACCAAACTGACCTACAGAAACTTGAGTCCACACCATTAATTCTTTTATTAAAGTAAATCCATTGTACTAGGTATATTGTAATGGTGAGTATTATATTGTATTGTAGCAAAGAGTGGCCAGGCCGTTTGCACAAGTTGCGAACGGGTACAATGAATGCAGCGGAGACATGTACGCAAGTGGTATACGTACTGGTCGCTCAGCCAAGTATTAAAGGGGCTATTGTTTAGCTTTACTCTGTTATTCGGGAGGGAGGCAGTGGCCACGTGTTTTGTAAAGGAGCTGTTTGATTACGGCGAATGTTTAAGGTTTTCGAATTTATCTTTATTTAAGTTAAAACAAAGAAATCCATTGCTATCATTCTCACAAACACAAAGTCAACATCAAACTCATATTTTATTATTGATTAAAGTTTACGTTTAGATCTATTTAAATTATTGAAGTCAGTTCTTCCAAATTAGTTTTTTAGGTTCACAATTTTTCAAGAGATAAGTGCGAAGACAGACCTGCAGCTACTAATTTACTAAAACATAATCTCGTTCTTAGCGAACATTGGAGAAAGCTCGCGTAAAACATTTCCACCCTAAGACCACGTGCAACCATCACGTGTTTAATACGAGCCGCGGCCTTATAACAACCGAACTGGTGGACCAACTCGTACAAATAACTTCACTCCGACACTTTACACCTCCAAACAATTGCTCAGGATTTTGATTATGAAACTCCAAAATAAGTTTAAATGAAAACCACAAAATGTACGCTCTTTTTTATGGTGAAACGAAAATAAACTCACATAAGAAAGGTTCCGTAGGAGTCAGTTTTGGGAGTATATGTATTTTTGGTATCCACATTTTTTTGCTAAAATGTAAAATGTTGTTGTTGGTATAAATAATTTATGACCTGCTAGCTGTTCCTCGCGGGTTTCCTCACTTTGCAACTACTTCTGTCACCTACGAAGGCCTATTTATAATTCTGATTCTGATGTGTAAGCTACTGAGTTCCATGAAGTAGTAACAAATATTCACATTTCGACACATTCTAAGTGTGTAAAATTAATGTGATGTTTTAATGATGAAAATATAGCTTTGATTACTTTAGAGTACCGTCTAAGACAAGAGGTATCTTTTATAGTACTTAGGGAACCTTAACAACAGAACGAAATTTCACAGCCTATTTTAATAACAAGATGGACACAGTTTTGATGACGTATTTATTCTGCCGGACCTGACAATAAGCAAAGAAAACTCAATTTCTGTTCTTCAGATGACTGTGTGGTTTTTTATTGAAGTCATTTTTAACTATGGATTCAAGGAATTTCTTTACTTATCGAATTAGTAAATAATTATTTCATGGTGAATTATTATATAATTGAGATTGATTGATTTATATCAATCTTATTTGAACAAAGTGAAAATAAAGTGATTGTTATAACTTTAAAATTTCAGTTCTTATGCTGTTTCCAACAATTTTAAGTTCCAGACTCACTAATGGATTTATATTTGTATTCATTTGCTTTAAGCCTCTGCGGTAGCTACATCATATAAACTCTTACCAATTCCTAAACGTATTTAACTTCAAAAGTAACACCTGTACGAAAATAATATATTCCAAAACTATATAAAAACAGGTACAAGGAAATCCTCTCTTAAAAAACTTCCGAGAAACGACCGACCATTTCTTGGAACTACCTGCTAATACTCTAAAGTGTTTTTACGTTACTATTTTGCTTAAACAAAATTGAATTGGATGTTATTAAAAAAACGTGCACTCTTATCTCAACGCAACAAGGTTTTATATCGCGTGCTTTTAATTAAGTAATGGTTCGTATAATAAGGGTGTTTGAAAAAAATAAGGAAAGAAATGAAACAAAAGTAAAGATCACATGGTTCGAGGGTATCTATAAATCAATAATGAATCGAATAGCAGTAGACACTTAAATAACATTTTTTTAGAGGTTGATGCTGTAGGCTATTTTGTTATTAAAAACATAATTTTGAATATGAAAGAAAAAACCTATAACATTTATTGGAAAGTCACTATAGGCCTTATAAATGAGAACTAGGAAAAATAAAGATGGCAATTCTAAATGTATGTTTTTTGTCAAATTATCATCAACTCCTTTCAGCCTCGACAGTGAATCTAATATTGTTTTTTGATCAATTATTTGCTAACCAATCTTCATGCCTGATCAAGAATGATTGTAATCACATAATTTACATGGCGTTGCCTTTTTCTGCAGCAAATAGATCTACGTTCTAAGAAACCAATTCAACGGGCTCTCCAATTCTCCAAACGTGAGATGCAAAAACTCCATGAAAGAAAAGGAAGTTTAAATACAGGTGCAAATGAAAGGAAAGAACCGAAACCAAGTGAATATTCTCCCGAAGTGGCTTGACTTCCGTCAAAGCTGATAATAACATCTTACACATCTGTTTCTACTTTAAATTTGGGCCAGACTTGCTAAATCTGATCATCAACTATCTATCTTATCCCTGTTTCAACCAATCTTGCTTCTAGCAACATATATATTTTTAGCTCTTTGATAGACTATAGGTTCTAAGAAGCGCATTGTTAACATGCTGTAAAAAGATTAAGGAAAATTACTTCAAAAATCTACACAACGGTTTACAAAGCGGATTATATTGAAAGCCGCCGCATTAAACACAACAAGCCAGACAAACAGATCTCGGAAACCAATAAAAGTCATTGACTGCCAAAAATTCAGTCGAGTTGCAAACTTGGACCAAATCAGACGCTTCGTAGAGCCACTGAGAGCTCCAAACTTTAGCGAATATTCAAAAAAGGTTTGCCAAATAAAATTTCATCTCACGAACTGAGAAAGTTGAGCCAACTTCTTCAACTAGTCTTCTATAAAGTGTTTGTAACATCTGTTATATGGACAGCCGGACAAACTTACTATTGCAGCTATTTATAATCTTATTTCCCAGTCTTAAGGTTTCATTTCCTTTGTTTGTCGCGGTTGGCATATAGTCCCCGCTTGCGTTGGTTTTGTACTCCGGCTAGAAGCTTGTTCATAAAAATAAAGGGGTATGTGTTTGAATGGGAATGAATAATTTTGGACGTTTAATCCTTTTATTAAAATTTTGGAGTTATTTTAATGATCTGGGAATGAAAACGAAACTATTGAGAACGTTAGTATTTGTTACAAAGATTGTAAGTCAGTTGAGCGAGTGGGGCTTTAATGGATACGTCGTTATACATAATATGAATTATACCCGGGATTAACAGCTATTCAGGGTGTTAGAGTTTTTAATCACAAATGTCAAATGTCAATGTTCTTACTGAAAAATAAAATTGTTGTCACTTTATGTCTGATCTGGTACACCGTCGTTTCATTTTCTAAACTATTTAAATTACTACCGTTATTTCTGGCGCTTCTTTTATCAGGTTATGGGCAAATACAAGCCCAGAATAAATTAGTAATTCCGAAAATAGTTCCGCGAAAATTTTTTCAAATAATTTTTTCTCAAATCCGTCCACTGACAAATAGGGTTCTTTTGTTTTTTCTTCCAGCAAAAATTTTCAGCTCGAACTCAAAATGAATTCCCAATTATCCTTGGGCAATATTGATAAGCTACTAGGAAGAGAAAATTACCCTACGTGGAAATTTGCCGTGAAAAATTATTTACAACATGAAGATTTGTGGGAGACCGTGGAATCCCCTGCAGATCATGTACCAGACAAAAAGAAGGATGTTAAAGCTAAGTCGAAAATAATACTTCTAATCGATCCCATCAACTATGTTCATATACAAGAGGCAACTACGGCTAAAGAGGTATGGAATAAACTAGAAAAATTATTTGACGACTCAGGGCTTCATAGAAAAGTAGGCTTATTAAGGGACTTAATTACGACAACCTTAGAGAATAGCTCCGGTGTTGAAGACTATGTTAATAAGGTTATGACAACAGCTCACAAGCTCAGAAATATAAATTTTGTAGTAGGAGACGAGTGGCTAGGTACGTTGCTGCTCGCTGGCCTCCCCGACGACTACAAACCGATGATAATGGCTATGGAGAGCTCAGGTGTGTCAATAACCGCTGATTTCGTCAAAACAAAGTTATTACAGGAAATTAAGGTGTCAGATTCATCAGCCTACTATGTAAATAAATCTAAGTCCCAAAATATGCCAAAATCTCGCAAAGTTTCACCCGATAACTACCAAAAGAAAGGTCCGCGATGTTACAATTGTAACAAGCATGGTCACTTTAGCAAAAACTGCTACTTTCAAAAGAAGAAGAAATCCATTTCAGATAGTTCTAAGAATAATGGATATTATGCTGCTTTTTCAGTTGCTGGAACTCTGGACCGAATGCAGTGGTACATTGACTCTGGAGCTTCTCAACATATGTGCAGAGAACGCAAATGGATGTACGATGTTTCTCCTTCAACTGTTAACAACATAAACTGTTGACAATAATGCAGGAATATCGGAAATATTTTTCAATATATACATGTTGTTACATTGAACTGCTGACAAAATAAATTTCTTATTCTGGTATATATTACATAAATCCTTTTTGAAAATAATTTCACATCCATTTTTTGTCATCTGACTTACAGAAAGTAAATTTGTTGTCAGGGTAGGTACATATAGCACATTTCTTACTTGTATTGTTTGAAGTCTGCCCACGGAATCTCTTATCTGCAAGTTCACACTACCACATCCCTCTACAGTCACTGTCTTATTATCTGCTACCTTTATGTTGTTAACAGTTGAAGGAGAAACATCGTACATCCATTTGTTCAATATACAAATTGTTGTCAACAGTCGATGAACATGACATAAATCTATGGCATCAGAGAATGGGTCATTTAAATTTTGCAGACTTACAGAAGTTACAGGATAATGTACAGGGACTAGAATTATCAAAAAAAAGTAAACAGATATGCACAACATGTTTAGAAGGAAAGATGACTAGACTACCTTTTAAAAATATTGGCATCAGGGTCAATGAACTTCTAGAATTAATCCACTCCGATTTGTGTGGTCCGATGGAAACTAGCTCTTTAGGAGGTGCCAAATATTATGTAACGTTTATAGATGATTATAGCAGAAAATTGTATGTCTATTTCATGAAAAATAAATCAGAAACTTTAGAAAAGTTTAAGGAATTCAAAAATATGGTAGAAAATGAGACTGGTAAAAGAATTAAAATGTTACGCTCAGATAATGGTAAAGAATATGTCAATAACGAATTTGAAATGTTTTTAAAGAAATTTGGCATCAAACATCAAACTACCAATCCATATACACCAGAACAAAACGGATTAGCTGAGCGAATGAATCGTACATTAGTAGAACGAGCTAAATGTTTAATTTTGAATTCCAGACTAGATAAATGTTTTTGGGCTGAAGCAGTGTCCACAGCTGCTTATATAATAAACCGCTCACCAACCAAGGCTCTGGATTACAAGACTCCGTATGAAAAATGGTCAGGTAATAAGCCAGATATTAAAGATATGAAGATTTTTGGTTGTGATGCTATGGTACATGTGCCCAAAGAGAAGCGGCAGAAATGGGATTCCAAAGCTGTTAAAATGGTATTTGTCGGATATTGTGAGTACACAAAAGGATACAGATTTTATGATAGAAATCGAAGACAAATATATAAAAGCAGAGATGCGATATTTCTGGAACATCAAGTTAAAAATAATAGTGTTATTGTGCCACTATCTGAATTTTTGAATGATGAATCGGATGACACGTACCAAAGTCATAGTGATGAGACTTCAACTGAGACAAATTTAGAAGACTCAACATTAAATGAGACTACGGTTAAAGGGACGTCTTCTGAGGAGGATAGTTACCACACTGATAATGCTGACGATGACTATATTCCAGATAAATCAATAAAAGTGTCACCTTGTAAGATGATTCTGAGACCGAGAAATAAAAAGAACACTTTTCTATGTGAGACTGCACCTGATTCAAAGAACTCAGAAATAGCTTTATTGGTAAAAGAGCCGGAGACTGTGGAAGAAGCTCTTTCGGGACCAAAAGCTAAAGAATGGAAAGAGGCTATGAACAGTGAATATGAATCACTTTTACAAAACAATACATGGTCGTTAGTGTCTTTACCAGAAGGCAGGAGAGCCATTCCATGTAAATGGGTGTACAAATTGAAAACTAATGCTGATGGACAAGTTGTACGATACAAAGCAAGATTAGTGATTAAAGGTTTTATTCAGAAAAAAGGAATTGAGTATAACGAAATATTTGCTCCAGTAGTTCGTCATACTTCTATTAGATATTTATTAGCATTAGCTGTCAAGTACAATTTGTATATTGAACAAATGGATGCAGTTACAGAATTTTTACAAGGAGATATTGACACGGAAATATATATGTTACAACCACCGACATATGAATTTGGTGAAGAAGTATGTAAATTAAACAAATCTATTTATGGACTTAAGCAGGCAAGCCGTCAATGGAATTTGAAACTTTCTTCTTGCTTAAAGGAACTAGGTCTCAAAAGTACATTTGTGGATCCGTGTATATATTACAAAATAAGTGAAGGAAATATTGTATATATACTTATATATGTCGATGATTTGCTCATATTCTATAATAATGAAGAAATGGGGAAAGAAATAAAACGACAGTTGATGTGTAAATTTAATATGAAAGCACTTGGTGTCGTAAATTACTTTATAGGTTGGAGGATCAAACAGAACCTATCAAGAAGTGAAATTACTATTGATCAAACTACATATATTGAAAAGATTCTAGAAAGGTTCAATATGACTGACTGTAATCCAGTTTATACGCCATGTGATCCTTCCGTTAAGCTGATAAGTACGGAAAATGAAGAAAATATTCTAACTAACATACCTTATCAAGAAGTTATTGGAAGCCTATTGTACTTATCTCAAAGAACAAGGCCAGATATATGTTTTATAGTAAATAAGCGTTCATTTAATAATAAGCCAGAACAGCAGCACTGGATGGCGGTTAAGAGAGTTCTACGTTTTTTAAAAGGCACAAAGAATTATGTGTTGAAATTCAGCCAAGATAAGGAAGAAAACAGGATTTTCGGATACTGTGATTCTGATTGGGCGTCGGATGTAAATAATCGCAGATCTTGTTCGGGTTACATTTTTCTTTTTCAGGCTGCAAGTATTTCATGGTGTTCAAAACGTCAAAGTACTGTTGCCTTGTCCACCATGGAAGCTGAGTATATGTCGCTTGCAACTGCGACTCAGGAAGCTATGTGGCTTCGATATTTGGAGTCTGAACTGTGTCGTGATATTGGAACGACACCCACTCTTATATATTGCGATAATCAAAGTGCCATTAAATTTGCAGGTACAGAATGCTATTGTGCCCGCAGCAAACATATAGATATAAGGTACCATTTTCTACGGGAGAAAGTTGCTCGGAATGAAATTGAAGTAAACTATATTGGTACGGAGAATATGGTGGCTGACATCCTGACCAAATCCAGTTCTCAGGCGAAGATTATTTTTTTTTTCTAAAATCATTGGTTTGTGCTTAAAGGGAGGATGTTAGAGTTTTTAATCACAAATGTCAAATGTCAATGTTCTTACTGAAAAATAAAATTGTTGTCACTTTATGTCTGATCTGGTACACCGTCGTTTCATTTTCTAAACTATTTAAATTACTACCGTTATTTCTGGCGCTTCTTTTATCACAGGGTTATGTTAATCAACTTCAGTTTCATTAAAACTGTGATTAAATCCTTATAGATGGCGCTACTAATCGCTTCTTTCATAAATCATCAAATGTTGTCACTTATAGTTAACCAAATTATAACCAGCTATTTGCAGTAATTTGACGGCTCGATATGATAGCTTTGCATGAGCACATTGCACCTACCCTCACTAAAGTAAAACTGCTCATCCAAACGTTGTCTAAAGGTATCCTAGAGCAACATATTTTTTTTTCTTTTTTTGTTATGACTTCTTGCAGATCAGCCTAGGAGGAGGCCGTGTACTGCTTAACCGGGCTTTCCTTTGGGTACCTAAATAATATTAGGCCTCCAGCCGGGGGTGGAGCAACATAACAACCGACACTCGGACAAATACTCAAAACATATTGAACGACTCTTCACTTGACGATGCTACAGCTACATAACATACTTAGCAGTTTACATAATCGCGGGTACTTTTACGCATCCACTTCCCATACGAGGTACGAACAAATCAGTCGCATTAACAATTAATCCTGGCTTTAATTGGCGGTGCTTGCAGCCTGTGCGAGTGCACGCAGCTCTCGTTTACAAGTTAAATCGGGGGTACAGCACGCCAATTAATTGAGGGACTTTCCGGGGCAAGCGCTAGTGTCGCGGGAATAGAGCTGCGAATTTCTAGAGGAGCTTTTGAATTTAAGTTGTGCTGAGTTTTGTGCAGGTTGCTGGTGTAGCTGGGTTCTATTTAGATGTTATGAAGTGACCTCCGTAGTTGGGGTTTGATGTTGTGAAATAAAAGTTTGTGTGTAAGGAATTAGGATAAGGTTTTTTTTTTCTCAAAGTCAAAGGGAATCTTGAAATTGTATGTAGCATGGCATAGGTGTGTTATTAAGACCCTTCAGTCAAGCAAGCCTTCGGGAGTACGGTTTTTTACTTACCAATTACACAGCACCTTTTAAGTGTTTATTATCCTCTCGTATGCCGGCAATAATAAGACAATAGAAAATTAATAAAATTGTGTCTCGTGCATATGTGCGCTCCGGCATACAACGGGTTAGTAAACCTTAAACTATCTGAGTCATATTATATATGGTAAAAAATATTTGTCTAGTAGCTCATTATAGACGAAAGTTTCTCTCCACTAACTTGCATGGTCAAGACAATATATCAAGTTCTGAAGGACCACTTTCTACAAAGTGCAGGACAAGAACTATTGAAATGTTGTCTTTTGAGTCAAACGTTTCTTTGACAAATAAATATTTTTACAGTGACTCAATAGTTTTCGTAGGCCGCGTAACTGATGTCTAGGAGTAAAACTGCATTACAACTGTGTACTTGTAGTGTTCCTCATTTACAAGGACGTATCGACTGTAAGAACCAATTTAAATTATTGTCAACTTAACGACGCACTGCGCCGCTTGTGCACTCTGGCTTAATTGCACAATTTGCACAGAACTGTGCATTGTGGCTTATTAATGCATCGACTTGTCTTTGAATGTTTAAGTGTATTGGTTGTTAATTACCTGTTCGTGTTACATTGTTTTGGGACTGTTTGAATTATTTGAGTGTTCGTTGTTTGCGTGCGCAAATCATTGTTGAAAGTAATGGTTTCTCTGTACAATGGGTAGTTAATTTCAGTTAATGCATAGCATCTACATTTTTAGTATTGCTACATACTCCAAGCGTAGTTATAGTGAGGCTTTCTTAAAGACTAAGTTCTTTGAATTGCCAAGGATTATACGACTGTTATATTTGATAAACATTATTAGAAAGAATATATAGAGGTACTTTTGTTTTCACGTTGGAAAACTAAAAATAACCTAAACAACTATTAACTGCAAACTAGCTCAATTAAAACAAAATTATGCCACAAGTTGTACAACGAGCATACAGCTCCCCAATCGACTGTTACGATAACGCCAAATTTATATCCCAGACAATAACAAACTATATAAAAACTGTACATAAATACAGAGAGCAGTTAAAACTCCACAATTAGATAAGAGACAGCGACAAAGTAACGCGGCAACAAATCTAAACAACAACTGGTAACAAATAGCCGTATTTCAGACTCCCACTAATTTACAATTAATGTACGGTTTAAGATGCAGTTTAGACCAGTTAAGGAGATCTTAACTAATGGCACACTCGATGCTAAATTAAAATGGATTAGATGGTTCTGTGCAGTGTGGCTTCGATTTCTCTTGCAGCGTTAGGGAGTTGTGGAGTTTAAAGGCTGGTTTGGGGTTGGTTGGGTTGGATCTGGCTGCTTTGTGAACGTCTTTTGTTGGTTTGGGGTGATAGATCCAAGACAGTTAGCGATAATGAGGATAGGGGTGTAGGAAAAGAGGAATTACTTGCTCTGATGAGAAACTGACTGATACTGAATCCCGTATCACAGGTTCCATCTAGCTTGGGAGCCAAGGCTTCAATTCAAATGTCATACCATATTTGTGTGACAATTTCTAAATCATTATTTTTAAACGACGATGAGATAAACTTATTCAGGATTTAATTTCGTCTATAAGAGAATGATACCAATTTTTGGCCGAAGTTTTTTTTTTAGTTTTTATCTCGTTAGTCTATCCAATATCAATTCAACGTAATAATTGAGTACTATTATTCCAATACAAAGTTAATTTCTAGTAATACCGAAGTCCAGAGGTAAGACCAAGACAAACACAGCTCCTATTTTCTTATCATCCATCCAATAACTATAAGAAAAGAATAACAATCGGAAAATTAAAGAAAGTCCATCTGTTATACTCACAATATAAAAACATATTGTAGCTAAATGAATTCGGGAGTGTTGAGGGCGAGTGCGCCAAATGTGCGGATAATGATGATGAATTATGATCCGATGGAACTACGACTCATGGTGAGATTGTTTCCTTTGAAGAGTGGGGGAGGGCCGTTTTGTGTTACGTTTTGTTTTATGCTGTTTATCGAAGGGTTTAGATGACAAAATTACTGCTTTTGTTGAGGATTGTAAGTGCTATCGTAAATTAGGAATCAATTTTTTTTGAATTGAACTTTTATCTTCAAAGATTGAAATAACAATACTCTTGGTGCCCATCTTATTTAAAGAGTCCATAAAACCTTTATTTCTATGCATAGGGTTTTTTTCTAGGCTTATGTTGTAAAGCTGATTAGTTTGATTGTTTGCCCGCATCGAGGTCTGAGAAACTGCTCGACCGATTTGATAGATGATTTCAGTGTTAGGTATCCCATTTATTAAGAAGGCTTTAGGCTATATTTTGCTTTTTATCCGGGTTCGTGGAGTAATTCCCGCCTCCCCCACAGGTTACGGGTGAAACCAATGGCTTTAATATAAACATAGTTGGAATATAATTTAGTCTTTCTTAATTCTGTAAATCTTATATCGTTATATTATAATCTTATATCAATTTATATCGAAAATATAACCCACACTATCATCCCAATTACTAATTACACGTGTAACACATGCATTGCTTAATTAGTCCAAAGATTATCAATATTGTGCGGCAATGTATGGCAATGTATACGTTCACCTATGACGACTAATAAACGCTGAGCGTCGTAGCCATGCAAATTAATCACACAGAAATATTCATGCCGACACATGCCATGAAATGATAATGAACCCGTATTGTTATTGGGGGCATGTTGTGAGAGGCGGCGGGCCACGAGATAATTATTTATTTTTTGTTGTAAACAACTATTCAATTTTTGTTATATTTGTTATATTTCAATACAAATTTAACAATATTATACTTGGTTCCGACACAACTCTCATGACTATTATACAGAGACCAGCACATCAAGCTACAATAATGTGACAAATTTCCGTAATAGTTTTTCAACTTCAACATTGAAGCATATGGTTCAAAGTTGATTGGGAAAATTTGTCAGTTTCGGGTAGTTTGATGTGCTGGCGTCTACCTATATAATAGTCATAAAAGTTGTGTCTGAGTTAGATGTTTTATGGTTAAATTTGTCTAACTGTCTTTAGAATAGATGACATTATTTTTTCTATGAATAATGTTAACCGAAAAACTGAAAATAATCTGCAGAATATTGACAAACTACATACCTACTAATATAATAATAATGAAAAGCGTGAATCAAAATAGATTAAAATATATAATAAATCTAATAACTTAGACCACTCCCCCAAACACAGGGTTAGATAGCGCTCATGTAAAACAATACCGTTTACAATAGAATGCCTCTGTCTGCACAATTAGTATAGAGAAATTGCTTTTGACCGAATCCTGTCTAATAAACAAATGCCATATCAGCATGCCAGCTATACCGGCTTCCATCCACCGGCTTCTATCGACAGAGGCTTCTTCTTTGACGGCTTCCAATGCTCTTGTTAATTTGTGCGTTGGAGAGTCTGCAGTGCTTCGGAGAGAGGATTTTAGCCTTTGATGTTAGTTTGCGTATGCTATTTGGTGAATAAACCCACGCTTTTGATTAGGTCTGCGCCTTGTTCGCTTTATGATAGCTTCCTGGGTATCTAGAAATGCTTTTGTATTAGCTCGTTTGGTAGGTGAACTTTTCAGGTGAAATGGTACCTTTTGACAGTGTTAGTCAAATTCTTTGTTGCAAGTTGTGTATAGGTTTTGAATAGACGTTTTGATGAACTGTACAAGGAATTGATCAGACACTAATGGCTTTCATAGATAAATATAGGAGTGAAAACATGAAGTACTGGATAGAATTGTTGTATTGTTTAAGTGGTTTGTGCCGACGCCAGCACATCAAGCTACAACAATCTGTAAAATTTCCTGAATAGATTTTCAACTTTATCGCTGAAGCATATTGTTCAAAGATTATTGGAAAATTTGACAGCCTCAGGTAGCTTGATGTGCTCGTGACTGTACTTCAGGTAGCCGAATATATTTGTTTTTAACGTTATATACAAGTATTGGGTTCAACTCAAAAATAACTTAAATCCTTTAGTAATATAGCAAGTAATGTAAGAGCAATCTGTGAGTAACAAGTAATTATAATCGCTCGTGATCTTTCATCTCGTCGCGTTAATCATGTGCCTCAACAAGAACTAAGAAGGGTGGAATGGTCCTTCCCAAGTTCTAAGGACCATTAATTTCAATAAGGTTTTAGGGGTAGACTTGCCTTTGTCATCAATCATAGATATTGGAGTAAAATTTTCTTTGAAAGTTATTGCTGTACTTTACCAAAATCAATCAGGATGTAGTGCGGTTATGTTTGTAACTCATTATATTAATCTTGTGCTGCGATTGTGATAGGAAAGGTTCTGCCTTGTTGGTCTAGTGGTCGCAAGGCGCGACTGCTGTGCACGGGGTCTCGGGTTCGATTCCCGGGTCGGGCCGAAATCGCTTTGTGGGTTTTGAGAAACTTATAAGTTAGTGATTGAGACACCCGTGCATCAGAGCACGTAAATGTCGGTCCTGCGCCTGATCTCCCTCCGGTCGTGTCGGATTGCCGTCCCATCGGACTATGAGAGTGAGGGAATAGAGAGTGCAGCTGTGTCTGCGCGAATGCTTGTGCACTATAATATGTACTGCGCAGCTGGCTGATCTCCATAAGAGAGAACGGCCGCCGTAGCTGACAATCGGCTTGGATGCCATCATTTAGCGACCTCACAAAACATCATATTTTTTTTAATGTAGACGCTTGTTTAAATAGCTGTTTTACACGAATAAGAGGGTGAATGAATAAATCTAATTTTAACCCAAGTAAATACTGTGTCGTTGATATATCATCCGCAAATAACCTAAAAAAATATTTGCTATTAAGACATTTATAATGAATTGAATAAATACTCTGTACGTCTTTCTGAAGAGATCAAAGATATGTATGTATATACACAATGTTTAACTATTTGTATGTATATCCCTTTGATAGCTGCGTGGATACGTACTGATATCGTTTCCGCAAACTTGGTTTCATATAGGGTTGTCTAGAATGAAATTGAATTGATGATGAGTGAGAATCCCGTGTGAAAATAGTGTAATTTTTGACATCAAAATAATGCCGTCGCAGTGTGTTTAGGGCATCATATTTCTTTTAACTAATTATAAAAATATGAAGGTATTACTACTGAACTTTATAATACAATCGCCAGTACATCTAGCTGTCCGTAAAAGTCAAATTTTACCAGTCAACTTTGAATCATGTGCTTCACCCATAAAGCTGAAAATCTATTAAGGAAATCTGACAGATTATAGTAGCTTAATGTGCTGACGTCTGCACATAAGAAATTCTTATCGTGAATAATAGGACTAGAGCTTAGTTAAAAGATATAGTTCAGACTGAAGGAGCTGAAACTAAATAAGTTCCACCTGCCACCCCTAGCACTCAAATGTTTGCAACAGTCAGGTTATGAAGTTTGCGTACGATCAAAGAGGTGAATGATGCGTCGAAGAACTGGGTACGGAGATCGGAGAGGAATTAATATTGGTACGTGCGAGGCAGCAGGTGTAAAGGTTCCTTACATCTACTGCCTCGTACTTAGCCGAGGTTTTAAGACGTGTTAGAATTATTTTCCAAGGAAATGGTTTGAATTTTTATAAGTAAGAAAATACATAATATTGAATATAATTCGTTATAAGTCGACTTTTTAGTAATTTCATAGTGTTCAATTCTTTCGTCAATTTGATAATGGATTGACCTTCGAGGTAAAGCCTTATTCATGAAACAGAAATAAAATATAAAAAGGATATACTAGTTTAACAATAAATTTAGAAAATAATACAATGTTTTTAATACCAACAAAAAAAAGATGATATTTTGAATTAGAATAAGAAAAATAGCCATGCTTACCTATTAGTGATAATTAATGTGAAATATTGGACTTTTTTATGAAGTTTTAACCTGATACAGCAGATTATACCAGCGTTTCACATGGAGCAACTGCCTGCCCTGACCTCCTCAACACAACACAAAAACGCTTGGCACGGTCACCCATCCATGAACTGACCGTAGTAAGAACATAGTGGGTTTTAATCAGTAAGAGTCTAATACTTCCTTCAGCACCCTCAGCGGGAAGGGTCATTTGATGTTTCCCACGGAAAAAAACTCGTCTGAATAATTTATTGAGTTTATCTTCCAAAATAATAAACTCAACGTAATTAAATTAAAGAACCAACCCTTAAAGTTAACACACAGAAACATGTTTATAAGATATACACTTTCGCAGTCGTAGTTTTTTCCGTCTAGACGGCATAAGTTATGACGCCACACATACCCGAAAAGGCACACGGAGATGTTAAACTTACACCGAATGCTTTAACCAGATACCATCTAATATAATTCCGGAAATTACGAGTTCTTATCATGTTTTAAAACACGGTGAAACACGACGTTTGCAGACGTAAGTTTTCGACGTCGGCTGAATTTTAATAAAGTTGCCGTTTTCAAGCTGAAATCTTTCAGCTGTAGGTCTTTTTAAGCGGGATTTAAAAGGACTTTTTTTCGTGGAATTTTTGATGTGTGCTCTTTAGAGCCGGAATTTGTTTTTTGGTGATTATGTGACGGATTAGATATGTGTTTATGGAGTGGTTACAAATGCATGTATATTAGACAGTCAAACACAATTAGGTATTAGAAGTTTTCTATTGCCAGTTTTATAGAATGTTATTGTCGACGCCTCATATTTATTTACAAAAGTTAACTAAAATATTTACACAAAAAAAATAATAATTAATAAATGGCATCAAAAAATTCCTCCTCATCGCTGCTCACCGGGAGTGTGCCCAATAGGCTGGCAGCATTGCCACGTTGTATGGCAATGCTTATCCGTTGGCCGAAATAAAAGCCAGCCTTTGGGTCACGGGAAGTGTCAGCGAGTCTCTTCGAGATATCCTTAAAAAGGAGGTGTGCACTCGGACCCCACGGCCCGAGAGTTTCGACCCCAAACGGCTCAACAGTATAGTTGCCTATGAGGCTACTATATTTGCGCCGTTTGAGGTTCTCTACTTCCGAAGCGGCAGAGCCAGCATAACGCGCCCTTCCAGTAAGGTGGGATGGCGCCAGAGTGTCGTCGCAGGTCGCGTCCCACACTAAAACATATTAAATAATTTTTTTATGCATATTTTCATAATTACATTTTATTAATCGGTAACAAATAGTCACTCTATCGAATAAATAAAAAATGAAACATAATTTGTATGAAATTATCTATCAAATAAACTAGAACTTATTCGTAGGTGGTGAAACAGGCCCTAAAATTCATAATACGCTTTTAAAGACGAAAACAATCAAAATAAATTCAACACTTTATCTTCATAAAATAAAGTAAGGCGAAGTGCACAGCCTGCGCCCCTGCTTACGCCCCAACAATGCAAATTCACGTACACCTCTAAGTAGCGATCCGACGCTCATTTCCTGCAGGTACCACTTGACAGCTATTTTCAATTAACTCCCTCGGCCCAGGCTGCAGAATGCGAGCTAATTAATGCCAAGTTTTCAATTGTAATTAAACTTCAAAGAACAATAACATTAGAGTTACTTAAAATATTAATCGCTATTGTTTAAGACTTCAAAGTAGCCATAATAATGCGTTGTTTGTGTCGACAATTTTTTTGTGTGAGTTGCATAATAGTTAATGCCCTATATATCTGATAATCTTGATGTAATCTCTAATGCTCGTTGCCTTTACGTAGTTTCAAGAATGTATTTAGGTTAAGTTAAGGCTTCAGTTCAATTAGCAGTTTTAAAATTATTTAGGTCACTCATTCTCTTTATTAAAAAAAAAAAATGTATAATTCTAAGTCTTGAATTTAACATTTATATTACGAGTATTAATCATTAGGTTTCAAATCCCACTCATTTTAACTAATGTTCAGTAGAAATAATAAAATGTAAGTGGAAAGCTTTTTTCTCTGAACACGTGCGGCCGTAGCTTGTCCTAGATTAAACTCGGTAAAGTGTCCAATTTACTACGCATCGGTTTCAACTGGCCACTTAAACTTTACTCTCGGACGTAAAGCGGATTTGTTAACGCAACTAACATTTAATTAGGATCTTATTTTATGGTCCCAAACACTTCTAGCCACTGCCAGAAATCCTAGACAAAAAGCAACCACAATTTCTTAGTCACTACGCAATCTAAAATCGTCTCCATTCGTTAAATTAAAATCTCTCATTTAATTTTAAAACTACATCGTTCCTTTCAACGTGGCAGTTCTATTAACGAATCAGACAAAGTCAATAAATTCCAGACTACCGTTCCTAATTACGTTTCTGGGTGGAAATACTATATTGAACCAACAAAATCCGGGTTCGTATCCAGAGTGCTCGAAGGAAACAAACATGTCTTCATTTAACGCCGACCACGGTGAACAAGACATGCGCTCTGCTCCCGACAGGTCAGTTTTCAATTAAAGCGCCTTTATCGTAGTGTTGATAGGGTTTTATTGTGAAATGCCTGATTTACAACGAGTCCTGCGGCGTGGAGAACTGGGATCATTATGCTTTAAGAAATTATTTTGAGTTATTGATTTGTATTAATAGATTGTCAATGAACTTTTAACTTATAATGACCTTTATAGAATATTTCTATTGTAAATTATCTGTAAAAAGTACTGCCATCGGCCCGCTGTTTTTGAACATCCTTGGCAGTCGTTACGGGTAGTCAGAAGTCAGCAAGTCTGACGCCAGTCAAACCAAGGGGTATTGGGTTGCCCGGGTAACTGGGTTGAGGAGATCAGATGAGCAGTCGCTCCTTGTAAAACACTGGTACTCAGCTAAATCCGATTAGACTGGATGCCAACCCCAACATAGTTGGGAACAGGCTCGGGAGATGATGATCGGCCCGCTGTTTGATGACCTATCTAACACTAAAAATATTTACAAAACGGACCTGTTGTTCCTGAAATCAACGCGTTCAAGCAAACAAACTCGTCGGCTTCATAATATTAGTATAGATTTTTTACTTACAAGTTATTATTTTGAAAGTTCGTCGTGTGCACTCCATGTATGGCTTCGCGATTAACCTTGTCTGTTCAACGAAAAACTGCTTATTTTATACCCCTGGGGTGTTTTAAGTTGACACTCGGCTGTCATAATATTATTTACGTTAGTTTATTTGGTTATGTAATTTTAATATTAATTTTTATATTTTACGTTAGCCGACGATTTAACGTATTTAAGTATTTAATTGTTTGTATTACTTAATATGGAAATTTGTTATTAATATTATTTTATATATTTTACTGACAATATACCACATCAAAGTTTGCCGTTAAAATCTTGATTCAATTCAATCTTACATTCAGTGAAGTATCTATCGAGCGACGATCAAACATCCAACATATTAAAAAGTAATATTGACTGTTAAATTAATTAACCCGCCTTTACCGTCGCAGTCAAACTACTCGTAAAACAAAAAATACTTACAGAGTTTGAACCGGAAACCTGAAATAAAAAAAAAAATCGTTCTCAATTAAATTCAAAGGGCGTAGTTTTTCTAAACGAAACCGTTACGTACCATATTGATTTATTACACGTGTAAATTTACTTTTAGCCCATTAAAAGTAAATCAAAGTAGATAGTAAATCGTCAAAGTCTAACGACCGGCCAGAATACATTGGTCTCTTGATACGCAAATAAATACCTCTTGTTTTGTACCTTTCGCTGATGATAAGGGGTGCGGGGAAGGTCAAGTCACGTTGGTTGGTGAAGCGTAGTGTAGAACCACAAAACCGCGTTTGGGCAGTCAACATTTGTGCAATGGTAGTGAAATAATAAATTTAGACCTTTTTTTTCATTCTTTTTATATTGTGCGCTATTCCTTTCTTGGATGGTAATCTTTATTGAATGTAAATAGGTTTGGATTGAGCTTTAAAGTTGCAAAAGATTTTTACGTATTTAACGTGATCATTAATATGCTTTTGTTTTTACAATCCATATAATAAATCCTAACCAAATGCCAGTTACTCGTTGTTATCAGCTTAGAATGAGCCTGATGAACTTAATTCGCAATTTAAGCCCATGATTTAAAATTCCTCTAAAGGTATACTTATATAGTTTTATATAATTCTTGATTTTATATTTCATTTTATTTTTATTCTCAGTTCTTTATCAATTATTTATCATCTGCCTGCAATCTTATGCTGATCGAATATTCGAAATTTAAACTCATAAAAATAATGCGCATTTGTTCGGATACAGTATAGTTTCAAAGTCCAACCAACGCTGCAATTATAATAAATAACAAAAGCTTAACAAATTAACTACTAACAAAGCGTACTACTGTTTTGTAAACACAGGCCAGCTGTTTAGTAATATCGAGCGAAAAAGTGATTTGAACATAAATAGCGATGTTTATACTTACATAATAATATTACAATGGTAACCCGACACCGTCAACTGCGTATGTGCTAGTTGTTGTGATAGAATATACCCTTACTACTGGTACAGACGACAGCACGTCAAGCTACTACAATCTGTATAATTTCCTTAATAGATTTTCAACTTTATCGTTGAAGCATATGATTATTGAAAAATTGGGGAAATGTGACAGTTTCGAGTAGCTTGATGTGCTGGTGTCTGTACATGAATTGAAGGAGCATTATGCTTAAATTGACAATATGGTCGAATAAGCTTCCAGTACTTCCAAGAAGAAATACAGACAGATCAATCCTTCGTGAAAAAGTTTTGTCTAGTCCGGGCATTGGGACTAACACCCCATGCTCTTAATCTGATCTCAACTGAATAGTCAGACAACTGACTATTTATCTCGGCTAATGTATCCTTTGAGTGAGAAGTCTTCTCTTACTCCTCGCTAGTTTATCACTCTCCAATATCGCTATCCAGTAGTAGAGCAAAAGCTTTCTCCTACCCATTTATTGTTGATATCCCTTCACACAATAATCCATTGTCCTCATGTTATAATTCACTATTAGCCAGTTAATAATACGCACTTTGGTTTATATTGTTTTACCTCAAAACGTATTTTTTCGACGTAATTTGTAAAGGTTTATACACGACTATTGTTGTATCAGGATGTTTTTAAATTATCTCTTTGTGATTCAAATGGAAAAAGGATAATTGATTTTAGTTCGTAATTCGTTGTTAATCCTTTAGTACTTCGTAATAATTAGAACAATTGCTATTTATTATTTTAATTCAGCTAGTAATACACTGTTGGTTATAATTTACATGCAATTCATCGATCATAACGACTTCTGTCATGTTTGGGAAGAAATCAGGAGCAGGTTCTGAATTCAAATATACAGAGAGCACATTGAATAGGGGGGGAGTCTTCGAACCATTTATGACAAGAACACTTTAGGTATTTGGTATGTATATTATAAAAGGTATATTTCTGTCTCGGCTAAATTCTAAATATGTTGGGCAGTGCAAAAACCAAAAATCTAGGTTTACCGCGATCGTAGCACACAAAGATTTTTAGATGGAAAAACATGTATTTTAGTAGGTAAAGTCTGATATTCCCTCTAACTGCATCTACAGCGTGAGGGGTCATTTGATGATTTCCCACAATAAAAAAGACATAAAATCTACAATGATTATAAAGACAACAAAATTTTCTCTTATCAAAAATTGACTGCAATAACTGCAAGCTGATTTCCATACGGTTCTTCGGCAGCCGTCAATTATTCCGCCCCGGCGTTCACGATGAGATCGATTGATCGTTCATAAAACATTCAGCACTATTACGTGTCAGTCCGTCATTTAAATAGGTGTGACTTGTGTTACGCCAGGAATATTAGATCGTGGGGTTCCGTGGGGATTTCCTGGGTTCCGATCAGACCCTTAGTTATAGTCGTTAGTGCTGAACAGTTATTTGTATTCGGGATATGGAGTGATGTTTGACATGAGTTAGTATCGTTGGAATCTATTGGAGTCTTCGGTTCATCGTTTGGAAGCCATGTGTTTCTAACAGCCGCTTTTTAGGAAGCTACTTCTTAAGCATCTAACGATTACTAGGGAAAGTTTTGGAACATGGAAATTGATACTTAACTGATTACTGCTTTGTGCCGCTACCCACATATCTTTTGTTTTAACTTAGTGTTTACTTTTATAAATTTTCTAAGTGTACCGCCCGCATGCTCATTCTGTACTTGGTCTAAAGTTAACTTGTTTTCTCATTGTTTAAGTGAATTTTATAATCTTTTTATGATAAATAAATATCTTAAGACTGCGATGCCAAAACGAACTAAAACACATATTTTCTTGTTACCAAACTCAAAATTAAATTGTACAACTAAAAATCCCTCTCAAAGAAATTAAAAGTATACAAAATGTCATCCATGAAATCCACCGAAATGCCATCGATCTCTCACTGTCCATTTACGATACACGGAGTAATAAAACCAATGGCCTGTCCAGCAGGAGTCACACACTTAGGAATAGATTCGCCATTACAGTTACGAACTTTAGTACTCGTAACCCTCGGACAGTCAACTGGCTGGTTAAGTGGGCGCTGACGCTGCTTATTGTCATCTGGACGATCGGAGTTATCGCACATTGTTAGTGCAAGTTTTGATAGCCCTTGAATGTGATCATGTGGAATATAGGTTATCATATCACGTACTTAAAATGTCTCTTGAATTGGGTACAGACGCCAGCACATCAACCTACCTCAATCTGTTAAATTTCTTTATTAGATTTTCTACCTTATCACAATACCGGAAAGTTAATATTCGATTAGTATAATTTTCGGATTATGGTAGGTTGACCTCCTGGTGTCTGTACTACATGCTATTTATACATATGAAAATCGACGAAATCTTACCTATACACAAAGAAGAAGTAGAACTCTGAAGAGAATAAGCCTAATTTCGTATCTTCTACCACCCTTAAACTTTTTTCGAATGGCCCTCGCTTGTCCCTTAGTTTCTACTTCCCTGACAGAAGGTGTGATGTCGTGAGGTTCCATAATGACGTATGTACGTGTCTGCGGCAAACACACGAGCCTATTATACAATTACCTAACAAGTTCACCCCAAGCCGTCCTGCATAATAATAGGATGGGCGACATGTTTCCTAATGTGGACCAAAATAACCCAAATATGATTTATATTGTGGTCGTCATTTACCTGAATTTTGGATCGTATTTTATATGATTTTTATGCGGAATAAAAAGCCTGGATACCTACTTAATGAGTCAAGGGTAATTTTCTGTACTTTCAAGACTACGGTAGTTGTTTAGGTACACGCGGAAACTTTTGGAGTCATAAGAAACAACCTGAGCGTGCCGCCTATATCTGCTGGGGCTGCGGACGGTTTGCAAGACTTACCTTAGCCCTGGCACACAGGGGCCTTCAGAATGAAACCTAGTGGTTTTAGTCAATAAGAGTCTGACACTCCCTCCAGCTGCACCCACAGCGACGTAATTTGATAATTTCCCACGAAAAAAGGGTGCCGCCTATATTATTAACAGTGTGAAGATAATTAATTCTGTATCTTCATGTCAGTATCATATTATGTCTTTTAAAACTATGTGGAACTTTGCACCAACTTTGCAAAGTATTACATATTTATTTTAACCACACTGAAATGACTAAGTATACCTTCAGGCTACATTCTGAAACTAGCTATTATCTAAAACAGTGACAAGTTTCTAAAATCCGGCCGTTTTCTTTCCAAAAATGTGAATTGCTTTTCCAAAATGTTCTGGCACGTATAATTAGTGTCAAAAGTGGCGTGAAAACTTGTCTGTGAAATACTACTGGTATACATAATATATCAAATTCGCCGGCCTACGTAACGAGGGCTCAGGGCAGGTTCGGGGATGAAACGCAATATTATTTCTAATGCTATTATTTTCATGTCAGTTCGGACTTTGGAGTTTATGTTTGTGATGGTTAGTGGTGTTTGATAATAATATGAGGGACAAATGAAAAAGTTACGTGAACTTAATTACCTTCAATACAATTTTCGTGATCATAATAAGTATGGAATTTTCGATTACTGTATCTGATATCTGTATCATTTTGACCTAAGTACATCCAGTGTTGTCATTGTATTGCAAACTTTTCCTTTACAAGGGATATTACAGAGTATTAAAACATATGTATGTATTTAATAGTCAGAAAATTTAAGAAAAAACGTAGCAACAACAGTTTCCTAAATGCCCTTAACCCCAGAATACCCATTCCTAAAGGTTTGCTTCCAAATTTTTTGCAAATTAACCTAAAATCAGTACAATTCCCGCCACACCACGCGTGCCAGCCCTGCCTATTTGAACAACCCTTTTCTAAATGTTAGACAGTTAATATTTCAGGGAGTTGAAAATTGGAATTTCGATAAAGACGCCTCATGGTTATAGTGGTTTTAACGCCTCCTGACAGATTCAGTATTTGATTCGCCATTTTCGGAATTTTAGACCTAAAATTAGAGGTTACACCTACAAAATCTGATTTGAAATGCACGAACAAGACGCGTGTATCGAATATGAGTTCAGACGGTATCATTACTTGTACTTAAATTTAAAGAACTCGTATGGGTATTATTAATTTTCCGTAGAAGCGTAAGTACAAACGCCAGCACATCAAGCTTCCCAAAACTGTAATTTTCCCAATCAAATTTGAACCAAAAGGTAAAGCGATAAAGTTGAAAAATCTTTTAAAGAAATTTGACAAATTGTGGCACCTTGATGAGCTGGCGTCTGTACATCAATAGATAATCACGATGTCTTAAATCTAGAACACATAATGGACGCTGTGTACGCAAATGTATAAGAAAAAAAAACAGACATATAAAACTCAATTTTACTATCACGCTGACCGCGCAAAAATATATGAAATTCTAAGAAGCATTTATGAATAACAAATAGCTTTCAGTCCGGACATTCAGATAAACCACTGTCAGCGACGATGATCAGCATGACTGAGAAACCAGCCTAACCATGACGCGTCCGGAGGTATCTTATCTACCTATATTTGTTCTAAACTTTCTTCTACCTGAGTCCTATTAACTAGAAGGTGTGTGTGACACCAACTAAGGCCAGCCCGGGAACAGATCTGTGGCCCACATTTGATAAGGTTTCTCCGTACGTGACGATAAGCCAATATGACTAACTCTGAGACCGTTAGCTGATGGCGCAAGTTTTACGAACATGAGGTTTTGCTTCGGAATTCTAGGAGCTCTAGGTTCTATCCTGATTTGAGGATATAATCACCAATTTCAACAGAAAGCAGTACCAGTCAAATAACTTTGCGTATGTGTAGACACTAGAAGCCAATTTTGGAAACCGTACTAAGAAAAAAATCGCTTTTTGTATTTTATTCTAAGAAAATTCACGAAAGGCTATTTTGAATTTATTAAAAAAAAATACTACAAATGCAATTATTAAAAATAAAACTGCCAAGAAATCAAATGGATTCTGGTAATTTTATTAAATTTATCGCTTATTTCTCTTACTGTGTACCCCACAGTCGTGATTAGCAAGCCAACAAATTGAAACTTAAAGCTGTTGCAATAAGGCATTTATATGATTCCCCGATAGCGGCCGGTGACTCACGCCTGATAACAATTATGTTACATTTCATACCGGCTGGGAACTAGGTATTTTGTGAAATAATCCGTTCCTCTGATGGATATTAGGTAGATATTGTTGTTAATCAAAATGTTGTTCTGAATAAATTTTAGAACAAAAAATAAACCCTTCACCTACATAAAATTAGTGTAGGTACGTTTATAAATACTCGACAATATCAATTTATTTCTGAAAGTCTGATGGATGTTGCAGGTAAAGTAAGTTACGAAAATGATATTTACAAAAGTATTTTGAATCATTAATAACGAATCACTTAAGATTATAAAAGGATTAACTTTATTTCCTTGCTTACTTAAAAGGAAGATTTACCGAAAGGTGATTTGTATCATAAATAACTTGACTACGAAAAGACAAAGTTAATCTTAATAATTTATCTAAATGTTTCGTTTGAAAAATACATTATTTAATTAAATGTAATGAACAAAACTCATATTCATAAGGCCAACTCTCAGACTGAGACAACAAAAATATCAACATCGTGTAAACATAACATAAAATGCCAGCTTTTTATTATCCGAATAGACAAAGGTGTCTCCACTCTAATTTCGTGAAAACACACGTTATTACATTTCGTACGATGATTAGTAGCATTCATTACATTCACTCATTCACAAAAGCAACAAACAAACAAAAATACCAATTCTTGCACCTCGCCCGTTCCATTTATGTTATTAAAAAATAAACATTGCGGTCCGAACCGGTCTAATCCGGCACGATTCGGTTTTCACACGTCACAGGGGGTATGTTTAGCAAACTTTTTTGTTTTTAGGGGAACAACACCTTCGGTGGCGTGAAAAAATTATTAGGTTGCCGCTAAATGTAGATTTTCTCGGTTGCGGCAACATGGGGGATATAAAGATGTAACATGTATGAAAATATTGGGGGAAAATTCTCTTTTTCTGGTTGAACAATATTGCAGCGATGGCACGGGTTAGATACCGGTTTGAATGAAATAGGAAAATGTTTGGAAGCCATGCTGGGCAACACATATTTTTTGTACACTACGCTGATTCTAAATCCACATTTAATATTATAGAATAGTATATTTCTTTGTTTTTTTATTTGCATGCTTCAATGGGATGAAATAAAGCTTTATTAACAACTTAATATATAAGGCTTAATCTTAAAATAGCTATTTTAGTCAAGTCAGTATAAGCACTGTTCAAATGATTCGCACAACGGGTCCAGTAAGCCTGATACCAAAACAATAGTTACCACCATATTTCAACAATAACACTATCAGCTGTCTACGTACTTTGTACTCGCCTGTACAGTTATTACGCAAGTGGTACGTGGTTTATCGTGGCGTGAATCACTTCTGTTGCCGACTGTCTCGCGTCATTGCACTGTTTATTAAATTAATTGTATGTCGCAGATGGCTGACTGCGTAGGAAATTGACGTGTGAGAATAAGAGTGTGGTTTAGCCATGCTTAGAGGTATTTACGTATGTGAAATGTGAAAAGAAAGTAATATAGAACATGCGGAACAGTAGTATTTAATGTCAACGTCACAACGTGTTTTGCAAAAGCTAGTTGGCTTTTGGTTCTGAAATTACGACTGCTAGAGTTGACAAAGGGTATTGCCATTTATAAAGTTGTGCAAAAAATACTGCTAAAAGAAAAATCAGCAAGTACTTAGTAGAGTCCACGCGTGACTAAAGGGTTGGCCAATACCTTGGCCACTGAATTCATATTGCCATCCAACGTGGCAATGCGGCCAGCCTTTTGGGCACGATCCCCGCTGACAGCGATGAGGATGAATTTTTTGATGCATCATTTTAATTTCTCCTTTTTTTGTTTAGTTTGTAAAAGAATATTAATATTTCAATATGAAAAGGATAATTATGTTTATGAATAAAAACACAATAGAAGTAGTTAAAAACACACTCAGATATCGAAGCTTTTAGTGCAAATATTAGTAAAGTAAATAAACACTTTTACATAATATCAAAATCTTGAAATAAATATCAAACCTTTTTGACCTAAAATCACAATAAACAGTCAATGAGACTCGTACAATTTAATATTTGTGACGAGTTACATAACACGGTGTCAATGTAAAACGTAATCCGGCGTGGGCTTCGAGCCTTCAACTTTGAGTTCTTTCCATCAAAGGGCACACATTTGTGACTCAATAAAGTACAATTTTAATATGTAACGTTTAATATCCTACAGTTTGAGTAGTAAACATTTGTTTGCTAGCTAAACAGGGCTTGGTATTATTAAAGTACTAGTTCATGCTGCGGATTCAGTTCTTTAAAAGGAATTTATGAATTTCAACATTTCATGATTACCTAGCCAAAAGTTCTATAGTCTTTCTGGCTTCATACTTTTGCGTTCTTTGATAATATGGTGTCGTTTTTCATAGATCTAGAGTTTTTAATTCACCACCCGTTGTCTGAAGATGCATCCTTAAATAAACCTAAGTGGTATACAAGAGTTTAGTATCAGTTATCTATAGCAATCCGTACTAATATCGAATGCGAACTGTTTGGGTATTTTGCTTGTTATATTTATTCAATATAGCCTGGCTATTACTAGGTAGAAGTTCAAACATTTTATTTACGTACTTGTATTAGATAGTAATTCCCCAGTAAATATACGAATCAAACAAAACCTATAAAAACACGATCATATAAAAACATAAGCTAAACCCAAGTTCCCACTACGAGTACCACTGTACCTCACTTTGCTAGCTCAAAGCAGGCTTAGTAAATATTTGATGAAGTAATAGGGCAGTCCAGCAGCTACTGCGCCGGTAATTACACCCGTTACCGACGTTTGCCTGAGATTCTTTATTCATAGTGCATTGTGCCTTCTTTGGTACTTGCACTAGTTTGTGCAAAGGGAATCGGATATATGTATTGGTTTATTAGGTTTTGTGAGATATAATCACCATTATAAAGACGAAAGTGAGTCCCAAATGTACATACATATGTCCCACGTCTAAACGGCTAAACCGCTTTTAAATAATATAACTTATTATACGAGTACATAAGAAACGCCAGTCTAACCAAGGGGTATTGGGTTACCCGGCTGGGTTGAGGAGGTCAGATAGGCAGTCGCTCCTTGTAAAACACAAGTACTCAGCTGAATCCGGTCAGACTGGAAGCCGACCCCAACATGTTGGGAAAAGGCTCAAAAAGATGATACGAGTATATAAGAATAACATTAAGGCTACTTTTTATCCGGGTTTAGAAGAGGGTCAAACCGCTTGTAGAAGCTAGTGTACATGTAAATATGGTTATGCCTAAACTCGGTTTGACCTCACCAGTTAACTTATACCTTTACCATAATTATGAAAGTTTATTAGTAAAACTGCTTAAGTGATTTAGACGAGATGTAATTTTGTACACGACATATCGGAACTAAGGAATGGGTTAGGAGCGGAAAGCAGCCTGCATAATTGTAATTAGATATATGAGAGATTCAAAATCTTAAGTATTAGAACTGTGGCGGGTTATATCGACGGGTCCTACGCATAAAGTCGTAAGCCTAAAAAGTCAATTTTTGAGGAGAGCAGTTTTTGTATGCGTTAATGATAAAAGTTATTGTGAAAGATTTTCAACAGAATTTTTTGCACTAACCTGTCAATTATTAGTTTAATAATATATACTCAGACGCTGGATATTAAAAGGAAATGTAATTAACGAAAAAAACTAGTTTTACTTACTTACGACCATATACTTATAAAGAAAAGGTCGTATCTTATTGTTGCGACTATATGCATTCATAAACGTAATTATAAGCAACACGAATAAAGTCGTAAGTTGGAATAACGACTATATGCGACGTGCAAACTATCGTTTCTCTCTAAACGGGGGCTTTAAACGGGGTCGTAACAAGGTACTTGATGTATAAAAACCACCGTAAAATTTAAGTTGAAAACATTTTTAATACAATAACTCTCATGAACATAATTCAGTCTTCTTAACACACAAGTCTCGTTTTTGTAAATTAAAAAAAAATGTTAGAACTAGCGATTTTTAAGAGCCCCAGTGGCTCTTCAATACTAGCTGCTGCCCGCGACATCGTCCGCATGGGCATAAGAGTAGTAAAATGATTTGCTTTACTGTTCTTGTATCCTTTAACATCATGCTCTAATAACTAAGCAAAAAAATCACTCCTTTTGTGTGAAAATACTGTAAGTTGTTACGGTTCGTCTTGCTGGTAAAGTAGTCGATAGTGCGACTGCTGTGCACAGGTCTCTGGTTCAATTCCCGGGATGGACCGAAATCGCTTTATGGGTTTCTTGAAAATTTCATACCGCAGCCCGTAGTCTGAGAGTTGGTGATTGATTAACTCGTGCTCCAGAGAGCACGTAAATGTCGGTCTTGCGCCTGATCTCTCTCCGGTCTTGTCGGATTGTCATCCCGTCGGACTATGAGCACCTGTGTCTACGGAATTTCTTGTGCTCTACTTGTTTTGCGCAGCTGGCTGATCTCCTTGTAGAAACCGTAAAGTTAACTATACCGAAGATAAGCGACAGTTCTGCGGCTGATTTTACGTTGCAAAGTATTCGGCTGCTATAGCAATAAGCGCTGAACTTACATTGCGGTTTGCATGTCAATCATGGAAGACTTATGTTTTAATATCACAACAAAACACATGCCTCGTGTGCTAAGGGTGGACATACAGGTGTGGACTCTGGGGCCCGCCTACTTCTGCTTCTCGCTCTGGTCTTTGTCTTAGATTGAACTAAACTTCCAACGGAATGGCTTCTAAACTTAAGTTCTTCTAAAAATGTACATGTTTGAGTTGTCACTACTTCAAATAATATTGCAGGCATAGTCACTGCGAATTGCATCGAGGTCGACATAGTTGCTTTAGGCACTAAGTATGCACTCTTCCTCGCTAGTCTAGTAATTGCATTGCGCAACTGCTGTGCACGTGGTATCGGTTTCGATTCGGTCAAACCCAAATCGCTTTGTTAGGAAACTAAAAAGCAGCCCAGAGACTAGCAGTTGGTGATTGATATACAAATGCATCGCAGAATACGTAAACATCGATCCTGTGCCTAATCTCTCTCTGGTTGTATCATAATTGCCGTCCCATTGGATTATGAGAGTAAGGAAATAGGGAGTACAGTACACCTAGGAGGCAGTCTATATTATACATTAATACATTACTGCTGGACATGTATGAAAAAGAGATCGCCATAATTTGGGGTGTCTATCTAAGTGGCTATATTCGTCAATCCTTAGATTATTAGATACTTATTCCTTATCCTTTTACGACTAAGTTCCTCGAAAACAGATTACATATATATTTTGGCTGTCACCACCTATGTAAAGTCCACTTTTTTTTCCTTCAAACAGCAGCCGCCAACCCTATTCGAAGTGTTTGTTCTGTTCTGAATCTTTTCGGAAGCGTTAACTGAACTAAATCCATTCACTTTTCGCCAGTTATTAGTCCTATTATGATTCATATGGGTAAAGAATTTCTAAATGATAATAATGATATTTATTTTGCAAATAGGTTGAAATAAACACTTTTACACGTCAAGACAGACATTGCTCACACACTCACAAAATAAAATGCGTCTACTTTAAACAGTACGTTTACATGTCAGCAAGGAAAAAAATATGTAAATAAAAAAAAAGAATGTCGGTTACTAATAGAATTATAACATGTCAATAAATTTGTTCAATAAAATTAGGAAAAACAGTAGCATTAGTAGTTTTTTTAAACAGCTTACTCCCAAGCCTTTTTATCTGCTAGGTAGTTTAAATTGAAAAATTCAATAATATATTGCCTGGTCCGGCGATCGAAACAGACAAATCATGACTCAGGCATCAGTCATGCTCGCGGAAGGCAGTTAAAAAGTTAATTTTAATGCTATTTTAACTAAAATTTGAAAAGTAAAGAATCGTATCACATTTTTTTAGCGGAGCATAAAGCCGTATGTGTATGATACGTCTATATACGTTTATTCATTTTTATATTTAAACATTGTAAATGGTCGTAAGTCTAAGATACGACTTCTAGAATTAAATTATTGTGTAGTATAAAGTCGTAACTGACCAACCTTAACGTTTGGTTACAGCGCATATAGTCGAAACATAAGCGTTTCGACGTTATGCGTCGGAGTTATCGTTACATACGACCTGATAGTAGGGGTCGGTACTAAGCTCTGATTGACCGGCCGCGGACGATCGATCGGAGCAAACCGTCGGAACTTTCCGCGCGACTTTATGCGCGGTAGCGTTTAAATGTTAAGACTATTATCCATTGAAAAACTCGTTATTCATATGAGATATTAAAATTTTGATTTTAGTAATACATACTACTCTTCAAGATTGTTGTAATGGCCCAAAAAAACGATTTTAGGTAAAATTAGTGTTCCGACCTTCTGCGTAGGACCCGTCGATATGCTTATTTGAAAACCCGCATATTATAATCTTTAAAAGGAATGTCTAACTTAAACCTTACAATATTGTGGGAGTTTCGTAAAATTCTGTAATAGATAGAAACCAGACAAACAGCAAGTCATTTTGAAGCAACAATCAGAGGCGAATGCATCCACGGTAGCCATTTTTAATTACAAAAGTAAACCAAACCAGCACTCCGTTAAATTCTAAGCGGTCAGGTAGATACATCAAATTCAACCGAGGGTTAGGACTTGGTGAGGAGAGCGGTTTGACTAGAAGTTTGTTATTGATTGGAACACACATTATATTATAATTACTATTAATTTATATTATACATTTTAGAATTTCTATAATTCTATATAGCTTATATTTTATTTGTTTCGATTTTAATATTAATCTAATTTTTAAGAAATAATTTTAAATTTTTTTGATATTTTTTTTCCTAGATACGCTTATGTTCTAAATCTACTTTTAAATAATCCGATATAATCGAAAATCGACATTAGTTACTTGCTACTTTGTACATTATTATTTATGTTTATTCAGGGAGGTGATTGTAACAAATTTACACTCCGCTTATGCACCCAAACCTAAGTGTTCCTAGTGATGAGATAGCACCCGAAGACAGACAGTTTAATCGGGCCCTTTACTTAATACAATCTGAGCTCAGATCTAAATTAATGCAAGTATCGCCCGTGCGGCGGGGGACTTTTTACTGTAGCCGTTTTGGTGTAGGCAGAGTTAGAGGTACGGTCGGGTTCATTAATATGTCAGCGCTTTCAGGGTTCAAAAAATATTAACTATATAAAAAAACAACCTAAAATAAAATATAATAATTACTTTGGCAATGTGGTGTTTAACTATAATTGCAAAATAAAACGGCTTAAATGATAAATATGACGATAAGGGTTATTATCCTGGTGCTTCCAGGCACGTTAATTATGAAATAGATAGTTTATGAGTTCATTAGAATTTTCCACTGTTTTTTTGATCATCGTCTTGACTGCAACTGATTTGCTAGTTAGGATGGTATGTCTTCACGCTCATTTTCATCTCAAAATATCCCTCTTTCTTCATAATTCAAATATTTTATTTTACCCGTTCAGAAACTAGCAACACTAGTTCACCGATGAAATAAAACTTAAACGCTAAAATACCCAACAATACTAACAAATCTAAAATTGAAGTAGAAATGTTGCGTAAAATCAGTTTCATTGGGGCCGTATCGAATATTTCCATGACAAATGGAGGCCATATCTTGGATATATCTCGGCGTGCCAACAACTGTTGTTACTGTCTGAACTTGCAACTGCAGAATCTTTTAGGCATGTTCGAAATAAGGGTTATTTTGTATGATGATTTAAGCACATCGTTGATACATGTAGGCGTAGACTATACATATGTTTTTTGGTTTTAAAAATTATAGAATATTTGATTTATTTTTGATTATAATATATCTGGTTCTGAAATACTAACAAACTAGATGTGTTGCTGGGGAGTTTGTTGCACCACTTCTTCCCGAAAAAAACACGTAGGAAGTGGTGAAGACGTTTTGGGAGCAGTCTTTTGTTTTGACTTTCGAAAAGTGTGGATTTATCAGCATAATTCGAATAAATGAGTTTTGAGTTTGAGTTACCATAAGGGGACCGTTGTTAACGTCTGGATATTATTAATGAAAAATATATCAACTTCTACTCCTATAATATCTTTAAGGCTCATTTTGGTATATCCATACCTCTAAGATCTTTTAAACTTCTGATGATATGTTCCTAAGTTGCAATGTGATTATTATGAACGGACTTTTATAATTCTATTCCGAATGCTTTTTATAGTAGATACTGTAATTTAGATAAATACGTACGTTACCATATCGTAAACCAGAAATGTGTTACCAACTACAAATTAACATGAATCTCTTGTTATATGATAGTATAAACAAACGGACGATATTATATCACACATATATGTCATAATATACTTATACATATTGTGCAATTAACCCAAGTTTAACCGTTAACCATAAAACGGGTTAAGGGTTAACAAATTAAATTATTCTAGAATTATACGCGGTTCGTTTTATTGTGAAATGTGTGCTGTGTTTACACTGCTATAGCTGTGGTGATTTATTTATGCTTATTTGTTAAATGAATAATCTGAAAAGACAGGATTTATATGAAGCAAATAACAAATATTAAGTTATTAATGATATTTGATAGTGGTTTTGTTATGATCTTCTATTAAACAGGTTTCGGTATTGATATTTTTTTTGTTTGAATATAGCACAGTCTTTGTATATTATGTTCATATATTAAAAAAAAAACATACAAACTGAATTAAGGACCATCAACTTTATTTGAAAGTCGGTTAAAAATAGCAACCGGACCCGACATAGTTGGGAAAGCGTAGGTAGCTAGGTAGCTAGGTATTGAGTGATTATGATTGAAAATCAGAAACATGAATAACTAACCTAACCCAGCTTTTATACTTTGTAGTATATAATTCGCAAATGGTGTTACACGTCCTTATATTTAGTAAGTGAATACGGGTGCAGGTTATAAGTTTATGGGTCCGCAGTTTATAGGGACACTCGTAAACATACTAAACTAATCTCTGACTGTACTTCTATCATGTTTGTGCTTCCATGGCGTCTGTTTATTGCCTATTAACTGTGCAAGAGGTTGTCATGCGCCTATTCTTGTACTAGCTTCCGTCACTGGCTTCAGCCGCTTCTTGAGGGAACTATATCCATTTAAAAAAGAAGGCTTAGGGCCAGTATCACTGGTTGCTAATAAGTTCTAGATAGTTTATCTGGCAGATAATTTCATACAAATTCTATTTCATTTTTGAATTTATCTGGTAGATAGTAGATATCCGTAACCTGTGAAACTGGCCCTTAGTTTTGTTATCTTGATGCATAGGCTATGCTACTGCCAAGTTTAAGCACAATCTGTAAAGCCATTTGCTCGTCAAAAAGTGACAAAAATACACACTTAGAAAAACCTCTTCACCCCCAAATTCTGGAAAAACTTTTCCGGAATTTGGGGGTGAAAGTATTTATGTTACCGACTGTTAGAATTGCAACAAAATATTTCTTTTTTTTTAATATGCCTATATCTTTGTTCTACGATGACTAAGGTGCTGAGGTTCTATCTACTCACTCTCTCTGATATTTTAGTTAACAGTGTTAGAGTTTGAATGTATAGTCTTAAGAGAATATTTTTCTTAATATAACATACCGATAGGTATGATATGAATATGAATGAATAAATAAAAAAATAAATACACCTAAATTAAAAGTTATATTACAGCAAGCACAGGGAAAATCTTATTACTAAAAAAATAAAGGCCTTATTTTTATAATTAATTATTCATTGATGTAAAATATTATAATTTTTTTGTAAAGAGAGACCCAGCCTGTAGACAACCGCGATAGCAACTATTTATATAAACTATAGTGAAATCTAAAATGAAGTCCCAAAAGCTTCATTAAAGGCCTTAACAACTTATGTGAAAATAGTGGAGGAAATCCATTTCCACATCAATCCAGTCACGAATGACGGTGTGGCCCCGAAATTAGCAGTTAAACTTTTTAATGTATCTGCTTTATACTGCCACTGCTTAGTGAAGGAACTTGAGATGTTATGTAAAGCATATTCTACGCAGCTTTTTAATCCAATTTTGCAGTTCGTAAAAAGAACTTTTGAATTTTGTGGATTTTAATTTTCTTTTTAGTTCACACAATAATTAACCTTTTGTTGCTTCGTGAATAATTACATGTTTTTTTTTAAATTTATCTTTTAATTTACAAAAACAATAACATTGGTAAAAAATCATATTTTTAAACGCTAAATTCCTAAAAAAGAGGTCTGTCATTATCATTACAGAACACTATTAAAATGTTCACGAAATATTTCATTTTGGACTGCGGTTTTTCAGGTAATCTAAACTACAACCTGAATATCTGGAATTTAATTAAAAAAAATACGTCGTATACAGAATAATATTCCCCAAAAACATTTTTTCGTACCCAAAAATTGATTCGTCAACCCAGTTTTGTACGTTCATCAATCTATGTTCTATGTTCGAAGCTTTCGCAGTCACGTTACGGTGGCGTGATATGATCCCATATCTGTCACCGTGTCGCGTTCGACGACGGCTCCCGTTAACTACAGTGCGTTTACTACGCGTTTACGGGCATAAAACAAAACAATATAAAGTTTTCCCTACTATTCCGTTCGTATAGCTTTTAACTAAATTGATATTTACGAAACTTGTACAGGTTGTTTTTAATTTTTACTTTTTAGTATAGGGTTAAACTTACTTAAAGCAGTACGTTAAAAAATAATAATTAATCTACTACTTTGAGAATTAATACAATTGTAAGAAAATGTAAACAACAAAAATCCATTTGAAGAATGAATGTTCAAAATTATGCAGATCATGCATTTTGAATGAGTGTGGCCATCATGAGACTCTCAACTGATTTATATGTATCGTAGAAAAACATACGACACGGATGCTGAGAGCACCATGTTACCGAGGGATATATTTTACCTTAGAAGGCGTAGTTTTTGTTATACAAAATACAATAACAGCACAGACAGGTCATAATCTAGTAAAGATCATATAAATTGACATTTAAAACGCCGTTACACCTACACCAATACTCTAACACAAGGCGTCGTTACAGAATTGAGGAGACAATTGGAAGAGTCACGATTATTGGCCCGATTGGGGATTATATGAGTTCACGCACCAGTGAAGGACGGGTGTCTCCGTAATTGTGTGCTCTAGTAATAACATGAGGGTTTGATCACGTTAAAAACAAGGCATAAGTAAAAGAAATTAAAAAAAAAACAATATGTAAAGAGATTCGGAATATATTTCTTTTTTGACATAAATTAGAGGAAAAGAAGTACTTTATTGAATTAAGTGTATTGACCCTAAAAAGCCTTATAAGCCCTCTATCTATGTCAATAAATGTTAGGAAGAATATTTAGCTTTAATTCCGCGACAATCCGGGATTGGATGCAACACTGTCTGAATCTGATTCAAAATTAAATCAAAAACAGGCCTACACATAACCAAAGCAACATAAGTTGAGGTTGCCCTATTAATTTTCAAAATATCACAAAAAATAATTTACCAAGCCATTCTACTGTTATACTTCTGAATATATCTCTAAAGTTTACGCTTATACCAAGACTCATGCATTGATTACTTAAGACATGACTTATATCGATGCTATCGGTCTAAGTGGACTAGCTATGTATGCAGAAGGATTGAAAGGACTATGAGTTACAAACCCCAAATCTGCAAACCTTAGTCGACATTGGCTAGCATAACTTGATCTGATGAAGGAGATGCCTTATGTATTATCTTCGTCGAGTAAAAATATTCTTCAGAAGTTTGATAATGTGGACCTACAATAGATAGATTTTTTTTTCAAACTTTATTTTACTTATATGATTTATATAATTCAATATTTACCAGGTTTTTGTTAGGGTTGGTTTTTTACTGATTACTGATAATAATATCCTTTCTACCGATAAAAAAAGAAATGTTAATAGAGCAATACAGGTGCGAATGATAAATTTTAATATTATTATTTACAGAAAAAATTGCTATGCACATAGAAAGTGCTATTTTGCATAATGATACGCTAAGCAGTGCAGGTGTACTCACCTTTAAAACCACTTAAGTTTTAAGTTCTAATCTTACCCTAAACAAGTTTATACAAAAAAATAAATGTAGTTATTTTAAAAGGATAAAGAACATACTTGACGCCACGTAAGATATTTACAACTGACACCATGTCTTTTTAGCCTTGTTATGTATTCTAAAGGTGTCCACAATAACTATTAATATTGGAATTTTGGCAAATATTTGATAAAATAAGGCTCGTGGCTAAGTAACAGCAGGACGGCTCGATCGATCATAATGTTAAACTATGCTTGGCGCGGTCCGTCGACGAGTTCCTGCGTGTTTCGAACAAATCGGGTGGCCCCGGCTGTCATTTGTACATCTTTCGTAGATGTTATGCCTAGTCAGAAGTCAGAATGTCTGGTAACTTACTATGGAGGATCAGGTTGCCCGGGTTACTGTGTCGAGGAGGCCATATAGGCAGTTGCTCCATGTAAAGCACTGGTACTCCGGTGCATCTGGTAAGACTGGAAGCCGATCCCAACATAGTTGGTTGACAAGGCTTGGCAGACGATGAATCCTAGTGATCAAAACCGTTTATGTTAATATCTTACAGTTCATAATATATCTAGATCATTATTATAAGCAACCATATTTTCAGCTATGTACCTAACTGCCTTATTTTTTCTTGTACAGACGCCAGCATTTCACCCTAAAAAAACCTGTCAAATTTATTTTATATATTTTGAACTTAATTTCTGTAGTATTTGGTTCAAAGCTGATTGGAAAAAAAAAAATGAAAGTTTCTAATAACTTGATGTGCTGGCGTCTGTACATGGAATTATAGATTCATCGAGAAAGTATGTAACAAAAATATATTTACTATTATTTGTTCAATTAGCGTTGTAAGCACAAGCACAAATGCGTAGTAAATATTTAGCGTGGCGACATTTCGTGAGGACACCGCGCTTTCCGGCTACAATAAAAATATGTAAATTGACCCCGCTCTGAGGAAACCATTTCGCTTAATTGCAATCCCACCACCAACGTTTATATATTATAATCACGCGATAAACGTAATGACTGACTCTATATTGTATACGTATCGTGGTTGCGAGGGGGTCGGGTTAGTAATGCGTTCGGTTTTGCGTTTTGGGGTGATAAATGGAATTTACATTGAAAACTTCTGAAAAGTGAAGGTTTAAAGTGTGAAGGTGTAAAGTTTAATATGGGATATAAGACTCTGAAACCAAAGGTCTTGATAAATCCTTAATAATCGATATTATAGACAAGTAAAAAAAAGTTTTTTATCTTAATTAAAATAATTTAAATATATTTTAATTATATTGTTACATGTACATATGTATAATAAAAGTATATTATCTGAAATCATTGAAGTTACTTCCGGACGTAAATTTAATACACACATTACATACAAATATATGAAATCCCATAAATCTACATTGATTTAAATAAAAAAATACACGCCTGATATTTCCCAGCAATACAAAATTCATTCTCGATATTCAGTACAGACAACAAAATTGTATTACTGAAATACAATATATCAATCTCATATTGGTTAAAACACAATGAAAAACATTCAATACAAGTTCCATTTTAAAATTCAATATTACTTAACTAAAAATGAAAACTGAATACACTCAACAATTTGTTGCCAAATATAGATCCTCTGTTCCGTTGACCCAACAAATAAAAAAAGTAAACATATGATTCGTTGAATGGAAATAAAAAATCCATTTACCATGCCTCCTGGCCATGTAAAGGTACCAATTGTTGAAAACCCCGGGTATTCTGACGGCTCTCCGGCGCTACTCCCGGGTGTGGCGCGGGCGGGGGCAGCTCGCCGGCTCAGGGTACGCTAGCCGCTTCCCGTATACATTATGTCCGTACTATGTTTGAACGGTCGCGAGTGCATAACCGGAGGCGATGCAGTCCTGTTGATTTTTTATTTTTTATACCCGGGTCCGCTGAGAGCTGGGCGTTAATCAATACTTTGTACATGGTGCACGCAAAACAAAAAAACGACACGTATTGTTTTGTACACGGATAACATTTTTTATCCGGATCTGCGACCGGATATGGGCAAAATGAAAGAGTGTATTAAATCGATCGTGAACAATATTTAATATTCGCTTTGCGTTGGTTTTTGTGAGGGCGAAAATAGAGCATGGGGCTGCATTATTCGTGCGAAAACGTTGGCTTAGAAAATAGGTTGACGCTGCGGTTTTGTAAAAAACGTGAATGGCGCAGTTTTAGCGTTCGCCACTAGGCCTTATTGCTTTTTATTGGGAGTTTACAGTGATGAAGTACCTCCATGGGAGGTATATTATACAGGATACTTTTTTTGGCATAAAGATGAAAGTTGTTGAAAAAATTCGATTAAGTATTAGCTTTTTCTTAACTTGAACAGATTTACTAGCACTCTACTTGTGCTGTGTTTCTTCTTGGGTCATATCATCTACGATTTAAAATCGTTGCTGTGCATGATAACTCCCGAGCAAAAAAAAAAAAATTGTATATTTCTTGTATAAATAACCAAAGGTCTACATTTATTAAGTTCACATCGATAAACTCAAAAATCATCGTCCAATTAAAACGAAATACCAAAATTGCAAATTGAAACTAAAATAACGAAATAATTAACGTGGGCTTTTGATCGAAATATTTCAAAAATTAATCCGTGTATTTCTTTCAGACATGAAAATTATTGGCAAATATTTCACTTAATTGTATTACGAGATACACGTGTACCTATGTTTACCAGGATATAATAAAAAGCTTTTAAAATACCAGCAAAAATGGGAAGATGAAAATAAACGGGAAAAAATGAGTTTCAATGGAATATGCAAATGAGGGCTTAAGCATGTTACATAAAGATAAAAAGATACTCAGAGAGCGCGGATTAATGCGAATCAAAAAAGAATTAAACATTTATTTGTATGTAAAATATAGTACTTTGGTGGAAATGAGAGATGTTTGGCCTTTCATCTGTTGTTTATCGACTTTTAAAGGCATTTATCGAAATAATTAACAGGAAAAGCTGATTTTCAATTTTGTTGAACAAAAAACAAAATGTGTTAAGGTTTTTGAGAAACAAAACAGCATCGATTTCAACCTCACCATCTTTGTGGTATTCATTTAAAGACAACAAGCAATTTTTAGAATCACTTCCTTTTCACTTGGGACAGTAAAAAGAAAGTGATTCTAAAAATTGTTATTGTATATTATAATTGTATTGGACCTACATCTCATACAGATAAGGATTAACTGATAAATAATCACGCTTGCTCAATGAGGTTTGTCGATTTCAGACTTTCAAGTCCAGTCCTCAAGATATTTTCCTTCACCTTTAATCAGTCATTCGTGCAACATAAACTGAGGAAGTACATATTGTATAACTTACAAGCGTTATACATATGTATGTATTATTACATCCCTGGAATTGAACCATCACACTCATGCTTGAGAGGCTGGTGGCCAGCACGACTCATTATTATCAAGAATCTTGGTAACAATAAATCTTTATTTAAAACTAGTCAAATACAAAGTCACGTTTTTACTTAAATTGCATCATATCATGCATAACATACCTCTTCAGGTCTTTTCAGCGACAAAGCTTACATCTAGAAAAATACTCGTATAGTAAGACCTCTCCAAGTGAAGTATTTAAAAATTTAAAAACAAAGGTAAGTATTTCCCATGAACGTGCACTCGAGACGAGCCTGAACTTGTTGAGCCATGTTGAGTAAAGTTGAGTAATGTCGAGTAAAGTTGACTGATGTTTATGTTTACCGCAGTCACGAACGAACGCGGATGTTTTTAATTAGAGCACTTTTGTTTGTGTCATTAGCGGTTTATTTTATTTAGTTTATTATATTTTATTGGAGTTCTGGATTTTTCTTTGTCAATTTGTTTTTTATTGTTACAAGGATTTTTGTTATGGGGATTAATAGACTGCATTATTATATATAAAGGAAAAGTATGCGTTTTGCATCATGTCTATTATTATTGGTATACCCACTGTGGGAGCAGCTGGAGGGAGTATCAGACTATTACTGACTAAAATCCACTATGCTCCCTCTTCTCTTGCAAACAAACCCCGGCAGTGAAAAAGCCTTTTAAGTACGAGTGTGCGGGTTCAATTCCAGGTCAGACAAGTACAGAATCCATAAGATCAACCTACTACAATTTGCCAAATTTCCTTAATAGATTTTCACCTTTATCGTTGAGGTATATGGTTCAAAGTTGATAGGGAAAATTTTACAGTTTCGGGTAGCTTGATGTGCTGGCGTCTGTACCAACACAAATTTTCTTAGTTATAAGATGAAAGCATATCTTACATCTAAACTTTTAAAGTATTTGTTCGTCAGTGTCAAACTAAATGGAAAATGCTTTTGTATTTAAAAGTGCTATTCTTTTTTTGTTATAATTACTATAATATTTACGTAAGTGTTACTAAATACTTCTCATTATTGCATCACGGTAGTGGATGGTACACAATCGAAAAAATCCAAATAAGGCATACAATATTACACTTTGAATAACTAAAGTTACCCGTGTATTGTGTGGGCGGGACCGCTTCTGACAGCCTATCAAATCCAAGGTTCAAGATTGTGTCAATGTTGCGTATATGGTCATACACTCCTGTTTATATGTGACCATATATGAATAACAAGATATAAAAATATTATGTTTTAATTAGTTTTAGGAGAAGCGGAATATTTTGGCTTATTTACTGCTGTTGTATGATCTTGTGGTGGCAAAATTTTTAGAACTTTAGAACAAAACTATTATTATATTTAGTTTACTGATAATAATTTTCATAACTTGAAGCAGCAAACAACGATTTAAATATAATGAACTCGCCTCCCTAGAAATTTTGACGTAATTTACTTGCGAGCGATTTACTTTACGTATATTATTAATAATACATTTTTTTAAATTAAAAAATCGTGGTGGCCTAGCGTTTAAAGCACCAACCTTCCGAGTACAAGTGTGTGGGTTCGATTCCAGTTCAGGGAAGTACGAATGTACCTTTTTTTTACTTCTACTTTTTGAGACACTGATGACAGAGTAAAGATGAAGGGAAACTTGAGGAAACCAGGACTCTAAAAGTCTAAAATCACAAAAAAAAAATAAACAAGCATGGTGATTAGCGCTCATTCCTTCTCTGTATGAGAAGAGGGCTATGCCTTGCATTGGGACAGTACATTTGTCTATTTAAATTCTTTGAGATAAACTATACAAAGGACGTAGGTAAACATGAGCTTGTATTGGATAAAAACAAAACAGTATCTAATTCCATATGGTGTTCAAAGTCGCGGTCAAAATGCCCCATTCACAGACTGCGGTCACTAGGTATACTTATTATAACAAGTTACACCATAGATACTTACACAAGCAATTGTATGGTAATTACATTCATGTAACGTTGTACCAGTTGAGAATGGCGTTTCTTTTTTAATAGATAATAATTGTTATCTATTGAGATTTTTTTTTTTGCTAGATGGTGTAATCTCTTGGCGTTGATTAAGAACTATAGTAAAATGCGATAGTAAAGTTGATCTGAAGGATAAGTGATGAAATGTGGACTTAGATTAATTTATCACTGTCAGGCTTTTGGCAGATCGTTTGCTAGAATATTTACTAATATTATAAAGCCAAAGTTTGCTTGTTTGTTAGATTAAGCGCACTAATCTCAGGAACTACTTGTCCGATTTTGAAAAGTTTTGTCAAACGAGCACTGGTCTAACGAGGCATAAATTAATTATAATTTGAATGATAAAATGTGTACCGTACAAACTATACAATTTGCTAAGTTAAAATAATTTCGTATTCCTTAAATATTATTTGAACATGTACCAAGGACACGACCCTGAAGCTGCCTTCAGCTATTTACTCAACATTTTTCTCCTATCAACTTAATCACTTGCTTAAATTATAACTTTCTTCACAAAAACTATTAATTAAACGTCGGTTAGTACGCTCTTTTTGAATTTATGTCTAGACTGATAAATTTATTAGAGTAATAATTATTGGTTCGGTTCGCTTAATATCGCGTATGTTCTTATGTGTGATGCCATACATGGTCGGTTCGGCCGATCGGTCCTCACTAATTAGTGTTGCTGTCTGTTTACTGTCGATAAGACGTCTTTATAGATCGACAGACGTGTTTTATAATTGATGCTATTCAGTAAAAAAATAGTAATTCCATTTTACTTGTCATAAATTAGATGTATTTTGACCATTACTAAGGTTAAGATGAAATCGTATACAAAATACCACGATAGAGTATGACTGACTAAATAAATTAAATAGCTATCGATGAATAGAAAATTTTAAAAAGGGCAGAAGCTTTATTTAGTCATAAATCACTGTCGAGTAGCAAGTGTTAAGCGCTGGATAACATCGTATTGACTATTATTGAATTTAGCTCAGAATGTCATCTTCTTTTTAATTAAACCATTTTTTTAAACATTTTTTGAGAAACTAAATAGCCTCAAAAAATATTTTATTCACAACCCTTTTCAACAAGGTTTCATAAATACCGTATATTCAATAGCTAATTTAAAAGCTACACGGCCAGGCTCTGTATTAAAAAATGCATTTATAATTAACAGAATAGGACACAAATATATACACATAAATGCACATAGATCCTTCCACACACAGATAGTGACAAAAAGCTTATCATCACCCCAATGTTTTTGATCTCCACAAAACTATGCGAAAAGTAAAACAATACAAATTCGGTAACAGAATTTTATACCAAAGGAAAATCCCCAAAAAGTCCCAGTATGGGGACACTGTATGTGTTCCCACCAAGGGATTTGTTTTCAGCATTCGTAGTAGAAAAAAGATTTTTTTTTTTGTCGATGTTTCAACTTTTTTTGCCATCGGTACAAGGCCCAAGCTTTGTGAGGCCCGAACGAACTGTGAGCATTAAGGATGGCCCGAAATAGTAAAAAGAGTACAGTTAGTTAACATGTTTGCGAATTACAATTGGGGAGCGTTTTAAAGAGAATTACTGACGACATTAGTTAGAAGTGCTTTTGTTTTGTTTCTCTACATCTACTTTAATGCTAAGGTAATGTACACTCCGCGATGCTATGGGGATAAAGTTATTCTTGATTTTAGCTTTCTATGTTCGACGAGTAGTATTACTGTTCATATATCAAATTATGAAATTGAATTCTATTTTTCGGCACATAACGTTTTTATTAAAGCTCAATCCTTCTCCAAGCAAGCGTGGTGATTAACGCTCAATCCTTCTCCGTGGGAGAGGAGGCCTGTGCCTGTGTGATGATGATGATGAACGTTTTTATTGCGATTTTTTGTACGTTTCACTAGTGTTATGTTATGTTATTCAATTCTAGAAATATGATAGAATAAAAGCTCTAAATAGTATACACCGTATTCAATAGTACACTATAGGCTGACAGTACTACGTGTATTTACACCACAAATATTATATCCCTATTAATATTTTTCTATCCGCTATTCCTAGTGCCAAGTACTTACCATGACAATCTTGCCACGGGCTGAGTCCACATAAACTTAGGGAAAACAGTACAAAGTTATATCATTGTCATGTCAAGTCATTACCGTTAACTTCAGAGCATGGCAAAACTTTTAATTTTCTTTAGTTTATAATAACATTATTAATGTACAACAGTTTAATTTTCTTAACAAACTTTATATTTTTATGCTTATAAATATAATAATGTATTACTATATATTATATTTATTTATGTATTATTATATATATTTATTATAAAATATAAGTAGCTTAGTATTGTACAGACGCCAGCACATCAAGCTAGCCAAAACTGTCAAAATTTTCCAATCAATTTGGAACCATATTATTATGCTTCAGCGGAAATCTATTAAAGAAATTTGATAGATTGTAGTAGCTTGATGTGCTGGCGTCTGAACAAGCAATTCTGCTAGAAGTCAATTTAGAAAATGAAGATTTGAAATTCCTTTACAATTGACTGTAATTATTTAAGGAAATCACAGAATTTATCTTAAAATAAAACTAGAATTTACTCGTAATAGAGTTTCAAATTGGAAGTAATTTTCAATATAGTCCAAGAGTAAGGTAAACTCTATCGGCATATTATATTCTATATAACAATTCAATATTCTACAGTATAACAGAACAATTTAAACAACTTGGAACAATTTTGAATTCAGGTACATCTCATCTCATTTTTAGCGCTAATTGAAACAGACCAGTTACAATTAAAATACGTTCTCCTGAAACGTTCACTTCAGTATTGCATATTTAAGTGAGCTCTCACATTTGTGAGTTGTGAAATGACGAAAAGTTAAATAGGTGCTACGACATATTAATTGTTAGCAAAAAAGTTATATTTTAAAGTTATGAGTCAAACTATTTTTTTTTAAATACACAAACATAGCTTACAAAAAAAACGCGTATCGCGTGGATCCCGCCGCGCGGAACCAAAACCTTACCATACTCAACGAAAAAACGACCGCTTAAATATCCCAACCGACTCATATTTGAATAGTTCACCATTTTGCGAGCCACTGGCGTTTCACTAGAAATATGTATTTCAGCACCACTGAAACACCGACAGGAATTCCCTCCCAAAACTTTCATTAGCCGTAAAATTTAATGAACATTTTTGCTCCGCGCTTTTCTGGTTAGATCCTGAAGTTTTTGCGTAGTTTAAAGGTCCTACTCGTTTAACGGTGTAACTACATCATGTTCTGAATTAAGGTCACGACTCTATTTAGCATTACAAGACGCGGGTCGCGGGTTCAAAAACGGGCGAACATTTACACCGGTTTGTGCAATTTGTACAAACAAACAGCAGCTCTAATTATGGTTAGGAGAGAAACTGGTATACTGTAATATTCCACAAGAACAAAAAAAAACTATAAAAAAAACTAGGCTATTAAACAGTCAATGACTTTACCCAGTCCGGTCAGGAAAGCCGGAAGAAAAAAAATTAATTCGATGTCTGTTCTCGATTCCGAAAAAGGAAATTCATTAATATTATTTTGGTCTTCACTTGAAAATATTTGAAGGCTAGAGTTCACAGTTCCCAATTAGGAATATTACCGGCAGGTGCTGGCTCCGCCCACTGATAAATAACTAGTTTGTTATTTGCGTGGGGTGATTAGAAACTGAGGTCATAGTTGGTTTCTATGTCTAGAAGGAGAGATATTTTGAGGCTTAAATCGTAAAATTATCATATCTGAGCTTCTAGGTCTCAGAATCATCTTCAAAATATCTACGTACGAAAATCAAAATAAATCAGATTTTAAACCTGCCTAGTTTTAGTGACTAATACAAATTCTGAAGAGAACTAACTAACGATGGAGAAAAAATCTTAAGAAATCAATCTAGATCACGCCACACAAAGTTGTAAGGATTTTCCAAAAATATCTTCTATTCCAAAAACGGTACATAGACACGATGAAGGTATTAAAAATTAAACAATGCCCTAAGGTTGGCAACACGCGCCTCAGAGTTAGAAAGTCACAAGTTTACAAGATACGCAAGCTCAGACGACCTTGGCATCAATTTGTAGCCATAGACTAGAAAATTGTCTATATAGAGTAATCCTATGATACCCAAATATAATATTCTAGATGGGATTTCTTATTGCCTAGTTCACGTTGTTGATCTCTGCACATGGGCTCTTGAAGTTGTAAATACTCCTAGCTAGCTAGACCATTGGATACCTTTATCTAGTTGAAGAGTGTGTTTGTTTTCTTGAACGCGCTAATCTCAGGAACTACTATTCAGATATGCAAAATACTTTTAACGTTAAATAGCCCATTAGTCGAGAAGATATAGGGAGATTTTTGTTTGAGTGCGTGGAATACTTTACCCGTGATGTTGGGAGTCCCTCATAAACTTTATAGTCTGATAATAAACTTCAGGTTTTTATGCAGACGATTTCTGCATTAAGACTTCAATATCCACACGACCATTTAATGTCCTTTATCTTAATCTCAAGGTTTTGCAAACTAATCAAAGTTTTACCAGAACAAAGATAACTTCCTTATATAAAACAAAAATTCTTCATCAGACACGTTCAAACATTTCTGAAAAGACCACCTGCGCAGATCCATCTTAAAATCACGTTAAGTTATTTACTTCCGACATTACCTCCCCTCTCCGTTCCCCCCACTTCCGTACCTACGTGCAGATCAAGCCAGTTTTGATGGGCACGTGTATGTCAGTATGTCACAATCGGCGCACGCGCATGATATAGGCACACCTGGCCGTCCAATTGTCACGTTTTGATAATGCACTTTTGATAATGCAAAACGAAATATTTATATTGGTTATTATTATAATTATTTAAGTTAGTAGGTACGAGCTCAAAATATGTATAACTTAATAATTATTATACAAGAGTTTGAGTTTTCTATAAAGTTAAAAATAACTAAACCAATTTCTATAAAGTTTGGAATCGATATCCTATGACGATGATATCGCGGGACGATTTATACTTTTATACGTTTGAATAAAGTTTAACCTACACTGAAAAAAAAACAAGTGTATTACAACTCTTTAATTCAAAACTTTACACAAAATCTGGCTGCAAACACAAACAAATTCAAAAGCCATTTTATTCGAAAAATACATACAACGCAACGATCTAACCAGGATTCCGAACATTTTATACACAAGACAATAATTTTAATATTTTCAATAGCTGCCGCGCCGAACTGAATTCCTGGCATTATTTTCCAATATTTATATCAGCGAGTTTTTATTCCGTACCCGCTCGTGTTATGCTCTCCTAGTATATTTCCAATTTCATAAAAGCGCTTGGTGTCTGGTTTGTAGTGGATTTTTAAAATTTTATGCTATACTGGTTTATTTTGTTGCTATTCTATATAGGCAGTATTATTGGGCTTTTGTACCAAATTCGTGGAAGCATAGAGTAGATTACAGATAATAAATAATAGTTTAAAAAAAACTAAAAAAACACGCTTTTGTAGCAAATCGAACTAAAAAAAAGTTACATTGGTACTTGCCTGACCTGTAATCGAACCCGCACCTTCTTACTTAAAAGTCTGGTGCTTTAACCACTAGACCACCACAACTAATTTGTTATAATCGTTCCGAAATGTGATTATTAATTTTTTTTTTTTCGGTTATAAATGAGGAAAAAGATTGTTCTAAGATGGGAGACCCAAAGAGGCGGAGAGAGTGTTTGTCTATGATTTTTATCTGTGGAGCTATGGAATGAAATTTGGAAGTTGTCAGTTGTCAGTCTGTCTTGTCAGAAATAAATAATTCGCATTTTGTAAGTTTGAGTTCTAAACCAATGGAATGAAATTTATGCTTTAGCTTTTCAGGATTTACTTCAGTTAGAAGTAAATCCTGAAAAGCAGTCTCTGCATCACCTCCAAGACTGCTCTTACTTTATACTCTTTCGATAAAGAGTCTGCCGGCTATTCGAGACGGCAGTCATGCGCAGATCGCACACTAGCTCTGTCCCTTTCACTCTCATAGAGGATCTATGAAAATAATAAATATTAATCCTGGCGGCCCTAATAAGGATAATGGAATTTTTTTAACGAATTATTGCATTGTCATCGGTCCTTGAGGCATATGCAAAGTTTCAAGTTAATCAGATGTCTAGAAACCAGTGAAAATCGTGCTCAAAGATTCCGTTACATACATACATACATACATACAACCCAAGCTAATAAAAGCGTGTTAAAAAAAAGGAAGAGAGAGTTTGCTATTTTGTTAGTTGTGAAATACTTTGTAATAAATACGCTTACCGTATCAAAGATAATTTAGGCAGAGAGTATAGGTAAACCCATTTTTGTTGCTATTTTTTATTGAAAATAAAAGTTGATGAGTAAAAAATCTTATGTTGATTTTGGAATTTTTGAAGTTACTGACTTTTCGTCCTTTCTGCTGACAAAACAATACTCTTTGAGCTACACAACTGCGAGTTAACAGTTACTATCATTTACATATTACTGCTGAACTGTAGATTGTAAACTTATTACTATACAACTTTATTCGATACAAGTTGCTAGGGATTGGGCTATACTTGTCAGCAATAGATTGGCTAACGAAAGGTTAAAGCTGCAATTAAAGGCTGTAAATAATGTATATTATATACCATATATGTACATAGGTAGCTATTGTGTCTATATTTGTACTAACAGTGAAGAGGTTTTATAATCTACTAATGAGATGTGAAAGTGGGTCTCCGAAATAGAAAAATGAGTATTGAATTTTGTGAATAGCATCCTCACTTTTTTAAAATAAAAATGTTGTTTTACGAAGTAAAGCCAATTCAGACTGCTAATCTCGAAATTTGTTGACCATGTTTAAAATTCTTTCTGGAGATGCTCTCGTCCAACAGTAGGATATTAATACCTTATTCCAAATTCTATTTGGATTCGGCGCCGCATGTCCTTTTCTTCCAAACATTTATGCCTGATATGTAAGGTAAGGTATACTTGTAAGGTAAGTATTTCACATAATCTATACCTACCATATTTATTTTTCTCCTCAGCACAAGATGCACAGCTGTTCTCTTCATAGCTTCTTAGTCCCCGGTGTCATTTTCAAACTTCCTCCTATTTATGTACTCAACTTTTACCCTAAAAAGCGCAAGTTGGTTTGTTAGCTCATTTGTTTGTTATGGTTTCCCACTAAAACATCTGTATCGACTGTTTTTTTTTTTCAAACAGGTTGATGTACTTGATTATCCACGATGTCAATAAAGTCACAGGCGTCTAGTATTTTTGTATGATCACCCAAGCCATTCTAGTCCTAGTAAATGCAAATCATAGAACACTAATCGAGAAAACTCCCAGTGATAGTCTTAGTGTACAGCTGTACCAACATGGAATAATTATTAATGCATCATGAATATTAATTAAGCACTTGTATTGTTTGCTGGTGTGCGGTTATTGTATTAGTCTGCATTTATAATGGTAAGCTTCTAATTGACCTATGACATAGTAGCTAATATCTATAGAATGTTGTTTATCTGAATAATGTGAACTGATTAGCTGTGGTTTCTTATGGGTTTAAAGATTATTAGGTCTGGTATTTTATGCTGGTCATTTTAAAACTCTTTATTAATTTAAAAACGTACTGTACATACACACTTAAAATAACATAAGAATAAAAAAAACACGTTGGGGGGTCGATATGTCGTCGTCTAGTGGGTTCCCCAAGACGGCCACTATGGACAGTATAGGCCCGGAAAAGATGACTTGTTAACCTACCTTCGAGATTGGTGGGGACACTCAAAAATCAGGTGTAGAAACTAAATGGGGGCCCTTTTCCAAGAAGTGGGATATTCACACGGACAGAAGACTGGGTGCATTGCAACTTTACTTGCATTTTATAACTCAACTGATCATTATAATGGAAAAATGTGTCTATAGATGTTTTTCACAGTATAGGGTTGTCACGTCCTGAACTTTTCTGGTGTCATTACGTAATACATAGTAACTGAAAATTAAATCGATATTTTTTAAAGTGTCTATGGAGTATACTACCGGTTTTTCTCCCTAAAACACATTTGTTGAATCGACAAGCTAGTATCTGAGTATCTTTAGAAGCTTGGAAAATTCAAGTACTTGAAATAGGATATTTGGATTCTATTGACGAGAAAATTTTAAAAGTATATAAAATAAATCTTACATAATCTACTAAACTCGGAAGCGGATTGGAACCGCTTTCAAAGTTCTTCTACTCTAAAATAGCTTGAGCGTAAATGGTGTACTATTTTTTTATGTAAATTAAGTAAAACTGTATATTTGTTTATGTTATGTGTTCGCGTTTATGTTAAGCTGAAAAAAAGCAGTATCTATAAACAAATAAAGGTTTAAACATCTTTTTTTTGTTTTTATTACTATAAATACGTTCAGTTTGTTACTACTGAAAATGTAAAATTGTTTTTTTCAGTGTCGGCCGCCACTTCAGTTGTGATGTATACAGAGATAAAATATTTAAATAAAAACAAATAAAATATTTTGTCTGAAAATCGTGCACTATATTTTACTTTACACATACAATGAAAAATACTATATTTTATTACAACAAGTTTCCCTGTAATCAAACAAACATACACCCTTTGAGAGTTTCCCGACATACTATTCTCGTATTTTAAATTATGTAGATGCGCCCTTATGCGAAATTAATGACCACAAACTTTCCCTCCATTTGATGACTCAAACGCTGGTCCCAATTCCTTCCCTAATGATCTCATTAACATACAAATGATGAACAATAAAAGATAATATTAACCAAACTGCGTTTACAACTGACTTAATATAGAAATAATCCGCAGATTCACATTATGTATGTATATAGTACAAACAATCTAACAATTATTTTGTTATACCTCCATTGGCAATACTGATGTCCTTGCCTGATTTGCCAAACTTTATGCACGTTATAGCACCCTTATCACAACTACGTAAAGTTCATTTTAGAACAAATCACAGATAGATGAAGATTTTGTCTTTACATGGTTTAGCAAAATTTTATTGCGGTTATCACAACACTTAACTCGTTGGAGTAGAGTCGATATTTAAATGTCGGAAAATTATTAATGTTTGTCGGTTTAGTTGGTAACCATGAATTGAAGGGCGCCGAAGAACCATACATTAACATTTAGGGTCTATTATGTTTAATGATGAAATTGAGCGCTTGTACAAATAGAGGAGCTGTACTGAAGCTCTGAGCTTATATTGTGGCTTTTTACCTTGATTTTCATTTTGGCCAATGCTTGGGCGCTTTAACAAAGAAAGAGCCATTGTGCACGGAATATGGCACAAATGTGAGTCAATACGTCTTATATTTTTGGTTTTAATAAGACAATTATTGTGAACACTTCTGCCTTTTATGGCCTTACATTAGGTGACCAGTAAGTGAATCTTCCTGCCACGCAGGAGGTCGCGGGTGATTCCCGCATAAGTCAAACATTTGTGGGCTCGAACATGGGTGTTTGACTTAGTCCGGGTATTTCTATGTATAATAATGTATATGTATATTTAAAATATATAACTACGTTTAGTAGTAGTACCTATAGTACAAGCTCGGCTTAGTTTTGGAACTAGATGACGTTGTGTAAAAGTATGGGGAATATTATATTATAGATTATAATACATTTACTGGCTATATTTAAAAGTATTGAGACTTTAGTTTTATGATTACAGTGCTCATTTTCTAAGCACTGTTATGCGTCTTCATTTTTAAGTTGCCTTCATAATTGTGGTGACAGCCGCTACATTCGACAATCTGCCTGGAGGGCATTATTTACTTAACTTAGAATGTTGACCAGTTCTCCAGGATTCATAATACAAGTTATTCATCTACCTAAATGTGTGAAGATTACAGTAACAACCCCTAGCTCAGTACTTGCTGAGCACATTCACACAGAACCCCCAGTTAACCGCCAAAGCTTCTAATTTACGACACCATCAAGCTTTACCATTGAATTCAAACGTAAATGATAAGCCCATACAATAAATTGTTCAGTGTGTAACAATAAAAATGTAAACATTAAAGATCTCCACAATTAGATAATGCTACAATGGGTGACGTTGAAATTACGACCGTGAACTGATAATGGTATGAGTTTATGACTATCAGCTGGTGTGATGCGGTGAAAAGTTTTTTGTGGTAAGTAATTAGATATAAATAACGACGCCCGGATTTGGTGGGGTGCTTAGTTTATAAGCTTTTTTCCCTGGCTGGAGCTGGCTTAACTTCTAGGCAACTACAAGCCCTGTCCGGTTAAGCAGTAAACAGCCGCCTAGGCTGAACTGCAAGTTGCCAGAATAAAAAAAAAATGTAGTGGAGATGTTCTATGTTTTTACATAGAAATACGAATAAAGAGAAGAGAAAATATACAAAGTCAATATTGATTGTTAATTTTTAAAGAAAATAATTTGTTTGTTTTTCAAGTCTCGAGCAACACTCTTGATTCACGGTTAATTTAAAACAAAACATCTGTAACACTTAACATAAAAGTCAGAGCATTTCAACAAAAGGGAATTCTTCGCGATTTGAGTACACTCACTTACAAAAGCTGTTAGGCATAAAAGTCGAATAAATTGAACATTTTTTCCAATAAATTCAAGTTTTTTGGTATAAATTCGACTTTTCCCCGACACTGGCATGTCGTAAAGTTTCCCGCGGGCGTACAATGTACACCGGAGAGGTTACACTGACATGGATTAATCTCGTGTTTTGAAAGCTTATGGCAAAGAGTTGGTAAAATACCTTTTTTGCAGATGTGTTGTCAATTTTCGGGCAGGTATTGTACCTAATTTGTTTATTCTTCAGTTATTTTTCAAACCACTTAAATACTTTAAAAAGTAATAAAGAATACTACAATAAGTGAAAAACCAATATGATGAGGTTTACATTATGTTTCACAATTTGAAATATTTTGCATGTAATAGGTAAGCATAATAAAACTATTCAAACTTAGAAACATATACTATAATATCCATTCACATCTGCCAAATAATCTGTGCCCCGCGAATGATTCACTGTTGCGCTCGCGCATAAAAACTCATCGACCCACAGTTGACATAGAACGATAAATGCCAAAAATTATCGTAAATTATCGCGCTAATACCGCCTTATGAGCGACAGGAGAATACGCAGTATAAAATTGTATTATACTTTTGTACTCATAAAAATAATATTTTCGGAATCTTTGTTCTGTACGGTATGTGTTTGAAAAGTTCTTTGAAATTCGATTTTGGTTTTATGATGCGTTTAAAATTATTTTTACTGTCCTTGCATGGTGCCTCAACATCGGGCACGATTGAGGCGTCAGTGCGATGCTTTTACGCATTATATTGCTGTTAATTTAGGAAGAAGGTTTTAAACTTTCATTTTCATTTTTACGACTATTCTTGCAGTTCCTTGCAGGATGTGTCAACTCCGCCTAAAGGAATTTACTACGTGCTTACAAAGTTTTGAAAAATCTTTCTAATTCGTTGCAATGATTGTGATTGTGTTTCGGATGGCACGTTACACTGTAGGTCCCGGCTGTCATTGAACATCCTTGGCAGTCGTTACGGGTAGTCAGAAGCCAGTAAGTCTGACGCCGGTCTAACCAAGGGGTATTGGGTTGCCCGGGTAACTGGGTTGAGGAGGTCAGATAGGCAGTCGCTCCTTGCAAAACACTGGTACTCAGCCGAATCCGGTTAGACTGGAAGCCGACCCCAACATAGTTGGGAAAAGGCTCGGGAGATGATCGTTGCAATGATTGTGCCTAACTACGTCAGTATTCTAGTCTATGGCGTATCCATATTGTCTAACCGTTTTCTATCTGTTTATAATATCATAGAGCAAAATTTTGTTAGAATTTTGATGGCTTGCAAAATGTTCTTCTTCAAAGATTCCACTATACAGTTCCTCGGTAGCAACAGTCGGGTAAAACTGCGGTTCATAACTAGTTATTTTAACGTCGTGACAATAAGACTGTAGATTAATATTTTCCCACGCACGTCACTCGAAATAAATACATAGCGCTCGTAACTAGAGCGAGTGCTCGCAGCCTGTGATTACCGGGCCATTGTAATATTCTATATCTAAGATATTTGTTCTTTACTTGACTCTTTGAATATAAACTGTTGATTTATAGGAATACTAGATGTTATTAAAGAAATGGAGATCTCTGTTGTCAATGGATATTATATGTAGCTTCTGCCAACGGTTTCACTCGTGTCCCGTGCGAACTTCTCCATGCACCTACATAAAAGGTAGTCTATAGCTTTCGTCAATTATTAGGCTGTCTAACACTGTAAGATTTTTTCAAATCGGACGACTAGTTCGTGAGATTAGCGCATTCAATGAAACAAACTTTTCTGCTTTGTAATATTATAATGGGATAGGTATAAGCAAAAGGATGATGATGATAAATAAGATTTTCTCAAGCTTTCCTTAAATCATAAACGCGAAGATTATTTTTTTAATGGCTGAATATATTGAGATTACGGAAATTTGGCACAGAGATAGGTGGTATCCTGGAGATAGAGAAAAGCTATGTTTTATTCTGGTGCGGGACTAAGTTCTCTCGAGACGTAGACAGACTCGCAGGACGATGTTTTTTCGCATTGTCAATAATCTCGTGTTTCCTCATTATTTTTATTTGAGCTAAAATTCAAGTCAGTCAACTGTTTATTCTTGGATGTAATTGCTCTCAATACTTAGAAAATCAAAACATATTGTGTTACACATACGTACTCGCATCCATCCAATTAGAATCGGATAATTGAACAATTATTCTGGTTTATGTTTTCAGCTAGACACGTAAATGGTAATTAATTTTATTGGACACACGTGTACCGTAAGTTACACACAATGTTGCATCAAAAATTAAGAAAAGTAAAAAGTAAAGAATCCTCACATTTTTAAAGGCAAAGCGTGTATGACGCAGTGATCGGTAACATAGGCTACTGCGCTGCGAGTAGCGGGTTTGATTCTACGGGATGACGTAATTTGTTCCGGGTACTACAAACTGTAAAATTTCCTTAAAAGCTTTTCAACTTTATCGCCGTAGCATAAGGTTCAAGGTTGATTGGGAAAATTTGACAGTTTCGGATAGCTGGATGTGCAGGCGTCTGAACAAAGTCTTTCTATTTAGTATTTGTAGGTACCATTTTGTGGTCCTACGATGCTTCCATATAAGGCGTGGCATGCGCCAGCTAAATTGAGACCACACGGAATGTATTCTGGCATACAGTACTTCAATCATCTCTTGACAACGATGGGAACATACAGGGTGGTCCTAAATAGATTTGTTTAATATTGTTATATCATGTTTTAATATAATTTCCTCTACTTTAGTAAATGATTTGGTTGCGAGCCCGAGCCCAACCCTACAGTAGTTTTGAACATTTGATTGATGGACCAGATTTTGTTCATATTATATATTTTATTATATATAGTATAGATAATATTCCTCACACATTCACACAACGTTATCTAGTACCAAACTAAGACAGAGCTTGGGTACTAGACACCTGACAAAACGTGCTAATATCCTTTTTATTTTGTAAATATATGCTATACCTACATTGAACACTCACACTAAGTCAAGTACCCCTATTCACGCACACAATTAATTTTTGACTTAGGTATGTGGGAATCGAACCCTCGACCTCCGGCTTGGCAGGCTGGTCCACTACTTCGCCATCTAGTTGTCCATAGTCTCTTTGATATCTAGTATTTTGTCATAACAACTAGAGCTATGTTCATCGGATGATAAATTATACTTTTACATATTATGTGGGATTGTATATAATACCAGGGCAATATAAGTTCACCTTGATCTTTTATCGAGCTTTGTATGACAGGCTTGCTCATTACTTGATAACTGTTAGGGAAATACCAAAGGGCAAATAAATAAAAAGCTAAAGACAAGAACATCCCCGGCTTTATTTCCATTGTCGTGTTTTTCCCTGCTATTTTTAAATTTGGAAATGCAGATGCAGCAACATTCCGTCCCTCGTCTGGGACTTGAGGAGACCCGCGACAAAACACAAAAGCAACTCTTGCTGTTTGCATCCTTATTTTCCACACTACAAGCAGGTAATGCAAGCACTTTTTTATTTCCTATTTTGTTTAGTTGCAAAGTGTCCCCACACTCATTAGTCGGTGTACAGTCGCGGACAGTTTGTTTATCTCGCTGTTCGTTTGCGGTGCTGCAGTCGAACTATTTTGTGGTCAAACTACGGTATTTACGTGAAATTATAAAACTCGTATAGGCTTTTGTGCCTCTGTATGGTACTGTACAAATGTAGAACTAGTAGCTTACCTACTATAGTTTAATTTGTCATAAATTTGTGATAAAATAATCTATGGTATTTTATATGGTTTTGGAATAGAAATAAATTGCCAAATATATACTGTTATTTATTACTAGTAAGTAATGCTATTAAAATCTAAAGTTTTGCTACAAATTTAATTAAAGCAAAAAAACTTACTAAATTCAAATATTTCTTATAAAAGCTTAATTAAAATTATTGTAACTCATGTACACGATAATTTACTTAATTTTTGAATAAAATTACAAGAAAATTTTCTAAAGCAAAGTCTAATACTTCATTAAATATATTTCGAAGTTTGCATAAACGTTTTGGACTCGCTAATCTGCCGTGCAGGCCCTAAAGTGCAGTATGAGGAAAAAAGCGGTTTCGAGAAAACCGCAAAAAACTTTTTAACAAGGTTTTTTTTTATATTATTTATGTATTTGGTGCATATTTTTATTGCTACGAGGACTAAATGACAACAAAGATGGTATTTACATAAACAAATGTTAATTTTCTTTATTAGATTTTAATTAAAATTGGATCATTTAAAATCATAGCTGTTACTGCACGCAAAAAGTTACACATATGCAGATTAAAATGTAGTAAAAATACTTGATACTACAAAAACTATGATTTTTTTACTACTTTGCAGACTAACCTGCAGCAAAAGACTTTCTTTACTGCATTTTAATTTTGTGTCTTGAACTAATTGCACATGTAGTATATAACAATCCCAACAAATATTTACGACGTTGAGTAGACGTTATGGTGGCAACTACATTAATATTTATTATAATCGTATAAACGTCATAGGAGCGTTATCTCGACCGCATTTGGGCCCATTTTATTCAACTTAAGTCGCTAAGAATTTCCTGTCACGGTCATTTAAATACCTATCTTAGTCAAATAGTAGTCATATACACGTCGGCGATTTGACAACATGTCCAGTAATGATAGCTGTCGCGTCGTGTATGCAACTTCGAGTCACATAATACGAGAATAATACGATGTAATCGTGGTGTTATTGAAATTTAAAGATGTTTTTGAACGAATTATCATGACAGTTGAGTTAATGTTGCATTTTTTCTGTTATTTGATGAGATAAAATCATTTCATCAGTTCTAAACCATTGGGCAATCAAGTTTACTGATGAATGTGAGGAAAATTTCTAATAATTTTTTTTTTGCCTTTAAAATTTTAATATTTTCATATATTTTTAGTAACAATTTATTACGTGACTGCGTTACATGACAACTATATAACTTCTCGACCTATAAACTGCGAGTATTTTGTAAATGTGGACGCGCTGAAAGTTAATTTAGGGATCAGTAATAAATAAAACTTTTGTTTTAGGTAAACCCCACAGTGATCTATACTTATGCGGCTTATTTCTTAATTATGTATGAATAAGCGGAGCAAAATATACGCATTTCGGTTGATCATTTATCATAAGTCACGTTGGTAGAAAATTCGCATCAACCAGCCATAAACCCTTCAAGAGTTCCCTGAACTGTACTTCTTCTCCGTCAGCGACACCAAAATTTCAATTAAAACCTATCTCGGTGTAAAGTTCTCGTCAATACGAATAATACAAGACCAAACAAACACAAGGTAGTTTGTGCCTACCGTTGAGAAGTTGCCTCAATTCTTTGTGATCTCCATCATCAGGTCAGTCCTAAACCTTCACTGTTTTGTAATGTCATGAGACATACATCTAAGGATCAACTTTTTACTTAATACGTGCCTACAATTTTCGAAAGTTGCCCTTGGTTTCAAAGTTCCCATCATCAGATCCTGGACCTGACATTGAAACAGAAAGAGCTTTGTCTTTACTTGATAGAATAGACATAGAATGACCATGCTAAGCCTGCTGAACTTCGGCAAATGACCTGCAGGGTTTACTTTAGGTTGTATAGAGGTCACTCATAATGGTTACAAATACTACGTTTAAACAATTATTATCCCTGTAGCAGTTGTTTAAAAGTTAATTATATGATCAAATGGTCAGTATTGTGACGATTATACCACGGAAACATTTACACGAGTAAAAATTGTATAAATATGTTTTATAGATATCGTCGTGGGCACTATTATATGAAGATAGAAAAAGGAAATCGACATTATTATATGAAAAAAATATATATGACTATTCGGACACATAATGCAACAATTGTAAAATAACTTAAATAAGACTCAAAGTCATATAAATGTTTGATAATAATATGACAAAAATGTTTGTTGGGAATAAACACTGACGCGGCGCAGTAAACACGACTGATTGAGCTAGAGAGATAGCGACAAATTCTGACTAGAACACAGTAAAATATGACCTGTACTGCAGTGAAATTAGTAAAATTGTTCAAGTTACCAATTATAATGCAGTAACAGAGTGTCATACTGCGTTTTAATTAGCATATAATTTATTTTCATCTTTTGAAAAATACCGACTATACTGCAGTAAATAATGAACATACTGCAATTTAAATAGTGTAGTTTGTGAAATAAACTAGTGATCGACCATGCAGTATTCACTCTGTTGGTACAAAAACTACTTACTGCGTTTTAATTTATATCCCTCAATATTTTCTTTGGATGTAGAATACAGATTTTTTGTGGTATTATAGATATTTACTGCGTTTAACTTGGCAAAGTGACGGATCGCGGTAGACGTAACTGCTATAACTGTATTTTAGTTGGTATTGTAATATATTTAGACATTATAAAGTTAGTTACTGCTTTCATAAATTTGATTTTTTAACCGTTTAAAGCATCCTAGCAAAAATCTGGTTAGATCGTCATGTTCCTTATAACGTGTTCAATAAGGTTCAATACTCAACAAAAAAATGACAAAAAACCTGTTACTGCGTTTTAGGGCCTGCACGGCAGTAATGAACTGTTATTATTGTCTAACGACAAGCAATCTCAAATTGTGATTATAATAAGCGAAACTTGGTTTTTATTTTCTATTCATAATTTTACTTCTAATTTGGTTTTAAAGTATTTAAATTTGAGAATAACCCGAGGCCCATTATCGTACGAACTTAAATGATATATAAGTAATTCAAGTAAAGAATTTTAAAATTTAAAAAATGCTTAAAAGTTTAAGTGCCGCTCCCAGCTACCCTAAAAATCTGAAGCGAAGACATTCTTCACACCAAAAGACTGTGATTGTTAAATTCTTACAACAACCGAATGACAATGAACACGGAAAAGATATAAATTACATAATTCATGCAAATTTAACTGCTTTTTTTGTCCAGCAAAAAAATCGTCCGAAACACTGTGTACGGTTTCATTTAAAATTCCACAAAAATTGTAACGGTTTATATTTATGAAGGAGAATCTTAAATTGAGGTATTGTGAGTGGAATCCGGCACGATTTTCGTGTCAATCATTACGATTTTTTTGTCCGAAAACCGAAGTACTATCCTTTGGCGATAAATATTTTGGGCTTTGTGAAATGTCAAAAATGCACTGTGCATGAAAACATTTGTACAGTGTTATTGTACATTTATTTATTAAAAAAATTATAAAGTTAAACGTACGAAAAATATTACTGTAATAAACTTTTAAATTTAAATAACCAAATGGGAATTTTTAATAAAAAAAAAAACAATGTGTTTAAATAGTTTCATAGTTTTCTGTTTCATTTGTTTTAACGAGTTTCGAACTTAACAATAACTTTAATTTTGATACTGACTGATAGGCATTTTTAAATCATTTTCAAAATATACTTGAACAAATTTATTATAATGGAATAGTCTAGAAACAATTCAATCGCTTGATAGTTAGTTTATTTTATGAAGCTGTTGACGTTTACTGCCATTACTCCACAATACTAGACTATTATATATTATACAAGCTCTATAGTTATTTCCATATGTTGGTATGTTTCACTATACGAATATAAAACTAATTAATTAATTATCGGTTTATTAATAAGGTCCATATCTATTGTAATAGTGATTATTTTTCCAAACTAAATTAATATGCTCTTATTTTAAACGGGTTATTCAGCGTGGTATTGCTAGTTTGAAATATTTAGGTATTAGTTGTTGTTCGTAATATAGAGCTTTAACATACAAAAATATTTTTGTGCGTTTGTTTAATCTAGTACATACCTGATAATTTAAAGTTCCATTCTTGAGTTGCTTGTATTTTTGGAATTTTAAATTATATACAAGATAAGTCAGTCAAATATAATCACAAAAAAACAATAAACTGAAAGATCATCACTAGTATTACCTAAGTGAATAATTAATTAAACTCTCAGACGGCTATTAATTAAAAATATACTATTTATATACCTACTTAAATCCCCTTCATTAAAATGTATTGAAACCCTGGAGATTTTACGAGCTATAAAACTGGAAGGTACTGATTTGGCAGTTCGAATGCGTTTAAAAATTTGATGGATGCTTCGAGAGATATTCGTCTTTCGATCTTATATTTATGAACATCGTAGAGTCCTTAAATGTATAACTGACAGTTGATTATAACCTAATATTCTAGTGATTGTCATAAGATGGATGTGAATGTAAAGGCTTGATTTTTTACTTTATTTTTCAACTCTATGTTACATATAACAAATTTAAGTATTTAGTTTAGTTCGGTTAACTCTTACGTACAAAAACAATAAACATTATTTTTCCTGGGTAATCATCAAATAGTGTATCCCTCCCACTGTGGCTGCAGCTGGAGGGAGTGTCAGACTCTTACTGTTCCCTTTGAAGGTCTTTGTGCGTCAGGGCCACGGTTACTCTTGCGAACAAATCGCAGCCCCAGCAGGCCTCCGCCACAAACAATAAATCTCAGATAGTAATTTTGTACCGTACCACAATTCGAAGCATGGATGCTGACAATGCTATCCGCACATTAATGTCAATTAAGGTACCAATACTTGGTGGACGCATACATCTACCGACCCACTGCTTCAGTAGCGCCTAGTTGTATACCGCATTTTCACCCGTGGCTTGAGGGAACTACTTGAAACACCCGGATTAAAGAAGTAGCTTACCTTTTACCTTCTTGCTATCTTTGGGCACCTATCAGATTTTATTTGGATTGGTTTAGTTACTTAGAGTCAACAATCGAACTAAAATTTATGATATAAAATTAAGTAGCATCTCGTCTTGGTTATTATGATTAGTAACAACTACGCAAATGTTTTCAGTGTATTGTTTTTCACGTTAAGATATATAAACAGTCTAATCTAGTAATTGTTAATTAAGATAGTTACGATGAAGGCACAAATACTTTTCAAAGGTAACCTAACACACATAGTGACACATAACTAAACACAATGCTTCGTTTACGATGAAACTCTTAGATAATAAAGTTGTGACCTTTGCGTACTTATAATGACTTAATAATTCTCTAGTTGATGCTATCTCTCTAAATGGATCGTGGACCGGACTCTCGAGGTTGTTGTCATATTTTTGACGTATTACTTTTTGGTCGCGACTGTACTTGAGTTAGTAAATTAAGGTGAGAGGTTTTTTTTTTTTTTAAAAATAAGTTAATTGATCTCGCCAAGCCAAATAGTAGCAACCTAGCTACTAAAGTGAATAACATAGAATGAATTTTACGAAAAGTTGATAACATGACATAAAACAGCAGCCAAAAAAAAAAGCAACCTTCCACACATACGTTGAACCTTCCATTTTCAAAAATAAGTTTGAAAGCATCTCCAAATTACTCAATGCTTTCTTTAAATGACCTCAGTCCGTACCTGTATATTCCCGGACCGGGCCGGACCGGCGCGAGTCGTGTCGAACGCCCGGCGCGTGTCACGACCGCCATTGTAATGGTCATCTTTGTACCTCCTTTTTTTAGATAATTACACATTACCGCTAATTTACCGTAGGCACCGCTTGACTACGAACTTTTTCAAAAGTTTTCGACATTGATTAGTTTAAACGTTTCCTCGTTAGTAGTTATTACGTTTGGTGATTTGGGGAGCCGATTTTTTATGCTTTCTAAGAAGAGTTTATTAGTACATACTTATACTGGTAGTTGATCATTATATGAGATATTTTCGTAGATTTATTTATGTTTCAATAAAAAAACATTTAGAAATAGACATAATAGTGGTCCACCGATATAGAAAATAGGGTCCGAGCTATGTTTAAGTTAAGTATTTTCTAAGTTAGGTAAGTATCTAAGTTAGGCATTTTATTATTAAAGTTATGAATAGCTCGTGCGTTTCATTGAATTGAATGAATTTTAAAGATCATCAATCATCTTAAAGATTTAGCCCAATTTTGCTGATCAGTTAAAATAAGACCCTAGATTTGGAAAATCATACGTGTGAATCATGTTGTTGGCTCTGCAATCAGGCAGGATACAAATTTTGCAGTGTGATTTAATAACTTAATAAGGCTGAGAATGATCTCCAACTGTCATTATAAAATAATGGACACAAATAAAATACATAGAATGTCAATAGCATGGCATTTGCATGACCCCAGCTGACGGGCAGTGCGACCCACTTCTTATAAAATTGATGTGAACTAAACCTACATTATTAAGATAAGCACATGAATCTGTCAAGTTTAATTAGTTTAATATGTAAGGAAACAAATTAGAAAGAGTTCCATTCGCAGGAGGAGATTCCTTAGATCGAATAACATTATTTCCACACCTTGAGTTTTTTTTTTTTTATTATTTTTTATTATGTACACCTTGAGATAAATTAAATCGCTCGAGAAATTAAAACATCTATAATGTAAGAAGATTCTTGCAAATGGAACTCTTTTATGGACTCTACGTGTATCTAACCATACACAACTTAATCTTCTCCTTAATTCTCATATATAGACTGGTTTGACAGAGGGCGAAAAGCGGCAAAATTTAACTATATAATAAATAGAAAATCCAGACTGATTTGAGTACTGATCTTGCCTCTGACGTCACCAACAAGGGAGTAGCGGATCACGAATAGGCTAATCAGCAATATTGTCCCAGAACCATAATTTAAAAACCACAAAAGAATTTTAATGCGCCTAAAAACAGTATTGTTAACCATTAATCTAAAATCGGGATCTTTACGACTCATCAATATCAAGGTCGAACGATTTCGAATCGATTCTTTAAATCGATACGATCTATCGAGATGTATCGCGATTATATCGAGATCACGACTCGACCCGCGGTTCAATAGATTATCATATTTCTTTCGTAAAGAATGAGGTATTTTTAATGAAAATTTCGTTGGTGTTGTAATTGTATGGAAGAATGGGGTTAGCAATGGCCGAGTTCGAGGTTCATTTAGTTTAGGAGATAACAAATTTTATATAATACTTATATAACTCGAAACTATAGCTAATTAGATAAGCTTGCCAATCATTCATCAGTAGGTAAAGTTCAACTTTATCTTTTAGTTACTGGTATGTTGATTGCTCGAAGACTCACTTTAGTTTCAAAATTTATGGGCTAGATAAATGTTCAATAAATAAATTATCTAGTAATTTTCGTCTCATTCTTTGGCATTTTCATTTTTTTTTGGCACATTCTAAGCAGTAAGAGGTTCTTCTCTTACTGCTTAGAATGTAATAGCTATGGCAGATTAATATCTATTAGGTCTACAAATACAAAATAGTTAATTTCATTCAATGTAGATACAATAAGTTTGTGATTGGAGCCTTGTTTTAAGCTGAAAAAAGCTTCTAGTAGAAGACTCCGCTCGCTATGGTTGGTTCCAGATATTGATGAATTATATACATGTATACTATAGTGAGGTCTACAGAGGGTAGGAGCTGTGAAAAAAGTCGGAGAAATTAAATAATCATTCATATCACAATTTCCATTAATGTGCATTACAGGTTTTGACCGTTACCTAGCAATAATTCACAGCCTTATATCACCGTAATCAGTTGAAGGTTTCTGCTCACACAACAAGATACAAACCCATACATATAACGGTCGAAGGTTGATATTGGGAGTATTTATGCGGTCCGCAGGTCGCCGGTACATATCTTATTTTAGATCGCCCTCCGCTTCGTCAGCGGGTACCTAGTACTGTACGCAAAAATTATGGCCCTGTTTTATTTTTGATGGTTATGTAATTTTATGGTTCAACATAGTTCGTGTTATAATTTGGACCATTAGTTAAGACGGTAAGACTTACTTACTCTGTCAAGATTGCGCTATGCCCATTTTTTAAAGAGAACAAACGGACATTCTTTTAAAATTGTCCTAGAATAACAATCCTAAAAATGGACCCCCTTTTTATTGGAACAAACTGCTATCATCTAAATACAAATCCTCTACGTTTTGAAATTAGAACAGTTCAACTGTATTTTTTTTTTGCTATCTGTACATCTTACCCAATGTTGACCGCACTTATCTATCGTGAGGTATGTGCTTATTATGTGCGTTTTTTGCCGACACCCCGAGTGGTTACATCGACTATTTACTCAAATGGGCACCCCCCATCGACTGCCTACAAAGTCAGTTTTTCCCTGACTTGTTTCAAAAATTTTCCTTCCAAAAATGAACACGAAACACATAAGTAATTGGAATATTAGGACTTCAGGCATCATTTATTTATAACTTTCCCGTGTCTATGGAAGGATTATGCGATCATCCAGTTATGGTGAAGCAATGATTTTGCAGAATTGTTGTCATTTGTAGAATGAAAGGTTAATAATGATTTTCAAATGTTTATATTTGGACAATCATCATTATCATCCACATATGTAGTATTGACGCCAGCACATCAGGTTACGAGAAACTGTCTTTTCCCAGTCTACTTTGAACCATATGATTCAGCAATAGAATTGAAGATTTAAGGAAATGTGACAGATTGTAGCTTCTAGATGTGATTACGTCTGTACTTTCAATAGTCCTTACATAATTTGATTATGAATGTTTTAAATCGGCAATCTGATATAATTTGCTAAACTGCTAAATTAATTTTATAGTATTAGTCAATGAACAAAACAAAACGACAAAGATCACCAATATTAGGTTATTAGCCTAGCCGAAAAGAAGGAACAAAACACATTATTGATCTTAAATCATACAACAATGTCCTCCAAGTATTCACACATACCCTTCACATTTGACTAAAAGTTCATGTCAGACATCAAAGTCACTGAATGAATTCTTACATACTTGCAATACATCTATTGATTGACAATGGAGACTACCAAACGACCCCTTAATAATACATTTACACTAGCAAATAAAATCCTATTGCATTAGACACAAAGTTGAAAATTGCATGAGCTTTATTGACACTATCATACCGCCTAGACATTCGGCTAGCAGTCATAAAACAGCCTGTTTTCATAAAACTATTTACTACAAAGTTACACAAAGTTTTACGTGTACTATTTTTTACTCTATAGCTTATGTAATAAAGTTGAGAATTGATAAGCAAATCACGCCAGGGGTTAAAAACATTTGCTCGCACTATTCAAGTCCGTCAAAAAGATTTATATGACAAAATAAGTTTTTTTTTATTGAGCTATTGAGTCGTTTTTTTATTGATTTCCAATGTGTGCTGTGTAGTTATTTTTATTTTATTTACGGCCCATTACCTGTGGCGTTGTGTTATTTTTATGTTTATTGTCTAATTTAGTGTGTACCTTGAAATCGTGGAATATAGATGACATGGTTTTTATTATTTCCTTTATCGTACTTTTTTCTTGTAAACAAATAAGTTTGATTATAGGCTAGGATATAAAATGTACATAATTGCTTCGTTACTGTATTTTTATTGCCTAAATAAGTAAGATCCATTATGTTTCTTTACAGTACATTATAGTTATTTTTCTCTTATTTTTTATGTTGAAATAACTATTCCTTAAAATATGCCATTCATAAACTCACCTTCCATTTCATCTTCAGCACTGATTAAAAATATAAGAGTAAAAATTGACAAATCCATCAACAAATTACTTAAAAAATTCAAAAACCCGGAGCTCCTCATTTCTCTCGCAGTCCATAAGCATTCTATAAACAACGTTTAATCTTAAAATTTTAAAATCTCGACGCCAATCCTTTTAAGTTTGTAAATCGAAGCACTGTGCAGGCTTCATCTGACTGACGGCAACCAAAATGTTCTGATCCCTGGAGTACCCTAACTTTACCCCTTTAAACCTTATTTTACTAGCAACGAGAGGGAGAGGGGGGTTCAGGTTATATGAGCCAAAATGTATGCAAGCGATCCTATGTCCAATATAAGTTGAGCTCTCGTGTTGAACCTTTTCCCGTTTCCGTAGGACGGATGCAAAGGATTTGCGGGAAGGGTGGGGGTTCTTGTAATTGTGGGTACTGCAAGGATCCTTGTACAATGAATTGCATTAAGCGACAGGGCCTCTACGAGCTATGAATGCTCTTAATGTATGGATACGATTTGATCGCTCCGAGCGTTTAGTGCTGCGGAGGCTGATCGACTTGTCGATAAACAGATTCATTAGATGTTAGTTTCAATTTAACCTTCTTTTGAGATCTTACACGCTAAACACGCTGTAGCTTAACATGCTGGTTCCCTCATATAAGTACCTGATATGTTAACACCAAAAATACCTGTATTTACATGTTTAAAAGCAAATAAATGATTTCTTTTTTCATTTGATCCGTATGGAGATGAATACCATGAGATTAATGAAATCAAAGTTATTAAACTTACAGTTAGTGTATGTGTGTATTTCAAGTCAAATTTTATTTCAGTAACCATGCAATTAGATGTATTCATAATAGAAAACTAACTGGAGAGATCGTTACAATAATTATATAATGAACCCTCTTCAAACATAGAATGGGTTTCCCCATGACCAAAACATCCTCATTCCCATCAATAGTGTACTCATAAATTAATTCAGAGTCACTGAAGCGTGAACCCTTGCATCAAATAATTCACTTACCCATAACATAACAGAAATTCTCATTACCGCTCAACCAAAGAGACTTGGACCGAAAAACTAGAAATTTAGGGTAAGTACGTAAGCCCGCTTATTTTTTATACATGAATAAATAAGAAAGGATTCAAACAGGGTCCCGAAGATTCTGTATCACATTGTGCTGACCCTCGCCCAACAAAAGGATTCCTCAAAAACTTATTCTATTATAGAATTATCTCATTCCGTTGGATATCTTTGGGTTACTGTTTCCTATTCAGAATAAGTAATGATCAAATTAGGGTATGCATATACTTAACTATACATTCAGTAAATCCTACTCACTACTTACTTGGTAGTTATGAATTGGTGCTTATCTCCACAGTCGAGGAGATTATACTTCAAATGCGGATCCCAAGGAATCATCAGGAGGGAGCTTAACTTCCGTGACAGTTTAATTTTCCAAGGATTTTGATAAAGCTTGCACTGAGAGCATACAAGATTTGCCAAATCGTCGTACAGGTTTCTTCATGGTAGCACGTAGCGCGCTGTTTGCTTAGTGAATATTGTATTCAATACCTTCAAACAGACCGCGAAGAGCTCGTGGCTAAGTAACAGCCAAAGAGGTCGATTGATCATAAGGTTAAGCAACGCGGTCGGTCCGTGAATGGATGACCATCTTGTGATAACGAGTTCCTCCATGTTTCGGAAGGCACGTTAAATTAGTGAGTCCCGGCTGTTATTTGTACATCTTTGGCAGTCGTTACGAGTAGTCAGAAGCTAGAAAGTCTGAGAACCTGTCTTATCATGGGGTATGAGTTTACTCAGGTAACGTTGTTGAGGAGGTCAGACAGGCATTCGCTCCACGTAAAACACTGGTACTCAGCTTAACACTGGAAGCAGACCCCAACACAGCTTGGGTTTAGGCTTGGTAGATGCGCTTTGGCGAATGCGGATGAGCTTAAACAGACGGTATGGTGTAAATAGACATTACGTGTAAATTAGATAGTATAGTATTTCTATAAAAAGAGGGGCTCCATTTATTTAACGTTTCATTATAATCTTTATAAACAGTCGATATTCGTGCAGTTATCGATGTGCATGCAAGTCACGTCACTAGTCGGCGAAAGCTTCAAGTCACGATTGGTTAGCTTACACAAGGATATTATTATTTCTTGCCGTTTCGCCCGCACCGGCAACACATTTTTCAATTTTATATTATAACAACCAACATTGTTGATTTTTATGTGCCTGTGTTATAACTTCACCGAGATTATATGAAGGCTTAATATTGTTATCGGGTATCTCGATCAGATTATTGATAATTGAATTATGATCAGTGGTTTTTCAAATTCTTCTCTAGTTTTGTAGCTTCAGAGAACAGTTTTACCTTCCGACTACTTTTATTTAAATAGTATTTCTTAATCTCTCTTATCTCTTAAGACAAACTTTATTCAACTCCTAGTCATTTCTTAATCTCCAGCTAAGAAGTGTGTACTCCTATCAGCTGACATCGTATAAAAAGGCCTATCTTAAACAATGACCGCCTTAGGGCTCTTACTGAAGTCATTTGATGCCGTAACATGTTGTACTCAAAGGCCTTTGACATGGAACAGGTTTATAAGCTCAATGCCTACCTGTTCTACACAATAGTCCATTGCTCTTAGCGTGCACATATTGGAAACGATCAGCTGGTACAGCCTATTATTACTGCGTTTGTTTCTTTTTGGTCCTTAGAGCCTTTGGTCTTTTCTGTGGTCTGGTTTGTTGGATGGAATTCTGTCACATCTGTCTTAAAACGATTAGTTCTATAAGGAGCGTTCAAGGAGAGTAATAATTTGACATCTGTCTTACGTCAAAATCCAAGGTTTTTACTACACAATGCAGTTTTGTATCACATTTCCTATGTTGGTTTTCTAATAATCGTAGTATATCAGGCTTGGCCGCCTGAACTAAAACACAGCAGTCGTTAACATCTTCAAGGCTGTAGATACTATCAGATCGTTTTTCAAGACAGCTTACGTCATAAGGTCCAAAAGAATTACTTCCCTCCGATTAAGTCGAGTAAACAAAAACAATTTGTAACCTTAACATTGCTATTGTTTCAAGACAATACAATTGCGTACACGCATGTAGGCCGAATAGTTTGCCTTAAAAAATACATGCTATCTCGTCCAACTTGATCATACAGCTCTGTTACTAAATAGTGGTCCTTATAAACACTGTAGTCGAGCTTATTTTCCTTTGTTTTTTAGTTAAATAGATTTGATAATAAGTTTGTATTTATTAATACAATTTGATTCGCTTTCAATCTAAAGTAAAAATCTAAATAGCGTAATAAATACGTTTATTGTATGTTTATTGAATATTTGTTATTTAGAGAAGTATGCCTATGATTTACGATTAACCTTATGTTATCTTCTGAGCACTTTGTATAGTTTGGGCTCCACAGAATTACGAATGATATCGCGAAGTACATCAGAATTGTTCGGAGACATTTATTGTATTATAGGTAACAGAGTGCAGACTGCTTAAATAAATAATATTGTAACCCTGTGATTGTCGAAGGGTTAATGGTAGGCGGGATTCACAATTGTTTATAAGCGAGGTTCTCGATGGTTTTAAGATAAAGTGGAAAAGTAGAATTATGGGACTGCTTGCTGACTTTGAACTTTAACCCAAAGCTGAACAGGGCCTACAACCAAGAGCTGATTTTCGTCTTCAGGCAAAGTAATTAAAATCCCATAACTAACTTACTACCAAAATTACTACAATACGATCAGATAGCGTGGTGGTTAGTGAACCTGCCTGCCACGCTATAGGTCGCGGGTTCTATTCCCGCATAAATCAAACATTTGTGTGCATGAACATGAGTGTTTGACTTAGTCTGGGTGTTTCTATGTATAATATGTATGTATTTACAAAAAGAAAAGTATATAAGTATGTTTATCAGTTGTCTAGTACCCATAGTACAAGCTCTGCTTAGTTTGGGACTAGATGACGTTGTGTGAATGTGTGAGGGATATTATTATATATATTATTATAATATTTCTGCAAGCCTTTTAAAACTGCAGTGCAATTGATCACTGTCACCAAGTCTGCGACAACAGGAGCTTCGCACAACACCCTCCTCGTCGTCACTTACGACAAACATTTTCCTTAATTTCAAAATTGGGAACAAAAACTTATTCATCATGAGTAGACGAGAGGAGTTGGGAAATGTTACTAGTTAAGTGAACGACAAACACACAGGCAGACAGACATGATGAATGGCTCGCGAGATAGATAGGGTTAGGTGAAATACCGGCTCTTTTGGACCACCGAATAAATGGACTTAGGACTAGCTCAGTTTTTTTAAAAAAGGTTTGCTTTTCGGTTATGATAAGAGCCTAATTTGAATATTGTATTAGATCATGTTGCTGTATTAAATAACAGGATAAGGGATAAATGTTACAGGCATTGATTTTTGAACAGCAGTTGTGTATAGTATGTCTAAAAATCGTTACTGTTTTGTTTTTTATTTTATTTTTCTACCCACAAATTGATTGTTATTTTAGAAATGTCTACTTTTTTGTATACATAACTTTCAACATCTTCTTAACGACTTTGACAACATTTTATTATTATAATGTTCTCATGTAAGTGAATTTGTATTCTTATGAGAATAAAGTTTCTTAAATCCGAAAAATACAAAATGCATGTTTTTTTTTTCGACTTTTCGACTTTTTCAAATAACCGCTGAACTGAGATATTGACAAATTGTGGAATATAATTTTGAAATAGTAATTGACTAGTGAAAGTGCATAGAGATTAAGAACCTATACAGAAGTTTACGGCCAGTTCCACAGGTTACGGATAGCCACTATCTAACAGATAAATTAAAAAATGGAACAGAATTTTTATGAAATTATCTGCCAGATAAACTATCTGGAACTTATCAGCAACCTGTGAAACTGGCCCTTATTTTCATTTATGATCTTGACTGAAGATAAGGGATGATGTCGTCAAAGGTTGATCACGTCTGTCTAGACGCCCTATTCACTCTTCTAAACGACGTTTATTAATTTGCCTAACTCCAAACTTGCCCCAGTCTTCCATCAGATATAATCTATCAGAAAATCTCGCACAATCCTCGGAGATTAAATGTTGGTAACGTATTTATTATCCTCGCATTGAGCCCAACAATAGCTCGTTTGTTCACGAGCTGTTTGGAAGAGGTCAGACGTATGCTTTGTACAGCATGTCGATCAAATGTGCTCTATCACTAGTTTGCTTGCTTAAATACCTATTTAGAATGGTGTGTGAGAATGTGTCTGTTTATTGTGATAGATAAGAGATCTATTTTGTCCTATTTAGTTTTGTAATGTCAGAATTAAATTGGTAGGTATCCTTTTCTATTTATCTAAAGGTTTATGTACACAGTATATGAGATAAGAAGAAAAATAGAAAAAATAAAGTACAAAGGCATTGCTTATTTCTTAAGAAATCTTTTTCAGCATACCCCCTTTTTTGTGCCACAAAGATTATTTTCTTTCCGGTTCATTCCAGTGCTAAAATAAGTACTTTCCATGCTCGAGAAAATCTCATGTGTTAATTACGGTACAGTATTCCAAAGGCCAAAGATTTTTTTCAAATAGATCCATTCATTTTCGAGTTTATCAACATAGAAAATACATACATACAAAACTTCCTTAACAACGACATTGTAGATTATTTTTTGCATTTTTCTAGAGGACAAATATTTACCCTTTAATACTGGAACAATAAAACCTACTGACTGACATACTAATTAGTTATATAACTTTATTTCCGGCGACTGTCTTCATCATTCCATTCAACTTCAAAGAGACTATAGTGCTTGAATATGAACATTCTGTTCCTATACATCGTCAGCAACATATCGTTCCGCACAGCTGGTCAAAGAGTACCGAAGGACCAGATTATAGTAGTTATGGCCGATGACTCGCTGTCCTATCATTACGCACTTACTGGGTACTCGTTATTAGAAGTCTAGATTAAAAGGACAAGCTTTCTTTATGTCGTAGAGAATAATTTAATAAAAGAACCAATACTTAGGAGGGGGTCAATCAGTAGGTAGTCTTTAAAAGTCCTTTAATATCTAACATCTACTTTAAATAGACGAGAAATTTCATGTCGTCGAAATATTATTTAGATAGCTTGCAGCGTAATAAAGTTGCCTAATATTTACTGCTTTTTTATGTTGTTAATCTATAGGTCAACATATCTTCTGTGTTTTTTTCATATATTTAAGTTTATTTTTTAGAAAAAAATATATTTTCAGACACTTTCCTGTAATCATAATTTTCTATCAGTTAATTTCAACGGTCACTTACCTATTCGAGCAATTTTTATTATGCACATTAATATAACAGGATAATAATAATAACCTCTATAAGTTCCCTAAATTGCTTAATATAACACACGAGAGTTCATCAATCACCTTCGACCTTCATTCTGTTCGCCATTAAAATATATTACCGATTCTTCGCCTGATGAGCAGGGATTTGCTTCGAAAAGTCGGTAGCCTATAATCTGCTAAAGAGCTAACATTTTAATAAAATGGTTCCGTTTATAGTTCACGTTTTCTATTTTGTTTTTACAATATTTTTTTTGTTATCACCATCCCTGCCTTCAAGCATTTCTTTTATTTCATAAGTCATACATACGTTTTACATATATTAATGTTATTTAACTAGCATTTACCAACGGTTTCACCCGTGTTACTTCACTTACTCAAGCACTTGTATAATATAAGTAGTTTATAGCATCCTCGATAAATGGGCTATCTAACACTGTAATATTTTTTCTAATCGGTCCAGTAGTTCCTGAGATAAACGCGTTCAAGCATCAAAACTCTTCGGCTTTATACTAAGTACCTAAGTTGCTTTTTTCGATGCATTTGCAATAAAACAATTGAAAAACATTTCCAATAACTTACACAAATCTCCTTAATAAAACCCATCCCGTCACGCTGTCGTACCGTCGGCTTCAAACCCGACATTGTATTTTATAGTCATTTTTCTTAGTCGACAAGTAATAAATCAATCGTTGGTTACATTACTGCGATCGAGTGATTCCATTACAGTTTTTTGCATAACGATTATTATTATTTTATTGTAGTTGTTTCGCATCCCTAGCGTTGCTTTTAACGAATCATAAATCAAAGGCTGATGCAGTATTTATTGGTAGCTTTTTGGGCTCGGTTGTTATTGGATAATGTTATTGAATTTGGAAATGGATTAGGAAATACGCGTGTATTTTGGTAAATTGAAAGCGTCGATTCCTATGTGATAACCATTGGTTTTATCTCAGAGTTCTATATTGTCTAAAGATTATACAGGTATATTTTTGACAATAATCCTTGCTAATATTATAAATACGAAAGTAATCCTGTCTGGTTTTCGCGCTTTCAGACCACAATTACTGAACCAAGTTCAACAAAACTTGGTTCACTGATAGTCTAGAGCCTGAGAAAGGATAAAGGTCACTTTTTATCCGAATGCAAGAAGTAGTTGCCTTAGGACGCGAGTGCAACCACGGATACAGCTAGTATGCCTACAAAAATATTTTTGTGAAAGTGATCTTGCTGTATGAAGCCTACAATTTATTATGACAGGCTAGTCAAATAAAAAAAAAATGGTATGTGAATATTGTAATTATAATTTGTAAATAATAATATGTATAACGAAGAAATAACGCAAATATATATAAAACGCACATATGACATGTCTTAATCAGTGTACTTACCATTATCTCGGCAATCAGTTGGTGAAGAAAGCTGATACCCACAAGATCATTGCCAGACACATCTGCAATCAAATGAAAGTATATGTTGTTATGGCAAATTGTCGGTTGGTATTGCAAACAGATCTCATAGCAGGAATTACTCGGTTTTAATAAGTGCTCTTTATCGTGATAGGAGTAGAAAGTTTTGGATATTTTTTTCAGAATATTCGAGAGCTTGGCATGATTTTTTTAAGTAGCAACTCAAAAAGTGAGATACTTGTGACTTTGGGTAAAAAGTATTATGTATTTTAATTTGGACCTCAATCTAAATTATAGGTACCTAATTATGTGAATGGATTTTAGCTCATTTCGATCAGCCGTTAAAGAGTGGTTGATAAACGGACATACAAACACACTTTTACATGCAATATTAGTAGGATGGACAAGAAAAAATACTAATTTTTATTAACCCTAACTAAAAATACAAAATTTCATATATTTTTCAGCTTGACTTAACCAAAAACATCAATTTGTACAGATGTCAGCACATCAAGCTACCAAATTGTCAAATTTTCCCCATCTACTTAGAACCGTAATGCTACAGCGATAAAGTTGAAAAACTAATCTTAAGAAAACTTTACAGATTGTAGTAGCTTCATATGCTGGCGTCTATACAGTTCAAAGCCACATATAACATACACTCCCACAGATTGGAGTCGTGACAACTACCAAACTTATTACAAATGCACACTACATACTTGAAGTACCTTAAAAAACCCCTTAAAATTCCCCACGAACCGAAGATCTCCATCAAACGTTTGTGCAGTAATAAGCGCGCACGTTTCATGGCAACATAAAACTCTGATGACAATTTACGTGTCACACCCCGCCATGCTTTTAGCGTCTTGTAAAAATTTATGGTCTATCGAGTTATGAGGTCACTGTATGGTCCTGATTGCTTCCATTTTGTTCAAGGAGCTCTTGGTTGTGGATACGAAGTATTTTGTTTGTTAGAAAGTGGGTGCATCGTTGACTGTATTTCTCTTTTAATTTCTTAGTAGTCTTGTTCTTCACTACTGAAAGGTATGTCCTTAAAGAAAGTCCTTCGTCTATCTTGAAATTTGTCTCCATTTCGTTCGATGCTCGGCTGTCCGGAGAGCAGTTGTATAAATCTTTTGTGGATGGCAACTTGCTGACAATTACGGCTAGATGATCATCCACGGGTCCCTTTCCTTGGACCTTGCTCGTCTCGATTCATGTGTCTAGGTCTTCTGGTTGACACTCTCAAGAACACACTGGAAAGTATGTTCTTGAGAGTCTAGTCTTCATAAAGAGCCGATTCATTGCATGCATGGAGCATTTTTCTAAATGATGCTTCCTCTCTCTGTCGTTCAAACAATTTATTTGATTTCTTATCCAATAGTTTAGAATCTTAGCTGCCATGTATCGACTGTGACTTTTAAGAGCGTATATTTAAAATATTTACGAGTTCAGTACATTCTTTAAAGTTTACGCTTGTGCATTTCTAGGTCCAGCACTAGGTCTGAATATTAATGGGATTAGGGAAATAAGAAAATATATGTGTAACAGCTTACTGCGAGTATAGTAATAGTGCTAGAATTTACTGTTATTAGAGTTTCGTAGTAAACAAAATTACCGATAACTTTTCCAATATGCCAATTATTATGGATTTTATTACTTCTTGCGATAGTTTGGAGTGAAAAGGTGTACATTTTGAAATTGTTGATACACTTTTCAATATGAAAATTATCTATATTTTACTTTCTAAAACTGACTTGACACAAATTATTGTGTACTCGTTATTTTACGCTAGTCATTTGTTTAGCAGCTGTATAATACGGGAAACCAATGAAAAAGCCATATATTTACACAAAACATACTATTACAAGAAGGCTATTCATGAGGGTCCCAAGAAACCTTTTTTTATAGATAAATAAGAAAAAATATATCCAATAATCCTCATTCCTATGGCTGGTTTTTATTTCACCCAACGATTAAGCATTGCCATTCAACGTGGCATTGTGGCCAGTCCGTTGGGTACACTGCCGGGTGGCAGCGATGAGGATGAGCTTTTTGACGCTCTTTATTAGAATTAAAATTGTTTATGTAAATCCAATAACTATCAGTTGTTGCTAAATCCCCCACATCATATATAGAGCTGTTGGGCCATAAAGAGTGCATCACCTTTCGTAAGACACATATACGGCAGAACTCCCATAACGTACCAAACAAAATTACACTTGCGTTCGAAATAACTCAGCAATGATATAGCGCCTTTTAAGGTCGTTGATGGTGTGTTACTGGCGTGCACTGTAATTCTATGTGAAAGTGGTGTACACTTTAATTTGATCCGCAGTGGATGTGAATTTATGGGCACGTGTGAAAAATAGAAACTGCACTTTAGTTCAGGAGCATGACTTGTTGGCGCGAAGTGGTACTTACGTAAGTGAGCTCCGGGGTGGTGAGCAGAGGTGCTGATTGCTGTATACCTCTGTAGCTTATACATGCCTACCTCAGTTACAATTGTACTGGGTAGGTTTATGAAGGTACAATGAGTTTTATTTGTGAAGAATTGTATCCTTAATTTGTTTAAAATCTGCTTTGACTCAATTGTTAGCGTGCTCATTAAAGTAGCAAAAACACAGCAAAAATTTAGAGTAACTTTTAATACAGAACTAATTTTTCGATCATCATCTGCTTAGTCTTGTCCCAAGCTTCTTTGGGGTTTCATTTTTAACCGAATGCAGCTGAGTACCAGTGTTTTACGTTGAGCGACTACCTGATTCACCAATCCAACCTAGTTACCTGGGCAACCCGACACCCCTTGGTAAGGCTGGTTATCAGACTTTCTGGGTTCGTACTAGCTGTAACGACTGCCAAAGATGTACAAATGACAACCGGGACCCACTAATTTTGCGTGCCTTCCGAAACACTTAGGGACGAGTAATGACAAGTTGGTTACCCATCCAAGGATCGATCACTCGATCAAATTCTAATTCAAAATAATAATAGATAAAGAGAAGAAAGGATTTTTTTATTTTTTACGTAAAAAATGCCTGTCAAAATTTGAAAATTGACATGCTTTCTTTCATAATAATATTCTTGAATTTATGTCAAATATTTCAAAAACTGCATTACAGTCACTTATCTCTTGAGAACTGGCTAGTGGTGTGTGGAAGTTAACAGCTCTTAGTGTAAGTCACCTACATATGAATTGAGACAATACCAGAAGTTCCCAGTTGATGTAGCAAGTTCGGCAATTCAGGTATTGTGTGAAACAACTAGTTACCCGATCCTGTTTAAAGAAGATCCTTTTGATAAATTTTACAACAGTCTTGGGGTGTTATGTAGAAGTTTAGTCAGATATTTTGCAGGTAAGAACTTGCTTATCTAAATGTTATTTAGCTTGGAAAATTAGCTGGTGCCAGGACATTTCCTGTGGTAGTTTTGGTTATTGCTAGATTTGTATGATAAACTGTGTTATAAGCTGGAGCTTTAGGTTTCTGAGTTTCTCCTATTGTGGTGTATTTGGAAATGGGTTTAGAAGTCTTTTGGGAGTAAAGACACCTAACGTATAAGTAAATTCCTGTTCCTATGTACAGACAAATTTTCTCAATCGAAATTGAACCATATGCCACCAGCGATGGAGTTGAAAATCTATTACGGAAATTTGACAGTTGTGGTAGCTTAATGTGCTGGCATCTGTCCGAAGTGAAATAAAAGTAAATGAACTTACCTAACCAGTTCGTGTATGTATTTTTAAACGATAATGTAGTACCAATATTTTTCCTCGGTAAAATTGAATTTATTTACGTAACAGAATCCAAAACAAATATTTTTTGCTCATCTGGAAATATCACTCAAATTGCACGCTATGTAACGTGATCAGCAGCTGTTCATCTGATAATCAATTTATCAACGATTTAGAAAGGTTACATAAATGCTAACCCTGCATGCTTAGTTAGATACTTGATAGCTTTTACCATATCACCTGCCAAAAGGTGACCGACACATTAAGGGCCAGTTTCACAATGTCCTAATAGCCACTATCTACCGAATAAATTCTAAAATGGATCTGAACAGGGTAGTTGACAACTAGTCAAACTCATTACTTTTATTGAACTGTCAAGAACGGTTACTATCTATGCAATTTGTATGACGTCACTATTTTTTGACATTATATTTTACTTAACTTATCAATAAAAAAAATCCAATAGTTTATCCTTCAAAACGATAAATGAAAGTGACATTATTTTGAGATGTTTTAACAAATTAATATTATTACTATTTTTTTTTTTATTAGCCTGTACTGTCCCACCGCTGGGCAAAGGCCTCCCCCATATTATAGGATTTTATTTTTGACTTAGTCAACTACCCAATTTGTATGAAATTGTCTACCAAATAAACTCACTGTAACTTATTCGTAGGTGGTGAAACAGGCCCTAATTCATTTATTCCTAGAATATCGTAACTGGTAAAAGCTCACGGTTTCGCCAAAAGCCCGATAAGGCTGTACATATATGTACATATTATTAGCATTTATGCCATTATCTTTATCGTCCGCACATTGCCATAAAACACCAATTTACTGGGCAAGATATCAGTATCCCGAAATATCGCTTTAACATTTTTAATTTCGTATTTAGTAGAAAACAATGTTCATTTACGATCGCTTGATAAAAGTATAATTTTCATAGTTACCATTACATTACATACTAGACTATAACCATTTCAAAAAATAAGAGAAAGGAAATCATTCCAATGTATACCTACTAAAGAAAATAAGGAAAAAAGTAGGTACAAATGTATTCTAATGTATCCTTTGCCTATAATTTTATTCCCAGTTTCTATCATTCTGTTCTTTGTGGATTTTGAACCTAAAATTATAATTATCAATTTGTGTAGCAATGTATTATTTATTCTGTTGGTCTAATTAATGTAAGACAGTAAGATATAGACTTATCTAGGATTAGTAATATTGTATTATGTAATCATCATCTTCTTCCAGTCTAACCAGATGCTCCTGATTATCAATGTTTTACAGAGTGACCATGACAACTGCCTAGAAGTCATCTCCTTGACCCAGTTGCTTGGCCCATCTGATCACCCTTATGCCCAATTCCTATAAAGAGAAACAATTCGTTTTGCTTACGGATGGTAGTTCTCTGACATAAGTTCTACTACTACTTCTACTAACTACATTTAATAGTTACTGTTCGTATGCAAAACAACTCGTTTGTTGTTGATAGGAACCGAACATTAGTATATTTTGATTAATTCGTGAACACTGAAAACCATTAGCTTTGCAGTAATATTTTAACTCTAGCCTGCACCATTCTATTTTCCATATGCACCATCATCAGGGTTTAGCAACCCTGGGCAAAGCCGCACGTTATAATAGTACATTTAATGCCAGGTGCGGCAGCCCTGGTAGGATTGCCCCGCGGCGTATCGGACGTGCGTGCTCGCTCTGTTGCTCTTTGTTAGCGGTGTGAGTCATAAGCGGGAGCGATTTTTTGATGATGTTCTTAAGAAAGTAAATAAAATAAATGTTTCGTTTTAAATGCTTTTAATTCGGAGGTTTTTTTTACTACAGAATTTTTTAAAATTAGATATTCTTTTAGAAGAATTATTCCTGCAAATTGTTAACTGTAGTTATATAAAACATTTTTCTGGGCATATAATAAAGTGTTTTTTCAATCGGAAGTAATATTTCTCAGTTTGAAATATTCAATAGTTACCCAGCAACCAGTGACAATTTTGACTGTAGTGACGTTCTTCAAATATATTTTTTGCCATTTATTGAATTTTATTCCCTCACATTTCCCGGCTCTTATGATGACACACCACCATAGAAAAATATGTCCACAAGCTTACTCACGGCAATTAAAAAAAAATACCTCCTTCTCATGAATGCCTCACCCTTGAACCCCCTTAATCTCCCCCCTTGTACCACTTACAAGCTTTAACGGGGTTTAATACTAGTACATAGACAAAGTGCCAGAGGTTTATTTCACTAGACTTGGCTTTGCGTCCGGATTGGCGCAGCATAGGTCAATTTATGTCAGTAATTGGTCATATGACTTCGCATAACGTCCACTCTTAGTCCAATTGGGGTTTCATTTTCGAAATTGTGATTGGTTATTTGGTTCGCATTGTGGGTATGGGTTTATCGAAGTCCTAATTTTGAGCTGAAGGTAACTGGATTTGCCAACTAATTACACTATGCCTTTCAGACCTCCTCAACCCAGTTACCTGGGATTCCTCACAAAACCCTTTTGTAAGACTGGTTTTCAAACTTTCTGCCTTCTGAGTACACGTAATGAATTCCAAAGATATACAATTTAAAAGCAGTACCCACCAATTTAACATGCTTTCCGAAACACCGAAGAACTCGTCAACTGCGAGCAACTGCTACCTAGCAACGAGCTCTTGAAGATATAAAAAAAAATAAAAAATATATATTGTGTCTCAAAATTATCACAATACATGTTAAATGAAACATCCCCGTTAAGTTATAGAATATACTTGTGTTGGGGATATCTAGACAAGATAGACAAATCTTCTTTTATTTTAGCTAAAATGGCTCCAACAAATAAATGCCATAACTCTGATCAACATTGGTACTAACCTGGAACCTCATGCTGCTAAAAACAATTAACAACTGAAGTTATTATAATACTTAAAAAGAAATTAACCAAAGTGCTACTTCTACTTACTTAATAAGATAAATACATTGTTTTAATTCTCACCGACATAAAACTGGTGTAACGTGTCGAAAGCAGCTGATTGCAATAAGATTGTACCTTGAACGATGGTAATCGCTAGCAGCAGCTTGTACTAGTGGACAGCGTTTGTAGTATCTATACTCAAGTCAGGAGTTGGGTTTATGTGTAATTTTATCTTTTTGCTAGACTTTTAAAAGAACTTTTATAAGAAAACTTAAATAAACCCTGAGTGCTGTGTTTAATGACGTACAAGCTGTTGTCTGCTTGTACTACTTGCGCGCCGAGGGCATCACTGCCCAATCAGAAATATGAAATAACCTTTACTGCCGCCAAGTTTCATCCAAATCCGTTCCGTAATTTTTGCGTGAAACTAAAACGAGTTTTTATATATCTACACATACAAACTTTTACATTGATAATATTTTTGTACAATAGTGTGGTCTAAGAAGATCAGCAAGCTACGCAGGACATTATTATAGCTCACAAGTATTTGCGCAGACACAAGTGGAGGTGGCGGACGGGAATTTGACACGAGTCCCCGATGCACGGGTTTATCACCCGCCAACTTTCAGACTCCGGTCTGCTAATATGAAAGTTTCTTAAAATAAGGGAATTGAACCCCAGACCTATGATAAGCAATGGTTGTCAGCTGATACACAACTAGAATACTCTTACTCCAAATGTTTGTCCAGATACTTATGATGCTAAAATATAATGTCTTAAAGTGTTAGGGAGGTTCAACATGCAGTCTTTAAAATACTCGTGGTAACATATGCATCTCTAAATATATAATATAAGAACATGATACAATCACCATGTCCTGACCACAATCACATAGTTACAGCAACGATCATAATTTAAGGACTGTCACAGTAGAAGAAAAAGTCACGCCCATCTGTTTGACCAGGTCTCCTGATCCCTAGGCCCGTGTACCCAATCGATCATGCTTCTATTTTGCCAACCTGCCACGCACTACACTCACTACCTATCTTATCTGGACATAACATTAAAACCTCCCAAAGTAAACTCAATGAAGGCTAAAGACTACATAATTTATTCGCCTATCTCAACGTAACATCTTAATCCAGAATATTCCAATGTAAATTTAAGGCAGCCACTTAAAACTATAATGAACTTGTATATAACGAAGTGACCTATATAGAAATGTAGGACTGTCCCTATGGGCATGTGGACTTTCTTTTTTGATGAGATAAGCCGCTGCACATCTGCCTGTGTCACGCGAATGCGGAATGTATTGGTCACTATGTTTTTGCCGCGGGTTTGTCTCACTAAAAACATGTAAACTTTTTATATCCGTGACTTGCTATATCGTCAAATACCTTGTCTGCTCTAAGATTTCAATTTTATACCTCACAATAGGGCCTTGTTTTCACAGACTTGGCCAAATTAGGTAAAATAATATAAGGTACTCTATAGAGTGCCTACCTAGTGTTTGAAAGAAGAGTAGCTAATTTAAGTCCTGATATTGCTATATATCCTGATATATTATAGAGTTTTTTTTTTCAAGGTATGATTTATTTTCGATGGTGAAGACATGCATTATTTAGCTGACTTCATACTTTAAATGATACCAGTACTTCTTTGAATAATCTTACATTTATAAACGTCAAAATTAGTCTTGAATGAAAGTCTAAAAATCTCAGTAGAACCTACTGACAGCTCCTCAATTAATATTCTGTTGAGTTGGCAACTATAAATTATTTCAGAAAACATTGTTAAGCCATACTTCATGTAGAGGATTTATTATTTTACAAAATAAATCACTCCATTTATTTATTATTAGACTAGACATTTTCTAACACGAAGATTGTGTATTTTCTAACTAAAATGATTAAAGACGGCCTCTATATGATTTTGAGACACACAGACAAACATATCTTTATCATACTATTGATATAGATAGATTGAAAGTGAAATTCTTGAGCGTACTCTAGCCAATATTATTGCAACAGCTGATACCAACGAGCAGACGATTATAGACTTTAAATAAGTGCTTTAAGGTTTTATTTCCCTTGCATAAATTTTGTGTAAGGCCTTCAATATATTAAAGGATATTTAATTAAAAAGTACGATCAGAAATATATTAAAAGGATCAATGTTTCAAATTGTGTTTTTGTTTTAATTAAAAAAAAATAGATAGTGATAACTTGCCACCCGTAATGTTAACATTAAAAAAGCTTTGCAAAAAGTAAGCAGATTGTAATTTTAATGATTCGTTTAATTTTTAATGTAGGTTGGCTTCATTTAATTCACCAAGGTATCATTATTATTCATTTTAAAGTTTATGTGGCAATTAAAAATACCAGTAAAATTCGTAACAGAGTAACCGTGGAAGTTAAGTCGTGGTGTTCTAGTGGTTAAATCCACGGCCTCTTAAGTAATAGTGTTCGGGTTCAATTACAAGCAAGTACCAATGTAACAGACTTTCCATGTTATACGTAATTTTCAAGTATATCTTAGACAAAAATGCAATATAATAATATTTGTTTGTAATGTTCTTTCATTTTTATAGATCAATAAAATAATTGTAACACCTCATTATAAAACGTGGTTTTAAAAAGTACCGGCCTTGGTCCAAGGTTTAGTTAGTCGATTAACTCTCTTCAAGATGATAATTAATCCTAGCACCATAGCTGGTACTATTCAGTCCACGTGTAACTTATAACTTGTAAATATTAACAAACACAAGTAACCAATACGATATAATGAACCCAACAGAACCTTATAATCCGCCGCGTACCTAATGACAAAGTAAAACTAAAATTAATCCGAACCCCGATCACTAATGAATGGTACATGGTATCAATCTAAATAAGCGACGAACCATTATACCATTGTTAATGGTGTCTCGTTTGTATGGCTAATTAATGGGCTTTAAATGGTAACCATCAGTTTTGTTGCGTCTTGTAAACTTATTGGGTTGTGGAGTGTACCCACTGGGTTAAAGTGTTAAGATTTATTACCATTTGATGTGTATGCTTTTATTAAATGTTTTATAATATAGTAATATAATAAAGCTGATATTTTGTGTATTTGCAGTACCTAATCTCAAGAACTATTGGTCTGATTTAAAAAAATCTTTCAGTAATAGATAGCTCATTATTGAGGAAGGCTCTTTATATATGGGCTCGTTATCCAGGCGCGCGGAGTAATACCTACGAGAAGTTAGTACTGATATCGGTCACTGATATCGGCCATAGTCTAAGCAGCAAGCTTAGCATGGCGGTTTTATATCTATTCTGTCAAGAAAAGTCAAAGCTCTTTCTGTCAATGTTAACATGTCTTCTGCCCGAGCATGGCGCAACCTGTCAACTTGCAAACTTATTTCGATCGAAGAAAAATAAATTTCTTCAAAAAATGTCAAAGGAAATCTTACGTCAATTTGTCACTTTTCTGTCACTATGCCCATTCTCCGGTAAACAAAACTTGTTTCTACGGTTGCCATGGTAAGCCTGCTGATGATGGTTAGGGCATCAGAGGCTGAAACTAGTATTAAGTTATAATAAAAATAATATTTAAGGTAGTTAAAAGGGCTGGCTTTAAGAATTTAGTGAATAAAAACTTTAGTTTTTCTATTACACTATGTAGATAAGTCGTGAAATATTACGTAATCAACTTTTCTATGGTTAAACTATGTCCAAAGACTGCCGAAAATTGTACATAGTTACTTGGTATTAATATTTTTTCTGTATTATGAATCATTACGGTGTACAGTATATTAGTGTATATTAGTATACAGTATAAGTTAACTGACAGAATATCTTGTCCTGCACTGAAAGAAATCACATTTAAATAACGACGATCAAAATGATACAGTTTAAATTCTCTTCAATAAAACAATCTATAACTTCACAATACCCAGCTGCTACATAGTACCGGAGTCCTTAAAATGAAATATAGCGTACTCAATAAAAGCGGGGCCATGTTCCCGTCAGTGAACAATCGCCTTAAGTCTAAGGCCAATTAATTTAATTGAGGGTGCTCCTATAATAGTTGCAATGCGTATCTGTAGTACAATAGTAGGCTAGACACCTGGATTCTCCTGCAGCGGCATGATTTACAGTCGCGGAGTTTTATACTTGAGCTTCTAGCTGCTTTCTATTTTACCCGTATATAATAATACGATCAAATGAGGAGCTCGTGGCTAAGTAAACACCGCATGGGTCGATCGTAAGGTTAAGCAACGCTTGGCGCGGTCGGTTCGTGGATGGGTGACCATCTTGGGATGACCAGTTCCTCCGTGTTTCGTGTGTCTCGGCTGTTATTTGTACATATTTGACTGTCGTTACGGGTAGTCAGAAGCCAGAAAGTTTAACAACCCGTCTTACTAAGGGATATCGGATTGCCCAGTTCACTTGGAGGTCAGACAGGCAGTCATTCCACGTAAAACACTGGTACTCAGTTGCATCCGGTTAAGACTGGAAGACGACCTCAACATAGCTTGGGAAGAGGCTAGGCAGATGATGCAGATGACGATAATAATGCTATCGAATTGAAAATCGAAAATTCAGAGGTGCAGCATTAAAAACAATGTTGTATTTTTGTATTTGTATTTGGTATTATTAAGCTACAAAATTGTGAATTAATGAAAGTTCCTCAATCATTAAAATAGGTACGCGACTGTACATTGTACTCCAGCTAGTACATAATTTTATGTAAGAATGTTTCTACGACAAATAGTGCTTCGATAGTAATTAATGCTTTATTGTTGTCAGGTGTATGGCATTTAAGTTATTTATTGTATGTGTTTAGTCATACAGAGTTATTACTGTAGATAAAAGTTAGTAACAATTAAACTGAGCTAATAGAATCAATTGTGTTCAGAGAAATTATTCTTCTACAAAATTACAACGTTTGGTGAAGGTGAAATACACTAGAAATGGTATAAGCCGGCAAAATTAAATGACAACAATAAATCAACATTATCCAGCTAAGTTTAATGTAACTTAAAAATGGAAAATGTATTTGATAGAAGAACAAATTGAATATGATCCAAGTCGAGAAGTTTAAATGCCCAAACATGATTTCTGAGCCCCATGAGAAATCAGAAACCCTTATCTTGACAAATCTAACCATCACTAATGCTTGTATTCTATAATAATAGTATCAACAGTCACATTTGGAGACGCAACAGATAAAAAAACAACCCTAAAATGTTAGGTCCGACAATCTTATCTTTGCAGTTGAAGATGAAAGTTTTGTGTACATTATGTTCGTTGTATCCGATTTTTAAGGTGTCATTTTAAGTTGGTGTCATGGACTCGACAGGGCCAAGGATCGAGCAAAAAACGCAGCTATGTTGACTGCTCATTCCAGTCGAGTAGGTTTCAAAAAAATATTATCGAGTTTTGACGTGAAACGAACTTCGTGAATAAATTAAGTTCGGTGTTGTTATTTCGGAATTGTGAAGTGGACAGAACTATGTCTCTTTTTTCTATTTGGTGTTTATTTTTCTTTCTAGCGCAAAATATTGAAGTTTTAATTTACTGTCACTTTATTAAACTGCCTATATGATTTGTATGCCATGTTCATCGAGATTATTCTTCAAAAATTTTCCTATTTTTACAGTTTTCGGTATGGTTTTCTATAGCCAAAATCAACAATATCCAACGAAATCCTAACAGACCAATTCAAAGCCCTTATTTTACTACTTCAATTAGGGCAACATCGACGAACATTAAGCAACCATTACGAATAACCTAACTACTAAGAAATCACAGTACTACCAGCAAATAAGAAAAAAACCTTCTAAGCAAACAGAGCCGCAGTACAGCCTAGTTTCCTGTACATTAAAACAAACATACGCGGTAAAGGTGTAGCTAGTTAAACTCTGCGACAATTATTCACAAAACGCGTCCGCGGTGACACGCGCACTCTGGCCCGATACGATCAACTTGTAGACGCGACACTGCTTTGTGCGCTGGGAGTACAATGCATAGTTGGTGTTTTAATTTTTTATTTTACTTAACTTGGTGAATGAGTTATAATATGTACCTAAAGAAAATCTGGGTCAGCCTCTAAAGGATGATGCATATATTTATATTTAAATTTGTCGTGTCGGATTGCCGTCCCATCGGATTATGAGAGTGATATTGACTATGACAGAAATGCTGGCGAAATCTAGTGAATAGGGAGTGCACCTGTGTCTGCGCGAATGTTTGTGAACTATAATATGTCCTGCGCAGCTGACTGATCTCCATGAAAGAGAACGGCCGCCGTAGCCGACAATCGGCCTGGATGCCATCATTCACTAGATTTCGCCAGCATTTTCAAACGTGTTTATTTAATGATAATTGCGTTAAAAAATATACAAATAATATCTTTGATATTATAATTTATTGCAACCCAAATCTTCCAACTATTAATTTCTAACCTTGACACTAACGCACAAAAAATACACATTCAAACGAATGTCCCATCTGTAAAGTTAACAAAGTTATTCTGTGCACAACCCCTTGCCTCGTAAATATCTGAGTGATTTGCATAAGAAACGGCGGCAGTCACACTCTTGGCTGCTGAATAAATTAGTTACTTTTCACTGCTTTTTTATCAAGAAACTTTTTTTTTATTATATCGTACTTTTATGGCGTGTTACGCTTTAATATTTCTATAGCAATTTGGTGGAGAATAAAGGAGAGGCTTGGGACGGGAGGGATGAATTGCTGGTTTTAAATAATTGAAATGAATATGAAATTGTAGCAGCATTATTAAACCCGGTACCTGTGCTTAATTAGATATAATAATCAGAATTTTTGTTAGTCGGTAAGATGGCACTTGTATAGAGCACCAGCACATCAAGCTACTACAATCTGTCAATCTGTCAAATTACCTTAACAAATTTTTATTTTTACCTTCTGAAGCATTCATGGTTCAAAGTTGGACGAGAAAATTTGTCAGTTTCGGGTAGCTTGATGTGCAGGCGTCTGTACGATTTTTGTGCTCTAAAACTAGCAGAATCTGAAGACATATTTAGATCACAATGTTGTTTATGTTATAAGGAACTGTCACGTTTTTTTTAAAAACAAGTTTTAGTTTAGTATCACGCACAGCGGCTATGCCTTAAACGTTGTTATGAAAAAAACTAATTGAAAACGCCTACACATTTCCACGGCAATACAAGGACGAATGACACTCCATTTCTTAATCTATCAATCAGCTGTCAATACACAGACTTCTTAAAAAACTAAATCGTGAACATGTAATTAGGTTTTTAGGAACTCTTTTTAAATAGGTATCGAAAAAATATTTTATTGATATGCAACAAAATTTGGGTCATTATCTTATTTTTCATAGCTAAAGAAGAAGAAGCTAAGAAATCCTTAACACATTCTAAAAACATACGCCACCACATCAAGCTACCTGTCAAATTTCCCTAACAGATTTTCAATCTTATCACAATACCTCTAAAATATTAATATTTGATTGATAAACTTTGATAGATTCGGGTAGGTTGACCTGCTGGCTTCTGTGGTGTGCTGAATTTACTTAAAAGAGGGCACGATTTCAAAACAAAGATTTCATTAGAATATAAGATCACAAATGCATTATCTATCCTAAACAAAACATAGTATCACAGTCAAAAAAATTTACGAATTCAGAAAACAAACTAACAAATTGCCTGAAAAGAAAATGAAATAATCGCTGATTGGAGAACATACGTGTATCGTTAGCCTTATGTTGGTAACGCAGGGGACAGGAACACCGGAATACTAAGTTATAGTAACTAACTAACAACCTAAACCGATTTGTCTATTGCAGCAAATTTTTTCACAGGCATTGATTGTCTTTCAAACCAATTTCCACACTCAGTATTGGTGAAATTCAAACGAAAACACTCAAAATAAAGCTCAATAATTTTCCTTTGAAGTTTATTATGAAAGTCTCTGCCTCATCTGGTCTAATCATTTCAATTAGACCAACCGAAGTTGCAGAGACAATTCGAATGATGACTCATCTCAAATCTGCCTAGCCTTTTCCCAAGCTATGTTGGGGTCGGCTTCTAGTCTTAACCGAATGCAGCCGAGTATCAGTTGTCAGTGGAGCGACTGCCTGTCTGACCTACTCAAGCCAGCTACCTGGGCAACCCTATACCTCTTGGCAAGACTAGTGGTTAAACTTTCTGGCTTCTGACTACTCGTAACGACTGCCAAAGCTGTACAAATGTCAGCCGGGACCCACCAATTTAACGTGCCTTCCAAAACACGGAGGAACTCGTCTTGACAAGATGGTCACCCACTGCGCCAAGCCTTGCTTAACCTTATGATCGATCGAGTCGTGCGGTTGTTGCTTAGCCACGAGCTCCTCTGAATAATGACTCATCTGACATATATTAAAATTCAAAACGTGATAACCACAAAAAGACTCGCATAATAAAGCCTGAGAGACCTCAATGCTATCTACAAACGCTCGTATAACAAAATTACACTGAAGACATAACTTTCCACCTTCGTAAACAAAAAGTCTAATCATAAACAAACAAAGGCTTTCCATGGCGGTGTACAATTGTCACGTTAATGACGTCACACGATGATGGCCGCCATCATTGTTCCCATGCTCGTAATAGGCCGTGTAAACATTCTCCCATAATGTTGGCCACGGGGATGTGAAGTATGGAAGAATAACAACATGGATTGTAAGCGCACTGGATACGAAAGTGTTAGAAAGTCACAAGTCATACCAAATAAATAGGTACCTAATTTATTTATGTTTCTGATTTATCTATGATCGTATGTATTTGGTTTATGTCATTATGTTTTCTGTGTTTCTGTCCTTGTTTCGCCATTTATAAAATTAAGTAGTTTTATTAGAAAGCTTTCTTTTTTAAATTAAATTGCTCTTGAGTTTTTTACTGAATTTAGACTTTTTTATTTTTTTTACTATTCATGAAATATTGTCCTATTTATACACAAAAGTACAGATTTTACAGTTTAGCTTATTTTATATCTCTTTACAGGTAAATCAAAGGCATACAGCAATAGAAACCACGAAGAAACTACTTCCTTTACTCAGACGGGAACAAAAAGTATCTTATGTTCGCTTCTTGGTTCTAAGCTAATTTCCAAAAAGGGAGGAACCTTGAAGACGTTTTGAGCCAAATCGGGTAAGCCATTCCTGAATGATGAATAGTGTAGTTAAAACGATTTCTTCTAAAAACATGGATCAGCCAAATTATGGTAAAATACTCAGCACATCAGGGCTAAATAATGAATCCTTATCCTAACAGCAACAATTCCGTGTAGCAAGTCCGCGCGCCGCCAGCACGCATGCTAAGTGATGGCATCTACTTTTTTACGTTTTTTTATCTAAATTAAAAATCAGCGCCGCCCCCCTTCCCCTCCTCTTCCGCAGGGGTCTAAGGTTAAGCAGTAAACAGTTTTTGTTTGGCCTATCACAGGTAATAGGATCGAATGTAGGCTATTATCGTAAATAGACGATGCTAGGTGGTCCGATTTGTGATAGTGTGGACATTGTTATGAAAATTGCGGAGTTTTATTCGGATATGGAACTCAAATAATGTACCTGAACGATAGACAAATGGTAGGACTCTTAACTAGACTTATACAGTTTCATATCGTGAAGTTATTTGGTTCTTTAGAACAGATGTTTTGGATGTGCTCAGAAGTATAAAGATTGGTAGCTTTTGGCTGAAATTTAAATATTGCACTTGTGATTATAAGAATAGGTATCAATCAGAAGAAACAAAATAAAAATTATACCATTAGACTTCTCGATGAAGTCGATACTACTTGAAAAACGAATCACAGTATTTTATATCAGTCAATTTCCAAAAATAATTTCTCGTACCTACCGACATTTTAATAACCACTTACTGCAATAACACTCATCTCCAACAATACTTCAGTTAATAATTCTCAAACTATTACTTAAGTTACATCACTTAAACTGGCAATAAAGATAACTGCTGAACACGATAGTAATAAAAAGCTAACAAAATGACTCACGGCACGTAACACCTTACGGTGCGCATACGCGTCTGCTATGACTCATGAGCGCGCTAGCCGCTGGCGCATTTACATCGACTGCTTCTCTAGTTTCAGTTGTTTTTTTAATCTATGCTAACATGACTAAACACATTTTCATTTTGTTTTTACTTCTACAAATCTTCAAGTTAGGTATTATTTTTGTTTTTATATTTTGTCCGTATCCCGAGATAACTATGTTTACACCGTAAATGTTGTTCTGATGTATGAAAATTATCGATTTTTTTATAAAGTTTTATTTTGGATGCTTGATTTCAGATGCACTAATCTGTAACTTACATAATATCTATACATATAATAAATCTGTAGAAAAGTCATTTTTGTACATTGAAGCAATTGAAAAAAAAAATAGCCAGGGTGTTAAAGAATAACTAACAGAACCCATTTTCATAATTTTTGAAATTTTTGTCTGTTTGTCTGTTTGTCTGTTTATATGTTTGTTTGTGCGCGCATAACGTAAAATCTACGAATTCAATGCAGACAATGTTTATATGCAAAAATTATACGCAACTTGAGGTAAAACTTAGTTTTTGTTTCATTAAAATCGGTTCACTCTATCAAAAGATATGAATAATTTAGTGTGTTCGAGAAGTAAAATATTACAACACGCAATTCAGTATAGTACTTACAACGTTCAACATCTGATAGATGGCATCGTGCAAATGATTTTTGTTGTATAGGTGTTAGGTCGGGGCAACATAATAGGCTATAAATTATCTTGGAAACTTGAACAGCTGATGCAGAACAGCAACAGACCAGCTAAACTATAAGAGATAGAGAAATGCTGTCATAGCAAAAACTGTTCCACGTGATGAGCATTTTCTTTTGCGAGATAAAATTTGAAGATCTGGAACAGCTGTTTTGGACCTCCTAGAGCCCAGCTACACCATTACACATATAGAAATGGCGTCTTAGCAAAAGTTGTTCAGCCTGATAGGCACTCGCTGTTGACGTATAAAAATTGAAGATCTAGAACACCTTCTATGGAACTCTAAGAGCCCAGCTACACCATCAAATATATAGGACTGACGTCTTAGAAAAGTTGTTCGGTCTGATAGGCATTTACGGTTGACTTATAAAAATCTAAGATCAGACACATTTGATGTGATGAACCTCCCTTTTTTGAAGTCGGTTAAAAACAACAAGCTGAAAGTACCTCAGCGCGGTGAAAGCTGTAACAGTTTAGGATTGCTTTTCGTATAGACGCCAGCACATCAAGTTACCCGAAACTGTAAATATTTTCCAATCAATTTTGAACCATATGCTTCAGCGATAAAGTTGAAATTATTTTAAGGAAATTTAACAGATTGGAAATTTTGACAAATTTGGTAGCTTAATGTGCTGCATCATTGAAGATTCCGGCCAAAACTCCCATTTTTTTTATTTTATCGCATTAATATTCCTTCGCATATTCGTTTGTTTTTAAGTAGTTTTAGTTTCAGTTTTTAATTTTTTTTTCCATTTATCTCCGCGACACGGCAGCCTACCAGGTAGTGCAATAGAGCAGAGATTTCGATTTTTAAGGATCAAGTATCTTCACAACAAAACTATAGGTAACTATGCTTACAAAAAGTTAAATTGTTTCCATTGTCCAAAGAAGCTAAGATTCATCGGATCATAAGATCCCTAGAATCCAACGAAGAGCTAATCTAAGTGTGGAGAGGCTTGATGTTGTTCGAGGACATAAGGCTGCAACTCGTACCGTTGAAACCTTTTCGGATCGAGAATTACGCCTGCGTGTTCAGCGTATTTACGCTTCCACATCCAGTTCTCTATATAGAGACCAAAGAAGGTTACTTCTCAGCGTATTCGTACTTCTACTAACGCTTTTGAAACCAGTAATTAATCTAATGTACGACTCATTTTCTATCGAGATTATCATACATTGTTCAGAATGATGGCATCCAGGCCGATTGTCGGCTACGGCGGCCGTTTTCTTTTATGGAGATCGACCAGCTGCGCAGGATATTTATTATAGTGCTCAAGCATTAAACATAGTCCGATGGGACGGCAATCCGACATGACCGGAGAGAGATCAGGCGCAGGACTGAAATTTACGTGCTCTCCGATTCACGGGTGCTTCCAGACTCCAGGCTGCTTTATGAAAGTTTCTCAAAACTCACAAAGCGATTTTGACCCGGGAATCGAACCTGAAACCCCATGCACAGCAGTCGCGCCTTGCGACTACGATCTATAGATCAACGAGGCTGTTCAGAATAAGCACACAACGAAATATTCATAAGCAGTTAGAAAGTGGAAGAGACGTATAAAATTGAAGATCAGGAACAACTGTTATGGTATTCCAAGCGCCCAGCTACACTGTTAACTATTAGGATTGACGTTAACAAAATGTTCAATTTGAGGCATTCCAAAAAGAAATCGTCTCGCGCATCCTGTTGTTTTCCCGTCCCCGGACTCATAGAATTCGATATCAGACGTTTCAAATCTTCGATTTTGACGACCCTGTAGTCACTGGCATAAGGGACTGGATCCGCGTACGAAGTCGCGGGTAGAAGCTAGTCCTAAATAAGGACATGCAAAAATTGTTTGAAATAATCAACTTTAATTGCAATTTCATTATATTATAAGCTATATACTAAGTGTTAAGTTACACCAAATATCATACAGCACCTACTTTTTGTCACTACATAATTGTGCATATATTTGACAATCGTTCCTTTAGTCCGATTATTCGTTTTTTTTTTAACAACCCTAACCAACTAAGTATGGTAAGCCTTTTTGGATTTAAATCAAATTAAGCCTTATTTGAAAATGAACCCATTATCATTAGACTTTTCATCGCCCCACTGCTGGGGACATTCCTCCTCTCACACAGAGAAGGATTGAGTGCTAATCACCAAGCTCGAGATGTATTCCTTCATCGTCAATCAATCATTATTTATTGTCCAAGATATACTTAAAAAGGACATATGTATAACTTAGAAAAGTTACATTGGTACTTGCCTGACCTGGAACTGAACTCGCACACTCGTACTTGAGCGGCTGGTGCTTCAACCACCAGGCTACAATGACAGAAAATGTACCCAGCAATGTATTATGAACATACAAAACCCACCGTTGGCGATAAGCTGAGCTCGTTTGTATTGGAACTGGGTGAAAGTCAAACTGCCGTCCGCTGGTGACTCACCCGACCAACCAACGTGATGGACTATCGTACTGACGTATCAAATTCAATGTTTAGTCAACAATTTATCCATTGTAGTATATATAAGTTATTGTGACTCGCAGAGACTAATAAAATGAAGATGTACCTTGTAATGAAGTCGAATTCACAGTCTTTCTTTCTTTCTTTCAGTTATAAGTTGTAAACAATGATTTCTTAAAAATTGGTTAATTAATAGCCAAGAATTCACAATAAAACTTTATCGTTATAGTTTTTCTCAACATCAACTGAAATTACAGAGTTAAGGAATTAATAATTTTGCATTATGGATGGTCAAAGTGTTTAATCAATTTTTGAAGGTAAACAAAACTTTTTTTGGTAGAAAAAATTCAAATAACCCGCTGAGGGTGCAGCTGGAGGCAGTGTCAGATTCTTACTGACTAAAACCCACTATGTTCCCTCAGGAGGTCTTTAGTGCCAGGGCCACGGTAATTCTTGAACTTGAACAACCCGCAGCCCCGGCAGTAGGTAAACAAACTCAAACTTTAAAAAATACCTCGTTCACTCAGTGAATTGGAACGTCTTATAACTTTGTGTGAAATATAGTGCCACCACTTTGCTCCAGGCTTCATTTTCTCACAGCTAGCAGGGTTCCCATATTCAGCAAAACCCTTTAAACAGCTAGTAAACACATGAAATAAGTATGTTTCGTACACCGGGGGATCTTTATCAAGTGCGGAGCGATCTCAATTAGCCTCCAGCGGGAACTTGTCGCTACTAATGCGTCCGTTACTGTTAAGGCGTTTCAGGTAAGACGATCATCGTTGCGATGAAGTAGGACAAATAAAATGCAGACTATTATTGGTAATCCAGAAAGGTTATGGAGATTGTAGGGAGAATTTTAAAGGATTTAGCTACGCGTCTTAGTGATCAAATTTTTACATTAGTTCTACATAAATTTACTACTTGAACGAGGTAATCCGCTGTGAGTTCTTCCAAAAGAGGCACCGAGACCTAGAAAGGGATGACGGATTCTAGGCCAGAGATGGAGAAATATCTAAATAAAAAGTGTGACACGTCTGAGCATATTCATGATTCCACACAGACGTCTGACGAATACGAGAACAGCCGTCGTCATTTACGTTGTCTTAAAAAAAAAAAAACATTTTATATATTTTTTTTTAATAGCGTAGATCAATATTGTACCCGTCTATCTGTTAATATACTATTTAAAACAAAAATCAGAGGTATCATCTTTTCTCTTGATTTTCATACTTTTAGTAGGCAAGAGAAAGTCGCAACGACACTGAGACCGTCTGTGAACCCTTTAACTCACCAGTACGGAGGAGTAATGTGTCGATTTATATGATTTATATCCTTCTGTAAGCACATATGTTTGATCGCTACGAGTTGATTAAATTATGAAAAAAACATCGTGTTACCGTCGACTCGTAAACGCGGTTTCTTGAGATAAATTATGTATGTGTGTGTATTTGTATTAGTTTTTTTGTGAGTATGTGTGTTGAGCTGTAGGAATATTGATCTCGAAGTGGAAATGTGTTTCGTGAGATACCATAGGGATTTTGTTTTATATTAAGTATGTCAGTTATGTATTTTAAGACTGTCATTTAACATCCTTGGCAGTCGTTACGGGTAGTCAGAAGCCAGAAGTCTGACACCAGTCTAACCAAGGGGTATTGGGTTGCCCGGGTAACTGGGTTGAGGAGGTCAGATAGGCAGTCGCTCCTTGTAAAACACTAATACTCAGCTGAATCCGGTTAGACTGGAAGCCGACCCCAACATAGTTGGGAAAAGGCTCGGGAGATGAGTTATGTATTTTAAGACCTTAGTAGGATAGTTTAATTGTCAAGTAGAGATAAATACAGTTTCCTAATGTATCAAATATTAAAAAAAAGCTGAATATGTTACTTAAATAATGTTTTTTCCATGTCAATTTTAATTTAAGTGGTCAATTGTTAGACAAATCTTATTCCTTACATAATAAATTCATATTCCCTTCAGTTTACAGCCTGGTTAGATGGATAAGCATAATGCTCGTACATATAATCTAAATTCCCATTCGCTGACTATTCGTAACGTAGATAGTGTGTGCACTCGCTTAATCATAGCTCAGTTGGCAACACAAAAACAATACGATTGCGTAAATAGGGCAGTGCCGAACATAAAAGGTGATCGATTTCCAACGCTCGATGACTCACTAGTGTTGTGATTATTGGACTCCATCGGCATCCGAATAATCGACTACTCGGAAAGCGATCAAAAAATAAAAATGTATCTGTATAAACTGACTCATTATATGAAAAAGGATTATTTTAGAAAGAATAAAAAGGTTTATTATAACGAGGTGGGTGACCGCAAGTGACTAAGATTAAATTGTTTTTTCTTTATATGGTAACCAGATACTTTGAATATTTTAAGAGTGAATTACAGATTAATATCCTTACGTACACATAATTATCTCACGATAAAAGTACAGTTATTGGCTGCTTCGCACTTTTATAAAACGAATGTTGTCAAAAGGCTACTTATTTAGCATTTAGAATAATTGTTGATTACTTTTCATTTTTATCGTTATAACTGTTTAAAAAATGTTCTGCTAAAGTTTCTAGAATTATAGAAAAAGTGCTCATACACAACTTTCTCTTGTATTAAAGTCATTATGCTAAGTTGTTTACTGAAAGTGGGCTAATTAAATTATTTACGTCAGAAAATACAAAAGGACGTCAACCCTAAAAACACCATTTCACCACTTTCTAGTGCTACTAACTTCTTAGCAGGACTCATCATCATCATCACAGCCTATTTATCGTCCCACTGCTGGGCACTGGCCTCCTCTCCCACGGAGAAGGATTGAGCGTTAATCACCACGCTTTCTCAATGCGGGTCAGTGATTTCAGACATTATAGTCCAGGTTCCCTCGAGATGTTTTCCTTCACCTTTAATCAGTCATTGGTGTCCAAGATAAACTTAGAAAGTACGTATAACTTAGAAAAGTTACATTGGTACTTGCCTGACCTGGAATCGAACCCGCACCCTCTTACTAGAAAGGCTGGTGCTTTAACCACTAGGCCTTAACGACTTTAAATTAAATGAAAGAGAAATAAAAATAATGTCAGCCTGCATCGGGAATACGGTCTAAGCTACCAGCGGTTTGGGCTTCATAGAAACGTTGACTACGCGTGCGGGGTCCAGAAGTAGGTACACCTTCTACTTCAACTCCAACTGTCTAACGAGAGCCTCTTTGGGTATGAATCGAGGCTCTTGGCTATTAAGTCAGTGGCTGAAACGACTATCGGCACAATGACTGCCAACTCCATAGGCCAAACAATTCAATATTATTACTGTTATAGTTTTATTTACAGAACTAAACACACGTTAAAATTGTGTACCTACTTATGTTTTTCGGGATAAAAAGATACCTAAAATGAATAGGTTTATTTAAGTTAACTAGTAAAATTAATGATTGGTGTATATTTCGCATAATTCAATACGTTTTCAAATTATTTATGTATTTGTGTTTTTGGGTCATTCTGCAACGAAGTGGCAAATTTATTAGCGATTAAAATATCGCAGTGGCCGTACCTTCTATAAAAGGCCCATAAGTTTACTAATCCATTTGAAATGTTTTTGATACAAAAAACAACGCACTCAAAAACCAATCGATAAAAAAATCGACTAATCGTGACACCCTTCCCTCACTACCTTCATAACTGTACTTAATTAAATAACAGCCAATAAGTTATCTTTTAACGGCTAATCAAAGCCTATTTAGATATGCTATCGGCTCCTCAAGAGGTGTTATGTGGAGTTTGCCAGTTATCTGGCACGAAACTGGCAGGCAATTGCCAATTGCCAGCTTATTGGCGTAATGAGCTCAGCCTATGGGTTTTGAATTCGCATAAGGGCCTCGCAAGCATTTATGGGATCTTATTAAGTATATCTTGATACCGTTGTGTTGTAAGATCTGTTCATCTTGTTGTGTTTTGGCTTTTTTCCTTATTGAGTAAGAAATATTGTGTGTTTAAGTGGGGATAATGTGATATCTCGCCGTTGTCGTTGACACTTTATGGTATTTCGTTACTGTGATTAGCTTTTGGAAATCAGTAATATAAGCAATTAAACTTCGCTCTATTTATAATATATTTTATAATTTAGTTAACCTTAATCTCAGTGTATGCTATAAAATATTTATATATACATATATATATATATATATTAAGTAAAATTATTATTTATCTTACCCTTTAAACAGTATTAAATATTCTGAGTAAATCCAATGAAAAATTAATTAAATTAAAATTAGTTTGTTTTTTATTTGACATCATTACCTAACTACAACTCTGAGTATAATTCATCAGATAAAATAGTATAAAAAGATATTTATTTAAATGAATCTAACTAAGACGTCTTGATGAAAAACTTCACGAAACACCAAACAACACCAAGGTAACCCATGAACATCAAAAATATGAAACCAAATGCACTTTCTAACCCAACTGGGACACCACAACGCAATATTTTTATGAAGAACTAACCGAAGTACTCATAATTCCGAGACCCAAATTTCGGAGGCGCCACGGCTCGAAATCTCGAGATTTAATCGCCTAACATATCGAGTGACCAGAAACAAAAAGCAATATACATAAATTATTGTCGGAATCGCATTAGAAACACGTTTTGCGTAGCGCAGTAGTGATCGAGTTGACGGTTCTTTGATAGTGGCGATACGATCACGGGACGACTTTTTTATTTCACTTTACACTGGCTGGAATAACTTTTGCAATGCAATCTTTTTGTATATGAAAAATAAATTTTTTACTTGCTTTTTCGCACAGTTGAATAAAATAAAATCCTAAACAAAACTTCAAAAATACGTTTTTTGAACAAGAATTTAAGAAGACTTATCTCGATATACGTACACTTATGTGTATTTCTTGACATGCCCATTTAATATCATGGTGACATTAAACAAGATTAATCATCCTTTAGGGACGCCATTTTCAAAAACCAATCAAATCATAGCCCACACTTTCTGCATATATACGTCACGACATTTATCGCCGACAAAAAAATCAACCATATTTCTTTCGTCAAGTCGTGAACTATAACTTGCTCCAAAACTGGTTTTTATTAGCACACGGCAGTGGCCCGAGAGAGCGCGATGCTTTATTGGATAAGCGTCGTGACCAAGGTTTTGGGTTCTATTCCTGGTTTACAAACATTTCGTATACCTGTTCTGTAGGATTTGTGGGCGTTTTCGACATTTTCTATAGATTCAATATGTGACGTAAGTTCTGGATTCAAGGTGGCTGGTGTTAAGAAATGTGTAGACTAGGATAAAAAGTATTCAAGTAGGTAGCATCTACACAATAATGTTGTTATTACTAGCTTTAGTATAATCTCGCATGGAAGTTTCCCTTTCTAGGATAATTCTTCAAATTAGGCTTTTAAACTAAAGTAGGTATAGGTTTTCGATGATTAAGTAGCTTTGTTTCTACAAATAAGGCTAGTAGCGACGTCACGATAGTCAAAATATATGAAAAGAATACGACTGCGCATGCGCAGGGCATCAAATGGTACGCTCCAGAGAAGCAAAGTTATGTGGCAAGTAATACATAATTAAGAAGACTTGTGCCACCTTATCAATCTCAATACTCAATATCTGGAATATCTTCATTCACATCCAGACTGATTTAATGGGATAATTAGAAATGCAATGATTTTTCTATATTACTACATATTTGAATGAAGTTATTAATCACTAAGAATAATAATAATGTATAGCCAGCCATGATATGAGTATATATATTTATGATAATTTATGTGTTTGTTTTAATTGACATAAATATTAATACGTTGCATTTGCATAGGACTCAAAACAGACCTTGCTTTAGTACGCACCTAGGTATTTAGATTATACTATCCTTATTTACAGCTCTACAGTACCTATAGTGTTGTCGCGGAAAACTATAATATAATAGGTACAGCGTTAAAAAATGTTCAAGACATACATATAATAGAAATAAGGAGATTTGTATTTTTAGGAATTAATCCAGCAGAGTAGGTAACTACACATCTCTCATTTTTATACATATTATTAAAAAAAAACTTACAGGTCACGCCAGCACTGATTATTAAGCATTATCAAGCTACTACAATCTGTCTGATCTCCTTAATATATTTTCGACTTTATCGCTGAAGTGTGTATGTTTCAAAATTGCTTGAGAAAATTAGCCGCTTGGAGTAGCTTGATGTGCTGGCTTCTATACATACGTAATATGTTAAATTTCATTAAAATTCTTCGAAAGCTTTGCTTCTTACGAAAATTCTGTCGCAAACCGACTGTGATATTGGGCATAGGTAGAAATTTTCAAAGTCCATAATTGGATCTTGTTTGAAATACCTACTACCACATATATTGTTAAAGTAACACTTACAAATAATACTGCATACATACATGCGTTTAACTACATGCAATTTACATACAAAACCAAAGCTTAAAGTAAATATACCTCGATACCTACATATACGAACATATACTATTCAATGCGTAGTTCGGTAGTAGGACAAGTCTTATGCGACCAGTTACAAACTTACCTCCCATATTTGCAGTCCACGTCAACCTTAGTTTCATTCAAATAAGGGTTAGAACTGCTTGTATGGTCAGTTCTTAAATTTGTTTTCATCTCGCCGTTGTAAAGGGCATGAGGACTATGGTAACTGTTCTTCAGGCTTATTTAGACGTCGGGTTTTGATATTGAGTTGAAATTTTTCGACTTTTAAGAGGAGAAAGATTGATGGTTGTATTGGAGCGTGATAAATGAGTATTCAATTGCCTTTTAATATGTGAAGATGGGATTTTGTTGGCGAAATATTGGTTGTTCGTGAGTTTGTATTTCCTTGTGCAAACGTTCTAATTGTTTTGAAGGTTATTGATCTTTTGAGGCTTGCGTTGTTTGTATATTCAAGTGTTATGTTTATTATTTTACTTTGGTAAGACTTGTCATACCTTCTGAAGACTCCAACTTAAAAGTTTCTTATGTTACATAATCTACTTATTTTATTAGTATGAGTTCTTCATTACACGGTCGTCTTTAGATGACAGTTAAGAAAAACTTTACAAAAGCTCTTCTTTTTTAAAACTTGATAATAGTTTTTCAAATCCTTATAAACAAAACAATACCAGGTAATGGGTTCTATTTTAATCACATTAGAACTTTATTTAAAAACAATGATAATAAAAAAACTTAAGTTGGGAAAAAAACATCATAAGATTCCTTACGAAACAATGGCATTTTAAACCAGTTAACCGTTCTAACCGAAGCTCTAAACACAATTCAAACAGGGCCATCGATTTGTTGTCAGGCTACCAATTTCCTGAGCACATCGACTATGAAAGATTGCTTCCTGCGCCAACACCGACAACTAAGTCTGCTGTCCCCTTTGCGGGCATAGCGCTGTATCTCAAGTTACGCAGGAAGGACTACTGTGTACGAGATCAACGGTAATCTTACAAAGATGGTGATTAACTAAAATAAACTTTAACGGAGTACCTTAATCAATAAAAAATTCTACACGATCCAAACCAACCGCCGACTAAGGTCACCTTGGTCCAGTTGGTGTGAAAAACTACCGTGTAGACGCATTTCGGCCGACCTTGGTCGGGAGCATATGCTACAGGCTATGTATGGGGTCGGTTCCAACCGTGTGGAACGCTGTCGGCCGACTGTAGACGCGATTTAAGTCATCTCTATCAGCGGTCAGTTCGTATCGTGTAGAACGCATTTAAGAATTAATGATGTAAAATGTCACATCATATAAATACTATCAAAGTTTTATCAGAACTCACCCGATCGATGATGATACTGTGGTAGTCACTATATTTTTTCAAAATATGAAAATAATATACCATTTTAGAATCTTCACTATGACCTTGAAATTGTAGCCGTATTGGTAAAACCAAGAAACAAAAATTGCATCCGCCATCTTAATTTTTGCTGTTGTAATCCGTTAAACCGTTTTAAAAATATAAGATACCTAATAATTAATAATACATACAGCTGTCGGGCAAAAAATAATCACAAACATATTACTAATAATTCATTAGTTACAAAACACATCCCAAAACCAATACAAATTTCACACCACAAACTCATAAAATATATCATCAACATTAGAGTACTTCATCCAATTATGAATCCGTAACCACAACAGGTACAGCAGGACCTCAGGCACGGAGCATACAAGGGATACCAATTACTGGTCGTTGTTCTACGGGAGCCCCGGGTCGTTCAGTTTCATTTCACGTCAGATATACGCTTTTGATCCGAAAGTCTTTGATTATCATTTGGCTGTGTGGTGAAAAGGAGTATTTTTTTGGTTGTGGGAATGTTTTTGGGGTGACCTCCAGAGGGATTTCAAAATTTGGTTCAGAATATATACAGGTAGGCTGAGGGGTGGATGCGTGTGTTTTTGATTTGACTATGCATATTCGGAAGTGAGACAGGGCTATGGTAGTATACATAGGAAATATAGGTGTAATAACTGGGATTCTTAAAATATAAGTATACGAGTAATAAAGGTACTCTCTAGAATCTAGAACAACTGAAATGAACATTGAACTATTTTCTTTGACTTCCATAAAGTCATCATTCCATCTAATTTTTATTTGGGGTCAACGCACTATGTCATCTTCCATACTTCTCTGTCTGTCTGTCTGATGCCATTTCCTATGTGTCTTTACGTTAAAATTAAAGTTAGAAAAATATATCACTGTTCTCCCCTCAAATGAAAAAAGAACTAACCTAATCGCCACTAGGTATAGAAAAATCCCCAACAAGCTTCGTAAGTGAAGAGATCACAAAAAGTAAGAGCCCCAACTCGCGGACCAAGTTGCGAGTCGAAAGTTTCGGAGCGCGACTTGTGTAAGTTACTTTGACTTGGTAACGGACGCGTGTAATCGGTTCTATTCACTCATGTGATCGTGGATATTGGTTTTTATGGACTTTAGGTTTATTTGCTTCAGTATTTTTAACTGAGAAATATTCTTCTGGCGTTTTCGTGCCAGTTCTAAAATATCATTACTCACTTTTGCCTAATCTACCTTATTTCTAGATTTTCAAATAATGAATGACGTATTAATAATTCCATTAACATTTTTGGAATTTGACTGAAAAGAATAGCTATGCTACAATGGAGAACAAAATAACGAGTATGTCACCATTAAAGACTGGAAACGTGTTTAAGTCAACTCATAATAAGATTTCATTAAAATGAGTTTATTAAAAACATCATTGAAGGGAAAGAGGTAATCAGCTAATATAACAAGATTGGGATATCTAGGAAAGTCCAAAAATTTGCACGCGATAGGCAGAAATGGAAGGAGCTGCACCCGACAAGAGCTAAGCTCTTAAGTTAAAGAAGAATAAAAAAAATGAAGATAAAATCACGATGACAAAATAAAATAAATAAAAATTACAAGCAAAACAGCGAAAATACGTTTAACTCCCAAAGTCCTATAACCATTAACTTATAACATTATCTTTGTAAGAAACAGAACCTAGTTCTAAATCAGGCGTAATCTAAAACGATATATCAATACTATTCGATTCAGAATGAATAGATTTTAATAAATGTAGACGCAAGCAGGACGGCACAGCGGGTGGTATTGCAACTGTATTCAGATTCAATTCTCATCTGATGCAGTCTAGTGCTAATGTCAATAGGAAATACTGATTTGTTACAATACTTTGGATATACGATAAGGAGGAAAAAGTTGGTTTTAGTATAAATCGTAGAATTACTGTTTCTAAGGTATAGTCATTATGTTCAAGGATATAAAATTCTTAGGATGACGGAAACAATATTTCTACAATTAATGCTAGACATTACTTCCCTTGTATTCAAAGGAAAATAGTACCTTACACTACTATAAGATTAATTAGAGAATTATAGCCCTGACTAGTAGAGACAAGAATTGTTTCACCATTTTATTGCCTGCAAGTGACACTAGAGAATAAAATTAGACATGAAAAACAAACTAAATAGGGTGACCTAATAATAAACACTTTCAGATAGTCAATAATGATCCTATCACTGACCCGTCGAATGTCTTAAAACAAATGAAAGGTGACCCAATTTTATTGGAAAATGTTCACATTTTAATTTATTTTTATTATTCATGCGACACATGGAGATCTTTTTCTTTTTTCTTATGTGCAAATGTTGTTAATTTGACACTTGAAGGCCTAAAATAATCATCACCTATTTTAGTTCGCAACCTCCTTATACGATCAGAAGTCTTTCTAATACCAACTAATTATAACTCTGCTTGCTTGGCACCAGATCACACCCAGATAAGACCTTATCAAAAACAGTCAAGCACATAAGCAGCTTCTAATTCCACCTTCAGACCAGGATCGTGAAAGGTCAGTCTCCGTCCACACCTTCCTTTCACTGCGATTGATAATTATGGCGCCTATGATAACAGATTAGTTTACTGCTAAAACTCAGTAACCAGTTTATTTGATAAATGATTTAATGGCGTTGAAATTCTTGAATTTGTAGTCAATTTATAGTTGGCGTTGACGTAGTAATAAAGTTGGTGCAAACGACAAGGAATTTTTAAGTCTACTGTCAAGGAGATTATACAATTTTGAAGAGTCAATGTTTGTTCATAATCCGTATGGAATACCAATCATCACTGGATGAAATTTCGTCTTGTCTATCATAGTTAAAGGAATTAGTAGAGAGCTTAGACAGTGGAAATCAACAGGTTACTCTTGTTGAAAATTCTAAGTATAGATATTCTCAGTCGACGCTTCTTAGTAGTCAGTTTTTTAGTTTTATTGTTAATACTTATTTTACAAAGTCAAAAGTTAATTGAGATTTAATCGTGTGTAAAGACATGATTCAAACTCTTTTGTCACAAAATAATCGGGTCAAAAACCTACCTACATACATACATTTCTAACAAAATTATGGTCCAAAAACGCAATTTCGCCAATTCGAGACCAACCATAACTCATGGGCCTATAAAATCATGGTGTAACACTGCCGACCCGCTGACTGCTAAGTCGTAAAGATAAATAATCCTAACGCAATCAGTATCATTAAGAGCCAAATGTAATACGTGTGTATCGTAAATCAATTTTAGGGTTCCACTGTGTGTTGTAAAAACTGTAACGAGATTTTATTACTTTCATCGTGGTTCTGCATGTTGGTATTTGTAATTGGGTGCGTTAGATGATACTGATATCGAATGAGGGGGTTTTATGGGAGCCGTACATCAGTTATGGTTTATACAAATATTTCGTATCATTTGCGAGTTTTGATTGCGCTGCTCGGCGCAGTCGTGGTGGCCTAGTGGTTAAAGCACCAGCCTTTCGAGTATGAGGGTGCGGCTTCTATTCCGGGTCGGGCAAGTCCCAATGTAACTTTCTAAGTTATACGTACTTTCTAAGTTTATCTTGGACACCAATGACTGATTAAACGTGAAGGAAAACATCTCGAGGAAACCTGGACTTTAAAGTCTGAAATCACCAATCCGCATTGAGCAAGCGTGGTGATTAACGCTCAATCCTTCTCCGTGGGAGAGGAGGCCTGTGCCCAGCAGTGGGACAATAAATAAGGCTGTGATGATGATGATGATGATGATTGCGCTGCTAAAAAAAGTTGTATGATAAAAATGTTTACTTCTCACGAAGTGCTTTTAAGTAGAACTTAAAGTTAGTGACGTTTGTGTTTCGAGTTACAATATCAAAAAATGTCAAAAGCTTTATATTTTTAAGTGCTCATAGTTTCAGATAATAAATCACTATTTACTGTCGTCATGCCTCGCTGTGACTAATTTGTCATCAATATAGTACAAGTGAAAGCAACAAGCTTCTGTGTAGATAAACGAAAAAACTGTAATTTGTTGTCGTTACCAGACCCCTTACATTTTGGGTCACAGAGTATGTTATTAGTACAGATGTGTCACAATATCTGTTTCATTGTTGTAGTCCACTAAACACAGCAACAAATGATAGTCCTAGTCTAATTGTTTAGATAAAAAGATCACTAATATAATCACTAGTATAGTAGTTAATGCTATCTCTTAAGATAGTTTTGCATGGTCCTCACTACATAACAAGTGATCAAAGATTGCCTCATCACATTGTCACTTTGTTACGTACAACCGCCAGCACATCAAGCTACCCGTCAAGTTTGCACAATCAACTTTAAACCATAAGCTTCAACGATAAAGTTGAAAATTAAGGACATTATACAGATTGTAGTAGCTTGATGTGCTGGCATCTGGACATCCATCACGCGTATGAATTCCTATTGAAATAAACTTTTTAGAAAGTGTTTTAAAGTCAATAGAATTTGCTCATACAATAAGTATTTAAGTAACAAACACAAAATGTAATTTTCTAGTTTCAATATCAATTTTGCTCTTTGATCCCAAACATCATTTTGATTGACATTCTGACATTTAACATAGTTTCTGCTCAAAATTGCGTAGGTATAATATAAAACAGCAATGAAAGAAGTGTCAGATCTTTAATTTTCCAATCATTGACCTAAATGGTTCATGTTTTAAACGAACTGTAACTTAAGTTTAGGCGTTAAAAAGCCTATTAACCTATTTCATTTGAAAGTTACCTCACATTTAAAGTACAGAGTTACTCAGCGTAATTTGAAATCTAAGCATTTAGGCATAGGGTTTAAAATGTAGTTGTAGCATTCGTGCATAACGGAATAAGATAAGTGGATTGTATTGTATGTGTTCTAAGTTGCAGAAGCTAATAAGGTATTATATTGTTGTGTAAGCCATATATTGGGATGACCCCGTACTATCGATGACCCCAACAAAAACACTCGCTTGAGAAACGACAGCTTTTTATTAAGTTTGTTTGCTTGAGTCTAATCGGGGTCTTATTGAATAGACTCATAGATTTTGTTTAAACTATTCGCATCTTTTAGTAACCTATTGTATATTTATAGACAGGGAGTACACTTGCATATTCGTGAGCGTCCAAAATACATATATCCTCGGATAACTTGTGATAGAGGAATATTCTCTGATCTTGAGCCATATTTGATCAACAAATATACAGACTCTCAAATGCACAAGCTTTGAGTCGCATTAATTTATGGCTGCGTCAATATATCCATAAAAAATATATATCCAAAAATCCCATTAAAACCAAAGGCAAACAAATACCCCTTTAATTCATAAAACATGAAAATGCCCAATAAATCTCCCCTAAAAACGAAATTAAGACATAATTTACATATCCTGAACCCGATATCTAACAGGTGCAAGTAATTGAAAGCACTAATGCATTATTTTTTGTTGCCAGCGTAATTAATTTACAATTTAATGAGTTTCTAATGGTATTTTTTATTTTATTAATTTATTGGGGGTGGTATAAATTCGTGTGAGACGTGAGAGATGAAAGGGTTGAGTTATGAACACGGAGAGGGTTGGATTGGGATTGTGGTGGCTAATTAAAGAGGGTGATATGACTTGAAGTTTATACTTTTGAGTGCGTTGACTTACAGTATCTTGTGATGATGTCGCGTAGATTGTTTTGTATGTAAAGATTTCTGGGAAATATAAAATTCCGAAGCTATCTTACAAAGCGTTTCTTTTTATTTATGTACTATTTATAACAAGAAAGTTTTCTTATAATCTAAACCTACATAATATGAAACCGTTTACACAATTTCTTACCAGTTTCTGAAACGAACACTATCAATAATAAATGTTTTTACACAATATATTATTTTAAGATTATACACATATAGACACTTCCGGAAAAGTAAGTCTTAATAATAAATAGTTTCCTTAAAGCTAAATATTAAATGTAAAAATAAATATAACACGCGTACCATTAATACAAATATTTAATAGACACTAACGTGTAACACGCGTTATTTTAAACCGTAAAATAATCTCAACCATATATTTTTCTAACACAAAATATCCGAAATTTTTCACTTAATACGAGGAAGTAACAGTTACTTACAAAACAACGTGGATGTTAATTAAAAAGTCAAAATAACACACGTTGTCGACATACGCGGTTATTAGAGCCGAGTGTGAGAGCTCTGATTTACATAAATTGTTGGACTAGTAGGTACTTCTTAAGTACCTACAAGGCTTTAATCACTTTTCTAAGTTTGTATGTACTTTCTAAGTATATTATCTTGAACACCAATAACTGTGTTTCGGATGGCATGTTTCGCGGCTGTCATTCAACATCCTTTTCAGTTGATACGGGTATTCAGAAGCCAGTAAGTCTGACGCTTTTTTTTTTTTTTTTTCCGGGGGGAAATCCTCATGGACTGTCCTCCGCCTGGGGAGAGGCGGAGGGGTGTGCCGGACTCTTACCGGCTAAAACCACCCCGGTGTCTCCTCGCACGTGCGCGCGGGGCCGCGGGAATCCAGATTCTTCCGCAGCCCCGCACTAGTGCTGGCCCGGCTGTCCGGGCCTCGCCTCCTGCACGGGGTAGTGAGGTGTTAAACTACCCCGTGCATCGTCTCAGAGGCACGCACCGACACCCGCGCGCGCCTCCGCCTCGGGTCCATCGAAAGGGGGGCGGGGACTTCCCCAAGTCCCTCACCCCTGGACCCGTTTATGGGGGGCGGAAAAGGGCGTTGTCCGCCCTTCTCCTGCGCCCGGTGCGCCTTCTGCGGCCCGGGAAGGGAGTCGTGATTTCCCTCTCCCGTTCCGCAGATTCCTTCTGCGACATCACGTCCTCGCAGAAGGACACTTTGTAATATTTGACGTCAAAAAGTGCTGTTTTACAGCCAAGTTTGAATAAATGATTTTGAGTTTGAGTTTGAGTTTGACACCACCGCGTCCCACGACTCTGCCCTACCGACCATCTTCCGCACCACGGCCGGCAGCGACAGGTCGACTCCTACCTCGTTTGTGAGGACACGGCGCTGCTCCTCCCAAGCCACACACTCGGCGAGCGTGTGTTGCGCCGTGTCCTCCCCGCAATGAACGCAGTGGTGGCACCGAGCGTCCGGCTCCCTGTCTATGCGGCACAGGTACTTGCCGAAGCAACCGTGCCCCGACAGCACCTGCGTCACCCTGAACGACAGGGAGCCGTGCCTTCTCCTGATCCAGTCGTCGAGTACTGGCCGGATCGCCTCGAGTAAGTCTGACGCTAGTCTAACCAAGGGGTATTGGGTTGCCCAGGTAACTGGGTTGTGAGGTCAGATAGGCAGTCGCTCTTTGAAAAACACTGGTACTCAGCTAAATCCGGTTAGACTGGAAGCCGACCCCAACATAGTTGGAAAAAGGCTCGGGAGATGATGATAAAATTGGTGTTTCCCCGCTGTTTTACACACGTCTTAAAGTACCTTCCTACTGAAGAATAAAAGAAAATAAGTCTAACTGTGTGAAAAAACTGCCTGAAGTAGGTACACACGCCAGTACATCAAGCTACAACAATCTGTCAAATTTCCTTAATAGATTTTCAACTTTATCGCTGAAACATAATATGGTTTAAAGTTGATTGGGAAAATGTTACTGTTTTGGGTAGTTCGATGTGCTGATGTCTGTACCATAATATTTTTTTTGTGAATTGCTATGATGATCGATTATTTATCTTTAATTAATAAGATAATATGTATTTGCCTTCATTCATTTTCATTTTATTTTCAAAAACCGATTTGGGAGACTATTTCACTTTATTTTAACCAAGAAGAAAGTAAACAAAACAATAATAATAATTTAATAGGCTGAAATAACACATTAAATGCCCCGGCATCGCCTGTGATTAAAGAACTTGTGAGAGCCCTTATTTACATAAACTGTTAAGGCGAAGAAACTTCTCTGCGTATGTATGGAACACAAATTAAATATACACGTTGTAAAATCGTGCTTATTATGTCAAAAAAGTGGTTAATATTTTCAGTGCGTTCTTTTAAAGTGCACTGTTCTTTGTATAAAGACAATTAAAGCACAATACAAAGGCACTTAAAAGAATCAATACCTAAAGCTTCACAAATAAATTAAAAATGCAGATAATACCCCGAAACGGTTTCATTAGCACTTCGGCGAAAATCAACAAAAACTTATCAACGATCAAGTCGAAAACTTTAATTCCACTAAAACTGTATCAGTAATTTCCGAGAAATGTGCCTTAACACACACACATCGCGAACTATTTAATTATACGCCGACAAAGCGAACACATCACATCGATCAACAGAGTCGACATTGCTACAACACTAGTGAAAAAAAAATAAAGCGTTGTTAACCCTAATAACATCACGGGTCATTTAAGGCACAATTAAAATAGCTTGATAGTTGGAAGTGAACTGATGTTAGATTGTCAAGTCGAGCTGATAGTAATATGGTTTACCTCTCGTTGGTCTAGTAGTCGCATAGTCGATTCCCGGGTTGGGCCGAAATCGCTTTGTGGGTTTTGAGAAACTTTCTCTCCGTTCGTGCCGGATTGCCGTCTCATCGGACTATGAGAGTGAGGGAATAGAGAGTGCACCTGTGTCTGCGCAAATGCTTGTGCATTATAATATATCCTGCACAGCTGGGTGATCTTCTTAAAGAGAATGGCCGGTAGCCGACAATCGGTTTGGACGCCATCAATATGGTTTAAACACCATAATAATTTATTTATTTATTTATTTATTTATTTATTTATTTGGATTTCCAACAAGCAAAACACAATACAAGCATATTTATATGAATAGCATAATACAAAATATCCTATGCTTTCTTATTTATAGGAAATCACATCATGCGTAATAAGAATAACAGAGTTGAACATTATTATCTAATTAGAACTTGGAAGTAACGACTTAGAGTTTTCACATAATAAAAAAAACAAAGATAATGAAAATTAACACAACAAAAAGCAAAAAAAAAAAGAAGAATAGTCACACACTTAATTGTTTCAAGATTATCTCTTTAAAAGCGTTCAGAGAATTGCTAAATACGTCCAGGTCTTTGGACGTACCGGAAATGCTGTTATATTTGATACACATTCTTGGGATCGAAGAGTGTTTACCGAGATTTGTACGATATCGAGGAATGTTAAAAAGAGAACAGGGGTGGCGTGGTAGTCTATAAGGCACGTTGATACGAACCTTGCTGAGTAATTCCGGACAGTCAATTTTGCTGTTGAGTAGTTTGTAGAGAAATGTTAAATCAGATATTGTACGTCTAGATTCAAGGGATATCATTTTAAAATATTCAAGCCTCTCCTTATATGAAAACATTCGATGATTGACTTTATACCTGTATGCTAAATGTCTTAATAACCTCTTCTGTAAGCGCTCAATTCTGCTTATATGAACGTGGTACACTGGATTCCAGGCAGCACTGCAGTATTCTAATCGACTACGTACAAAGGAATTGTACAAAAGTATAGTCGTAGAAGGGTTTTTGAACTCTTTCGATGAACGAAGAACAAATCCAAGAGCCCGATAGGATGCCCCTATAATACTGTCATAATGCTTGATAAAACGGAGTTGACTATCCACCTGTACACCAAGGTCTCTAATAGAAGAGAGCTCCTCAAGTGCAACATCTTTAATACTATAACAGGTCTGAATCGTATTGCGTTTCCTAGTGAACTTAATATGATAACATTTATTACAGTTAAGAAACATTTCATTTAATGTACACCATTGTGACAGCCGATTTAGATCTCTCTGCAAAAAAAGGGAATCTGACTTGTCATTAATCACGCGGATCAGCTTTAGGTCATCGGCAAAAAGATAGGCTGTTGAGTGCTTGAAGATATCTGGTAAGTCGTTTATGAATATATTAAAGAATAAAGGACCTAAATTAGACCCCTGGGGGACTCCAGACGTGGCTACAAAAATATCTGATTCTTCATTGTCGATTACGACAGATGAACGCCTATTAGACAGATACGACTTACACCAATCCAAAGTAACATTAGTGATGCCAAGTGACTGAAGTTTTTTTAAGAGTATACTATGGCTAACCCTGTCGAAAGCTTTAGAAAAATCGGTGTAGATCGCATCAACCTGTAAACCACTGTCAACAGCTGTTGTTAAATTGTCAATGTAGCTAACTAGATTTGTATTAGTAGATTTATTCTTGATAAATCCATGTTGATTTTGAGACAGATACATCTTAACATGATTATAAAATATTGGAAAAATGACTGATTCGAAAACCTTAGATAAGGTTGAGAGAATGGGAATAGGGCGATAATTGGAAATCAGTTCACGTTTGCCATTTTTGAATATTGGTACAATTCTAGCTTGTTTCCATTTGGATGGAAATATGCCTGTTTGAATGGAGGTATTAAAAATAGTTGCCAATGGAACAGATACTTGACGAGCACAACGTGACCAAAATAAGGGAGGTATATTGTCTGGTCCAGCACTTTTTGAAAGGTCAAGTTCGGAGAGTTTTTTGTAGATGGATTGACTGGTTATATATAAATTGTCAATATCTGGATTAGAGACAAGATTATTATTACTCGTATAGATGTTATCAGCACTTGCAGAAATATATGACGATGAGAATTGTTTAGCAAATAAATTACAGATATCTCGGGTGTTATCAGCTTTCATGGAGTCAAGAACCATCTCAGACGGATAAGAGGGCTCACCTTTTCTGAGATTTTTGATATGTGTCCAGAAATATTTAGGATGTTTTTTTATAGAATTTTCTATCTTGACTAAGTAATTATTATAACAAACTTTAGTCAAAATTGCACAGTCTTTCCTCAGATAATTAAATTCTAATTTATCTAGTGGATTGTTATATTTCTTAATTTTAATATGAACTTTATATTTTTGTTTCAATAATTTAATTAAATTGTATGAGTACCACGGCGGGTATCTTCCTCGATAGCACACTGTTTCAGGTATATGATTCTTAATTATATTTTTAATTAGTGCATAAAATGTATCCACCATACCATTAACATCGACACAATTCGCAAATTCGTTAGACCAGTCAATGCTATCGAGTGAACGAATTATTGCTTCATAATCTGCCTTGAAATATTTGAATTTGATGTGATTTTTAGGTTGCAATCTGGTTTTTAATGCAATTATGGGCTTAATTATTAAGGCAGGATGATATTTATCAATATTGCGAATAGGATTACTACAATTATTGATGTCAGTTTTGTCGATATCAGATAACACTAAGTCTAAAGTTTTATTTTGAAAATTTTTGATCCAGTTAAATTGTTTTAAGTTATTAAGGTCTATGAAATCGAGAAAATAATTGTTCAGAGAGCTTGAGCCATTATTGACCGGAGTACAGAAATTATTCGTGTTATTTATTTCCCAGTCAATGCTGCTCATGTTAAAATCACCAATTATCATAGTATTACTATTAGAATTACAGTCAATAACAGTATTGCAATTTTCTATGAAGTGTTCAAAAACATCGTTTCGTAAAGGTGGTGATAAATATGCAGCGCATAATTTTAACTGTTTCTGATTATTTTTAAATTTGGTTTCTATAGTGACCCAGATATCCTCACAATCACTCTCCCACTCCGTTTTACGACATGAATTAAATTTATTGGAGACTGCGATCAATACCCCGCCTCCTGTTCTCTTATGATTATTAAGTCGTGAGGACTCGCGATCTCTTCTATAAACAATGAAATTATCGTCAAACAACTCACGGTTGAACACTCCATTACATAGCCAGGTTTCAGTCAGGATGTAGACATCATAGTCACAGTTTAGTATATGTTGACGCACTTCAGCTATATTTCCACGCAATCCTCTAGTATTTTGATAATATAATGTAATAGAATTGAATTTTTAAACTGTAAGTACAAATAACATGCAAATAACAATAACAAAATATAACTTAAGATAAAGAATTGAGTTTTTCGTGACTGTTGATCCATATACTTGGCGTCGATTCGTCCTTCTTAGTGAAAATTTTGCCATAGCGTATCCATACAAACTTATACTTTAGTTCCTTTGCACGAAGACGAGTTGCCGCATGTAGCGCCTTATTTTCTGGTGTTAAGTGTTCGACGACAAATACTGGAGTTGGCGTGACCGTAGCGATACCTAGATGACTGGCGTTGAGTTTGTCTTTAGGGTGGCTTTTGTTATATTGAATAGCTGCAGCGAGGTAAGAATCACGTTGCCGAGGGTTGCTGAATTTTACAAGAATAGAGCGAGGTCTAGAGTTTTCCTTTATCTTCTTAGCTGTCCTAGTGCAGAGTTGGATATCAGTCTCCTTAACATCGCATTTTATAACTTTACTTAGCTGGAGTACGGTGTTGACTACATTTTCGGATCTGTTTTCAGGTACACACTGTATTTCTATGTTTGAAGAACGTGCATGCTGTTCCAACATATTCAGGCGCTTAGATAAATCTTGAATAGCAGTTGATTTTAAATTGTTTTCGTTTTGCAAAACCCTTACCTGCTCTTCAAGTCGCTTTTTATCTTTCAGTAAATCGTCGTATTGCTGGCTAATAAAATCTACCGAATTTTTGTATCCTGCAATTTCTTCACGCATGGTATTAAGTTCCTGCATCAAAAGCATCTTCATATTTAAATTTATTTTTTCCAGCATGCAATCCATGTTAGTCTGCAGTACCTCTGTTACAATGCTACGCACACCTTCTTCTGTGACTGGTGAGGAGCTGACATCCGGAGGAGACTGAAGCGCTTGCCTTTTGCTAGGACGTACTGTAATGTTCGTGTTGAAAAATACTTGATTGGATTCAGGTGTTTTTGGATTACATGTGGAGCAGGCCCAAGAAGTTTGATCCGAAGATGGGTCCAAAGTCAAGCAATCATGATGAAACGCTTTTCTACAAATTGTACATCTCAAAAAACTTTTGCCTTCGTTTTCTTTTGCAGGAGAACAGCAGCCCCATATTATAGTGACTGATTCATCCATGATCAGAGGAATAGAATTATGTGCAGTATAAATTAAATGTAATAGTAGATATTAAAGGAAATAATAAAGTCGCACACTAATAAAGGATTACAAGTTGACAACAGAATCTTGTTGTATTAGGCGCACGTTAGTAAATGCCCATCGTTGAGTGCTAATGAGTGTCTCGGCGAAAAGGTCTTAAGCGCCGTGCAAACGGCGGCGCTTACGCGTTCTTGTCGTAAGCTCGGTTATAATTCTGTTGATGGGTATATGAGCAAAAATCTTGCAATATTATGGATAAATTCGATTGCTTTAGTACTTAATTGTCGTCTTTTTGCTTAGGATTTTGTACTCACAGATAGTAGGACAGTCCAACAACACTTTATACACTCGCACTATGAAAAATCTTATGTTTTTATCACCGAAATCAATTTATTTTACGGAGTGATGCATTACGTGTACTTCTCCGCTACTGTGCAACGGACACCGATAATGTTTGAAGTGATGGTTCCTAACGGGACGGGCAATGTTATTTCAACTCCAAGACCAAAGCTACAGACTTTGTTTACAGTAACTATAGCAAGATCTGTAATTTTTTGATATTAGCGTAATTATGTGAATCATATGTATATACTTGTAAACGTCTTTAGCTAATATTTGTAAGTTTATTTTACTTTAATTCAAACATTGATGGAGTAGGCTATTATGGTACTTTTTAATATTATCTAGGTAGCAATTTTGTGAGTTTTTTTTTGGCAAAAAAGCTAAGTGTCATTGTTTACTTAAGTTCTTAGTCTAGCAATAAATATATTCATGTTAAATAAACAAAATTTATTAATACTTAGCTTCAACGTTATCTGTTCTAATATAGAAAAATATGTCGGGATACCTTTCGCACACAGTCGGTTAGCCCTTAAAGCTATTGATTAAATATATTGATAAAATAAGCTGTTGATTAGCTTGTCCTATGGGTGCGAACACAGCTGATAAACTTAATAAAGTTTACATTTATATTCATAAATATATATTATAACACCCAGACCACAAAAATCAAGCACGCTCATCACGCAAATATCGTACCGGGAATCGAACCTGGGACCCTCAGTTTAACACGTTGCAACGTCAAGTCGTCAAGGCCGTCAATTGTAATCATGCATGGAGCTGTGATACAGACACTTAACTGTTTCTACTTCCTCATTACCATACCAAAACCTAATTACAATTTGTCAACAAATTAATTTTAATACCACTGGAATTGTAACATCACGTAAAACGAAAAACACAAGTAATTTTTCAACACTCCAAACCCTAAACATCGGAGGGCCTTATTTATTATAATATAAACAATTAGGCAGCTATTTATCACTAACGCACATCGTTCCACCGTGAATACATATTAACACTACAAACGTTGCATTTATAATTATGATAAAACCCACTCACTCGTTGCCGTACTTTTGAAATTAATTGCCGGGGTCACGCGAGCCCACCGTTGTTTTTTAGGGTTAAGGCACGATCGATTGACACTAGGGTTGTGGTTATCACCGTAACCTACTTAGTTTTATTTAATTACAATTTTACTGTTTCGTCATTTGTATTGTTTTAATTTTTATTGGTCAATGTTAATTTCCGTTGTGATTCTAATGTGTGGTTTTTACACCTTTGTAACCATGGCGTAGGGATTTATGAAGGTGTTTAAATTAAATGCGTACATCTTCTTTTGTCGCTGTATTCAAAGGTTCCTTGGTAATTAAACATCCAACTAATTATGCTTTAATAAGAACTTAAAATTGAATGTAACAAATAATACAGTATCGCGTGGCAGCGATTAGGATTAGTTTTTTGAGACCCTTTATAAGTATATTAAGAGTATAATAGTATTAAGTAATACGTACTTAAAACTATTATAATCTTAATTAAAAGCGTTTAAATATGTAATATTTGCCTACAATGAAAAAAGGTACAATAATGATCATTGTTTTAAGAATACCTATACAAATTCTATTCCTGAAAATAAGATAGCCTAAGGATAATCTAATCAGTGAGTATTTTGAAATCTTCAACAAATTCGTTTATGTTTTTTTTTTTACAATAAATTTTATTCTAAGCCCGCCTTCAAAATAGAATTAATCGCAAACAAAACACAACATTGTTGAACAAAAAAATAAATTCAACGTGAATAAGAGAAAATCTCGAGAAAATTCAATATTCCGAAGGGTGATTTCTTAATAATTTACGAGTATTAGCTCTCCCTTCTGCGCCGCCCTTAATTTTGTAACGCGACGAAAATAGAAGGGTTGCACAGAAAAATTATGAAATTTACTTCAATTCTATTAAATTAAAAATTGCTTACAACTGCAGTCATTTGGATCATTTAATATAAGTGCTGGGGATAAGGATTTGAGAGGAATATCAGAATTTTGTTGACTATTTTAGCCGACTGCAAATAAGGTTAACGTTTTTAGATAAATCATTTCAATAAGAGCTTTCTCGTGTGATTATGAGGTCATCTTCAACATTTTTTTTTATTTTGCTGTTAAAATCAAATAAATAAAGTGGTCGTACTCCAAATAAACTTATCTCCAAATTTACATTGGTATTTATACAAATAGAAAAACAAAATAATTATACAAAAAAAAAACAAAAGAATAAAATTTTTATAATATGTGTTTTACCCACTACACATAAATTACAAAAAGAAAATACCTATATATTCAATGCAATTAAATATCTATATCTTTTCTGTCTTTGATAAACTTAAAAATAAAAGCAATTCTATTAGAACTAAATGAAAACAAACACCCCATTTCTTACGGTGTCGGTGACAGACGGACAAACGGAAGCGGAAATGAATACTTCCTTCGCCGAAATTTTTAAAAGCCTCTCAAAGAATGAAATAGAAAATATGACAGGCCCAGTGTTGGGCCTAGAGGTGAAGGGGTAATAATTATCTGGCTGTCAAAATCGGGGTTGATTGAAGCGAATAACTACACGGGTTCAGTAAAAGTAAATAAATTTGGGTGCTAAGGGGATGGTATTACGTAATTCAGGTCCCTGTTTACATAAAATAAAATTTTGTAAGTTAAAAACTCTTATTATTTTATAATCAGTAGTCTATTAGTAAGACTAATAATATAACCAGCTTCCTCTAGCGGGTGCGACCGCATCTCATGGGAACTAAATTCCTCAACGAATGAGCTATTTAACTCTGAAATAATTTTTCAAATCGGTCTAGTAATTCCCGAGATTAGTGCGTTCAAGCCAACAAACAAACTCATTATAATTATAATAAGTTTCGTTATTTTCATTAATAAGGTTGACATAGAACGCCCTAATATCTAGTATTTCATCGTCTGCACTCTTTATATTCAACAATATTTTCAGGTATCGTTATTCAAATGTTATCAAAATTAATAGATAAGTTATATTTGAATTGTGAATAGAATACTGATTAAAAATATACATTTATAATTCCGAAATATACGCATCGGTGATTCGTTGTTTCATTCTGCGAACCTCGTTCGGTGTTTAATTTAAAGTACCCTCCAATTGTACCGGACCCTTTTGTTTACGCATTTTGTACAAAAAAAAGTTTATTTTTCCAAGATCAAAGGGATAATTGGCGATTATAATCGGGTTTAAAACACATGTATTGTGGTTACAACAGCTCTGGATATATCGGTGTGATTTTTTCTCGGTTTAATTTTGTTTCTGAACTGTTTGTTCTATGAGGGTCGTGCCCTCGCAATAAAGTCGGGATGTCTGTTTGCTTTTAATTGATGCAGTTAATAAATCGAGTTTGTAATATAAGCGGACTGGTTCTTCGTTTTGAAGATCGGAGAGAGATTGTTACATTTGATATTAAAACAATAAAAAGTCTGAATGTCGAATTTGTTATATATAGGTATAATCCATGTTGGCTTTTTTTAAGTCTCGTTAAATAATGAAGCCTTAATAACTAAAACTGTCTTCTTTTTTAGTTTACGTAAGATTTCTTTTGACACGTTGAAAATATTTTTTTCTTTTCTTCGGTCAACATAAGTTTACAATTGATAATATGCGAGTTGACAGATCGCGCCATGCTCGGGTAGGAGACAATATGTTGACGTTTACAGAAAGAGCTTTGTCTGTTCTTGATAGAATAGACATAAGTTCGGCGCGCCAACCTACACATGTACTTAGGAAAAGGCTAGACAGGTGATGATATTTACTACCGAGGATATAAATTATGTCAAATCTTTATGTAAGTACAAAGGACAGCACAAGGTCCAAGCCAAAAAAGCTAGCTAATAACGAAACAATCTTAAACAACAATTTTAGATTAGTTTCAAGAACCTCAATACCTCTGTGATTGAAGGGAGCTTTCAAGTTTTAGTTTTGCAAATGAAAGCTTGGGGCAATTACCCAATCAAACAACTTGAAATTGACACAGTCAAAGTCACATCATCATTTACCTTTATAAAACAGTAGAAAAAGCTACTAAAATAATATATCGAATATTAACTATCGTAAGAACATTAGAAATTTTATATAAGTTTAGGTGCAATTTAATAGAAAAGTTTAAATAAATCTACATAAAATATAAATAAAGACTGAACTTATCAAATTCACCAGAACCATGCTTAACTTGGCTTATACTATAAAAAATATTTTAAATCCTAATGAATGGGCTGATTTTTTATAATATCGATACTTTTACAATAAAATCTCTTTTATATAGGAAATGTTAGAGGATGCTTAACTAGGTTTGAATTCCAATAAAAATGTGATATTTTTTCAATGTAAATGTTCCGCAGAAACACGTTATATAATAAGGTCCACAGAACAAGTCAAACACTTCATATAAAACCCTAACAAGTTTCGATGAAGAATTAATTTATTTCCAAAATTAACAATTCTGATCTTTGAACCCGAACTTCAATTGAAACCCTAACCTAGCAAGTCATTAAAACAAATGAACGCAAACCATTGACGCGCACGTAATCGCGAGTTATATTGTAAGGGTAACAAAACGCGCTTTAGTTAAGTTTTGAGAACGTTGTAATTAGCGCTGGCTTAGTGACTCACTGTTTTGTATTGAAGTTATTGTTGTAGGTACTTGTGATGCTGGCTTTATTGTAGGGAAGCTTTCTTATTCTTATTTAAAAATAATAAGAAATACAGGAAATAATATCTAACTTGTAGCACACATTTTCCATTTTCAAATTTTGATATAGAAGATTTATGTACAGTTTTAGTAAAAAACCGAATTAGGTTTGCGAAAAAAGTCTGAAATACTTAAATGGCATCCTTAATATGTGTAAGTAGGGTTGGGTACATCTTTTAGATACAAATGACCAAGGGAAGGTTTACTCAGTACTGAATAATAGAAAAGAGGCAAAAGCTTGTATTTTAGAGATACTACGAAGCAACTAATTAAAATCAAATCATTGCAATAATAAATTGGCAAGCCTTTGCGAATCACAAGCAGAAACAAAACGGTACCGGCACTCGAGACCAATTAACCAAAAATTAAATTTTCAATAACACGAAACATTTGACGTTAAAACTTCATAAATTAAGAAAGAGTTAATTGTACATCAAAACGAAAATAAGTTATTCATGAGCCGTGAGCAAATGACTCGAGTAGGCCCATTGCACAAAGTGAATACTTAATACTGAAATTATAAACGTTTAAGATGCTTAGCGCGGCTATGATTTGGGAGGGGAATTGAACTAATGTCGTGAATGTAAGGGAGACTGTTTAAACAGAAATAAATGCTCTGTGAATGGAGGACATTGTGCATAAAAAATCTCAATTAGAGATGTTTAAAAAGTTTCAGGAAAAAACAACGGATGGGAACGTTAAGGGAAAATGGCGTAATCGCCAAACTTGGCAGATGGGGTGGTGAGTACCTACGTATTATTGTAAATATTAGGTGGATGGTGCTAGAATTATTATTTTGCTTTGGTGCATGTTTTTGCCTATATAAATCTAAATCTACTTCAATAATTTATAGTGCTCTTGTATTTCATCTGTTACTTACCAATTTCACAGCAAATGATGGTAAAGTTCATCTTCCCATCATGTTCCTATGTTCGCATACGAGAACAATATCGTCCACACAACATAAGTCTGGCCACTTGAAATCTGTCAGTATTCCCCCATCGTATCACATCAGACACAGATCTTACCATCTTATTGCGTTTTCTATTGCTCTACAAATACACATCGACACCTCAGTATTTGGACACATTTCTGTGTCGTATCCACTAAGTCTAATGTCAATATTTGGTGTGTTCACCTCATTCTTAGTAGGCCCGCACTCGTCAACTACATCTGCATCAAACGAATCTGAACTTTGCTCAGTTGTGATAAGGTTGTTCAGAATAGCATAAATAACATTGCAAGTACATTGTAAAATATACAAACGTTACGAATAATGTTTATTTTTGGTGCGATTTTAGACTCTGTTGTCATGATTTAAGGGTGATTTCCTCTTGTTTGCCGAGATGATTTTGTTGTTACTACTCGGATTTTTTCTTGTGAACTACCAGAATTGTTAATCTTATTTAAGCTTCGTAAGCTCCGAATAATCATTTGTTTGTCAGTATGTAATTTTATCGTGGTTTCGTGTGAAATATGGTTTTATTTGTGACGTTATCTGATAATCCTTTCATGAGATATTCTATCTCACATTTCTCTAGATTTATATGGTGAACAGTTAACAGCTGTGATATTTGTGATAAGATACATTGGTTTATGTTATTTCAATGTCTAGATTACAGATAGAACACTAAAAAAGGACCTATATTTACACACAATCTAGACTTAATCGCGATATATTAATATAATTGTCTTTACCGGACGTTTCGGCCAAATCGCACTGACCGTGCTCACGCGTGAACTGATGACAGCTAGCGGTGTCGCTGAAGCGCAAGGTTTACAACTACCCTATACTAAAAATAACTTTATGTATATCTTTCACGAGGTTGACTTTTAAGAAATTTAATGAAGACTTAAAGATTTTCTGTTTTAAATCCTTAAAAAGTCTGTCAAAATAAAAATTAAAGTACTAGTCCTAGTAAAAAAACTACCTTCCATAAATGTAAAAATTCTAGAAAGCACATACTTGAAATGTCTTGTAAAGAAACTACTCAATAAAAAAATGAGGACGCCATACTGCCACCCTCGGAGTCGACGAGGGATGAAATAGCTCCCAGTCTTCAATCAGGGGTTGATTTCCACCCTATCATTATGGGGCGGTATTTTACCATTCGGCCGTTTTCTTATTGGGTCTTCTCTTTGCCATTATTTTATTTTGAATAAAGAATATGTCTTAAATACTTATAATATGACTCATCATCATTATCACTGCTGGACACATACTTTTTCTCAAACAGAGAAGGAGCATACATTTTATTCTAAATACGTACCTATTTATATTCTATTTATACTTATATGTTTTTTATTTATTCCTGAGTTTTTATTTATTTGTTTCTTAAAGTCATTTTGTTAATGTCTCTTTTTTTTCACCTATTCCTCACTTATAATAATATTATCTTTTTATCCAGGTAAGATACAATCTTTTATGTAGGTACCTATTTATGTTTTTATGCCCATAATTGCCATAATCACAATAATTTCTGTATCACTCAATGATTATTTTTTCATTCCTATTCAATAGCTAAAATAAAAGTTTTATTAAATAAATAAACAGTGGACAAACAAAGTCACCCGTGACGGGAACAAGCCGCGAATACTTCATGAATGTTCACTGATTTGCCGTTAGCACTAGCAGTCCTTCACTTTCCACACAAACTTACTAACGACTTACTAAATTTATAGACTTAGTAAGTCCAGGCTTGTTTGGTTTCCATATCTTTTAGCACCACAATCTTTGAAAAGTGGAAGAAAATACGAAAATTGGTGCTGAAACTTTTTTCGTAAAAACATAAAAATGAATTATTTTAGACAGTACTGTTAGTTAGGTTAGAGCTTCTCACAGTGAATTTTCATGAAATTATCGACTGTAAAGTCAACATAAGTTATGTCTCTAGTCGAGCTATGCTCCGGTTGCGGCCTAGGTATTTATACATATGTATATATATTCATCACGAATCATTAACAATATACAGACACACAGACGCGGCAGAGGACTTTATTGTATAATTATGTAGTGAAAAATAATATAAAAGGAATGTAATCTATACCTTCTCATATTATTATTAACACGAATCTAAAGAGTTGGTTTGTTTCTTTCTTAGTTTGCTTGCTTAAACCTACTATTCTCAGAAACTACAGACACGATTAAAAAAAGCTTTAAGTGTTCGATAGCCCATTTATCTAGGAAGGCTATAGAATACTTTTTATCCGAATGCGCAAAGTAGTTCCCACGAAACGACAGTAAACCCGATGACGGAAGCAAGCGACAAAATATAGGTAACTTCCCACATTTCGACATGTTTGCTGTGTTATTTTTGGTACTAAACTTGTACAATAATTATTCTTGTACTAGCCCTAATTTACACCAAGTTTTCGTAGTTGGTAGGCCTCCTACGCACTTACCGAGAACTTTAGCTAACAGTTCTAATGACTTTTGTATGGAGTTGCTGCCGTTAAAATTAGACCAATTTGTACCTCCAAATAATATGTCAGTCAAGTTTAATAATGTAGCTTTTTTTTAACTGTTTTGAGGTGAAAGAAGAAATTGTAAAAAAAGTAAAATTTCATAAGAGGATATAGTGGATAAAGTTACTGCACTAATTTAAATTATTATCTTATATGCAAAAACAGCAAGCAAGCTGCCAATCCCACGAGAATCTGCTATCTTCTTCATCACCAACAAGGCCTGGTGGCAGAGTTTTTTCAAATCCGCCTGATGGCCTCTGACGTGGAATTCTATTAACGACTGCTACTAAGAAGCATTCGGGGACGCTGGTTATAACAGATTCTTCTTCACCAACAAGGCCTGGTGGCAGAGTTTTCTCAAATCCGCCTGATGACCTCTGACGTGGAATTCTATATTCGGTTTTACTTACCCTCCCAGGTATGGGGGTGTACCGTACCGTGCTGCTTAATGAAGGTTTCCAAATCTCACAAAACAATTATGGCCCAGCCCGGACTCAAACCTGGGATTCTACCGGGAGCACAGCAGTTGTGCTACCGCTTTGACCAACGGGGCGGATTTTTACCAATTTCTTAATAAAAGGCGTATTTTTTTATAAATGTATAATTTGACATTGAAGTCAATTATAAAAGTTAGTGACAATAACACAATTCCGTAGTTTTAATAAGCGGTATTTATCTCATCTGTTATTCACACCGAGGTATATAAAGCACTTTTATTACAATGACACAGCAAATTAACATGCGAAACTTAAAATGCCCATTCATTATTACTAATGTTATGATAATGTTTAATTTTCTTATATATGGTGATGCTTTTTTTTGCGTCAGAAATATTCAACGAACTTATTCCTAGGCACAACAAACTTTAATTTAAAAATCGGGGAAAATAAAAAATATTTTTGTTAGATTACAGGGAAAAACACAAATATAATAATGTTTTTACGGCTGTATGTTCAATTTGCAAAATAATTTATATCTTATTATAATCAATAACTATTAACAGCACGATACTAGCTTATTTACCTACATGCCAAAAAGTTCTTCACTGATAAACCACCTTATCAACAAGAACACACCCTGTATGCATATAAAGGGGGTGTATAAAAAATACGTTGGCTGATGAGCCGTATAATAGCAACAGTGCCTGTATAAGGATATCGCGCGGCCCTTTGGACCATAAAAAGTACATTTTAAGTACCTTTTCACACCTTTGTCACGATACTTATAATAAAAGTAAAAACTTTTATATTATCGTGAATGGTTTTTAAAGTATTCCGAATTCACTTTATAATATGCCAACTTCTGTATAGTGTAGACTGACAGCTACTAATATATATATTTTTTGGTAAGTTATCAGGGCCGTCTTTAAACTATTTGAGGCCCTGGGCACATTAGGATCATGGGGCCCCTATGACCTAAAGAAAACACTATTTAGTTATAATAGATAAAGAAAGTAGACAAACAACAGGGATAGGAAATTTTATTTCGTTGTATGAGACGAGGCATCTGTCTAGTAAAGTATTATAATATCTGTGGTATTACGTTTGACGTTCGATTATGATTATATGATTTGGTATTCTGGCAGGAACTAGGGGGCCCTTTCGAACGCGGGGCCCTGGGCACGTGCCCATAGTGCCCAGTGGGAAAGAGGGGCCTGTAAGTTATTATGATATGACACAGTAAAAACGGTCAAAATACCAATTTCAAATAGATATATCTTAATAATACTTGCTCCTATACGTGGCCCAATTGAGAACTTTCTTTTTTTTGAAAGTCGGTTAAAAGAGAAAAAATATCTATGAAAGTTATTTTTTTTTTCAATTAAATTAATTTTAAAAAAGTCAGAAGCCTAAAAAAAGTGCAGATTAACAACAAATTACAATTAGAAGAGAATTGATTAAAAAACAAAACATTAATATTTTTTTAAAAGAAATAAATTGAAAAGCAGGTACTATCATACTACCGCCTGACGCAGGTCCTCACCGGACATGGATGCTTCGGGAGGTACCTGCATCGCATCGGGCGGGAGGAGACGCCTGGGTGTCACCACTGCACGGACCAGCCAGAGGACACGGTGGAGCACACGGTGGAGGAGTGTTCTGCCTGGGCGGAGCACCGCCTTGTCCTCACAGCGGCAATTGGCGGCGGCGACCTCTCGCGTCCGGCCCTGATCCAGGCCATGGTCCGGAGCGAGGGAGAATGGGATGCCGTCGCCTCCTTCTGTGAAGCCGTTATGCTAGCGAAGGAGGCGGCGGAGCGGCTAAGAGACCGCACCGCTCATCCCAGCCGTCGCGGCAGGGCTGGTACCGGTCGACACCACGGGCGCCGGGTGTCAAGGGATGACTCCCGACCACCGTAGGCGCGGGCTTGTGGGCGGTGAGTGTGGGTAGCTCATCGTCCGTACGTCTTTAGGGACGACAGGCCCGTGTCGGCGGCGCGTTCTGTTCCACGCGCTCCTCGAAGAGATGTCAGCAACATGGGAGGGGCCCCTTTAGGGCCAGGGTCTGCTTGGACTGCGGGTTGTTCGTGAGAGATACCGCGGCCCTGGCACACAGGGACCCCCAGAAGGAACATAGTGGGTTTTAGTCAGTAAAAGTCTGACACTCCCTCCAGCTGCACCCTCAGCGGGAGGGGTCATTTGATGATTTCCCACGAAAAAAAAAAAAAAAGGTACTATCATACTATTTAAATATATACCTTGATATCTATTTATAAAAAAGTTATAAAAACAGCTCGTGCCGATACAAAATAAGAGGGTACCTTCACCTACATACTAGAATAGCAATCTAAAACTAATTCCACTATATTCACATAACCATGATACTGATAATATAAAAATATGTTCAAACTCTCGTCGATTGAATGTTATTAGAGGCAGCTGGTAAAGTCTTACACCTGGTGTACTAAGTTTTTCTATCCACCAGATAAGACTAAATTACACATTAATACCATTAGGGGATCTTATGCAGTGTGCCCGGCTTGTGTATTGGGATATGTTTTAAGAAAATATATTAGGTACAAAAAATTTACAAAACAAGCACAATCTGTTAAAATTTCTTAACAAACTTTCAACTTTATCGCTGAAGCATATGGTTCAAAGTTGAATGTGAAAATTTGACAGTTTCTTGGGTTTCGGGTAGCTTGATGTGCTGGCGTCTGTACGTTGTAGAATTATTTTTCATCATCTCCCGAGCCTTTTTTCCCAACTATGTTGGGGTCGGCTTCCAGTCTAACCGGATTCAGCTGAGTACTAGTGTTTTACAAGGAGCGACTGCCTATCTGACCTCCTCAACCCAGTTACCTGGGCAACCCAATACCCCTTGGTTAGACTGGCGTCAGACTTACTGGCTTCTGACTACCCGTAACGATTGCCAAGTATGTTCAATGACAGCATTATTTTGACAGAATTATTTTTAGTGTCACATAATCTGTATAATTGATACTATATACATTATAAAGCTGAATTTATTTGCTTTAACACTCTAATCTCAGGAATTGCTAGTCCGATTTGTTCTTTCATTGTTAGGTAGTCCATTTATGTAGGTACCCCTAAACCTTTCTCGTCAATCACTCAATCTGTAGGTGAAAATTACTTGAAAATCCAGGCAGAGATAGTGACAGAGAAGACAATAAACTTTGCATTAGAATAGTTATGTTGTAATAGGCAGCAAGGATAACAAGAACAGTGATATCATTCCATCACTGTACAAATAAATTAATCAGAACATCTCTGATCATCTCCAAAACGAACAAAATTAGGTTTTGGTACAGGTTTGTTACTCCCTCCAGCTGCATCCACAGCGAGAGGGATCATTCGATGAATTCCTACTCAAAAAATAAGTCTCTGAACTCAACAGACTATAATATAAATAGACATTCCAAATGCCTCGCTTCTCCACCAAATAAATCCGCGCACATGACACACGCACATTTACTTAAAGAAAAATAAATTCGAAGCGAAAGGTTTCCTCTTAATTGTGTCTCCAATTCCACGTGTATCGGTAATCCGTTTATCCTCGATTGTTTTTAGTAACATTTTCCGTATCTGTTTGAAACACGATTCTTTGTAACGGCGGTATCTCGGCTACCACGCCGCAATTACAGGGGGCTAAGGATTTCATTGCCAAATATTTTCCTTTATCCGATGCTAGGGTTGGAGCATGAGAGGTAGCGGTCACCAACTTGTGTTTGAATTTGCTAAATATAAGAGGCATATATGGTAGAATTAGGTATGGGGATATGTTTCACTGTCTATAAAAATATTGAAGTTTATGTAAACTTTCTGCTTCTAACGTTATTTCATAGAATTTCATAAATCAATATTTCTTTAGAATTTTCAAATATACCTATCTCAAATGCTTTTTGTTGTTCTATATTCTGATTAAATTCATTGAAAACATTAGATGACTTCTTATGCTAGTCCCCTTCAGAAACCGCTTCAGTCTAAATCTTGAGCCTTGTCAATCCTCCCCCAGTGTTCATTATTGAAAGGTCGCAATATAGCCTGCACCCGCCCATGGCGCGTCCCTTAATTAGTACATCTTCGATATTACGCCCAAAAGGTGTGCGTCCAACGACTCGCCGAGATGTGTGACTGCGAGGACCATGTTCAATGTGACTTTGGACATTAATCCAATTCTGTATAAATTACAAAATCCATTCGATGACATTTTTTTTAATATATTTTTTTTATGGGTGACTAGCTCTGTCTATCTATTTGTTACTCTGCAATTAAATTTCTACGGATAAAAAGCAAGGAAAAACCAAGGATTAATTATATTTCAGTATGCCAAATATGCTCTTAATATACGATTTAGTTACAGAAAACCGCTAGTCATTTATAAAACAGTTCAATTAATTGATATTATGTATAACTGCAATTGGTTTAATTATTATGTGGGAATTACCCATGAATCGTTCAGGTTGTCATTTTGCTGGAAATTCCTACATTGGTATTTACATAATTGTATTACTAAATTACATTGTCATCATTAGTATTTGTTGTAGGGAACATTATTTCTTTCTGCTGTCACCATGTTTGGCGAATGGTATGACAAATTACATTTTGATAATTACTTTTTAATCGAAATAATTTTATACCTCATAAGCACTTCAACTTAATAATAGTATTTTTTGTCAATTTCTAAGTCTCCGTGGTCTCCCTATCCCCAATATTGTATCCAGCTAAGCCTGCTAATGAAACATCCGTTCATTTCGTCACAGATTTCCTTATAATTGGGCCAGTGTCACGATTTTGATAATCTGTAACGTGTGAGGATGGCGTTACAAATCTCAATTATAATTAGCCCAGTAAAAATAGCTTTTAGCAGAATGAAAGCTAATAGCTACGTAAATGCGTCTTCACGTCTTAATCATTATCTGAAAAGTTTTGTATTAGTATGTTATGGTCGTGTCGCAGGAAGTAGTCGTGGTGGCCTAGTGGTTAAAGAGCCAGTCTCTCAAGTATGAGGGCGTGGGTTTGATTCCAGGTCGGGCAAGTACCAATGCAACTTTTCTAAGTTTGTATGTACTTTCTAAGTATATCTTGGATACCAATGACTGTGTTTCGGATGGCACGTTAAACTGTAGGTCCCGGCTGTCATTGAACATGCTTGGCAGTCGTTACGGGTAATCAGAAGCCAGTAACTTTGACGCCAGTCTAGCCAAGGGGTATTGGGTTTCCAGGGTGACTGGGTTGAGGAGGTCAGATAGGAAGTCGCTCCTTGTAAAACGCTGGTACTCAGCTAAATCCGGTTAGATTGGAAGCTGATCCCAACAAAGTTGGGAAAAGGCTCGGGGGATGATGGTCGTGTCGCAGGAATATCAGCGTTAAAGATAAAAAAATCATTTAAATTTGAGATATTTGATAGTAGTTTTGTCATTTGGTTGGAGTACTCTGAAGAGACAGGCTCAAGACGCTAACGCAATCGCGTTCTTTATAATCCTTTGTTGAATAAAAACATAGTTTAAGAATACGTACAAACTATTTTAAGCATTCATTAGGCTTTGTATACTCTCAGTGAGACTCATTAATCAAAAGAAAAAAGTTCGAACAAATACAATCTGAATCACTTTTAAGGATTGACGTACAATCAACACAACTTAATCAAAGATTGAGACAAGAAAACTGATACTCGTATTTAAAAAAAACTGTTTCAATTGGCAAGAATGAGCATAAATAAACTATAGCTATACTCTTTCCTATTTCTATAAAAGATACTATATAATTTTTCACGTAAGTTTTTTTTAATTCTTTATTTTACAGCTTTATTTTACAATTTATCCAATTCCATTATTCAAATTAATTAAAATACTTTTCTACAATTATAATTTAACACGTTAGAATGAAAGCTCTCGTTTCACCCAGTGCACAACCTACTTTACTCCAAAACATGAAGTCATACATTCAAAATCCGACATAACAATTGTTTTATACAGGAATTGTGTCGTCCTAAAACAAAACTTTGCACGTAAATAACTTTGAGGAAACCCTGGGGTCCGGGCTGGCCTGTTTATGATAATAATTTTACTTTTTGTTAACATTAATAAATGAAAATAACGCTGCAAAGTGAAAAAGTTTAAACACTCAACGTTGATACTGAAAAAAGTATCTTGTCTTTTTGTAATGTAGCTCATTATGTTTATTTTGACCTCGTTTATGTCCCGCTCAAATAGTCTGTTATCGTTAACGATTAGCAAGACGCAGCTGATTACCAGTGGAATCGGGCAGCAGTACCTATTAAACCTCCTCAACCGAGGTATCCGGACAACCTGGGATTGACAACCCCCCGAAAAGACTGCTTGTCAAACTTTCCAACTTCTGACTACCCATGACGACTGGCGAAGATATTCCAATAACAGTCAGCTGGACCCAAAATTTAAAGTGCCTTCCAGGACACCTAATAAATACGGTTTCACTGAATAAATAAATATTTCAAGTTAGATTCCACACTTTTTATATTTTAACAATACTTAGTGTTAGTATAAAAACAACTATCAAAGAATAAAAAGAAAGGCTTTCAATTTAGACCCTGGCAACACTATCAGCCAAGAAACGTGAGTTAGCATAACATATTTATTTATATTCAGATTATTTTTTGCATTACTAAACATGTCTACCGTAAAAACGCTACATGAAAAATGAACAGTAGTTTTTGTTTGCCAACTTATTCTGCTCCTTCAAAACTAAACGAAAACTTTTTTGTACCTCGTTTTAAAGTCGATATTTGCATGGCAAGGTGTTTTTGAATTTCGAAAATAAAGTTGTGTTTACGCACACGCAAAGTATAAACTTGAACACCCCTTAGGATTTTTGGCGGGCGATCTAATCTCTTGGAAAATGTGCCCCGTGATGTAAGTCGGCAGAATCATAATTTGAATCATTGGGACGTTATGCGTTGCTAAGGAAATTTTGAGATCCACGATTTTTGTTGTGCGACTATGACGAAAAAATCTACGACTTATCGCAAAATAAAATAGAAACGGGCCACTAATCACTATCAATCATACATGTATCACATTTTTATTTAAATTTATTAATAATCTGCATCAGGGATATTTCCCTAAACCAAAACAATTTAAAATACATACCACGATTATCATGAAAAGGTCGAGTCATCCATTTATTTAATTCTAAGAAACAAAATAAAACATTCATCATTGTATAATTATGATATTATGTAAATTATTTGAGTCATCTGAAAGTAATCTTAACTAACGAAATTCTTGTGAATTATGACCTAGCGAACTAGAACATAGCTATTGTCGTACGATTACAAGAAGTAACGATAAGTAATTTTCCACATAGTAAGGTAAAGCCATGAACTAAACCATGTATGTCGAGTACAGCTTCTGCCAGCGGTGTCATCCGCGTCCAAGTACACTACGCACAAGTAGCCAATGTATTATTTTTATGTTTAACCCATATTCCGTGGTTGGTGGTGGTGGATGGCGACCCCATGGCCCAATAATCTGGGTGTATCTGACAGATATGAACCGCCCAATCCCACTTTAATTTTTGAATTTAATTTTAATGGAAGACTTTTGGTGAGGCCTATGCCCAGTAGTGGGACAATACAGGCAAAGAAAACTGTAACAAAAGACCTATATTACCGCCATTTTTCATCAACATCCCTTTAGGCATTGGGTGAAGAATAACTCACACAAACTCACAAACTTTTAACTTTATACAATAGGCCTTGGAAGAAATGGATACCGGACTGCCCAACTGAGGTTCCCGGGTTTGATTCCCGGTGCAGTCGATATTAAAATTGACGATATATAAATGTATATGTGTAAAGTATGTATATGTATGTAGTTTATCAATTGTGTTGGCACCGTAACCGACCGTGTGTGAAAAGGTGTCCCGATATTATCAATACCTTAATTAGGTACTTATAGCTAGTCAATACAAAAATTGAAATCAAACCCATACCTAAAACAACCTTCAGAAACTGCCCTCGCTACTAAAACAACATCAGACCACGCGACAATGACACAAGACTCAATATTTACCGATGCGATCGCACATTCGTCAGATTCCTTAGATAAAGTTCGCAGCATATTGAGATAATATCATAATGTGATCAAGTTGCAAATGATTCGAGCCAATGGCATCTCGTATGTACACCAGATAACGGTTACCGGTAAGACGTATCAAAATTATTTGTTAGACAAATAATAACGCATGGTGGAGTTATTGTGTTTTCTTTTTTGTTGCGGGAAGTTGAGAATTTTGGATTTTCAGTATATGTCATGGCGTCATCAGCTTTTTATGGCATTATAGTCCCATTGCTGGATACAGGCTTCATGTCACTCAGAGAAGGATTTAGCTGTAAACACCACGCTTGCTCCATGCGGGCTGATAATTTCAGACTTTATAGGATTATAAAGTCTGTCTGTCTGTTTCCTCGAGAATTTTTTTTCACCTTTAATCAGTCATTGGTATCCAATACCTAGTAAGTAAATTTAAATTGGAAAAGTTGCCTTGATGATTGCCTTACCTGGGATAGGTCTCGCACACTCACATTTGAGAAGTGGTGGCCTAGTGGTTAAAGCTTGATAATTTCTTATTGCTTATACAAGTATTATACAGATATCTAGAATCTAGACATACAGTCTAGAATTATTTTTCTAATATAGTGTCTGTTTAACCTAGCATTTTTTGTGTTTATTATTAACACTTAAGCATTTAAGAGGTGTTTTTACTTTAACAAACAAATTATTTCTATCATGTTCGGCGAAAACGGTCATCTTTCAAAATGTAAATGAATAGTTCTAATTGTTATTTCATCTCCTCCAATGTTATTCTAAGGAGAATCACCTAACAAAATATTCCGAAGGTTACGCTCGCCCAGATCCTAAAGTCTTAATTAAAATTCTAGGTTTTATGTTAATTCTAGACAATTTAGATCGAGCGCTCTCCAGAATATTAGGCTTTGGAAAAATTTTGCATAACTTTTTGTTTAATTGGATTTTAGTGATAAAGTTATGGCTAAGATATTAATAGAAGTATTCTTATACTTTCAACCTTTCTCAATGAAATGATGACCTGAATTTAAAATAGATTTTGTTCTTACTACGAAGATATTATTAATTTACTGTTGTTGTTTAATATTTTAATAATGGACAATACATAATAGTACAAAAAAATATGAGGGGTCACAACCACGCAATGCGGCTCTGGCCCAGCATGATGCTGCGACCTTACGCGGGCTAGAGTAATCTAATGTTATGACGTCAAGTACAACACAAAGGGATACTTCAAAATAAAGCTCTTAACAATTAATTATCACCTGGGAGTTTTCTAAAACCCCCAGTCATAATTTTGATTGTACCGAATGAGGGACGTAGTGGCTTCTATAACCTGATTCCACAGGAGTCGTAACTATAATAGATACAAATCCATCACTTGTTTCATAAAATATTAAATTACCTATAGAATACTCTATTTTGGACATACTTATAGAATATCTCTACAATTTTGAAGACACAATTTAGTCAATTCCAGAAAAAAAATCCGATCTACGTAATGATGATTAAAATGACTAGTGATTCTAAAATTAATTAAAACGTGCGCACAAACCTCGTCTAATCCATTTTAATCTTTTAATGTTCACGCAAGGATTGTATGATAATCTAATAGGATCATAACTTTAAAATTAAATCTCTCAAAGTATCAATAAGTAATAAAGCCGATAAAACACTTAAGTCCAAAAAGCAGGCTTAGTTTGATTTTAAATGCACTTAATTATTATAAAGTTGTTATAAACATAAATTGGCGTTAAATTACAATGTACTTTCATAAACTGTTGTAAATTAGCAATGAAATTTTATAACTAGTGAAGTATGTTGCAGGCTAATGTTGGCAGTTTATAATTATTATTACGTTCCAAGAAACGTAAGCTACGTGACTTTTATAACATAAAACTCAGAAAAAGTGCTCTTTATATACGTTTTTAAAAATAATCATTATTTATAATATTATAGATTTCGTTCCGTTTGGCTGTCTGACAATGTAGACCGTGATACTAAGACAGTAGACATTATTCGGATGGCACGTTAAACTGTAGGTCCCGGCTGTCATTGAACATCCTTGGCAGTCGTTACGAGTAGTCAGAAGCCAGTAAGTCTGACGCCAGTCAAACCTAGGGGCATTGGATTGCCCAGGTAACTGGTTTGAGGAGGTCAGATAGGTAGTCACTTCTTGTAAAACACTGGTACTCAGCTGAATCAGGTTAGACTGGAAGCCGACCCCAACATAGTTGGGAAAAGAGAGATGATGAACATATAGGCTTCTTTTCATCCAAGTGCGGCTATTTAGGTAATTTAAATACCTACTATTTTACTATAGTGCATGCGACATAACAAATGATATCACCGTAAACGGTTCCATGACCATACGCGATGAATTCATTTGTTGTTTGATCAGATGTTTCAGTAATCAGTAATTCAATGTTTATTCTCTCATTGTTCCGCTTCCATGAAATCTCATGGTAATGGGTTTTTTTTTTTATTGTTATATTTATTTTTATTATTAAAGAGTTTCGTTTGGAATGCCTTTATAGCTGTCTGTTTGTCTTGTTGAGACTAGTACTAAGTAAAGTTGGAAGTTTGTAAACTTGTCTTTCTATACAATCGTTAATCACTTAATCCCTTCTTCCCTACTAATATTTATAAAGGCGAAAGTAATTCTGTCTGTCACGCTTTCACGCCAAAACTACTGAATCGATTTAAATAAAATTTTGGTAGACACGTAGTTTAAAGTTTGAGAAAGGACATAAGCTACTTTCTATCTGGATACGGGGAGTAGTTTCCTCAGGCGGTGGGTGGAGTCTTGGGAAACAGCTATAGTAGGTATTATAAGTATATTTTACCAGCTACTGTCTGATAAGTATATTAAATTTGTGGAAGTTGCCTATTGATACTAATATTACGAGAATAAAACTGAAGAGTTTAATTGCTTAAACGCGCTCATCTCAGGAACTACTGTTTCGTTTTGAAAATACAATTGCATCAAAATTAGATAGCCCATTCACCGAGAAAGGCTACATGGCTGCTTTTTATTCGGGTTCTAAAGATAGTTTCACGGGATGTGGGCAAATCCGTGTGCGGAACTTAGTGGTCATAATTTAACGCCAAACAAGTCATCGCTTATTTAAAACGACATCAAATTGAAACAAAACTAAACATATTAAACACTTAGACACACTTTAGACTTTGTACCACGCAATTCTGATCCAGTAACCCAGATAAAGCTATGCACTTACTACCAATGAGTAATCCTTCCCCGATCACCGAGTTACTCCTGTTACACAAAAGATCAGTTGTAGCTATTGTAGGCCACATATATAAATGACCTCGTATCCATTGCATCGGGTTACATGTAACGCGATACGAGAAATTGGTGCAGGGTAAACAAAAGTGCATGTCGTTTCGTAATTGTTTGTGTTATAGAAATTGCTGAATTTGTTTAATTAATGTAATAATGGTATTAGTCGTAGGTCAAGACTAGGTATCTAATTTCATTCAAAAGGACGAGTATATTTCGCTTGTGACTTTTTTCAACTACATACTTATTTACTTAATGCTTTAAAAGTAGTTTCGGTAAGTTTTCTCGGTAAATTGACTATTAGACAATGAAATATTTTTTTTGTTAAATTGTTCTCTTAGTTCCTGAGATTAGTGGATTCAACCAAACAAATAAACTATATAGTTGATATCTTTGATTACTGTTTTAATTTGCATTTGAGCAAAATTATGTTTGCTGTATGCTTGACGAAGATTGCTTTGCAAAGGCCAGGAGACACTATAAATAAATAAACTTTTTTTTATATATTTTGATATAATATTTCTTATTCGGAGATAGAACGCAGAGTCCGTTAACTTATTACGAATGCACTATCTATTATATAATTATTATAAACACAAAAAAAAGATGAATGTCAAATGAAGGCACTTACGGTATTAATCAAGATTTTAACTATCCTAAACTCAAAACTCAGTCAAAACTAAACCCATGGTTTTCTAGTAATTAGACCAATATTAACAAAATTTTAAACTGACAAATCAAATACAAGGCTTCACACGCGTATTAATCCATTTCCAGATTTAGTGCCATTACTAAAATGAGCTTTATCGTAACAGTTGTAGAGTTTAATTTGGACCGGCTGTTAAAATGCTTAGGTCTAGTTTTGGTTGATTTTGGTGTAACAATTATTACTATTATCGGTTTACTAAATAAGTTAGTTTTGTGAATTGATGATAATGTAACGTGCAGTGACCTATGATTGAAGAGTGTGTAGTTTTCACACTGTTGTGGGATAGATAGTATGTGATAAAGTTAGCGAAAGCTTATATATTTTTTCTATAAAATAAGGCTCTCATTACTTATTAGTCCTACTTGCATAGTTATTTATGGTATTACTAAAGACACAGCTATTTTATTATATGTTTGGTAATTTAAAACTATTTATAGATATGAAAAGATACAAAATTATATTTAAGTTTTTAGAAATGGTAGTAATTTGGTAGATGGTTGATAATATATAAAAAAATATTCAAAATAAATTATGTAATATTATGAATATATGAAATCACACAACTTATAAATTAATTATTATGAATCGTGTGCTACCACCGATCCCAGAGTCTAGTAATCCGAGGGACATGGCTAACAGAACGAAGTGTCAAAGTTCAAAGGGCGGCGATCTGTCATTCAGAAGCCTCGGAGATCTATTACTTCTGTAACGTCATGATCTTTGACCCCACCGCCAGCTCTTTCAATTGGCTACCATGTCTTGGAGAGCTTTGAGGAGTTTGATTTGACTTAAAACATTTGTTTGGTGCTCTTCTATAGGGAAATTGTGGAGCCATTTTTGATGTTTTTTTTTATTTTTTGGAGACTAGAGGAGGTTATGAACCATTTTTTAGTGTCTGCCGATACAGGTAGATATTATAGAGGTAATATTTATACGTTGTTTAAAGAATATATACTTTTTTTCGTTGGAAATCATCAAATAAACCCTCCCGCTGAGGATGCAGCTAGAGGAAGTGTCAGACTGTTACTGACTAAAACCCACTATGTTACTTCTGGAGGTCCCTGTGTGCCAGGGCCACGGTATCTCTTACGAACAACCCGCAGCCCAGGCAGTAAGAATATATACTTTGAAGTTACTTGAAGTACTTTTTTAGATTTTTTAATTTAGTTTAGATTTTTAAGTTAGTTAATAAAATTAAGCAGACACACCGCATACGTCCCCAACAGCAATATTGAGATCTGCCCACGTTCCCACATTGAACTAATATCAATTACATTATTTGCTCACGATAACCAAACGGGGCAGTTAATATGTGACTTAGATTGTGGTCACTACTGATAACTACACAAAAATAGGACGTCTAATTAGAATAACGGTTTGTTTGAGTTTGGCTGCCAACCTATTGAACTAAATTGATATTAAAATATTATGTAGGTACGATTTTTCCTGTCGCCTTGAGTATTGGGGTACACCTTATCAAATATTGGTACAATTCTGTATTCTTTATTAATTATTTTATTAAAATTTAGTCATTTTTATTGCCCTTCAACGTGAGTGGAGGTAAGTTTATCTGAGAATGATAGATGGAGTACTCAGTATGGAGGACTCAGATCAAATTTTATTCAAATCGGTTCCGTAGTGTTGGCGTGAAAGCTTGACAGACAGACATACAGAATAACTCTCGCATTTATAATATTAGTAAGTATTATTATTTTGTCTGCTGAAGTAACAGCTTAGTTTCTCCTGCGATAGGTTCAAAAGGCCTTTCAGAAATACTCGAAGGTATTACGAACGATATATTAAATTCCTTTAATAAGAGAAAACAGAATTTCTATGAATAAGCTTATAATTAGGTTCTCATAATAGTACTTAGGTAGCAGCCTGAATTAATATTGTTGTCAGGTCTTAAAATCTTTGATAGCTGAAGACGTACCCATATTTTGAAGATAAGTTTTGAATAAAATAGATGCAAAATCAGCGAATTTAAAAATATCACTTTAGAATTTTCAGGGTTTACTTTTTTATAATAGCAATGTTACTTTGTTACTCCTATGGTAAACTTTGAATGCCTTGACTCATAAAGAATATAAAATTTACAATATTTACATACCTTGAGTTAAGCTAGAAGCTGGCCTATGACTATGATCCGATCTTAAATGATACCATTATTTGCTGGAAAAGGTTTTCCCAACTAAAGAAAACTATGTATTTCTCTATCCAACGAAAGTTTGTGTTTGTGTGTGTGTGTATGTAACTTCTACACGCCCTTGGCTGGACGGATGTTGACGAAACTTTGCAGTAATATAGCTACTTCTTATCTGGGTGCGGAAAGTTGTTCCCTCAGGAAGTGGGTGATATCACTGACGGCAGCTTAGTCTTAAATCATTGTTGAATTGATACTCTTAAGAGCAACGTCTTAATATATGATTGTAGTATACTAAACATACTTAAACATTGTTAATCTTCTTCTTTCTAAAAGTAAGTCTTTTTTTACAAGATTGTTAAATAACAGACAATTGAATCTCCCCCATCAAGGACTGATAACATTGCCCAACTGTGACCATATCAGATTGTTACAACATGATACCTATTTAGTATTCAAGTATCGTTATTCTGTCCGAACTGAATTCTACACTAGAACACACAGGATGTTGCATAGACTAGATATTTACGAGTTGTCTAGAGGTCGTACGGATAGTTTTAACCAAATAAATGTATGTAGTAAAACTTCTAGTGCATTTACGTCGGCTGCTGATTCTACTAATGATTTTAAGTTAATTAGGAGTAGTAGCCTAGTGGTTAATGCACCTGCCTCTCAAAATATGAGTTTACGTGTTTCATTCCAGGTCAAGCAAGTACCAATGCAACTTTTCTAAGTTAAATTGACTTTCTAAGTATATCTTGGACCCCAATGAGAACATATCAAGTGAACCTGGACTATAATGTCTAAAATCATCGTCCCACATTAAGCAATCGTGTTAATTAGGGCTCAATCGTTGTTTGTGTGAGAGGAGGGCAGTGGCCCAACAGCGGGACGATAGAAAGGCTGATGATGATGAACTTGACGTGTTGTTAAAATATCAAAGGGTGCAAATTAAAAAGGTAGTTGATGATTATTCGATTAAATAATCCAATATTAGATTGAAGTAATTTGTTTAGGAAATGAAAAAATATGGTTTGAATTTCAATATTTATAAATAGTTAGATATTGAGAAGACTAAAAAATAAATTTCAATTTCTAACTATTTATAAATATTGAAATTCAAACCACATTTTTTCATTTCCTAAACAAATTATTGTACTGTATTTACATCAAAGAATAATAAAAAAATTACACCGTAAATGGTAACAATCCATTTATATTAAACAACACTAGACTAGACAAGACTTAAACTAACAAAACACATCATATTTAATCAAGAACTCTTCACCAATATAGCAATAGCTGGTTAGGGTATTGAAACATAGAATAACTAAAGACCTTTTTCGAAATTTCACAGACAATACAAAAACAAACAAACCATGGGTTTGTAGTGACCTGCCAATAGGCCAAGGCGAATCTTTCTGTCTAAGTAATATCACAGATTACTGAATAGTTACTACGTAAGTAATATTTTGTCGCGTGGGCGACAGTTGTACGGAGCAGTGTAGACGCGGGCGTTTCACCGCCGATGCTAGCAGTAACGGTTAGAGGTGTTATTGTTATGTAATTAGAACAATTAACGTGACCCTGATCTCTGATAGAACCGTAATGTGTATTTAGATTTTAGTTTTCATCATTTTTTATGCCTAAAGTAGCACCTTTTTGATTCATTTGCATCTCTTGTTATAGAATTTTGGCCTGTTGGCAAGTCGTCAATTGGGCTTCAACGTAGTTGAATATTTTATCACTTTGATAAACCATTTAAATGGTGGCTTTTACCATCGTGTAGTAAAAACTAATCATTGATCATTTTTGTAGTGTTGTTTTTTTATTTATCTAGGTAAGTATGATCAATTTTAATAACTGTCAATAAAGTAAAGGTTTTTATAATATTCTTAAACTCCAGAAACTGTAGATAATAACCAACTGACTATATCCAATTTTCTTCAATATACAGTACAAAAATTTAATATACATTAATTAAAATCATAATCTTTTACAAAATGGACCTTTTCAAACACCAGGGATTTTTAATAAAATGTCCAAACAATATTTATACGAGTTTCACTTCTATTTATTTTATCCCATAATTACGTGAAGCCTTGAATTCGTTAAACATTCATTAAAACTGCGAGTAATCGCAAACATTTTTATTTTCAATATTTACATCGTCAAACACGAATAAAAAAGTAAATATTTCAAACGTTTTCAAAATTGAACCTTACGGGTTTTGTGTTAAGGGTTACGAATTAGTCTTGGTCAAATAAAGGTCGAAACGAACGAAAGCTCTTTTCAGGGTTGAAAGAGGATAGCTGGTCAAGGATAATAAGACCTATATGTTTATCCTTCATACATAGGTATGGGGTAAGAAGAAGGTTATTTTAAGATAACGACCCATGGCGTTTTAAGGACCTTGGAAGTCTTATACATGCATTGCAAAGACGGGACAATTTACAAAAAAAAAAACTTCCAATTTGAAAAACTATCATTAATAATCTAAAAACTATCAAACTGTCATTAAATTTTTGGAATGGAAACACGGTTTAAAACCTAGCAGAACCGTCAAATGCGTTTGACGATTTGAGAAGATCCTCAGCTTAAAACTAGAATAACTATATTTGAGAAGCAAGGAACAAGGATTGGCAAGCACAGAAACAGTTTTACCTAATTTCTTAAATATATGTGAAGATGTTGCTTAGAATCAGGTATTAGAAACAAAGTTCGCTGAAAGCTTTTGCGGAAGGAAGGATGTTTATTGTTTACCCATGTATATGGATTAGCTATACTGCCGTGCAGGCCCTAAAACGCAGTAACAGGTTTTTTGTCATTTTTTTGTTGAATATTGAACCTTAATGAACACGTTATAAGGAACATGACCATCTGACCAGGTTTTTGTTTGGATGCTTTAAACGGTTAAAAAATCAAATTTATGAAAGCAGTAACTAATTTCATAATGTCTAAATATATTACAATACCAACTAAAATACAGTTATAGCAGTTACGTCTACCACGATCCGTCACTTTGCCAAGTTAAACGCAGTAAATATCTATATTACCACAAAAAATCTGTATTCTACACCCAAAGAAAATACTGAGGGATATAAATTAAAACGCAGTAAGTAGTTTTTGTACCAACAGTGTGAATACTGCATGGTTGATCACTAGTTTATTTCACATACTACACTATTTAAATTGCAGTATGTTCATTATTTACTGCAGTATAGTCGGTATTTTACAAAAGATGAAAATAAGTTATATGCTAATTAAAACGCAGTATGACACTCTTTTACTGCATTATAATTGGTAACTTGAACAATTTTACTAATTTCACTGCAGTACAGGTCATATTTTACTGTGTTCTAGTCAGTATTTGTCGCTATCTCTCTAGCTCAATCAGTCGTGTTCGTGTGTCAATCGCTGCCAAGGAAGGGAGACGTCTGCGCCGCGTCAGTGTTTAATCCCAACAAACATTTTTGTCATATTATAATCAAACATTTATATGACTTTGAGTCTTATTTAAGTTATTTTACAGTATTTTTTCTAACTCTTTCTCATGTACTGGTGCATTATGTGTCCGAATAGTCATATATATTTTTTGTCATATAGACTTTATTTCGATTTCCTTTTTCTATCGTCATATAATAGTGCCCATGACGACATCTATAAAACATATTTTGAACAACTGCTGCACGGATAATAATTGTTTAAACGTAGTATTTGTAACCATTAGGTATATAAAATTCGAATATAAGTATTACGAGTGACCTCTATACAACCTAAAGTATCACAAATATGCTAATACGACTGCTATATGTACGAAGCAATAGAACTCAAGCCGAGAGTGAGGACAATGGGAAAGGTTCCGTATCATATTTAAATGTTACGTACGAGTATACCCTGCAGGCCATTTGCCGAAGTTCAGCAGGCTTAGCATCGCGATTCTATGTCTATTCTATCAAGTAAAGACAAAGCTCTTTCTGTTTCAATGTCAGGTCCAGGATCTGATGATGGAAACTTTGAAACCAAGGGCAACTTTCGAAAATTGTAGGCACGTATTAAGTAAAAAGTTGACCCTTAGATGTATGTCTGATGACATTACAAAATAGTGAAGGTTTAGGACTGACCTGATAATGGAGATCACAAAGAATTGAGGCAACTTCTCAACGATAGGCACAAACTACCTTGTGTTTGGTCTTGTTTTATTCGTATTGACGAGAACTTTACACCGAGATAGATTTTAATTGAAATTTTGGTGGCGCCGATGGAGACGAAGTACAGTTCAGGGAGCTCTTGAAGGGATTATGGCTGGTTGATGCGAATTTTCTACCAACGTGACTTATGATAAATGATAAACCGATATGCGTATATTTTGCTCCGCTTATTCATACATAATTAAGAAATAGGTAATAAAAAAGGCTGTATTAATTGATGTTTTTTTATTTATTACAATATTAACTACAATATTCGTTTCCTGGAAAATTATTAAAGATAGCAAAATATTTGTAATGGGGGCACCAAAATAAACGGCAAGTTAATGAACATTGTATATTGTTGTCTGTTAAAACAAAACGTAACGGCTGTCTATTTCCACGGACTATCTGGAAACCACATCCATAACAACGAGAACTAACGATGAAATGAGTTAATGGCCACGGCTAATTTAAATCTGCGTTTATCGTTACGATGAAGTCCATCTTTGATAATAACATATCAACATCCGCATAAGTATAGATCACTGTGGGGTTTACATAAAACAAAAGTTTTATTTATTACTGATCCCTAAATTAACTTTCACGGCGTCCACATTTACAAAATACTCGCAGTTTACAGGTCGAGAAGTTATATAGTTGTCATGTAACGCAGTCACAAAATAAATTGTTACTAAAAATATATGAAAACATTAAAATTTTAAAACTTTCCTCACATTAGTCAGTAAACTTGATTGCCCAATGGTTTAGAACTGATGAAATGATTTTATCTCCTCAAATAACAGAAAAAATGCAATATTAACTCAACTGTCAAAAACACTGCTAAATGTATTTATAATAATTCGTTCAAAAACATCTTTAAATGACAATAACACCACGACTACTTCGTATTATGCTCGTATTATGTGACTCGAAGTCGAATGAATACACGACGCGACAGCTATCATTAATGGACATGTTGTCAAATCGCCGACGTGTATGTGACTACTATTCGACTAAGTTACGTATTTATATGACTGTTACACGAAATTCTTAGCGACTTAAGTTGAATAAAATGGGCCCAAATGCGGTCGAGAAAACGCTCTTATGATGTTTATACGATTATACTAAATAACATGTAGTTGCCACCATAACGTCTCCTCAACGTCGTAAATATTTGTTGGGATTGTTATATACTGCATGTGCAATTAGTTCAGGACACAAATTAAAATGCAGTAAAGAAAGTCTTATGCTGCAAGTTAGTCTGCAAAGTAGTAAATAAAACAAAGTTTTTGTAGTATCAAGTATTTTTACTGCATTTTAATCTGCATATGTGTAACTTTTTGCGTGCAGTAACAGCTAAGATTTTTAAAAATCCGATTTTAATTAAAATCTAATAAACAAAATTAACATTTATTTTTGTAAATACCATCTTTGTTGTCACTTAGACCTTGTAGCAATAAAAATATGCACCAAATACTTAAATAATATAAAAAAAATCAGTGTTAAAAAGTTTTTTGCGTTTTTCTCGAAACTGCTTTTTTGCTCATACTGCACTTTAGGGCCTGCACGGCAGTATACCCATATACATATGTATGACGTGTAAAACTGCTTATAGTTGATGAAGCTCAAACTCAGCCGAACCAACTGCTTGCAGTACAACACACTGCTACGCTTTAGGCAACAACTAAGCAGTGGGACGAGAATAATGTGGAATAGAATCTTAGACGAAATTATTTTTGCCAAGATGAGTTTCGACAGCACTCAAAGAAAATAAAAAAATGTTGTGATGTAATACGTGACTCGCTAAAAAGTATTTTGAATTTTGAAATGAAAGCTTTTTCATCTCGCAATTGAAATGAAATCAAAGAGCAAACGAATAGCATACACAATAAACCTAGACATACAAATAAACACAGTGCGAATAAAAATAATTACAGCAGAATACGAGAACAAATTGATAATTTAAAATGCAATTCAAAATGAGGCTGCAGTAACAACTGCAATAATCAAACGAATGAATAAAAATAGACTAAAATAGAGCACATTCGTGTCCAGTCTCCAACTGTGACTAAATAGGACAGATAAACTACACAGCGCTTATCAACACAATTCTTTCCAACGTACTGCGAACGTGTCCGAACCGGTTAGATCGTGTCGGAGCGAGATAGACACACTTCAACGAACGAGGGAAAGAGATGCCTAATCGATGCCCGAGTAAGACCACAACACAAACACGAGAAAGATAAACGAATATAGTATAGCTGGTTGCACGTTGCGTTTTCTGCGAAGGTCAGTGTTAATTTAATTCAGACTTTGCTGATCCAGTTTTAAGGTTGGTTTTGGGGTGTACTAGGGAAATATATGATCCTCAGCTGGATAAAGTCTCGATTTTAAGGCCGTGCCCTCGAAAACAGCGAAGTTAAGTTCCTTGAAGTTGGGAGTTACTGGATTTTAATATTACTTATACATAATATCAATAAGTTCTGTCGACATTTCGATCCTTGATCCTTCTGAAGTTGGGTCTTTTTATCAGTCTTGTAATGTAATAAGTCTTATTATCTCTTTAGAAATCTAATAAGTAACGTAAAGCAGAAAATAAATGACACAGATAACCATAAAGTCCCAAAAATATTAAGCAAAAACAACGCAAAATTAGCCAGCAAGATACTTCTACGCTCCAAAAAAATTTAAAACTAGTCATTTTAGCCAGCCTAGTTAGCCAATTTTATGTTTACCCAGCTAATTTACAAAGCAAGTCATAATCTTTAAATTCGAGGCCAATTCTGAGGCCTCGCGTCTCTCGAGGCCACGGCTTGCTGACTTGAAGTGTTTCATTCGATTCTATCTGATGTTCGAACAACGTTCGTCTGACTGCTACTCCACTCTTTTTTGTACACTGCACTTTTTTCAGGCTTCCTAACAATGTAAACAAGGCTTCCTAGTTAATTCGAAGGTAGGGTGTTATAGGATTTAGCGTTAGGTTGGGTTAAAAGAAGTTCTGTGAAATTGATCCAATCATCTAGTAATGTGACTGTCAAAAGTGAATCTGGTGATTGATTCCTTCAATTATTTTTAATCTATAAAATGTACTAGAGTGTTTTAAAGTTAGGTTCAGACTGGACTAGACTATATCTTGTTTGAACTGCCTATACCTTTTTATCATCGTAGTTGTATACCTCCGCTTAAACTCAAAATAAGGCCACCAATGAAAAAACACGTGCATACAGACCTACATCAACTTCTTAGAAAGGGTTAGTAATAGCTTAGTCTACCATTTGTTTGGACCCTTATCAGTTCAACAAGTTGTGACATTATAGGGATGATCTAAGATGAACCTAATGTGTAACAATGTCTTTCGAGAAGCTGCGCGCCGCCAAATAGCGTCACGTTTAAATGGCCCATAGAACGTAGGGAGCCCAACTTAAACTTAAGTTAAACTTTCGAGATTAAGTTAGGAACGTGGCAGGTTTTTTAATGACTTCATTGTTTAATTTTAGAATCTGTAGTTAACATTTTGGGACTAACTCGCCTTTTGTGTATTTGATATTGTTATTATTTAAGTAGTCCTAAGAAAATAAGCTGAGTTTAATCTTTAAAAAGTAAATAAAAGATTTTTCTAAGTTACAGCATAGTTAAGTTGTAACATAACTAGTAACATAACCAGCGGGCTTAGCATGGCGATTCTATATCTATTCCATCAAGAAAAGACAAAGCTCTTTCTATCAATGTCAACATGTCATCTGCCCGAGCATGGCGCGACCTGTCAACTCGCATATAATCACTTGTAGACTTATGTCGATCGAAGAAAAGAAAAATTTCTTCAAACCTTACGTCAATCTGTCACTTTTCTGTCATTATGTCCATTCTCCGGTACACAAAACTTGTTTCTACGGTTGCCATGCTAAGCCTGCAGGGTTTATAGGACAGGGGTCATATAGCTACCCAAAACAATATGTAAAATTGTAGATAAGTCGTGTCTAAACTGACAAAGTTATCTTTAATAATCCGCTTTACATGTCATTGATTAATCATCTATCGATCCATTCGTCATCCAAGTCATCATATTACAGCCGTAGTGCAACCAAAGTGCATTGAAAAGCAAAACGCACTGATTCACAGTCCGATTTCGCTGACTTAGCAATGCCTCACTCGTGCTGTGCAGACAATTATTATTAATGATTTCTGATTCCATGACATCATGTTGTGATAGGTTATTTCATAATGTAGGTACTTTAGTTTTAAATATGACTATATTTTCTTTGTTTAAGTTAATGTTCAATTTTAAGAAGGTACTATCATAGGATCATCTGGCTATTTAAATAAAAACCTTAATAGATTTTCAACTTTATCACCTGAAGTTCTGGTTCAAAATTGTTTCGGGTAGCTTGATGTGCTGATTTCTGTGCCTAGTATTAGGTAAATTCTCTCACCTCCACCACCATTGTCAGTTTACTTGCCACACTTCTTCACTATCGGAGTATTTTTTGGTATCATAGCTATGATTTTCCTATGCTATGATGTTCCCTTGTAGATCTTAAGAGACTACGTCACACATTGGGTCGAAACGATGATTTTAGTGACTTAGGGTTCAACTTCGTTTTTTTGCATTTTTCTTTATGCGGATGGATAGAGCTCATTAACCTCAATAATAATTGTTCTGATGCTTTTTTTCCTAAACTTGCTCCTTTGGGTGGAAAAATGCATTTTGATATTTTTTTATATGGAGCGGATCAAATTAAATTAAATTCTGGCGAAATACCGTGTGATCCCGCTTTGAAACGGTATTTTTCTTAAAGCTTGTCCCGTCTACTATCATTTGATGCTAAAAACATGTGCATAAACTTGCAACTCTGCCAAATAAATGGATCGAAAAAAAACGAAAAAATACATTGAATAAAAGCTTCATTTTTTTGTTTCGGAAGTTCTTTTTAGTGATAATTGATATAGAATAGTAAGTAATAGCACTTAATAATTCACATAATTACTTAACAACTAACAACAATACATTTAAAGGTCCCTAATTTCCTTAAATTTAATAATCACGTATAAAATGTAGGTATATAACTTCTCTTTGTTTATTTAATGAACTTATAAAATATTTTAAACTAAATTTAATACTAAATAGTGAGTAAGGATACATGCAAGACACATTTACTAAAGGTAAAAACTTAAAACTAAATATTTACAACAACAAAACTATTTTCTTTCAATCATGACATACAAACTAATAAAAAAAAGCAAGAAACTACTACCTACCTTCTACTATCTACCAATAATTTTATTCACTATCGCTATGACTATCTTGTAAATTATCTACATCAATAAAATCAAAATCGGATTCTGAAGGAAAACTTAACAGAAGCTCTTTGACTTTTGGAGAGAGAACCATTCTACTTTGTTTTGCCAATCGAGGCCGTAGACTTGTGATCTTTGGATCAGACGACAAAAGAAGATTGTGCAAAATATCCTCATTTGTCGCTGTTCTACTTACCTTTCTAGAATGACTCTCTCTATATTTCCTAAAATCTTTATTGCGAGCTTCCGCTGCCTCTTCCGACAGTTTACCTATAGGTATGGCACCAAAGTTCTTTATTATATCACTCCCATGTACTAACAATTTATGTACACTGGAAGGCATATAATACCATGGATACAAGTTTACATACAGTTCTGCCGTATCTTTACAAAATTCAGAAAATTTAGAAAGGTCTACGCGCTCTCCAGATGCAACGGTTTGAAGAATCACGTAAAACCTTTCTATTAAATCTTCACGAATCCCTGTTATGCGGGCTGTTGTTGCTGTATCCCTGAAAAATCTTCTGGCAGTATTGCCATCATTAGTTGTGCCTACTCCTTGTTTAACTATATCGATGAGTAAACCGCATTCCCTCTTAAATGCTTGCTGTATAGCACTTTTTCTAAGGGACAGTTTTTCTTTGTCTTCGCCCCTGCAACTCCATTTTTTAAAGTCCAAACGATAAGCTGCAAACAAAAAAAAGCACTTTAAAATAATCTCACAGGAAACTGCGAATGTGAAGAAATTATGAAGCAATAAAATTATATTTACCGATATGTAGTAAGCACTCCATGCATCTTATCCAGGCATGTAAGGATGACAGTCCGTACTGGTACATATCCTCGTTTTTTTCTCTTTGAGAAAGTGCTTCTAAATCGTTCATCTCTGATGGCTTGGCTTTGCAAATATCACAAACAGCTGCAGATGTGTCTGACAAATATGACGATATTTTGCCATCTATCATTGTCAGGTGCAATTCATGCTTTACTTCTACTTGGAGGATTCTTGTTGGCTGACGTCTTTCTATCTCTTCAGTTATGATACCCTTTATAGTTGCCACTGTTGTCTGGGTTTCTTTTGTAAACTTAAACATTATCGGACGACAATAGAAGGTCGATGAGGGTCGTTCGTTTTCCCAAATAATTGTTCCATCCGATTTTTGAAGTCTTATAGGAACTAGACTGGCCATCAAAATAGAAGAGTCATCAAAATCTGTCTCAGTCTTTTGTTTGTAATTGCTTTGACCTGAGGCTCCATCAAAGCCCCATTTGCTTATAAGCAATAACTCTGTTGCCGAGTCCAAATCCAAAGCAATCACATCTAAAAGCCTAGAAACCGTCAAGTTGAGTAATGCTTGCAGTTTAATATCAGCTCCTTCTTCAGTGATGGTTATGTCTTCTTTCCTTGGATAACATTTGGACTTTGCTTGTTTAATTTTATAATAAGAAGGATATAGCTCAGACCCATTTTCAATTGCTGCTTCTCTTAGGCTTATATATTGCCACTTACTTAATTTAAGTGCAACTAATAAAGCTAGTGCCTTATCAGGTGAATATGTACTACTGTTTTCTTTATTGGCACTTAAACACTTCTTAACTTTTTCTAGATCTTCGGGGTGATTTAGCAAATAGTTCATTATTTTTCCTACATCCTCATTTCCAGTGTTTCTTAAACAAGCGATTGTAGAAGCTTTCAGTTCATCCGGGGATAACGAAAGCGATTGGTTAATTTGATCAACGCGTCTTCGTTTTTGCCTGGAGCCCAATTCTTCGAAAGGTTTTCGAGGTGTAAATGTAGATGTTGAAGCTTCTGTCGTAGATGGTGGCAGATTTTCAACATCTTCACTATTACAAATCTCGAGCCTTTCCTGTTCAGTGTTCACAATTTCAGGTATTACTCCTTCGGGCCAGGTTATCGCACTTTCTAACCAATCACCATTTCTTCTTAAAAACTGTGTTAACGAGCGACTACTTCGTTCCCATCTTGCACTTATATTTGAACAAAAGCGCGTACAGAATTTTTGGAGCTTAACACTGTTCTCTTCGGTCACGTTTATTTTATTTTGTAGGTATTGGAAGAGTTTTTTACTATCCGACAGCGACTTAAGCTGCTCTCTTAAAATCATAAATAAATCTAAATTGTTAACTAAATTCTCCATTATAACGAAAAGGGACGATCACAATCACTAGATGTTAATAGTAGTACGAATAAACGAAAACTATTAAATATATAATAAATATAGTCATTTTATACCACCAGTTACAAACAAATGTTTACAAATTTTTCTACTACCCTCATTAACGAATTACCCTCATTAACATTAAAGTAATGACTAAAAGTGAAAAAAAGTAGTTTTTTATAATGTAAAAGGTTAAGCTAATTACAGTCATTAAACAAACAAATAAAAAATATAGATAATCATCCATATTTTTAAGTAATACGTAATTAGCAAATTTTAGCTAATAACGAACCTTTTAAATGTATTGTTGTTAGTTGTTAAGTAATTATGTGAATTATTAAGTGCTATTACTTACTATTCTATATCAATTATCACTAAAAAGAACTTCCGAAACCAAAAAATGAAGCTTTTATTTAATGTATTTTTTCGTGTTTTTTCGATCCATTTATTTGGCAGAGTTGCAAGTTTATGCACATGTTTTTAGCATCAAATGATAGTAGACGGGACCAGCTTTAAGAAAAATACCGTTTCAAAGCGGGATCACACGGTATTTCGCCAGAATTTAATTTAATTTGATCCGCTCCATACAAAAAAATAACAAAATGCATTTTTCCACCCAAAGGAGCAAGTTTAGGAAAAAAAGCATCAGAACAATTATTATTGAGGTTAATGAGCTCTATCCATCCGCATAAAGAAAAATGCAAAAAAACGAAGTTGAACCCTAAGTCACTAAAATCATCGTTTCGACCCAATGTGCGTCATCCAGATTTTAATATAATACTAATACTATAAAACTGAAGAGTTCGTGTATTAATTGCAGGAGCTACGGGACCGATTTGTAAAATTATATTTTCAGTATTAGAAAGCCTACAGGGTACTTTTAATCTGGCTAGACAGAGTAGTTCCCATGTGACGCGGGTCAAACCGCAATACAATTATTTTCGCATTGATGATACAGTTAAATTAAAATACGTCATTCTTACTTACGTTACGCGATCTACGTCATTATACTTAACATCATAAAATCTGAAATAGTCAAGCATCATCCAATAACATTAAGAATGACGTTAAAACTTTCTAGTCGACATACGACACATGACCTGACCTCTGAGTCAACATGTCAAGGTCAGTGACGTCATCGGAACTGTCCAGTAAGCATCGCGTGCGCACTAAGTAATCGAAATGTAATTATTGCAAATCAATTTGTTTGTATGTTTGTATATTGCGATTTGATGGGAATTAAGTCATTTGTGTTCGAGGCTTCCAATTTTGATGGTGTTTGAGGAATTTTGATTGTAGATTTAGTTTCGAATAGTATTTTTATTGAAGTTATGTCTACATCTGCCTGGTCTGCGGTTTGTTCGCAAGGGTTACAGTAGCCCTGGCACACAGGGACCTCACGAAGAAACATAGTGGGTTTTAGTCAGTAAGCGTCTGACACTCCCTCCAGCTGCACCCTCAGCGGGAGAGTGCAGCATCATTTGATGATTTACCACGAAAAAAAAGTTATGCCTACATGCCGGCTGCTTGATTGTTCCATAGAGTGACGGTTCCAGAAGGAACATACATGGGTTTTAGTCAGTAAAAGTCTGAATTCCCCCCACTACGTCCAAAACGGATTCATTTGATAATATCCCATCTCGAATATATAGCTACCTATAGCTACCTATACCTACATTCATCCATCCTCCTGCCCTTATCCCAAGTTTTATTTGGGGTCGGCGCAGCATGTTTTTGTCTTCCACGCTCTTCTATCTGCCGTCATCTCACAAGTTACATTCTTTCTAGCCATATCAACCTTCACACAATCCATCCATCGTTTCTTTGGTCGTCCCCTTCCTCTATGTCCATCCACATTCATGTTCAAGACCTTCCTCACAACATGATCCTCATTCCTCCGCATTACATGCCCATGCCCTACCTATACCTACATATAGATTCTTAATTAATAATAACTGGTTTGGGCTGAATGATTCATCAATATCGTGGAAAATGCCTAATGATACTCTATTTGGAGAATATCAATTTATACAAGTAGCGAAATTATGTACACTCCTGGCAACTGGAATATTTTGGGTAATTTTACGTAAATTAAATTTATTCATTTTATTTGAGTAAATTATACGTCATTATTTTATATTTTAGTCATTTAATTCAAACTAAATAAACTGTTTAAGTCGTGGTGGCCTAGTGGTTAAAGCACCAGGCTTTCAAGTATGAGGGTGCGGGTTTGATTTCAGGTCAGGCAAGTACCAATGTAACTTTTCTAAGTTATAAGTACTTTCTAAGTTTATCTTGGACACCAATGACTGATTAAAGGTGAAAGAAAACATCTCGAGGAAACCTGGACTATAAAGTCTGAAATCATCAACCAGCATTGAGCAAGCGTGGTGATTAACGCTCAATCCGTCTCCGTAGGAGAAGAGGCCTGTGCCCAGCAGTGGGACGATATAAAAGGCTGTGATGATGATAAAGTTATTTAATAGCTATCCACGAAAACAAACACTATCTTAAAAAAAATAAAACAGCATCAGCCTGTACATAAGCTAAGAAGAAGGTACAATGTAAACTTCTACCCTACTTTGTCGGCTTAAGAAATTTGCGCTCCAACTGAAGCCACCAGCCATACAAAATTGATAAAAGGTACACCACTGCGGACCCCTGAAATAGTTAGCAATGGGGTCAGGAGATGGTGTTCTTACCATACATTTATCTACATACCTAGAAGTACAACAATCTGATATATTTGTTTGTTTGCATCTGCTGAGCTTAGGACGTGCTATCCTTGAGGATATACCTTTCAATCTTCAGGATATATTTTTCTTACCGACTATAAATTATAATATTGACTAGCTTCCGTGTGAGAAACTAGCTAAAGGTAGCCCTTAGACTTCCTTACTGAAAGATTTTCTTAAATCGGTTCAGTAGTTCCTGAGATTAGCGCGTTCAAGCAAACAAACAAACTCAGCTTTATAATATTAGATAGCTTTGCCACTGTAAACTTTAGGGGATCGTTGGTAATGATAAAGCGACACAAAACTTGTAAAAAATATATTAATCACAGACAGACAGGAGAACAGCTGACAGACAAATTTTGTTTTGTTTTATAACGCTACGTTCCACGACGCGATTGGCATCGCCGTCGCCCTGTTCCACGAGCGTGGCGAGCGTGGTGGCGAACATACCCCACCCCAGTGCTGTATCAGCAGCACTCATCATGTATAGATATCTTTGCTACGCGTGAGACTGCTCTTGTTAATGTTCCGGCTTTAGTCTTTACTTTGACAACTCTCACTCTATTGTCATTTCCCCGAATGAGCTCTTCGATGAGCCCCTTGGGCCACGAGTTGCGGGGACCATTCGGATCGACTACTAGCACGAGATCACCAACTTGTAGCTCCTTGCGCTCTTTATTCCATTTTTTACGTGGCAACAGGTCTGGCAGCACTTCTTTCACCCATCTGTTCCAGTACTGGTCAGCTAACCGCTGCGAAATTCTCCATTGTTTCCTTAAATGAAGGTCCGAATCGTCAAATATTCCTATTTGAGGCAGGTTAGATGACGACCCTAAAAGAAAGTGGTTAGGGGTCAAGGTTTCAGGATCATTTGCGTTAACGGATACGTGTGTCAATGGCCTGCTGTTTACCATATTTTCTACTTCCGTTAACAGGGTCATCAGAGTCTCTTCTCTGGGTGCGCGTTCCTTTAAAATAGCATTAAGACTTATCTTTACGCTTCTAATCAGCCTTTCCCACGCCCCACCCCAGTGAGGACTTGCGGGAGGTATGAAAGTCCACTTAATACCTCGATTAGAAGCCTCATCTTTAAGCCTCTGTTCGTCTAGATTTTGTATGGATCTTTTGAGTTCTACGTTCGCACCTCGCAGATTGGTACCATTGTCGGAAAACAAACATTTTGGCCAGCCTCGTCTTGATGCCATTTTCCGTAATGCCATTATAAAAGAATCAGTGGTGAGACTGGTGACCACTTCTAAATGAATCGCTCGAACAGTAAGACATGTGAATAAAACACCATATCCTTTCTCGTGGCGCCTTCCTATCGTAACTTCCATGGGACGAAATAAATCAACACCACAATAACTGAAGGGCCGTTGATGGTGTGCCACTCGAGCGCCTGGTAAGTCCCCCATTCTTTGTTCTGCAGGCTTTGCTTTTCTTATCTTACAAGTTGAGCATAAAGATGTAACATATTTTACAGTAGGTCTCAATCTTGTAATCCAATATTTCTGCTTTACTTCGTTTACTACTGTTTCTTGATTTCCATGAGCGTAGTAATGATGATAATACTTCACAATTAATCTAGCAGTATAATTTCTCCCGTCTAATATTACAGGGTTTTTAGTTTCAGGTGAAATGTCAGCAGCAGTACTGATGCGGCCACCAACGCGCATGACCCCGTGCTCGTCTAGGTAAGGAGACAAGGTAAGTATATTGCTTGTTTTTGATACACATCTGTTACTTTTTATTTCAGCTAACTCTTTGCTGAACGATTCAGCTTGTGATTTTTTTAGTAATAATATCTCCGCTTTCTCCATAGTATTGTCAAACTCAAGATCAAGCCTTTTACATCTGTTGATAAACTCAAGTACCAAAGAAGCTGATCGACGTAAGCGAACCCAGGAACTGAACCGAGTAGCATCAGGCACAGGTAGGTCAACATTTTTGACATCAATATTTATCACGTTAATACTTTCCAATTGTGTGTCTATCCTTTCCGCAGATATTATATCGCCAGGCCATTCATTTTCCTCACAACATAAAAAGGTAGGTCCATATAACCAGCTATCTTGTAGGATGGGGCAGACATAGTTCTCTCTGGTAGCAATATCAGCGACGTTGAGTTTCGTTGGTATGTAACGCCATTCATTAATACGCGTTAACTCGTCGATCTCACCTAAACGGTTTGCTACATATACTTTATAGTCACGAGCATCATTTCTTATCCAATGCAGCACAGTTGTTGAGTCGCTCCAAAATATACGTTGCTCAGCCTTCATATTGTGTTCTCTAGCAACTGAGTCGGCTAATCTGGCCGCTAAAACAGCAGCTTGGAGCTCTAGACGTGGGATCGTAATAGGTTTGTTTCCTACAACTCTGCATTTGCTGGCGATTAATGCTACCCGTATACATGACTCTTCGTCCATCCACCTCCAATAAGCGACGGCGCAGTAAGCCTTACTCGATGCATCGCAAAATATATGCATCTGTAGGTGTCTATAGCCAGCTAGCCTGGTAATGGTACCTTGATGAGCAGCTCCACAGCTGTCCTTTGCCGTACTTGTACCAGACTCGGCATTTTCTCCATTCATAACTGAAGTTTCTTTGTGGGACGGTGACAACGAAATATTTCTGTTTTCCGTTTCACTCTTTCGTTTGGTAGCATCATAGTAGTACCTCGGTATGCTCACTTCTTGTATTGATTTTAATAAACAAATCCATTTTGTCCATTTTTCGAACACTGAATCGCTTATCTTATCGTCCCAGCCGATTTTTAATTTCCATGTTTCTTGTAAGATAATTTTTCCACTGATTGTGTACGGTGCTAAGATGCCATACACATCGAAAATCGACATAACTACACGTAACATTTCTCGTTTGGTCGGCTTTTGTGTGCCGTTTAAAATTCCTTCAGGTATCCGTTTGAAAGATACGTCGAATCTAAGACAGTCGTCACAAGGATGCCAAATCAATCCCAACGTGCGTTCACCTTCATACTCTTGACCAACTTTGAATTTGACAGCTGCATCACTTAATAGTTCTTTAGGTAAGCTGGCGAGTACCTCTTTGCTGTTACTCGTCCAATTTCTCATCAAGTAACTGCCCTTCTGATGAATTGAAATTATATCGTGAATAAGCTTAATCGTGGTCTGTTCATCAGGCAGGCTGTCTATATAATCATCCATATAATGACTGTTGTATATCGCATTTGCTGCAGCTGGCATCGAAGTCTCGTATTGTTGAGCATTTTTATTTTTAATAAATTGGGCAATGAAAGGAGAGGAGTTCGCGCCAAAAATTAAAGATGTCATAACGTAAGTATTAATGGGTCCTTCAGGTTCCTCTCTATATAGGAATCGTAAGGCATCTTGATCTTCTGGTCGAATCTTTACTCTCAGAAACATATCTTTGATATCTCCAGAAACAGCTACTCGATTTTCTCTAAATCGGAGCATTATACCAAATAGCGACATTAGCAGGTCAGGACCTTTCAGTAAAAAGTCATTTAGTGACAATCCCCTTGTTTTAGCTGCGGCGTCAAATACTAAACGCAGCTTCTTTTTGTTCGGGTTGTCAACCCCAAAATGAGGCAGGTACCATGTTTTCGATGATGTATGATTTGAGTTACATAGAGGCTTAGCGAATTTGTTTTCAAGTAGATGTCGTATGCGTTCTTCGTACCTTTGTGCATATTCATTATCACTTTTTAATTTTCGTTCGACCCCTCTCAGTCTACTCAAGGCTGTTGGATAGGAGTCTGGCAACACACACTTCTCATCTCGCCAAGGTAAGCCAACTTGCCACTGCTCGTTGATAAATACAGAAGTTTGTTCTAAAATTTCAACAGCGCGTACATCTTCTGCATTCTGTCTTGGCTTTCCTGACACTCCCATGGATTCAATAGCAAACGACTTTCGTACCTCCTCGTGCAGTTCTTGTAGTATACGGTTGGCTTCTAAGGTGTCACTGGAGACAAGCAATGACGAATGACATATGACAGAGTTTGAGTGCCGTGTATTAGGTACCCTGCCATGAATGCACCAACCCAGAGGGGTCCGGGTGGCACAGGGTTCTTCAGGTCGACCCACCTTTATTTCTAATTGCAAAAGCAGGTGACAATTGTCTTGTCCAATGAGGATTTGCGGTTGTACTTGTGTTGACTTACAAAGGTATCGGCTGACGTCATTCAGATGCGAATAATTTTTGTAATTTACAGTCGAATTACTCTTAGGCAGATTTAGCTCTTCAACAATTCGTGCTTCGATTGTAAACATCGTGTTATCAAAACCAGATAAATTCAATTTCGCAAGTTCCGCATCACAAATTAATTCTGTGTCAGCCCATGCCCCACGCATGCGCAAACACTCCCGGCGGCCACGCAATCCTACTTGTGCTGCCAGTGGAGCGCTAATCAAAGACACGGTAGAACCATCGTCGAGTAAGGCGTTGGCGGTAATACTTCCATTTGGTCCGTGAATTTGAACAGGTACAATTTTAAGCATGACAGTACAGCTTGCATTGACGTTAGTAACTGTTTCTGATTGCTCTTCAGTTTGTGCCGGTGGCGCATTATTATCTTCTGGACGGGGCACAAAATGTAATAAGCGGTGATGCATTTGTCCACAATTGTTTACGTCACAGTTAGGTGCGGTGCACATTTCTTTACGATGATGCTCTACTAAACATTTATAGCAAATTTTGTATCGTTTTACATACCGCCATCTGTCTTTACGTAAGGACTTCTTAAACTTCTTGCAGTCAGTTAACTTATGTTGAGAAGTACGACAGTAACGACATTTGTCCACGTTTCCTTTGTCTTGCGCTAATACTGACTCTGTAGTGTTAACGTACATCTTATCAAAGTGTCTTCTTTTTGACATGTCCGTTCCTGGTTGCAATAGAGTTGCACTGCATGTTGAAATTTTCAGTGCTTCTTCGGTGAGAAAAGTCGATAGTACCTCTAGTCTCGGTTTTGGTGTTGGATCAGTGATGAAAGGATAGCTGTAATCAGTCCACTTGGCGAGCAAGGTCGTAGGTAATTTATGCAGAATGATGTTAGCTACTTCCATTCCTTGTAGATATTCTTGGCGACCAAGCGCTCGAACAGCTGCTACGTAGCTACGTAGTTTTGCACCTTAGTGGAAAACGGTACTATGTCTCGGTGGTAGTCCGTAGATAAGAAGTTAAGTTTTTTAATGTCAGTCACAATGCGAGATAGGATTACTTCAACATTACCAAATTGTAACTTGAGTGTGGACATAATATCTGCAGGTGAGGCTCCAGAAATAAGAAGGCCTGACACGGCTTCATGCGCCGCGCCGCGTAATGATTTTCGTAGCCTCCATATGTTCTCCTTCTCAGTGAAGTTACAGACTTCAGTGGACTCCTTAAATGCTTGCTCAAAGTGAAGCCACTCTTTCGGGTCCCCATTGAAAATAGGGAGTTCTTTTGGCGTGCTGAGACGACTGAGAAGTTTCGTATTTTGTTGGATAGCCGATGAAGTGATGAGTTCTTTTAATGCGCTTGTCAACAGTTGAACTGTTCCGTCAGTGGCCGGGCTCGCGTGCGAGTCGTGTTTTTCGTCAGTGGCCTGCAGTTCTTGACTTTGCTCCATCCATTTCTCGACTCGACCATCCAATTCTTCGGTATGTGCAGCACGTGATCTTCCTTCGTGACTGTATTTCTCTAGGTCGGCGAGGTCTGCCGCTAATTTTTTGTCGATCAATTCCATCTCGATCCGAGCCTTTGCTTGGGCTGCTGCAAGCTCTAGCCGCTTGCGTTGGATTTCTATGGACAGTGACGATGACTGCTTCTTGGACCGTAATGACGCGTGTGACGTAATCGAAGGCGGATTTTTATTACCATCACGTTCCGACCTTATTACGTTCGTGCCACAGGAAGCTTCGCCTGGATCGTCTTCTCTCTGCTCATTTACAGGTCTTGTCTCGGCAGCTTGAATTTTTTTAGCAGTGCTGCGGGTTATCATTATCTTCGCTGGTGGTGTGTGAAACATTCACACTACGATCCGGCTCGCGGGCCAATGTAAACTTTAGGGGATCGTTGGTAATGATAAAGCGACACAAAACTTGTAAAAAATATATTAATCACAGACAGACAGGAGAACAGCTGACAGACAAATTTTGTTTTGTTTTATAACGCTACGTTCCACGACGCGATTGGCATCGCCGTCGCCCTGTTCCACGAGCGTGGCGAGCGTGGTGGCGAACAGCCACTAATCAATAGCTCACTTTTTATATTACTTAAAATCTTATTTGACTATACAAGATGACAAAACACAAAAGATGATAGCTGAGAACTACGGTACGAGTAAAACCGAGTGATAGATACAGCTTATATTCCGTCCTAATATATTTCCTTCAAGAAAAGTATGAATAAAGACTAATAATGTGCTGGTCGTAAACAAAAAAGTTAGCAAAACTAACTTCGTGTGTAGGTAGTTATTGCACAAGTTAATCCAACGCGGAAGGGAGATGAGTAACTGCCGTCATCCGAACTTATGTTTGTATCAATCATACGAATTACCATGGATTTCATATGAAAGTAACGTATTATGACTGTACAGACGCCAGCACATCAAGCTACTACAATCTGTCAATTTCCTTATTAGTTTTTGTTAGGCATTTTTAGATTAGGGAAATTTGACAGTTTCGCTTCTAGCTTCTTGATATGTTGGCGACTGTAGCATAATCTGCCTAGCCTTTTCCCAGCTGTTTGGGTAGCTTCCAAACAAACTGGATCCAGATGAGTACCAATGTTTAACATGGAGCGACTGTCAATCTGACCTCCTCAACCCAGTTCTCTGGGCAACTCAATAGACCTTGGTAAGACTGTTGTCAGACTTTTTGGCTACTGACTGCTAAAGATGCTCAAAGGACAACAAGGACCTACCATTTTATCGAACTTCTGACACATCCACGGACTGAGCGCGCCGTGCATTGCTTAACCTTACTATCGGTCGATGCAGTTGTAACTTAGCCACAAGGTGTATCACTTAATTTTTATTGGAACTTAGAATATAAGGCAATTACTAAAAATAATCGTGCTAATTAGGTAAATTTACTAATCTTCTAATGATTCTAAACTATTGCTAGCAGATTTTACTGATCAACCATAAAACAAATTAATAGCTGCAATAAAATAATTTCAACTAAACGCTCTTTACTTAAATCCATAAAACAGAAGGAAACTGCATTTCCAGTCTGAAAACTTGGACAGCGAATAATAAAATCATAAATTCTCATCTTGAAAGCTCGAATTAAAAGTTCGGAAATTGCCTAAAAAGATCCGTATAATAATTTCTCATTTACGCCGAGATAGACGCGAATGTTTGTTAGCATAAAAACACAATTAATTTAAATTAAATTACTCTCTAATTTCGGGTATCTAAGGTTATATTAAAAACTGGGAAAAATAAGGAAAATATCCTCAAGGAAACCGCCAATTGTGTTTTGAAGGTAATCTGTCATATGTTAATTTATTAACTTTCCTGCAATTTACCTCTACAAGTACATTTAGGATGTACAGGGATTTAAATATTGTTTGTATAACCTTTTAATTAAAAACAAACTGAAAAAGGTACCTAGTTATTTTTAATGAACAAAAATTGCAACAATATATTTAAATAAAACCATAATACAATGCATTACCCTATTTAGAGAAAAAAGATGAAAAAATAACAGAATATAAACTATGGGGCTACATTAACCTTTTGACCGCCACAGTCACGTATAGATGACAAGCCAAAAAATGCCCAGCACGTCACAGTCACGACTACATGACAGATTTTAAAATTTAAAATCAATAGTAAGTTTTAATCGATATAATTCCGTACTCACTACTACATTGTAGATATTTATGGATGAATTCTTAGCTTGGCGTTGAGGGCACGTCTTTTTGTGATTTCTTTTAATCTATGGTTATTGCCAGGTCTCATTTGTAATCATGCCTGTTTCAAAGAAATATAAGTAGCCTGTTTTCCCCTAACGATTTTTGCCAAGTTATGTGCCGGGGACTATACAAGACAAAGTTTAACAGTTTTAACTAATACTCCCCTCTACTAATATACCTATCTTGCTTCTTAACCTTTTTTGCGTACCCCTATATCCGAAAACCCTGAAAAACCACAGCAGAGCTATTCAATATTCATAACTTGTTGCGAATTAACGAATTCCGTCAGGTGCGTCTCGGTTTTGTTGCAAATAATTGAAGCAATTCATGGGTTTGGCGCCCCCGTGTCTAATGTGGCTGCTTCACAATGGGGGTGCATCTGCTTATCAGACTTATACGAAACTGGGTTATAATAAAAACTAAGTCGTTGCACGGTCATTTATGAATGTGCGGGTTCCATTCCTGGAAAAAAACTCGCATATATGACCCATTCAAAAATCAAAGGTCATCAAAACATCCACACAACTGAGGAAATATAGGGTACATAGAAACACAATCAAATACAAGTGATTAACACCAGCTCTTCATCACAGCTTTTTTAACGTCCCACTGGTGGGCTCGGGCCTCCTCTCCTACGGAGAAGGATTGTGCGTTAATCACCACGCTTGCTCAGTGCGGATTGGTGATTTCAGACTTTATAGTCCAGGTTTCCTCGAGATGTTTTCCTTCACCTTTTAATTAGTCATTGGTGTCCAAGATAAACTTAGAAAGTACGTATAACTTAGAAAAGTTATATTGGTACTTGCCTGACCTGGAATCGAACCCGCACCCTCATAAACGAAAGGTTGGTGCTTTAACCGCTAGGCCACCACGACTTACACATACAACACCAGCTCACAGTTTCTATTATTTTGAGTGTATGGCTCCAAAAATCCTCAGATACTCATTTTCATGTCAATGCGGAGCATAGATTTATTTGTTTATCATCGTTATGAAATGCCTGGTTAATGGTAAAGGAATGTTGCTTTTAAATATGACCGATAAGGTTTTTAGGAAGAAAATATAACGTTCCATCAGAAAATTACTGTCCTTCACTGCTATAATTTCTATGTTTGATCAAGCCTAATGACATGACTTCGATAGTTTTCTAGAATATAAGTCCAACTACACTAACCACAGCTCCGTAGTAGAAAGTTGAAGTGATGGTGAAATCCTGATGAAGATTGCGTCATCTAAGTTCATTTCTGGGAATCTAGTAACTGGTTTAAAGTAAACTTACGTGATAAGGCTTGTATGGGACACATTTCCATACAAGACTAAAGAATTATAATATTATGAAAGATTTGCTATGGAAAAAGTTTGATTAAAAAATACTTCAAATTATATTTATTTACCATTACAAACAAAAATCTTGTAGGTAATTTGATTTAACTTAAAATAATTAAGTTACACTAACTTAATTAAACTTTCATTTCGAGTCTGCCTATTATTATTGAACTTTCTTAATTTTGAAGAATAAAACTTTACGTCTTTTTTATATCCCGAATAATGGTCACCACACCCAATGGGATGCGGGCAAACTGTAACCACACGGCAGATGGTAATCGGGACAACGCTCATAGACAGGATGTAGGAACATACAGAAGGATAATAATTTCACCATCATAATATAAGAGTGATGGAATAGGTCCAAGTATAAAAAAAAATGTTGGTTTTGTGCTGCAGGAGGAAAACTGATAACATGCTTTGAATGTACGGATGCCAGCACATCAAGCTACCAAATAAAGGGTATCAAATTATCCCAATCAACTTTCAACCAAATGCTTCAGCGATAAACTTGAAAATCTGTTAAAATAATTAAGGAGATTGTAGTAGCTTGATACGTGGACGAATAACAAATGAATTGGTTTCTCGACATACCATAGGTTCACTTTTCGAACATAACATAGGTGACCTTGTTATCTGTCGTTTAATTAAAATCAAAATTATTTTTGCATTTTCCATCTTTGTTAAGAGGCATATTAAAATACACGTAAACAATTTTCGCTTTTTATATCGCATATACCTAAGCTACACCTTTTGCATAACATGTACATAACTAATACCTACTAGCGTTGATGCGCGTATACCTAAGCTCAAATAAGCGCCAGTCTGTATGATTCCATCATCGATTCGAGCAAACACGGCGGAAAATGCTTATATTAAATGTTTAACTTATTCGTCATAGCAAAAATTGCCTGAAATAAAGGAATAAAAAAAAAATTAAAAAAAACGATTTAGTTTTGGAATTCAATAGTTGATAAGAAAGTATTCCAAAAACTTTATTCCCTATTGACTTAACGCAGCCTTCATCAATAATTAATTTAATGTAGATGTCCATATTAGGGTTACAAACGATAAACCTTCTGTAAAATCTTTTTTTAGGTTTAACCATCTTTATGAAGTTTCTTTTGACAAAAGGTATGAATGGCCATGATAATTATAGTGAGCTTAACCCGTGGGTCCCTGTAGTTAAATTGGGCATAAATTCTTGTGCCCAATGTAGGTACTTTTGGGCAAATTGCTGGGTGTAAACTTGAAGGAAATGAGAATTATTTTTGGGGAATATTTTGTTTTATAAGCAAGCGACCTCATTTGTTAATATTTATGCTGAGATATTATAGTCTACTATAAACTATACTATGTCGCACATATGTCAATGTTGATTGCTAATTATGAGGTGTTCTGCTCATAACTGTGTCATAAGATGTCATTAGAACTGATAAGTCTCCTTAAAAACTGTACTTGTGGTCCCCTTGATACTCGTAGTAAAACTGTGGAAAGTTATGTCATACATTTTTAGTTATAAAATCAGCATAGTTTTTTATGTTTCAAACGATTTTATAATTAATATTGCTCAGCCTGTAAAATTATACAAGCTTGAAAATTAATTAAGCACAATAATTAATTGTTACCGTTCCATCGATTACAAACATTTTTATCGAATTGTTCTATTTTATTATAGTAAAAAGCTATATTAAACATTTTATAAGTCAAGTACACCTTATTCAAAGTTTTCATAACCATAAAACGTAGACACTGTCCCATTAGTCCGTTATCGCATAAAAGTTTAATAAACATAAACTTTACAGCAAACAGTTGCCAACACATCTTCATACTTACGTAAAAGTCCGAAATAAGTGTTCATACATTTAAAATTTGCATTTAAAACGGCCACCGTGGGCTGTGGGTTACGGTTAGCCGGCCACGGTTCGTAACGACGACCGGTCGGACCGGCGCAGCGGGAAGCGTGGAGGAAGCGTGTGCTTCCGCCGGCCGCCGGCGCGAGAGTGCGACGCGGGGGGAGTGCGGGGCGCTTGCGCGGTGCGGGGCAGGGGCGAACAGCTGAGCGCGCGGGTATATTGACAGCACGTTGCCGCTCAGTCAGTAGGTTCTCTGTCACCGCGGAGTGCGAACGTAGCCGCATAAAGCCCACACCACTCGTCGCTCCCGATTGATTATGACACGATCGCCCCGCAGTGCTAACTGAACTGCGGTCGGGACACCGCTAAAATTATGACTTTTGGACTGTTCGCCGGCGACGAAGATAGTAGCAGATATCTCGTTCTAGAAGAGAAAGCTTTTAGGATAGTGTCCAGGTACTGGGAGGTCTCCGGAGTTTCGTCCGCCGAGAGGCTGCGGTTCGGGAACAAACAGAGGCTCCTTGTTGCCCCATTTGGACTGTTATAAATATTTTTTAAGAAACTTATGAATTTTTTTTGGACTCAAACAAATTAGTCTTTTAGTGTTTTTAAGTGCAATAGGTGAACTGTGTTTTTTTGTGTTAAGTTTTATTTGGGGTTTATTTTTTTGGATAAACAAAAATGGTGCCCCAACAAGTGTCGGATGTGAGGTCCCTGTCGCCGACGTCGAGTGGAGTGCCCGTGTTCGGGTCCCAGCTTGTCGACAAAAACTCATCAACTCCATACACGGATGCCACACAGGTAAGTCCAAGTTACAAACTTTTTCAAAGTGACAAAAGTGAAAAATATAACTTCAAAACAATATAAAAATCCTAAATAAAAAACATTAATTTCATTCGGGAAAATAAAAATATAAAGTTTAATAATTAGGCTCAAATTAAAATGCAATACAAAAATAAATTAAAATAATGTACACGCGAAAATTATACAAAACTTTAATAACTATAAAATTAAAAGAAGGTATCCGAAAAAAATATCTGTCTTATTTTCCATGACGGTTAAATATGAAATTTCGAAACTGCACGACAAAATAATAATAAAAGTGTAACAAACAAAGTTATTCTATTAATCGTAAAAAAACATCCTGAATCATGGAAATCTTATCTAAAATTATATCTATCAATAACAAAAATGTTTACGCTCGACATCATAAAAATGTGCGAATCTGTGACATACGCACAAAAATATAGTAACTGTAAAGGCACGGCAATAATATAAAAAAATAACGCGCAATATAATTTTATCACTCTGAAAGTAGTCAACATATGGCTACAGGATATATTTTGTAAACACATTGACGATGACGTATAAGTCTACACTATCATAAATAACATTTCAATCAAAAGGTAAATAATTATAACTACCTACTCGAAAATTTTCTTTAATAAATTGATAACTTAAGTACTACATTTATTTTTCAACCATGGAACAACTACCTACTGGAAAAAAATAAAAAGCACTGATTATCCCTAATAAATCACATTAGACAATCCAAAAACAAGGATAAATACAAATAGACATTTGGTTAAATTAATTAAATTTCTGCTAGGTTGGTGTGTGAACACGCTAGTCCTTCAAACAGCCCATTTAACTTAAACAATTTGTAATTTCGGTGTGCTGGTTGAAAAGGGTTAGTCCCCTATTATCTTGCGAGATAATCGTAATAAACATTCATTGGCCGACGCGCCCATTACCAAGACACTGAAATTCAATTCGCTGACTAAACTGGTTACTAACGACGAGTAATGATGCACGGACATGCGATCCAAGAGACCACTGCAATAAAAAATCCCACGTGGTGTTAAAACATACTTGAATTTGAAAATTTTAACCCAGGTTGGTTAAAGTTTTCAAGTCGTTTTGAAACCAATAAATTGGATGCTCACAATTTAGGGTCAAAATTATTCAGTAAAAAATATTGACTGCGCAAGATATGGCAATACTGACTTTATAATTTTCGTACAAATTTATATTAATAAAAAAAATATAACTATATGCTCTTGTGATCATAGTTTGTTGTATATAAAAATCAATCAAGAATAATCAAGAAACCTTTCGCAATTAAATTAAAATAAAAAATATGAATCCTCGTTTACCTACTTCCAGGTTTTTTTTTTAAATTTTATACTCTCAATTAAATATTGTAATAGTAGAAGAAATCTTTACTAGACTGTTATATTATAAAACCTTGGATAGAAGTGATGAAATTTTTCATAAGTTAATATAAAAAATTCTCACATTTGAATAATATTATTATAACCTCGAAAATACAAAATAAATCGTCCATCAGATGTGCAATTTTTGTAATATCGATTATTTCTACAATTGAAACGCGAATGTACCTACTTCAAAACTCCTGGTTGACAATATTAATTAGGCAAGCAATGAATAAAATTACTAAAAATTGTGGTGAAATATACTAAAAGTCACGTAAAGAGATTTCCTCAAAACCAAGATTAACGATAGAAAACGCTGCAATAAATTAAGTGACCGTGAAATAAATGAGATGGACACTTCAATATCTAAATGTTTCATAAAACTCGGTAGGCGGTAATGAATAAAATAAACTATCGTGGCTTATGACGGTGATAAATCCGCTACACACTCGGGTGATGCGGACGATACGAAAAACACGGTCGGGAGCAACGACACCGCAACACATTTATGATTTTTTCGCATTATCGCATTATAAACACTGGCTCACGCGATATCGTATGAAATGAAGCTATAGCAGTCAAAACAATCAATAAAATAAAAAGACATATGATATTAAGGCCATACTGTATCCATGAAATGCGTCGAGCGGAGAGTGCATTAACATTTCAATGTCAACACGTAACAATGTATTTTTAGTCATCCGCTGGGCGAGCGAGTCTTTCTCGAGAGTTCATACGCTGCCACTCTCGGCGAGATAACCTCAGCTCGCTCAGCTTCTTGCCAATCAGATACAAGGAAATACAACGTACAAACGTGTGTCGTTGCTAATATAAGGAAACGATTAACAGTATCATTGCAATGTTTAATTGTACTGATTGCGCGCAATTACCTACATTTCTGTCATCACGACTTATTGAATATTGTAAAAAAATACGATTGTTTAGATTCCTTTATAGTAGCTGATATCATACTTCGGGTCTATGACTAATTGCTTCTGGCAAAAAGGGGTAGCCCATGAAGAATTAAGTTGTCTTAAAATCCGCAACCGAACGCTGGAAAAAAAGCCATCTTCGTAATTTTTTTGCTAGGTAATAATTATGAAATCGATATGCTTTTATTGGCCAAAAAATGGACGTTAAAATTTAGCTTTTGGCTGTGTGCAAAAAAATGCAAAATTAACTAAGGGCGGAGCTTTGGATCATTATGTAGCGAGCGACCGACCGGACTGGCTGTGTTATTTTTTGTTAACATTTTTTGTCGGACGTGAAGCTAAGAGTACGGCAACAGTTTTGTTACACAAGGTTATCTATCGTACTTTTATTTAGCCGTTGCTATTCAACGTTCTCTACTTATTTAGAAAAAATGTTTCACCCGACTTTGGTGTGTTTGCGGAAAATTCGATTTGCACACTGTAACGTGCCTGTCTAATTTTCAGATATTTTTCCATTATTCTGAATAAAACTGCTTCGATTTTGTCGTTGTTTTTGCGATCAACGGTTCCATTCCAGACACGAACTTAGAAGGCATGAAGCCCATTCAGAAGCACGTATCATGACTATATTCAATACAATGTTCCGAGTCCGACTGTATCCCATTACCCCTTCATTACGAAAAGCATAAAACTCGCACAACTTTACTCCGGCAAGCACTAAAAAGCGATTAACGTAGTCATTTGCATTAACGCGAAATCTTTGAAACAATTTACATTGAGTTCGTAGAAAAAGTGTCGTACAAGTAGCGAGGCAGCTTCGTGTCTCCTCACTATAATGTCGACCTTACAACTGCGACTCACGATATGCAGGCATTTCAAGAATTCTCCGTGTTTGGTATTTCGAGTTCAACCCTAGAATAAGGGCTGATAACGTGATTTGTGACGCAAACATTTTTTTGTGCAATTTAAGTTTTGACAAATGAGAAACTATGATTGATATCTTCCTGTGTATTGTTTGTTCTTAGTATACAGTGTCACGCTCTTGTAATTCTATTAATTAATACACCATTAGTAGAAGCTAATAATTCTTTAGAGGATAAACGATTGTACGAAATTTACTAAGACATTTACTACTTCCTCTGTATTGTACCGACTTATACTACGCTTTAAATCAACACAGTTACCACCCAAAATTTTAATTACCATAGTTTACACCAAAACAGTGTTGGCAGCTGAAGCAAATAAGCATTTGATTGTGTTCAAGCCACTTGCAATTTGCAAGCCGTGGGTGTTTTTAATAGCACTATTATAGTTGAACGTTGCTTAAGAATAATCTTGACTTACCTGCCTTTAACCAACAATAATCTTTATTTCTATACTTATATGGAACAATTTAAAGAAGCATTCCCTTAAATAGGAGGATTTACTTGATATCGTTAGGAGTAATATGGGTGAAATTATCGTACTTATTCGGTTCTTCGGCTAAAGAGTAATATAGTTATATTTCTGTCGTTAAATTACGCCTTTGCAGTTGATAGCAACAATGATCTCAACTCTACTTAAGTTCTAGAAATCACAGAAGTAAAATACATAACTTAATGAAATAGGTCTGAGAAATTCAAAGTCAATTGGCTTTTTTCCCGTCTCAGACCAATTTTGTCTAATTTAAAAATTAATTTGTTTTCGGACCCTTCATTTTGGAGAAGTAATATTTAGGTTCTATAGAGAATTGTAAATGGTTTCTAGTTTCGTTAGCGATTTTCTTTTCTTTAAGTTTTTTCAGCCTCTTCGTAATCAGATTGTTTGAAACTTAAATTCATTTTTAATGAATGAAATATCGTTTAGTTTTAGGGAATTATTTTTCGAGTACCTACAATAATATTAATTTTGTGATTCATTCAAAGAAAAACGAGTATTTCAAACAACTTTAATTAAACAAACTGTTAATAACAAACGTTAAGTTGCTTACGAAAATTAATGTCATACAGCCCAAAACTACAATCAACAACAAAATTCTAAAACTGCTAATCTTTTAGAACCTCATAAGAACGTAAAACTTCATCAACAATTCGCGATTCACGTTATACATTAAACCTCAAGCCAAAACTAGATTCCTGGCGAAACTCCCGCATGAAAACAGAAAGTCTGAAGTCCAAATAGCTATAAATTCGTTGGGGCTCGCGATGACGGCGGCTGAAGTCGGAGAAACAAAACTGCTGCACATATATCTTTGGTTCGTATTTTCCGCTACTATTGTTTGTTTCCTTTCCAGTTTTTTTGCGATAAGTAGGGTATTTTTCATTCGGCACATATCTCGCTGCGGTTGGTATTTTCAGTAAGTTGTAACAACTGTGTTAGGTGTATCATGAGTTGAGATTTCTGCACTTCTTGAAATGTAGCCTCATTTTTCAACCAACCATTTTTATGTTATTTTAAACTTCACTTGTGTTCCATGCGTTTATCGCCATTTCTTCCAAGATCATTTAAATCAACAGCAAAACAAGAATTCATGTTATCACTTTCAACAGTAATTGCGAAAGTCACGACTATCTTATCATATGCAAGTGTATTGGTTTTTGATAAAAACTCAATATTATCAGCATTATGTTAATCATTATTTTGTTGGTAATTTCATTTTTAGCAACAGCTAAGTCTGAATCAATTTTTCCAAAAATCCCGGATACCATAAATGTTTTGCTAGAAAATTAAAGCCAATTTTGTTATTCTTTCAAACAGTTTCCAAAAGTTTCTCCCTCTCACAAGCCTATTCCAATCCCATAAATTACACCCCAAACATAACTCTTACCGAAATTTCATCACATTTACAACCCTGGTTAATCCAAACCGTTAAACCGAAAACACCGTACCCGGAACTTAAGCCTTAAATATTCAGCAGCCTTCAAAACATTAAAACGCCGTCATTAAGCCGACGGAACTCTAAAAACGATAAAGTTTACGACGAACCAAAGGACGACACTCGATCCCAGACACTTTCGAAAAAAAGAAACTCGAATGCTAACTTCATTTCCCCTTTATCATTTTTCGTAACGAACATATGTTATTTTTTGTGTGTAGGTGGTAGATGATTATGGTTATGATTAAGTAGTTTTATTTTTATTAATTAAATTCATTTCATGTCCTGAATTGTGGGATTAACTATATCGCACAATTTTGCGTAGATACTACAATAGTATCCACTGTTTGGTAAGAAATATTTATGAGAGAAGTCCTATCTATTTTCCTCCATAACGTAATTTAGATTCGACGCGGCACCACCCCACTCATCCAATCCGGTTTCCTTGATTCCTAAATCATCTTCGGAATTAGTTGGTAATCCTCATATAATTCCAAGACACCCTCGCATCACAATAACAGAACTATTGATCGTTAGTCGCGTAAGCGGCGGCGGCTCCAAACTACTCGTATTTGTTCATCCTTCTATTCAATTGCGACTTTTAATCGCGTTACTCTATTACCCGTGGACAGCCCCTTTATACAATTAGTTACTTATTGACTTGGAAAAATCCTACCCTCCTTTAATCTAGTTTTTTGAAAGTTGGCGACTTTTCCAGCACGTTGACACAGGATTCTCCTCGCTTTTTGGAAAGTTAGCATTGACACCGGTTGGGAGCGTTTTACTTTTAGAAAAGTATCTAACTCAAATTTCCTGTGTGTTAAACTTTTAAACTTCAAGCCTTTGGGAATTTCTGAATAGAATTATACTTGTGCTTAAGTAAGAAAAAAATGAATATAAAACGCTATGCAAATAGGGTTACTATTACCAAGAAACTCTTCTCGACGTAATTGCAATTCTAGAACGCAACGTTGTTTCTATTAAAAGGCTTCCAAGTACAGCTTGAAGCACTCGTGAGCGAGCGAAATGAGCTTAGAGATCCTTGCATACATTAAGTTGGATTTAAGTCTAGTCTAAGTGAGGAAGACCTCTGAACTTATAGGTGCGATTGTCCAACCGTTGACCCTGAGTTGTCTAGACAGACTTACTGGTCTGGTCTGGAATTACTTACGGTTTCCTGCCGGTGTAAAAGGAATGAATATTGTATTGTATCGAATTGAACATGGAGCACGATATACTATCGATGAGTATAAATTCATACCTCAACATAACTCAGCTATTATTTGTTGCAGTTTTCTCATAAGTGTCGTCTTTCAATTGCTTTCGATAAAGGTTACATTGTAACATAAAAACTACTTCGAACGTAGTACTTGAAAAAGCTTCGGCAATAAATACGAGCAAATTGAACCTTACGTTAAATACGTTTCGTTCCCGTAAAAAGTAGTCAGTGCCACCTTTTTCCTTTTTTATTCAATGTGGATACAGAATTTAAAACGACACTAGCAGTAAACGTCAGCAATAAAGACTGACTTAAGCAATCGCATTTCAGGCCCAAAACTCAGGCAAAAACGGCAAAAAAATCGTTCAAACATTTCAAATGCTGTCGTGGAACAAATCGCTCTTTGCAAGCTCAACGTTTGGCTTGAAATTTAAATAGCTTAAAAATAGCTTGAAAAAACAGCATCGGCTGCCGAGGCATTCGCATGATTTATGCCTTCTGTAGCGTGACTATGAGGAACGGCCGGGTAGTTCGTAGAATGCCGGCTAAATTAATCGCTTCGTATTTGGCCGTGTGAATTATCAAAATTCCTTTGGGTCTAACTGAAATAACGGGCGACTAGACTTTCATGAACGCCATAATTTATTGGGGGAACATGCAAATGTATTTATCCAGCGCGAGTCTTCGGAAAAATATGTGTAAGCTTGGTTAGGCTCGCTGGAAATTTATTGCCCTGTCTTCGAACCTGAATGGGTTTTAAATATAAATTCAAGTATGCTTGTAACATGGATAATCTGAGCCTTCATTTTTGAGCTGTGATTTAATAAAACACACGTATATTGGAAGATTTAGGATCATTTTCTTCCGCATAGAATTCTCTAGGTCAAAATAGGTCATAGACAGATTCTACCTGAGCAATCCAATTATTTCATAATATACCTCTTTATTAACGGGCTGTAAACCTATAACATTCAAAACTAAAACATCGGGCAGTTTCGTGTTAACTACAACTAATGGTGATTAAATTACTTGTCCTAATTATGTGTTAGCAGATAACAAAAGAGCTGTTGCGTTAATGGTACTGATAATAATGATACTACACAGTTGGGATTATGCTCTAGATTCGTATGAGCATCTGTTTTTGCCTGGACTTCTGTTAAATGTGAAAAGATGGATGTGATGGGATGTTTTTTAATATTTGTGTTTAGAGGATTTTCTATGCCTAAATCTTTCTTTTAAGTGACATCATGAATGAAAATAGTGAACCATTTTTTAAAAAACATAGCTGAGGACAGTCAATACAAAACCGTTAAAAACTGATACCGCTAAAGTGTTCTAGATCCTAATTTGCAGACCTTTACCATTTCCCTCAGCAAAATTTTACTCAAAGTTGGAACCGAAGTTACTCACGGCCTCATAGCGGCTTGAAATTTACGAATTGCAGTAGCGACTTAGCCAAAGTTAAAGATCAAGTACTACCTTACCCCGCTGTGTAAATAGCGCAAAGTTTTCTTATAAAAACGGTACCTAACGATATTTAACATCTTGCACTTTGCCGAACTAATCAGGAGCTGAGAGATATAATAATATCTTCTTGGAAACTTGGACGTTCTTAAAAACAAGTTATAACATGATTACTTGCTGATCGACAGTTTTGCGATCTACCGGAAAAATGTTCGTTTGTACGTTATTATGGTTCGTGTAATAATTTGCTGATTCTGGAGCTGCTAACAGATAATCGACTTCCAGTGCCGAAGTTTGTTTAGGAACAGTCTTTGTAACATTATTATCTAGGTAGTTTTCGACGTCTGTAGTAAGAACTGAACTAGTTTATTAAGGAAGCGCTTCGGGCGCTAATTCGAGTTATTAGTCTTTGTTCGGATCATTTATAAAGAATCTTAATTCTTTCATAGTCCCTAATCTGATCATCAGCTAAGTCGAAACCATCATCCTCTCGGCCTATACCTGTATCGTACATAGCAACAGCTTGGCTGCTTTCAACAAACTCATCCAAATTTAACGCAGTACAATTAACCTGATCGTTATCACCGGTTACAAAACTCGGCCGTGAACTTTAATAATTTTTTGGCTAACCATTGATCTAAACGATAACAACTATGCTGTAATCATTATTGAATTGGATTTTTAATGCAAAGTGATACCATGTACATTAATTTAAATATTTAATGGAAGCTGTATATGGCTGAGTAGATTTATATCTCGAATTTTTATTTGCATTTGTCTAATTTGGGTAGACATTTAGATTTATCTTTATAAAACCGAAATAATATATTGTGTATAATAGGTAAGTATAATGACATTTTCTACAAGTCATGCAAGAAATCTATTATTACTTTTTAACAAAAACTTAATCTAGTTTAAAAGTGACAAACGATTACAAAACCGCTGATCTAAAAACAGCATGATATAAATTACAGTATAATTTTCACTTTAAAATAAATAACTGACATAATAATGAAATATGATGACATGATTTTCACAAGTTCTTGCACTAATATTGAGTCGTTAAACTAATAACTGAGATGAACTCATAAGTTCACTTTTTGTTCACGTTTCTATGAACTAATCAGCTGGTATTAAATGAACATTAGGGGTTATACACACGTCTTACGAAACTCTGGTAATGACTTGTCATGTAGGTGTTAGGTGCCTTCTATTTGTGTTATAGCTGCTTAAGTAATAAATTTATGCATTATTGATTATTAATTTATTGCTTAGTAAATTAACGCTCCACCTACTTGTATTCTGATGCATTAACCCCTTTATCAGCAAGTTCATTTACAGTCCAAATAAAAAAAAAAAAAACATAATTGTATCTCAAGGTATTTTCTGTTCCAAATTTTGAATGCAATGAACAAAAAATTGCAAGCTTGACAGATGCTATTGATGAAAGGGTTGGTCGTTCTCTAGATCCGTCTAAATGCCTGCAGTAACGTCTTAAAGCTGGATTGGCCTATTTCCATCGACAGCATGATGTCATCGAATGCAGATAAGTACGAATCGAATCAGTAACACTAGAAAACATCCGCTGGGTGACGCGTCCGGAAGACTTATGAGCGCACGCCTGTTATCTTAAGTGGTTTGTTTCACTAAATCTTTGGCTTAGCCATGCGGATGTGAGATTTAAGTTGAGCAGTAACTTTGTTTAAGTTAAGTGATAAATACAGTTCTTGAACATGCTTGCATAATTTTGGGAGTTCGTCCAAAATTACAGATACCAGTATACAAGAATAGTTCTGATACTAGGTACCTTTTCCTGATGTCATCAATATGAATTCTTCGAATACGTCATCAAGAGACGACTACGCAATTCTTCACAAAACTACTGAAATAAAAGACCCCTCAGAAGTCCAGAAGTCGTAAACCAAGATGTTTATTAGACCCAATTCTGGTCTAACAGTTGTCACCCTACTCCGTTCCACCATCGAAACTACACGATCTACTGAACTAAATCAAGAACCACAAAAAAACTTGCACAAAAAACTGCAACCGACTCTTAAGGAAAAACCGACCTTACAGATGACGTTACAGAGTTGAATGTACCTCGAGCTTGAAGCCGGCACAAGGAAGCCGAAGCAAAACTTGTATAGAATTCAGTGCCCTTGAACTTAAAAATATTCGAGGCGAGCTGTTCAAATGTGACCGGTGTGCCTCGAGGCACTCCCGATATGGCTAGGGTGAGGTTTTCACCGAACAACATAATAATATTCCGACGAGTATTACTCAGAAGTTTTAATCCACTACGGAAAGTGATCGAAAGTGAGTCTGAGGAGAAAAAGTTAAAGATGCGACACTATCTCGTATTTAAGATTTAAAAAAAAATCCTTTTTGATGATTCTACTAGTATCAATAGAATGGTTGTTAAAAACATTGTTAACTTTTACGAAAGGTCAAAAAATGGAAAACAACTTTCTAAAAATAGTTTGAAAATGAAATCAAATTTAATATTGAATGAAGCATTTTAAACTGGCTTCCCAATAACGACGCCGTGGCACTTAATTACACATTCAAGTGCTAACACTGTTCTCTAATTGATGCCTCAGACATATATTTTACGATCTTTGTAACGAGCGGAGCAATTAAATATTTAACGTTAAATCCATTGTTTAAAACATCTAATCCTTGTGAATTAATTGAAATACCTAAAGAGAACATTAATGTCAAAAGTTAGGGTGTGATGAAAAATGAGAGAGAAAATGAATTCGGATTAGCTAACTGTGTAGCAATTTGCCCAATCAGTTTTGATTGCAAGGTGGATTAATAGGGTCTACGGTTGGTTCATTAGCTATTCCAATGTGAAATCTGATAATAATACAGTGGAATACGATCTTAACGAATATTCAAAATAATAGCCATGATCAAAAAGCTACAGCTACGTCCGAAGAAATTTTCGATCGTATTGTTTGTGCGTAAAAGTTTTGCGTTTTGATGTATATCCAGGAATATTATGAATTAAATCCACATCCAGACATATAGATTAGTTGGCAGTCAGACTCACCTTTCATCCTACGGAACCCGAAAGGTCGCGACAAACCGAATCTACATTCAGACAATCTCCGAGATATGTAGATGAGATTCAATGCTGACGATTTATGAAGAAAGCTGAACGAAATATGGCAGCGAGTCGACCGTTTTCATTGAAACTTTTTTACAACCTCCCCTTTAGATGGCAGATAAAATTGCAAATAGACGGACGGAAAAGGGAATTTTATGTGAAGGTGACTTCACGCTTTTTATTTTTTAAGGGGAGACGGAGCTGTAAAGACGGTTAGTGAAAACAAATTAAGCTTGAACGGTCCGATATTGCGACGTAGGTTGCTTGTTGCGATTGAAAAGGTTCAGCTGACTCTGATAACGTTTGCACTTGGTAAACGATATTATCTAAATGGAAAAAAATCAAGGACCATTTTCATTTGGCTTCATAAAATTCTACTAAAGGAAATAATGTATGTAGATGTTCTGTCTTACACGTGCGTAAGGGTGTAACTAGAGCAATCGATGGATTGTCGATAGATGTTACAAGTCGATACTAAAATATATCCCGCTTTTTTCCACCATACTGATCGCTTTCGTTGATTGATGTTCGATCTATGGTCTACTAACACCCAAGTCTCTAATGAACCTTGATAGTTTAAACAGAAGTCACAATTAGTGCCAATGCGTTACTTGAATCCACATTAGGCATAATCGTTTGGCATTCGACCTGCTCGGAATGATAAACAGCTGATTATGTTCTATGTTCGAGTTTGTTTGACGAATGCAATTCTGACAAGCGACTGCGTTATATCAAACGATGCCATATCAGCTTTCAAACTATTTTATTAGCGTTCCTCGATATTGTGAGTACAAAAGGACAAAATGGAAACACAAACCAAAAAGAAATCTTTATCTTTAAATCAAGGGTATCACAAACAGGTTTTAAAGGAAAAAAGCCAAGCCAAGCTAAGGAGTGACTTGTTACAGCCATGTTCGCTAATACACGACCAATATTTGTTCTGGTGCCAACTCTGGGAGGATTGGACGGGGCTCGGGACGCTCTAGTGAGCAAACAATGTTCTTTAGATGCATTCTGTTTCAGCGTTCGGCTCGTCTCGAGGGGCTAGCGACTAATAGTGTTAGTTCGGAGTGCGTTTATGGTATATGCAATTTGGATGGAGAAGTTTTCTTGGAGTTTCGGGCGGAATTTTAATGGTAGCGAATTAGATTGGATTCTTGTTATTCCGTGTTGCCGATAATTCTGTCTCAAATGTCATTTGTTTCTTTGTAAAATAGTCTTATTAGTGTAGCTTAATATACATAAGTAAACAAAAACCAGCTTCAAAAGGTAATATACTATATCACTTACAGTTTCATTACGTTCCAAGCATTACCATTAAAGATTCCCATAATGCTATAACCGTTGTTTATAAAAAGTGTAATCTAGTAAAAGTAAGTAATAATATTGCTTCGGCTATAAAAGCGCCATTATTAATACCAAACGGACTAAAAACACACGCGGGCTTTGGGCACTTGAGAGCACTTGGCAATGTAACTGTTGCTACATAGTTTTTATTAAGCGCATGTGAGCGATAAATTCAAACATTTACTTCGGACGGAAAGTTCACTTTGTTTGGTGTAAATAAAAAGTTCCATATTAAACGACAATGTACCATAGTTTGGACTTACATCTGCGGCTCAGGGTTGTTCCTTGATTTTGAAGTATGATTTAAATAGGGTTTTGTTATTTTTGATGTCGATAGGTGTTGATTCATCAAGCTCGAGTGGCCTTTTGTTTTTAAATATATTTATTTGGTTCATTTTACGTAGTTTTAGTTTTTAGATTATAGCTCTACATGTATTTTTTTCTCTATTATTATTGTATTCACACAAACTGGTTTCATATTTAAGTAGTTTACCAATCTTAAACGTTTGTGAATCGTGCATAATTAGAAGAAGAAAAAACCCGATGCTCTAACAAATTAGATATTGCAAAATGTAAAAAAAATACCTTTTGCAGTTTTTATATATTCGCACTCTCAACCCTAGACTTGATTGGGAGCATCTGGCAATGGTTTTACGACATGCAGCTGATGCATCGGGCCGCGTCAGACAGCTAGAGTTTCCTTGGGACGGCACAGCACCGCCCCTGGGGATCTATGCACAACTTTGGCGTTAAGAATTGTGTGATATGAATTCACTATGAGATGTAGTTTCTGCTGTACCATTATTTGATTTTACAATCCAGCAGCAGACGTCGGTCTAGAATATTAATTGCTTTTTGTGTCTTCAACTTAATGACAATAACAAAGTGAATTATATCAATTATGCACGGTTAATTACATAGACCCAAAAGAAGCAAACAAAGTTCGTGTTCTACTTCGAATTTCGACCTTCAGGGTGTAGGCTACATCACAACTAATTTCATTTAGTCCGAATCTTAGCAGCCAAACTTAACTTTAATCCATCACATACTTTTTCGTTTATTCTGTTTTCGGCACTGACTTGTTTGTTTGCAGCCCTTAAGCCACTTGATTCAACTTAGCTTACAAGTTTTTCATTCGTTTTACGTATCCAGGAATTTCCTTTTATTAAAACTCGTAGCCGGGATACGCGTTTGGGACGGGGTCAATGAGTTGTGATCCGACATCCCCGAATGGACTATTACACTACTTGCTGTAATTGCTATGGGAATACCTCGAGATTCGTATCGGATGTTTAGCGTAACGTTTTAGGGACCTTGGCCGGACATGTTTAGAGGACTAACGTTTTAGTCACCTGGATATTTACCTCGGAGATCACATTTTGGTAAATGGCGCCGTCCTATTACTTATTTAGAAGACACAGAACGCCATTTTATTCGACCCAAACATGCCGCTTGCGTTATTTATTCATGGATACACTCATGTATATTTATTTGTACAAAATTGGAAAGACATTTACTTACGGTATCTACGAGTATATGCGTCTTATTATCAGTTCAAGCAATTGACATGGAAATGTAACGTGATAATATATGCACAGATAACTTGCGATGAATTTATTTTAATACGAATATGAACTAATAAGAGCTGGCGATATGAGGTCGAGCAGAAAGTAGAAGATTACCGTTGTAATGATAAAACAGTTGATTAAAATTACGCAATCAAGGGGAATAGTTTGCAAAATGTAGTATTAGGGATTCCAATCACGTCGTAAGCCAGAAGTTAGCTGAAACGAGATCGGCTCAAAAGCGAAGATCTTATTGACTGTTCGGTTCGTACCGGCATCTATTGACTCGGTAATGTCTCCCATTTCCGAACCAGCTCTCGGAATAAGAAAAGTTGGTACAGGGGAAAAGAAAAGAGGCCTTTTCGGAGCGCACTAAACTTAATAGGTACCTTTGATCTTGCAACCCAAAGTTAGAATTAACTGGAACAAAGACACTGACCATCTGTTTAGGAACCCAAAGAAGCGAGTAACTAATTTCAAGTTTAATGAGAAATACGCTTGAAAGGAATAATTCAATTTTCTGTATTGTTAATTTGCGTGTTTGCTACAGCTTCCAGTTTGGGATTAACAGGATTCCTGCTGAAGAGTACTTTATTGAAACGCTTTGTACCATTGTTTGATTGTGCTGATTCAATTTTCATTAAAGCTTTGAGTATAATGCGGCCTATTTTAAAACAACTTTCTATAATTAAATTAGTGGTTGAAAATTGCTTGGGATCTAATAATTCGATTTTATTCATTCCAATTTGACAAATTATTTCCTGGTTATTATTTACTTTTATTTAGCCATATTTTTAACAGTGTATTCCCAGATCATTGTGTGACAATTCCGAGTCAAATGGAATGGAAAATTTAAGGGACAATAGTTCAATAATGGTCGGCATCATTTCATTCCGCAACATACCCAATTACGCTCAGAATTTTTACGAGTTCTGACAAACACACACATTCCCCATTACTTCTACCTTTTACATTTCACCCCCGGCTCGACATGTAAACATTTCCACTGCGAGACATCTCAACATATACACATACGACTATGATTTCTTTATTACGAACCCTTTATCCTTTTGTCCGCCGACGCTCGTTGCCTCTCAAGATATTTCTCTCTCACTGCCTTCTGTATCTTGAAGATAAGAATGTATTGAATTTTGAAACATAAGGTTTCCCTTTTTATCTCATACATACCCGAGATTCTTTTATATTTACAGACCAACAAACGTAAAGTGATTCGTCTGAGCACTCTATTATATAAATTGATATTTGTTCCTTTCAAAGTTGAGGATATGTTTAAAAGATTATTTTTGTAACAAAGGTTAATATAATGTTATTGAGTTTTGCAGCCTTTTGTAAGGAAGGTGGTGCTTTATTATTATTAAGTTTTCCGGCTTTTGCAGTAAAAGAAATACCCAAAACCGTTTCAGATTTACGATCATATGTATCATGAATAATACAAATCTTTGCTGCTGTGCATAGTGTTTTCTAAGCTGTCAGTGACATATACTGTCATTGTCTAGATATTAAAAAGTAATTTACCACCATCCATAATCGATTGGTATTGACGATTTTGTACATTTTGCATGCTGTGTTAGGCGTTTTTGTCAACGATTTATGTCATTACGTTTATTAGATTCCTAGTAACGTACGTTTCGATTTTAAGTAATTTTAACGTGACACCATTAAAAACTAATTTTGTATTCATCTGCATCTGATTTACTACTTTAATGTTGATTTCAGTATTTGCATGTTTGGTTTACTAAGCGTGTATAATAATAACGGTTACTACACAATCACTTTGTCAAACATTCATTGGATATCAAATACCTTCAAAGCTAGGCTTTCAATTATTATCTTAAGAACTTGTATTTTTCTTTTCAAATCTCCATCAAGTATCCATGTTATCTAATACGTAGTGAGATACCGCTACGATCATAATGAGCACTGCTAATGTCTCACTTAGATCTCACCACGCATCTAACCATGAACCAGAAACGCATCAATGACATAAGATTACAAAAATTACATGTAATTTAATTACGTACGTTTAACAACTGCGTTAGCCATGGTTCCCATGTGTATGGGAGATGGTAGCCCCGTTAGTGTAGAGTGCTGTAGAATTATGACTACGTGGAAAATTACTGTTCAACACAGCCTAGCTTTTTGTTCTCAGCATGTTTATGATATGTACTTTTTATTGTACAGTAGCTTTGGTCGCTGTGATTGGTGGTTCTTTTTTTCTAAGAAATGTGTTTTCTTTGATTGATGCGTTCTTAATTTATCGCATTTCTTCATGGATTTTTAGGTCACCTTTTTCAAGAACGTGGTGAACTTTTTCTTGTCGTTTACCAACTATATTATAAATATTTTCAAGAGTGTTTACAATCCCATACTTTAACTCAAAAATTTCACTTTAACGCCTTTGGCCAAAATCAAATTTAATGACATCCAATTTCTTCGCCAGATTATTTCAAAATGGCGCACTCACAAATCTTGTAGATAGCCATTTCTTTCTAAGTTCACGGCGAACACTCGGCGTATTGTACCCATTCTGACAGCTTGTCACGAGCCAGCCTACATTGTATGTAATTATAAACGCATTATAGTGCTTTACTGTTATAGTAAAACATCATGTTATGGTCTAATATCAAGGCGGAAATTTAAGTATTTTTTGTGATTTGAATAGAGGCTTATTTTTTTGGTCATTATCATTAGCAAGGTATGAATCTGTTGTTAGGTCTAATGGACCTTAGGGCTTATTGCTACATTTCCTCGGTACTTGTAACTTAGAGTTCTAGACTAAAATCATACTTATTGGTCACAAAATTAACCTTTTCTTTTATTTCAGTCACAAATAGTATTTTGCTGTAAACAAGTTTTGTATGTGTGGGTAGTTGTTTTACATTTTATTTTTCACGTTGACCTCCATCTTGTATTAGGTAAATCATCAATAAATCTATATTTAGTTGTCAATTTTACCTACTTAATTGTGATCAGTCAGCTGACCTGAGACATTCACAGATGGGCTCATGTATTTATAATATTGTTTTCCTTATAATGCTAAATGATATTCATTTTATTATTATAACTATATTGGTAATGCGTATCATTGGGCGACACAGTGCGATGTTGCCGCTCTTCTCGTCTGAGGTAACTAAATAAATTTCTATACTAATTATAGTTTTGATACTTTTCCTGTATTCCTCAGAATGTCAAACAAGTTGTGTAATAAAAAGGAAAAACATTTGGGATATAAATCTATTGCGGTTTATTTAGAAATCAGACCATTTCGCTACTGCGCCATTTAGGTAAGTACCTACTGTTATAATTATGTATTAAATGAAGGTCATAAGCAGTTGCACCTTCAAGAGAAAATACTATCTACGATTTACATGACGCGTAGAAAATAACACGTGCAGCCAACATCAACACATATACAGCGAACTATTAGACAAAACGCGAAATTACCGCAATTACCCGCTTTGACCGGTATATTCGCTTTCTAAATGTACACTTTGAGAAAATTACAGCGTTTTAGAACTGGGTGTTTAGTGATTTTCCATTTTAATGAATGATAACACGTGTTTAATTTTATAATTAATCCTTATTTCATTTGTGTCATTATTTCCTTGGAAGATAGATAGGTAGGATTTTAGCGTGGGATGCAACTTGCGTCGACACTCTTGCACCATCCCACCTTTCGGCCGCTGCAGAAGCAGATAACCTCATTAATTTTAAAGAAACTTGTCGTATATTGTAGATTGGCTTGTAGAAAAATTACCTTGTCGACTCATTTTCCATGGAAATGGTAATGAAATTAATACTAAAGCATAATATCAGCGTGTATAGACACGCGTATATTGTAACGATTACAATATGTCAATTTTATCTAATGTATGTATAAGTCACTATCACAGCGTTAGTCACTGTTGATAATTACTTCTGGAAATATCCCCGTTTAATAAACAATTCAATGCAAATTGTATTAATTTGGTACACTGGGTTACTGAGGCGCTTGGTCAATTTCTAATAGAATAGGTACATATAGGGTTGAAGAAAATACCAGGTATTTAGTATCTATGTTAAAAAAAAATCACTTATTGTAGTATTCACTTTTTTATTTGTTGAGTGTTGAGGGTTCTCGTTCAAAGTTCAATGATTCTTAATTTACCCTAATGATAATGGTGAATAGGTTAGTACTATATCGGGGAACAACCGCAACTCGGGCATAATGACCTATTATGTAAATAAAAAAATATTATTATTTATAAGACATTGTATTTGATTCGTCATTAACGTTACCTACTAATTGACACGAAGGCACATTTGAAAGTTATTGAAGACTGAATAACAATCAGAAAAATAAAATTCACAATGCTTGTGTAAACTGCGAGTTGACATTGACATTTAATGTTTTTGACAGATGACTGACAGCTGCTTTGTTTTTCTTTTTCTAAATTCAAAATGGTAAACAAAGTAATACTTTTGTATAAATATCTATAATTGCAATCAAGTAACCGGTTCCGTCTTAATAAATCGAGATGTTGGCACGGGCGAGCAGTGCGCGGCTCCAGATCACCATTTCGGGCTATTCTTCGCCAAGATACGGAGTTATTGGTTCCTGATAGCATAAGTCAGGTTTATAGGATTTATACTAATGGTGTCTGTGTTTGGTTTGCGGTGGTAAGGGTTTTCGGAAAAATATTGCTCTTAGTTCTACATACTTTGTTAGGTATGTCTGTTACTTTTGTCAGATCTAAAAAAAAGACTGCAGTAAATATCTTCAATGAATCTACTACTATAATTACGATAAGAATAATCAATTACTGTAGGTAGGTAGGTACCCGTATTTTGCAACGCACTCACTTAAATGTATAATTGAAATGGTAATTTAGAGCTACTTTCAATTTAATCATCATCTACCTACTCATTTGCACAAAAACTGACCATAGGTATTTTGCAAGACAAACTAAAATTTCTAGAATGAAGCTCATATTCGTCAGTGCCCTTAAACCAACCGTACGTAAAATCTTAAACAGAATTAATTACTATACTAAAAATAAAACGGATCAGCTGTTCGTCACATGTGGCTTGCATGTACTGGTCTAAGAGGCGTCTTATCATGATGCTCTTAAATGATGAGTAGCTCGATATTCTGCGCATGCGTTGTCCATAGTGCCTGTTGTGCGTCTGAGTTAACGGGCTCGTGCACTGTAGATAAAATGTGGGTAAGATTAACATATAAATTCATTTTAATTAATTTTAAGTCGTTAGTTTAAGTGGTTTGGTGATCAGCTGTTTTATTTTGATAATGGAACTGTAGTTATTGCTTTAAATTCAATTTATTTTGATGTTCAAAACGCGATGACGTATGTACTGGTTTTTTATTTAAAAATATAAGACATGAATTCAGTGGAATGTGTAAAAAATCGGCTAATTTTGAACAGTGTAAATACCACGTTTATGTCTATGTTTTGATACTACGCTACAACAGCGATAGAAAATTGGCAGCCAATCAAACACCATAGCCGTGTTCCGTATACAAATGCAGTAGAAAACCCACGGCAAGTGTAGTTACATCACTGCGCACGCGCCGATTTTACCGAATATTATCAATTATGTATTTTATCGACAACACATGCATGCAATCATGGAACTGTGTATCTTCCAAGTCTGTTTGCTATTTGGCAGGAGGTATTAATTGTTTCTAAGTAGTGTGATGTTGGTGATGGTCATTGACCCCGTTGTTCACTATAGTAACTATAGAATTAGCCAGGATTTTTCAAAATTCAATATGGCTACTGAATTTTGGATTCGATTCTCATAGTCTTAATTCCTGGCAAGTTTAAAAATACCACATCGAGATGCTTGTTTGTTTGTATAAGTAATAGTTTCCGTTAGCGGTAACACGCGTCTCCCGCGGGAACTATTCCGCGCACCCGGATAAAGTGAAATAAAGTAGCCTTCTTCTATAAAAATGAGATATCTAACACTGATGAAATTCTTCAAATTAGTCCAATAATTCCAGAGATGGGAGTGTATAATACATATATTTCGTCCGCATAGGAATAACTCCGCGCACCCGGATAAAATGTAGCCTACAGCTTTCCTCGTAAAATGGGGTATCTAACACTGAAAGAATTTTTCAAATCGGACCCGTAGTTACTGAGATTAGCGAGTTCAAAATAACAAAGTAACAAACAAAATCATCAGCTTGTAATTATGTGTAGATTAAAATTGTATGATCAATAATCCTCGTCCATCGATTTTCTATCCCCAAACTGAACAACTAATACGGCACAAAATCCGTAATAAGCGTAGCTACGCAGTTACATCATTACACGCGCTGCGCCTGCGCAGGGCTTATTAATAAACAGCCACGTGTATGATATTGTGCGCTTCGGGCGTTGGACGGCCGGCGATTAGCGGGTTAGACAAGGTTCATTTATTAGGGAAGCGATTTAGGGTTATGTACATAGTCTATGTGTGAGTATATGTACGTTTTCGTATCAGTTATTGTGTGCTATAGAAATGATGTCGTTAGATTAATAAAAGTGATATTTTTTGTATTAGTAAATTTGTTGGAATATCTAAAAAAAAAATTTTTTACATAAAAAAAATATAGAAAAGTTGGCTGATAGTTTGTCAAAAAAAAAATCACTTTCTCCGCTAACCGAGCCATAATTGTATTTTAACTATCCCATTAAGATTTTATAGTTGCATATAAAACAGTTTACTGGCCACTAGCGTCCGTCCGACTAAATCTAAGTTTATTGCAAAATGTTCTAATAACCAGCTCTATAATTTTAGACTTGTTTCATAAAGGCTTACAGTTTTCAAGTTATGATTACCACTCGCCGGCTGAGTCATAATAGTTGGATTAATAAATTCTGGAGCAAGTTTTATTATACTGCCTTAACTTATATTTGACTAATTACACTTGAGATACTTTTTCCAATTGTTCTTCTATCGATTCGATACTTATCAAATCGCTTCCGCGTATGAATGTGTGTGCAGCCGAACAATGCACTCGCGCCATATCTCGTCCATTCGTGATAGCGGGCTAGACTCGGTAACGTTATATAAAGTAAACACGCTAATATTTCGATTCAATATTATAATATTATTAACAGCATGTTTTAACAACCGTACTTACACAACAATAAGCGTTTATGGGATTCTGAATGAGGTTTGTGTATATCATTTACTTGAATAATCTATTGCAAGTAGTATTTCAAGTATTCATGAAAGTAATTAACAGAATAATACATTACGTAACTAATTAAAAACACGACCCTGTAACTTTCAAATAATAAAAACAGACATTGGTTTCAAAATTCCAATTTACGAAATTGAAATTGAAATATGACTCCTAGTAATCAGTTTCAGCTGTCAAATTGGAAATCTATTCTTTTACCGACTGAAATTACATCAGTGGCTCGAAAATTTAAATAACTTCATTGAATAATAATAAATAATAACTTTCATACCAGCCAACATGGAAATACCATATTGGCGAATAGTCTGGCATATAAATACCCTAGTCGTACCATAAGCCATTGTAACTTGTAAGATATAAATAAATAATACAATATAACTCCTCGCAGTTAACTCTAAACAACCAATTTATATGTGACCTTACGAACGTTGTACGATAGAAAATAAATTAAATAACATTACTAGTACGAAGGATCGTAAACACTTGTAACTAACGATTCTAGTCGTAGTCTTGCTTGTGCCAAAGTCTTCCTGTGAACATACGGCTTTCATCGAGCATTTTCATCAGCTCGTCACTGGTTTAAATTAGTTCAGTAACTACAGCTGATGACATGTTCGCATCAGTCTCTCCTAAGGCTGGAATTCAGGGCTCTTACGTCATTAATTAAATTTTAAGAGCTCATACGTCCAACAAAATGGTAGCTGTCAAGCGTGACGGACATCAGTTGCCCCCCCACTATTCGACAGTCTCTAAATTTTTTGATGAAGTTTCCGTTTCATATATTATTTACGAAACTGTACTTTTTTTTCCTATCAACTTTGAACCCTATGCTTCAGCGATAAAGTTGAAAATCTATTAAGGAACTTTGATAGTTGTTAATAGCTTGATGTGCTGGCATCTGTACCTAACAAGTATGACGCCCACGGGAAGAGGTAAGTGCTATTTTGGTCAGAAAACCTCGATCAATATCCCGATTGATCGTTTCAGTTTGCAGCGCGATGATTGATGGATTGACCGGCTGATGTGTTTAGGAGGAAAGAACAGCTGATCGCTGGTTGAAGGACTGTTGATGAACTGAAGATCTGACTGATGATGATGTCTGAGGTCTACTCTAGTCTACCGCTATCACCAGCTCAATTGTTATTTCTTCCTTGACTACAGTAAAATGTATTTTTTACTACAAAAAAATGCAAAAGCAATACTAGGTATTTTGTTCAGTTTTTCCCAAGCATTCACCTATGCCAAACATGAATCATTGGCATCTTCATGTTAAGCAAAAACTTATCTGTTTCTCCCAACATTGTTGCAAACCTGTTAAAACCTACGATCACGAGATCAACATACAAATTACAGCCATTTCTTTTTATAATACACTTTCGCCATTAACTGCGTATCCGGCACGTTTAAGATCGGCGCATTAACGTGTTTGACGTAAACAATGTTATTATTAGTGATTTGTATCGCTGCATGCGATAACTCCTATGGGAATTGATATAACTGGCCTGGTACTGAACACACAAGCGTACGTGTTGGACTTTTTATCTGTTTACTCGTTAGCGGGGCCACTACTTGCATCTATAGGGAAAAGTATGTGGAATATTTTATAGGGGTGAACGTTGGTATGTTAAAAGTGGATACAAAAACTGTAGGGAAAAGTAGCGAGCATTTTTTTCTACCTTCTGAATGTTTTATTGCAAGCATATTTTGTGTTAAAACGTGGTGGTATTGCGTTTAATTCATTAGCCATTTCGTACCGTCCACAATTACATTTTAATTAATTAGAATACAATTTTTGATTACGACTGCACCATTTTAATATCATTTATGCCGTAACATTTGCACACTATAACGTTTTTATAATGGCTTTGAAATGTAAAAAAAGGTTTTAATATTACCGCATAAACTCGCGAGTGGTGGCCGTTTTACCACTTTCTACCGCTTTTTTACCGCCGCCATTATGTCATGTGTCAACTGCACCATCATAAAAGTATTCGTGTTGCCAAGGAATAAATTAAAGTATACACTTATTGTGCATGTATGCGCGAGCCAGTTGGTACCTGTGTATCGATTTTTAGCTGGAAAAAAAAGTTAAAAGTAGAGTTAATTACTTAATGATTCTGTGTAGAAAACAGGATTAATCACATTGTTTATAACGTCTATATTGTAGAAAAAAATGGCATTGAAGCTTTATAAAAAAATATATTTATCTCCAAAGCTTAATCAATTTTTTTTGATATGAAGACATTAAATATATTATACTCCGTAGCACTCACCATAATCCACAATCCCATATTTCGTCTCCCCATTACAAAAATTAAAAACAACAAATTCGCCATACCGTCGCTCCTTCAGCTGCACCTACATATCGAAGTTATAGCTGACATCGCTAGCACAATATATGCACTCGCGACACGCAGGTACAAACTTTGTGAACTTTTATGAATCGTAAATTCATGTTTTAATTGAGTAATAACGCTGTATATTTAGTAAATTCCTTCTAAGTATAGTTCGTTACGATAATAAGCCATGTTTAACTGATTTAGGTGGAGATAAGTGGGTAATTTCAAGTGTAGGTGTGGGTATTTCATTATTTGGCTTGTTTCTTGAATGCTTTTTGTGTTTATTATCGCTGGTAATTTTATTTACTGCAAATTTTAAGCACTTTTCAAATTTTATTATTCTTCGCTTTAGACTCGTTACAAAGTAGCAGAGTTTATAACACAAATTAAATTAGCTCCATATATTTAGCATCACTTTATCAAATGATATAGTACTAAAATACCATTATTTACAAGCAGTACAGTCCCTAACAAAACAATTTCAATTTATTCCCACGAAATATGGGGACTTTCGAAATTAAGAAACTTAAAAAGTGTTAAGAAAGTTCTTAAATCTCAAGACGTTGGGACAAGGTGCTCCTTCCAAACGTTTCGCTTGTAATATCAAGGTGGGCTGGAAGATAAAGTTTGGCTCGAGTCAGTATTATAGGATCAGATAGTTAAAATGGCCGAGGTTCGGATCTTTCGAGAATTAGTAATTGAAATTGAAAGAGTTTTCAACTCGAGGTGCTGACAAATGGCACGCTCCTCAACGTAACTACTTTATTATCCTTTCCTGATGAATAACACGTTTCACGAGAATAGTAGTAATGCTGTAACTAACATAAACAATAGAGCCACTACTCAAACTAATACGGACTTCTGTCTGTAACGTGACCCCATAAAACATACATTGCGTACATCTCATGTTTAACAACCATGTGTGTAGCAACACATATTATACATATATACAAGTTCAATTTGCGCATAAACGTAAAATCCTTCACACAAACGATCATAGTAACAACGGATACTAGCAAATTGCCTACAATGCATCATTTAGAGGTTACAATAATTCGCGCTCATACTAAAATTGAGCAGTTTGCTTTCAATCAAAGTCAAATGCAAACAGAATGCAACATCCTAAATAAATAGGATTATCCTTGAGCTAATATTGGCAGTTCCTATCAAGACATTAGCTCTAGTGATTAAATCAAGTGCTTGATATAGATCGACGGCTAACTGTGTGATTACTGCTGTGATGTAAAGCATAAACGTCGAGCGACTGCAATGCAACGTGACCTTCGAATCACGTGGATCGTTAGTTGAATTTAAAACAAAATGTGTCTACTTTGTAATGGAAAAGATATGTAGAGCGTGTCAGGTTCCTACTGTTAAACAGTTACACTTGTGCTGAGGGATTGGGTTTCTCAACTACACCAGACGAATTGTAGTCAGCACTTCTAACGTAGCATGCAAAAATTGTCGCGACATCTCCTCAGTACGATGTATCAGCATTTTGCGCTGTGACCTACACTTATATCCCAGCTAAAAAGAATGTATTGCCACATATGGTCACTATTATTGCAACATAAATCATGAGAATCTGACAACATTTTGGTCATAGTGTTTTCAGGCGTTCCTCGGCCCGTTTGATGCCACAAATCTGCTAAACTGATCTATAAAGCAAAAACTCACTTACACAAGCAAAAATAATATTACAAGTACTTTTTTGGTCATGTTAAAATTTTGAAAGATAGCAATTGAGATTTCTCATGTGGTCTATCTACATGAGAATAAAGTTTTATATTTGGTCATAGATGTCATCACGGGTTTGTGATCTAGGATCTTGTTTTTTGGTAACTTAACGGTTTGCTACACTGGCTACTAGTCTTTATAGTTATTATCTGGATCCTAGACTAGTTATTTACACATCGCTTAGATAAAACATTTTAGCACTTGAATATAAAAATGTTAAAGAACTGGCTAGAGAGAAACTAAAATCAAGATGTCTAGATGTGAATATTAGAAACAAGAGTAACTTAATCTCGTTCTTAATGGAAACATTGTTAGGTTTCTAACTGAGTCCTTAAGGGATAAGAGGCATGAACACACTCCCCGAGTATTTGTTCGATGATAACTGCAAGGTTGCAAGACCACAGCAAATATTAGTTTTAACAATATTTTCTAGCCACTCAGTGTCGACATCAAAATAAACAAGATTCTCTTTTATTGTATACGTTTTTATATTGTTTTCCAAGCTTATCTGAGTGTTTAAGATTATATACTATCTGTTGTAGTATGCTACTTGTAGATTAACTAGAATAAGTTTAATTCAGTATAGTCTTCAAAGACACGAAAATGGCAATATTTTATTTGGCCTTAATCCCTACGTTTGCTCAGTGCGGGGTCATCTTCACGGTGCCGATTTCCTCGAGATATTTTCTTTTATCTTCAATCAGTCATTGATATCCAAGATATATTTAGAAAGTACACGTAACTTAGAAAAAGTGCATTGTTACGTGCCTGTTTTGGAATCGAACCCGTACACTCATACTTGAGAGGCTGGTGCTTTAGCTGCCACCGCGACGGAAAAGAAAAAGTCTTCATTAAATGGCATTCTAATTGAATAAGTACCAGACAATGGTTTGTTCTCAGATTCGAAATTCCGCCAAATTTCCGTTTGCCAAGCACAGAGCCACAGCTTCAAAAACATAAATCCAGATAAAGTTTATGAGGCTCATAATAAAGTTAAGTGCTGGTTTACTTTGATAACGTTAAGTAATAGGATTTCTTTGGGTCTCCCAATTTGTATCAAGTCTGCTTTATCTCATTCTATATGAAGTTTCATAATAATAGTATGGTTTGGTTCTGTGCTCTGTAGATCGCAATGTGGGTCAGATATTTTGCATCTCACGCGTTTCACCATTTGGGTTAGACGTCAAAGGATTACTTTTATCGGATGCTACATTATTTTGATGGACCTCTTGGGATTGATGGATACTATTTTCTGGTCGCTTGACTAGCAATATTGGATAGCCCGGTTGCATAACAATTTATGCTGGAAATGTTTTTCTTTAAAATATGTTTCTAAGAATGAGACGTCCTAATTCTAGATTGTGTTCTATATTAAATATGTCCAACGCCAACTTTGTTAGCACAATTGCGAATTAACAATAAAAAAATGCCTCAATTAATTTCCTTTCATATCTAGAACTGTTATTTTCTAGTTTAATTTAGTATGTCACTCTATACTTAAGCATACTTCAATTATTAGTCATGGAAGGAACAAATTGTAGGTCGCGAAGCCACCTGTCTTCATATTTTTGCAACTGCCGCCATCACCATCTGTTGCACAAGGAAACGACCAGTTGTCAATGCACGATGTTTTCGGTTGTACACTTGAGCAAATACCTGCTTAATGACGACTGAATTTTCCAAATTGTTCTCTGCAATTATGATTTTTGGAATAGCTTTAATTTGATGGAGAACAATTGAATGAGAATTGTGTAGCTGGCAAATAAAACCATTATCTTTTCCTTGTTGAAGAATTAGGACGCATAGTAATTTATCTGTTTGCCAAAACAAAGCCACTAGACCGACTGCTTATCCAACAAATCACATAAGCCTCTTTTATTTCCTTCTTACAACGAATACATAAATACGCAGACAGTGATCACACATAAAACCCTAATTCAAACAGATCCAAATCCCGACCCACACCGTAAACCGTCGTCAATAAAACTTGAATATCTATTCATTTCGAAATGACTATAAAATAAAATAAAAAAAGAATCAATAGTTTAAAGACAAAAGAATTTAAATGCATTATCAAAGGATAATAATCCTTAAACAGTCAAAAATAAAGATGAAAACGCTTTGAACAAATAAGATGTGGGCAAAGCGTAGTGCGGTAGCTTAAAAAATAATCATGAAAGAACGAAAAATGTTTTTAAAACGAAAACATAGTGGAGTAGATAAGAACGCGTTTTATTGTCCCGAAACATGGGGGCGGTTAAAAAAACTTACGATACAGGCTGTTTGTGTTCGAAAAAAGGTTTCATTTGATAAATAAGAGCTGCCTACTTTGTATTATGTTCAGTTGCTTTATAACCTATCTCTTCACTTAAGCAAATTACAACGCAAACCCTGGCAGCTATAAATTTGCAATAAACCATAATCCTTAACTATAATAATTCTCTTGGAATGAAGTAGGTACTAAACTTAAAAGTCGAAAAAATTATGCTAGAACTTTGAAAGTCTGTACGGACAGTATTTTATGTTAATCTTTCTACAAAAAATAATAGCAGACATAATCCGCTAGGCAGTCCGGTGTGCAACTCCGAGAAAAAACCGATACATTAAACTTCGCTTTCGGTTATAAATCAAGATTTGACGTCTCGCAAATTATTTTCCTGGCTATATTATACGAAAGTGAACCTGTGTTTCAATGTAAATCGTATCATTATAAATACAGCACATTACTATTATCAGAGTAATACTCAGACATGTAAAACAAGCGATTGGTATCAAAAAGAACGATACATCAAAACGTCCTGTATATCAGATGGGATAGGGCTGCTTCGAATGCGTCTAGTTACTTTTGAAGACAAATTTTTGTATACAGATCTGTCCAGATACGAGTTATGAATAAATGTCTTGTCTTTCCTATATTTATTTTGGATATCACTGCTTTTGGATCAATTTCAAGCGTCCTTATTTACAATATCAGATGCATTTATCATGTCCGTAAAAAAGTTTTGTCTTGATAATATTCCCAGTTTCTGTTAAGTTGTAAGTAGGATAAAAGTCGCTTTAAATACTTAGTCCATTATTATTTGTCCAAAGGGATTTCCTGCCGACACCCCTACCCAATCTGAGTGTGGTAGCTACCTCGCCCAAACGTCCCTTCAATCAGACATCCCTAAATCCACTACCTGTCCTCATCAATTATATTTTTTTATCGGCTGAGTATCTTCTAACATTGTCTAACATCTGCGTCACGGCGTGATCGATGCGATTTAAATGCCATTGGTGTTGCCAGGTAAAGATCCTTGATTGAAGACTTTTTGGGGGTTTAAAATTATCTTAGATAATTTCCAGAAGTATAATTCCTTAGCTACTGCCATTGTAACAATAAAACAAAATCTCCTATTTTCAGAGCGAGATCGTTAGTTTTATTAACATAAAAAAACACATGCATAAACATCCAACATGCAAAAAACATTGCATTAAGTTTGTTCCTTTCAAACGATGTATTAAGCTTACACAGCCTTATTCTGCTGCAATGAAATTTATAATCGACTGGGGAGGAATTATCCTATCGTTCTTTCTTTTTGTTTAGGACATTTAAGATAAGTAAGTTTTCGAAATGTTTAAGAGTTCTGGGTGACATTGTGAAAGAGTTATTGCCCTCGTAAAGCTCATCATTGCTGTCTCTTGGCAGATAAAATAAGATACATTGTCGCGAGCTGCGTAACGAACGATTGTTAATAAGCCTTTCTGTGATTGACTCTGAATAGATCTAAGACTAGATGATCTAACAGATATAAAGTTAACATTAATCAACTCCCCTTTATAATCCGAAGCTAATGAACCGATTTAGTTTAAATCTCACGGAATGGAGAACACATCGCTGACCTTTCCAATAAATCACGAACTTTCAATCTGTAAACAAAACAAAAGTAATCAAATAATTTACGAGGGTATTATTCTCGCCGAAAATCCTGCCAGACCACTCCTTAAAACTGCACATTCACAAATCCAGCAAACAAGCAGAATGCACATTAAAAGCACATTTATCGTCAAAACAAAAACTGAGATCGGAAACATTTCGTCCATGAACAAAAAGGAAAAAACGCGCCGTCCGGGCAATCTCGATCAAATTGTATAAGAGGATTAAAAGATTTATCGTACAAGACTGAAGGAAATTTTCGGAGAGGCACTCGGTTTTATATCGTTACATTTCTTCTCGTCTGGTTAGCGGTACGTGCGCCAGCATAACTTAACTGGGTGCTTAAAACATTCGTTTATTTGACATGTTTCATGTAAATGTATATCTGGTAATGCGGTTTCGGTCGCCAGGATGTTTCTTTTGTGTTACTGGGGTAAATCAAAATTTAATTGGTAGACCTAAGTTGTAACTGTTAGGTCTGTAATCCTTAGAGAGTTACGGAGATACATATGTATATCTTTATTTACCCATAAGTTTTTTGCGTCTATGTTAGTTTCCATATGATTACAAAAATACTCATGTTCAGCAGCATTTTGGAATTTTTCGTATCTGCAGAATAGTTATTCTCCCTCATAATGACAAGTTACGTCTTCCACGAGACAATAGACAGCTGATACTTTACATATTTCTCTCATTTACAATTCAGAATGAAAATATTATTCATCTTTTTTATCGGTTCATCTGTTCTGACAGTTTTGTGGTATTTCCGGATCTTATGAAAAGGTGATCGGGCCTGATGGTTGACCCGACTGCGGTTTGGGTCTGAATCACGGGGGCATACTGTGAATCACATGACATTGCTAATATTTAAATTTTCAAATAGCCCAATTCGATTTTAAAATTCAGTTTCCTATATCAAATAAGGAAAATTTTGTATAGTATCTCCCTCCTTTATTGGCAAAGTGTGCGATAACTAACAATATATTTTGTATTTTCAGGTAAATAGCAGCATTGGCGTGAGCATTAGGGTAAGACGGGGCAATACATAACGAGGGTTATGCAGTATTTTATATCGACTCCTTTACGGCCACTCAGGCTTTACCTGAAGAAGCTATTGCGTTTCTTAACAAAACTATAACAATAAATTTTGCTGAAGTTCGTTCCGGTACAACGTGGAACGTTTAACAGCTCGCCGTTTACATTTACTCTGATATATACTTCATTAGCTTGATTTACAATAACGTGAAGATACGTTTTTAGTTTATAGTGTTCTTAGTAATTAGTTTTGCGAATGTTAGATGTTAGTTGTTGTTTACATGTAAGGAGATTGGAGAAATTCACGTGTGATTTTAATTATTGGTACTTAGCATGAACGCGTGATGGTTCATTTGTTTCCATCTGAGTATATTTCTATAGTCATAAGTATGATGAATATTCGAGTTTTGGTGTGGATATTACCGATTTAAATTAGAATATTACACCGTGGGTTATTGCATCAGTATCGATTCACATACTTGTAACATGTTTTTTCAAACGTAATTATGTATTTATTCTTAGCCTATTTATTGTGAACGTGATGTGCTTATGTAGTATCATATTATTTACTTACGTGTTTTGCATATAATACGACGCCAATAACAAGTTCAGCATCTACATATTCTACTTCAACTTTTACAAGTCGTAACTTTTCATTTCTACCAGCTCGCATTTCTATTTCATCTCGAAAAAATAAAGTACGACGATACTCCTTGGAAACACTTCCCAAACCTGCCTCTTCACGACTCATTCTTTAAACCCCCTTTTTTCTACCAGACGTCGGGAACAAAGTAATTAAAAACTTCCCTCCGTAGTTAGAAAGCACTCCAATGCTACCAGATTAATACGAGTATCGCGTGTGCTAGTTTTATTTCAACTATTTCATATTATTTATGGCTCATAGTTGAATTTTGTATCAAAAATGCATGCCCATGTTCTATAACGTCGCGTGATATGTTCCTCCGTTTATTTTTGTCTATGACAACCCAAATGTGGTATTGGAGTCGATTTTTCTTGTATTCTGTTTTCCTGTTAGGTTAATCGTGAATAGATTTGCTTTTAAACATGTATTTGGAGTGAGAAATAATTGTATTTGTAACTGAAAGTATGTCGCTGACTTATGTTACGTAATCAGAATCTTATACCTACACCAAAGTTTAATCACCTCGTTCAATGAGAAGTGCTACCACATCCCAGACATAAAGAATTAAATTCTCCATCAGTTTATTTCACTTCACAGAACTCAATTCAAAGGGCAAGAGTTCACGTACACGTAACTAGTATTAATCCAGCCTAACATTAAATATTATGGTTTCCTGCTGGTATCTTTTCAAGTGACATGTTAATTTGTCTGCAAGTAGGCACTTCCTCATTAAGTGTTAGTTGCACGTTCGGGTTTAGCTGATCAGCTGTATTAGTCCGTTTGTCTCTATTATATGGCTTGTTTGTGGCTACCTATACTAGTTGTGTGACCCGGTTTTATGGACATCGTTTAGAGAAATAGATTTTTATTTTTGCTACAATAAGTAATACTCATGCTGACCATTTGACTACAGTATTATTTTTTAAACAAGCAACAAACCGAAGGACAGTGACAAATTCATAACAATAACTAAATCCAAACTTAAATCAAAAACCATCGCTCACTCAATCGTCTGAACAAACAAAAGTTACAAGAATATCCTCACACCAGTCCACAAAATAATGAGCAATCTGACACCAAACAATCAATACACATCCTTCGCATCCTCAACAATTTCTCTTCACAACTTTCCCATTGAAATTAATACAAACAGAATCAAAATCGCTCCAACAATTTTGCAGATCATATTACTCATACAAACAGACTTCCTTTTGTGCTAGATACGTTTTGATGATGCGTATCACCGTTGGCCGTTTGATGTATAAATTGCACTACTAATTAGTGGACGTACTCCAACTAGTATGGAGCTGATTTAATTTTAGCCGGTTCAATTCCTGTGTTTGAATCATGGTCTTAATAAGTTGTGTTTAGCCAGCGAGGGATTATGGTGAATTCGTAATAATTATGTTCATACTGGATAATAGAATTCATCTGAATTCCTGAATCAATAAACCGTTTTGGAATTGCGTTTCCTAATTAGGTATTAGTTTGAAGCTTAAAATTCAATCTTATAAAAAAAGTTAACATCGGCTCAGAACCAAGGGACTATGAAAAGACAATATTCTTAAATTTATCTTGTAATTCAGTTTGGAACAAAACAATATGATTACAAATCCATCTTATGATCAAATTAATAATACAAAAGGGGGCTAAAACTTTGTTAAACTAAAACTTGTCAAATTAATAAATTCACAAACATCAGTCATGATAACAAACATTGTCACCAAAGCAATTGAACCGAAAACAACTTAAGAAATTTATACAATGAAATAGAACATCTTTTGTTTATTGTTATTATAGAACCCCATTGTAATAACCGTAGAATTTCTATCGAGGCCAACAAATTGAAACAAACTGAAAAGTTGACTTCCAAAGTTAGAGGAACAGCCTTCAATTTGGGACAGGATTCATTAATTCAGTGTAAGAAGTTGAATTAAATCATTCGAACCTTTTACTCAGAGAATTTTTAGACACTACCCTTAAATGAAATTGTTCAGTTATTAATTTGTTACGATTCCCAAACAAAAAGTGGATTTCGTTACTTCAAAGAGTTGGATTGTCTTGTACAAGTTATAATTTGATGGAATCGAGTTGAACTTGGAGCGTCGCTGTATTGAAGCACCATTGAAATTATTGTTAAAGTTTAGAGTGCTTTACTTGTGTAGTTATCTGGTGCTTGAGCCTGCTTATAATTTTAAATAGGTTTTTGAATGTTTTTGATCTCAGCAAGAACAACATTGAGCTCTTCAAGATTTGTTACTGAAAAACTTTTAATGCTTGCAAATGTATTTACTTCGCTCGCTCTCGATGAATATTTGAATGTTTGAACGTAATGATAATACTTGACGAATACTTTGAAAATAATTTTAATTCACAAAATTGCACATTTAAGTAAAGATACGAAGATCAATATTTCAATATTCAAAACAGTGCGAGCAAAAAATACAACCATCGGAACCCTTTAGATCACATTTTTTCCCTCAAAAATTATGAAGTATAATGAACCAGCGGGAAGTAAGTTAGCATTAAGTATTCGCATTTCCATAGCTGTGTCTGTCGTAGCAGTTAAAATTTCACTTGGCTAAGCAAAATTTTCTGTCCGCTGCAAAAATCCTTCCCCTTTTAGGGAGAGGGGAGCGCCGAGCGAATTCTTGCATAAAATTTACATCGAGCGGTCCACACAAATTACCATTTCACTTCTTACTCTGATTAAATGTTGTAGAAAAAATATTGCTCTCTAAATGTAAGAGAAAATTCTTGGGTTTTCGACTCATTAAAATTGATGTTTTGTTTTTTTTTTTACGCTTCGCCCCGCCCGCCGCTCGTTCCAGAGTGATTCTCTTCCAGTTTTGCATTTGACTTTCGGGTACCACTCTCCTTACATAATTCAATTAGTTTTCCTCCAAAAATGATACGGCCTTTTAAATTCGGCTTCCAAACCGCGCAGTTTCGTACGAAAACAGCTGTAGCCTGACCGCAGGGAATTGCCGATGTAATGTCCTACAAAAAATGTGCCAGAACTTGGCATTGGCTAAGCGGGATTCATCCAAAAAAGGTGTGTGTTACAGCATCTTTCACGCAAAAGGGTGAGAAAACAGCGGAGGCGAAGCAAAGATATTTGGCAGGCCTTTACAGGCTAATGATCCACTTGATTGCGGTTAAGTGTCGCTATAAAAATGTCTGGATGTTGCCAACTAGGGGAAAAAAACAGTTGTTCCTCTAAAGTGACTATTTTTCCTGGCAGCCTCCCGATATCATGAGACAATTGCCTTTGCGAACACTTTAAGTGGACGACAATTGATGTTTTCCCACTTCGCTCACACTAACTTAATTTTGTTGTGCTGTGGAAACTGTGTTTGTTCGACTCGAGCACTTTTCCTTATTTTTTTCCAGAAAAAATAGTTACTCGAGTAAAAGATAAACATATTGCCAGACTTAATAAAAGCTTCTTCTAAAATCCAAAACAATCGTGGTATTGTGTCAGTTATAGTAACTCGAATTCATAACAACATCGACACAACGAGCCGAAACCCTAAAAATAATGTCCTTCCAAAGTTTCATATAGCCCAAATTGACTTCGTAACCCCGCTCCCAAGTTGAACAATTCAAGTTATATCCGTCAGCATTACATCAAAGATTGGAAAATAACTTGTACAAGTGGAAAATTTAGTATGAAATCATCATGAAATCGAATTTCTTGATTGAATTAATCTTCCGCAAACCGTTCTATTTCTCGGAAGCTCGCCATCAATCATGAATCTGTTGCTATTATATGACAAGCAGTTACTGTGCCAAGTACGTGATATTTATTTTGATGAAAATCTGACAGGCTGGGGAAATCCAGGTGAATTGGCCGAAAGATGAGTAATTTTCTTTTTAAACGCGGATGTAGCTTTCTATGTTAATGTAAATGAACAATGCGATTTGACGATCGGAATACTTGGAAGGGCTTGTGGTGAGGAAAACTTTATCGAAAAATTATTGTATACTTAAAAAGATTATTCTTTTTATAAACAAAATCGTTCTCTCTTTTTGATCAATGATATAAACTCCTTATATCCTTATTATAACTTATCGTTCAAAAGTGCAAACATTTTTTTCTAAAACAGTAGCCAGCTGCATCCATCTTAATGACTTCAAATAGCTCCAAACCATCTATTCGTTTTTCAACATTTTTGACGTAAAACCGAATCTTTGGAAATAACTCGCAGCGGGTGAGCAAGCGAATCGATTTTGAATTCATAATTTAATCTGGTAGCGGTCGCGTTGGAAAATGTTTAATTTGTTCTCCCGATACAAGGGGACACGCTGCTATTTCATTGACTTTGTGACCGACAATGTTTTCACAGAATTTCTATTTAGATTTCGAAATTAAATGATTTATAAGCGGCAGGATTCAGATATTATAATAATTTTAATACCTACGTGTAGAAATGAAGAAGCAAAAACTCTGATTGGAACTGCATGTGAAGAAACGTATGATAAACTAAAGGTAGATACTATATTTACTTAATAAATAAAAGCTTCCTTCCTGTTACATGACATATATCTCGATGTAAACAAAAATGTTTGAACATCGCTGTATATGAAACTCAAAAGTGAGTAATTCCTGGAGAGACTTTATTAAAAGTTGATACAGTGTTTCTAAAGTAATATAATACTTTTGGCGTCGGTCGAATAAACGTTTCAATATTCGAGGGCTTCATTAATCACGGTAATTGACAGGAAGGGGACTCGGACGGTGTCCGCCCCTCCCCCCTTTAGCTGTGGTTGTGCTTTTGTTTTTTGATAATGGTAAAAAAATTGTTATAATTCTTCGAGGGGCGTCATTTTCTGTTGTTAACTTTGATTCTTTAAAGGATTATGTAATTTGGGTGGTTAGTGAGTGAGTGTTAATTTTGGAGGTTGGCGCACAATGGTCTTGTACTTGTTATTCAAATTAATGAACTTGATTAATAGGACTGAATTAATGTTGCCTTAGGAGAGGAAAAAAGTTTTATAAAAGCTAGTCGAGTCTTTGATGCTTTAAAAGCATAAAGCTTTATCCTATTTTATTATCTTTTAACTTGGTTACGCTCAAAAAGATAAAGATAGAAAATTAGGTATTTAAATAAAATCACCTCTTGAAAATGCAAGCCTATCTTGAGATAATTTTCGAAGCCATTACGATGAACATTAGATTATTAAGACCGTTATTATCAAAAGGAGTAGACAAGCCAATTCACGGAAATAAAATTGAAACAACGATGGGAGCCTTGTTTAATGTTGCTCGACGATAGCAATTTGATTGCCCGATTGTGTTCGAACAACGAATTATCTTGTACAGCCAAATACAAAAAGGAATTAAGGAAACTTATTTATAAAATAGAGGAAATCCTGCTATATCTTGTTATTTTAAGGTCGAATGAATAGAGGCTAGATGTGAACTGATTAGCTAAAATGGAGGAAGTAGCGTGGCCTTTAGTTACTGTTTGCCCTCTCAAGGACCAGTCATATAGATATGTTTGACTTAGCTAAGTAAATTTCAAAATGGCTGGATTTAGAAGACATGATCGTTGTTCAGAATTTGGAATGATAAGATATATACTATAATACCAATTTCTAACGTTCACACAGAATGTAAAGCGCAGTAAATTTCTCCATCTCAAAAACTCAATAGTCAATTTCCCTTAGCTTTCCCCAGTATTTGCTTGTCACATTTAATTTGGTCGAAATCGCCTATTAATCATTTATGGAGTCATTAATCAGATATCAGCTGGATATCCTTTCTCATTCCTTGGAACGCTGAGGATTTACTTGACAAATTACTTTCTGGCTTCACTTGTTTAGGAAGGGTAGATTCATTTTAAACTTTCTTTCTTAGGGTACTTTATTTCTGATAATGCCATTAAGGCAGGCTGTTTTTTGCCGAAGATAAAGTCGTTACATCAAAAAGAATTCTCTAAGCATTGCTAATTTGGAAAAGGGGTTTTCGAATATGAGATTACACGCAATAAATTTTTCAAATTAATACCAAGACGTTGTATTGCCAACAAAATGGAACGCGCAGCAGCGAAACCTTAAATCGTTGCAGAATTTTGCCAATTCCAGCCAGTACTGTGGGTATGTTTACGTCAAACTTTACCGTAGTCATTTGGGCACGATTTTTATTAACTCCCGATGCCTGTAGAAAACTTTTGTTGCGCCTTTTTCTCCTTTTTTACGTTCCAAGCTTTTTATAGTTCTGCAGTTCGGTTTATCGTTTATTAAACTGTGTATATATTGGATATTAAAGAAGGATTTTGCTCTCGTAAAAATTGGAAGAGATTCGGGAAGATTTGAGAGATCCAGTTTTATTCGAGGCTTGAGTTGAAATCAATCGGAAAGTCGATGTATGATGATATTTAATTTGGAGTTTTAGAGTGGCTGAGCTGGCATGCTGCTTTTATGGACTTTTATAGCTCAGTGTGTTCATGCGTTTTATTAGTTTTAGTACATATTCGAACCAATATAATGGTAACCTATAAATTCTTGCTTCAATTGCATTTGTGTCTGTTTTATGCTGGATACCTATATTTTCACTCCATTCTTCTCTCAAATTTTTACTACCTTTATAATATTCTACCTATTATGCGTAATTCTATGTGGAAATATTGTTTTCTTATAATATACACTAAGCCTATGGCACCTTCATTTATATTATGAAGTTACCAACGATATCTGAATTGTGTAACGTTCATTATTCCACAGATTGCGTATGATATTGCAAAATATGTCACTGTATGAGGCTTTTAAGCACCCACGCGGGCTTGAGAGTATCAAGGAGATATTTTACTTCAAACGATTATGACCTTTATTTCAAAGTGTTAAGAGCTTCGTTTGTTAATTCAAAGTCAGCTGTCAATAATTTATTACGCTCTTATGAAGGGTAATTTTTATTACGGCGCCAGTAACATTGTATCTAACTAATTGGATTCTTGTATAATTTTAATTGTATTATAGTTTCAATTAATTTAAATGTATTGGCGATTTAGATCTTTTATTGCTGTGATTACGTAATAGCCATCTGATCTAGTATGCGAGTCATTAGTCAAAGAGTTATTGCCGCTATTTTTGTTAGTATTTTATGAAGGAGTAAAATTGTTTTCTTATTTGAATTGGCAATATCGTCTAGTTTTGATTATACTGCTTTGGTATTATCAATATCTTTGTTTTTTAGATTAATAACGAGACCAGTTTTCAACACTTTTGGGGTTTTATTCATTCTATATATTTCACCATAATATGCGTGAAGGTTATCACCAAAATTATAGTGTTTTAAGCGGTTTAGTGACACAATCCGAAGTATAAATTATGCACGAATACTTGCAATACTTTTATAATATTTTGTTATTGAAATGACATACAAACACAGTTTCGCGGACGTGACTGGCTTTTTGGCTATTTTTTTTTATATTTTGCCTGATTTTTCTCAAGGCTAGAAAATTTCTTAGTTTAACAAACTAAGAAATTTTGGAGGCTCCCGAAATTTTCATTTTATTCCAAAATCAGTCTTCATTAGTTCATGTTTGTCTAGATGATTTGTTTACATTTTAGTACAAAAACAATCAAAGAAACTGCGAACAATAACACAAGTTTTTACATGAAACTGAGAATGTTACAATTCCCTTTGCTTGTAAGGCGAATAAAAAACGCCAGAAGGTCAAGCTTCTCCGATGTTCGTAATGACCACACGTCATCGCGGCACGCAAATGTTCTAGTATCGGTTGTAATCGGCGCGAGGTTACTATAATGATAACGCTTTGTTGTTTTTTTTAATCATTTGTAGGTTCATAGACACGTAAGCTATCCAGTTATTTGTTGAGGTAACAGTTTTTTGAATTGTTTCTCTGTGTAGACTTAATTTGTATAGAATATAGAATAGTTGTAACAAGATCTAAGAGCCAGTTGTACTATTTAACATTTTTTTAAATTGACATAATGGCTTCCAACAAAATACAGTCTCTCTATACCATAATACTTGAGGTAATAATCCCCGAAACTTCGAATCCAACCACCAGATGTAACTTACGCCATATAAGGAGTTGTTCATAGTCAAGAAACGTTAATCACCACAGCCCAGAGAGAGTAGAGAGAGTGGCGATTAAGCAACAACAACCAAAACACATCAATTACACTAATACACAAGCATTAGCAATCAAATTAGATTTACTAATTGTCTAATTAATTATAATAGTGTGAACTATAACGCATTCGAGTTAACTGGACTAAATACATACAAAATAATTAATTAATGCAAATTTCTATGTAAGACGGCTACCAGGCTTACGCTTATTGAGGAAATGGGACGCGCCACTGGTTATATTAAATTATTGTATAGATACTGCCTTATGAAACTCATAAAATAAGTTCAGGGGGTTGTTTTCATTTACTGGTAAATCCAGCAAGATATAAAATAAAATGATAGATAATCAATACTTCAAGATCATTTTTTATATTGTTTTATTTAAAGACGTTTTCGTTTGAAATAATAATATGTGTTTATATCCCTCTGTTTTTATAATAGATGTAACCATATACATAATATTATATTGGTAATGTCGAGACAAATCTGTCATAATCAATATACTTTTTTTTTCGTAACGAGAATAGTTATGGGCCAATAAAAAAGTCTTCAATCTCTCTCAAAAGACTTTCAAAATAAACTTTTATAAGTATTTTTACTAACGTTTTAGACACTCGAAAGTTATGTTAACCAAACAACTTTTTGAAGTACAGTCATACTCATAAATATGTTGACACATTTAAATTTCAATTGTGTTTAAATGGAAATTTGAAAATTAAAATAGATTTAGAACTTGAGCCATCAACACTCGTTAACCCTTCGTCTGCCATAACATTATATTTGGTAATAAAAAATAAGAAACCAGAACGATCTTAGCTTTCACGGACAAATATTAATAATCGCATCAAATAACATAGTACGAGTAAGAAAATCAACAATGGAATTAATGTTTCTATTGCAATTTAACATAACCTTCCATGGTGTTCATAATAGGCGGTTACCATGACAACGGAAAGCCTTCTCACGGCTCCCAATATCAGGGTAACGGCCAATAAAACTCAAGTACAATCGCTACACAAATTGGTAACTACGTAAGTACTTAAAAATAAATTGGATTTTTTCAAGTGACTACTTGAGCGGTAGATTTTGAAAGTAAGCTGTATTTGATTTAGTGAAACATGACACTTTCAGTACATTTTTGAAGTAAAATTTATAAATTGTTGGTCGTAAATTTGGTTGCAAATAGAACGGTTTTTCGTGAAAAACCGAGCCCAGTACCTTTTTGAATATTTTAAGTGAAAAAGGTATTTGTCTTGAAAATAAAATTGTGAAAAAAGTTGGTCTGAGACTGGTGCAGACATTTTTTTAGATTCATTTTGTCTGTGACCTAGACTTTGTTAATATTAAATTCATATTCTTTTTGGAATACAAAATTGTTTTGGCTAGCGTGTAGGAACAACGAAGTCTAATTTATAACATAGCAAATACCTACGTTATCGTCCAAAAATTACCTGTCACAAAAAAGTCACAAAAGGCCGAAATATCACAATCAAAACGAACACTTATTTCGGAAACAAAAAAAAACGTTCCAAATAACAAGCTAGCTAATTCATACACTTCATCGTGTCATGAGCCGGACAAAGTAAGTATATCATTAAAAAATCTAAATGTAGCCGTTTCTTCAACACTTAAACCAACCGCTTGACAAGTAAATACTTGACATTGTAATTACAATTCACGCACCCATTGTTTTATAAAAATGTTAGCCGACTGTACAAAAAATACGACTGATTTGCATGCACCTGAATGTTGGAGTAGCTTTTTAATTCGGTAGGGTTAGAACCAAAATTAGACCATGGCGGTCGGAACACGCGATGTAATTCTATTTGAGATTTTTATCTGTTCAATTGATGGTTATATAGTTACGAAATGAGCTTAAAAATACGATATAGTGGTGTTAGGGTGCGGCTTTGGTGGCGTGGCGAGCGGTGAAGGGTTTATTTAAATAAATTAAAATGGAAACGTTCCTGGATACCTTCGGATCTGATGGAAACAATATTAATTACATAAAGTAAATCTAAAGGATTTGATTAATAAGTTTTATAAAGTTTTTTTAGAGATTGAAGAATAACATTTTAATTCTATCTTGTACCTTTATTTTAAATTTTATTTTAACGTGCGTTGTAGTCTGAAAATCGCATCAGCTTATAAAACCGTCAAACTTAAAATAATAAAACCACACCCTTGCTGTACAGTGCGTGATTTTGTTAATGAAGATCGTTCGAAAAACTGTTGTATTTGGTAAGAATAACATCTTACGAATATGTAAAATCTAATTATTTCTGTTATTGTGGCCGCTAGTATGTTATTTAAGAAATCTCGATTTGAACGATTAAGGTATTAGCAATTGTGGGGTTCGTAAATTTTTATGTCTTCATTTGTTAGTTTAGGATTTTTGAAGGTTTTAATTTTTAGGCTGTAAGGAAAAAAAGTATTAAGTAATTATTTGGGTATTTTTGAATAAAAAAGTGATAAGTGATACTAAGATAATATAATTCTGAGTTTCCTCACTTATTGATATGTAGAGGTACATATAATAATGTATAGAGCCAAATAACAAAATTAATTCCATTACAAAAACGAATGCTCCATTTATTCAAAATCAGTTCTGAACATAGAAACAATCAATCTTTTTACTGTACGTAACATAATCCAAATGGTTAGTCTAACTTCCTTCTTTGAACTAAAAAACATATCAAGGTGACTTGACGAGGAAGCGAACTTGCTACCCGGCCTTGGTTGGTGAAAGCTTAACCTTTAAGCTATGGTGCCTGTATGTACAATATTTATATGATTTCAATGAGACCCAATGATGGTAATTATGAAGCCGTTTTTTTCTTTAGTTGGCACTACTTATTAAATTTTTATTACTTAGCTTCTTCCGTCAGCGGTCTCACTCAAGTCCCGTGATAGCCTTCCTTGATAAACGCAGAAGGATTTTTTCAAATCGGACTTGTAGTTTCTAAGATGAGCGCGTTGTAACAAACAAACTCATCAGCTCTATAATATTGGGAAAGAAAAATAAATTTTATCGTTAATTAAAAATACAGTATAGTTTTACTACAATAATTTTCCACTGATTTTCCTTAGTATTTGAAGTTCATGAATGTTTCAGCTTCCTGACTAAATCTGAACACATTGAACACACAAAAGTTGTTGAACACCACAGACCTATCTAACAAAAATTACTAACTTTAACCAACAAAGTGTACTTAACAGACATTTCTCACAATACCCGAGCAATAGCTACAATAAATTATAAAACCTACACCGCCCATTGCCAAGCGATACGTAAAACTCGACTCGTTCGGTCGGAATGAACGATTAGTGAACGAACGAGATCATATTACCATTGAATAGACAAGTCTATGCAGAAGGTTCGCTTTGAAAGCATCTATGAGCCACAGACCCTAAACTTAATTCACCTTATTATAAAACGTGGTCTAAAAAGTACCAGCTTTCGAACTAGGTTTAAACCACCAGCTTGAACAAAGATAATGGTCCAACCCTGGCACTAAACCCGGTACTTTTTAAAAACACGTTTTATAAAAAGAGGGTATATGATTGCTACCCATAGAGTAGAAATTTCAACTAAAAATAAGCCGATTTTTATCTTAACCTTCATAATCTATGGTAATTTTTGACAATAGTCATAGATTTTTGTGATGATTTCTCTTAAATTATCTTGTTTCATTTATTCTCGTTCTTAAGACTTGTAGTACTTCTGTATTTTTCTGTATTCTAAGTAATGTTACGCAGGCCTTGGTCGGAGATCGGCCGGGATTGCTCGATATCTTGGTAATCTTGACTTTCACGCTGGAGATTAATTGTGGTACTTTGTGGTTTTTGAGAATCAACCTAGAATTGTGCTCGTGTGCCTTATTGCGTAGTGGAGATAGTGACGCGTTTTGTTTATGTTATTATTTCAATGAGGGAACGTGATGTGCTGTGGTGTATTCACTGAGACTGAATTTTTGAATGATTTTTGAAATTCAGGTTTCTCTGCCTCTTTTTTGAAGTAGTGTTAAGAATACAAGCTCTTTAAAAAACGAAATTAAAAAAAAGTCAAAGGAGTATCCCACCTCCAAAGTTGAATAGAATCAAATTTGAACTAACAATCGATAGAGAATCCAAGCGTTAACGCGCCTGTCTATTGTGTTCGTCTCCCTGGAGACTTTTTCACTCACTATTTTAGGAATAGAAACCGTATCTCAATGAGCTTCAAAAATCCCCATTTTCATTTAGGCTTTTTTTCATATTCCAACATAAAAAGCAACTACTTGTAAAGACATTATTAATATACTTGGGAACGTTCAACTTAGTCAAGAGATTGAAAACATCGCATAAAATGATTTTACATGAAAATTGTGTACCTACGTATTATATACGAGGTCGGTATCCGAAATACTTTTTCAAAGAGTTTGAACGGAATGAAAGTTTTCAATTCAACAAAAAGTTGGGCCTATTGACGTAAATCGACTTTATCATAATAAATTTATTGCCCGGGGCACATTACGAGGGCTTTGTGGGGCGAAAACGCCCGTGTAGGTCGTGAGATGTTTATGTATGTGTAAAATATGGAAATTTCGAATGAGATTCATTTTAGATTGATTTTTGCCGGGTAATGTGTTCCATTTTCAAATCGATTTCGGAATGATTTTTGATTGGACCGTTTTGTTTCTTTATGGGCATTATTTATTTTATATTGTTTTATTTTGCTAAAATCAATTACATGCTCATGAGAAATCGAATTCTAAAACCATAATGCAGAATAAATAATATAAAAAATACTATTTTAAAAAGCAGTATATTAACTAATAATTGATTAAACGTGAACGAGTGTGAGTAGTTTGTGTAGTTTTATATGCTAGTTTCCATATAAGGGTAATCGTGGGTAGTATTAATAATGTCCATTATTTTACTTCGTAACGGTCTTTTAAAGATCAAATATTAATGGTGGTATTATGTTAGCATTAATAGAGAAACTCTTGATTGTGATTTATATACCTCTTTTATTATTAAGGTCATTTTTTGTTGAAAAGGTGAGCGTTAAGTGGCACCGTCTAGCTTAGATTTTTATAACCGATTTAACATTGAGTCGCAAGTACTGAAAATGAATTTGAAAAAAGTTTTTCAGATTTTTGTTATTCGTTGAATTTGGTTGAAGTTTTTATTAGTTTCGCACCGAGGGTGACTTGCGACCAAATTCACTTCTTAAAGTTCCGAAGGAAAATATTCAATTTTGCATTAGACATTTGATACAAACTACAAAGAAGGAGATTAAGGAAGGGAACGACCCTATTTATTGTGTAGGGTGGAAGCACAAACTCTCGTCCATTCGCTTAAAATCTAAATAAAACTCATAATGAAACCAGAGGAGTGACTTCGTAAAAATATATTTAAGGCCATATACTTTTATCACGCACCGTCTGAAGGTTCTGCCTCTTAAAACTTGCAAATGTTACGCCCCTAACGTTTTATGTGTATATTTTAAGTGATATTCTCGTAAATTTCGTAAATGTTGTCACGTGAATATACTGATTTTGTCACATTGTAGAATTTTGCCGCGTTTGTTGGACTTGCAACATTCACATAATTATTTTTAAGTTGGTTTTTGAATGCCGAATCTTAAATTGTATACAGATTATGTAATAATAATATTCTGGGGATTAGGAGTATAAACTATAAGGGGCCCACGGTATTACCATGGTGAGCAGTAAAAACCTGTGCACTATATTTTTATGGGAAAAAAATCCTCTACACTATTATTGCACGTAAAAGTTACGAAAATAGTTTTACATGACTTTTGATGCAAAGCTTTATGTAAAATTTACTGCCATTGCTTTTTAATTTTATGGTTAACTATAAGTAACGTAATCCTATGTTTAATGTACATCTTCAAAATGTACGGACGCCAGCACATCGAGCTCTTATAATCTGTCAAATTTCCTTAATAGATTTTCAACTTTATCGCTGAAGCTAAAGGTTCAAAGTTGATTGGGAAATTTTGCCAGTGTCAGATAATTTGATGTGCTGGTTTGATGTGCTGGACTGTACCATCTCGAAAACTTTTATTTGAAAAGCATAGTAATCTTCAAGTTGTACACACAGAGTATTAGGCAGAGATCTACGTGTTTATATTGTATACATATGTCGTTTTGTTTTAGTGTATACTTTGATGCGGTTATCTCAGACACAGGACCGGTTCAAGTGATTTTTACATAAATGGAAAGCTTATGTCTTCCTGATCAGCATCGAGATAAACAGTATGCAATTATGCTTCACTTAAAAAGGTACTTACTCGATTCTGAGTACTTACAACGCGACAGATTATTACTGCACTTACGAACATAATTGTGTAGTTTCATGCAACAAATTAGTATTATTTAGAATTATACCTAAGTTTTTCTGGTAACTCAGGGTTATGTGTATACTTGTTAGGAAGTAAGACTGTTATGGCGTTAGTTAATCACGATTACGACAGCACATCAAGCTACCTTACCCTACCTATGAAACTGTAAAATTTCCCAATCAACTTTGAACCATATGCTTCAGCGATAAAGTTGAAAATCTCTTAAGGAAATTTGACAGATTGTAGTAGCTTGATGTTCTAGGGTATATACAATCGCTACTATTTTTGCGACTGTACAAAAAACCTATAAAAAAGAAACCTTTTTTTCTGTACTGAATGAAACACAGATATGAACAATACCTATATAAGTTAACAGAATCCTCATAATCTGAACTTCTTTACGAGTTAGGGGACATTCAATATAGGGACTAAAGGTGGGCTCAGCGGAGCGCCATTTTATAATAACGCTTACACATTGGGGTATTACTGTAATTTGGGGGAACTCGCCTGGAAGAAGGTATTGGGGCCTTTGGAACAAAAACTTCAAATTATAGAACGGATATTTAAGGGCTGATGTTATTAAAGGTTATTGTTGATGTGAAAGCCGAAAGTGGATTAAATTATCGTGTTTCTGATGACCGTGTAAATTGAATTTAAATTGTACAAAATGTTATGTGAATTCGTGTTTATATAGGCATTGTAATGATAAATGAAATGATCTCGTACTTAAATTGATTTTATTTTTTAAGCCAGACAACTGGTGCTTGCACCCCAAATTTTGCTGTTAATATTATATAAGTAAAATATACTCAAAAGAATGTTAATTATTATTACTAAGCAAATTGATTTACTTCAAAAACTTTCAGTAGAAGTTGAATTGTTTTAGAAAACTGCAACCACCAAATACCTGGACCTCTGTTCACCTAAAAACAAAACAATATCGTACATCATAAATTCTTTCTCTGATCATTAAAATGAATGATAAATCGTACACGTGATGCTTGAAATGAAAACAACGCCAGACCTAAGGGCGTGTTACCATGCATGCGACATAGCACTGTATATTTTAGCATAGCTTTCATAAACATTGGTGATTATACCGCAGAATATGGTGATGTGGGATCGTAAACAGATCACAAATATTCTGTCGGTTGCTCATTTGTGACTGTGGTGTTTTTTTTTTCTAACGTGAATTAAAAAAATATATTTTGTAGCTTAAAAATTTTACTCCCGAAGTACCAATGAAAAAAAAAACAATGAAATTATAATAAATTAATTAAATTAATATATTAATTAATTTAAATAAAAATATATGGAAAACTAGGCAAAGACCGTACGCCTTCACGCATAAATTGCAAACTATCTTTATAATTATGAACTTCTACAGACTATTTATAAAAGAAAATATTATAATTCAAATGCTAGGCAAACAAACGGAAAACGTGACTCGTTTAGGTATATCAATTATTGAATTTTTGAATTTCATTAATACACACGCAAGAAGTTTATGTTTTATTCAACTTTTAAATCGTATTATAATTTTTTTCACAATATCTAGGTGATGTTTTAAAAATTTGGTCGGTCATTGGCCCGATGTGGGAGAATTCTTTACAGACAATGGATCGTTTTCAAAAATGTCGGAATTTTTCGGTAAAAAATTAACAGTTAACGATGAAACTAATGGTGTTTTTTTTCGCTTGTTTTCAGGTAAGGTGTTTTTTTTGGACTACCGGAAATTGTTAACTGATTACTGTTATGAAAGTTCGAAGTGGAAATCAACTCTTCTAGAATGGTATGTTACTCTTTACTTTGCGGTTTGGTTACAATCAAAACTTTAATAAATTTACATGTTTTTTTTTTTAATGACACAGCTCATCGTTTACAGAAATATTAATTCCCAGATAACAGTTACAAAAATAAAAAAAAAAAACACTTAAATATTGACAATCAGTCCTGTAGAGTTGTGTCTAACGCGGTGGGGTGAACGTCCTCATTATCGGCCTCTCGTGAATAATATATGGGACGAATTTCGCGATTCCGTCGATGACTGGCGTCAGCGTTGCGTCATCGTCACTCTCATTACAAAAACATTGGTATAATCATTAGCAGTTATTCTACTGATCATACAAAACGTTATTGCGAAAATAACCGTTATGTCTGATATAAAAAAAAAATTAGTTCACCTGATTTTTATGAGAGTGGCTTAAGACCGACTTAATTTTTTTATTGATTTGCAATAACTAAAATTGCCGGATAAAGCTGCTTATAACATGAATATACTTAATTACAATATTTTCTATTCATATAAATGACAGTTCTAAAATCATAAAGTCAAACAAGTACCGACTTGTTCCGATGACAACAACCTGTTGGTTATTGACTACAACAACTCGCGAAGAATAATAATCATGTCACTCATTTCCATTGCGGGTTTTGTACGAAACTTGACCAAGTTGTTTCTTACTTACGAAGCAATGGAAGTTCAATGGCTGGGCAATATGTAGGGGCAATGTAATACGTTTTCTATTACCCGATCGGTTTAGAAATTCAAAGTTTATCAACCTAAACGAAACCGCGTGTTGAATATAAACGAATATAAATATAACATTTGAATGCATCGTACGCGTGTTTTGCAAAAGTTATTTTTAACGCGACCCTTTTCAAAATTAATATTCCGTACTTTACATTTGTTCTTTTTTTGTGTTGACATGGTTTTTTTAACTTTTGGGTAAATAACAAAAACTTTATTTTTAATACCTACATATTTTTTTTATTTATTAAATGAAATCACTTGGAAGTAACTTTTATTCCAATTTATTATTTATTTAAATTTCGCAATAAAAAACATTTTAGTTCTTTCTTTCTCACTTACTTTTAAGTTTAATATTATGTTTAAGCAACACAAATATGTCCAAAACAACAGAAAAATCCTCAAAAAAAAAACAAAAATAAAGTACCCAACTTAACAAAAATAAACTTCATAACTCTTAAAATAATTACAAAATTACTGTCAAAAGTATTGTAAAAATTTTCAGTATAGTGAATGAATAAGTGGCAAAGTCGTTGTCAATGCGAGGTCAAAGGTAAACAACCTGAGTCGGTTCAATGCCTTCAGTTTTTATTTACGACTCAAAATTTCAGTCTTAAATCAAGTTATTTTTGCTAATTTTAACTTGAGGTTAAGAGTTTAACTACAGATTGAATCTTAGGTAAATTAACTTTTTTTTTAAATGTGTGTCATTTGGACAGATTTTCAATAGCTTATGATGATTTTATATCTTGGTATGAATTTGACAATTGGTTTTATAAACAGAACATTTGAGCTAAGGGCTCTTAGACTATAAGACTTGAGACTACAAGGCTCTTAGACACTAAGAGTGACAGTTCACTTCGATTATTATAATAGTTAATGAATTAGGAATGTCTTAAAATAATAGTGTTATAATTTAGGTCAGTTTTGTAGTAGAAAAAAAAATTAACTACGTAATATATTTAGTCCTATCCCAAGGTATTTTACCATGACTATGTTATTTGTTTAATTAATATTTATCAGTTATCTAATCTGAGTGAGTTCACTAACCACTACAATCTGTGCCAATAATACAAGCCTACATAAGCAATTAAGATAACGACTGTATATTTTGCCCAAAAAAATAAAACGTAAATTGTATTTTGTTTAAGACATAAAGTTAAAATTCAGTCAATAATTATAATAAATGTACAACAAAATGAAATAAAATCAAAATCCTATGTAATTTACTAGTTCCGAACGAGGTGTATGAGTAAACACTAGAATTGAGTTCAATGACCCCATTATCTTCGCTAATGTATCGCTGCCGTCCATTTTGCAGCTGCTAGTATTGTCATCGAAATTACAAAAGACGTTTTATATTAAAAAAAAACTATTTTATGTTTTAGTGTTAAACAAGCGTTTTCATAACTAATACTACTGACACTGTCAGAATTGTCAATGATGAGATCGTCAAAACCGTTTGACAAATTGAAAAAATAATCGGATTAGACGACATGTCAAACGCATGCTTACGTCAGTTTGACATTAGCGTCATGGATGACATTTGATCGTTTCAACATCAGATGCATGCAATCGTCAAATCGTGCCCCACGGTCTACATCAACATCAATAATCTTCATTTACCTCAGCCTAATTACTAATGTATTTAATTAAATTAGAACATTGTTATCAATTATGTCATGTCAATAATCTGTTAATAGCCAAACGATAATCTAATCCGATGTCTAGATTTGATTGACTTTGTTTGCTGTCACTTATCGTATTTACTTCTATATACTAACACTAGCTTCGCCCTGCGGTTTCACCCACGTTTCTGGAAACTATTCCGTACATAGGTAAACAGAAGCATAAAGCCTTCCTTAATATATGGACTATCTAACACTTAAAAGTTATTTTTTAATCGGTCTAGTAGTTCCTGAGATCAAAAAAGCGCTCAAAAATATTTATATATTGATTTGTTTGTTTGATTCAATAAAATATTAAGAAAATATGTAGTATTTTAGATTTTGTACTAATAGTTCAGTAGATCTTGTTTACATTTTCGAATAATGGTCCTATATACATAGGTATCACTTGGCACAGTTTACGCGATGATTCGAAGATTCGTTACAATGTTCTGCGTGATTACAGTTTGTTTATTGGATGCTAGGTGGCGCCACGTGTACGAGGCGCGTGGACGAGAGCCATGCCAAATTGGATATCTGTCATTATTATCGTTATTTATTTGTCAATTATAAACATTAACCTTTGCAATATATTAAGGAGAGTATTTAACATTTAACAAGTAAACAGCAACATATGTTTCAAAATATAATTATTTTAATATACATTTTCAGTCGATATCTGATAGAAATAAACTTACTGTCGATAAAACACTTCCTGACTTAAAGTATAGAAAAATTAATGGTCCGAGCATAATTAGAAACAGTCTTTTTAAATAAATAAATAAATCATTACTTACGATCTGTTTAGCTATTTTAATTAGCCAATTAGAGGAAACGACATCTCAGCCGGGTGGTCCATTACACGACAAGAATAAAACCAATAAATTTAAAAACAAAACAAAATAACACTAATAGAAAACAAATTTACGATATCCATTAGAATAAATCTATTTATTTATTATTTAATAGTTCGACCACTTAAAACCTATTAACTAACAAAATCAAAAAAAAAATGCCAAGTCGTTTGCGAGTTCGTTTCGTTACTGGACTATTAATGGCGACTCCAGATTTTTTTGACGTATCTTTTATGGATTTATTGCATGTCGTATTCTTGAGGTCTAGACCCCATTTGTACGGGATAAATTACCCATGTTTTATTGCATTCTTTTTTTGTTTTTCACTACATTATTATTCTGCGTCAAGACATCTTACATACCAGTATTAAAATCCCTGTTATGGAAAAGTTATATTAAAAATTATATTCGTTTTTATGTGCCATATTGTTTATTTATGTAGTTTAATAAAACGAGATGTTTGCAAGTCGGTTGTGTTGCAAATGTGTTTCTTATCTCGGGGTTAATATTTTTAAGTGCATATAAAAGATGTTGCAGCTTTTTTATGCGCGATGCAAGTGTGCTCAGATGGTAACTAATGTATTAAATTGATACACTGTAATCGTAAAGTGGTGGATTATTTTGATGAACTAGTCTTGATAAATTATCTAGGTATAGATTTTATACTAAAGAGCCTATGCTCTATTTTATTGGTCTCTTGGATTAAAAGATACACGATTGTATTTTTTTTTAGTATGAATTTACTTAGCCAATAATATTTCTTTTACGTTCATGCCGCAGACCTAATATTTTTTAATCTAATCTACGTAACCAAATCCTAATTTACCGTTGCTAAGCCGAAAGCGAGCCGACAGTCGGCTATTTATAGTTTATTTCGATGTGACCCACTTAGGTACAGTTGTAGATAACCTAACATGGTCCCAGGCTTTATCTTGATGCGACATGTCCATCACTTTCTTACGTTAGTCGTTTCCAATGTTTGTTGTTATCTTTTCCTTTAAAGATTATTAAATTCAATTTTTATTTTATTAAATATTTAGAATTTTTCTTAAAAAAAACCTTTTTTTTCTCCCGATTTTTATTCAATTGCCAAATCCAAACCATGATTTGATGGTACCGCTAAACATAATTCGCAATATTCCTCCTGGCTTCATTCATTTTACGAAATAGCTTTTTCATTTATAACCTTTCAGAAAAAATCACCTGATTTTACCCAACCCTCGCGTGGCGCATTATTTAAAAAAATATTTAACCCTTTAAAAGCGCGGTTTTTTTTTGCCAAAGGTAATGTCAGCGGCACAAAAATCGGCGGGAAAATATTCAAAATCAGAATGCCATATTAAAAACATGGCTGGACTTTGCCGGATTAAGGGTGATGTACATCCAGGTTTAATCTACGTTTATCGGCGACGGGCAGGCGGGCACAGTCAATACCGATCGACGGGTTAATCCGTCCGTCCTGCCTGTTATATTGTTTTAATAACTTGTGAATTTATGCCTTTTGTGCCTTTTTGGGTATAGTGGTGAAATATTTGGCGGTCAGGTGGTTTGTGGGAGAGCTGTAACTATTGTTAATTTTTGTATTCCACGATTTTTTGTTGCTATTTTTTTGTGTAAAATAATATCAACTCACTCACTACGCATCTACAAAAATACGGCACCAAAATAAAATAACTTGATTCGAAACATTATTTCAGTTTGGAAAAGTAAAATAAGCGAACATTGTGTAAACTGTTCGCCTATAGATTCACGAGTGTTATTCCAAATACTCTTTAGACTTGGACAGAGTCGGCGGAAAGTTGTCGATTTTACAACTGTTCTTCTTTGCTTAATGTCTTGAATTTTTATGTAGGATCGAAGAGGTTGCAGAGGGCATTTTTCACAGGTTACAAACAGAATGGATCTATATTAATATGAAGTAAAAATATTTGTAGCCATTTGTTAAATACAGTTGACATATTTGTCAAACTTTTTTGTTGCGAATAACCCTAAAAATTCAACCCTTCACTGCGTCGTCAATTAACTAACCATAAAGTTTGACCACATTTTATTTCCCGAATCTAATTTGACCTTTTTTCAACTAACTGCTCTGTTTACAACAAAAAAGGTTAACCCATCACTGGTAACAACGCACTGTAATCTACGTTGGTGTAAAGGTTAATGACCGTCGTTACAAGGGGGGGCTGATTCTGAAACACCGATGGGTTTTCCTTATATACGTATATATTATTTATCTTTCTAACTGGAAGCACGTGGGGTGTAATGGTAAAGTAAATGTGGCGGAGATGATAGGGCGAGGTGGTTAATATATTTGTCATTAGGTATCTTCATGGTTGTTATATGAAGGTTTGTTTTCTTTGTTTATCGGGATACTCCTAAAAAAAATAAAAAATGTACCACATTTTGAAATATTTTCAAGAGATGATTTTCAAACTAACATGAGTTGACCCTATTTAAGAGTTATGAAATGAACAATTAAACTCATAATCCCATAATTAAAACTCCGATCGAACTTCACCATGAAAATACGAAAACAAAATACCACAACACTGATACCTACTAACCCAAACTATTAATACAGCTGACCCTAAATTTTGTAGATAACGTACAAGCAGCTTAATCCCATGTTATCATTACACACACGCGTTGTTCGATAGTGTCTCCTGCCAAGATAATTTGGAATCCACACCACCTTTATTCTCTAAACAATACAGCTTGAAATTACAGATTTGGACTGCATATTGAAGATGGTATTCCAGTATTGGGGACGCAATAGATTGACGGGTTGATCCTCTTTTGTGATAAATATCTATTGTTCTAGTGTGTTTTCTTTGAGAGCTTGCGATCTTATCTTGTTGGAAAGTGTATCATAATGTTTAATTATTAGGTGTAAAGGCCAGATATGTCAGACTGATAGGATTCTTGAGACTATTTTGTTACGCCATATTAGCAGATTTTAGGCCAAAAATAATTAAAATCAGTCATTAAATAATCACGAACTAATTGATCATAAAATAAACATAAATCCTTATCTTAACACGACTTTATCTCTTTTAAGACGTATTAAGAGATAATAAATAAAAGCATATTTTTAAAAGCTCTTAAATATTGGTACGTTGTTCTTGCTACTCGTGATATTGTCGCCTGACATCGTGACTGGACATCACGAAGCGAGAATTTATTTTGACAGAACGAGAAGTGTGCCCACTGTCCACTTGCGTTTTATGTCATTAACGGTAGATAGGTAGCTCAAATTTTGTAGGGTTATCACGAATCAAATTCTTAATTAATAATGAATGAAAAACCTACGTCTTTTTACGAAGAACTATTACAATGTACGCGGAGGATTTTAATTTAATTTTAAACTGACTATCAAAAATATGAAAATTTATTTATCTTTTTAGAAATACATTTTGTGGACAAACGCTAACAATATCACCCTCCTTTTAAAATAAATTAAAACTGTGAAGTCGATTAAAAGCCTTTCTACAAAAAAAAAATCTTTGAAAATATTTACCGCTTGTCATTAAGTACAAGCCTGATACTCCAATGTTCTACAATATTCATGATAAACATTGGAAACAACGATTAATCTTACGCTAAACGCCTGACTAAATTGTCCTAACACGGACGAACCATTTGTAAGGATTGGCTTTAAAAATGTTATTACTAATGAATTTTAAGTAACACTGAATAGATTGAACAGACAAATTGAATGTTGTTGAAGTAGAATATTGTTTTTTTTTTTTGTGGTTCTAATTTTTTTTAATGCTGTACGTGAATCTGTCTAATTTGGCCTCTGTTAGACATAGTATTTTACTGACTTCTTCTATCAATAGCATGGTATAGACGCCAGCACATCAAGCTACCCGAAATTGACAAATTTATCCAATCAACTTTGAGCCAATATTTCAGCGATAAAGTTGAAAATCTATTACGGAAATTTCACAGATTGTAGTAACTTGATGTGCTGACGTCTGTACATTCCTAAAATATGTAGCTAGTATCGATAACAACCACGCCCTCACTAAAATGAAGAAGCTTCTGGTATATAATATCGATCTTTGATGCCTCTTGGACTTCTGCCCACCCCATAAAATCACCCTTTTACCATAAAACAAGATCCCATTAACGAACCCATCAAATTTCACTTATAAACTTTCATATAACTCAAAATACTTATACGAATATGTATTAAAATATCATGCTTGAATCTCTTTTTCATTTTCTCTGTCAATAATTTTAAGTGTCGTCTTGAAGAATTGCCAGACGTATATAATTTTAGTTTTAGATGTCTAGACTTAAATTAAGTGTCGGGCATAGAAGAGATTTTTAGTAAACACGGCAGCGTAGGGTTGGGAGTAGTCGATGATTGATGACAAATTATTTATCGATGTAACTGTATCGACACTACACAATGTTATTACAAGTTTCGCAAAACAAAGCTTATTTTCAAGCAATTTATTTTCAAGGTTTTGATTGTGCTTATCGATTTGACCACAACATGTTTACCAATTGTTTGCTATTTAAGTTGTTGTTTATAATTTATAATGAAAAGTCCAATAAAATCTTGAATCAATGCAAAAAGGATAATAAGACCAATAAAACCTACCGTCATAACTTTAAAACAGCAAAAGTGTACACTATCATACCTAGTTTATCATACGGAAAGAAATCCACGAGAAATTGCAGCTCGCTACGAAGTGGGGTTGAAAACATTTTGCTCCGATATATCGAAATGGTAGCAAAAATTGGCACGGAATATATCGTAGTGCATATCCCGATCTCCGAAACCCGTATTTACGTTCGCAGGTAACAGAGGAAAGTTTCGGGGTTCCTTACATTTGAAATTGGACAAGGGCATTTTCGTTTTTGCTTACTGTTTGCCTCATAAACGTAAATGGGATTTGCTATCTTTGCTATACGTGTTTTTCTTTTCACTATTCAGCATTGTGAGACTCTTCCTACAAATTCGAGGTAATAAAGTCTATAGAACAGAAAAAAAAACACGTATTTTTTATCGATGCCATAAATTTCACTTCACTAAAACCTAATGAATATTTAAGTACATATAAATAATAAGACTGAAGTTATTTTTTGACGGCATAATTTAAAAAAAAATATAAAAGCAATAGATGTTAATTACCATTTTAAAATAGGTATTAAATTATAAAAATATTCAAAGCATTAATTATAAGGTCAATTATTATTTGAAACTCATGAAATCACAAGGCTTTATGATTACTTGAAGTCATTGTGCTTACTAATTTCAACTAAGTAGAAGCACTACTCATCGTAAAGTATCGATTCTCTATAGACACAAACTCGTATTACCATACCTATTTTCTTCGCAAACGTTTCCGCGAATAAAAAGGCAATGTTTCGATCAAGCTTGCTTTTTCAAAGTGTTGCAAAGTAAAATAAGAATGGTAGAAAATGCTACGGAACCGCAAAGTGAGTTTATATTATTTGTGGAATCGAATGCTGCACATCTGGCCGAGGTAGGTTTTTTATTAGGCTGTTATTTCTGCAATCTGAGCCGACTACCCGAACGTTTTACATGTTTACACGCGGCGGGGAATTAAAATTTTGTTGCCGTCGCATTCAATTTCCGAACTTTGGTTTTGAGAAAATAAATCCTAATTGATTTCGTAGTTTGCTTTGCTCGTAGTTCAACTAATTTCTATTTTTAGGAATGTACTTATACCTATAAGGTTTTTTGGTAGCTGTTAATAGATATAAAAATATGTTCGAGAGAAATCTTCGAAAAGCAAAATTTAATGTGTCCCTTTGGCCCTATCTAAAGCTCTAGTGTTACTCCAGACAGAGTGATTAGTTGCCTCCCAATACACTACGTACCTCTGAAAGTCACCTCACAATTACTCCGATAGCCCTTCAGTAATATCACCACGCTATCGTTCAAAGGAGCAATACAAAAGCATTGTTAAGCCACACATAGCCTTTTCGACGTCGCCTTTAGGCCGATTTCATTTTACAAAGTAACTTTGAAAGGGCGGCTAGACAGCTGTCGTATTCCGTAATATTCTGGGGACTAGACTAGACGTTGAGCCAAGTTTTGGGGGAATGGTTTGGGAGAATATTGGATCCAATGTTGGTGATGGCGACAATGTCACTACGAAACTATTATGAATCTTTTTGATACTAAAATAAAATACGTACTATTTTGTCAACGGTTTCCATTCCTTCATTAATTACTTATACGAGTAGCAATTCTTCATCAAAAAGGCGCCTACATTATTCATCCACTCTCAGTAATATCTTTGCCTACTAAGTTAATTTAACAGTCCTTGAACTTCAAGTCAATTGAAATTCCAAGAAAATGACACGAGATTTATTTTGCGATATAAAAAGTACTCGCTTAAATTAGGCGCTTTCGCTTGAGCTTCTTTTTAAGTGACAGTAATAAACCTAGTTACAAATATGGCCCAAGCATTTGTGCCAATGTTAGGGCCAACGTTGGAGCCAGCCAGTCGCAGACACTCAGTGCACTGCGCTTTATTAAATTCTGGGGAGATTGTTTTTCTGACTGGCGTCCTCAAGTTTCAAGAGGGTTGAACTTCGTTACTTTATAGTTAACTTGTTATGATTAATGCTAACTAACTATGAATAGATTAGTTCGCGAAACGTTTGAGAATCGCCCCTTTTAGTTTTGAGATGGAGATTAAAGTTTTGCGCGAGAAAATAAGCTTTTGAGCTGAACTAAGACGTTAGCCATCTTGAAATTATTATGTAAAGAAGTGTCGACACCTTTTTACGGTGAGAAGCTAACTTTTTGTATTTTCGTGAGAAGATGTTGATTAAAATGAATGAAAACAATTCCTTTGACCTCGATTTATATTTTTGCAGGATACGTCAAGTCATAATCTCACTTGTTCAGAAAGCGACCCACATCTACCGTATTGCATTTTATATTTATCAAGAGGAAATCGTGACGAACACCAATAAATCCAATTATAACTTCCAAACTCAGTACGACCGTCATCCACCGATCGACCATTGACACAGCAAACTTTACTGTTTGTTTATTTTTCATCAATATACTAAAAATAAAGTGTCGTAAAATTTTTACGATTAACGTTCAAGTGATATCGCAAGGTTGGTTGAACGAACTGCGATATATGACTGATGACATGCACGCACACACCTGTAAATAGTGTGGAGACATCACACATAGATAATAATATTGGTAATGAACTAGTAAAGTACGTACAAGTTATTGATAAAAAGCAATGAATGCCCGCGCTGATACTGTGCAGCGTACAAATTTTTATCACCTTAAACTTTAAAAAATTGTAAACAAACTCTTACGACGATACTACTTTGTAATTCAAGCAATATAGTGAATTTCAATAATACCTACTCGTAATTTAGAAAAATTATGTTAAAAGTGTATATTTTCGCGTGTTTTCCTAGGTTGCCTATCGGTCACGATAACCGGTTATCTAATCACGCCACCTTTCACCTCCGAGTCAGTGGGTTTTAACGTCTTCTGACTTACCCTAATGACTGCCATTTCCTTTAATTAAAATTGATTGCTCACCATTCCACCTAAAACGTTGTGGTTTTTCATCTAAATCACCCATCGTGCTACCAACGAAAGCCAATTCTTGTCTAGCTTTTTCAACATCATTTAACACAGAAAATGGTTTGAAAACATTCAGAGTTAGTAAAAGGCCTATAAGAGCAATCGAATAAATAGAGACCTCATTCAGACAATAATCTTACACGTTAGTGCTATTTCAGACGATCATCTCAAAAAAATCCATTACGTTTTACTAGAGATAGCAAACTAACCGCAAGACAATTGAGTTACGCATATTACGTCAAAACAGCGCTGGTAACGAAACACCGGCGGGTAATTGGCTGAAGGATAGCATTCAATCTTTGAGATACCGCAAGAATAATAGGCTCATGTTACCGTCTTGATATCTAATAGTAACAGCCTATTAGAGATCTGGTTCCTGTACCAGATACCTTGAGTAAAACATTTGTAGGATTTATTTGAGATAAAATTGGTTCAGAATACGGCTTCCAACATTGAAATAAGATTTTTGTCTTCAGAATTTGATAAGTTGGAAAAGCCTTAATAACTCACATGTTAGTATGAACTCGAAGGAATACACTAGAGAAATCAATAAAACCTGTACTATCGTCACCCAGAAGCTAAGAACAGTAAACTCCAGAATTAAATTCCAGCCATACATCATTCGCCCCAATTCGTTAGTTGCAAATAAATTGCAAGCGAGGCGTCCGCGGTACCCAGCCCTCCATAGTCAAATTATTCACTCTCGCAATCCTACTAAAGCCAGCAGTCTCCGCCCAAAGCGGGCTGTTCGTGTAATATTAAATTATAGTGGGCCAAGTAAGACATTTCGAAATAGAAAATTGTTTCCATTCGTTGTTTGTGGACTGTGCTCTTAATTCAGATGAATGTGTTTATGCTGCTGTGGGTTTGTGAGCGGTTTTTTGTTAGGTAAAGTTATCATTCGGGCTGTATTAGTTTAGGAATTAACTAATGATACTGTCAAGACTTTAACACGGTACCGCGATGCTCGTTTCTCATAATTCTCAAAACGTATCTTGTTATTCTAAACTTCACTTATATCCATTTTCCTAACTTCAAGTTTTATCTTTTCACAAAATATTCAGCACAAAGCTTTAAATTCAGAGAATTATTTATTATCCTTTAATTCGCAGAGCTCATAACATGAATCTCTCTAAGCCTTTATAAAGCGTAGCTTGTTATTCAACACAAAATACAATTATACCTGTAAAAAGGGATTATCAAAGCCATTCCTAGAAAATCTAGCTGCTAATAAGCTTTCCGAGTGAAACAAAAGATAAAAGTCTACTACTTTGTACACTACATTTTTAATTCCTGTTATAAAATTCTGTTTGCTCTCGGCTGCTTTAATGGCAGGGACATATAGACTGCAACTTCAGAATAATGCATGTCTGGCGTACTTATAATATAGTATTTATGACATTTAATATTGCTATCTCGAAGCCCTGCTTGCCATTAAGATAATAGCTTATATTTAGGAGTCCAGTATTGATTTGACGTATTTTTTGCACATTTTAGTTGTACTGCTTCTGGTATGCATTTTATATTCACCATTTTGTTGATTTTATCTTAATGTAGTCAATTGCTCATTCCGTTATTTGTATTTATCACGACAGCTTCTGACAATAACAAAAAGCAGGCAGCATTGCAAAAAATCACATCACCTATAGAAAAAAGGCAAGAAAACCAACATTTAAAAGCGGCACTTTTTCAAACACAATAATTCTTTGCAGTCGTACAAGCAAGTACAAGTTGACAGCAAACTGTTGCCTGCCTTTTATTTTTCCTATAGGCGCTCCTTGCCAAGTGTTCAAGTTGTGGCTGTTTCGCGGCCCGCCAACTCAGCCGTATCGGCGGGACTTTTAAAACTCAACTCTGATACGTTTAATATAGTGTCTACTGCAGGCAAAACTTAAATAATGCCCATAGAAAACTTGTTTCGTACAAGTTGCGGGGGTACCGCTCCCGGCTAACTTTCCTGTTTGCTTTCAACCGTACGTATTTTATTCTTTCCTCTTTTAAATGCGACGCTTTGCATGTCGGTTACCATCGTAGACGGACCGTGTTTTAAGAGCAAACCTTTTGGGACGTTTTCAAATAGAGGCGTATTGCCTCCGACCGGCGGATTGCTCTTTTAACGTGCGGCCCGCGGGGATCCTGGCCTGTCCATTGTTTACTTGTGAATATTGTAATGCTCGTAAAGTCACACGAAAAATAGCCTCCCTAAAAGGCAATAAGCATAAACACAACTCTGGAAAGTTGGTTTGAAAAGAGATTCGCGATATTCAAAACAGGACGAGGGGGCTTAATGTTATTCATGAATGCTAAAGCGTCGCGTTGTTCCCAAACATCGTTTATATTTGTAAGTTACGAAACAATGACACTAACTTAAACTCTGGATGTAAAGACGGGTGTTATCTTGGTTTGATGGCTCACATAAACAACAGATACGGTTTATAGCTTCGCCACAGTTTCGTATTAAATATCAAAGTTTTGAAGTCTCCGCCTTAATTAAAAGTGACGGTGTATTAAAACGATATATTTCACCCCGGGCGAGATACAATCTTCACTACTCCAGATTCACTTAAATTTTGTGCTAACGAGATATTCCCGTAGTCTGGTGTTTTATCTCGTAGATCCGAAACTTCGAAGTTTAGCCTAACAAGTGTCTGTTAAAGAAAGCCAAACAAATTAACGTCTTCCGAGAGAACGGTGGATAAATGGTTTAGCGCTGAAACACTCAAACGGGGAAATAAAAGCATAAGCGTGTTTGTTGCTTTACGCAAAATGAAATGATGTCCAGTGAACGGACGGAAAGAGAATAAATTAAAAGTAAGGACTCCGACCGGCATTGTTTTTATATTCATACTTCATGTGATATAATAAAAAAACGTAAGCTCACTTTACGTTTAAAAATGGATATTTCGGAGTTTTATTACCACGCATGACAGTTGGGATTAAATGCGATTTCTACAATACTAGCACGTTACCGGTTTTGAATTTATTTATCCGTTTTTAGATTCAAACGATTTATGATTCAAATAGAATAATACTGGAGCAAACAGACACAAATATTGGATCGGAATTGAAACGAACGCTCAATCATATCCGATAAAGCAGACCTCAAGCGGTACAATAATTTCTCGTCCAAAAACCGGGAGTGGCGTCAGAAAACATAACAAATATTTTAGGATCATCCAATTCGTTTCGTGAAACGTTCAATATCTGGAGCACACCATACGTACGGACGGACAGAAACGTGATAAATTCGTTGAGCAGGCGAGGGAATGACACGGTGATCCCCGTTCATATTTCACAATATCCAAGCGACGCCCGTTGTTTTAACATGGATAACTTTGTGTACATTCACGTGTTTTATCTTGACTCTTTGATTTTTTGAGGGTGAGGACCTTTAGTTTTGTTCTAAATATTCCTCAAAGTAATACCTACTTGGATGTTACCTCTATAAACTAAACTATTAAACTAACACGTTCTTTTCGATAGAACTGTTGATCTCTCCAAATTAAAACTGCCATTTAAATTCAACTCAGAAAAATATAATGAAGTAAATAAGTTATCATTCGATTTAAATAACTTCCGAATAGAGAATGCGAAGGTTTCCAATACTCCTTGAAAACGATTTACAATTCAAAAGTTATACTAATCTAAAATCCTCACATGTTTGAAGGGAACACAGTCGTCAGGTCCTCCAAACAAATTGGATGTTCAACTTGATATTTGCCAGAATTCCATCGGACCCCCAACCCTTCGGAGACAATTTTGACAAATAGTTGAACTAATAAATTTTCATTGAAACCCCCGATAACTTTTGCGTCAGCCGTTGAAATTGGGACATTTCACTGAGTTACACTTAACTTAATTAAGAGTTCAATTAGTCTTGACTTAAGTATGATTATAACTTCTTAAGATGTTATGAGTTCTCTTAGACTATATCTTAAAATATATCAAAAGTCCCGCTTTATTTTGATGTTTGATGGAACTCCTAATCCTTTCTGTATATGTTGAGGTTATGGGAAGACAAATTTAAAATGTTTGCTCTCGTTTCATTTCGGGACTTCATCTCAATTGTATGTACGCTCTTTTATGAGCAAATACAATATTTCATAATCCACAACCATTCACGACGACGATCGCTTACAATAAATATGCAGTCGTAATATAAAATGAGTTGCTCATTGCTTTCGTACGAACGATACTCATAATTTAATCTCGAAGACGTTATCTGCAATTGCAATTATCAATTAATCAAATATTTTCATGCCCTCAATGCGTGCAACATGTCTGAATAAGTTCAAGGTACAATTAAAAATGTTTTGCATAATTAAAACTGTTTACCGACTAATATATTCTTTTGCATGTTCGCGATCATATCATGCTGTGGTGTTATTTTTTCTTGGCAACATTACTCGCCCATTATTAGGAGATTGAATCTCGTAGCGTGCACATGAAGCATTTTTTTAGTTCACCTCATTTATACGTTACCTTGACGCAGTAATTAACGCAGTGAATTTCGAATGCAGTTTTAGTATTAACATTTATTTTGTGCGCAGCAAACATTTACTGATGTTTTATTTCATCAAATTCTTCTTGATATACATTCTTGTTTAATTTGCCTTAAGGTTCTTGACCTGCACGTGTTCATCTTTGGAACTGCCTAAATATTAAGTCAGCATATTGAGATAAAAATCTTCTGAAGTAACTCCAGCCGTCTCATTTAATTAATTTGAAGTATTATTGTTATCCATTGCAATGTAAATATAAACTGAATTTGGCCTGGAAATTGCAGACTGCATATCTGAAATTTGAATCTGATTTTAATTAACAAAATCTGAATGGACTCGTTGAAACACACGTCTTACCTGAATAAGACTGTTACCTGTTTATTCATGATGGCAGACCGAATCAGACATTTGGAGTCTAGCATATTTGCGAAGCTAGCGTTTTTGAATGGAACTGGTCGCACTCCGTATGTTCTATTTAGTATTTGTCGGTTCGCAAATGTAATTTCGTTTTGCTTACCGTGTATTTTGGAGTCTGTATTTATGTGTATGAGAATATTCAAGTTGGAATATTCAAAACTAATAGATACCTGCATGTATTCTGAGCTGTTTTGCGATCACACCTAGCTTCTTCTATTCCATTTACAAACCTTTTTTATACCGTTCTAGTTTTTGTTGATGGATTTGGGACGAAATTTATGAAATTTTTATACCCTACTGCTTAAAAATGCGAAACATTCGTAGTTCACGTTGCACAAAAAATAACTACAGCAACAAACTCAATTAAAACATCAATTGAAAGTCAAAGTATTCGCTTGAACTTTAATCCCCGATCATAAACTATGCAATTCGTTGGCAAGTAACTTTATTAAAGTTCCATATTAAGAGGTGCAGCGGTTTCGTTGGAACTTGAAGTTTTTACTTTGCCAAGTTGAAACATTGACAGGGTGGATTTACGAGAGTTTCCGCTTTTCGACGATAACCGAGATGAGCTGAGGAATTCCTTGTAAATATTTTGTTGCTTCTTGTTTTTATGGCGCAGTGTTAGAGGGCTTTGGTAATGGAATATTCGAGAAACTTGAGATACCACGGATGGTAGGTGGAGAGGCTTGTGTTCGAGAGGACGTTAGAGAATTTTAAGTAACTAATATAAAATCTGCAATCAAGGTGGATAGTCTAGTGGATTTAGAAGTTTCAATTACTATAGTAACAAACTGAAAATACTATAAATAGCCCAGCGCTTTTTATACGAATCTAAACAGTCTGGGTGTAATTAGTGGTTGACGTTTCTAGCATTAAGCTATGTGCTGCAATTAAATCAAATATTTTTGATCATTCCGCAATATTTCAGGTATTTACAATTTTGATGTGTAAAAACCCAATGCCTAGATTAATTTTAATGATGTATCGGATTGGTTTATTCTATGTTCAGATTTTGATGTTACTTTGGTACATGCTACTTAGGAATTTTATTAACCAATTTTATTACTGTTTTTTAAGTGAACTTTCTCTCTATTTCTATCTACAAGCCCTTCATCATCTTCACGAAACATTCTTAATTCTTCAACAGATCACGAAGAAGCTATTCAATCTTATTCTGGTCAAGTTTATCCCATTTTATTGGCGACCATTGTGGTTTAATGGTCTCCGTGACATTTCACATCATCATCATTTGTCACGACTATCGTAATCTTATCGCTGTACGTTTTAATAGCGTGAAGTTTGTACGCAACTTCGAGCCGTGCGTGAAAACCGTGTCAGGCTTTGTAGGGATCTTAAGAGTCTAAGTTATTATCAAGTGGAGCTTCGCATGTATTTCGACGGTTGTCTTCGGAGTGAAATTGGGTTTATAGCGTTAATTATCTGCAGAATCACTTGCTTTTATTTCTTCATCTAAGCTTTAAATTTCAACTTATCCAAAAAGTAATTGACTTTCAACATCCACAATTTAAACAAGAAACTTATTTAATATTACATAAAATGTTAACACATTTTTAAATTTTAATTACACACAGTACGTCAGAAGTTAAGCGAGGGTTGTCACAAGAAACTTTCATTTGATTGTAATTAACAAACTTTATTCCACCGAGGTGTATGTTTAAGTTTCTATATTTATATTTTTTTTAACAAGTTTTTGGATTAAGTAACTTCGTTTTGATTTAGCACCCTTTAAAAATTATTGTCGCTATGGAGACTTTAGTTATTCAAAAGGTCAGAGTTTAATTGAAATTAAAATAACTAAAAGGCTAATGAGTCACCTTGTAACAAAATATTTGTCACATCCAGTATATTTTGCGGTCACATTATCATCCTAAGTCCAACTAAATAACTCGAACACGTCAATTTTATTCCAATCTGTTACTGTTAAAAAATCGTATAAGCAGAATATTCGTCTCATAAACACAAAAGCACCAAAGATTAAACATGAGCAAGCAACTTGCAGACTCGTCATTTGATACTTATAACTTTGTCACAGAACAAGTATTTACCAAGTAGACGTTACAAAGTCTTAGCTTTATGAGGTAGAAAATTTCAACTCTTTGTCCTATAGTTGGTATGGTAATAACTGCATTTATTACGCATGCAGTTACTGAAAGTGCTGTGTACAGGTATGAGACTCAGTTTTATTGTATGACATTAAGATTTTAATGGCTCTGTAGAAGAAGAGTAGGTAAAATATGATTTTTGTTATCTTGTAAAAGTAGTTTGTTTAAAAGGTCCATAAAGATTTGGAACATTGTATGTTATATTATCACTGCCATTAAAAATTAAGGTAAAGATCTTACAGTTTAAAGTTTTGATTATAGTCTAAATTCTTAAGTACAAAATCACATCGTGGAAGGTCAATACCCTGTCTCCATTTTCAGTGTCGCCTCTTCCTATAAGTTGAAGCCCAAAGTGCATGAAAGTTGGTAAGCGCCGAGGTGTTATTCCAAAGAAGATGCTCGCATACGTTAAAGCAAACACCAAGTTCGGATATGCACTTCACTTCATGTTGTTTTAGCGGCCACATCTTGAAAATTTTGCGATGAAATATGTTATGGATTTTGTGATCTATAGGTATTTTTCAATGCACGATTTCGTTGACAAAATAGGTAAAATTAACAGTTCAATGTTTTCGTAGGAAGACGAAAAGGAACTCTGGCAACACGAAAATAAAATATACCTCCAAATAACACAAAGCAGCTTAATCCGTCCAAATCCCAACCCCTGTTGAGTTCCCTTTAAAATCCAATCATACTCCGAGACCCCAAACCCCCGGCATTATAACTCCTGAACGCAGAACAGGCGACATTAGTTGTGAACCGCATCCAGTTGTAAATGATATCCCAAATTGCATTAACAGTGTTTACTTTGCATTCATACCGCGAGCAGATTTAAATTTCACAGCTGTTCCTGTCTTATAAGTCTTGTTGTTTTATAACTTCGCATTTTCTCTGAGGTGACACAGAAGTTTAAATGTTTCTTTTTCTTGTGTTTGTTTTTAAATATATGTACTTAATATAAGTGGGCCATTATTATTTGCTGTATCTATTTGATGTTTAGCGTTAGGTTTAGGATTGATATTATTGATATTCTTTCCAAAGTCATTACTTTTGGTATAAAATTTTTTTTAGGAATTATCATTAATCACAACATAAAATAGCACTTTTAACAAATAATCAATAACTTCTATACAGCATATTATCATAAAGTTAAAGTGCAATAAACTTCTAGTTTTTAAGTCGTTAACCTACAATAAAGTCCAATTGTCTTCGACTATCGACGAAAACCAAGTGATACAGTCTCCTTTCATCTCCAAAGTCTAGACTAAGGCAAATTGCATTACAACTGTTTTATTTTACATTCATTTCATTCACAGAGTCCGGATGATTTAAGTTTTACTTGAGAAGTCTACGAGACTCGTTTGTTGCGGCAATGTTTGTGGTCGGATGACACCTGTATAAATTCTTGTTGTGTTTTGTTAGGACTTTTCTCTTTTATTGTTGAGGAAATAAGATCTAGTTTGTGAGCTTCCAACAATTCTGTATTAAATAAAGTACAAGCATCCCTAACGTGCCCAAATATAACATGTATATAAACGTTTACAGAATTCCCCTCTTAGTAATAAGCTGTAAAATAAATCAGCTGATATCACTACCCCCATAGTCTCGTATTAACGACTGTCCTAACCTACATTTGTGTGAATATTACTCCTACCTATATCATACAAAAATGGTTATTAAAGTGATAACTTGCGAAAGGGAAGAGGCTTATATCTCTGATAGAGAATATGAGAGGTCTTATATTTTTACGAGCGTTTTTAATGAGGACATAGTCTGCCGTATACTTATACTCTCGTTTGTGGTTTGTGCCGCGAAATAGGGAAGCTTTTTTATATTTTTGGATATTGTAAACTTGAACAGTAATTTCAGCATTAGGTATCCCTTTCATTCAACTAAGAAAACTACTAATATGCTTTTTCGTCTCAAAATACTTCGTTGTTGTATAACTGTCTCGTTTGATGTTGGCAATTTCAGACGTCAAATATCAGAGGAAATAATGTACAGACGCTAGCACATCAAACTATCCGAAACTGTCAAATGTACAACTTGGGAAATCTAATAAGGAAATTTGAAAGATTGTAGTAGCTTAATGTGCTAACGTCTGTGCACGTATTATGGGGAACTACAGCTAGGCAATAAGGATCCATTCTCAAATAATTCCATGTCCGTATACCGGTCCTTCAATGTCACCTTGCATTGTCGAACTCATCAGAACTGTATAATGATTTATATGACGGAAGATTCCAATTAATTTTATTATATATATGCATTGTTCTGCAATTGTAAGTAGGCCGTGATTTGGTTTTTAAATTATATTATGACCTTAGTGTAAATTTAAATTGCAGTACATATAAATTTATTGTTAAGTATACAAAAAGACCTCCTTTAGCAACAAAGTTAAAGAAAATGCTATGGACTATTTTTCTTCAGGAGATAAAGGAGATCACTTTGACTATTATTTTAGAAAAAAAAGCGTCAACATCAAAAAATGATTCATCACCATAACACTTTATAAATATTTACAAAAGACTTATTTAAATAACAGAGACATAAATACTTCACGTGTTCTTAACTAGCCGATTTGGCCATAAGGTCATTCGTAGCCACAGTTTTGATCTATGCAAGTCAATGTAAGATTCAATAAACATTACGTGGTGGAGCATAAAAAGCGTTTCATTGACATTCGCCAAACGTTGTCGAGTAAAACGTGACGCGTTCACTAATGACATACAGATGACATACAGATGGTCGTAATTACGCATGTATTATGCCTATGTGTTGTGCAGCGCTGGGAGTAACGTGAGCAGCGTTAAATGTATTTTTTGTGGCCTGATGAAGAACATGCAGATAGTCGTTATTTTCTTTTCGGGTTTGCGGAAAATGTGCCTACCTTTTACAGGCGCAGTTTAATAGGAAAATTTTACTGTAATGCAAATTGTACTTTATTATAACGTGGTAATGTAACACATTAACGAGCTGCTCGCAAATGATTGTATTAAATAAACATTTTATTACTATGCAGCAATTTCTATGGCAATAAAATAATTATTCAATTGCAATTGTACCTCGTTAACGCGAAACATAACTCCATATAATCCGTGATTATGTAAAACATTCCGATTGAATGCACAAACGTATTCCAGATCTAATATTGACTTGTCATTTATCTCAAAATTGTACATTCTGGTTTTAAACACAAAATGATACAGAGGTAACAGTGTTTGACAGGTTAATACGAAATCACAGTTCGTCTTTAACCCATTCAGGAACTTAGCCATAATACGCTCGCAGTATAATCGAAGTGTCGTATCTACGTAGATTTGATAGTCTGTGGCAGCCTTTAAAGCCAACAAGCAGTCGTTCGCTCTTCAGAATACATTACACTCAGGAAATCACGACCCATACTACCTCTAGGATCCAATTTATCTTCCAAAATCATAAATTTTGTATGTAATGATATTTTGCATCCGCCATTTTGGTGTTTAAATAATATTTGTTGCATTAACTTGACGGCTGGGAATTCGAGGCCAATGCTAGTTTTATATCTAGATAACATTTTTGCGTTTAAGTTTTTTCATATTTTTCTTATAGACGTGGAAAAAACTATATTCCTGGTATAGATGTATATAGCGTATAAAATTTATTTTATTACTTTTTTAAGATTTGTATTTTTTTAAATTTGATTGTAGATTAAAAAAATACGATTTGCCTTTAAAAATCGTACCAAAATTGCAGCGTTAATATTTTTACTGAAATGTATTTTTTATAAGGGCAGCAGCTAGAAACGATCCAAACGAGTCACTTTCAGATTGAAAAACCAATAATTTTCAGCCAACTTACGGTAACATACACAAATAGAAACCTTTTAAAATTATCTTAATATTCTAACTAATAAACTAAACATAGAACCGTGCTACTAATACTAGGTCAAATTAGAAACGGGCTTCAAACAGGAATCGAACCCGAACGTGACAATTATCGATTATTAACCACTTAGTCGATGTGAAACCTTATCATAAATGAACTGGTTCTAAAGGCTTTCGTTTATGGTATAGGAGTTATTAAATTTATCTTTAAAATGGTGCAGTAACTTATAACTTACATAGCAAGTTATTATCTTTAATATGATAAATCGGTGCGTTTCTCGCATTAAAAAAAAAAACATTTATTTAGCCTTTTTATCATCCCACTGCTGGGCACAGGCTTCCTCTCGCACAGAGAAGGAATGAGCTTTAATCACCACGCTTGCTCAATGCGGGTTGGTGATTTAAGACTTCATAGTCCAGGTTTCCTCGAGATGTTTTCCTTCACCTTTAATCAGTCATTAGAGTTAAAGATAAACTTAGAAAGTACGTACCTATAACTGGTGTGCCTCACCTGGAATCGAACCCAGCGGACACTTGAGAGGTACTTTAACCACTAGGCCACCACGACTTCAGCACAAAAAAAACGAAGCAGTTCACAATATTCGGCCGTATTTAAATTGATTTAATTACTAAATCTAGACTCTGACTTGTATTTATTAAATAATCATTGTATGTATTCCTTCTTTTCTACATTAATTTATTGACATACATAAATTATTATGTAAAAAAAAACAAAATAAACTCTAAACAACCGAGACTATCCCAATACATATGTTATTCAGCCTTAAGCGTTTATAAGACGTGAATAATATGTTATACTACTATTTTTCTCCTCTACGCAGGGCCTGAGGCGATATTCGACCTGTAATAAAGCTGTCGGGCCATTAAAACAGTGATATTTAAAGGGCCCTATCGAAAAAATCATTTAACACAAAATTATTCTGTCCTTCCGTATTGAATTCGGTGTAAGGTATAAGCGGTAGCGAGAATATCTTTGTTTATTTAAAAAAAAAGTTCGTTTTAATTAATATAAATTAATGCACTATATCTATCAATAAAATATGGTTAACCAGAAATGACGGCGAACTGTTCACTTAAAGTATACATATTTACATATTTTATTCTAATCGCCGATTATGCAAAATGCTAACTCATTAAGCTAAATACCTATTTTTTTTACCGACAGAAGTTCGCTTATAATCTACACCAAAAATAATTACACCCATTATTAAACAAGTAGAAGACGTATAAATTACATTTGCGCCTGTGGGCGAGTTTCGTGGTTCAATCGTTACATACAGACCGACAAGGTCGAGTACCGTGTTTAATAGTACAAAATTTATAACTATGATAGTTATAATCATTTAAACCGGTCTTACGTACCGTACACATATTGGGTAACGTCAGCAAAAAACCTTTCCGCATAATTTAATGTGTCTAAATAAACATAATATTATTCGAGTTAATAAAATTACATTAAAATAAATAAAATTCTTTTATAATGGAAATGAAACAATTAATCGTGTTTAATGTCAAACAATTTTAATGATACGAGGACAGCAAGAAATATTATAGTATACCTAAATGATGTGTTTAGATGAAGTCTTCGCGTAACTCGAATAATCTCGCATAAACCGCCTGTTTCTCTAACTGTACATCAGTCTAATCACGTCCACGGATAATCGCTTGGATTATGTTTTTGTAGAAGCAAGCAAATAATTGTTTCTACTGTACCGTATACCATTAGGGCCGTGGAAGAGAATGGTCACATTACATTCGTGATGACAAAACTAATCACATCGTATTTTTAAGAGAGATAGGATAAGGATCTGTCGGTATATTTATTGACAAGTTCATCAGAATAGAACATGTTTTTATACCAAAATAATATATTTAAGTAGAATTATTCGAAAATAATTGTTATGCAATTTTCAACATTAAAAACATTGACCCCGCTTTAATTGGCACTAAGTTAAAAATAGTTTTTTGGACTTTTAATACGAGAAGGAAATGTATTTCAATAGACTAATCTTTGACTGGAGTTTTCCACGAAAGAGACAAACAATACTATTGACATTTCCCCCATAAATAGGTAGGTATAGTAAATAAGCATGACAAAATGCGTCGTGTTATTGTAATGACAGCTACAATTTGTTCTTTTGACCCGTTTGACGTGACACTAAGTCATTCTGTCGTTATTGAAGTTTTTGTCGAGTTTTTTACGTTTTTAAACTATATTTTTAGTTCGCCTATTAAAACTAGGTATTGTCTAGTTTCAAGGTGATCTGGGATTATAATATATAACAGCTGCTTATAATTTAGTGAGTCAGCTGATGTCGACGGGTTTCCATGCAGTAAATGACAGGGTAATAATCGGTGAGGACTTGAAATGACGATCGACTCGCTGCTAATCGTGCATTGGTCGTGTGAAGGCGAAACGTCAGATAGCCAAGTCGACAGCGAACACTGCTCTACTTAGTTCTACCTATAAATTATCGCAGCGTTGACTGCTATGATACAAACACCCCTAAAATGTCACATTAAACAAGAAACTGTTTCGTAAATTATAAATTTTAAGGCTCATATCACTTTAAATTATTTTACAATGTACTTAAGTGTAATCACGTAGATTGAAGGTCTAAATTGACCGAATCAAATCTGTCTTGCGCAATAGTAGCAATGAATAATGATACGAAATACGCTCTCAAAAACATTTTACCGTACGACCTATCCATCAAGTTTCGTAACAAATCTTTACGTTACAGTATTGTGTTATATCAATCTGTGTTCTGTATTGTTCGCCTTAACGCTTGACTTTTACTCAAGGTTAGCCAAAGGTTATACACAGTATAAAATGCCAAGCCATCAGTTTATGACATTTTAAAATGTAAGAATACGATACCAAGGAGAATGGTGGAATAAAAACTTATTTGAGACTATTGTATTACGTCTTTTAACAAATCATCAATAACAATATAAGACGCAAATAGCATTTTATAAAATGCAATCATCAATTCAAAATTTTCTTACAAATCTAAAACTTGGTTCACAGAGCAACTATAATAAATAATGTTTGATACTCTTCTAACGAAAAATATATGAAACTGTTATTTAAAAACTAAGCGTAGTGTATAGTTTTACACGTGGTAGCCAAAAATATCTCAAAACATTACCATACAAATGGGTGTAGAATTTTAAAACGTGTCTAAAATTGGAGCCTTAGAACAGGCGATTTTTCATGACACCTTAACATAATTGAATTGCGAACAACAATATTTTTTTACTATTATTTTTCGCAAATTAATAAAAGCTTTGTTAAACCTATATTTCGCTGTTAAAGTTTATACTTACAGCGTCAATGAGCCCTTATTCAAGCAACACCCGGAAAACACACAAGAACTCCTCACACAAACATACACACATAATCTTATGAAGCATCGCGTGTTTCGTTGCCCCACTTTAAAAACCGTGAATTTATTGTTAAAATGATATAAAAAAACCGTACGTGATGTACGGATCAACCTTGGCCTACAAGTTTTGCTTCAGCGTTTACGGTTGCCGAGAACAATGTGGAAAAAAATGGTGCCTGATAGTGATACTATACGGGTTCCGCACGCGTTCTATTACATATACTTTAGTTTAACTATAATATCTTGAGGTAGGAAAAAAATACCTACCTTATACGTATGTACATATATGTAATAATAACCTTTGCAAATTTATACTAATATTCTAAAACTGAAGAGTTTGTTTGCTTGCTTCACCACACTTACCTCAGGAACTACTTCACCGATGTGAAAAAATCTTTCAGTGTAAGATAGCCCTTTAATCGAGATAAGCTATGGGCTGCATTGAAACCGGGTGCACGGAGTAGTTCCCATGGGACGCGGCTGAAGGTTAATATTACATATTACTTTATTTATAACCTATTTGTAACAATTATTTAGTTTAAATTAAAACCATTACTGTATTGACAAGCTGTATGTATTTGAAAACTGTTTGTATCAATTAACGTTCTACGAGTATCATCTCGAATCCACTTAATATTTTCAAACAAACAAAAAACAAATGACAAAAAGAGCATATCTGACAATTGACAGCTCACATGCTCACGCATCATTTAACTGCAGTATTCTAAAAAGTATCTCATTGTCATTGATATGAAACGCGCTCAAATCACGTATTATATCAAAACCTTTATGATTGCATGTCCTTTCAAAGGACGTTTTTTATCTATATTCAATAGTACTTGCAGCCAAACGTAGTTATTTAAGCCCTTTGTATGTACAGTGGAAGGTTAGATTTTAAGGGTTATTTATTTGTATCATAAAGGTGATTTATTGGTTAAAATTTTCAATTTATAAAGATAATTAAAATAACAGTAATTTATTTTCAATATCCATAAAACTTTATAGGTAGGTACTTACAAATTTATTGAATTGTATATCAGTTAATGGTGATGTAAAAACAATAAAATTAAAAGTACTATTGTAAATTTACAACTATTCTTAAGTTTAGTATTTTTAGTTAAACCTAAGTACCTTTTACCTAGTTACATTAAACTATTCAGATGAACAGTTAATAATTTATTGATAATTCATCAAGTTTATAAGTATTGTTGTACAAGACAATCGTCTATAGTTGGCCGTGTCAAATTTGTAGACACACAAATACGGACGACTGCCTATTTGTATACTGTTTGTGTACATTAGGGGCAAAGAGTACGTCATAGACACGACACTGCTTCGCCTAACTTAGGTAAGTTGTAAAAACAATGCCGGACCTGCTTTAGTTCAAGTTCAATTCAATATCGTAGTTATTTTTTTTTTGGTTTTGCTATCGGAGAACTGGTTTGTTATAAATGATCTATTATATTATTTATTTTGCAAATAGGTTGAAATCAACACTGACACGTCAACAATTTTTTTATAAAAAACGAGATGAGATCGGCATTTCCTAACTCATAATCATAATCATAATCTCTTTTAAAGTCCAGACATAAAAAGAAATTACATACTAAAGTATGGATGAGCAATGAAGGCTTGTGTCTGAAATGACCTTTTGAAGAAAGTGTCATACAAGTTTGAATGGACCTGTCCAATTAGCTGGTAAGCATTTGTCGGTCTTCGTTGAACTCAACAGTAACTTACATATAGTTATCATCTTACAATCGTACAGAAAAAATTAGAATATAATATAATAAGTAACAAAAAAAAATATTTTCGAAATCGATGCTAAACGAAATTGACATAAAACAAAATAATGTCTAACACATGCTCAAGTATCATTTGTAAACACATTTGAGCCCGACATGTAACTGCTTTATAGGTCGAAGTTTGTTAAAATTCGCTGCATGTACGCTTATGAATAGACGATTATAGTGAAAAGTGGGTCAGAGTGGACATGTCTTTGAAAAGGTTTTGACCGACCATTCCTACTTTGTAGGAGTGTCAATAAAAGTTACGGCCAGGACGGAGAAAGCATTTTTAAACTTTATTTTAATACGAACAAAATAGAAATCATTTTCAGTAAAAGATACATAAAATGTTCAGCAGGCTTAGCATGGCAACCGTAGAAACAAGTTTTGTCTACCGAAGATTGGATATAATGAAAGAAAAGTGACAGTAAGATTTCTCTTGACATTTTTGAAGTAATTTTTCTTTTCTTCAATTGACATAAGGCTACAAGTAATTATATGCGAGTTGACAGGTCGTGCCATGCTCGGGCAGAAGACATGTTGACATTGACAGAAAGAGCTTTGGCTTTTCTTGACATAATAGATATAAAATCGCCATGCTAAGCCTGCAGGTTAAGAAAAGCTATAGATAAGGTAATTCTATAACCAATAATACCATTATTGTACACATGATACTTATGTAAGCTTTATAGAATAAACTTAACATATTATAACACTCTTAAAAGTAAACGATTTCCTGGCTGCAAAGTAAATTGTTACGCTGCAACAAATCAATTTAGCCTACTAACACAACACGGAACACTTTGCACGTGTTGTTCGTGATCATATATTTTAAGGCAACTTGATTCATCATTTCAACTTTAGAAAATGTGTAGCTAATAGGAGAACAATTGAATTACATATTATACATATTACTCGTATATATGATTTTTTGTTTGACGTCATATTTTCATCATCTATGTAATGATCTCATCGTCACCGCTCTGCGAATAACGGTGAAAATAAAATAAAAAATATTGAATATACAAAATTCATGTTTTTATAAAAAAATATAGATTAGAAGTCTTTAAAAAACTGAATTTGGACTAAATATTATAATCTCAGGAACTACTGATTTCAATTAAAAATATTTCAATGTTATAATATAACCTATTTATTGAAGAAGACTATTTTTAATCCGGTACGTGAAGTTCCTATGGGATGCAAGTGTAATCGCTTAGCATAGCTTACTTTAAAAAAAAAACTAAAATATTATACCATGTAAAATGTTTGATGAAATCTTTCTACAACTTTAATAGCAACTCGCCAATAAAAATGGGTACTTGAAATTCTTAAAATGTCTATCCCCAGTGAGTCGAAGGCATTACGTTGTAGACAAAAATATTTTATTCATAATAATCACGCTTTCAGACGCTGAATAATAATGTTCAAGTACTCTTACGATTTTGGCTTTAATTTTAGATTCTGATGTACTATTTTGAGACTAAAAATCCTTCTAAATGTGTATCTGAAAATGTATTTCTAATCTATAACTTAGGAATGTATGAATCATCATCATCTCCCGAGCCTTTTACCAACTATGTTGGGGTCGGCTTCCAGTCTAACCGGATTCAGCTGAGCACCAAGGAGCGACTGCCTATCTGACCTCCTCAACCCAATACCCCTTGGTTAGACAGGCGTCAGACTGGCTTCTGATTACCCGCAACAACTGCAAAGGATGTATGAATGGCTAATCCTAAAATATAAAATAAAGCCGAAAAATCTTTTATGCGGCTCCAAAGCCATCCGTATAAAATAGTGGCGGCATAAAGTAAATAAAATGCATCCCTGTTGCGTTGGGCGACAATCCTTCACTTAAACGCAATTTATATTCGCTTCCTAGAGCCGGCATAATCCGGCCTTTTCTCTGTAGCCTGTTTAACATATATCGAGTCAACGCCACTCCACGGGGATATTTAAATTTAAAACCTATATAAACCAATACATATTTTTGGGTACTTTGGGCTGCAAATGCAAGTATGCTTGTCTTACTGCACTACTGAAAGTTTTTAACAAACTGAATGGAGTAAGTTCGCTTAGAGATATCTGAGTCAGCCTGTGGTATCACGCGTTCAAATAAATAAAAACAGCTTTTACGTTATTCTGATATATAAGCTATGTAGTAATTTTTGTGTGAAAGAGTAACAAATACATAAACTTAGTCGAATACTATTTGACAATCTAAAGGAATAACTTTATCCGAATAATCAAAGGAAACAAATTCTGCAAAAAGCGTTTTCAATTACCAAATAAAAAATAAATCAAGAAATTAATATGAACAGAAATTCCTTTGCGAAATAAAATCAAACTTAATAACCTCCAACATGGCGCCAAATTCCAATCTGTATTCCTTGAACCAGTCAAATTGCTTCAGTAATAACGGTCCAATTTTAATAATAAAAAAGGAACTTTCATTTTGACTATTATCCACAAACAGTGCGGACATCATCTGGCCCTCTCGACAATGGGGGCACATAATCGGGCCCTCTTTGTTCTGCGTTAAAAGCCCCAAAAGTGTCGAACATCTTCATTAATATTTGCCGAGACTTCGGCTTTTGTTCCTCTGTGCGGACATCGATGTAATCTCTTTAGATACCCTCGCATCTAGTTAATTATTTAACTGAAGTGCACTTTCATTGCCTACCCTATGATTATTTTCAAGATGTTAACGCGATATCTTGACTTTATTGGTATTTTGAAAACACACACAATAATATAAACAATCTCTTGTCAGCCCAAGACAAAATAAATTTTAGACAGAAAAAAACAGAAGAATAATCTCGACAGGTGCCTCGCTTTGGGCCCCTTAGGGCCAGGGTCTGCTTGGGCTACGGGTTGTTCGTAAGAGTTACCGTGATCCTGGCACACAGGGACCTCCAGAAGGAACATAGTAGGTTTTAGGCACAGCTGCACCCCCAGCAAGAGGGGTCATTTGATGGTCTCCCACAAAAAAAAGTGCCTCGCTGTGCGTGGTGAACATAAATCTACAAAACTTATTCATCAAAATATGTTACAATAACAGAACATTGCGGCATTCCATTAATTATAACTGACACTGAGTTAATCTCTACAAACTAAATTTGATGTATTAAATTAGCATTCTAAAATTAATTAAGGAATTATTGTACATAACATGGAATGAATTAACCAAATTAAAATATTAAAAGAGCTTAATCTATTTAATGCGAATTATTTTAGTGGAACAATGCAATACAATGCAATGTTGCTGAAATATACAAAATAAAAATAATATAATGAATTTGTTGACTGTCCTATTTTGGATATAAAATTATTTGTGGTATTAACAAAATGTCAGAGCTCGTTAAAACTAACAGATCAATAAAAAGGTTGTTAATGCTTATATTCGAAGCGCACTATTTATGGGATAAACACAATTTAAAGAGCATCGAACATTAATTTTGGCATTTCAAAAGCCATACAGTTAGAGAAAATGCCAATACGACTTTACGTTTAACAAACAGTTTGCGCTTAAAATAGATGGCAGTTAACTAATATAAAACCTAAACTGTAGTTAGTTTTAGAGTACATTATGTGGTTATCTTAAGTTGCTTTTATCTGATTGGCCATTAATTCCTTAAAAGCTGGAGGTTGATGGTAGCTAGGCTATCGAGAAAGGTAGTCTAGTAGTTTCAGTGACAGTTAAAGAGGTAGTTTTGCATAATGGATTTTGAAGCGAAGAGGGTACTTAGGACTAAATAGAAATGACAATAAGTACCTTGTTTTAGACTTTATTTTGATAATGATAGAGAAACTATGTTTATAGAAAGCTATTTATATGTACAGACGCCAGCACATCAACCTACCTCAATCTGTCAAATTTCTTTAATAGAATTTTCAACCTTATCGCAATACCGGAATATCATCAATATCCGAATATTAACCATATTCGATTGGTAAAATTATACAGATGAAGATAGCTTGACCTGCTGGCGTCTGTACTAAAAATACGAGATAAGAAGTTCAGCATTTAAATCATTTTAATGCCATGGACGGGGCAATGATTTATAAATACACCGAGATTCGACGATACAGACTAAATGACCAATAATAAGATAATTAACTACTTCAAAAATAGATATTTATAAACCACTTAATAACAATACGGTCTCTGTTTACTTAAATCGATGAAATATTTTATCCATTTTCCATATAAGACAATCAACTTTAATGACCAAAAGATAAGGTTCAAATTCATTTAACATACGCAATGTTACACTATCAAAAATTTGTAGAAAAAATAAACCGGTCGCATTTAAATAAATTCGTTTCCTCAAAGGAAGTCGTTATTATTAATCTTCTTCAAAAACTATATCGAATCGACCTTCTGTGGTCGAAGGCTCGCAAAAATTCCGGAATATAATAATAAAGTGAGTAGGAAGTCTGTGTGTAACCTTCGTGGGGCCGATAGAACCTATAAGGCATACGTTTGGGCCTGTGATTCGCCGTACTTGGCGATCACGCTTGGCTTACATGCCGAGAACAAGTGTAATTAATCATTAGACTTTAATGTGCCGATAGATTAATAAACATTAACATTAATTTCCCGATTGCTAGCAAATGGGTGCCGGCAAGATATTAATAGGTTTAAAATAATGTATTTTTTTTTAAACTGTCATCGATTTTCGTTTCTGACAAATGCATCTAAGATTAAGCTGCGGTAAGCTCATTTGGTACGTAGTTAGAATTTAAACATAATTTTATGAATTTTATTGCAATACTAGCTTTTGCCAGCGGTATTACCCGCGTCCCGTGGGAACTTCTTTGCGTACCCGGATAAAAGGTACAATAATATAGCATTTCTAGATATTATATGAGCTGAAATATTTTTTCTTGATATTAGCTCTTTTAAGCAAATAAACTAACTCTCTCTCAGGTTTTTTTAATATTAGTACACATCCTAAAGCTTCTTGCTGGCTTAGTGGCATCCAAAGCCATATTACAATAAAATTTGCAATTAAAATATTTTATCCAAAATCTATTCAACAATATGAACAACAAAAAAGCAGTATGAAGTAAACAAGAGAAAGGAAACAGTTACTCTACAACTCTACATCTAAAAAATAAAGTAGAATGTCTTACTAAGGTCAACTAAACTCTCAGTTAGAGACATTGATACATAGAGCGGTAGAGCAAGCTCTATGTCTCCAGGAAACCAACCGGCTGCCCTTGTAGAGTCGGCTCTACGCATTCACAATAATAAGCGACTTATAAACATATGGTGTTGCCAGCTGATACAGGATGTTCCGTATTGTAACTTTATTTTATACGATTAGTTTAATGTTTTATTTTATATTATCTATAAATTAATTGTATTTTATGTGAAATTAATGAATGGTTAAAAATAAATAGTGTTATAGAAATATTTTTTTGACCTAGCTTTATTCCTTCGTTGAGAGTTTTACTATGGTAGGTTTAAATAATTATGATATTTTTAACATTAAATAATACAAGAAGCAACAAGGACGCAATCAAAATACAATAATATTTTCTGCTTATCAATGACTTATCACAATTTTCTACTTGAAACCTAAAGCCTCTTGTTGAACAATCTCCCCGATGTTAAGCCCTAAGATTTATACCAGTCTGGCAACATCGTTACCTTAAAAGGCTTGCTAGCAAAACACTATAATTTTGCAACGACCACGTGCATTACACGTGTTGTAAAGTCTAGATCGCGCAAACACAGATAAACAAAAAGGGACAGACAATCGGACACTCCTTTTCCGTACATACTACAGCGCCCAGGAAGTTTAATATTTACTTAAGGTATAATAACATATAACGAGATACGATCTTATGTGTTATGTGCACATAAGAGTTTCTTGCATACTTATTTCCATATATTATCCAGTAAATTCTCAACAGAATAGATCAGGCATTTAAACATTATTAAAGAGGTTTCAAGGAAAGGTAATAATTACTAATTCATCAAGAAATACCATCAAAGGCACCATTTAACTACTGTAGGTATTCATTTTTAAACATTGTTTGCAAAAGAATAGAAAGTACTATTTTATTCTAATGGGAACAAAGTCACAATTCTAGAATAAATTACAGGCTGTAGCATAAAGCCTATTAATTTTTCCAATTACCTGCACTAATGCAGACATTATAGTATTATTTTTCTAGTAATACTGGAGTTCTTCGTATCAATTTCCAGAATTTTCTATTCGATCAGCTGTCCCTTCTCTGCTTACTTTATTATGGTCTTCATATTGTCTTACTGCAAAGTTGATACAATAATAGTATTGGGAAATTATACACATGCCTACAAGTGGCTTGACACTTAATTAATTAGAATTTAAAACACTGCAGCATTAATTTCTGTAGAAGTATTTTCCACTATAGACAATAGCAGAAAATTATTCCACTTAATGGAAGGCTTGATAGATATATTTTAATTAACAAACTAAGATTTGCAAGAACAAGAAAAACATGTGACATTTATTGAACATTACACATGCACCAAACTATAATAAAAAGTGGGTACGACCGTCATTACGTCTGTTACTGAGACAGAGACATGATTCATCAATGTCAGTGAATGATTGGCTCTCCTATATTTAACTCTGAACTTGAACTATCGTGTATCCGTAGCACAGCGGAGGATTTTGATACAGCAAATAACGCAAGCAAAAAATTGAATAAACACCAAGTTACTTAGGCTAAACGGTAACTAAAAACGGTTAAAAACTTTACAAATTCCCAAAATGGGATACTAAAAGAACTATTTTAAACAACCGAAAATCGTAAAACCAACAATAGCTCGGAACGTACGAAAGGCACATACAAAAAGTGGCCTAGCAACAGACTAGTCACGAACCAAACACGTGATTAATCGAGTCACAGCCGTTGCAATTCTGGCCTAAAACAAATTCTAGAAAAACTCGGCTAAATAATAACTGCGTTTTCAACCTGGATAGCGGACCGCAAAAACTGCCTCTTCGGTTCACCTTGAAACTGTGTGGGTGTTCTGAACTTGATTTAGTTGCTATCGTACAAACCCTTTTTTTGTCTTGAATATAAATAAGTTGGGAAAAAAACTTTTTGTCAAGTCGTGTTCAACGAAAGTGGTTCGGTTTAGGGATCCGAGGTCGTGTGTTGGCGTGATTTAGCAAATATCAGATTATGAGGAAGAGTTCTAGTCATTTGCATTGTAAATTGATTTATATCTGGTGCTTAGCCTTGGAGGAGCAGCTTTCTTGAGACAACCTTCGCTCTATGTTTGAGTCACTGTGGTACTTTTCTATTCGAAACTGGTTCATTTCCTGGATGTGTCTTTTGGTATTGCATTTACTCATTTGTGTGTAAATGAAGTTTTAATTCAGTCCTTCGCTCAAGCGACCTCGGATTCTAATCCGTGTTAACGGCGACACTTTCCCTAAACTCGAGCGCTTATCTCCAAGGAGAGACTACCGGCTTCTGTCCTCAGATCACTTCCTACATGATTTGATAATAACTTCCTGCGTCCTTATACATCCTCGTTAGTCAATGTTTTGTATAAACAAATTACGGAAATATTTATTGCACTTGAACATTTTATAGCTCCAGTTGGAGCTATCGTTTCAAATAGAATTTCAAATGGGGTCACTAGTGGCAGACGTTATCGCGCGCTGTTTTTGGTCTAATTGCGCTGAATTTTGTCCGTGTTTGGTGAAGGTTTTGTTACCTTATCAACAGACGTACAGTCGCGTGAGAACCACACTTGTGTATACCAAAATTGTGCGAATGCTAATCTCGTTTACAATTATTATTATAAAGTTACCAAACTTATCTGGATCACGGCTAAACTCGGGCAAACTCAACATGTTTCGCTATCCTGAACATAACATACACAAACCAACATAACAACGCAATAGCTGTGTACACTATTAGAGATTTCGACTTGTTTGTAATAATAATAATTCCTATGATAACAATACCATTAATAGTAAGGACACTGAGTTAATGTTGCACCACCTTGCATACTAATTGAACGTGGCCCGGCTCCACGAATCGGACATGCCTGAAATAATAATACTGCTCCCACAATTAAGCAGATAACGTTGATTTTCCACCTCGAACGCGAATTTACATTATAGTTGGGCACAAATTGCCTGTAAAATTTGAAAACGTGATCTCGACTAACGAACTATTTTCACTCTTGTTCACAGACAAAGAAGAACAACCCAAACCACATAAAGAGGCCGATGAATGCGTTCATGGTCTGGTCGCAGATAGAGCGCAGGAAAATATGTGAGCAGACTCCAGACATGCACAACGCGGAAATATCCAAAAACCTCGGCCGCGTGTGGAAGACGCTCAACGACGAGGAACGCCAACCCTTCATCGACGAGGCGGAGAGGTTAAGGCAGCTACATATGAGGGAATATCCCGACTACAAGTACAGGCCGCGCAAGAAAACCGCTAAGTCAGACAGGTCTGGGCCAAAGACCGGAGGCGTTACGAAACCAAAACGCAAACAGCGCGCGGATTCCAACAACAACAGGGGCGTTGCCAGGCGAAGGAGACCAGTTCCATCGGTGCCGAGTGTACCGGTAGAAACTCCCGCGCCTCCGCCTCTGCCGGCGAGTCCAGCTGGCTCACCTGACTCTCCGGAATCGGCCTGCTTCTACGAAGACCATAATCGTCGCGAGCAGGCAGACCTAACAGATCTCTACTCCATCACGGACCTGCTGCCGCTCCCAGCAGATTGCGAGGTAGACCTGGAGGCCCTCACGACGGACATAGACTCATTCGAGACAGCGTCATCGTCGTCGGGGTCGCACTTCGAGTTCTCGTGCACGCCTGACGTGTCGGACATGCTGAGCGAGATCGGCGTGGCGGGCGACTGGGTCGACCACACGTTCTCCTCGTATCTGACGTCGTCTTAGAGCGGTGTTCGGGTCGCCACGGCCGCTGCCGGCCGGTTCCACTGATCTCATGCGGTCGGCCAACGGGCCGCCCCACGGAGGCCGACGACGCGGCGACCGCTCGCCGCTCCGCCTAGAGAGTGCCTATCCAAAATGACGTGTCGACATTTGGATTTAATGTACAAAGTTATTTAATAAGGATCGAGGGTGAAAATTGTTTTGACAACCGACCTCACGGTCGCGTTCCTCTTCGGTTCGTTCGGTTACTTTATAAATCGTTTAGTTTTAAAGTTTCATTTTCGATAACGGCGACGCTTCGCCTAGGAAGCGGCATCGGGTTTTATAAACGTAGGCTGTGAGTTGGTTCTTGTTTTGTCGTTTTGCTTTCGTTATTAAATTGATGGTTTCGACACATAATGAAGGTAATTTCCAAACGACACGTCTCAGACGCATCTCAGTAAATAATCCGTCTGCTCTCCGTCGCCTGGTTAGTTAGCCATGGGCCAGTCAGGTCGCCCGCCCCACGCTCGCATCGCGTTGTCGCGCCGTATTCTTTGTACGTGTTCATTACACGACTTGGCTTCTAGTGCATTCGAAAATCGTGAGTTTGCATTCTACGTCACACCTTCTTTTTTATTTTATTAACATTTGTACTTTTAAGGGTCGTCTTTTAATTTTTGAAACGTCTTAGATTGAAATATGTATCATTCTTCGAGTAATAGAAAAATAAGACTAGTTATAGTCGTTTGTCTTGCGTTCGTATATACTGTACGTAAGTTCACTTTATACTTTGATGCACACGTAGATGATAGTTAAACATTATTATTTTACTATTGGAAGCTGATCGGTATGTCATTGGAAGAATTTCGGTGTGCGGGAGTTCGTGTTTGTCTCGGTTGGATGCGGTGGGCCCCTACCACCGGCTTGTCATCGGAGCGAGTGGCGCGTACTAGTTCACTGTCTGCTGTATGTATACCAAGTCTCTTCCGCTACGCGTCCCTCGCTCCCCCCGCGCCCCGCCCACTCGGGGTGCAATGGTAGGGGACCACTGCTTGATTTATATTAAATGTTTCGAGTCGGTCTTGTAAGTTAAGATTCGTAGAGTAAGGTTAATATTTGTTCAATGGTAAGGTATGAAATTATATTGTAAAGCATGATGGCACCTATGGATCGATGTGAAGGGACAGTTTCAATTCTCGTTTCGTTACTCTTCTCGCTACATTGACAACTCTGTAATGTCTATAGAAGATACATATCAATAATTGGAATGCGTTGTACCGCGGGACGGTGGGTAACAAATATTATATTGGATGGGTCAACAAATTGTTAGTTTTCAACACAAAATGTTTTGCTAATTCAAACTCTGTGATTTACTTTATGGATTTTCTAAATTATAAGGTTCTAGTGGAGACTGATATCGCATAGATTAGTTTTAGCAGCGCTAGCTTCTCTAACTCTTTAATTTTTTTGTTAATTTTTAATACTGGGCATAACATTTTATATTGTGAAAAAATACGTACATATTTTTGATATTTTGCGTTGCTGTGGAATATGGACTTCGGACATTTTACAAATTCGTCAATACTTTAATAGATAAATACAATATTACCAGATTAGATAGCAAAAAATAACGATCAAATCATTAAATTTTAGATAAATGAAAATTAAAAACCAATTGTGATTCCGAGTTCCACAGCAGAGCATAAGCTAAACAAATTGTATTTAAAGAAAAAAAAAGAAAATTTTTGCTAAAAATCTGTCAATTCATTGAAAATCGTGTCAGTTAAGAGGTAATATTTAAAGTAATGTTGCCTCATACATTAAGATAGATAACCCTTCTACATAATATACCTGTTTTCAAATTGTAACAATATTTGTAGATACTTCTGTGTCCCAAGAAATATAAGGGGTCCGTTGTGCTCTAATAGGTAAGAAAGAAAATGCTTTACCTATATTATATTCTTTATATAATATATTATATATGTAAAAAAGTTCATGTATTAATTAGTAAGTGTCTATGAAAACCCATATAAATAAGGAAAAAATGCATAAAAAGCGTTATCTATATCTGTCTTGTGTGTCGTAGGGCGATAATGTAAGAAAGGACGAAAAAAATAAATTTGTGCCTAATAAAAAAAAAACTTGAAAATTCTTGTAATACTTATTTTAGTGATGCTCAAACCAGTATTTTAAGCGCGTAGTGTTTAGACGCTGTTAATGGACAAAACTTGTATAAAAGATATTGTAAGATTATATTATTCGATGCCAGATTTGCATTTCGTATTATCATCTTGCTTCGTTCGTATGATCTAATGGAATTCCTCATTTTTATCTGCAATTGCTAGTAAACTATTTTTTATGAAGCTTCTCGGGATCGTTTCAAATCCTTTTTCTAGACGATTTGAATTTTGTCTAAATTCAGTTTTGTTCTGGTGCATTTCTATTGTCAGTTTTTTTTATTCACTTCTCCTAGGATCTTTAATGTGGTCTTCGAAATATTCAATATCATTGGTTACGTAACAACATTGTAAAGTTACTTCGTTAGAATGCAGTTTGGAGAAGTACCTCAGTCATTTTTTACGTAAACAGCTTTAGTTAAAGCGATATCATGTCAAAAGAGTCACAACCGGTAAAATATTGCCTTGGATGAGGAATTTCATTAGCTATGTTTTGACTGTACACCCAGTCCCTCCGTATTTTCAACTTTGACAATAAAGTGTCATTTCTTTTTGGTTTATTTTTTCGAGTTTTATGCGGACTCTCCCTTAACGTTTGTTTCAAAGTCGCTTTTATTTTCTGTCAACTGTTTTGCAACTTTCCATATACATATAATGGGGTTCATAATCAATAAATCAACGATTAAAAGCAATATATGTGTCTGTGTCTACAGTAAGTGACATCACGCTCAAATTAGAATAATTCTCTTCTACTAATAAAAATTGTAAGTTCTGTCGTATCCAACAATAGGCATAGTATAAGAAATTCAGCTACCATTTTAAATAGTATTATTCCGTATAATATTGAACAGTTTCCGATACAAAATCGTTCTGCTTCGAATAAAAATTAATTTACGCCTTTCTTGCTTGCGTTTCTATCAAAATAAGTCAACATTTAATTTTGATTCGATACGGACCGATTGACAACACAACTTTAACGTTATTTTGATAATGTTATTTTGCAAAGACGCTGTACAAATCCTGTATATATGATTTTTATTAGTGGGGAGCTGTCAAACCCCAAGAGTATTTAATAAAGCAACATCGAATTTAAAATGTTGTAAATTAGCGCTTCTCTTCAATAATTATTGGAATTATCAGGGTTTAATAGTTTTCATTTATGTATTTTAGATGTACAAAATGTCCCTAAGATTATCATTGCCTTCCTTGGACAATGTTCTTCGAAATTCGTTGCTTAAGGCTTTCTCTTCGTAGCCTTAAAATTCTTTTAATGAATACCATGGAAGTATATTTTAATCTCAGGTATGTAAGTAAGTATTGAAAAAAAAATGTTTATAATAATGAAGTCAAAATAAAGCGACACTGTGACAAAAAATTAGAGGGTATATTAATACGTCTTAAGTAAAAATATCATAAAGGACGTAGTTGTTGTAGGTTATATAATTATGTAATTATATATTTATATATTACGTGCGTGCGTATATCACGGTCAAATGCTAACATTTTATGAACCGTTTGGATATTGTGCAGGAATGACTGGTATATTTCGCGTGTTGTCCGGTTACTTCGAGAAATAATTCAGTACTTTGACCGTGGCATAAGCAAGAAGTATTGTTGTGTATCAATTTATCGAAATCGCATTAAATAAAGCTTACAAGCTCGCTTGAACCGACTAGATGTATATTTCGTGGCGACAAATTGCGATGAAGTATTTTACTTGTATGATAAGAATTGGTTATAGTAACTTTAAATGCGATTAAAATGTTAGTGAAATCATTCACAGAACTGAAAAGTTGATATTCTCGTTACGTTGTTTAAAAAAATAATTGATCGTAATTATATCTCTGTATCATATGTATCTACGCTATTGTTGATTTATTATAAGCATATTCTATCTTAGTACCTCTCCTTCGATTTCGAAACAAATGGGGAAGTTTTAAATTAGGACTTTCACTAGACCAAAGGCCTGGCTTTTGCAAAAATCTTGTACATTGAGACGTATTTTATTAACAAAAACTGAACGTTAATCCTCTAAGATATTGTGTCCATATTTGAAACTATAGAAAGCGACCAATTGCGACCAAACACGCTCGTTTGTTTGGTCGCAATTGCAACTGCTGGTCGCGATCTACAGCTGTATGTCCCTAAACCTATTTGCTTCGAAATATTTCAAGACACAACGAATCTTCTGTTCCCTTCTCGTATCCTCACGCACTTCATTAATATTAAATAGAAAATAATTGGTGTCTGTAACTCAATATAAACGATAATGTATTATCACCAGACAGTAGCTCGCATATATTCGTTGTTATAGTAGAGTGTGTCATAATTATTGGTATCTATAATAACTATTAATAATCAAACAAGAATAATAATAAAAAATAACGAAAATTTTCGCACAACATGAATCAAGGAACTAACATAAGATAAAGTTGATAGTTTTAAAGCATATTGAATAAGAGAATGTTACTATAAGATGCGATTTTGTGTTAATGACTTCTGTGTCCAGGGGGATATGTATAATTCTGTATAATTACGTACTGTCCAAACAATCGCTAGAAGCTGCACCTGCGATTGACTCTGTCCTTAATTGTTGAATTGAAAGTTTCAAGTTGATTTACTGTATATAATTACTTTGAACAAATTAGGAACAAAAAATGGTCCATTAAATTTTAACAAATAATATTAAGGTAGATGCATGTATACATACGAAATATGTGCTTTGGTGTACAATGCCAAACTTAATACGATGCTAGAAAGCATGGCTTTAACAAATATCGCTAAGGATTGGACTGATGTTTTCATTTTCCAGCTTTTGCCATTGGACTTGTAAATATTTTTGGCCACGTCGGAAGCTGCATCCTAGTACCGATACATTCTAGTCTGATAAGACGAACCTTCATCATCAACGGCCCTGATACCTGATTATTAGTTTGTGTTATTCAATTTATACCAAAAAGATACGAAGCTCTTTCAACACTGTTACCGATGGATCTCTTTTACGTAGCGATAAACATTCGGCTTACCAAAAATTGGAAACTGTTGTTTTCAACTTTTTTTTGTAACATTGGTTTTAAATATTGTACATATTAGATCAGTTTGGTTTATCTTTAAGGAATTCGCCCTCGCCGGGTACATTTATTCACCTTTGTCCAATAATTTAGGAGTTCTATTACGTTTTAAGTTTTCATGCAAGACATATTTTAACATCGTTTTCCCCTCGTCCGTTGTATAAATTATTGTCACTGTATCTTTAGGTATATACATAAAATGTATGAGTAGTCTTTTAAAATGATAGGTACGATTAAATAATAATGTAGTTATTGATTAATACATAAGACAAACTGTGTAAATTTTGTATTTGTAATTTGTTTCAATGAACATATAATTATTATATATCGTAAAGTAAAACATCCAGTTTTTAAAAAATAACCCGAATTTTATTGTAAAATACCCTTATGATCCCTATGATAAAGTATCAGAAAAGCACACGATATATGTGCATACATAACACAACACATACATGTCAACACTTCAGTGAAATATTGAGAGTACGTAATCTTTTAACTATATGTATAGTTAAAATACTTAGACGAATTAAAATTGAATAATAAGAAAAGCTACAAGTCATTGCAATTTTTGAAGGTACATTTTCCTAATACTCACACACACATATGTATATATATTCATACAACCCACACTACCGTATAAGGGTCCTGCAGGTACCTATATAAGTGAACTTAAACAAAGACCATACCTGAACATTACTGATTTACCGTTGGCTGGTTGGAGGTAGAGGTATCAATGCAGCAGCTGGTGATATCGCTGAAATATAAGTAAGTATATAAGAATGAGTAAGTACTTATAGAACTAAATTTATATGAAATCTGAAAACGACTTATAAAGTAGCTGCCAGAAAAAAAATAACAGAAACAAATAAAGGTAAGCTAAGAAGGGAACTGTACTCAGAGGCTGTTGAAAGACCTTAATAAATAAAGAAAATAGTGAAATGGATATTTAGTACCTATATGGATACTTAGCAGTGATTTTGCTACGTAAGTCGTTATAATAGTATGTATAATGAAGAATGTTAAAGTTACAAAGCACGTTTTTAACATTAATTACCTGAAAGAAAATAAAATAGTAATACTTTTTGCAACAGTAGTAAATTCCCAGATGAAGAAAGAAAATTAGTAATGTCGTCAATAAACAAGTCTTGGGTAATAACTTATGCTGAGTAACGGTGAATAGGCCGGGCCCAATTTATATCTACTTCAAGACGTTAGGGCCCAACACGCTCCCTTGGGGAACGCTCACTTCACTGCCTAACTTAGTGCTCTCAGGTCCACTTAGCTAAATGATTATGTTACAAGATTATAGATACTAAGCATACTATACTCTTCTTTATGCAATTTCATTAAAGAGGCCTCACAAATAACGCCTCGGCCGAGGGTCCTATCATCCTGTTATTCAAATTTATAGCTTTAATTTCGTATGCCACAGCGCATTAGACGGATCATTACTCATTTTTGATGACGTCATCATATTTGGAGCAATTTTGCAATGCCCTTAAAATTATAATGTTGAAATGTACACAGATGGATTTAATTTTGACTTAATGGCTTCACGTAATGGCTATGGGAATGACCTGAGATGTGTACGTATACGAAATGGCCGGTAAACGAATGTGGGTCTGATGGCGAGTTGTAAATTTAATAGATGAGCGGAGCGAAACGACGTATTAGACTACAGATGAAACATGACCTTTACTCGCCTTTGATTCTATGAATGACCTTGATTTAGATAATGGCTATAATAACCATGATTTATAGTAGAAATCACTGCGGTCACTGCAGAAAAGTAGAACTTATTAATCTGACAGTATTTTCTAAAATAACTACCTCTTTTCTTATGGGTAATAAAAACTTTGTTTGCTGATTGATACATTGATCAATATGAAAATGTTGAAGTAATTTCTATAAGCAAAGAGCTTATTCAATACAAAATTAAACACAGGAAGACGTAACACAGAGAAGCATTATTTATTGTTGACAAGGAAGCTGCTATCCACGTACAAAGAATATTGTTATCTTCTGAACAAGGTAAACGGTAAGTTAATATGTTTACGAAGGTACAATTTATTCAGGAAGAAATAATTTATTTGAATGAAGACAACGCAATTACTGTTGGCGCCAATGTGATTTCTCTTCAGATGAGGGAATTAAATGTGCAGTCGAAATAATACGTGGGTTGGTCTTTACGTCTTTATTGATCTCTCAAGTCAGACCTCAATTCAATTCTTTTACTTTACGAAATATATCATGGTGATCGGAGCGATTTGATAAGCTTATTTTTTACGTATTGTATATTATAGTTAATATCTGGCACCTGAATCCCAACAATGATTTATTCATCTTCTTTAACAATAAAGAATAAAGGGTCGAACAAAAAAATACACCGAGAACTACCACCGTCACATCCAAATCAATCAATCAACTTAACCCAACCAAACATTGCCTGGAAATCCTCGCCACAACATATCAAAGGTATTCTGAACCCAAAATCATATTCCAACTACCCTTATACGTGGCAAACAGAAAAAGTCGTGCTCCCCACCCCATTAAAGCCACTAAAACAAGAGCGCCGATTGTCTTGTAAATACAAATTGAAATGGGCTCAACCATACTTCGGCCGCAACGTATTTTTTCATCACGTTCGATATCTAGGAGTTTTGTCGTGAATGCTAAGCAGTGTTTGTTATTCAGGGCCCAGCGCAAGCTTCTTATCTGTTACATTACAGAGCTAAATATTTTTCTCCTACCTACATATTAATTAAGTTGATTGATGAAGCCCCCGGTTTACGATACGATGTACTTTTCGGCTGTAAAGTTGGATGAAAAGTGGGCTGTTGATCTTGGCTTGCTTAAGGAAGGTACGAATTAATTTAAATAATTTGCTGCCTTGGATTTTTGTTGAGAGTTTTTAAATGGACTGATCCAAGTGCGGAAAAGTTGGATGAATTACTTTTTTTGAAAGAAGAAAGTAAGCGTACCTTATGCATAGTTTATCTTTATCGTATCTTCGAGATAGGAAAGCACTTTGATGAACAGATGCTTAACAGTTATGAGGCCAATAACCGACAAGAATGGACGCGAGATAAGCCGACGCTGGTCTATGCCATGCAATCTTTTCAGTCTCCTATCTCACCGAGATGATACGATACAGATTGTCTTATAAGACACGACCCTACACAGTCCTCCTCAATAGGCCAATAAAGTGCATACTAATTGTTGCATCAAAGAAATTGGCGCAGATATTTTCAGCACTTTATGCGCACAACACAATCAATATGTAAAACCAAACTAACTTCAGTTAACAAATCATAGGGCTAACTAAATTTTCTCAGCTCTTAATCAACTGAAAGACTTTATCAACAACAATTACTGTTGATTAATTCAGGCGTATTAATGCAACATGGGGATCGGTTTATACGGAATGAATGTTAAGTAGGTGGATCCAAATTAATTTGGTATGTTCTTGTAGAGGGCGGCATTCAGAATCCTTGTTCTCATGAATATACATAAATAAATTCAACATTCGATTTCCTATATTTAGTGGACTTACATGTGGGGTGAATTCGGAGACCTCTCGATGGAAAGAAAATGTTTATAGGGGAATTAAAGAAAAATAGCAAAGCCCATCTCGTCAAATACCTTTATCGCCCTAAAGTCTAGGACCAGCTGCAGGTCAGCTTACTTGAAGCTGTCAAATTTTCCCATTCGACTTTGAACCACATGCTTCAGCGATAAAGTAGAAATTTTTTTAGGGAAATTTGACAGATTTTAGTGGCTGTATGATCTCACTAGTAGCCAACTTAGACGTTCTATATTACATACATTTTAGACCAACGATAAAGCATTGCCTTTCGACGTGGCAATGCTGCCAGCCTGTTGGGTACACTACCAGTTGATAGCGGCGAGGACAAGTATTTTGACGTCCTCTATTAGATGTAGGTTGTTGTTATGTTAAATGTGTAGGTGATATTCTTACTTAACCTAATAAATTTCATATTTGGTACAAAGTGCGCAATAATATTTAGGTTTCGCGAAAAATACATGCAAACCAATATATTTTTTTGGAGCATATTATGACCAGCAACCATTTTTACAAATCAGCAACATGCTTCATCAAAGCCACACAAAGCTGATGTCGCCAACTACAGCCATACCAACATTCCTATCAATATTATCGGACTCAAAGCGCAGTTCATTCGCCAATCGTAACAGCAGACAATCTGTCGCTATGATAAGGCTTATCGCAGCTATTTTTAGTGTCACATACTCGATGTTTCCTTGAAGGGGTGACGTGATAACGTCTGACCTTTTGAGGATAGTAAGGTATTTATTGTGTGGTCTTTAGTGGTCCTGTTGTGACTTGTCAGCGTTATTGGTATAAGAAGTAGAAGAACCACCTCGGTGGTCTAGTTACTAGATTCCAGTACTCGCATAGGGCGACTGCTATGCACGGGGTCTCAAATGACGCCTCCCGCTGAGGGTGCAGCTGGAGGGAGTGTCAGACTCTTACTGACTAAAACCCACTATGTTCCTTCTGGAGGTCCCTGTGTGCCAGGGCCACGGTATCTCTTACGAACAACCCGCAGTATTGCACGGGGTCTCAGTTTCGATTTCTGGGTGGGCCCGAAATCGCTTTCATAAAGCAGCCTGAACTCTGGGAGTTGGTGATTGATACACCCGTTGCAGTTGGCTGATCTCTCTAGTTAATTGTGTACAGTATTTAATAAAATAAGTATACATATAACTGTGCCTCAATAATGCCGCGTCTATTATGCTTATAAACTTGCAAATCCAAATAAGCTGCATTCATTTACTGTCTGACATTTATTTGCCGTTCAAATAACATATAAAAACAATCGGCCAACTGCGAGACAGACTCACACGAAGGGTTCCGTACCATTATCTATAAAACGGCTAAAAATATATTCTAAAAATCATTTTTATGCCCCAAAATGTTAATTTTATTTTTATGTAATTATTTACCTTAAGAAATATATCTATCTGTTAACCGTTATGGTCTGTTAAATAGGAGCCCCTTAAAATATTACTTATTTTATTCCACTTTTCATCATATCAAAATTTCAAGAGTCTGGCTATCACGGTTACATGAGTTACAGCCTATATTATGAGATACAATATGTGATAAATGAGAACGAAGTCTTAGTAGCAGGGTCCCCATTTACACTATGTGTAACCCTAAAAACTACACACTATTAACACCTTTTTTACTGCAAAAGATTTATGTCCTTGTTTCAGTAATTATATCATCAATTTACACAGTAATTTAGCACACACAGTGTTCAAGTATTTTAGTATTTATTTTGCAATTTTGTTGCATGATCATGAAGATATAAGCGATTAAAATCATGCGACCTTAGCTTGAGAACGGCAGCTCACAGCTAACGTTTTGCTGGTTTTATGTTTTTATTTGGTGTTAAATAGTAAAACATACAATAAATAGTAGCCACGCCCCTGTCTAAGGTGAATTATTTATATGCTATGTGTATTCTAGCTAGGTATGGCCCCATTTATAACTTATTTCATAATTATGTCGATACTATATTTTACGCTAACTACTGAATCAGTACCCTTATTTAACTTGAACAGACAAACGGAGACTTTTCGCATTCTCCGCAAGAATTTTATACATATCTCATTTCGTCTTAATATCATCATTACCAGCCCTTTTATCGTTCCACAGTTTGGCCTCTTCTCCCAGTTTTCTGTTTTGAAATGATTGAGCGTTAATCATCACGCTTGTTTAATGCGGATTGGATGAAATACGACAACCCTTTATCAAGATGGATCTCTTCTTCAATATTTGTATAATTTATCCTTTTCCAAGAAAATTCACATATGGCTCAGACCCCAGCACATCAAGATCCCAATACAACAATCTGTCAAATTTCCTTAATTTTTTTTTTACTTTATCCTTTAAGCATTATGGTCCAAAGTCGATTGGGGAAATTGGACAGTTTGGGATAGCCTGATGTGTTGGCATCAGTAGGTACATATTGAACGTCTCCCAAAATTGTTATATTTTAAACCAACCTGACCCTATATGTATACTTGTTTTCTACATAAATTTATTCACGAGTAGCACTAATATAATAACGACGCATTTTCTAAAATCACGTCCGTACCAGTTCATCAGTTTTCCAAATATTTACTTTAGTTGCATCACGCTTATCCCCATTGACATCTGACGTCGCGTCATACGTCAGTTGTTACTACCGTCATCTTTAAACGTCAATACACAATGTGACCTGAGGATATCAACAATGTTTTCTTGCATCAGGACTTCAGCGATTGCGAACTAATTCCATGATGATCCTTGATATCAGATTATAACGTCTGGCGCGCATTTAACAATATTATTAAACTTTTCACAGAAGGAAAATTAATTTATGTCTTACTGTACCTACACACGGCTACAAATAAAGCTATAAAAAACTAGTATAAGCTGACCTTTCAATTTGTAGAAAGACCATATAAAACGAGTTCAAGACAAACTGGTTTTGTATAGCTTGATGTGTATAGCCGTGTGTACAGACGCCAGCACATTGAGCTAATATAACTTGTCAAATTTCCTTATTAGTTTCGGGTAGCTTGATGTGCTGGCGTCTGTACCTTATATTTGACACTTATGTAAAGCTAGGGTGATTTGAAAATAGCTTCTATTGAAGCAGACTAAAAACGGTAGAAAAGCCCCTGTATTGCATCTATCCTTCTCAGGGTTGCTACTATGATTATTTATCACTTCATCCAACTGTGGAATCAAAACTGAGTGATTCTTGAGAAAATCTTAAAAACTACCTCAAAATTTTAACATTCACTAAATTATATAAACATGGTCAATCATCTATAATTTCACTGCTAAATGTTTTTTTTCCAAAAACCACTGCAGAAAACCAAACTAAAGATGATGAAATGAGACTATAATAATTGAGGGTTTATTTAGGAAAACAAATCAGCACCCTGCCTTCATTTTAACTATTGAGAACCAATCCATTTGCTTCTGAAATCATTTTAGTATCAATCTACATATTTTCTAGCCACATTTGGTTAAAAAAATACAATTACATATTAAATTAAACGCAATTAAAACCACAGGTGTCGATGAAAACACGTAAAAACAGGCTGACGAAATAATGAATACAAATAATAAACACGTAGCCACTAGTATTACATACATACGACTACAAGTCCATAGTCACGTAGATATCTGGAGCTAATGATTCATTATTACTCTGCACGGGATATGCAGATAACGTACCTATAAATAATAATTAATAATTATTATTGAATAAAGTTAATTTATTAGCTAGCGTGTTTTTTTGTTGACCACCCACACTGTGGTATTATAAAAGTAGCTAGCTATCACTATAATCATTGAAGATTTTAGAATAATTAGGAAAATTTTACATGGCGTTCAATCCATACCCAACCTAGATTTTACAGAGAAAATGTTATTTTTAATTGAACTGAGTTGAAAAGCAGATTGTTTTTTAAACGCCTCCAAAATAGTAGGAGCCATTGAATGCAAAATTGACAATCAACAAAATTAAAACCTTATTACTAGGGAATGATTCAACTAGGAACTTTGAGTCACATCACTTACGTATACGGTAGCATACTATACAGATAAAATGTGTAATTTGCAATGAATTAATTACTCGATGACTTCAAGCAGATCAGCCATTTCCTCACACAATTTAAGCATAAAGACCAAGGAATTTACCCGACATCAATAAATTCAAAAACAAGCTCAACAAATAAAATACACTTGATAATCACCTCATCAATCATCATTTTACCTTGCATCATGCCAAGATCATGTCCCCAGGAGTTCGTCGCCACGTTTCCTTCAAGGTCAGATGGTGATAAGTGATAACAAGCTGTTTATATTACTTGTTATCAGCGTGATTTCGTCATTACTGTCTGCGTTTAGAGAAAGTTGTTTTGCAAAGCATTTTGTTGTGTTTTGTCGCATGTTTATAATCAGCACTGATAAAGTGCAGTTTAAATTATGTCTGAGAGCTCTTGATTATTTTATAAGTGTTTAGTTTTGATATTATTGACTCTCTCTGCCTAGCTTTTTACCTAGCTATGTTGGGGTCGGCTTCCAGTCTAACTGGATGCAGCGGAGTACCAATGTTTTACATTTAGCGACTGCTAAAGGTATACAAATGACATGCCCACTAATTTTACGTGCCTTCTGATACAAAGGACCTCATTATGACAAGATGATAACCCATACAAGGACCAACCGCGCCAAGCTTTACCTTGTGATCAATCCACCCCTGTAGCTGTTAGCCACGAGCTCCTCCCTCTGAATATAATTGATTTATCCTACCATGTCTCGTCAAACAACGTGAAAATTTATTTTATTACATTAAGATATTAGTTTAAAGTATTTTATAAGTGTTTATGTGAGCGTTATACTTATATAGTTTTTATTTTATTTACTTACATACAAGTACATGTACTCCTACATATTTATATTATAACTATAGTATATTTTTGTAATAAAGTACTAATTTACTTTACCAATCATAGCACACATATAACTCTTAAAAAGACACAAAAAATCATATTTATTTATGTCCAACAAAACTGCCTTCAACAGCTACACTTAAAATAAATACAGAGCAACAACCAACAAAATAATGACAGGCTAGTTCCTCACCTACTAAGCTTAATAGACCAAAGCAATTATCCCAATACAAATTAGTGCTAAAAATCATGCGATGCAACATTGACCTAGTGTATACTTATTAAGTGATTAAGTACGATTGAGACGCACGATATACGAAGGGCGAGTTACCAGAAACCAGCTGCACTGTATGTACTGACTCACTTTTAGATAAGGTACAAGGTTAGGTGCCGCTATGTAGTGTGTGGACTTAGGTGCATTACAGCATATTTATTTCAGGGGATTTTTATACTTAATAGAAGTTAATAAGTGAATGATATCATTCGTGTTTCGGAAGGCACGTTAAATTGGTGCCCGGTTGTCATTTGTACATCTTTGGCAGTCGTTACGGGTAGTCAGAAGCCAGAAAGTCTGACAACCAGTCTTACCAAGAGGTTTGCCCAGATAACTGGGTTGTGGAGATCAGATAGGCAGGCGCTCCACGTAAAACACTGATACTCAGTTGCATCCGGTTAAAACTCAAAGCGGACCCCAACACAGCTTGGGAAAAGTCTAGGCAGATGATGAATAAGTGAATGATGGAATGTATGGCAGGCTAAAAAGTATGGCAGGTTGGTAGATTCGGAGCTTATTCAATTCAAACCAACAATCACCTTTGATTCAATAATCTTTCTTATTTATAATACTTCTAGTATACATAGATTTGGAGTAGCTCACTTTATTTGGCTTACTTGCTTTAAGGTAAAGTTACATGAAAACATTATAATTATAGTTTTGTATAAGCTTGTATATATTTATAGTATAATTAATGTATATATATGTATATGTTTAGTAATAATTAATGTAAATAAAAATTATTTCATAAAATTAAAAAAAAAATGTAGACTAGTGTCAAGTGTAACACCTAAATCACGCACAGATTGAACTTCATTAAGACACGTGTTATAATTATCTAATAGACAAAATAGATTTCTCAGATTCCATAAAACTCCTTCAAGCGAAGATCAAAATTTCGCTCCGGTCTTTAGTCAACGTCCAAAATATTAAGACGCTATTCCATTGCCACGCACGAACATGTCACGCACGGTTGCACGAGCCGATGACGTCATTGGAGGAGGCGTGGCCTATTTGATTCTATGCAAGTATTGTTACACGCATCGACACACACGTACATACACATTTGCGAAGATAAAAAATCGTTATTATTTTGTTTTGGAAATATTAACATTACCTTTAGGTGGAGCTACTGTGTAATGACCAAAATTTTCAAAATAAATTCTACTGCGCATGTGCAAGGCATCAAATGACTGTTTTCGAAAATGCAAAGTTATTTGACGTGACCAGGCGGTATAGAGAATGTCCTCTGTACGAGGGCTGCCTTTTAAGTTTTGTCGTTTGAAATAACTATAGACAATCTAATAGATTATTACCACTTATTGTTCTCCCAAGAATTCTCCAGGATATTTAATGCACTTTTGCATTCATTTAAACCTGTTTTTTAAACATTTATTCCACTCCAAAGTGGGGGTAGTCAAAATGGCCGATTTGTATGGGACAACAGCTTCTTCGGGTGAGCTGAAACGTTGACCACGAAGACTTTGCTTAATTTTGGGGAAAGTAAAATATTTGTCAGGGCTTTAAGTCAGGGCTGTGAGGGGGGTCATATAAAATTTCTACATTTTTGTGCTCAAAAACATCTTTGTTAGGCGAGCGGTGTGCGAACTTGCATTGTCATGGTGCACTATCATACGTAGTCTTCACTTGATTTTTCGAAATTCGGTGATGACTTGGGGCAAACAAACAGTGTTATACCAGTCAGCGGTAACCGTCTTGCATTCTTGCAGCACAACAGTCGCGATGTGATCACCCTTTGCCGCAAACGAGGCAATCCTTCTTTTTGAAGTGCTCCGTGGGCGCATGACTTTGGTCGGTTTTGTCTCATTCTGGAAGACCCAGACAGTTCATTGCTGCTTAGAATCTGGATCTTAAGCATATATCCAATACTCGTCATCACTAACCACATTATAAACATACATTGACTCTGCTAGGTTGAATAGCTCCAGAGTTTTGCGACACCAACTAACTCAGGCTGTTTTGGTTCGTCGCTAAGCAAATGTGGTACCCAACGAGAGATCACCCTCCTTACACCAAGATCTTCATGCAGGATTTTTTGGACAATGGTCCCTGAAATGCCCACGAATGCCTCTATTTCACGGTATGTCACATATCGATCTTCGAGGATTAGCTGTCGCACAGCTTCGATATTCTCCTGCGTCATGGCGGTTTTTGGACAACCTTCACCGGGATTGTCACTGAGGCTAGAGTGCCCACGTTGAAATTCTAAATATTAGCGTTATACAGTCCTCAGACATGGTCCTGCATTACTAAATACAGAAGTGATCTCTTCAAAGCACTGAAGTTGCGATAACCTCCTATGAAAGTGGTAGCAAATTATCGCACGAAAATTTTCCTTCCACATTTCCAGTTTTTCAACCGACTTGTCACTTTTGAGGAGGCAATACGTGGAAACTATTCGACCAATCAGAAAACAATCTTTTGTTTTAGAATTCTAAATTCAAGAAGATAAAAATGGCATATGTTTTTTTTTGACCAACTGCAGGAGGTTGGCAAACGACAGAACTTAAAAGGCAGCCTTACGTATACATAAAAATGAATTCCCTTGGACACGCCATCATGCGTGAACGGCTTAACTGATTTAACTTTTTTTTGTTTGCTTGTTATTGTCAGGAGAAGGTAAAAAAAAATGTAGGATCAGCTAGTAATTAACATAGTAGTACTACTAGGCCAACTATGTACTAGGCTACTAGGAAGTGTAAAGGGGTATGTGTATATGTAAATGGTACAATTTGCAGCTAAGTCCTATCCATACATACTCTTAGGGCTTAGGTATGGGTGGTGACTTACCTTTTTAATATTTACATAGCCCAAATATATAAAAGAAAAATAATCCTATGCTATATGACCTAGAGGTTATGTATTAAATGGTATCAACTCCAAACATTAAGTGCATTTTGAGTGCAACATGCAACCAGTTGATTCATCAGCGTTACTTCCTACATAATTTATAATTTCATGGAGCTTATGCCTCGATCGCTGTATCTGGGTTAATTGTTTGGTACTATGATTCATGGACGGCAGCCATATTAGATTTTAAATCGTGTATTTTGTTTATTATTTATCAAAGTCAAAGCTTTTTTTTTACGTAAACCTATTACAGGATTTTATACTACGTCAAAGCTAGGTGCATGTTTCGAAAAAAATTGGTCCAATGAAAATTAAAATGGATGCTCATTCAAAATAAAATTGTTTGATTACATTTAAAAAAAACCTATGACTAATTAATTCACTCCTACAGGCTTAGCATGGTGATTATATGTCTATTCTATCAATAAAAGAGAAAGCTGTCAATGTCAACTTGTCTTCTGCCCGAGCATGGCGCGACCTATCAACTCGCATATAATCTCTTGCTGAGTTTATGTCCATCGAAGAAAAGAAAAAAGAAAATAAATCTTTTTTTTTTTTTTTCGTGGGAAATCATCAAATGACCCCTCCCGCTGAGGGTGCAGCTGGAGGGAGTGTCAGACTCTTACTGACTAAAACCCACTATGTTCCTTCTGGAAGTCCCTGTGTGCCAGGGCCGCGGTATCTCTTACGAACAACCCGCAGCAAGAAAATAAATCTTAAGTCAATCTGTCACTTATCTGTCATTATGTCCAGTCTCCGGTAGACAAAACTAGTTTCTACGGTTGCCATGCTGAGCCTGCTGGACATACTTCAGGTGCTAATTTCAGCTTGAAGGATATATGTTATGATTAAGTATAAATATATTTATGGAAAAACATTATGCAATAGTAAAGTTGTTGTCAATTTATATAAATATAAATACCGTTGTGGTTTTCGCCTAAGAAGCATACACTAAATGAGATATGCTTATATAGTATTGAGGAAAACAATATTAGTCAAGCTAGTTTTGTTTGTGATCATGCGTAAGCTTATGGAATGAGCTCGTGGCTAAGTAACAGCTACGCAGGTCAACCGATTGAAGTACGTTGAATTGGTGGGTCTCGGCTTTCATTTGATCAACTTTGGCAGTCAGTTTTAGATGCACAAAATAATCATTCTAGGATCAATATCTAAGAACGATTAAGAACTATGAGTCTCTAGTACTTTTCGTCATCGTTAAAATACTCACAAATGAAGATCTAGCTTGCATGTCGAGGCATATTTATTAGTAAAAATACTAGCTATAAATACATATATACTGTACGTTTTTGTACGCAACTGAAAAACCTTGCACCATTATTATTAAGGAAATAAACTCCCATAATAACACAGGCACGTAGATAATATGAATATTCCAAAACATTGTTAAGCGCGAACCCATCGCGATATGCTATCGGTGATTCTGAGGTCGGCGTGATAACGCGGTCATTGAACTCCGATATTTTTTTATCACCGTGTCACCTTGTGTTTATTATCTAACATTTTGATCGTGACGTCACGATCATATGATAGGTCGGATTCGAAATTGCCTGCGGTGATGACATTGGGATCGGTAATATGGAGTTAGTTGCTTACTTTGAATGGTTTTAAAAATTAATTATTAGTGGGTATCGATGTTAAAATAATACTTTATTTAGATCGTAGTATTAATAAAGTATTCGCTAATTATTGGTCAATGAATTTGTTACAATACGGTTGGTCCAATTCAATACTTTTATTGAACTGTTTAAAAAACGGTTACTTTGTGTCCAGATTTTATGAAAACACAAAATATGACGTCCCAGATTTTCCACATAAAGCTGTATACTTGTTTCAATTATAATATCAATAAAAAAATTGAAACAATTTTTATTTCAAAACGGTAAATTAAACATCTTAAAACATAAGATGTTTTATAAAATGAATATGATAATATATTTCTAACTTGGTCACCTACCCAAGAGGGTGTGAACCTATAAAATACTTAAAGAACACATTCATTAAACATATTTTTCAATACAAAAATGAAACACAAATAACAAATCATCAAACTATACTACAGCTACTCGTACATTCAAAACATTGTAAACGACAGGTAAATATACCTACAAAAATATCACCAAACAGACGCGAAGGTAACATTTTATTTTTGTAAAAGTTATAAAACTCAAAATAGCCGTCATGTAGATGTGATGTGGGTTACTGCCACTCACGTTAAATGGCACCACATTTACAAAATATGTACGTATTATGTTAAAACAGGTACGTTTTTGTGAATATGTTAAAAATGTGTGAATTAAAACTTTATTTGTGCACTAGAAAGGCAAATAAAGGATATGAAGGCATCTAGACCGATTGTCGGCTACGGCGGCCGTTCCTTTTTAAGGAGATCAGCCAGCTGCGCAGGACATTTATTACAGTGCACAAGCATTCGCACAGATACAGATGCACGCTCTATTCCCTCACTCTCATAATCCGATGGGACGGCAATCCGACACGACCGGAGAGAGATCAGGCGCAGGACCGACATTTACGTGCTCTCCGATGCACGGGTGAATCAATCACCAACTTCCTTCCTCCTTCCAGACTCCGGGCTGCTTGATGAAAGTCTCTCAAAACCCACAAAGCGATTTCGGCTCGACCCGGGATTCGAACCCGAGACCCCGTGAACAGCAGTCGCGCCTTGCGACCACTAGACCAACGAGGCAGTCAGTGCGAGATGAAATTTAGTATAGAAGTAACGCTGAATGCCTAATTTCTTAAGAAAGCGAACGAGGTCATGGTGATATCTAGATTTATAATAATTAAAACAATATAGAAGAATTTCAATTTTTCAATAACAAGACTACTGCATTATACAGTGACTAAGCCGGACATGTTTAAACAAGTCCCAAACAGTAGGAAAAGCAAATACGTATTTAGGTATTAGGTATATAAATAGCTACCTACATGATGAAATATTGAGGAAGGGGGGGGACTATCAACAGACGCATGACGCGTACCTATCACAACATACCGCGATAAGGGAGGCCTATGTCTAATATGAAACAGGATTATTATGAGAATTTGTAAGGTTTACAAGCCTTAAGTTCTGCTTATGACAATATTATTATGAGTATAATAAACATAATCTTAACCCTAAAACACTACATGGGGTGCGGGGGCACGCCAGTGGGGTTAACTATTAGGCTGATGGTAATGATGATGATGATTTTATAACATCCTTCTACCAATCACGTCATGACCACATGATTTATCAATTTGAAATGTCATTTCCATACGTTGTTCGTGTTTATCAGAGTGTACGATTGAAGAAAGTAATGTTGGCTAATCCCGCAAAACAGTTTGTATTTAAAAATTGTTTAGCTTGAGTGTATTTTAGTGGCTTGCAAGACACGACGAAGCCTGGCTCGAGAACCTTAAGCAAGAAAGGATTCGTTACCCGTGGATGCGCGTTTCACCTGCGACAAATGTGGCAAAAAATGCCTTGCAAGTATTGAACTCTGGGGTCATAGAAAAAAAGGGATGCGCCACTACAATCCACATCATCTTACAAAGATGCTGTGTGACCAATGATGATGATGATTTTAGTGTGAAGTCAAATTGTTGATTAACCAGGTTAACAGCGAACATCGTGCTACCTAGATGTTTCTATGAGTGTCATGGGGTCCCCAAGGGCTACCCTTCGGAAAACATAGAATTGGTAAAAGGTATGGGCGCTATTGATAAGTATAAAGAGTGACATGCTTTTTTCTTGCGTTCTGGCAAATAGTTCTAGGATTGAGTATTAATTTCATGAAACTAATACTGAACCGATTAGAATGAAACTTAGACACTTTCTTTGGAAATCTTAACAGCAAAATGAACTCAACAGAAGCAGGGAAAGTCGCGAGGGAATGCTAGTCTCGTATAAATAGGACTTACATACAAAACTTTCTTTATGACATTTGCAGTTTGACACAAAAACAATGTTAATATTATCGTAATATATTACGAGATTATTGATGAAAGTGATAAACCGTTATTGCTATTATGCATGATTTTACAAAAAAAAAACGTGACGCCAAAACTGTGACGTCATATTTTATTGCTTTTTTGTGTCGTGTTGGCCTTGTGGTTAATACACCTGCCTCTGAAGTGCGAGTCTGTGGGTTTGATTCCAGGTCAGGTAATACCAATGTAACTTATCTAATGATATCTTGTATGTAGCTTGTGTGTAACTAAAGTGAAGGAAAATATCTTGAAGAAATCTTTTAAACCGAAATGAATCTTGAATTTTGAAAAAGTCTGAATTCACCGTTCCGTCGTGGACAAGCGTGGTGATTAACGCCCACTTCGTCTCTTTATGAGAAAAGGCCTGTGCCCTGCAGTGGGATGATAAAAGGCTGATGATAATATTGATGATGATTTTATTAATGCAAAAATATAGAAATGATACTAAAAATATCGGTCGCGGAGAAGGTCATTGATAAAAGAGGTCGTTGACCGCGTCTATGCGGTATCAATATTATCAGTATTTAAATGAATTTAGATGGCAACTTAGTTCGTCTGACTGGCAGGGTCAACGACTTAGCTAAGACCTTTGGTTTCGATACCATGTTGTAGGTAATGTTTGTATATTGACATATTTTGTTTATATTTTAATAAAATAATTTTGAATGCCTACTACATATTCTACAAAACTTTACATGATATACCTAGGAGTCGCAGTTTACTTGAATTGAATTCCTCAATTTTCTACATAATGCTAAAAATCTAAATAAATATTTAGCGCGCTGAAATACCTATGAAAACTTCATCCCAACTAAAGAACTTTCGACACAGGGACTACTGTCTGATATGCTTGACCTTATTACAGTTGTAAATATCGGTCATCATGTACGACCTTTTCAATCAGAAACCATCAAATATCATCTTCAAAGATCATCGCTCCATCAAAACACACACAACTATATTTCCCGAGCACTATAAACCACAGAATTATCACGACACAAGTTAACATCTCATAATTCCGGCCTTTTAATCCCCAATTACTTGCACACACCCTCACACACACACACACAGGAATATTTACTGACAAACACGAGAAGACAAATATCTTCGCCGGAGCATGTTACGAGTTAATGACCTGACAAATAAGGAACGCGTCCCAAGGTAGACTTTACACTACTTACGTCAAACATCCCCCCCCCCCCTCCCAGTGACCTCCGTTCAATGAAAAGCTCATAAACATTGTTCCCAGAAGGTAAGGTTATTTGTATTTAAAGGGTCCAAGAGGCACCGCAAACAAAAATGGTCCCTACACTTGGAAGTCGAAACTTTCGAAGTTTTGCTTAACTTCTTAGACTTCATCAGACAGTATTTCGGTATAAATGGATAAGTATTCTGATCAATCAATCTGATTAAGTATTATTACGCATAAATTTAAAGCTTCTCCTCTTAAAAACTGACTCTCATTCTGACACAGTTGGGTAAAATATATGCCAACCTCTTATAATAAAAGTACAGGCACCAGATGGAGTATCTTGATACTACACTCCATCAAATTTCCTTAATAGATTTTCAACTTTATCGCTGAAGCATATGGTTCAAAGTTGATTGGAAAATTTGACCGTTTGTTACTTGATATGCCTGCGCCTGTACATGCTGCTGTCTATTTCCTAAACCACACCTTATCTATCATCTCTCTTAAGTAGATAACATAGTCCTAAGCTTCGACTGCTCCTAGTAGGAACCAAAACTGACCCAACCCTTCCAAAGGACACGGGAATGAATAAATAAGTAGTGTCAATCAAGTCGGTGAGGCCCTTCCGTGTTGGGCAGCTATAACGTGGACGTGTCGCAGGCCCGTCACGTGCCACCAACGACATTTGATAAGGAAAAGATAAAATTCTTAAAGGTAGACCACCAGCGGGTGTGAACATGTCCAGTTTTGAGGTGACCTCGAATTTGGTTTTATTGGTTTTTATTTAGAGCTCTTTTTTAGAACCGTATCGATAAAACTGTTCACACGAACCGCATAGCATAAAGTTAAAAAAAATGACATCATTATCTGCCTGTCCCAATTTTAATTTGGAGTCAGCGCGGCATGTTTTCTTCTTCCACTCTTTTACCTGCCGTCATCTCACAAGTAACATTTATATTGACTTTCACACAATCCATCCATCGCTTCTTTACCCTTCGCTCTCCTCTTATACATACACGTTCAAGCTAAAAACCTTCCTCACAACATGATCTTAATTTCTTCGCATCACATTATTTTTAGGTAATCTCATCATCTGCCTAGGCTGGCTTCTGACTACCGAACGACTAACGACTACCTAAGATACCAATGGCAGCCGGGACCCACCAATTTAACATGCCTTCCGGAACCCGCGAGGAACTTGTCATAATAAGATGATGACCCATACACGGACCGACCGAGCCAAGCGCTGCTTAACCTTATGATCGATTGACCCGTGCGGCTTTTACTTAGCCATAAGCTCCTCTTATTACTCACATTATTTTTAGGTGATTGACATAATTATTTGATAAAAAAATAATTAATTAATTTTATCAATAAAATGAATATTTCGACGCAGTAAAAAGCCCTTTATAATAAACATACAAATCTATAATTTTAAACATTCCACGTACAGACAAAACAGTGAATTTAATTTTATATTGGACGCCGATGCGAGTCGTGTCCATTTACCGGTTATTATGACATTAATTTACAATTTTACCCAGGATAATAAAGCGATTGGTTGCACGCATACCATTAAACGGAATTAAAATTGACTATCACTTACGCTGATCAGTACCAATCGGAGTGTTTAGCATCAAATTATTGAGGAATAGAAGGAACAGTGTTCCCTTAATGTTCAGTGTGAAGGTGACTTGCCATAAAAACAGCAGCTAAATATATTTTTTTTCAAAAGGGGGGATGTTCTCAATTCGAATTCTATTGTTGTTTGTTGCCCAGCGGGACAGCAACTTATCCAAATATCTGTCAAAAGTAAAGAAAACTTCATGGAAATAAGGCTAATTATATATATTTGAAATTTTCAAGAAAAAATACACAGGACAACTCAAAAGCCCTTTACAAATACCTGGCGTTTAGGCTGGAACTAAACAGCAGTCACACTTGACTCTTAGATAAAAGAATTTTAAAATAATGTTGAAATCTATCTGATAAGTATCCGTATTAATAGGTTTACTAAAAATTGTAAATAATAATATTATTTTTTATTATAAGTTGTCTAAGTTACTCACATAATGCCATTGATGGAATGGAAGCCAACAATCACTTAGGCTGGTTTCCGATGGTGTGTTTAGAACAATGGCTGCCCTGTGATGTTTGATGACGCGTTACGCGTTCGCCCTCCTCGTGTGACGCCCGCCTTATTTTGTATACAGGTTGTTATTTTTTTAGACTTTTGGTATATTTATTTAAATAAAAAATAAATTGAACACGCCTCTAATACTTGCATTTAAGTAAGTAAAGTAAGGAAACTAATAAAATTTAATGCACGCTGCACGATTTCCATGATACATATTTAAAAGCTTTTTGCCATTTTTGTGTAGATTCTAATAAAGTTGTTTACCAAACTTTTAAATAATAATATAAAAGGAAGCTATACCTGTTATTTAATAGGACAATTTGCATAATATTTTTCAAGTTATTAAAAAAATATAAAGTGCTTTTTCTTCTTTTTAATTAATAAATAATAACAACTATGACTTAGACGATTTTTATAGAGCATGGTATACAAATTGATTTATTAGATCTCTATAATTTGTTTAATTAAATTTGCATTTAATGACTGTAATTTTAAGATACCTGATACTTTGACCGTGACTAATAATTCGCGTTGTATTAACCAGAACTGAGTTGATATTAAACAGAAAATTACATGCATGTCGCATTGTGAACGATGATAAAGCAACCTAAATAAAAAACATATTAATTAAGCATTTTATTGCGGCTTCAATTTCATCCTAAAACAATTTTAAAAACTTGAGAAACACATAATATATCCACCATAGGTGTAAAAATATATTATTACGTCATTAAGTTTGTCATTGTAATTATTATGTAAGTTATTTATTTTTTAAACATTTTTAAATATTAACATAAAAAAACATTAAAAATATTAAAAAAAAACAGTTATCTACTGATATCGGGAATAGGGTCCAAGCTACCGGTGGTTAGGGTCCCAGAGACAGAAACTTCCTCACAATACGTGACGTTTCAAGGAGTACTGCCTTCTGAATCAGTGCCTTAATCCAAGCATTACAATCTTTATCACAACAAAATATCATATATAAAAAAATATTGTAACCAGAAAAGGGAACATCCTGTAAACCGTCATATTTCTAAGTAATTTTCTTGAAAGGGAAGCGCCGCTTATTTTGTTTATTCATTTGTAAAATAGATTTTTCGGCTCTCCCGTTCACTGATTCTGTACTAGCACTTTGGGACAATTGGACTTCGATTGACAAGAGTTTCTTGTGATTTTTGATGTGCTAACAATTTGTTGAAATGGCATAGAAAATATTAGTTTTGTCTCATAATTTGATCTTTGGTTTAGTGGTAGTTAGCGAAAACTTGAGATTTTATATTTGACTAGATTTTGTTATCGGTTTCACCCGCATTCCGAACGAACTACTGCTCGAACTCGGACGAAAAGTAGCCTATATACAATTTTGATATGATGGCATCCAGGCCGATTGTCGGCTACGGCGGCCGTTCTCATTTATGGAGATCAGCCAGCTGCGCAGGACATATTATAGTGCACAAGCATTCTCGCAGACACAGGTGCACTCTCTATTCCCTCACTCTCATAATCCGATGGGACGGCAATCCGACACGACCGGAGAGAGATCAGGCGCAGGACCGACATTAACGTGCTCTCCGATGCACGGGTGAATCAATCACCAACTTCCAGACTCCAGGCTGCTTTGTGAAAGTTTCTCAAAACCCACAAAGCGATTTCGGCCCGACCCGGGATTCGAACCCGAGACCCCGTGCACAGCAGTCGCGCCTTGCGACCATTAGACCAACGGGGCAGTCAATAAAAGTAATTTTGATATATAATCTAAAGGAACTATTAAGTCTGAAATTACCAATCTGCATGAGCAAGCTGTGTGTGAGAGGAAGTCTGTGCCCAGCAGTAGGACGATATAATGGGCCTATAATGAAAATAATAAAGAATTTAATGTAAAAACCTGTCAAATTCCATCAAAATCTGTGACGTGGTTTTCACTTGAAAGTGTAGGTACAAAATCCATACATAATTCTTATAAACTTTCGCTTCTACAATATTAGTACGAAGTAGGATACTATTGTTACCCATTGCCTAATAAATTTTATTACGCAATCATTGATATAATTATCAAAATTACCCTTCAGAAATCTCCTATAATACCCTGAACACACAATCAGTACTAGCATTTAATGAAAATTAAAAAAAATAAACGTATAACAGGACCAGCACATAAACAGTATTAAACGTTAATAAAACTCTTAACAGACGAAAGAATTACGCAATGAAGTTTAATTAAAACCGTTTTCCGCCATGTTAGGGTACTATTTGATTAACTTGACGTTTCGGGACGAATCGTAAAAACTCCACGGAAATGACGAACGCATTGAAGATGTAAGGGGGTAGATATACTGGGGGACGAGTTAAGATAAAACGTATATGATTATTTTAAATTTTTTTTATAATGTCCCAATTTATTGACTCAGTAGAGGCACTGATGGGTATTTTGATAATAATTTAATAAAATATTTTTTTACCAAACCGTATTATACCTAATACAATATCTTTTTAATGATGATTTCCGCATAAACAAGCAATACATATACCTGAATATATTAAAGAAAAAAAATAAAAGTGCGTTTTTAAAAAATATTTACCAAAACATAAGCAAAAAACATTGACCCCACCTTATCCTAGTCATAAAGAAAAAAAAAACAAAATAAGCAATAAGAATCTTGAAAACACCATCCGTCATTACTTTAAAAAAATAACTAGAAGAGGAACAAGGTTCCTTTTAGACGGGATAAAACCCGCAGCGTTATCGCGTCGCCTTGATTCGTTGGTTTTTACGAGCGAACTTACCTTATCAAGTGTGTACACTCCCTAAATTTATATTAGGAACAGTGTCAAAACATTTTCTTGACGTTTTACGATGTTTTTAAATGAGAAACGGGGTTTTGCTAGAGCTCGCCACCCATTCCTTTACAGTTGGGTTCCTGGGAGCAAGGAACCTTTGGACATTCGCTACTGCAGAACGGTTGCACTTTTAGCTGCTTCGTTAGCTTCGTATTTTCGATTGATTGAATACCTAAAAATAAGCATTACTTTTTTTGACACATTCGTACAGTCATCTAGCCCCAAATTACTCAGAGCTGGTACACACGCCAGCTCATCAATCTACTATGATCTGTAATTTTTTTTTTAACTGTATTGCTGCAGCATACAGTTCAAGGCTGATTGGGAAATTTAATAGTTTTGGATAGCTTGATGTGTTGGCGTCTGTAGTTTGGATACTAGACAACTGATAATATATATACGTTATATACTTTTCTTTTGTCAATACATATACATAAATTGATGACACGTTAGAGAAACAATTATAACAAAACTAGCAGTTCCCTGCGGTTCCACCTACAATACTAGAAGACTTCTTCCTACATGTAGATAAAAACTAGCCTGTGTTCTTTCTCAGGCCCTAGAATATCTTTGTTCCAACTTACAGTTGAGGATTCGTACAGACAGATAGACAATAAGTCAGCTAGTAAAGATGATCTGTTAGTATGCTAGGAGGGCAGTATGTGTGGCAAATACATGAATTTATAAAATCTGAAACAGAATTGGAAAACGCGATGTATGTATAAAAAAAAACAACCTTTTTTTGCTTTACGGAACCTAAAACAAAAGACAAAAGTTTATCACGTGCTGTTTTTTAAACAAACACCTATTTCAGAAACCTAAAGTTTAAGTTGCCAAATTAAGTTGCAACCTACTTACGTCTTTATTAGCCGGTTTATACACCTCATAGGGATTGGCAAAGTTTTTCTTGAAGCACAGAGACATAAGACTGAGATTGCTCATCACTTTTTTGCTACGGCATTGATTCTTGCACCTAAAGTAATAAGGTGTATTTTTGTGTGTTTTAAAATGATTTTAAAATTGCAAAGTCTTGAAGTAATAAGCTTAATACTTGGTCTAAATAATGATAAAATATTTTGTGCGTTGATTTCGTTATGGCGGAGGATATTCTCATTACTTTTTACATATTTCAGGGCGGGTAAGGCTTAGCAAAATTCCTGCTTGTAATGGAACCACCTCGTACGGTTTTGGAAGGTCTTCAACGGAATGAAGTGGGTTTCCTTGTAGCTCGGTTTTCAGTTTAATAATAATATTTGTAGCGGTGTTCTGGGAGAAACTTTTCACGTATTTTGAGAAATCTCACGGGTGTATACTTTTCATGAATTTTCTTGTAAGTTTTTTGGTAACATACTTTTCATAAAAATATTTTAGTAGTGAAAATTGATACAAAACTTTCATATGTTTCATATATAAAAAATAAAATATAGGTAATAATATTAAATTAAAATATTGCGTATAAAATATTTGTCATTGTCGCCCACCGAATACGTAACTTTTGATCCAAAATAAAAACCACTTAAAGCATCAAAACTCTTTAAAACATATAGTTCAAAGTTATATTTTTCTCATACGTAAAATACTTTTTGCATCCATTCTAGCAACTAAAAAGTTTTAAAGAATCAAACACTGGCCATAAAAATTCTACAGCATTTCTTTTTTCAAAATTGACGGCTTTCGTGAAACTTCAAACATAGTAAATATTTTGTGGCGAATATTGAGATTTATTTTATTCTTATTGTCAGTGATATAATTACTTAATTAGTAGATGTTTGGTGAGTTTAGTAATAATTTCTAATTCGTATTTTAATGACCTTTACGTTCTTTAGAGTTGTTCCGTCTATGTAATATCCCCACATCGTGTCAGAGACGCTTTTAAACAAAAACCAAAGAATTTCGTCATTCATACATCTCATCTCCGTTCACTTAGTTGCATCCCTGGGTTGTCTTAGCCCTGGGCAGGGAAATTCATTGATAGCTTAAAAACTTCACGGCTCCGTCGTTCAGCGCTTAAGACATAAACCGATTAAGAGCATTTCTGCAATGTATTATTTTGTCAAAAGTAGTCTTACGTAGCATTTATATGGTTCTCTTGATCAGTATTCTTAATTCTTTATTTCAGCCAACAATTTGCTTCCAAACTCATCTGCTATGTATTGAATAATACACAAACACTCCTGTCTGCGCCATTTTCCAGACCAAATACCAACATTACCACAGCCAATAAAATCTCATGAAACCATTAAAGTTAGTTCACACCTAAAATCAATACTACAGAGAGAAGGCTCTCGACTCGGCAGCCTGCTGGTTAGAAATAAATTGCTGCAAGCCGAAATCTATTATTATGTTAAAGAGGTAGCCAGGAGCTGCACTTTTTGTGCGCTTTCATAGGATATAAACATGCCGTGTCGCTTTTGCCTTGTCCTTTGTGAATGACACAGGGTAGAAAAATGCTGGGAAAATTGCAGTTGGTCAAGATGTTTTTTTTTTTGCGCACCGCTCGTCGTTGTTTGATTAAGAGCCTTTCTAGCATTGATTTTTATGTTTAATAGTTCTAAAATGGTTTTGACACAAGGTCGTCAAAAATAAGTAAATTTATTGATGGTAACATTATTGAAAAAAGCTTAGAATTTATTGAAAGCTCTAAGAGCTTTTAAGTGAGATAGTTTTAAAAAAGTTATCTGCTTTAAAAAAATATGAAGACTTTTTAGGCCTCGTATTAATTAATGATGTTTGTTTTTGAATAGTTTGTTTTTTGTGCAGGTATTGTTTTCTTTTGATGATAATTTTTATATTGTGTTTTTTTAATCATTTATTTGATGAGGCTTAAGCACTTTTGTGCTATGTCAGCCTCGTTAGGTCACACAAGTACACAATAATGTAAATAAAAAATAAAATAACAACTCAAGACACACGTTACATATTTATATCTCGCCAAAATATTGTGCATTGCTAGGTCAGTTTTAGAGATTATCAACATTATTTAGTTTCTACTCACCAAAATACAATCCCGGTTATTGACCAACCGTTTGCTCGAAAAGTTTTTTAGTCTGTAACACCCGAAGAATTCTCGTTACAGTATTCGAGATAAAGTTAAAATATTATCGTACGGTATCGAGGCGGGATGCATCCAGCGCGAATAAATGTACTAATACATTTGGAGAACAACAGTTCAATTTCCCCTACTGTAGATTTGGACGTATCGTCTCAGGGATGCGAGGAAATGCAACGAATTGTTTCTTTGATTTATCTGTTTGGTGAATTGAATAGTCGGAATTATACGGTGGGAAATGGGAATTGCTTTCGAAATGTGTAGGTATCTACGTGCACTGACAGTTGCTGTACAGTTTTTGCTGTGAATTATCGTGTTTGGTTATGAAAAGTTTGTCAAAAAACCCAATCCACCTTATTATAAAATGAGGTCTTAAAAAGTACCGTCTCTAGTGCTAGATTTAAGCCATTTTCTTGAACAAAGTTAATGGTAAACCTAGTACTAAATTCGCTAATTTCCAAAATCGCGTTTTATTATTAGGTGGATTTGATTTATATGTATAAGTATGGAATCGATATCTATCACAAATTTACGAGTTCATATTTATGCCAAATTTTTTATTAACAAAATATTTAAAAGCAATCCACTGAACTTCACCACATTTAATGAAATAAAATACGCCCCAGTAATATATCAATGAATTCATGGAATCACGTTGTTCATACAAAGCTAAATAATGCCACTATCATTAAGTTTCTGGAATCGACAAGTGCCTCATCATAATATGTTATTCCATGACCGCGCTTTACCGTACTGCGCTTTTCAACGAAATGTTCAATTAATGTTCTTTCAATCAATATTATTGAGCAGTCACTTTTGGCATTGGGGCTTGTCTAGTATAATTGCCGAAGGATCCATGTTGTAGGTTACTGTCTCTTCTTTGTGTTCGTATTAATAACAGTAAGTAGGTGTTACCAGCGACTTCTCACGAGAACGTCTTCTTAAATATGTCTATCTCACACAAGGATAGCGTAGCATTGTTAATTATTTGAAATTTGTGTGTAATCGTTATATAAAATAATAATATCGGGACACCTTTTTCACACACGGTCAGTTAGCTATTGATTGGCTTGTCTTATGGGTGCCAACACAACTGATAAATATACACATAGGTACTTTACATACATATTATATTTATAAATATATATTATAAAACCCGGAACACAGCACACAAGCATACTCATCACACAAATGTCAACCGTGGCAGGAATCGAACCCGGGACCCTCAGCTCGTCAGTCCGGCGTGGTTGCGCCAATGGGGTCAAATTATTATAATTGGTTGTATAATTGTCTTAATATGTCTAATTTATTTTACAGTCATTATTAAGGTTGTCGTTCAGAAGAGGAAGGCGATCAAGTCGAGATTCATAACATAAGAATACTCAAAACCATGTAAATACATACATAAGTCTTGATTCACCCAATCCAAAGCAATTGATCAAATACCTTTCGAACAAAATCTGAGGCAAAAATTTAAATTCTTGAACAATAGAATTCCTTTTCTCCCCTGGGCTATCCGGGCACCCCTACATGGTATTTAACCGGATATATCCGTGCGAATGTTACGTCTTGTGGCCGATATTAGAATGTCCGGGGTAGGTTTTAAAGATCAGCCTTCGAGGGGTATCGTCTTTACTTGTAACGTTGTGGTGGCTTTGTGAACGCCATTTTTATTTGTTTACTTTGTCCCCTGGCTTCTGTTACTGGATGAATGGAGAATCGAGTGTTTTGGATTTTTGTTAAATGTTTTTCTTTTTGTTTATGTCTTACCAATATATTTTTGTAGTTTATTGTCTCTTGGTCCTTTGATTGATTTCCTTATGTGCTATTTCGGTTATAAGTCTTCCAGATTATAAAAGCGTAAGTAAGTTTTCTTATGATACTCGCGCTCTAAAACAGCTTAACCGATAGATAGGTCTTTTGATCTGGGTGCAAAACCTAATAAAATACCCTCAGACCGTGGATAAAGTTTTGAGTAAAATCTAGCTCATCAGAAAACTGAACCAAAATCCATTTTCTAAAATATTTCAGATACAACATCCAGCTCAAATAGAATCCATCCGTAATTCGCATTCAGCCCTTTAAAAAACGTAATACATCAAACTCCAGACGCCTTTTCCCACCGGCCGACGGTCCTCCAAATTAAATCTAATCAAAAATCGTCCATCTCGTTTTATGATGGCAGTAAAACTGTGAAATCCGAGCCATTGGTACTAGGAACACATAAAATGGGGGCCAAATCCGCTAGCATGGGATTAGGCTGTGCATCCATCAGGCAGGGGGTAGGAGTGGTTTGCTCTGATTGTTATCCAAACTAGTAAAGATGTTGACCACTACAGTAACAATGTACTGTTTTTGTAATATAATATAAATAATATTGCTCACACATTCACACAACGTCATCTAGTTAATTGATAAACATACTTACCTACTTTTCTTTGTAAATACATAGACTAAATCAGTCATCTATGTTCATACACACAAATGTTTGACTTACGCGGGAATCGAACCCGTGAACTCCAGCGTAGCAGGCAGATTCACTACCTCCTAAGCCATCTGGTCGTTTGATAACCGTATATTTAAGGAACAATGTTTATTTATGTACTTATTTGTTTATTCAATGTATGTCAAAGATTATTTATCCTAAACGCTTATAATATTAACAATTTCGTATAGACTTACCTCCATCTCCCGAGCCTTTTCCCAACTATGTTGGGGTCGGCTTCCAGTCTAACGGGATTCCGCTGAGTTTCAGTGTTTTACAAGGTGCGACTACCTATCTGCCCTTCGTATAGAATTACTTTAAATTAATTAATTAGATTAAATTCATTATACAAATGTACTAATCCGTCGGCAAATAGATCTAAGTCATTGTGCTGTACAAATACATATATCTCCAATGGAGCGGAGTGCATAGGTAGAAGGCGCTTGGCGCGCTCGCCCGGCTATCAGCCTATACTGGCTGTATCAGGAATCGAACCCGAGATACACAGCGCTGCAGCCGATGTGAGCGAACACTGCGCCATACGAGTGACGTAGAGAGATGAGAAATCCTTATTTGGAATCGTAATTTGATATTTTGGTTTTTATGATCCATCGTTGTCTCGTGTTTCATTGTGATCGTTCCAGCCTTTTTGGTGTTTTCGTTCAACAGACGAATGGGTTTTTCGTTTATAGATTTTATTATTATAATATTATTGTTTCTGTTTTTAATGAATGTCTATTTTGACGTTTGGAACTGGTGAACTGTTCTATGAGTATGAGAAATATTTTGTTTTTTATTATGAACGGTACTGTTTTAGTAGGGGATACAGTTTTTTAGCATATTTCATCAATCATCAATATGCACTGTCGCACGTGTCTCACAGTAACTGTGAGACACGTGCTTCTTATCATATACCTAGAGTAAATGAGCGTTAATTACTACGCTTAGTTCTAGTCAGATTATCCATTTTAGACTTTTACGTCCAGATTTCTTCAACTACACCGTCATTGATTGGAGTCAATCAAATATTGAGAAAGTAAATATACCTTTAGAAAAATTACATTGACACTTACTTGACTTCAAGGTATCAGGTGTTTTATGACCAATAAGACACTACGAATTTTTGTTTATATTATTTTTTTAGGTTACGTTTGTAAAGATCCACTTGTACTCTGGCATACCTATTGGCAAAGTGCCAGATTAGTCACATAAAAAAGATATGCGCAGTTTTATTAGTTTTGTATGTATATTCAGAGACATTGTACCTATAATATAGTATAACGGGATTTCCACAGATTAATCTGTGTTAGTACGAGAAGCCAGCCTAACAGTGTCAACCAGACCTATATTTAGTTCGGCTGGTAAAACTCCAAATTGCACAATTTTCCCAATCGTTGAGCAATGTTGAGTCAAACACTAAAAACTAGCGTATCGCACTATGATATTTTGTATTGTTGAACTTTAGATAATGTTTATCTAGCTAGGATAATAATGTGGATTGTCACGACAAAATATCCTTTTATCTTTTATTTGTGTCAGTTTTCTTTAGCCTACTTTCACTTCCTTTGCGATTCAAATTTATTTGAAAATTTCCTTCTACCAGCGGTTTCATCTCCGTCCCGAGGGAACTGCTTCAGTTCGTAGCTAAATAACAGCTGCAAGAGTCGATCAGTCATAAGGTTAACCGACGCTTCGAGTGGTCGGTCTATACATAGGACCATATTATGTCGTAACGAAATCTTTTATTCTTTGGAAGGCAAACTAAATGTGTGGTGCCATTGCTGACATTTTTGACTGGTAGTCTGAAGCCGGGGAGTCTAACAACCAGACTTATCTAGGGGTATCGGGAGATGTTAGGCAATCACGCGGTATGTTATATTGGAACTCAGCTGCAGTCTGTTAGGTTGGAAGCTGACCCCCAAGTTATTTGGGAAAAGGCTAGTCAAGTGATAGTTTTAGATATTCAGTACTCATCTAGCTGAAATCTAAAAATGAAAATAGATATAATAGATTTGTTGAATAGATTTGTCTGGGTGCGAATTAGTTATTTTTATTCGGGTAAAACCATTGGAAAGAGCTAGTAATTATCGAAACTAGTTTGTGCTCTAGCCATATTCATAACGTTTTTATACACGACGCATTGAATTGAGAGCAGTTTATAAAACTTCGTGTCACGAATGGAAAAACTGGCACGTTTGCTAATTAGCGCTTTTGAAGCAAAGTGGACCGAATTCAGCTCCGGACTTGTTCATTATGGGGCAGTTGAAGTTTTTCATGATATACTCTTTTTTGTGTCTGGATTGAATGATGTGTGCTGGGCTTTCATAGGCTGAAATGAGAATTTATGACGGAGTGTCCGTTTGTTTAGTAGTACTGTCGAGTATTCGTCCTAATTATTGAAGTCGTTTCCTATATATAGTTAATTGATCTCGGTGAACCTTCACGTTATAAGGTTGCTTGTTGAAGCACGTATACAAATTGAGGTGTGTTTTGAGGATATCTTGTAATTACACTAAGTTACAATAGAAAGTTAGGAATATCTCCTGAAAAGACATATCATCGAAAGACCCTTCCCGGTGTGGGTGCGGAAAGGAGTATCAGGCTTTTACTGACTTAAATCCATTCAAATTTCTTTTGAACTCATTTGTGTACCAGAGCCGAGGTAATTTAATCAGTCCCGGCGACAGTAGGAACCATGGAGAACAAAATAACGAGCGGAGATGCCACAAGGCAACCAGGCCTTGTCGTATCAACCAGGGCATGGGCAGGGCTTACACGTCACAGTGGGCGTGGCCAAAAATCTCAGTCTCAAGTGAGCTGTCGTCCAGTTCGGATGTCTTGTATTTTTATTGTTTTTGGTGAAATAATAGTTTTAACAGTTAAATACGATGTTTTTGGGGGCTAAAATTATTCAGAATAAAAACTGAGGCATGTCGACAGCACAAAATTTCACTTATAAGTAATAATAAGATGTATTTTTAATTTTTTTATTTATTTTCATTGCTGATAGCTAGAGACATCTGCCGTCGAATAGCTGAATTTTTATCATTTCTCCCTGATTTGATACTATTATTTAACTATGTTTATTATTGCGACAAATGTTAGTCTAATATGCTTGGTATGTTAGCTACGCCACTTATGGTAACTACAAATTATTTCATAAATAAATTTGTTAATTTTAGATATGAAACAAGGATTTTTTGAATACAAAACCCCGCCATCTGTTGGAGAATAGTGGACCTCATTTTTAAACAAAATAGTGTTTTGTATTTTGACAAATAGGTATTTTGACGTTTTAGGGTGAAAGTGCCAGTCACAAGCCATGTAACTTATTCAAAATAACTATTACAATTAATTCCTTTTTTATTTTTCTTATCGTTCTAGATTTCCTATTAATAAAAATGTAAGAAATACATGGAGATGTATTATTAATCAACCTTACTGGAAACCTACAAAATGTTACAACTACATATGTACGCTGAAACTTAGGTTGCAACGTACTGCCTACAATTTATCCTACTATTATTCCTTAGATTGTAATTGTCTATCGAAGTGATACCGTCAAATTGTGAAACGGAAAAGGCCTCGCGCGCTGATTAGTTAAACGGAGCTGAATATATATACATATTTTAGGAAGCCGCTTCCATAATATTTTTAACTAACATAAACTTTAGACAAATACGCATCTGATTAACCGATCACTGCTTATGACCTAAGTATCCTCAGGACTATTTAAAAATCTGACACTAAAAAACTTCCAAGATCAAACATAAAACAGTAACCACATTTTTACTCTCATGACCTCTATCTATTTCTTACCGACACTTTAAAACTTTCAATATCAAACATTGAAATCAGTACCCGTAATCGGTACCTAATCAGTTTTTTTCACTCGCAGTATGCTGAGAACTGGTGCAGCCACCCTACTAATTTTGAATTTTGGCGAATGTTCTGGAATAAATTTTCGTGCTGGTCACGCCAAAGTGTTGAGTAGACGAACTAAAATTAAGAAGAGTTCGTAAGTCAACCCATAAATAACACCAAGGTGTAATTTTAGACCCAGGTGTAGAAAAATCCACAATGTTTATTGAATGTGGATATTCACTTTACATTTTAAATTACTCCCAATGAAATAAAAAAATCTGCCGTTGAGCCTGGATAGTAATGAGGGTTGTAAGTCTTTTCTAACTATATTTCGTATTTAGTTTTGCTAGAAATAGAGCGTCATCTATTTTAATGTCATAAAACTGCAGAGTTTGTATTCGTGTTTAAACTATGAAGTTTGCTAATCTTGGGGAACTACTGGTTTGATTGTAAAAAATCTGTGTTAGATAGCTTATGTAGTAGGGGGAAGCGAAGAAGTTCCCATGGAACGCCGGGTATGTAGATACTGTCTAGAAAATACTATTTCAGCTTCAATGGAAGTCAGAAACAGAATTTTTGGAATAACGTTTCTCATCTTACACATTTTGCTGGGCTTATTTTAAGTTATCCCATAAGACATTTCTCTATCAAGACGATATAATTTTTAGTTTTGGGACATTTGTACCCTGCAGTGTAAGTAATGTTGCAAAAAGCTTTGATGTTAGTTTAGTGTTAAATTTTTAGTTATTCTATTCGACACTAGGTGGATTTACAAAAAATGGGTGGTTTCCAAAGTAGGCAGAGCATAGGCGGAGTCATCGCCCATTCCTCGTCCCCCGCACACCCGCATTTAGGCGACGCTACTTTCTTAGGAGATTTTACGTTGTGGCATCTCCGCTCGTTATTTGGTTCTCCATGGTAGGAACACTTGAGAGTGACACTAGAAGTGATAAAATAAAGATAGTAAGAGAAAAAAGATAATTATGTATGAACATCAACTGGTCAGAATACCAGAGAAGCTTTGGCCGTTTGTATTTACATTTGAACATATACTTAGTTGAGTCATATACATAGTATTATTTTTAAGCTGAAAAATCTTTTCAAATTGTCACCTACAAATACTGCATTTTTGAATGTCCCTTGGCGTAAAAATACTTGACGCCGCCATTTTTCAATTCATAACATCCATATCGAGAAAAGCGCCAAATTATAAATTCCTCAGAACGGCTGCCACAAACAGAATCAAACCCCTATTCTATTGAATTGGAAAGCTGTCATTCCCGACGCGCTGAAACACTTCGGTTCAATTGTTCCACGGTTTTTCTCGATGTTAGCTTCTTGAAGGAGTATTTCTCCATTTTCGCATGTAAAACAAAAATTTCCCGCATTTTCGTTTGGGTTCGCACCGAGATGCTGGCGGTGACGGGATTTTGGTAGGGTGGCCATGAAGTCACCAAATACATGGATTAGGATAATCTACAAACATCAGACACTTGATCTTAAATACACATATGCTTACAAAAAACTACGTACGTGACTTATAGCTACAAAAGATAAAGATCACGATATTTTTTCAAATTTCTATAATGAAACATATCATTGGAATTCAAAGAATTTAGGACACTTCATTTTGGATAAATTACGATCACATAATTTAATCTTCGTGAGCAATCAAAGTAATAAAAAAAAAAACTTTCGCAATTAAATCACAAATATACAAAACAAAGTTATCAAAAAAAATTGTTTAACTATGTCATCCTTTACGCATACACCGATTAGAGAAATAACATAATTGTTAAAATGTTTTACAAGAAACACAACAAACTGATTCGTAATGCCACTATTAGGCTCGAAGCCAAGAATTTTCACTAGGCAGGCTGAACAATTTATTTTCTTCTCGTATTGTTTTATGAGTTATTAATAATGGTGAAACGACTCTATAATTATGGGTTGTTCCGTTAAAAGCTTAATGAATTTGCGAGATTTCTGTTTTTATTGCTCAAATTAAGTGTTATCCCATTTCCTTGGGAATAAAAGAAACATGGCGTGTCTGAGACGTTGTTTTTTTCGTGCCTTTGGAGGCAAATGATGGACATAAATTTCGTGGGTGATAGCTCGAAAATTGGGTTCTATTTTTACTGTATTGCAGTAGTAAATCGTTAGTGGTTTTAGTGCTGTATTTATAGTTTTGTATTAAAATAAAAGAAATAGCTTGAGTTAATTAATACATTAGGCTAATTGCAGGGATGGGTTGGTAAGCTTTTTGGCTGGTTTATGATGTTTTGATGGGTGATGTGTTTTCGTAAGAATTTATTTTAGGTTACACAATGTAAGACTCTCCCAAAAAGTGGCAGAAGCATGGCCCCCCTAAAATTGCCGGCGAATAGTTTCGCGTCTGTCAGCCACGTTTGAAGGGGATTTATTATTTTTATTATTGTTTCGCACAACGACTCAGGCTGCCTTATTTCTCTCCTTAAGTTATGACCGACAAAAATAGAGAGAATTACCCGACGTACGGCGTTATTAAACCTTTTTGCTTCATCCTTCAGCTTTTGTTGTTCCTCTAGTGGTGGAATTTATAAAAGAAGGTGATAAACCTCGGGATTTGACACAATCGTGTTTATTTGGGCGAAGATTGGCGGTTAGGTTTGTTTGGGGAAATTCCGTAGATGAAGAAGCATTTTATTCGTTTCTATGGAGTGGTAAAACAATTGAAATGATTATTGTAATTGGCATACTGCTGTAGCTGATTTGGTAGTATAAAATACGTAGCACATGTAATTTAATAAGAATTTCAAAATATATAGCTTCGTATTTCGACCATGACACAGACGATAGTAAATGCATTACTATTTAAGTCGATTCAATAGTTTTAGCGTGAAAGCTGGCAGAATTACTAGAGATGAGGGTCCCAGGTTCGATACCCGGCACGGTCAACATTTGTGTGATAAGCATGCTTGTGGCCTGTAATTTCTTTGTTGTATTGGCACCCATAACATAAGATAATCAATAGTTTATCTTAGGGTTAACCGACCGTGTGTGAAAAGAAGTCCCTATACTAAAAAAAAATATGGAGTAAGGATTAGAATAAAGTTCCCCCTGAAAAAGACCATCGACACAGCGGCCAATTTAGTATGACTTAGGAAATATTTGAAGTCGCAACCCTCGGAGCAACTTCCAGCCAAACTCTGAAGCGACTTTATTAAAATTCAAACTAACTGAAACTTATTATTAGCCTTTGTAATTTTAAAGTCTTTTCGGAGCCTTTTTTGTAATATTGTAGCGTTTGAAGTTGGATTGAAAGTCTAGGTGTATTTATTTTCGGAAAATTGTATGAAAGTACAAAGAACTATGGGGGGTTTTCTTCTGAATTTATTAATAGGTCCGGTGTTTGGATTTGTGCCTAGCTGATGGTGTCTCTCTTCGGAAAAAGCGTTACGTAGTGTCCAAGGTTCCTTCTTTTGAAGGTATTTCCCTGCAGTTGCGCTGGAACAAGTAGAATATCTTAGAAACGCAATGTTGCACCTGAAAATTATTATGAAAAAAGTGTCAATTTAATGTTGATGCTGTGGGTTCCGTACCAAGTTTTATTGTAATGTTAAAGTAAATTTGTAGTGATATTGGCGACCACTTCAGTCATTATTCTTCTTATCTTCATCTTCATATCATTCTTCTCAAATTCTTTAAATAGATAAGGCATGATCAAGAAATGATCGTCACAATTTAGAGAAATTTTGGCAATGTTTCTAAATTGTGACGATCATTTTAATCATATATTGGAAAATTATTTTTCAACCGTTAATCCATTAAATATTTATATTTCCGAACGGATCCCTAAAAATATTCGAGAACCTAATTGAAAATGCCTTAAATAACAGCTGTGTGCTGGAATACCTTCGCGATAACTTGACGCTAACAATTTAAATAATTTTCTTGTAACAATAATGTCAAACGTTGTCATATTAGATTCCTTCTCGGAAACTATCGAGGTTCTATCGATCAGATTTATATTGATTTAAACGAAGAAGGCTGGTACAAGTAAGGTCGGCAATTAAGTGTACCGATTGGCTGCACTAATTTGCGTAGGAAATTACACCTTAGGGTGAGGCCTTATTTGCTATAATTGATTGATTTATTATGTTAAATGGAGGTGTGTGAAAATCTGCTTGAAACTTTTTGATAGTCACAAAATATAAAAGGAGAAGTGGCCGTCTAGAATTTTTCAGATTTAGCGATTCACTTCGAGACGGATTAAAAAATATTATAAATAAATTTTGAATAAGGTTATCTTTCAATCCCTATTGCACCTTCTAGGTTCAAAGGTACTTATGATATAATGTTTAAGTATTTTAGGGTGCACCTTATTTTATTTACCCATAGCCAAGTGCAATAGTCTGAAAACGAAGCATAGCAAACGCAAACTGAACGGCTCTCAATCAAACAGTCCTAAGATACTCAAATAGAAACAGCATTGCAAATATATTCGGGCCACGAAACAAGCGATCGTTCAGGGGACCGTTCGTCGCGTAATTTTGCTTTATGACGTCGTTCGGCGTAATCCCGCTGCGAATTTTACGCGTCGTTTGCACGAATCAGTCTCGAGTTCGCGTAATGTACGTAATTCTACGTGAGATTAATAATTTTCTAGTTTTACGTGGTGATAAGTGTTGATTGCTTTTCGTCTTGTTGTTTGTGTTGTTTTATGATTGATGGAATGTTTTTTAAATCATATATTTTTTTGAGTTTGATATTGGTTATCGCTTGATTATGTTTATAGTTAGATGACTATCAAGTCGTCGTTTTTTGTATTACATAGTCTTACATATTTTAGAAATACAATTTTGTTCTCAATTTTTTTTTCAAAAGTGTTCTCAATCCATTTAAAGATAAATGAATTGTTTTATCGGAATTTACTAGACTCTTAACAGTTATTCAGAAGACTAGGTTACACTGATAATATCAGTCTGCATTATTTCCTTTGAAATTTTCCCGTCACTGTCAAGTGACTGTCACGTTGCATGCGCAAGATTTAAATATGAGAAGATGTTAAACAGTATGACAGCACAATAAACTCGCCAGTGTAAACAGATTACAATAGTGTACATACAAACATACTTTCACACTGTCCTTCGCAGTGGTTCAATGTACGATACTGGGTTGCTACCGTAAGGCCCAAAGTGAAAGATAGCGCGGAAATAAATATATATATTGTTTAAATAAATTACACTTTAATAATGACTATATTAATTTTAATAATATTTTTAGGACACATACATTTGATATAATTAAGAGATAAATTGTACAATATGGGTTTTTGTTCTTATTTTTTACATCGAAGTAGGTATTAGAAGCATTCTATATTAGGTACGTCATACAGCAGTTTTATAAAATACAAAATTTGTTTTAAACAAATGTCAAACATTATTACTATAGTCTAGTTCAGATATGCTGGATGTGAGTATAAAAACAGATACAATTATGTATTTTTCACAACACATAATATTATCTTCTAAGAGACTATGAATTAATCAATTTATATATTTTTTATCAATGAATAAAAATCTTTAAATACCTCGCCGAACTCGTTCGATAGCTATCAGTAGCAAGCATAACTCGCTATCTCCTGTGCTCTGACCCAAACGTATAGATAGCCACGCGATACGAGTTATCTGGATCGGCTGCCAAGGTGCGCACTACCAGACTCGCCGACGACGCACGATAACACTGTTTTTATTTCGGGAACTAAACATTGACACGGGGAACCCGCGTGTCAGCACAATGCTAGATACACGTACTACGAACTAGCTTGCGTTGTTTAATTACGTCTGTATATTTAGAACCCAGGAGACGAGATCGTGACTAACACAGAAGTAACAGCTGCACGGACTGATCAAAGATTTAATAATGGCGTCCAGACCGATTGCTGGCTACGACGACCGTTCTCTCTGAGAAGATCAGTCAGCCAGCCAGGTACAGGACATAAGGCATACAGGCACTCTCTATTCCTTCACGCTCATAGTCCAATGGGATGGCAATTCTACACGACCGGAGATGACACGACCGATGCACGGGTGTATCAATAACCAACTTCCAGACTGCTTTATAAAAGTCTCTTAAAACCCAAAAAGCGATTTCGGCCCGATCTGGGAATCGAACCCGAGACCCCGTGCATACTCTAAAAGGAACAGAGCTGGGTTTTAGTCAGTGAAAGTCTCATCAGTGAGTGGTCCCCTACCACTACATGTTGTGATGATTTCCTTTAAAAAAAATGGGAGTGCTTCTACGTCATAGCGAATTCGCTGTGTCGTGGAATCGTTGGTACCAGATGTGATTATCAGGTCCACGCTAGTGTAGTACTATTGTTGAATTGACTATAGAACTAAAATAATAACTGATACTAGAAACCAATTGATTGTACTTGCCAAAGTATACATGCTACATACATATATTTCAATCCTCCATAAATTAAACTTTAGCGTAAAAAACAGTCTTAACTTTTCACATCGCTTTGAAATACAATTTTTCTTCGCATGTTTTTTCGTTATTTCTCTGCTAGGGTTGAGCTCAAAATATCTATTTCCATCTCTGTGGCCTAATCTCCGTAGCTACAATCATAATTCATTCTTTTTCAGAAATAATAATTTCTCGTTGAATTTTAACCGAACTCAGGATAATCCTGCCTATATAAAATTCTATTCTAGATCTTTTGGTGTCGGATAATAATTGCCTCTAAGCCGATTCTTTGAGATGAGAAAATTGAATATAATATTCTTTTGAAATGTATTCTTGTTTCATATTATTCTCTGTTACTCTTATATTTAAGTCAATTTTTCAAGTCTTTGGGATGGTTTACGGATTAAATATTATTGAGAAACCATTAATTTAAAGTATTTGAGTTAAGCCTTCTTGAATAACAAACTAAAATTATTGATATTCAGAGGTGTTAAAAAAAATCTACACAACTTTAATAGATCCATAAAAATTGAAGCCTTTCTATCTTCAAAATCATATTAAAATTATCGGTACAGCAGCAATGGCACAAATTATCCTACAGAACTGGTTCAGGCTGCTACAAACCGGTTTAATCCATACAAATGTAGATGCGAAAAATAGTTAGCGAATAACAATATTTAATTAGTATTTGTACAGGTGTTAACTGCAGGCTGTATCGTTTGTTGTTTGAATAAAATTGTTGCTTTATCTTAGTTTTGTTTTTATATTTGTGCATGTTTATGTCAGTGTGAAGAAATACATTTTCGCCTTGAAATATCAATCTATAGGAACCTAAAAATGACTGGGCTTTGTTTATACAAAAAATCTCATCAATCAATTCATTGAAAAATGTAAACATAACCATATTTTAGAGTAAATGTTAGGAAAGAATATCTAGTTTTAGTTCCGCAAGACAACCTTCCTAACATTTATTGTAATGGATTTCCGCAAAGTAACGCCTGATTCAATAAGTTATCATATTTTAATTTTGAATCTTAAATAATATAAAAATTGGATTCCTAAATAATATTTCAACACAGGTAATGACAAAATACTGAAGCATTTGTTGATCAAACCCATTCCTCTTAAATGAATCTCATCTCCGTATCGTCCTCTAACTATCTCGTCTCCGTATATCCGTGTCAGTTTCCCAATTTACAGGCTCATCTGTGCAAATGAAATAACTCAATGGTGTTTTGGAAACTGGGTCATTTAATTGACAAAGTGACCACGTTCGAGTCCGAAGGGTCGTGCCACACAATTACTGGACAATGGATCTCTAGAAACACCTGGTTCAATAAATAAATTGAATAGTGTTCTGGTTACTGGAATTAGGGACGAGATTGGATTGAAAGGTGAGCTAAATGGTTTGGGTAAAATTACCCACGACCTACGAAACCACCTCATTCAGACTCAGAGATTTTAACCGTATTTCTAGTTCTATTATCCCCTTCCAAATTTCATCAAAATCGGTCAAGACTGACTTATTCATCTTGATAGGGTAACGAACAACAGTTGGGAAAGTAGTAGGTATTTTGTAACCTCTAGCAAAAAGTAAAATTAATATATATCCTACCTACTAAACACAGTCTAAAATTATCTGATTGACTCCGTTCTATTTGGAAAATTCCCATTTTAACGAACACGAAATTGGTATTTGATACCATCTAGATTAGACTTACTGTAGGTTATTTGAGCTTAATTAAGATTAAAACTAGAATTAGGCTTTCCATTGAATCGGTCAGCTATGGCGCGGAATTGTAGGGACGAGGATTAATTGATTTTAGTTTTATGGAAGGAACCATTTTTCTTTTACCAACGTCAGTCTTTACGAGGTAATGATTTACCGATTTTCAGTTATCCTAATGTTATTATGTTATATATGTTACCACAATCTATGTCACTTATAATCATCATCATCGTCTGCCTAAGGCTTTTGTTAACTATGTTCAGGTCGGCGCTCAGTCTAACCAGATCCAGGTGATTACCACTATTTTACTTGGAGCGACAGCCTTTATAACTTCCTCAGCGGCGTTACACCAGCAACCCAATATTCCTTTATAAGTATGGTTTTCAGTATTTCTGTTCTCTGGAAACTTGTTTATGAACATGGAAATTTAAATGCCAAAAAACTGGCACATTTCGTTGCAGTTAATTGAATTAAAGTCTAAAAATCAACATTGTTTTAAAAACGACAGAATAAATCTCATAGACAAAAAGCTCCGTATAAAAATTGTTTGTTTGTCTGAGCATAACTCAGTTCCTTAGTTATTGAAGTTCGATAGTGAAGTCTGCCGGAGCTTCATAAAGTATTATGCTCTAATATCTACAATATGGCAAGTTTTCGGTTTTACGCCAAGAGTCCGCTTACAAACTTCACAAAGTTTTACTGAAGCCAATTTTACGTACCTATTCTCTTCTTTTAAAACTTTACTGCAGTTGATTTATTTCGAAATCTAACACGAAAATAATCAAACAATTTCCAGCCTGGTTTTTCTTCAAAAGAATTTTATTGGTCATTAAAAACATTGCACAAGTATATAGATTACATGGGCCACTTGCGTCGTAAATGGTTGGCCTAAAACAATCCACTACAAAGCGATGCTGAAGTGTATCGGCACAATATTTGTGTAGTTTCATCTTAATCCCAGGGTCTGACGTGAACGATAAATATTTATTGCCACTAAACGTGATAGATTTAAACCATAAGCGATAGCGAGCGATGGAGCGATTTTGAAGGATCTTTTGACATAAAATGAGTTAAAAAAATCTCGTTACGAAAATTTCGATTGCCTGTTGAGATTTACAATAGTGACAATAAATTGATTATGTTATTAAAAACATATATTTTAATATTTTCTGTAAGATTAACACTTCATTCATTGTTTGTTGTGACTGCTTTCTTCACAGCTCAAGGCTCTTCCCTAAATAGACGTTCAGTTAAATTCACAAAAGTCGTATTTTCTAAATATTATTAAATCCAAGTTTCCCCTTGCGCCACACGCGAAGATATAAAATCTATTTGTGCGGTACCCGTTGATTTGTCTGTAGATTGTACAGTAATTGTAAGAACCCCTTCCACCGATGTTATCAGCATAATGGAGAACATTTGTTGAGCTTTGCAAGATGCCTGATTGACTAACTTCTATTAATTGTACTCGGAGTGGAGCAATTGTTTGAAACACGTTTCTCTATAATTTGATGTTCCATTTTTAATGGCTTTGGTGACTTTGTCTAGAGTGTGACCATGTCTGATTGAGCTTAAATGTCCTGTACTACTGTAAAAGCTTTGACATGTAATATTTGACTTTTGATAGTCAATGAGCCATAAAATGTACGACTCTAAGACACTTATTCATTTACTCATTATAAAAATCTTACACAAAATTTTAAGTTCAAGCAAAAAAAGTTGGGGGCAAAGAACTAGTATCGCTAAACTTATTAATCCTTATATTAAATCTCAAACTAAGCTAACTACAGCCGATTTGGAGAATCAGTTCACCCCAATAGCGCGATAGTTCAATGCGATTGAAATTGAACCCACGACCTTAGCCAGTCAATGACTTGTCCACTGGGTTATTGTCACTTGAAATTATTAATATCCCATTAGTAAGTATTATTGCTGTAATTCAGACGTTTATGTCCAATTTAGAAATAATTTTCGTTGTATTACAAGCGAGCGATACGATCTCAACTTTTATTTGTTGCACGAAAACAAAATTTCTTCTTTAATAATGTAGAATTAATGCTCATGTAATTCTCGCTCTGTGTCTCATAAAGTGTAATTAAGATCTCTAATGTAGAAACTTTTAAGTAAGCTTTCTTAATTTCTTTAACGTTGTAGAATCTGCTTAATTCAATTCCTTTCGCGATAAGATTTTTTAGTAATTATGTATGTTTATTTTGTCTGAGATTGTCATTATTTAAAGGGTGGTTCTTTAGTTTCGTTACCCTTCAATAATTATTAACTAGGCGTAGTTTACCAAAAGGTAAAATAATTACAGACGTCCTTTATCATATTTCATCCTAACTTCGTACTTTATTGCGTCTAAATCGACAGAACAGTTTTCAACAAAAAAGCAATATTTTGCGTACATACGTCGGTACTTTGTAAACAAAATGAAAAATACTTAATTATCTTATCTCGGTATATCAGTATAGTAATTATTGTTTGTCTCCAAGATTAAAAGTTTGACATTCAGCCGTACTTTGTAAGTTCTGTAACCTATAGATTAAGTTCGATCGGTTTGTCAATATTTATTCATTTTTATAGCAATCATTATTAGTTGGATTAATATTTTTATCGCTTTGTTTCAGTTTCTTTTTTTTATTTTATTACGTGTACAGAAAGTTGTACGGTTATTGTTGATAAAACGTTCACTAGGTGCATAAAAATCAACATCGGAGGGGCCCCTTAGGGCCACAGTCTGCCGGGGCTGCGGGTTGTTCGCAAGAGTTACCGTAGCCCTGACATACAGGGACCTCCAGAAAGAACATAGTGGGATGGATAAAATTTTTGGTATTAAACAAAAAAAATCTGGAGACTTGGCTGGGGCACTCCTGTGCCCTCAGATATGGATAGATACTTGAAGCAGACCATGTTTTTTTATTAATATAAGAATATAAGTCACATGCTTTGTACATACACTGATACTACTATTAAATACTTAAAAAAAAACAGATTAATATAAAAGTACACACGCCAGCACATCGAGCTACTACAATATGTGTCAAAATTCTTCAAAACAAGTCTTCTTGCTACTGAATATGTATAAGTGAATATTTATATAATTGAATTTTATATAAGTGAATATTTCTGATAGATATGTATGTATTAAATATACATTTCCCGGGATCTTTCATAAACCACAGATATCCAAACATGCCAACTGTCACCTGACAAATTAAATTGAGAAAAGTCCTCACAAGCTTTTTTGAATGTTTTCTACGAACAAATATACAAATCTACACAGATCAGAATTTCATGGAACTGCTGAAAACAGATAATCATAGCGACATTTTACTTCCTTTTGCTACTGCATTGAATATTGAAGTTTATTTCTATAGCGGTGCAGTTCATATTTCTGTACTCAAGAATCATATTGGATTTAAAAAACTAAGTCTTTCTTGGAAAGATATACCATAATCTCGCTGATGTTTTAATGATATTATAAGATTATGGCTTCTTGTTAAACCTATTATAGTTTTATGTTTCAGTTATTGTATGAAATTAAAGATGTGTCTCGTGGTTTGTCTATAAATATAGTTTTGGGTATGGTTGCATAACACAAAATTAGTACTGAATTCTGACTTGTATTTGGGTGGTACAGACGCCAGTACATCAAACTACTACAATCTCTCAAATTTCCTTAATAAATTTTCAACTTTATCGCTGAAGCATACTATTCAATTGGAAATATTTGACAGTTTCGGCTAGCCTGATGTGCTGGCGTCTGTGCCTAAAATTATTTCAAATAATGATAATAATTTATAAACAAATATTCTATTAGTTTTTATGCTATTAATAGTAATAATAAGCGAAGATTTTTAACAACATCTTTAGCTGAATAAACAGCCACTCGCTATATCAACAGGGTGTGTATAAAGGTGGCCGGGTTCTCGCTGGCTTTCGTTTGTTTTTCTTCCCCCGGTCCATTGTCGCAGGTGTTGATACCCGCAGTCTACAGGCTGATGGCTCTGTAATAAAAAAAAATATATTTTCATTAAATCCAATAGCAATAACTAACTTACTAGTATGTTTGAGTGCTAGAAATAAGAATAAACGAAGGTTAGTATTCAATTTGTGGATGGCCGTTTATTTTTTTATTCCAGACACTTGTCTGGTGCTAAAATTTAAACAATACAAATCAAAATACAATACAAAAATGAATAATTTTACAACTGATTAGTCTATATAATAATATATATAAACAATCTTAATATCTAATACATAAATACACATAAATGAAATAAAATTAAATTTAAAATATGGCGTCAAAAAAAATCTCCTTATTGCTGCCCACAGGTAGCTTGCCCAAACTTGCTTGAAACCCAAAATGAAAACGGAATAACACCACTCTGTATACAAACATTACTAGAGCGGGCACCAAACCAACGCTGGACGCAATTAGCAGGTACATTGAAATCGCATTATTGGCCGTCGCGCGAAAAGGATCAGCCTGTAGATGTTTTTTTGTGAAGGAAAGAGCTAAGTATTGGGTTTAGTGCTGAAAAATTTTAAAGTTTTGAAGTCAAGACACCTGATGGTCAGTCATATCTTCACGGCTCCACGTTTAAGGGGTTGGCACGCCTATAGGACGTTTTCTTTTTGCTACTCTACTAAAAAAGTGGTTAGAAAAGATATACCAATGTATATCTTTTTTATATGTATATCTCAAAGATATACCAATGTATATCTTTTCTAACCACTTTTTTATAGGCCCTGAATCTGCCGGGGCTGCGGCTTCTGTCGGGGCCTCAGTGGGAGGAATCATTAATTTGATGTTTTCCCACGAAAGATCCCGCCGTGGGTGCAGCTGGAGGGAGTTGCATGATTATATTTCAAATCAGTGCTGTCAAAAACGGTCAAAATATCTTAGTAAGTAATATTTACTTATCTTTTACTGAGTAGTGCTTATGATTAGATTTTAATCATGAATTTTGATTTTTGGATTAATTTTGGTGATATGATATTTGACAAGTTTCTTTTTTTCCAGTCGAGATGAGCCCCTAGAAATATGACCAGTGAAGCAGACAAGATAGTACACGTAGTTGAAGTAAAGCCAATCAGAACACATGGCGCATTTTCATCAAAACTTAAATTTCCTACACTATGGAAACTTTAAATTAGCCCCAAAATCACCTAGCCAAACGCAAGCTATTATAAAAATTATTAACTAGCATTAAAGTTGAGAAGTTTTTAGCCCAAAGTTCAATTAGGTTATACTGAAATTTGATTGCAAAGTTTCATCACGACGAAGTTTCTAGGGGCTTAGCAGAAAGTTCTCGAACAGTCGCTTAGTATCGATTCAGGTAGACTTGTGCTAGACTCATTGATTTTAGTGGCTAATAGAATTTTATGGCTTTTTTATGTCAATGGTTCTCACAAAATGGCTAAGTCATTAGACTGGCGAAGTGTTTGTAATTTTGACCTCACTTTACAACTCAAAAAGATTCTACTGGTTGATGAAATCTCTTCTCAAAGAAATAAAACGAGTTTGATCGCATTAGTATGTTCCAGTGAAGAAGCACAATCGGCAAGCGCATCAAACAACTTGTACCTCTCTAAATCAATTGGCAATACAAATGTCGATCCGGTACCTTACAATAAAGACCTAACTTCTTCCTGACACGTTTAATATTCCACTTATACTTTAAATTGTCTCGTTTTGAAGATATATCTGTTGCAGACCTACCTATTGTACCCCGAGGACATACAACTGGCCGTGCACATAGGCTATTATTTAGAAATCAACATGCAACTGATTTACAACCTAAGCGTAGTACAGATACACCTCAAAATGCAACGGGCGAAAAAATCTTTCGGAAGATTTTAGCTGTGCAGACAAAATTGAACCTACGTGTTGGAGTATAAAGTTGAATTTTGATAGTTTGATGATTGGGTTGCACCATTTCATTTTACCACGGTTATCGACATTGGATAAAGGGCTGGCCATTAATCGTACTAAGATAATATCAGTCCAGTAATCACAGATTGCTAAACGCTCTGTTAGTATGCCCGTGCGGTGTCGACGTACCTTTGTATAAGATGATACATTTCGACTTACCGGATTTTGGGGCTTCCAAAAAAGCGTTTGTCTTGTACCTTTTTTGAATTCAGATTTAAGAAAAGGTCTTCGAGTTTAATATAATTAGATAATGGTGTTTTTTTTTTTATCGTGTCTTTCACTGCGAATCAAGATTTATTATTAAGTTTTGTGTGAATTTAAAAGTTCAAAATCAATGTGGATACATTCTGTAAGCCTCTGATCCTATCTTCTCTTATTAATTACTCTAGAAACTTATCAGTCTATGAAATATGTTACCTTAGTTATGGCTGCATACAAATTAGAACAAGAGAGAAAAGAAAATATTCAAATTGTTTTAAAAAGACGTAATGTATTAATTCCTTGTTATCTTTAAAATAATTTGATAGATAAGGAGAGAGTGAGCGCACACTAGTATCCTTTATTTGCATCATCATACTGCAAGCTGGTTGATGCAATTTTCTCCTGTGTTAAATTCCCACTCCCTTATTATATAACGTGGTTTTAAAAAGTACTAGGTTCAGGGCTAGGTTTGGACTATTAACTTTGTTCATGATGGTGGTTTATACCTAGTACAGATAACTAAAGATGGTACTTTTTTAGGACCACGATTTTCAATAAGGTGGCTACATAGCAATGTACATATATATAATATATACCTACAGAAATGACGAATCATATAAAAAAGCAGTATACTGCGTCTCTCATACCACCCTATATATGGCCATACATACACCAATTAGCTATAAATATACTCATATGTGATTAACATAAAACCTTATTATAATATAACACGTTTGCGGACAAACAGTCCGACATCTCAAACAGGTCGTGACTCGTTCTGGACACGCTCCAGCCTGTCTGTCTGTATGTCCCGCCCAATCTCTATAACCTTGAATTGTGGAGAACGTACGTTGGTCATGAAACTAGCTATTGCATGCGAGTTTGTGTAGGAGTTTATTGTACTTATAGACATTATCATTCTTCTATCAGCGAGGAGTAGTTATTAGGATAAAAAGACGTATCCTGTTTATGAAATATCAGTATCCCTTCTCTTGAAGAGTGAGAAGCCATCATATGTCTCCTCCCGCTGTGCGTGCACCTGAGGATGTCATCATCACAGCCTTTTTATTGTCCCACTGCTGGGCACAGTCCTCCTCTACCACGGAGAAGGATCGAGCGTTAATCACCACGCTTGCTCAATGCGGGTTGGTGATTTCAGACTTTGTATTCCAGGTTTCCTCGAGATGTTTTCCTTCACCTTTACCAGTCATTGGTGTCCAAGATAAACTTAGAAAGTACGTATAACTTAGAAAAGTTACATTGGTACTTGCCTGACCTGGAATCGAACCCGCACCCTCATACTCGAAAGGCTGGTGCTTTAACCACTAGGCCACCACGATGTATGTGATGATGATGATGGTGTATGAGATGGCCAGCTGAAGGATGTGTCAGGCTCTTACAGACCAAAATCCACTTTTGTTCCCTATGGAGGTCTTTGTGTGCCAGGGCCGCGGTAACTCTTACGAATAATCCCGCAACCTAGGCAGGAAATATAGGTGTATTTCTTATCTTAGTCGCTTTTTAAAAGCTTTTATTTAACTTGTCGTGTATGTATGTTACGGTGGATTCTTTGAACTCAATTTTGAAGTAGATATCTTCAACCGATTGAGCTGAAATTTTGTATACACGTTCAGTTTGGATGACAATGCAAGATATGTTATATGACGTTATTTTAAATCCAATAGTGCGGACCGTCCAAGATGGTGGAGTAGTTATTTTTAATGAATTTCAACAATATGGGTATCAAATGAAAGGGCTTATTGAGAGTGACTTAAAAAATAATTGACATTCGAAATCCAATATGGCGGACTATAAAAGCTTTTTAAAAAAAGATTTTTCTTTTAATTTATTCATGTTTAAATAACAAACATACAGACTATCACATGCATGTATTTAATATAATAGGCTTAAACCAGCGCAGTAAAAAGTAGCAATTGCCTCGCGGTCTAGCAATTGTAATGACAGCTGGGTAATAAAGCGTCTTGGGTTTGGTGACCGTCATAACATAAGTTATGTTATTACATAGTAGTTCTTTAAGGCGGGCATGAGTATTTTAAGCTATAAGCATATATGTAGGATAGTTTCGTGATTAGGACGACACAGTAAGTCAAACACAATAGGGAATATGCATAAATAAAATATTTGCAATCTCACAAACTTCATCTGTCAGACTGTCATTGTCATATTTCGCGACCGATGAGGTTTGATGCGCGTGAAAATTCAAACGAAAGAAAAATTATATTATTTTGTTTACAAGCTTAATAATATTTATTATATAGTAAGACTTTTTTTGTGGGAGATCATCAAATGACCGCTCCCGCTGGGGGTGCAGCTGGGGAGAGTGTAAGACTCTTACTGACTAAAACCCACTATGTTCCTTCCGGAGGTCCCTGTGTGCCAGGGCCACGGTAACTCTTACGAACAACCCGCAGCCTTAATATTAAGACTAGAAGCAAATTTTTGGTCAAAGCAAAAAAATATAATATATGTTATAGGTATTTAGTGGCGTACAAAATCTAATATGTATATAACGTTCTCGTGTCGCGATGTTTGCAATTAAGTTCGTCTGGAATAGCTCGACAGATTTTCATGAAATGTTATGTGCCTTTTGGCTAGGTAATTTTTATTCATTTTCCTAAATGTTATGGTTTTCCACTTATAAATGCTTTTTTTTGATACAGCATAAGAATCCTAATTTATCACCCCTCTACGATCAACCCCTATATATATCAGATATCTTATAAAAGTAGAAAATTCTTCCACTTTAATCATCATCATCTCCCGAGCCTTTTCCCAACTATTTTGGGGTCGGCTTCCAGCCTAACCTGATTCAGCTGAGTATCGGTGTTTTACAAGGAGCGCCTATCTGACCTCCTCAACCCAGTTACCCGGGCAACCCTAATACCCCTTGGTTAGACTGGCGTCAGACTTTAATATTATATAGAAATTCACTTTCGTATAAGGATCAGACTAAAATACTCTATAAACTTAGCCGAAGTATAAACATGTACATCGGAAAAGTCTAGTCAGGACCTGACGAATCACATTATTATTTTTCCATCGTTTTCTTGACTTTTGAATAATTTATTCCAATTAGGTTTTGAGTAAATGTTACACGTGCCGATAGCGCCATTTTTATGTATCTTGAAAATTAATATTTATGTAACAAATGACATTACATTATTATCTAATACGAGCCTACGAATATGCAATTACCAAAATTAATTATGAATTACATTAAAAAAAGAGTTACGTTCATATAAAAAAAACCGGTATAACTTAAAACAATCTACTCTAATATTGAATAAAATAATACCTAGCTATGATACTCCCAAACAACGTAGTTTTGATAAAAGAATTTTCAAAATCGAATTAGTAGATTATTTATTTATGAATATTTTTTTCTCAAAGGTTTTCCATTAAAAATGCGTCAGTTAATATAGATAATAACATTATTATTAACAACCAAAAATCAAAAATTACAGTCGACAAAAAAGTACCAAAGAAAAAAACCGAGTCCTCTTGACAACAGTTAATTAGGTCTTTATTCAATTATTTAAACATATTCAAAGATTAACCACTTAATAATATCAGTATAGATAAAATACACACTCAGCATTACAATTTCCGTACAAACATCAGTGCATTAGCATAAAAAATCCTTGCACTAAAAATATTTAACACAAGCGCGTTATTGTGCATCCAAGCCAGCTATCCTACAGGTTACAGCACAATAAGAGTACTAGATGCGCCACAATTAACATTACGTTTGACTGACAGACGTACAGACCATTCTGTGATTCGTATAAACGCTGGATGTACCTTGCGATTTAATTACTGTATTTTTCTTTTAAATATTAATAAATTCTGAAGTCCATATTGAAAAATTGCATAACTGTTGAAATATAAGCAAAACCGCGATTTTGATTTTCTTTTTTTTTTATTTATCTCTCCTTTTATTATATTCTCAAAACATATTATAACTTCTCTGGAAAGATGCAATTTTCAAAACATCAACTGAGTAAATTTCCTCAAATTACTGCCTACTTCAAAGTACCCACGCAGAAACAAAACATTCGTGCTCAATGTAGCGAATCTACAAACGATGGCTCATCTAGCACATTTAAGTCGACGCGTTGTCAGCCACGTAGGCTCGGCGGCAAAGACCTGAGGCCAAGGACGCGGGTTCGATGCTCGGTGAATAACATCATGTACACTGCACCCAGAATGGTGATGCATTGAAAAATCACTCGAATTGTTTACAGGACTGAAATTGAATTTTATTTCAATATTGTTTCGTCTATATGAATGCCTGCGTTTTTGTTATTGGTTTTTAATGAAATTAGTTTTGCAGATTGATAGTTAGATGTATTGTAATATGTGTTTTCTATAATACTATCTGTAACTTTATGACTAATGACTGAAGAGATTGTTCTTCTGACGCTTTAATCTTAGAAATTTTCGGACCGATTTGAAAAAAATATTTCTGTGTTAGATAACCTTTTTATCGAGAGACTTTATTTAATGGATTTTAGACTAAACTTGTAATTTTGCTTACAACTCAGAATAACAAATAATCTACTACTACGACTACTTTATCCGGATGTGTGGAATAGTTCCCACGGGATGCGGGTTAAGCCGCTATTTGAAGATTTGAGTTTTGATATTATGGACTTATGTTTCGGCACTAATTGTAATGTCTTTAATTCTAAGATAACTGAAAAATATAATATATAAAATCTCATCGTGAGCCTAATTCAAAGCTAAATTAAGCCAAATTATGTTTATTTCAGAACGAAAATAATTTAGTAAAAATTCTAAGAAACAAATCGTTATAATTTCGAAAAGGTAACGCGTTCAATACGAGCGGTTCGCGAGGGATAGGCTTTTGACCTCTCGATGTCCGGTCAAAGACTTTAAAGATTTACGCAAATCAATGTCCTTTATTTTTTTGTAAGTACTTTATTCATTAGTTATATAGTTTAAGAGGCTTTTTGATTTAAGTAAGCTGAATTATATTGCGTAATTATTTATTAATAGGATCTATATTATTCTATTAATAATTTTGCTGTAACATTATTAATTAGTTAACAAATAACTTTTTCACAGATTTATGTTTAAATTGAGTACAGTTATTTATAAATGGAAAGTATATAATACTCATTTAAATTATTTAACTAAGTACTAGCTCTTTTCTGCGGCGTGACCCGCAATAACGACATTTAATATAATATATTACCTTTTTTAGTCTTATTCCAAACCTAGATTTCACAAATATCGGCTCAGCCATTTTGGCGAGAAAGCGTCACAAACAAACTTTCACTCTAACGAAAATATTAGCAAGGATTTCAATATTTATCGAACCTACCTCTATACCAGTCCTATATTATAAGGTCTCAAATTTACGGGCATAGGGTCGTCGCACCGCCTATCGGGCGTCCCACGCCGTGTCTGGGTTGCACGTCGGAGTCTGCACCCGAACGAGTGAAATCGAACGCATTCGGCCAACTTCGGGATACTTCGGGTTAAGCCCGAACGTAGTGTCGTAGGCTCTTAATGAACAAAATGATTAGTTATTTAAATTAGATATTCATTATAATATTATGTAGATATATTTGGAGGCATCGGAAAGATAAGAAATTGCTTCATAAAATAACGTATAGCAACTCCGTACCTCTAGAGGACTATAGATTGTGAATCTAGGTGGAATAAGGTTATAATCCTCACTAAGGATCACACCTATATCCATGCCCAATTTCATCACAATCGTTTTAGCAGTTTTACCATTAAAGACAATTACAATATATATTTCAATCACCTAACTGATAAGTTTACCCGGCACTTATTTGGAGATCGTGAAACTGGCTATTAAAAGCTCTTCCTAGATTCAAGCCTCAGAAATAAACAGCCTACAAACTAACGGTAGCTCCATAATAAAAACAAGCCCGCTAATTTGCAAATTACAGCAAAACGCCACTTATAATCTTAATTAAGTTTAAACGCTTCCTTATAGTTTAGAGGAACTGAGTGATATGCCTCTATACAGGATGTTGTTCTAACGTTTATGACGTCATAACTTGTGTTTGTGGCAGTTGCATGTAATTGAGACGCTACATTGAGTGACGCGATTACGTTTGTCACTAGTAAAGGCTTGGACATATGTTTTATCATTAATTATTTTTAGATAGACCTAATTTGATTTCTGAGGCTTTTTTAGTCTTAGTTAGGGGAAAGGATACGCGTGTTAAGAGGCAATAAGTATTCCTCTATAAAGTTGGTACCTACACAAAATAATTTTATCATTAGCCAAAACAAATGAGACTTGAAATTGACCAGCTTTATACTAGGATATCTACGACGTAGGAACTCTATATACATATAATTATCAACCATACAATAATTACACTGTAAATAATATTCTTCTTCCAGGTTTTACCTTCCAGGTTTTTGATACTTCATGTATTATTATTAATTGACATACAGACAGAATTGTGTTGATGGGGAGTTTGATCCACCATTTCTTCTTCCCAGCGATAACACATAGGAAGTGGTGAAAGGTGGACGTTTTTGTCTTTGGTAAAATTGATCTTCAAAAAGTACTGATTTTCATCCTACTTTGAATAAATGACTTTTTATTTTTATATTTTATCTTTAATATAAGGGTTACATTGAGTATGTACTAAGCTTTATAATATGATAAAAATCAATTAGTTATACGATTGTACCGATTGTGATCACTTGATTTATTATTGGAGGTTGATTTCATCGATTGATTTCATACAACGCTGTATAGTTTAATTACGAATATATTAAATTATTGACGGTAGTAAAAAATGTTCAAGTCATTATTGTATGCTGCAACGATTTCATTACGTGCCGAGCTAATAATAATTGTGACTATGTATGTTTTTTCTTATTATAATTTGTGTTTGATGAAAGATTTATTTTATAATATTTAATATAATTTATTAAATATCGGGACACCTTTCTCACCCACGGTCTACCTTAATGGTAGACTTTTAGTTATAGAATTTTTAATTATATAATTATTGAATTATAAAACTACATGTTTTAAGCTAATGGGGGTTAATGATCACTAGGTCTATATGAAGTTAGGGTTGTGATGCACTGGTGTGTAACAGAAGCGAAAATAATATTTAACAACAAAATTGAAAAAAGGTTAGGTTTCGAACTGTGTGTTATAAATATTTTTTCATTGATAAATTGTTATTTATTACTATTTTATTAATTTCATTTTGTACTAACCATTGTTGGTCCATGTCATCATTTACCATTCGCGGAGATAAGTTATTCATTCTAACGTCACCTTCAGGCGTGACTATTTAAATCACACAATTAAATCATTACAGCTTTTTAAAAGTCTGATCAAACAATACCTGTTTAATACTGGTTTAAGAGATTTGTATGATTTTATAGTAATAAGCTTACACATGAATGTTAAACAACCTTTTTATTCCAAACCCACGCTCTGATTATACATTATTTATTAAAGGTCCACCACTTTACAACACCTATTAGTGCGATCGTTGCTTTACTTGATTGAGTATGAAGTTCTGGAATATTCTTTGCATATAATTATTGTTTCCATCTTACGTGTAATCGAATCCTTCAATAAGAACATTAAAACTAGAACATGATCTTGTTTAGTATTCATAGTAACATCAGTAATTATCTAGTAAATGTTCTGAATAACAGATATCAAATAGTACTTCTAGGATTGGCTCAGAATTGAGCAAATTTTCCATCTTAATCAATTCAAGTAGGTATAGGTAGAATATGATATTAAACCTGTGAAATGGTAGTATTATATATTTCTTAAATTACAATTTAAGGTCTTAGCAGTACTTATTCCTATTTTGAGAATTTATTTTGCAGTTCCTTCGGGGAACATTCTTGAATATAGAGGAACACTACAATATTTACCCCTTCTTAACCTGTAGATCACAACAAAAATTGCCCTTGTTTTTAAAACAAAAATTTTCAAAGTTCGCCCATAAACGCATATCAGTAGGTATGTGAAATAAAAAAACCCGCTTCGGGGAGATTTATACGACCAATATTCTAGGGGGATGCAGCTCTGGGGTGGTTTAAAAATGTATTAGAAAACTTGTATGATTTATCGTTATTGGATTAGCTGTGTTTTTGAGTTTGTGTCTGTATCGTTTTACGGGTGAGACGTGAGAATTTCTTAAAGGGTTCAATTTGAAAAGTTTTCGGCAGCTGGTTGAGTTTACATTTTTATATTTTTTTTTTACTTTTAAAGGTGTAGTATTTTTGGCGTAGTATAAAAACGTTTGTGGATTATGATGTAGTATTTTAGACTAAACTGTTCTACTTATTGGAAAATTACAGTAGGTACAAACACCAGCAGATTTCAACTTAATCACGGAAGCATTATGGTTTAACGTTGATTGGAAAAATTTAGCAGTTTCGGTCGGGTAGCTTGATGTGCTGGCGTCTGTACGTAGAAAAATTAACACCGCAAAGAATCCTATCTATCACAAGTACTTACACATTTAATTGCATACTAAAAACACAATTTTGTTTAGAAATAGAATTGAATAGATTTAGCGTGGTTTTCTTATTTACTCAGTTGTGAAATACAGCCTAGAATATAGACAGCAACTTTATTTTATTTTATAAAAGAGTATTCACCCCTTTGAAGAATTTCCTTATCCACCATCTGTTTACAGGCAACAATAAAACGAAGTATTAACATACTCGTAACCGCGTTATATTGAAGCGCACATTACAATCAAATAGAAAACAATAGAGTTATTATGAGGATTTTTATTGTGGTTCGTTGACCCTGGTCGTCTGCCAGTGACCTCTGTGACGTCACTTGTCATGGCTAAACGTTTGTCGTTCGGAGATCTATGCTTTTATTTGAAAAACGAATTTTTCGAGCTTCGAATGTTATGAAATAATTTTGAGGAATATGGATGCAGGCAGGTTCTTTCGGAAATCAATGGGAGGCCTATATTCAGTAGGGATTATCCAATGGCCGAGATGATAGTGATGATGATGAACACGAGATTTAATACTTCTGTCTGTGTCTTTACCTTACATTAATTAAAACCGGAGAATATAGCGACTTATTTTAGCAGTTTTTGGTTTTTGCTGGTAGTAAAGCTACTTGATAAAAAAAAGATTCCTGAGAGTTCATTGGCCTTCGTGATCCTCATAATTATTTCATAATGCCTATAGCAAATGTCATCACTTCAGCCATAGAACGTCCAATGCTGAAAATATCCCCCATTGATTTTCAAAAGGGCCTGTCAGAAGTAGCTCACGTTCAGTGGCTTTTTACCATTATCAGATTAGTTGATAACAAAAGTTACATTAGCAACCCTTATTTATGCTTATTTTGAAAAGTATCAAAGGAGTTCCTTAGCTGTTCTTCTTGAGTAAACCATTTTTTTGGATCCATGCACCCAGCTTCTGATCTTTTGTAAGAACCTTTAAAAGGTGTATTTGAAATATAAACCTTTGAATTTGACAGCATTTACAAGCCTACGTGTAGAAAAACTATAATTCAAAAAATTATTATAGATAATCAGATGTTCAATTGTTCACACACTGCTAGATCTAACCCATAGATTGTGACTAGGTGTGTAACCACTCATAAATATCAAGGCAATTAGTGGTTACGATGCCATACCTAGGTATAGGACTAAAGATTGCTCATAGATTGTATTGTGCCGATATTAAAAATGTTTTATGTCCATTCGCTTTAGCTACGGGACATGAGTGATTACTAGGATAACAATAAAATTATAATATTATACTTAGGCACTATTAATTGTTTATTAAAGTATAGGAAAATACTTGGAAACTATTAGCAGCTTATTATGTCAGACAGATCCAATTCAAGAAAAATGTTAAAGAAATCAATGCCAATTATAACAAGAATTAGTGATGACACACACTCCAATAAATTGTCGTTATCGATACTCCGCACGCTCGGGGACAACGTATCGACAGCCGACAGCAACACGAATACAATTTGTAAGATAAAATAATGTTTTGGGTTGCGAAACGTTGCGTCACGAACCGACCGAGAAGCATGATTAAACTTGCAAAAGCAAAATACAGCCGAGTAAAGGTTAGTCGGTGGTTAGTGGTGGGATACGATGTCGATGAAATAAATGGCAGATTAGAATATGCGTCCATAAAATTATTTACTTTCAGTCAGTTGGCTTTAAACTGATACACTTTCAATTAATGCGGCAATGAGATATCAGGTACTTTTATTTTAAGTATGAAGCACATTTTGTGTCGATATTTTGTTTTTGATTCTTGCTTAGCTAATTCAAGTTAAGACGTTTCGCAAAAACGTTTATCTTATAGTTCTGACATTAAACCTATAAGTTGGAATAGTACACAGAAGCAACAATATAAATTATTTGTACATCCTGTTATTAAAGCGACTAATGACATGAATCTCTGCTATTACGTTTATTACAACTTCTTTTCGCATTTATTTCAATGATTGTGACACATAATGATCACAGTAATTATAAAAATATAAAAAAATGATATTATACCTACATAAAAAAAATGATGAAATTACTGTGATTTTTGTAACAGTAGCGTACGAATCTGCTTAAACAAATATCGACAGTATATTTATCGATCATTCGCCATCACTAAAATCGCACGGTACCGATCATTGTCAATGGGTTCGTGATCAAAATATACGTATCCGCTTATTATCTTAATAATTTTGTATACAATCTCGGGCGGCTGACTCATTTTTGAGCCAACCAAGGTTTTATGCCGAACGATCTGTTTTTAACTAGGCAATGGTTGTTTTACGGTGTGATTTTTTATGGGAAGTCGTAAAATTTGCTATTGATGGTTATGACTGAGTGTTTCGTAAAGAATGCTTTTTAATGTGTGGTCGATTCGTTGGAGAGTAACAAAGTACATAACCTAGCTTTGGAAGTGTCTTGTTTCAAAGGGGTTTGGTGTTTATGAAGATCATTTGATTTTCTAACGCTGGTGTTAGAAGATCCTACTTAGGTTCAAGCAGTGGTGGGGTCTGGTCAGATGTCACTGAAACCAAACTTCTGATGGTACCAATCACCTTTCTGATGGTACCAAGATGATTATATTCAGGAGATGGCATTGCCTGATTTTTTATGATAGGCAAGCTTTTCAAAGGTTTTTAATTTTTTCTTTTCCAAGTTTGTGGGATGTGGAGGCGAAATAATGCAATTTGCTTTATTGGAAAGAGTTTCTTTGAAATAAATAAAATAAAATCTAAATTAACCAAAAAACACGTCTTGCTCTTAGCTGTCTTGTATCGTCTTTTTTTTCATATCTATATTACCTAATGGTAAGAGATGATGTGGTCTGCAGTAAAACTATTTTTCCTTGAAGGCATTAAAGAGTTGAAAAGGCTATTTTCAATTTTGACATGAAGATTTCTCGATTGTAGCTATCATAACACACAGACTCCAAGCTGGGAATCTCTCGCGTTTACCATTTGAACTTCTTTAACTTCCAACTCGTCAAAGGCAAGTATTATACTCGTAAGTATGTCTGTCAGGTTATTTCTTCACTGTCCGCTGTTAGCAGGATTGGAACAGATTCTTTAATTTGAGTATAAATTACGTGTACTCAATTATTTATGCCATATTCTTTAGGTATTTGTTCTGAAAGATAACTATAATTCAGGTTGCTTCGTACTTCTTACTAGTTTAGTCCTGGTATAAAATTCAGTGCGGTAGAACTAGTATCTGACTGTTTATTTTTGTTTTCCTTAATTCTCAACTTTCTTTACAATGTGTGCTTGTCCTATCTACAGAAGATGCAGATGACAGAATGAATGTTACGTTCACGAGTTTTAGTTGAAGTTTATGTTTTTTTTTTGCAAAATTCACTTCTAATCTTACATCATAATTACTATTTTTTTAATTTTGTTTTTCCCTATTATCCAGGTACTTGTCGTTATTCATTAATATTGCGGTTTTCCCTAAACGTATCGATATCACAATTTATGACAATATGTTTGACTATTGTCCTAATTTTAATCAACGTTATCCTTGTTATTTTTGTGCAATAATGTCTCATGGTTGTGTAATTTGAAAATACTTATCTACCCCCGAGATAACCATCTAAAAAACGTGTTGTTAATATCTTTATTCCTTTTTCCTACTAGAAAATGTTCATCATTTTTTTAATAGGTAGTCCTAGTAGATAATTCTTTATAGTCCTAGTTGGTAATTCTATTTTCGTATTCATTTGTGTCTTTCATCATAGTGGCTAACATAAGGCCAATTGTATTGAAACATACTTTTGATTTCATATCAGTAGGAATTTTTCAACAGTTCTTACAGACACACAAACACATCAATGATTCAATAAACAATCGGCATTTCATCATTGCCAATGAATGAAAGCGTTCTTTAACACAAATATTGCTTGCCGTATTCTGTATTTTTTTTGAATGTTCGATCAAAATACGCAATGTACACAAAACTATTAAGATCTAACTTCCACCCGGGACTACGTCAAGCAGGTAGCCTCTCCTTCTTAAAGGTACTTGAAACGCTCTTAGCGAAAAATGAAAAAAATAGCCTGAAATCGCAACACACAGACAGAGTTATATTCGCGTTTATAATAGTACTATGGATTGCATTAGTGCGTGGACCTGTCCCGACTTGTCGAGCTGGAACGACTCACGCATTACCAATGACCTCAGATTACTAAGAGGTGTGTCCACTTAGTTTTAAAACACGTTAAGTGTGAATCATTGTTATGCAAATTTTATATCTACATTAATTTTCGAATTGCTCGCAAAATATACTGCTGTTGTGTGTAGTGCGTCATTAAAATCACTTTGTAGTTGGAAATTGGCGTATAATAGATAATTAGTAGATGCAATCAGTTATTATGAAATTATTCATAGTTCTTTCTAAGATGGTCCGTTGGTTTTTTTTTTCAACTACTTCTTTTTTGTTTGAAATTCATCTTGCATTTTTTTATTGAAATTTAAATAAACCAAACATTATTATTCTATTTTAGTTTCTAACTAATGTATCTAAAACTGTCCTTCGTTTGTTATTTTTAGCGATGATGGTGATAAGATCGGTACATTTTTTTTCTGTCCACAAGATCATCATGGAAACTTTTGAGTTTGTTAATTAACAAACAAACGGATATGATGTTCGAGATTAATATTTAAATGACAAGTAAATCACTGGGCAACACCTCATTATAACTGTCAAAGTAAATTATACCTACATGGAGTAGTCGCGTAAACTGCCATCGCGGAAATGACACCTAACGTTACGTACAGTAGTAATAAATTGACCTTTCATCTTGGCACCATAAACCTTAGCACGTCATTGACTGACTCACCGATGCCCGTTACCAATGACTAAGAATTAATTAAATCTGTAGGAACCGATTCGATAATACAATAAACGAAAACATAAATTCAACCGTGAAAGTAGCACGTCTAGAATCAAAATCGAATGACAAAGATGAACCGTTAACATCTCACGAGGGATCGGAGTAAATCGCGCCAATTTAGGATTTTGTTTTAGTTGTAACTGTGGTTTTAAATTATTTTGATGAGGTCCCGGGTTCGATAGCCGGGCCTAAAACCCGTGTTTATGTAAAAGAGATTAATTTTAAAAGGTTTTTTGTCAAAGGCAATTTTGGTACGGTCACGATTTGAAAAACTTTTTTGTGTGCTCCTTCTTATGGCGTTGCTGGGTTGCTTATGAGTGTTGTAACATCAGATAAGTTAATAACATATGCATCATTGTTATCATTATTAATTAGTACTTTGATACTGACAATCTTATCAGTATCCGCATTGTTATAGTTTTTATATCCCCTATCGAATTTGCATAAATTGGCACATGTTTTTACATGCTTCAAAGATTTCCGATAGATTAATCATAAGGTTTATAGAACAATTATTGTCCTAATATTACAAAATATTGTCAAAATAGTTGCAATCGATTACAACTTGCTAGATCCTCGAAAAGACATTCCGATACTAGCTGACTAATTAACAGACTATGCGTTGGATAAGATAAGCAGTGCTGCGAATCGAAGGAGTGATCATGCAGAAGTCAACGGAATAACGTCATTTGATATGGGTTATCTAATCTCGGGGCAATTGTAAGTAGGATTGGTAGACATTATGGCGATGGTTGTAATCTATTTTGTTAAGGCGCAGTACTATATTGAGGACAAAAATAGCACTGTACTTACTAGCACTTAGTGTTGTTTCTTGGTTTTGTTTTGTTTTCTTGTTTTTATCTTTTCTATCGAAGGTTGTATGAATAGAAGAGTAAATGGACAACTGACAGGGTTCAGAGGTATCGGATGCTTTTGTTTTTAATTCATATTTCCTATATGTGAGCACTACCAAATACATTTCAAAATTATCAATTTTTTGTAATCCTCCTTTGGTTTTTATTCATTATCATTTTACTAGAAAAAATAAATAATAATCGTTACTAACAAAAAAGACAAAGAAAATTTAAAATAAACATTAGTATCTACTTAAAGTTTAATTGCTTTAAACTTAGATAAGCAAGAAAAAGCCTACGTGATGACACAGGCATTGCCTATGTCTTAATTGAACTTTTGAACTGCCACGCAATTACATCGTACGATGTGTAATTGGTCACCTGATTATTGTTATCTAGTTTTATAATTGGGTTAGGTAACTCTATTAGCTTTGCTATTATAGTACTCATTATATTTGTTATATCAGTTACTACTACAGCTTCGTCTTCTTTAGTTATTGTGCCCTTATCGTTTACTTTTCTTTTATAACTTTATTATTTATGTAAAATAGTATCAGTTTGGTTGAGTTATATAGTTTTTACTTACCCTTGATTTTTTTAGTAAGTTTGGTATTTTTACCTTCTGTTTAGTATGGTGAAGCTTGCTTGAGTTTTCGATAGAACGATTATAAGCTCTAGATATACAGAAGCCAGCACATCAAGCTACCCGAAATTGTCACATTTTCCCAATCTATTTTTGATCATAACCTTCACCGATAAAGTTGAAAATCTATTAAGGAAATTTTACAGAGTGTTATCAGTCTCAAAGAATGTCCGACAATGCCCTTCACTGCTGGACGAGTAGTTCATTCTGAATCAGTCTAATGAGTCAATGAGTGCATCGACTCAAATCTTGTCGTTAAAAGGTTTGGTGATCGTTATCAAATTAGAATTGGGTTTCACAATATGTCATCATACCCGTGTAATGGAAAAATGCATATTATTGTATCGTCATGTGAGATAGCAATAGTTATATTTATTTGAAGTTCTTTTAGCAGTTCTATTCAGAATAGTCAAACATATTGGTTTTTGATACCAACTCATCAAATGACCTCTCCCGCTGAGTGTGCAGCTGGAGGGAGTGTCAGACTCTTACAGACTAAAGCCCACTGTATTCCAGGGTCATGGTAACTCTTGCGAACAACCCTCAGCCCCAGCAGAAAAATTAAAACTGTTTATTATTCATTATTATTTAGAGGACAGGATAAAGAATGAAAGTTAGTATTTCCAATAAGACTAAGATTTACAATCAACAATTGAGCTTTAGCAATGTTAGAACAAAAGTCACTCTCTATCAAGTCATGTTCTTCCAACAGATTTAAGGTGTCAATTTTAATTTTCAACTCATCAAATTCTGAGAATAATTCTTTAAATCTAGTTAACTAATTTATCTTAATTTCAGTTATTGTTTGTTTAGAAATGCTTTCTATTTCTAGAAGTTTAACAGTATTTAAGTATTTTGCGTGACTCCTTTTTAACACACGGTCGGTTAACTCCATGGTAAGCTACTGATTGGATTGTGTTATGGGTGCTAACACAACTGATAAACTACATATACCTTACACATATATATTAATAAATACATATAACACCCAGACCGCTGCCAACAATCATGCTCATCACACAAATGTCGACCATGCCGGGAATTGAACCCGGGACCCTTAGTTCGGCAGTCTGGCGTGGTAACCATTGCGCCATCGGGGTCGTCAAATAGAGTTATTCTAGTCTGTCTTAAGGAAGACAACTGGCAAGGAACTCTAACTTTTCAAAAAGTTTTGGATTTAAGTTCAATGACAATAATTCATCGTAGTAACCTTCTACCCTTTAATTATTTTATCGAAGCTAGGAAGCAAATCTGACATGTGTAATCTTTGGATTTGTTTTTAAAATGAAGATAAACAATGAATGCCTACGTGACGCTGCCGGCATTGCACTTGGTTTTTATACATATTATATTGCGAATACTTTAATGGAATTTGACCCTTAATCTTTTTGCGATATTACTGCGCATAAGCGATTTTTCCATCAAGCGATTCTTGGTACTGATCCGAATTGGTGATGCGCTCGACCCTCTGTCTTTGCACGGGACTTAACATTGTTGGGGAAATTTTTCTTGTAGTTTTTGTTAAACCTGGCGTTATCTTGTATTCTCTTACGCACAATAGTAGGTATTCCATCATTTAAAACCACCATTTTAAAAAAGGAATTTCTCTGACCACTTTTTAGTGGGAAATCGTCATATTATCCTTCACGTTGAGTGTGCAGTTGGAGGGAGCGTCAGACTGTTTTGCTGACTAAAACCCACTACGTTCCTTCTGGAGGGTTTTGTGTGCCAGGGTCACAGTAACTCTTGCAAACAACTCGCAGCCCCAGCAGACCTCATTCCTGTCACGTCTTCTCTACTTATTTTTATATATTTAAAGTTATACACAAGTGTTACATTTAGGAGTCTTATTCGCGGATTCTGGATTCGCGTAAACACCTTAACATTCTTCGAAATCTTCGATAACATCGATATCATCTATTGACGATAAAATGACTTCCACAAAAATATTTCAGATAAGTACATTCTTGAAATTCATGCAATTCATCATGATCTTCAACAGAATTATAGAGAAGGTATACCCAACTACTAATTACACACAATCTCGTAACATTACACTATATTTATATTTAAATCAACAGAAGTATAGAGTATGCTTTTTTATATTCTCTGAATGTTCACACAGACGTCATTTTTGACGTCAGCAAACTACGCAATAATTTGACGCCGACAACAGGTTCTATCACCCCATTTAGATACGGAGTTAGGGTCAAATCACCTGTTATGAGTCATCCCAATCCTCAATACCTACGTGACTTATATCTTGTAGATATTCGTAGTTATATAAAGTAAGTAATTCTGTCGTATAGGTGTGTCTCAATACAATATAATTTATATGTTGCACCTGTTTGTTAGTGTTGCAGTAAATTCCTTGTTATCTGGACATAGTAATACATTTTGTGTATGCATTAACGGGCTATGATTCATTAGATGACTTTAAGCAGAAATTAATTGCGGTAAAATGTGAAAATCTTCCATTCGCCGATCCCTGCTGTAAATAATTTATCTCCTATACTAAAATTTTATTTTAAATTCCTCCTTTTTTTGCCTTGTTATCTTTTTTATGTTTGATTAAAATCATAATCAATGTGTTTTCCGTTACTTTTATGAAGAGTATATTATCAGATTTTTTGTGTCAATGATTATAAATTGACTGAATACAAGTCTAACTGCTTCACAGAACAGCTCAACCTAAAAAGCTAAAATACGTGAAGATGAAGATTATCTTTGAAAGCAAAGCCTGGGCACTAACAATAACTCATAACAACAATACATGGGATGGTTGGACTATCAGATGTGCATCGAAATTAGTGGTATCTTAGGTGATCAGCCGAGCCTAGTCATTGAACCTAGGAATTTAGGGCGAAATTTGTTTATGACTGTAAGGAAATTATTGTTATTTAACGCTTGGCGAGGTCGGTTCATGGATGGGTGACCATCTTGTTATGACGAGTTCCTCCGTGTCTCGTAAAGCAAGTTAAATTTTTGGGTCCCAGCTGTCGTTTGTTCATCTTTAGCAGTCGTTACGGGTAACCAGAAGCCAGAAAGTCAGATAACCAGTCTTACCAAGGGGTCACGGGTTGCCCAGGTAACTGAGTTGAGGAGGTCAGACATGCAGTCACTCCACGTACAACACAGGTTCTCAGCTGTATCCGGTTACGACTGGGAGCCGATCCCAACATAGCTTGGGGAAAGGCTCGGCAGATGAGATGTAGGGAAATTATTGTTATATGTAAACAGTATTAATTAATAAAATTGTTTAAGTTGAATTTATAGATCTATGAAGGAAATTAGCTTTCTGGCAATTGTTTCACCTGTATACCCTGGGAACTTCTTAATCCACCCATCGATAACTCAAATACCTATCACTTTCAAAGAGAGACTTGTCTGAATACCAATTAATAATTTGAAAACTATTCAGAACTGTAGTACATTGTAAAAAAATAAATAATTTTGAATAATAATTTCAAATTAAATGCAATATTTTATATAAAAACGGAAACAATGAGATAGGCCAATAAAACATTCGTAGAAGTTACACGAACTCGTAATGAATTTAAATATTTATTTACATTTACTCAGAAATGTGATAAATGTGCATTGAGGTAGGCTTGTAGGCTCTTCACCACATTTTAATTTACCTACATACAATGTGTTATTTTCCTTATTTTTGGTAATGGTTGAATGAATCAATTTAGTCCTAAATTTTTAGGTACGCAAGGGCCACAAGCCGTTAGTAAAGGCGCAAATGAAAAATTTGTAAGCTTTGAATGTTATATGCCACCAACAGTACCAACTAACAGACTACTAACACAATCAAAACGGCAATTACCGTACATCAATTACGTAGCAATATTATCGTCAACCCGTTTATGTGTCAAGGGTAGGCAGACTCGGAGGCGGACAATAAGGCTGCAGCCATTAGGACGAGACACGCCTCTACGTATTGTCGGCTAATGATTTGCATTAGCTGCGGCTGCCGACTAGGTTTGTTGTATTTGTTATTTGCTGGACCTTTTATGTTTGATTTATATGTACAAGTTAATAAAATATAGCGTTAAGTTTCTATACCGGATCACCGAGTCCAAAGAGAGAGACCAAAGTCGCCATAAAATTTAAATAAATTAATATTTTACAAAGCCGATTTTACCGAGTCCCAGATGGTACTCAAGTCTCCACCTGGTAACAGTAAGCTGTTATCCTTGTCTATTGATGATAGCGTCCAGACACCTGGTAACAGTAAGCTGTTATCCTTGTCTATTGATGATAGCGTCCAGACCGGTTGGGCCATTCTCTCTAAGGAGATTGCGCAGGACGTATTATAATGCACAAGCATTTGCGTAGACACAGGTGCACTCTCTATTCCCTAACTCTCATAGCACGATGGGAAGGCAATCCGACACGACCGGAGAGAGATCAGGCGCAGGACCGACATTTACGTGCTTTCCGATGCACGGGTGTATCAATCACCAACTTTCAGACTTCGGGCTGCTTTATGAAAGTTTCTCAAAAACTCACAAAGCGATTTAGGCCCGACTCGTGACTTCGCGCACAGCAGTCGCGCTATGCGACTATTACTTCTATTACATTAGATTTAGCAGTCATTTTTGCAAGTGCATGTCAGAGGCCGTCAAACTATGGAACTAGAAACTGTTGTATGGTGAAAATTACAGTCATTCAAGGCCATGCTATCCATACATAGATTCACATAAAGAAGCAAGCAAGAATCTCCATACAAAACTGCTTCACCACTTAATTTGGCAGAGTAATTAGTTCTAACTCTGTATACTATATCAACGTTAACCCTACAATTACGACAGCATCTTTACTCTGTAACCCTCTCCGTTCGACATCACAGAAACTACGTCTTGCTCCATTTAAACGTGAGCGGAGCAATTAACCAGTGTTCAAACTGAACTACGAACACACGTTAAAGTTTAACTGCATGTCTCATAAACTGCTTTAACAGAACTACAGATACGATTGTTTAACTAATTACTTAAGTATGGGTTTATCGACTATTTCGTGTTCCTGTTTAATTTATCAGCTGTTTGATTTCAGAACGAAAGTAGTTTGTAATCTTTTAATTTGCTCAGGGGTTCGTATGTGCAGACGTTGGCACATCAAGCTACCTGAAACTGTCAAATATTCCCAATCAACTTTATACTTTAGCGATACAGTCGAAAATCTATTCAGGAAATTTGACAGATTGTAGTAACTTGATGTGCTTTGATTCAGATTTGAAATTGTCAAATTCAAAAACTATCTTTATTGTTGTGAGCAAAAACTGCACTGTCACATTAGTTAGACGCGGGAGTCGCCTTTTAACCGACTTCCAAAAAGGAAGAGGTTCTCAATTCGGTAGTTTTTATTGTTTAAATAAAGTATTTTAATGATCTTTTTAGATCCAATGCCATATTTAATAAGTATGACATAAATGATTATTATCTACATATTTGATAACGAGGAATGAGAAAACCCATGGCCTTCTCTTAGACGTATGTCCTCATATCTTTATGTAGGCGTAACCTTGTCTGAAGTCAGACCAGGCTAGATGATATAAATCGTGGTCTGACAGCAGAAAAATTGTATATTCAATTGCTGAAACGTTTTCCATGTAAACGTCGACGATACATAGTCATAATTAGATCGTAAGCGATGCGCGGGAGTTGCCATTTCGTTTTACGTAGATATACAAATTTTATGGAAGCGTCAAATGACTAATCATAATTTTTTTAAGTTTTTTTTATCTTTATTTTTTTATCTTTATCTTTTTTTATAATTTTCAATTGTTTCTTCAAAAATCGGGATACTAATTTATTATACACACAATAAAAATAATTTGAATATACGTCATATTTAATATGTAAACGTAAAAATTATCTTATTTTTTAATCATGTTCCACACGCCACACTACTTACGTATGTTAACACCGATCACAAACACGTGGTAGTCATAACAAGTTAGCTAAAAGCACTTAATTATAATAATGTTATTAGCGAGAACTTAACTGATACTCGCCGCATGAAACAAGGGGTCATTTGTGTATGTAATCTCGTATATATCTCGTAATAAGGCTCATTAAACTGTTCAATCTTATATCAGTTAAACGTGGTACTTTTCTGGACGGTTTAAGCCAGTTTAGCTTTGTAAAATTAACTAGTAATTAGGCATTTTTAGAAAAATGGTATAACAATTTTGTTAACAATATAAAAATGGAGCTGGCTTATAAAATGTTATACCTATTTTTTTCAACTGGAAATAAGGACTTAAATTATTACTAGATTTTGTGATTTTGAATGCAAAATCTGGTAATAATTTCATACAAAATAATAAAAAATATCTTGATTGGGTTTGAAGCCCGTACAGAAATAACTAAAGACGCCAGCACATCAACCTACCCAAAACAGCCAAATTTTTCCAATCAACATTGAACCTTATACCTCCGCGATAAAGCTTTTAAGGCTTTTAAAGCTTTTAAGGTTTTTAAAGCTACCTTAGCTTGATGTGCTGGCGTCTGTACATACCTACTGACTGACTGACAGAATGAATAGGTACATATTACATGGTAATAAAATGTAACCGCATACTAAAATATTACATACTTTTTGTGACAATGGCAATGTGCAAGCTATTTTCAGAAGCAAATTATTTATTTAAACTTATTATGTTTTATTACCCATTTTATTACAAAACTACCTTTTATTATGAAAAGGTTTGTTGGATAAGTACCTACTGCGTCACTTTTTAAATGACACAAGATTTTTCACCTTCTAAAAAAGAAAAAAAAATCCTAACAATCATTAAAAACAGAAATTAAGATAATAATGATTCGATAATTTATTATCTGTTCACAAAACAAAATAGTAAACATTTTGTTCAAATGGGACTGCGCATAAACAGTGAATGAACGACTTTCGACATATTTTGTTTATTACTAGCTTCCGTTTCTAAAAACATCCATTCAACCACGCTCAGAGCACATCCAGCACGTACCTACGCATACATTATATTTTTATTTCAACCAGCCATTTTTGGGATTTAAATCCACTTTGTAAAATAACAAGGCCATTAATAATACAAATTAATATTTAATTCAATGTATTCATTATTATTTTCAATAAAATTGGTTTCAATAAAATATGACAACTTTGATAAACAATTTTATTTATGTTTCACCAAATATCATAATTTTATTATCCTTAATATCACCGGTATTATTTTATAAAAGTTAATTAATTTACAATTCATGCAAAGTAGTAGCAGATATTTTATACATACATATAACTTTCAAAATAATAAGAAAAATCTTTTAATGAGAGCAAACGCAAAAACCTATTTTAATTTATGTAACCTCCTAACTAAAAATAAAAATTACAACAAACATACGAATACCAAAACAAAATACATAAACAAGTAATAAAGTGCAACTGCGCTCGCGCCACTTCCAGCGTTCGGCCGCCATTTCAGCCGCCATATTTATTTACTGGCGCGGTTCGTCGGCCGGGCGACGCACCAGTGGCCTTCACCTCGGCCCCAAGGTTCCCGGAACAGACTGATGATTAATCATCAACATCTTCATTCGGACAGCTCTGTATGCTTTCAGGATTTCCAGAAATTTGTATTTCACTAGAATATTGCAGAATTGTGAGCTGTCAACTGTTTTTATGCTGCGTTGAGGGAAAATTGTTTTGTTCTGCGGTTTTGTAGGTTATGTTTGGCCTTGGTTTTACGAGTATTTGATAAATATATTTAAGTTGTTGGTAGCTAGTCCCAGGACTTATTAGGTCAAGTAGGTAAATAAACATTTTGAACTTGGTTGCGACCATACTTTAAGATCATTTTCCTACACCTCTCTTCTTTTATAGCATGGTGGTCTAAGTGGTTCAACACTTAATTGCCGCATGTGTTCACATATTCCTAAGAAATACTAAAATAAATTCTAACAGAGTTATTACAAAAGAGTAAAACAGAATTTTAACGCGTGTTTAAAAAAAGTCCGATCACAAAACGTATTTTAGGTAGTGATTTCAGAGTGAAACATTTTTTTGTCAAACAGGGTCAAGTGTTTAACTTTTTTTTATTGGTTTAAACATTTATACATAGGTATGGAAATTGTAATATTTAATTTTTTATACACAATATTAGATGTAAAAACAGAACGGATGAATGAAGCTATCTAAATAAATGTTGATTTGTTGCGGTTGGCCGTGTTTTGTAATAGACTAAGATAAACACTGTTTTAAGCAGTGTCTAATTGTAAAACTTTATTTACCTAAAACTACGTTCATACAGTATTTAAATATGTTTTTGTAGTAACACCGTCACACAGTTGTTGTGGCCTAGCGGTTAAAACACCACCTTCTCAAATATGAGTGTGCAAGTTCGAATCCAGGTCAGGAAAGTACCAATGCAACTTTTCTAAATTGTATGTAGGTACTTTCCTAGTTTATCTTGAAGGAACATCAGAAAACATCTCGAGGAAACCTAGACTATAAAATCTGAGATCACCAACCCGCATTGAGTAAGCGTGGTGATTAACGCTCATTCCTTCTCTTTGTGAGTGGACGCCTGTGCCCAGCAGTGGGACGATAAAAAGGCTGATGATGTCCGTTAGTTGCTCAGCGCAGTATATATTGGTATACAATATTCTACGTTAATAATATTCTACTTTTGCTGCTCTGTAATGGTTTCAGAATAAATATCGTTGTAGAATGGACCTAAGCCGAGTCATATTGACTTCAGCTCTAGAAGTCTCGACTCTAAAACATTGACACGTCCTCCCAAAACCAAGTTTGTGTTGGTCGGTTCGCAAACGAACGTGACCAAATATTTGTTTTCAATATCGTATACAAACAACTGTTTAACAACATATGTATTATAATATCAGTGTAATGACAATAGTTTGCTATATAGATTAATGATAATTACATATAAAATATTAATATAATATATAACGTATTAAATATAAAAATGGTATATTATTTAGAAGACATTATTAACAATTCGTTTATTTTCAACAATTCATTATTATCTTAATGTATACTATAGAATATAGATACAATTGAGTATATTTTTCTCTAAAATTAAAAACTTATTTAAAAATAAAATACATATAGGCTAACACATATGACTAAATATATGTTTGGCACAGACGCCAGCACATCAGGCTACCCGAAACTGTCAAATTTTCCCAATCAACTTTGAACTTTATGCTTCAGCGGTAAGGTTAAAAATCCACTAAAGAAATTTGACAAATTGTTGTAGCTTGATGTGCTGGCGTCTGTACATATTCAAAATGAATTTATGAATTTATTTGCCGCCACACGAGGCGTATTAGACTTGGGTATACACTCTTGCGCTTAGAACACAATTTCCATAATATATATATATATATATTTATTAATACCTGTACAAAATATGGCCGTAAAATTACAAACAATCGGCTCCCCCCTAGAATCTGCGTATCATTGTGCCTTGATTGGCAACAGTTGGCACAGCGAGTGACCTTGGCAGGTCCCTATAAACCATTCACCTTGACCTGGCCACCGATCTCAAGGTCACTGCCACTTGGCAACTGCTAAAGGTAGCTAGGAAGCTACATTTAAAAATATACCTAGATTCTAAGCGTCAGAAGATAATTTAACTTTATCCTGACTATGGCTTGGTTCTTGTCGTTAAAGTTATGCTAATCTCAACTTAACTTACAGTTCATGTTAATGGGTTAGGTTCTGTGGTTAAATTTGTGGAAAAAGTAGTTTTCTGGACTAGTTTATGGGTAGGAGCGGGATTTTTACAAAGGATTTTCAGGCAAATTACTTTTTAAAAGCAGTTTGAGATTGTTGTAGGAGGTGGTTTACGAGAATTTAAAAAACCTTTTTATTGATTGATAGAGATTTGGTTATCAGTAAGTGTCTAGCAATAATATAACATGTCCTAATCACTTCTAGTAGATTAGCGACCTGCTTAGTATAGAAAAACACCGTTTTTACAAAAATTGAGAAGAAAGAAAAAACTTAAATAACAAACGCTAGAATTTATTTTGAGAATTTCTATTTCCCAATTTGTACCTAATTAGCGTTAATTTATGCAAACAATCAGTTTATCTATCTATTTGACTGATAAGCCTCTAAAGTACAGCGTAATCTCCGAATGGCAGGTCAATGATCCTTTGCACGTAATTGTTTTATTTGGGCACTTATTGTTGCTTGGTAGCTTTTTGATATTTTGCCGAATTTGCTCGTTTGTTCAAAATAATAGAAGTATTATATGGTATTCTAAGAATGTACATATATTTATACCCAAAATGAGTGTATTACAATAGACATACAGCCTGCAGTGGGATAATAAAAAAGTGGCTGTGACTTGGTTCTGTTTTTTTGCCATTTGCCTACGGAATCCTATAAAAGCTGATGATAATGCTGATGATGAAGAATTTTTTTGATACTTAACACGCTTTATTAACATTCAATTCTTCTCAGCGTGAAAGGAGGCCTTTTTTTATCGTGGGAAAGCAACAAATGATCCTTCCCGCTGAGGGTGCAGCTGGAGAGAGTGTCAGACTCTTACTGACTAAAACCCACTATGATCCTTCTGGAGGTCCCTGTGTGGTGCTCAGCAGTGGAACGACAGAAATGCTGAAGATGAAACACCCTGGATCATAATCATGGTACTGGTTTGATAATTTTTTTGGTGTCCGATTTGACCTGTTGCAAATGATTGTTAGCGAAAGACAGTTTTGGTTAAGTTCTGAGCCCCTGACCGCGAAGGACGTATAATTGTCATTTCTCGTCACATACTAAAAAAGTCCACACGTCATGTTCTTGGAAGGAGAATTAACGGTTTTTCGCTTTTATGAAGCCGAGAGTTGTTGACAAATTATTTTAACAATTCCCTCTGATGTCCTCTTTGATGTTGCTTTTTTTTCTAAAAATCAATTATCGAGGTACATCATGATCTTTTGTACATGATTACCTGTGAAATGTTTTACTCTTGTCAGACAGGGGAACTAATTTTTTTCATTGATTTATGAACTTTCATTTTAATGTTAGTCTGCTCTTTTATATGTATGTTTGTTAAATTTATATGAGATTACATGTTTACTTAGCAGGTAAAATTAGTGCTACCCAATATAGGACGGAGTTTTACTTCTACTAGAAATCAAAGTGTCAGTAAAATTCGTTATACTGAGTGTTCATAACAAAATCACGCAAAAAATAACCCTAATTTCTTACGTCTTCAAACCACACAAAAAGTTTTGAAACATAGTCCGTTTACGTAATATCTAAAAGCGTATATTTTTTATAACAAATCAAGTGCCAAATATTGCGCAGTTTAAAACAATGGGAACTGATTGAATTAGTCCCGCCGTTTATTCAAAAACTAGTTTATTTTTGACGGTGATGGACTGAACTTGTCAGTGTAGGGAGTCAGTGGTTTTTCAACGGATATTGTAAAAAGATTGGGGTCTATTGCATGTAGATGATCGGATTAGCTTCTAAATGAAGCGTAAAGAGAATGTCTTTGTGTATTAAGAGTAACTTAGAAGTCGTGGTGGCCTAGTGATTAAACCAGCCTCTCAAGTAGGTACGAGTGTACAGGTTCGATTCCAGGTCAAGGAGGTACCAATGCAAATTTTATAAGTTGTATGTATGTACTTTCTAAGTATATCTAAGACACCAATGACTGATTAAAAACGTTAAAGAAAACATCTCGATGAAACCTGGACTTTAAAAATCTGAAATCACCAACCAGGATTGAGCAAGCGTGCTGAATAACGCTCAGTCCTTCTCAGCGTGAGAGGAGACCTGTCTGTCCCAGCACTGGGACTGATGATTATGAAGAGTAATTTTGGTTTATTTTAAGTAGTTATTCCTACTATAGGGTTATGAGTTCCGTTTATCAGCACCATGTTTAGTACCTAATTGTATTCAATTTTAAAAGTGTGCTGAAGTCGAGTGTCTCTCTGGCTCGAATTCCTACTATGCCCATAAGGAACAGATTCTATTATGTTTTTTTTCAGGCAGTTCGCTTGATAGATAATTTAAAACAACTGTTATACATCAAGAGTATCTACTCCGTTATTCCACACAGATTTGGCGTAAAATGATGTCTGTCTGCAAACATTTACAATTACAGATATATAATGGCAAATCTACAGTTATTTGTACAGACGCCAGCACATCAAGCGACTACAATCTCTCAAATTTCCTTAATAGATTTTCAACTTTATCGCTGAAGTATATGGTTCAAAGTTGATTGGGAAAATTTGACAGTTTCAGGTAGCTTGATGGGCTGGCGTCTGTACGATGATTGGAACGAAGAAATTTTCTGATAATTTTGATAGCACTCGTAATGCGCCATTGTTTATCAGGTAGAAATGAAGGAGATTTTAGTATATTGGGCTCGAATCTGATCCAGACATCTAATAGTTTTTTTTTTATATATTGCCTGATGATTATTCGGTCTGCTGGTTGAATATCTAAAGCGAATAAATAAAGATTGACTGACTGATATGAGCAGGATTGTTTAGGATATCAGCGGTGGAGGTCAGTGAACTGCTTTCAAGGATCTGATAAAACTATTTTTATTTCAATCTTGAATATTTTTATCCTGTATTTTAGTTATTTCTTTTTTTTTCTATAATATTTCAAGTTTTGAAATACATAAATCTAGAAATAGCTTGTATAATATTACCTCCAGATTGCTAGTATCAAGATGGAACATCTGCCTAGCCTGTTGCTTTTATTTATTTGGAGTTTACTTCCAGTCTTAATGATATGTGGCTGAATACCCAGTGTTCAACTTGGAGCGAAAGCCTATCTGACCTCCTCAACAACACTGACTCTACTTGGTAAGGCTGGTTGTCACATTTTCTAGCTCCTGACTACACGTAACGACTGACAAAGATTTTCAAATGACAGCCGGTGCCCACCAATATAAACGTGGACGTTATGACATAGATGGTCACCCATCTATCGGCAGACCGCGCTAAGAGTTGCTCAGCCCTATGATCGATCGACACCTTTAGCTGTTACTTTGACACAAAGCTCTGCTCTGTGTCAAAGTAACAGCTAAATCTCTCTACTATCATGAGCAATTCTCAATAATATTATGTATTTAAAATAACACTGAATAGCTACTTGATCTCTCATTTGATAGCAAAACATTTAAAATGATCCCATTGACCTTTATTTTGACAGATCTCTGATTGGCCTTTGATTTACATGTTTTATTTCGGTACGGTGAGATTCTTTCAACTTGACCTTACTCTCTCGTTGAGTCTAAAAATACTTCGTGTCTGGGAATAGTCAGCTGTATTTTTACACATAGAACATAGTAAACAAGGTTTGTAGAAAAATATACAATGTTTATGTGTTTGTAACAGATTGTAAAAAATTACGGAAATATACGCGAGTTTAGAAGTCGGTTAAAAATATTTTAAAATATTTGATGGTTTACTTTAAATGAAGCAAATAACCCCTAAAATAAATGTAACAATTTTTATTACTTGTACTTTGATAAACCCAGTCCTGTTTGTTTTAAATTCAAAATTATGGGTTTCATATACTTTTCCTATACCTATTTCCCTTTTTTTAAGCACCTCGAGTTCTTTGCTAGATATTTTGTGAATTCGCCTAATTGATCATGATATATTGCCCCATGAAATCTGATGGCATCGTAATATTTTATATCTGCGTACAGCGTCAGTCACGCCCAAAGCAAATGTTAGGATATTCGTTCCGTTTTTTAGGACTGCGCTGTTATTGGTTCCAATTATTTTTGCCTAATTGTGGGCCTGGGTCAAAAGATTATAGCATAATGTTTGGTTCGCGCAAAAAGGGGTCCATGACTGAATTATAATTTTATATCCTTGCACGGTTCAGTTCAGTTTCAAGAAAATTTGAACCTACATTTTTTACGCGTTTTTTTTTTTGGTTTTTGTGATGCTGATTCAGAACAGTTGCTTTACATGTATGTATAAGTGTATTGAAGATTGATCATTGGCTATAGACAATGTCACTCTCATTTTTTTCTTCTTTTGACGATTTTTTTCGGTTTGGTTCCTTAGAAACTGATGAAGAAACGTTTAGCCATGATGGAGTGCTATTTAATCTTTTCTTTTTTAATCTTTTGAGGAAAAGTTACTTACAAATAGTTCCTACATTTTTTTACATTAGATTTAGAGAAGCTTCTTGATCTCATTTTATTTTGTGTATGTTTGCATTGTTATTTTTTATAATGTAGCTCATATTTTTCAAAAAATGTTGAAATTTAAAAGACTAGAAGAAGTCTAGAAGACGTAGGTATTTAAAAAAAAAATCATTTCATTGTCCTAATTATTTTTCAAAAAACTCAATTATGGTTCCTATAAAATAACCTATTAACTTTAAATAAGTTGTGAAATAGAACCGTTTTTACCATGAGTTAGCCTCGATATTTTCTTTACACTTTTTCCATTGCACCGAATGTTGACTTGGCTCATGTGAGCTGAAGGTCAGAGTTCGATGCTCGTGCCAATGATACTTTGCGGCCAGACGTCTACCGCTCACCTTACTTAATGGGATTAGCAAGTGTGGGCCGATCGAAAATGTTTTAATATTTGTGCTGTAATGAGGAGTTTGTTTGAGCAAGCTTTTTGGTATTTTTTTCCTGATTGATGAGTGTTTTTGTTTTTATGAGAAAATCAGATTTTTCTTATTTCAAAATAAAATTGTTCCACTGTGAGTTTTATAAGATGCCATTTCATTACTTATATAAGTTCATTTATTCCGATTCCAGTTTGGTTTGATATTTGACTGATTGTACTTCATTTGTTTTTCTATACATACTTATATACTTTTGTTTTTGATGTAAGTTGTATACAAATTGAAATTCGTATTTATTTCTTATTGGTACTTAGTGTAGTTTCATTTCTGAAAAATAGAAAAATTATATGATTTACGTAGTAATTCATGTAGTTTATTTTGAATAATTTCTCTACATTCATAAATTTCTTCCTCAAAACAATACTTTTAACTTCAAATACTACTTATCCTGAATCATATTATTATGTCGTTTTACTTCTTAACCGTTGCAATATTTGATGCATCACTAACATTTTATTAGCGCATCTGACCAAGATTGATGTTCGAGTTCGCAAAAGTTCAACTGGGATTTGAACCCGCGACCTTCTGACTGGGATTCGGCATTGTTAATAATAATCCATTTACACTTGACCTTACAAACAGTTACAAATAATGAGGGTATGACTTGAAGACGGTTTAGTTGGAACTCTGTGACATCATCGCCTTTTGCAAATATGTAACTCATTTTAATATTCATTTAGCCATTTTAACCTTTTGACCGCCACAGTCACGTATAGATGACAAGTCAAAAAGTGCCTAGCAGGCCACGGTCACGACTACATGACAAACTTTTAAAGTTGAATATTGATAGTTTCAATCAATATATTTCCGAACTCACTATTATATTGTTGGTATTTGTTGATGAATTCTTAGCTTGTCATTGAGGGCACGTCTTTCTTTTTTTGATGTGGTGGTAAAAAGGTTTAGAAAGTATTTAAATGCTATATAATAAAAAAAAAGCTTGTATCAAGAGTATCCTAAAATTGGTTTAAATTTGCCTGTTCACCTATAATTATACTTTTATATACATGATGACATATGAATATAATTAATTGATAACAACATCGATCCAACAGACAAACTATGTGTATAGTTTTGTTGGAAATCGTAAACATAACATGTACCTTTTATTCAATAAATAAATAAATAAATAAAAAATGTAACAACACAGTAAACTTGTATTCGCAACTGTCAGCTTAGCTACTTAATTTAGACAAAAAAAAAATCATTTCGAATGTTTTGGTTTTTCATTTAAGTATAAGATAAATGTGGGATAAAATAAATGTTGCAGAAAGCATTGAAGTGACATCTCACAGCTTCCGCGGTACGGCAGGCAGTCAACATTTTCCCTCATTCCGTAATGCGTATGTGTTTTTCCGTGTACATAAAAAAAAATCGCTCAATTAACCTGTCGATGGCAACATGTCAAACTCCTGAAACCGACAAGGTACACTAAAACCGTGATGTTTATGACGCATCTAGGGTACATGTCATTTTATAACCCCACAGTGCTGTATCGAGCAATTTATTTCCCACGAAAAACGGGAAATTGAGATTTTTATGCAAAGATATTTATGAAAAAATGTGCTTGACGAACGTATTTGCCTTTTCGGTTGAGTTGGGTAAGAACGCTCGCATATTTTCGGGTTGAAATCTTGATAACGCGTCAATAATATTTCTTTGCTGAATCGGGAATGAAGGGGAATGGGGACTCGAGAGGTAAACAGTTTGATTCCTGATTGCTGAGGTGATACGGTTTTGGCTGGTTATTATTTTCATGAGGTGCGAAGAATATTTATTGCTATTCTGATATCATTTCATTTGAATCTTTAAACCTATTTACTGGTTGAGAGTTATTTACTATATAATACTCTACACTCAACGCCTAAGTTATGCGTCTACATAATACTCCAAAGTAGAAACAAGAGAAGCCATCTGCATATACTTATCTTTATTTATATTAACAGGCTTCTGGTTGGTCCCGTAAATAGCCGCAGTTATTACAAGCCGGTAAGTCTCCCCTAACTTAGGACTTTACCAAATTACAAGCGTTTAAAATTCAGGAGTTTTGCTCACTAATCTCTTACTAGTTCGCACCAACCGCGTCCGATGTACAAATATTTACAGGGACGACCCAGCTGAGGTCAATTTTCCTACTGCTCGCTACTAAAACGTCGTAAAAACTTATTCAATATTACCCTAAAATCAACCTTTCTGCTCCTATGTTTGCGTTGAGTTTCGAATGGCAGAGCGACAGTCGTAAAATTGAAGATGGGTGCAATATAATCTATGAAATCGAATTTTAAATTTAGATTCCTAAAGTTCATTTTGGATTGGTAGCATCGTAAAAATATTCGCCATTTCGAAGTGGCTTATAGCTGCCAACGCTGTTTTCCAATTTTAGACTTTCAGCTGTACCTTTAGGGTATGTTTTTGAGTGATTTTCATGAGATACAAGTGCAGTGCACTTTGCCTGCGGTTCAGTGATGCACCTCAGAGCACAGACTGATTTATGGTTATAATAAATATATGGGTGTTTAATGTTCAAGATTATCTATAGTGAGTAATAAAAGACGGTGTTTGTGTGTAAAATCTGTATGCTAATGTGAATTTTATGTCTAAGATTATTTCGCTCGGAAGAAGGAAAACTATGTTATACTGTCTCGATTTTTGACTAAGAGGAGAGCAAATCTAGCAAACATTTGCGCTGTACAAGAAGAAGATTTTTCAATAATTTTTGAATGTTTCAGACAAATACCAGTCAAAGTAAGAAATGGCCAGTTTAAAACGGAGCCTCTATTAAAAACAAATTCTGGAAATACATAATTATAGAAGAAAAATACAGGGTTTGTAAAAGTCCAGCTTCGTGTATCCTTATCCGAATGCACAGTAGTGTTATTGGTACTATACACATTCTGGTTCAATAAAAAGTTATGTTCGTAAAGATGGCTCCAGAGTCATGCAACCGATTTCTTCATAACCGTTCTGGAAATTTCCTTTACAAGAAAATTATTTCCCCATAGCACAGCGTCATGTTTCGAAACCCATCTATATCAAGTCTCATATAATACATGCAGGCGTAATTTATATTGGCTGATGTACGTAAACACAGTGTGTTTATTTTATTTAGCAATGGTGGTTTACATTAGCCGTGCATGTGATTTCAAAATCACCTTGAATGCAACGAGATGTTAGCGTGTTTCGTTCAGAACTTTGTTTGGGTATGCACGCTGGTGCAGACATTTTGTTTTCAACTATAGTGAAAAAGGATAATTGGAGTTTAATTACAATCATTAATCAATGACTTGTTATGCATGAATTATAGGCTATTTACTTTACTTTGTTTTACAATAAGGTGGTTAAGAATATAAATATCTCAGAATCGACCCATATCAGCAAATATTGCTATAAAAGTTATTTTAGCTTCACATTTGCGAAAAAATGTGTTGTTTACGTAAGGACGTTCGGGTCAAACAGCCGTGCTGTTTCGCGCAAGATGTTATTATTGAAATATGCCCAAAAATTTACGAAGGAATATTTATACTTTTATAGGCACTTGGAGAATGCAGGGGGGATTGCACTGGGAAGTGTTCTAAAATCGGAATCGTATGTGATCGGCGCCAAAGTGACAAGTGCACTCGTTTGGAGCGTGCTATGAATCACGAGGGTAAAACACAATCGATGGTAGCCATGATTCTATGGTGGCTTCTGTATTTAAACTTTCAATTGTTTTAGAATACTTCGATGTCGAAAAACAGTTGAATAATTTTATTAATAGGTATTCTTTAGACTGTGTCACCTCGAATTGCTTTTCCTAAACTCATCACCACTCTTTATGTGTTTATACCATTTTTTTTGGACTTAACAACTTGATCATCACTAGAAGTTTCCTTCCAATTCTTGAAATCTTCAATATACTAGTTCCTGCATTGTATACAGTATACGCCTTTATTGTGTTAGGCAGTCGTAAATAAAACTCTAAATCGTCCATTTTACAACTAAACAAAAAAATCAAACCAACTTCGTGAATATGATACACCGATTTCCTCGTAATCTTCGCATCTAGACTCGCGTAAATTAATACTACAAAAAAACATGAAAAATGTCCGAGTATTTATCATTTCCAGCGAGCCGAAATCTGTCCGGAAGTTCGTCATTATCGGACGGATTCTTGTGCCCTGGTACGAAGCCAAGATCACGGCTATCCACGTAATTCCTAAAAAAACTACACTTGAGTTTTTTTGCTAGAGTTTAGGAAAATCGTCTGTCTGTCTTTAGTCGTTATTTTGTCTGATAAACTGATCATTGTTTGAGATATAACTATGGTGTTCCGTGGTTGATTTTGTTGTATGTTGTCTGTTGTACCCAAGCACACAGGGACCTCCAGAAGGAACAAAGTGGGTTTTAGTCAGTATGTCTGACACTCCCAGCTGTATCCTCAGCGGGAGGGGTCATTTGATGATGTCCTATGGTAAAAAAGATGTATGCTATTGATTAGATCATTGTGTTGTAGCCTATATTTTTGGATTATTACGCAATTATTTTGGCTGTCACTATTTAAGTATGTTTCATTAGGCATATCATTAAGACACAGCCATGATTTGGTTGCTATAAAATTATAGTATTCCTTACAAATTCACACAACGTCATCTAGTCCCAAACTAAGCAGTGCTTTTAGTGTGGGCATTTATAGACAACTGATAAACGTACTTATATACTTTTCTTCTGTAAACATACATATGATACACAGGAGCATCTAGACTAAATCAAACACCCATGTTCATGCACACAAATATTTGACTTATGAGGGAATCGAACACACGACCTGTGCCGTGGCAGGCAGATTTACTCACTTATAAGGTAGCTTTAACTAATGCCTTAGTCATCAATTGGAATTGTCTATATATACATATAATTAAATTACATAGATTGTCATAAATATGTATCTTCGTCCAACAAATTCTACCTACCATTAATGACATACTAAGTCATCAATTAACCAAAGCTTTTGTCAAATATTTCAAATCTTCGCTACAGTTTCCTCAAAATAAACAGACCAATAAACCCACAATACATAAGCCAGCATTAACCGCTATGTACACGGTAAACAGCCATACATCTCCAACTTCCTCATTATATGGATGTAACATATTAACTACTTTATTGGCCAATGATTAATATCCAGTAGGCAGTTGTAATTCATTCCATCTGCATACCTAAATACTTGCTGATACTTGGATGGGTGCCCGATTATAAATGAGGAAAATACCTGAACGGAATATGTACCTACTTGTATTTTAACTAGGTACTTTTGTGAAATTATTTTTAGAAGTAAAAAATAAAACACTTGTTTCGTAGAATTTGTACTATTTCTATGTCATTACACCGGTTCAAGGTCACCAATCAAAGTGACTTCTGCTGACTTTTGAAGCTCTGTTTTCAAGAATATAGAATCTAGAGAGTTGGTGGTTCCTATGATAAACTTATACAGTAAATAGCTACGACAAATTCACATTAGAAGGGATTATGTAGGTTTCGAAATATACGAGTATTTAGGGTCTCCACTTACGAATTAAATAAGTTCCAGTTAGTTTATGTGGTAGACAATTTCATACGAATTCGGTTCCATTTTTTATTTTGTTCGGTAGTTAGTGGCTATTTGGATATTGTAAAAATGGCTCTTAGTAGGTACTAATTTTATCTTTGTATCACTTCTTGCAGTTCAGCCTATAAGGCCGTGTACTGCTTAACCGAGCTTTCCAGTGGGAACCTAAACATCTTAGTACTATGTTATGTTGTACTCTAAATACTTAGCTACATACAAAACTTGAGTTGTTAAGTTCTGATCATCTCCATCTGATCTCCATAATATCTTTTGAACATGATATATACTTAAAAATACAATAGCCATTTTGTCCCTGCCATGTCATGTCGACCAGTTTATTCGTTTAGCTTGATAAATCTCACTTTCTCAGTCGTAAATAAATCATATTATTATTATGTAACAGGACACCGGAATTGAATGTCATAAAGTTTATGTGTATCCCTTTGTGAGTTGAGTGTTGACTAATCTGTCTGTCGCGATGAGAAACTATGATCTGATTATAGGATTTTGAGCTCAATATTTATTCTTTTAATACTTATAAACATTAAATCTGTTTGGTAATCTTGCTTCAAAAACAACTCTACATCTCTGTCTCGACCAGAGGGTTGAGACTCTTCCGATATTATGTCAAGTCTAGATAATTTTCAGAATAAAAATTCCCACGGAAAAATTCCCAAAACTTTCATTTGAGCGAACCCGTGTAACGCTTACAGAAAACGTTTCTAGTTTTAGTAAATGGCTTGTCTTGTTAAAATTCTTACATATTGTTTTATAACTATGTCTACTATCTACTGCTTATCGAATCAATTATTTATGGCTTTATATTATATTTTCAGTATTCTAAAATGGGTATCATCCAAAATGTAAAACAACGCCATCTACCGATTGCACCCGAAACTACTGCGAACCTTGACCGACTAGCGGGGTCATTAACCCATGACGCGTGACGCAATAACCTGAAAAGTGCGCAGGAGTTTACTATTGAATGTTTTGGCTATAAAAATAATGGCCCGTTGGTCATACTAATTATAATATTGTATTCATTATTTATTTGCATGCAGTTTTGCAGGTAATAACATATTTTATTAGGTAATTTTAGTGAACACTGTTTTGCATGGTTTAAATAATTTAGTATTTTTTTAGTATTTTCAGAATAACAGCATATAAACCTAGGCATTAAGCCAAAATATTTAATTATTTTGTAGCTTTTCAGTATTTATAGTAAACAAATTGTTACCTCAAACTTTAAAATAACTTGGTTATCTTTAACCGACTTCCAAAAAAGGACGTTCCAAAATAGAGGTTCTTAAGTTTCACCAACAATCCGCAGCTCCAAAATATTAGCTAGGGCGCTTGTTCCACCACTTCTTCTTCCCAGCAATAACACATATGAAGTAGTGAAGTTCGGGCGTTTTTCGTAAAATTGAACTTCATAAAGTGATGATTTTCAGCCCAATTTTAATAAACGACTTTTAATCTTTAGGCTGCCAATAGCAATATTTACTTATTGTTATTTGTAGGTAGATAAAGATGCCAGCGCATCAAGCTAGAAACTTTAAATTTTTCTTAATTGACTTTGAACCATATGCTTCAGCGCTAAAGTTGGAAATCTATTAAAGAAATTTTACAGATTGTAGTAGCTTGATGTGCTGGCGTGTGTACATAATGGTGGTCGTGAGGTAACTAGAGATGGGCACTAACTGTAGTTAGAGCTGTGGTTATGAATTTAAATTAATTCGTTGTTTACAACATTCATCGTGTTGTTGGCACCAGGCGTTTATTGTATACAATCGCTTACTGTTGGAGAATACGTCTTCCTTAGTCTACGCGTATATATTGAGATCTTTATCATTTGCGGATATTAAACTTTGTATTACAAACGCAGTTGGCTTAGCCATTCAAGTCATTCTCATCTGCTTAGCAATATTTTCCTAACTATGTTAAGCTCTAGTACTAGTGCCTATCTGAGCTCCTCAACCCTCTTACCCGGGCAACCCGATACCCTTGGTAAGACTGGTTGACAGACCGCCAAAGATGTTGGAGTGACAGCCAGTAACTACTAATTTAATGTGCCCTCCGAAACATGTAGGAACTCGTCACCCATCCTCGGATTGACCAAGCTAAGCGTTGCTGAACGTTGTAATCGATCCCTGTGGCTGTTGCTTAGCTACGAGCTCCTCTCAGTATTGATAATATCTAGGTATACCAATTTAGTGCAACTTTTCGAATATCTAGATATTTAGGTATACCTAGATTTTTCTACTTATCTAATCAGTAGATATGCTAGGCTGTGTAGCACTCCTTGATGAGGAGGGATGTCATATCGTTAAGCATTTTGATTGTCAAAAATCTCTTAACAGTAAAAGAGCTTTTTATATTTTACAAAACTTTCTCTATTTTGTAAAAATATTGATGACACTGCTTTACTCTATGTATCTATAGAGCTGACTTTAAGTTCCTTAAAGAAGCCAAGAATTCAATAAGAGCCCCCGCACACTGCAAACTTTTAGTCAGCCAATAGTTTGAAAGGGCCCATAAATCAATATGGAGATGAATGGTAGTGCGCACATTACAATGATCAGGTCTACTCGTTACACCAGCTAAAAAGTTTGATAGGAATCACAATTACCTTCAAAATATACTGCAACTAACCATCGGCCGACAGTCTGCAGTGTGTGAGGGCTCTAAGCCAAAGATGTGCTCAGTAATATACCTTTTTATCCAGTCTAAGAACAACTTGCACAATATAAATTGCTCGTTCCTCATTGCCATTCGACCACCAACTCCTCATAATGATACCTCTACGAAATGAGCAGAATCATTCAATCAGACTAATGGCTTGATTACTTTCGTTTGTGTCAATTCATATCGAGACTAAGTACACGCGAGCGGATAGGCCTATCGTAATTACTGTGAAAATTATTCTTAGGCAACTTTGTTGGTACACTTGTGAGCAAAAGTTTAGAGGATTAGTTTTTTTAAATAGGCACAGAAGAACATTTCAGATTTTTTTTGTGGCGCTTTTTATTTTAATATTTTAAGCAAAAGCGCTCATACGAATGTGTTAAGTTCAATATTTACGTTTTAGTTGTTTTTAACTTAAACTTTATTCGTTCAATTTAACCTTGCATTTGTCCACAATATAATTTAAGTGTACTGCTTCGAAAAGTTGCACTAAATTGAATCAGCCACGTTCAAAAAAACTTAAATGTTTAATCAGACTTTTTGCAAATCAATTTACTTACTCGTAGTTTTATTGGATACAAAAGGACCTGACGAGTGTTGTCAAGCGGATGTAGAAACGGAATTAGCACCATTTATTTTGACATAGTGAAGAAATAATCTTTAGCGACATAGGCTATGTAGTAGTCAGGGGTTTGTACGAAAATTGCATAACTTTATTTTTTCGCTTAGAGAGTTAGATTAGGTTTGTTTCTAGTCAAAACAGTGTTAATGATTGAGCAAACTTAAAAAGCAATCAATAATGTTAAGAACACATTTTTGAACATAAATATTTTGTGTTTTTGAAGATTGTAGTGAAGATAGAGGACTTTTCAGGGAATAAGGAGGTAAGATGAATATATTTTGAAATAAAGACGCGCTTGACCTATTTAAACAGCGGGTGGGTGCCTCTTTTTGCCATGAGGCTCAGGCAAAAAATCCACTTAGTAATATTAAAGCTCTTAAAATAGTAAATAAATTAAAGTCAGACTACTCCATCTCGCTCAAGCTAGGGTCGGGTTTGAGTCCTACTAAATACATTATGTACCTTTTTATCTTAATAAATGGAGTTACATTTTTTAGCCAGTTAGTGTAACCCTTATAGTAGAAGGTACGATTACATCATATTTTCATGTTCTTGTTACTTTTTAAAAATAATGACGTTAATACTAAAAACAAAAAACATCGTAATGTAATCTGGTTGACGTATTGGTTACAGCCACTCCGCTATGAGTGCGCAAATTCAAAGCCAGGTCAGGCAATTCCCAATGAATATTTTCATTGAAGTTATTTGTACTCTTTGATTGAATTTTGAACATCGTAGCTGACTAATAGTGAAGTAAAACGCTGTGACAAATCCTGAACTTAAGTCTGAAATCACCAATCCACTTTAAGCTAGCGTGGTGATTAACGCTCTTTACTTCAAGGCTGATAGACATCATCAGCCTTTTAATCGTCACACCGCTAGGCACAGGCCTCCTCTCACACGGAGAAGGATTGAGCGTTAATTACAACGCTTGCTCAATGCTTATTCATACCTGGTGAAAAAAGGTTGATAGTGATTATGCCTTTTCTCTAACCAACACCCAAAAAGGAATTATTTCAGTAATTGGACAGATTTTGTTATTATTTTCCAAACACTTTTGCTCCCATATATCCCACGAATCGTCCGTTCCTCTGACAGAATATATAAATTAGGTATAATGATAGTCATCAGAGAGCTCGTTCCTCGTTTACATCATTCGACAATCACATTACATACAATTTGTATAAAACCACTTTTGATAGTTAAATGACGAAATAAATTGTTCTCGTATTATATCGAAAGAGTTGCGTATCTGAGATTGTTGTCGGCGCATGAGACGGCTCGACTCGTAGTGCGCAGCCAATTTCTCGAACAGAACGTGATAGAATACGCTTTGAAATGAAATATTTTGTATTAGCTATGTCGGTATTGGTGGTCGTTTTATTTAATATTTTATTTTCGCTGATTAAACTGTGGTTTTCTGCAAATAGCGTAGTAACAAATCTGTTGTTATTACATGATTTTAACCTTTAAACCGTGACGTCAAAAAAAGAAAGACGTGCCCTCAGTGCCAAGCTAAGAATTCATCTAGGTATTTACCTACAGTATAGTATATAGTAGCGAGTTCCGAATTATATCGATTAAAACTGACTATTAGTTTTGAACTTTAAAAGTTTGTCATGTAGTCGTGACCGTGGCGTGGTGGTCAATTTTTGGCTCGTCATCTATACGTGACTGTGGCGGTCAAAATTGTTGATATAATGAAGAAGAAAATATTCGATGTTTTAATACTCATTAGATTTTCGCTAAAACTTTCATTAGTTTGCAGAATACTAATCGATTTGAATTAGCTTATATTCATATAGATCAATATTCTGCCACCGTACATGGTATGCTGTAAAGACACAGCATAAGAGAATGGTAAATATTTGCTAAGAAACAATATTATTTTCTTTCGCTACGGCTACGGACTCGCCCAATTTGTAGTCGATATGGGTCCGATGGGCATAGAATAAGGATCATAAATATTGTAGATGCGACATGGTTTCATAAGATTCGTTTTTAGAAAAAAAAAACTTTGCATATTTTACATTCTTATCTCAAACATGAATTTCTTTTCAATAACTCAATTTTATTATTTTATGTTCTTCACACCTTTTTACAACATAATTTTCTAATCAATACGGTAGATTAAAAAAAAGCAACTGTTGCTGTTGTAGGCGCGGTGGTGGTTGCAATCGCGAGGTGCGATCCAAATTATATAATACATATATGTGCGAAATAAAGAATTGCAAAATTTATTCGTCACACTGACATTTATTTATTTTATTTATTTAGTATGTTATAAGTTAACAAATAATCCAAAGCACTTATAAACATAAAAAAATACGAAAGGCCTTATCTAGAATTAATTTAAAGTTATTGTATAAGGGTACCAATCCGTCGGCAAATAGGTCTAATTCATTGTGCTGAGCAAGTATGTCCCCAATATACATATATATGTCTTGACTAAATTTATTTTTTTGTGTCCATAAACAAAATATTTTATGTCAACAAAATAGGTCACTACACTGTCTATATCTTAATAAGCCACTATTTTTCAACATATACATGTTTAGTGATTGATTTATTCATGTATTTCTTTTTTGGGTCTACATAAGACTGAATTAACGCATTTAATAGCAATATAGCTGTAAAATAAAACACCAATGATCATCAAATATCAGAATTAACTTCTCATTCAATTTTCTGTAGGCACAATAGTTGCAACAACGAGTGTCGTTTCTGCGCTCCGCCGTATAATCTTTGTGAATTTGTCAACAAGTCGGATCACGTAGGCCGCCGACCGACCACCGTAAGCTCAGTTAGAGCGGTGCATAAAAACTAAGCTTTGCTTTGAACTTTGAAATTCAAATGTATTTCGATACGCCAATACGTCTGCTTCGTGGATTCTGAACTGTGTTTGGTAAAGCTAAGTTACTTGGTCGTTATGAGATGAATCATATTGTTCTAACTATAGTAGGTATTGTGAGTTTATTTGTTAAAGAGGTTACGACGATATCTTGATTTTGGTAAAGATGAGAAAAGTATTTAGGTACAGCAGTTAAATCAAAATCAATATACATTTATTCCAATTAGACGGATAAATCAGCACTTTCCGAACGTCAAAACAAAAGACAACACTCGAAACGCCCGCCTTTTGCCACGTTTCTATGTGTTTTCTTCTAGAAATAAGTAGCGCAAAGTCCCCAGCAATACGTCAAGTCTGTCTGTTAAGTTTGAAGAACCAGATTTAAACCGAAGTATGAAACAATCGATTGCTTTTGGTTCTAGTCTTTAACTATTGGCATGAAAGAAATAACAACACTTACACACTTACAAATCTTCTTTCGCTTACAACTGATTCGTTGACTACAAAACCTTAGTCTTAAAACAGATTTCAAACAGATTTCTTCATTGGCATGTCGAAAAACCACTATTATTTTAATATTCATACGTAAATACGAAGCAATAACAGAAATTGCAATGATACCTGAACTGCTATTAAACCCAAACGTTTTATACCTTAATAAAACAAATGCAGGGAACCCCGAAATATTCCTGCCAAAAACCTAAGCTGTGCTTCAGCATTTATTCTCACAATTCCTAGGTCTCCTTTTTATGACAGCTATATTCTAGCACGGAGAAGATTTTACGTGGCGATCGTAAAAAGGCATGAAATGAGTGGATTTTGCACGTACTTTGCTCCGCTCGTGAAATGCCGGCGATTATTCTGATCACGCGCCTTATATGGGATAGTTCGCAGTGACATTGAATGAGCCAAACGCGGCATTTGAATCAATCTTGATTTTAGGTTCCTTTTTTAAATTTGAATGCTCATAAAAAAATTAGGAATTGTAAAAAAAAAACATTAAAACATAATAGTAAACACATCAATTGAAAAACCAAGTCATTGCTAATGATGTTTTCTTTTAATTTCAGGAATGTCAAACAATTTTTCATCGCCGCATCAGAATAGCATCAATAAAAACAAAAATTAAGCAAGAGTATACGTTAACATCAGTCACTTTTACGAAATTTTTGGGTTCATCAGATAAGTATGTTTTTAGCAGACATGGCAAAATTCCCAAGTTTTCTTCGCGTCCTCGTAAATTTTCATTACTATACTCAAATGAGAGAAAAAGGCATTTTTGGAGCGCTCCGCCGGCGTATAAATGTGTCATTGTAACGCATAATTGAGATAAAAATTTTCTACATGGATATAACGCTGGGGGTCGGGGGGGGGGGGGTATTTCGACTGTTTTCGAATTTTCGAATATAATCCTAGGAGATTAAAGTGGGTATCGTTTACTAAAGTAAAGGTACAATTTCTTAAACCTTGTTTAATCTTCTAGTTTCAGGTTATCAACATTTACTGCATGATGATGATAGGTATGCAGAACAACAATTTCTGGAAAATTCGTTTTTCGGCTTTTCTTGAAACTCCTTCTCTTACCAATCTAATCCTTCTAATCCTTCTTTAGCTAAGTGCGTTTTGACTTCACCTGAATCTGGAAGATCAAAAAGCGAAATAAATATTTTTAATACTACCTTCTTGAAAGTACATTACGAGAATAACACTTTTGATTTAAAGCTGATACAAATATAGCGTGTCCTATTTTTATTTTTCTGAAGTTGAAAGCCATTAAGGCATTTTAAATTAATAAGAGCTTGTTTCGTTTGATACACAATTTGACCTGATTTACATAAACGTATTAAGTGCTGTAAACAACGACAAAAGAAAATGAGACATAATATTTGCTTGTTGAGTTCCTAAATTAATATATTTTTATAGGATTTCTTTAACTTTGTTATTGTCTTGATTAATGACTTTATTTATTTTATTAAATAGAAAGGCCGAAGCCAATTACACTTTTTAATACTTACCTGTTTAAAATACAAAGTACTTATTTTACAGTCATGCATTCTTCTCACAAAAAAAAACAACATTCTGACATTATCACCTTCCATACAAACACGTCATCAAGACTTGTGTGTGAGCTCAGGAGAGCGTAAATGGCGGCTTCTGTTCGAGGAATAGGCGATTTGGTATGTGCAAATTTATCTAATTGATGTTAAATATGGCTTAGCAATATTTTTGAAAAGGTTGCATTAACAGTAACTATCAGTAGAGGCAGTTCAATAAATAACTGGATCATTACTCACATCAATTAGATCAATTCATAAATATTTGAATGTTTTATTACCTAAATGATTTAATACAGCTTCCCGCTTTCCAAAATTTTCATCAGTATTTCTTCGAATTTTCGCGAGCGAGCGCATTACTGCTAAATGTAACTATTGAAACAATCGAGTTGACCCACTTCATATTGACATTGACACGGTGGGCCCAATTTGGCTCCCTGTGGCACTCCAAGTGCGTAAAACAAGTACTCGCACGGTAAATATATAATTTTTGGTAAATATCCTATATTTGTTTGTGGGACATTGACCCTCTAAAAAGAAAATTTTATTATTAACTCTCTGGCCTTTGGGAAGCGTTCTCGAAACAAATTAAATAACTGCCGGCTGATATTGATAATTTACATAATTTGATGAGATTTTCGTTATTGAATCCCAGTTGTAAAACTGAAAACAATTAATAGAGCACAATCTATTTTTTTTTATATTTAATAAGTAGGTATAATTAATTGTTTAGTGCAATCAAAAGCATTTAACAAGTCTACAAAAGCATAGATAGTTTGTATATGTTCTATTTACGTAAAATGAAACACGGTTTATAAAATTTTTGAATTCTATCTTACAACTTTTCGCTTATGCATCAGCAACAGTACCTTATTAACATCAAAAATCCATTAAGAATCGTCATCAAATTAACTAGGTATCGCGATTCCGTCCTCATGCAAGGCCATCACCTAATTTGCCAAGTTTATTTTGAATACAAATTCAGTCGCGCTAGTATTTGTGACCTTGAACGTAGACTAACGTATGTATGTACAGTCGCAGGCATAAATGGTACAGATTATTTTAAAACTTCCCTTTTTGTAGTGCAATACATTCGCGAGATTAATCGCAAATTCCTATGCTCATAATCGATAGAGGTCTGATCATAAGTTTTTAATGATAAATCCATATTACATTTCTAATATTTTTAATGCTAAACGTTGAAATTTTTCGATCAATTGCACGATACTAAAAAACGAACGGTGGCAATTGTCCGCGACTGTACATAAGAGATTAAAGTGTCTCACTATATCGCGGCTGGTCGTAGTGGGCGCGTGATGTGAATTCTGAACATTTTCGCTAAGGTCAATGTTGCACGATCGGCTCCTTTCAGAATTGTTGCAATGGGATGGAAAATTAAAATGGGTTTGGCTGGTTCCCTTTAAATTGATAATTGTGTTATTTTATGGAGTAAAAAGTCTTGTGGGTGAAGTTGTTAAAAAGATTTTTGTCAATCATAAGACCGTAGGGGTAATTTCTTTTTAATTAAATAAAAAACACCATCTTTACAACAGGGTTTTCCTGTCATCAATATGGAATTTGCCGGCTTTATTAGTACAAATCACTTAGCGAAAATCTAGAATTTTAATATCCAATGAACTAATAACCGGCACAAACACCCTATTACCACAACAGAGCTAACGACGCCGCAATAATAGTGTTATTCAATCTATCGTGTGACATAAATTATTCACTACCATTTCGCATGGCAACGGACACGAAACCACGCTGTATGCTTTATTTACCCCTTCTTTATAACATTTACAAGCGCTTTCTACCAACCCCACCAAGGTCTGTAACCTCTATTACAATGCCATAAGGTTCAATTTCTGGCTACACATCGTTTAGTCTCTAATAACCGTCTATTTCCGCCGATAATTGCGACGGAGGCCCATCAAGTGTGCGTTTTCCCTCGCAAGACATGTATTTATGGAGTCTTCTGTAATGCACAGAATTTTCGTCCTTGCATATTTCATTTGTGTCTTGATTTTAGCTTTGTTCAGTGTTTGTGGCAGTTCGATTTTATTAGGGAGGTTTGACAAAGATGTTTTGAGTTTGAAATGGCTGGCTTTGGTGATTTATTGCGAAGTTCTTTGTTGAGTCAGTATAATTAATTTTCTCGTTCAACTGGGAGATTACAATATTTTGTAGTATATCTCATGCATAGAAATTATATATTTTGTTTGTATTTATTTTTAAGCGGTCTTTTCATTGACTATCGTTTCCTATACTACCTTATAAATACATATGTAAGAATATTACACGTTTATACGAAAAGACGTCTAAGTTTACAGTGACCTAACAGAATTCAAACAAAAGCATTTACGCCATAACAATTTCGATTGTTTGTCACAATCGAAGTTTGATTAAAAAACCTAAGATTTCTCGAATTAATTCGCTTTCCTGAATGGTTTCCTCGCATTTCTTTATTTCCAGCTATTGAAAATATATCGGGGACAGTAAGTGAATATTTAATAGGTACGGACTGGCGGTCTTTATTACAGCCGAGCGTTTTTGATGAGCCTAACAACTTAATTGTGATCTAAGGCTGTGGTCCAAGTCACAAGATGAAGATATTGAGCAGATACTGGGATAATGTCATCAATAACCATTATATTCACTTTTCGGTATATTTTATCCCAACGTGTCAAAAGGTTATGCCAAAAAATAACTAGGTATGTCGATATTAATATCCTCTTTAAGCATTAGTAATGAGATTTGGTTAAAATAATAATTATTAATAGGACTAATATAATATACATTTAAAGGCGTCCATTAAAATGCATAATTATACTTTTCGTTAGTGTAAAATAGTAAATCAGATTCCACGTAGGATAAAACCAAAGAAGATGGTTTAAGGCTATCAGTAAAGGCGTACTTTTTTAAGACTACGTTTTATAATAAGGGGGATAAGTTTATCACTTAGGCCACACCAAGACATAGCGATTAATGATAAGTAATTTCCAAGGCTGGCAATGCAGTTTCGAACTTATTTATTGCGGGTCTTTGATTGGCCCATTAAATTGATTATTATGTTTTATACATTAGATAAATAATACATTTTATTGTAGCACGTGGAGAATCGAGATTTGAAATATGTGATTGTTGACCTAAGCTTAAATCAAGAGCCAATTAATTATAGTGAGATGCTATTACGAATAAATTGCCATTCTAACGATATCGATGGGAAAATATTGGGAAATCTACAAATTACGGAGCTGTGTGTTACGCAGTAGTTTGATTAAAAATAATCTGTAATTATTGTGGAGTTAAATATTTATTTTTCATATTTATTGTAATCACCAACCCGCATTGAGCAAACGTAGTGATTAATGCTCAATCCTTATCAGTGTGAGAGGAGACCTGTGCCCAGCAGTGGGACAATAAAAAGGATTATGATGATTTATTGTATTTATTTATTTAGGTTAAGATTTTTATGAATTCCTACTTTAACATTGTTGAAGGTATGGATACTCCTTGTGGCCCCTGCTGGCCAGAATAGTACGAGTAATCTGACTCACGTAGTGTCTTGTTCTTATAGTGTTGATGTCAATAGTTTTGTCCAAAATATATATATTTTATTGAGACGCTGTCTACTCTTTTATTTAAAAAATAGCATTAATGACTAATACTCTTATACTTATACTATTACGCTTACTTAAATTCTACAAATAAGTAGAAACAAATCTTACAAAATGCAAGAGGAAGTAGTCAAATCTGCTTAGTATTCATTCATTACGGCTCCTCAATTAAGGTTATTTACAAACGACAGCACATTAAGCTATCTCTAATTTTTTCCCAATCAACTTTGAACCATATGGTTTAGCGACAAAGTTGAAAATCTATATAGGAAATTTGTCAGATTATAATAGCTTGATGTGCTGGCGTCTGTACATTTGAGTTGGAGTGACGCATTTTCTGAATTCATCGTTTAGTCCTTACCCACTTCGTAAATGTACAATGTCGTAATATATCTTCATCCTAGTGAAGTTGGCCCCCTGCCAGGGTCCGTTTTACTGAACACTGGGGAAGTCATATTTCTGGAGCATGTTGCTACCAGTATTTTAGGTGAATGCTATCAATAATTTCTTGAAGTATTGCTCCTTAGGTAGGTATTATCTCGAGAGCTTCAAAGAAGACTGGATTTATCTTCTCTAGAAGGATTTTTTTTAAGATAAAAAATCATTTATTCAAAGTAGGCAGCAATTTTTGAAGGTGAATTTTACAATAGACAACCCCCAAAAACCCACCCACCCTTCACCACGGCCACACCTTTTGTGTTATCGCTAGGAAGAAGAAATGGTAGAACAATCTCAACAGCAACACAATTCTGTTTGTATGGTTCGAAGAACCGATTCTAAACAAAACAAAATCGACATTTTTTTTCAATATCATTAGTATTGTCAATAAAATTGACTTTTCTTTGCTAAGCTTTTTAAAACTTTGTAGCACTTTAATTCCTTGCTCAAAATTTTTGCTATCATATGATACAAGCAACAATATCAAAGTCATTCCTTAAACGATTTCAGGTCAGAGGTTCAATGCACAGGCGATAATTTATTTAGCACTAAAACAGCGAATCCTTTTGAAGAACAATGGCCCAATAAAATGGCGTTATCGCGGTATCGGTCAGCAAGTTTATGGCTGCAATTGATAGTATTATCTGCATTATTCTAATTTGCTTTCCTTTTAATGTTGATTTGTAGCCACTGCATTTGCTCATTGTGGCCCCAGTAAGGACTGATTGTAAAAAGAAGCTCATTTTCTATGGTAGCGAATTGAATGTTGTTAAACAATTATTTTGTGATTGAAAGTTGTATCGTATTGTTTTAATTTGGTGTCAGCTGCAATTTTAATAAGGGGCAATAATTCTTCTTAGGTAGTTTAGTAATGCTTCTTGGAACAAAATATTTTTGACGTTACATTATCGAAAGTTTTATTGACAGCATCACTGTATAGAAATAAAATAAGTATCTGTCCAATTTTCTTAATAGATTTTCAACTGTTTCACTTAAGTATATGGTTTAAATTTGATTGGGAAAATTTGACAGTCTTGGGTAGCTTGATGTGCAACCACCTACAATTTATCAAGTGGACATCCAGACTATTGGCCATCATCACAAATCTTGGAAAAGTCAAAAAGCCTTTGCTCGTTGAAATATTCTTTCAAAATCGGTCGATATGTTAATGTTCAAAATATTACAATTCTAGTCCTTAATCACCAGGTAGGCTGACAAGACAGGTGTCGTCAGAATCGCACGTACCCTCGCCAGTCATAATTATGCACATACTTAGTCCATGGCGTGACAAATAGCCACATTGTTTGTTGTTTCACACACTAGTTGAGCCGCTGGATTTGCTTGGGTCTCGACAATTTGATCAGGGATCAAAACTTTGACTGGTATGTCCAAACCTTTAGAGATTATTTTTGGATCATTGAATTTGCGAAAATTTATTGATGAAAGTAAAGTGACGATGGTTGAAATAATAACGTAGAATTATCTAAGCCATAATGATGCTGAAGTACACAGTACACATGCTGTTTTTTTTTTTTGCAATGTTTGTCGATAAAATCAAATCTACCTTTTTAGAAATCATAAGATTATCAGCAGTAAAAGCTATAAATAAACACTCCTTTAGACCATGATACAGACAGTGAAGAAATTTATTACCGTTTTCTTTTTCTGGAAAATAAGAATTATACCTATTCCCACAGCTTTTTACCTTTTCGTGATTATCAGCACTTACACACATACATACATTTATTACTAGATGCAAAACATTGGCAATGAGCGCTCAATGCCATGCGGGCTGGAATTCCGTTTGTGGTGTAACGTTGAAAAAATCCGGAAGAGTAGGCTTGAATGCGCAGGAGTGTGTTTATGGTAATTAAGACATAACTATGACAGAAAGCATTTCTATGTTACATCCTTGTGACGTTTGTAAGTGTTTATTATTCTCTTCTATATTATAAAGACTTGAAAATAAATACAAATTATTATGGAAATATTCCATAGTTTTCATTCTAATTATTTCTGATGATTATAATCTGCAAAACTTACTCAGTCTTAAATAGCTTCTTTGTTAATCAAGTTAAAAATGTATATTCTTGGTTCGGCGTAGAATCTTCTAGAAATGACGAAGTAAGGAATGACTAAAAGGTAGTAAAAGAGGTGATGAAATGTAGCGAGGAGCAACACTGCTATGTAAGATCTCCGCCATGTTGGCAATTTGCCTCCTTCCTGGATTAAGAATTATTATTTGTTGCGGAAATGATATAAACGGAAACTATCACTGAAAACAAACAAGTATTCAAGACTAGAGGAAACAGCTTCTCGAAATGTACATCAGCCAAAAATACGTCATGTTGTTGGGGGCGGCTTGCGATCTAACCAAATGCAGCTGAGTTGCAACTGTTTTACATGGAGTGAATGGGCAGGCATTCACTCCATGTAAACTCTCTTCAACCTAATTATCCGGGCAAAGCAATACCCCTTGCTAAAACTGGTTGTTAGGTTTTCTGGCTTGTGACTACCCGTACTGACTGTCAAAGGAGTTCAACTGAAAACTAGGACACATCATTTCAGGTGCTCCCGAAAAACGGAGGAACTCATCATAACAAGGTGGTCACCCATCCACAGTTTGACAATACCAAGAGTTGATTAACTTCATAATCGATCGATTCATACACCTGTTACTTAGCCACGAGCTTCTGCGGCCAAAAATACATCTTTATAAAAATAATATTCACAGGGGAGGCAGCAGCGTAATAATATTCGTCATTCGGTCAATCACTTTAAAGAAAATATCAACTGCACATATAAATAACACAAATTCATCTCGAACCGCATCGCCAGCAAAATAACGATTGCTAATTTGACAAACGTCAAAAACGAGGAGTGCACACAACCTTGGTGAGCGCAGTTTACATTATGATCCAGATATAAACGCGCTCACTTCCTTTTGATCTCGGTGAGACATGGTGCACTGGATATATGCGTCCGTAGCTTTACACGCGTTTTAGTGCTCTCGCGTGCATTTCGAAATATGGACGATATTGCCCTCGATATTTCATGCCTAGTTCCTGGAGATGTGAAAATCAAACAGTGACAATGGTTCCATCAAACAACCAATAACAGCACATCATTCTTCTTTTTGGGATATTCCATTAGTATACCTACCTAATGACAGCGAAATTGCCGTGATTAAATAAAAGCCTCATCATGTTACTAAGAATAGAAACTGGTACTATACCTGTTAATACGTCACAATTTCCTCAATAGTCAACCAGCGAAAAGTTTGGATCGTATTAATTTTCCCGTCTTCCTGGAACTGTTCCTAAAATTTTGTTGGACCAAACTAGCAATTTAGTAAATATCATAGTCATCAACTGTCGGCCAAGTTGCTGAATCGTGGCACTGACATTATCATACACTTTAGTTATAGGCATACAGTTTATACGAGTTAATTGTGTGTGCTATTACTGTACATACCGCCATTAACTAAATTACTTTCCAACTCATAAATTGTTTGAGTCGAAAAGGCGAGTCAATCGATAAGGTATGTGTTTTCGTAGGAAGGTCGTGGGTTCAATCTCATTCTTGTTGCAACAATGTTGGGCTTGTTTACTTCATCATAAGATATATTTATTTATCGAGCATCGGTTTATTGGCCTCTTTAACATATCATTGCTAGTCAAACATCTGTTTGCAAGCGAGATTTTGCGGTTTTAGATTTTTATGTTGGCTTGCAAAAAGGCTGAAAAATAGGCATAGATAATTCGAATAGGTACGGTATGTACCAGATTACGGTAATCGACAATATGTACATCAAATGCAAATAGAAGCTATGGTTGACTTGCCTCCACATAGTATAACAGACAGTTACATTTATTTTAGAAATATCTAGGTCTTCGCAAAATTCGTTGAGAGTGCCTACTTCTCAACCCTGAGGGGTCAGCCACCCTTATCCAATAATAATCCTGGCGAGGTCATTTCACTTGCGATCATTTACGTTGTAAACGTTAATAAGCTAAAGTTTTTTTGTTTCGTCTGCCGTGTATCCTGTGCGAGCTATCCGTCAATTTGCAACTTGTCTGTTTATATGTTTGTGTGCATTGGGTGCTCGGAGTTAGTTGTTTGATAAATTGCTATTAGCAGTTGCCTGGATTATTATAATGTGTGTTATTTTTTTCGTATATTCTTTGAAAACTATAGCTCAAATCATGAGTGTGAATTAAAAAAGTGTGTGTGTGAGCGAAAAGTATTCGATTATCTATTTCTAAAAAAAATAGTTCTTTTTTTGTTTCTCCCTAATGACATACATTTTGTATTTCCCTGAATGACATTGAACTTCAAAGCGAGTACATTGAAATTTACTAACTTTAAGGAAAATATTCACAAAATTCTACTAACAAGAACTGGGCTCCATTAATTATTACAAAAAGACAACACAGGTGTACATTATAGTGTACATACAAAGAAGGTTCATACTACTTCATACAAGTTATTTATCATCATAATCATAACTAAGTAATAACCATTAAAAACAAAATACCATCTACATTCCTAACAAAAAAGTAATGAAGAAAAGCTGCGTTCGATACAAATTCAAAAGTTATTCGGAGTGGTCCTTCTGTCGATTTTTGTGTTACGTATTGATGGACGGTAGCGACCGACACATTGGTCATGAACTCAGTAGAACAGTGAGTGCCAACTTCTGCAACAGTCGATTTAGTATTTCTGCTTACTGTACGGGGAAAATGGAAGTGCTTTGGACATTTCACCGTTTCTTAGTATTTGTTTAAACTGTCGAGAGGAAAGTAGCTTTAATTATGATTAATTTTGAACCTGTGGCCGTTTACATGTCATCAAGAGCCTGAGTACAGCCCCTTGGCAGCGTCGGGCGCCGCGGCCCGCGCCGATGCGTCGCACTCCGGTGGCCTCTAGACTAGGCGCAGGCTTCACCAGCCAGTAAGACCCGCCGTGTGCACCAAGAGTATTCTCCAGTAATTTCATGGTTTTATGTGCCAGAAGACGAGATAGGTATACAAAATTGCGAAAATTTCGACTGTCACTAGGATTCCGAAAAAGGTTTTTGCTGTATTATATACAATATGCTAACTGTTCGCATTAAATGGGTTCGCATTAAATTCTAACGAGTCTGACGTGGATCATAGTCTACTCGAAAAACTTGAAATACCCTGACGAATGAATAGCGATAATTTTGTGAAGGATCGAGTATTCTTCTTCTAAAATATTATAAAACGAAACACGCACTTCTCAACCATTCTACGCTCAGATCTTTCAAACCAAGTAATGGATTTTAATAATAAGATTACCGCGCAAAATGAAAATGCTATCATAATGTATGTAGCCTCCAAACATCACTGTTCAAGGAATTGAATACAATTAGCACATCTAAATTTCGAAAGAATTACAGTTGAGCAATGAGAATATTACTTCCTCTGCCTTCAACCAAAGCCAAGCTACATGAGATAATTTGAAATAACCAGTAAAAAACTGTAGACAATTCACAGATTCCTAACAATAAGGAAACAGAAAACTACGACAGTAAGAATGCATATTCAACGCTTCTAAAATGGAATCAAAATAATGACCATTAACCCCAAAGATATTTCAGTAAACTATAGAGACAAGACGTACCTAAAAAGGGTCAATCTCCAAACCCAAGACAGTGTAAATGCACAAAATTAATTCGCTGTAAAACTAAAGGGGTCCGGGGCTGGAATCCAACGCTGGCTAATGCGATGTCGAGTTGTTCGCGCGACGGTTTTGGCAAACTTTCAACTGTCACACGCATCGTACATGCCGACTCTGGGTAGGGTTATTCTGTAGTGAGAGATGTGGGATATACTAAGATATATTTTGAAACATATTGTCTTTATTTTTCAATAGAAATTTAAATATAGAAGTACTTACATTTACAACATACTTACACTTACAAGCTTAACAAAAAAGGACAATTTAAAAAAGTGCATCAAAAATTACATCCGCATCGCTTTTAGCGAGGTTCGTGTCTAAGAGGCTGTCAACATTGGATGGCAGTGCCGATTCTTTGGCCAACCGTTTGGTCATGTCATTGTGTGGACTCCACAAAGTTAGCTTATTTCTTTAAACACTTTTTTTTTATTTTTGCTTCAAGCGTAATGCAAATGACTGACTGACGGTTTTCTTAATTATCAACAGATAATTAAAAAAAGCGATACTGTAGTGTTGTAGTGATTTTATTTACATTTAGTTACACTAATAAAAGACCAAACGAACGCAGTGGTGGACTAGTATTTCATAAATAATAATGCAACTGATATCCCAAAAATGCATTCAACGTCTATTTCATTTTCTCTGAAAATAGAAACAGAACATTAAATTACAGAAATAAACGGGGAATCGCTCAAATGTAAACCAATAAACAAGTTGTTTTTATTTTCGATCGACTTCAAAAAGGGGGATTCTTAATGTAAACAAAGCTGCAATATCTAATGGGGTGATCTCGTTTGAAGTTCCTTTTTTCCCGACACATACATTTTATTTATTATTTGTAGCTATGATCTGGTTTCTAGTCAGTAGCTTAGTTAAAAACATTTTCCAAAACCGGTGACGTTCCGCTCCTCTTATCTGCCTCTCCTCTCCTTTTTAGATCTTTATTATTGTAATCGAAACTGTAAAATTCAAAAATTGGTTTTATCATCTTAACATGCTAAAATTTGCGATACGACGGTTATTTATCTACATTAATATAATAGTTATATTTATGTGGGATGTGGTGGCGAAATTATGCAAATTGCTTAATTGGAAGGAGTTTATTTCTTTTTAAATAAATAAAATGAAATCAAATTATCACAAATTACGTCTTCCTCTTAGCCATCTTGTTTTTCTTCTATGTTACGTATCCACATGGATGCGGTATACGTATCATCTTGCGCACTGAATTTCCTGGTGAGTTGTTCCGCAAGGTGCAACATGTCGCCGCGTGCTCCAAATATTGACACCTTTGCTTCCGCATCTTCAAATTCTTGATCGAACGTCTTCGACATTGTTGAAACTACTTCTACATATATTTACAAACTTAAAAAAAAAACTACATACAAAGAAAATAAAAAAGTACAAATTAAAATAATCTTGAAACGTATTTTTGGAACTCCAAAATCGTTAAGCTTGCAGTTGTAGCCTCTCTATTCAAAATATTTTAGTTCTTTTCGTATTTATTTCGTAGATATATTGCGTATGATATCGTTCAGTGGAATCCCGGCCTAAAGCGCGTTGCAAAGGAATTCCTATTCCGCGCGGGTCATATTAATCTCTTTCACATTTTCACGCTAGACGCCGGTTTATTGCCAAACCTAGCAGCTAATAGTTGAAATTGTTCTGTTTTAATTAATACGTTACGAGAACTGATTTTGGCTTACTGCAGTAGTTCTGACTATTTCAATGAAGATTTTGTATAATTGCACTGGGTTTTGATGATGAGACGTTTTGAAACCCTTTATAGAATCTATGTACTTACGTCTGTATTGCATCTATCTAGTGTAAGTGACTGTTGACCATTTGATACTCTGTTTCATAGGGCAATGTTTAATTTACAATGAGCTGTGACGATTTTGATTAACTAAGATTGAAAGTAGTAAAACTAAAAAGAAAAGTGATCGTATTGTAATATATATTTTTTAAATTTTATAGACAAAGTGTCGTTTGTAATTTTCTTTTAAAATGAGCAATTAATATTTATTATATATAATATAACAAATCGGCTTCCGTGTATTTATCAGAACCCAAAAAAATATCTAAAACGCAACTATTAAGTTCCACAAAATGAGACTTGTTTTTTCGTAACCACAATTGGTCCGACCTTTTGCATCCAATTTCGGTGGGTAGTTGTACCCACATCTAGCTTGGAGGAAGGTTGGAAGGTAAAGCCGCAAACCTGGTCGTGCCACGTCGTGAGTGACAGCCTAGCGTGTCCAATAGTTTCCTTTTGCACGCACGTACCATTTTAATTTGTTTCCTTGGGACGCGCTTACGTTTAATCTAGGTGACATGCAACTGCAATGATGATTATAATAAAGATTTGATTAGTTGAAATTTATGTGATTTGCATTTTTGGACTAAATAATATATGAAAGTTATTTCGTAAGTTTATGTTGTAGAGTCTCGAATGTAAGGGCCTTTAATTTTAACCAGTCGACCAATTGGGTATATTTTTTTACTGTGCTTTATTTATTTATTTACCTAACAACATATCTTTTACATTTCGGAATATTAAACTACAAGTCAAAATACGTAAATACATACATACTTAAAGGTGAAACTGAGAACCTCCTTTTTTAAGTAACCTAAAAGACTCTCTTTATTTAACATAACATAACACTTATAACTTATTAAACAAAATTTTATTATTATATTCACCAACTAAAATTAATTGACTCAAATATTCTACATTTAGAAATTTCAACAAATAATTGGATGGTAGCCAATATGGCTATCATGATGTGGACATGTAATGCTGAGGAATAAGGATCATGTTGTGAGGAAGGTTTTGAGAATGAACATGGGTCGAAGAAAAAAGAAGGTATAGAATATAGAAGATGGGACCAGCCAAAGAAGCGATGGATGGATAATCACAACATTGGGATAAGGGCAGGAGGATAATATATTGTTTGTAGGTTCTTCAAACCAACAGACAGACATGTGTTGCTGGGGAGTTTGTTGCGCCACTTCTTCTTCCCAGCAAAAACACAGAAAGTGGATGGCGTTTTGGAGGCTGTCTTTTGTAATTTGATGTTAAAAAAGTGCTATTTTTATAGCCAAGTTTGAATAAATGATTTTGAGTTCGAGTTTATAATGAATTGGATTGTAGCCATCATTTTTTTTGAGAATAAAGACAAATCTACCGGCAGTTATAGTTTAGTATCATTATTCTTTACAACACATAAAATGATATAACATAAAATTTACTAGAAAAGCCACAATATTATTTACTACAAAGTTATCATATTACCTCGTTTGCGATTCGGCGAAATAATAAAACAATATGATAAACAAAATTCAATGTAACGTGAATCATGGGAACGATAGCGTGGTCGAGAGGTCAACACACGATTTTATATGTTAATAGTTTAATATAATATTATTTTGACGGTTTAATAAAAGGGTTTGGCAGAAGTATAGCAATACTTACTACTTTAACATGCTATTACTAAGTGGTGGAATAAAATAAATGTTAAAAGAAATACGCTAGGCGCCCCGATGCTAGGCGCACCGATGCTAGGCGCCCCGACGCTAGGCGCCCTGACGCTAGGTGCCCTGACGCTAGGCGCCGCGACGCCAGGCGCCCCGACGCTAGGTGCCCCGACGCTAGGTGCCCCGAAGCTAGGCGTCCCGGCGCTAGGTGTCCTGACGCCATGCGCCCCGACGCTAGGCGTCGCGACATAAATGTTTTGATTACTTGTAAGACTGTTTCGGTTTCGTTTGCCGAAATTCGTATTCGGTTTCGGTTTCTTTCTTCTTTACTGTTCTAATTCTTATTTTACTGATTACATAGGCGTCACTACTGAAATTAGAATTTCGCATCTCAGAACGATCCAGAATAAGGATAATGCCATATCACTTAGAATTCCCATTTAAACAACAACAGTTTTCAAGCGTAGTCAAGTAGACATACTCGTACAAATTGTCGACAAAGAACCACAGTCTACAACACTAGCGTTGTCAAATGTTTACCAAGAACCTCCCTCCTATTTACCCTGTTATACAACAGACAATTACAGACTAAATTACTAATAGTATTGGCACAGCATAGTTCGGTGTTTGCACAGTGGGAATTAATTTTCGGCATTCGGCGCCGCGGATTTACTCTGCCTAAGATTATGTGTGCGACTTTCACATCACTAAATGTTATTTACGTTTGGATTTGAATTAAGGCTTTAATTTTGTAGTGTAAATAGGAAATGAGAATTGTAATCTTCAACTGGATAGTACATTTTCAAGAGCTCCTTTTCCAAAATTGGCGTCCAAAGTTCTCTCCAACCAACTGCGCAGGATATACCACAGTGCACAAGCATTTTCGCAGACACAGGTGCACTCTCTATTCCCCCAGAATCCTCTTATAAAGAATTCTTAGAAATCTCTTATAGTCCGATGGGTCGGCAATCCGACATAACCGGAGAGAGATCAGGCGCAGGATCGATGTTTACGTACTCTCTGAGGCACGGGTACCTATACCTATCAATAAATAACTTCCAAACTTCGGATAGCTTTGACTCTTAAAACAAAACACACACAAAACGATTTCGGCCGACCTGTTAATCGAACCCAAGACCCCGCGCACAGCAGTCGCCCTAGGCGACTATTTAACCAACGAGGTGAGTTATTGCAGTATTATCGGTTTTGTATCCCAAGTTTTATGTTAAAGAAACCTAAGGTCACAGGTCAACAGCACAAATCCATAGCGTATCGTACCATTTCTCGGAAGCATTTAACGCACGCACATAGCGCCAACTCTTTTATTATGTGGACAAAAACGCAGTGCGAGTGAGACGAAAAAAAAATCGCAATCATTTGTCCATCAGTCACAATGGTCCACCGTTACCCGTTATGATGCAGGATGCTAAATAATTACACATTCATACACAAATGTACGGTACTGTATTGAAAATGGCACACTTACTGTTTTCAAGAGCGTTGCACTGTGATCTGACCGTTGTTAAACTGTGGAAAAATTCTCTTGTATTTTTTTTTCTTGTTGTTGTTCAGTGCAACGGCTTAAGATGTAGGTTACACACAATGCGTTCTCAGAGTGTGATTGATAATGTTATTTTTAGTGTTTTTGATGATTTTTGTGCAAATTATAAGTTAGGTTCTGTTTCTAGCAAATATGAGGGTATTTGTGGTAGTAAGCAGTCTCTGCTGCTTGTAGACAGTCGCAATTTTTTTTATGCATAATAATCATTTACCTACCAGTATACTGCCAACAATGTAGAATAAAAGACAGCAGAGATCATCAAGCATTTTTGGATTCGCTGGATCACCGAACTCGGCCTAATCTCTGATTAGTCCACCCGTGCCTGAACCTTATTGCATAAGTCAAAATCCAGGAATGCTACTAGTAGAATCGTAACTCCAACATCCACCTAGTAATCAGTCTGCATGTCTGACTTAGCTACTGACTTAATAAAAGCTGCAGAGTTCCATCGATTATAAGGTTCAGCAACGCGTGATGCGGGCTGTCGGTGAACGGAGGTGGCTATCTACATAAAAAATCCTCCAATCCTCTGTTTCAGAGGGCATGTTAAAATTATGGGTCTCGGCTGTTATTTACAGGTCTCCGGAAGTCGATACGGGTAGTCAAAAGACAGAAAATCGGACAACTAACTAGTCTTACCATGGGGTATCGGGTTGGCTAGGTTGAAGAGGTTAGATAGACAGTCACTCGCCGAGCCCAACATCTATGAGAAAAAGTTAGGCAGATCTCTGACGTTCACCACCAAATCACCGTCATAACACAAAATGTTCAGACATGACAAAAAATCCACACGACGATAGCAGCTTTCAGAATAGCCATGCATATAAAATCCAGAATATTGTCTATACGTGTGGCGAGTGAAGCGTCCGCTTCGCCGAGTCGACGTCAAACGGTAATTTGACAAGCAACGCCGCAGCATAGTATTATCTTCTATACATTGTTCAGACATGCTCAGACATGGTATTGTCTCACTAGCAAATTCTCTGTGGATAAATAACTTTGTAGTTTTTAGACGATAAGTTAGTAGGAATTAGTAGACTCGTTAATTTTTCTTTTTTCTGAACGAATATTCTGACTTACCTGTGAACCTATGAACGAATAATCGATGAGGAAGGCCTACATCCAGCAAAGCACGTCCAAATAAGGGGTTGATCAATTTCTTGATGAACAGTCATGGTTAACAACTTTACTAATTTAGATGAGATTTCTCTAGGATATACATAAATTCAAATCATATTGTAGTGTGGTTAGGTACACAGGTTCATTGTTAGAAAAGTGACTTTATTTTAAGGTTAACCTGATTATGATCATCATTATCACCCTTCTTTCTTTATCAAAATTGATTCGGTAGTTTTTCTTCGATACTTCTCTTGTGACGTCATCCCATAAGTGACATTCTTTCCAGTCACATATTTTTTTTAAATCATTCATCCATCATTTCTGTGGTCAACCTCTTCTTCGCTACTGCAGCCACCACACCCACGTGCTAAAGGAAACTAGTTTAATAAAAGTAAAAATGCCTAATCTTTCCTAGAACGTAGTAGCATTATTTATGCCATATGCGTACTCTTCATGGTCTGAGCTTTGTTCCTACTTCTCGGTATGTCTAAAAATAATCCATAAAAACAAAACAAAAGCTGGCCTTGAATTCATCCTAGACTGAAATAGCAAATTAGTCTGATATCATGTTTCTACTGCGTTCTCCCTTAGCTGGTTTAATAGACATAATTGGTATTTTACTCTGTTAAAAAGTCATTATTAATTTTCCTAGTTATCGCTCTATTAAGCTCATTGGATGAGGAGTTTTGTATTATTGTTGCAATGATGTTTTCTTTTGTGTTTTTAAGACTAAGTGGAAATGATAACTCGTGGCAATCATGCCTATTTTAATTGTGAGAAGCAGCATAACTAAGAATTTTTAAAATATCTTACGATTTTTTTTTGTAATTGTTATGAGTTTAATTGAATACTAGCGACCCGCCCCGGCTTCGCACGGGTGCAATGCTGATACTAAATACAATAAAGAAAAACTCAAACTCAAAAATAACAGTACTTCTCCACTATTTAATGGAAGTCATTATACATATAAACCTTCCTCTTGAATCACTCTATCTATTAAAAAAAACCGCATCAAAATCCGTTGCGTAGTTTCAAAGATTTAAGCATACAAAGGGACATAGGGACAGAGAAAGCGACTTTGTTTTATACTATGTAGTGATAGTGATTTCTTGACGAAAAATTGTTTTCTCCTATTTTTGTTGTTGTCAAAGTCTAAGGTTTTATTCCAAATAGATCTATTACTGGCAAAATACCTAAAGGTATGGTTCCAAAGAGTTGGTCTCATGGAGAAGCGCCGTCTAAAACTCCATATTCAATCATAGAGGTGCATTCTCGGAAACATCTAGAAGTAAGGTAAACTTAGGACATCTAAGTAGTTAAGTAGGTAAGACCGAAACAATGGAACATGGAGTCGACGAAGCGAAACCTACACCAATTAATTGTCGAACCAGACAAAAGCAAAAGCTTGTAGAGGCCGCATTATTGCAATAATTCTCTCAAAACCATCACACGTTGACCCCAAGCACCGAACAAAATATTGGTAACAGAGTCTCAATTTATAATGGATATATGTCTCTATGCTATCGCTAGGTTGACCTCTAATGTCAGAACAAATGGTCGGAGAGAGGGGTCTGGTTATAGTTGGCAGTCACTGACTACGCAGTATTGTCACCCATGTAGGTTTCTGCGCAGTGTTGTCATATTGGAGGAAATGCAGTAAAACAATTGCTACTCTACTACTATTGTGTCCAATTATAAAAGTATACTTGTATACTTTTCGACCTTCTTCTTTGATATTTAAGATATAAAACAAACACTCGTAGCAATAGCAAGACACTTTAATTATATTTACAAATTTACTTATATTATAGCAGGTAACCAAACCATAGCCTGAATTTAATTGCGGAAACGCCATCTAGTTATAAAAAATGACAACAATGTGCTGGGAATCCTGAACATACCGCTCACTAAAAAGGCATTATTTCTTCTAGGCATTTGGTATACAATTTGCGAAATCTGGTATCCATGATTCCTTGATATCATGGCTATCTAGATCACAAATTTTGTTGTCCCCTTGTCGGTTTAAAAATATTTTGTAATGCGATTAAGACTTATCATTAATAGTGTTTACACACCTAGTTCTTATTGGTTTTGTAGTAAACGTCATTTTCAAAACAAGGAGTCTAGGTTTCTAGACTACACCTTCTCCTGGCATGACTTTACAATCTTTTATGAATTTTAAATTACTGCGTCTAACCAAAAAGTTGTCTATTTGTATGGCACGTTGAACGCTTTTATATAAGTAATAATGTGTTTATTTTTTTGGAAAAAAGGCTTCCTCTATCACTGCCGCAAATATTCATTGTCGACTATACACGGCATGGAAGTAACCTAAAGAGTCGTCCACAGATGTATTATCACTAGAATAGGAACATTAGGCATCCTTTTCTTTGCCTTAGGCAAACCTTTTCTCAATTTCAAAATTGAAATATTTCAATACTTGTACTTCTGCCTACACCTCATAATGATAGCATGTGTGCATTGCGCAGGCGTTCCCTCGTTGCACTCATTATTAGATAATTCGAGTTAATCTGCGCTTGCGCACCAATAGGTGTGGGGTTCGCTGAACTGCTAATAAATTGGTCGAGTTGTTAGTTTAATGGCTTCATGTTTATAGCAGTTAGTGGTAAACTGTTGTTTGTTACTGTGAACTGTTAGTCTTGGTAGTTTTGAGGAAATAAGACAAAATTATGGATTTAGGATTTAATTTGTTTGAGTTTTCGTCTCCCGCTTGAATGTCCGAAATATTATTTATTTCAAGACTGATTTACTAAATCTGAAATAAATATTCTACGAGGTTTTCTTTAATAGATTTTCAACCTTATCACAATATCGGAAGTTTGATATTCGATTGATAAAATTAGACAGATTCGGGTAGGTTGGCCTGCTGGCTGTCTGTTCATGAATTCATACTGACCCAGAAACGAAGTGGGAAATCCCCTGAAAATAAAAATACATCGAACCTATTATATTAATCTGATTGCGGTTAAGTATTATTCAGCAATCCCAAAAAAGGCAAAAAAAAAAATTATCTCCAAAACCGATATGACACAACACAAAACGCACACCACATATTCGCTAGTGCAATTTGCGCGCGGGTTCACGTTTACGTTTGACGATCGTACAAATCCGCTTACTTTTCACGTGTTTACGTTACTGGTTACGCACCGTTTGTTCTGGCTATTTGCGATTATTTATTGCGGATTTAAATGAGTATTCTCTTAAATTGTTTGTATGTGATTGTGGAAGTTTATTTTATGTGTGTGTGTGTGTGTGTGTGTGTGTGTGTGTGTGTGTGTATTCACTGGACTGCTTTTGTTCTTAATCAAGAGATTGGAGTTGTCATTGCGAATCTTAGTTCTGACCATGCTTTATTTGTTTGATGTACAAATAAAAACAGAATATTTACCTGTTATGGGCCATTTATTGTCTTTTGTTGTACTGAGCTCTATGTCAACTCACGTTTAAGCAGTTACAATATTTGAGCTTTTTCCAAATCTCATATGAATCTGAAAAGGAATGTATTAAAAAATATTTGATTTATTATTAAATATTAAAAAACAATTTCTCCGACCGTCGAACAGAATCACGTCCAAACAATAAATGCAAGCAGAAAAATCATAAAAACTACAAAATAACAAACAGACGAAAAAAAAAACAATCGAGTGGTTTTCGTAAACATTTCCCCGCATAACTTTTATACGTGCGGAAAATAAACGCAAAAACGCTCAACAATCGCAGATGCCACGCTTGAGATGGACGCAAATAAACGCGCAGAATTTACGACGCCCCGCGCACGTGGCATTTACTGGAGTTTTTTTATTGGCAGAATAAGTGATGGTATTGTTTCGTATTTTATGCAATTAAGTGTATTTATGTAGAATGCTTTTGTTTATTGGGTTTGTGTAAGTTTGAAATTATCGCTTTTTAATTTACTAGCTTCGGTCTTCGCCTCAAGCCTTTATCCATAAATGGAAATCTTTCACAAGGAAATCTTTTCAAATCGGTCCAGAAAATTCCCGAGATTAGCGCCTTCAAACAAACTAACTTTTCAACTTTATAACATTAGCATAGGTTAGCGCCAGATTCCGCACGAAGTCTGATGGGGTCTCCTCTTTACGTGGTCATACTACCGTAGCCGGCGGCTCTCCTGCATCTTATCTGCGACATCGCGTGACACCTAATACTATACTGCCTGGTACGTATTTATTTGATCGAGCTTGGTAACGCCACATATCCATCTCAGCATCTTCATCGGGAAAAAAAATCGAACACCAGTGATCTACTTATATTTGCTTCAAATTCTATACACGTAGGATCCAACTCCTCATCATTGCCACTCATCATAAAACTAATAAAAAAATCCTGCAAAGAAAATAAGATATTCTGTCAAAATTACTATAATTTAATAACACAGTATAACGTGTAAACTCAATCCTTACACGTAATAAGTGTCTGTCTGTCAGTCATCAAACGGTTTCTCGGAAACGTAACACGACAAAGGATTGTCACTTTGTGCCGAATTTGGTTTTATGGACGATAAATTATATGAGGAGACGAAATTGCGGAGTTGCAAACGAATTAAAAATAATTGTGCGCCTTCAGTTATTGTGTAGCTTAAAACAGATTGAGTTAACTGTATTTTAACGTTACGAAAATGACGTCTTTAAACTTTATTTTATTTTTTGTGCCTTTGTGGGCTGAAAAGCTGCATTTTGGTTATGGAAATGTTCTTTCTTTTGTTATAAATGCGACAAAGTAAATCGTAAACACAAATAGCAGATCTGGAACAGAGAACCAATGTTTCCAGGTTTTTGTCGAGCCATAGGTAAATATGCATATTCACCTGAATTAACTCAGTTCCAGACATTAAATTACAAGGTGATATGCCCTCTTCCACCTCACCTCGTTTATAACCTCTAATGTATATTTTATTCCTATGTTCAACTTAATTCATATTTCAACTAAACATATGTAATAATGATAAAACGTTTACGAGATTGCAGGTTAAAAACCAGGGGAAAATTTTATTAAAATTAATTAATTTGTTGAAAATCTTTCATCAACTTAAATTATTATAATTAAAGTCTTTTAGCAATTACAACGCAAGTATCGATTACCATTTACACGTACTTGTATCCCGAAGTTACGAGCGCAGTACCGTTATTCATAATGTTAACCCATAAAGACTAGGATTCTAAGAAAACACAGCTTCCCATTCAAATTTCACACATAACAAAATGCAAATGATGACGAAATGTTAATTACTATTGTGAAGAATTGGCTGCAGCCTTTGGTTCTAAACTGAAATTTCAACGAAGGTAATATGCAGTAAAAAAGTACCGTTTGCTTACTTTAAATGTTATTAACAGTTCGTAAATGAGAAATAATGATTATAAACCCATGTTCAATTATTTTGTTTGCATTATGAGCTTCATTTAGCCTAGCCTTTTTCTAAGCTACTTTGAGGTCGGCTTCCAATCTAACCGGATGAAGATGAGTATACAAGTTACATGGAGCAACTGTCTGTCTTACCCGGGCAATCTCTTTAGACTTTAATACTGGTTGTACAAATGACAGTCAATTCAGCGTGCAATTCCGAAATATGGGGTTACTTCATCATGACAAGATGGGCACCCATCCACAGACAGACCGTGCCAAGTGATGGTTACCTTTACGATCGATCGACCCGTCCGATCAGCTCTCATCCTTATATTAAGATCATGCCTCTTAATTCAGGTGCACAGGTCAAAATTGAGATGCGTGCTATTTTCTTTATTCCTAGAAAATCACGAATCAACGAATAGTGCCGTTGAATTTCATGTCAAAAAATGTTTCGTATCCAAACATTTGGATTCAAAAATAAACCGGTTTAAAGTAAACTACAGCGTGACAAATCACAAAACCCACGAAAAATTTAACTAAACGCGGTGCTTTTGATGTTTAAATTAATATTTTTGGTTTATTGGCAGTAAACGGTAGTTACTTGGTTACCGCAACTTTCCCGACTTTATTAGTTTTGTGGTAGTAATTTGTGTAACTGTTTGGACTTCTATGGAAGTCGGTCGTAAAAGTTGTGATGGGGTTACTAAATTAGTACAGATAAGGAATTGGTTATTTTTGATTGTTTGTTGTTTCATTAGCGCGATCTTGTACCTATTTTGTATTGTGATGAACAAGTACAGACGCCAGCACATCAGACTACAACAATCTGTTAAATTTCCTTCATGGATTTTCAACCTTATCGCTGAAGCATAAAGTTCAAAGTTGATTGGGAAAATTTGACAGTTTCGGGTAGTCTGATGTACTGGTGTCTATTCAACAGAATCCTACATAACAAATCAGATCGAAATTGCTATGAGGTTGCACAATGCACTAACAATAAAATGTTGAAGGCTGGATATCACAAACCCTATAAGACAACAACCATAAGAGAGAGAGAATATCTATAAGCCAACACTAACAAATTAAAAAAGTATAAAAGTACAGCACCTACAGACGAGAACAGTCTTCAAAATATTGATAGAATTGCACCAGATTTATAAACGGGAACAGTGTCATCTCCCGCAGCATCCCACGAACGCAATTCATCTTCAATTGACGCTTGCGGCGCGCACGCAACACTCAGTTTTACGTTTATCTGTCCTACATCAGCAGGAAAATTTCCTTTTGACTCATGTCCAACTGAATCATACGTTTCACTTATAACCTTTACGTTTAACGTTAGAACTTCAAGCGGAACTAAATACTCTGTTATGTTTAAAAGTATAGTATTTATTTTCAATGCATCAGCTACTTTTTTCTGATTTAGAACATTCTTTTAACATCATTAGTGACATCACTTAGTTCTATTTTTACATATATTTTTGTTAGTTAAACATTTTGTGTTTACATATTTAGTGTAGGCGCGGGGGCGGTTGCAATCGCGAGAATAGGAAATATGCATGTAATTTTATTATTCACTAAATTAATATACTTTTAGCTGTAATATATAAATATGAAAGAATTTTTAAAATACAATTTATTGACAAGAAGTTATAAAGCTTCAAAACTGCTAATAAGAAAGAGAAGTCCGAGTGTAAAATTTACGTCACAACTACACAAGCCCGTAAGGCTGTCATTGAATATAGCATTTTGGTGAGAGGGACAGGTATATGTATTTGTTTAAAATTGTTATATCTCGTTTGTTTTTCTACTGATTCCGATATTTTTTTCACAGTTAGTATTCTATTTTTGTATATTTATTGATAAACTAGTTAGATTGCAAATATTTTTTTCATGCATATTCCCTATTAGGTATATAAAAATATATGCGAAATAAAACTGCAAAAATTGATTTTGTCACACTGACGTAACTGACTTAATTGTATTTATTTTTTTGTCCATAAACAAAATATGTTACATCAACTAAGTAGGTCAACATTAGTATTTAAATCAAAATATTGTAATATTCCACCGGCATCGGGAACAAAATCCAAGCTACTTTCTTCATTTCAGACTGAAATCTTCTGGCGATGCGTGCCGTCTCCAGAAGTACAGCTTTCTCCATCAAGCCCTTGATCCAACTATCTAACGAGAGCCTCTTTAGGTATAAATCGAGGCTCTTGACTATTAAGCCATTGGTTGAAACGACAATCGACACAATTTCTGCATATGCACTGACAGGCCAAATGTCGACAATCTCCTATATTTTGTCATTTCCATTCCTAAATCTGTCTAATATTTTGTTGAACTTTCTGACCTCTAATAAGTGTAAAACATTTATTTACATTAATTATTACTAAAAATATACATATATATACATTAACTATACTAGGTATAAATATATACAAGCTTATACAAAACTTACAACTAAAATAATAATATAAAACTAATAAATAGCGTCAAAAAACTCATCCTCATCGTTGCCACCCGGTAGTGTACCCAAAAGGCTGGCAGCATTGCCACGCTGGATGGCAATGCTTAATCTTTGTGCGAAATAAAAACCAGCCTTCGGGTCACGGGAAGTGTCAACCAGGCGCTTGGAAATATCCTTTGCGAGGATGCGCGCACTCGGTCCCCACGTCCCGAGGGTTTCAACCCCAAACGGCTCAAACATGTAGTTGCCGATAAGGCTACTATATTTGCGCCGCTTGAGGTTTTCTGCTTCCGCAGCAGCGGAGCCAGCACAACACGCAGTCCTAGGAAGATGGGATGGCGCAAGAGTATCAACGCAGGTCGCGTCCCACACTAAAGTCCTACCCAACTTCCAAGGAAAAAGCGACATACCGTCTGGTCTCTTGCCGTCGTCGCGTGCCAAACCATTTGGTTCTAGTGCGGCTGGAACGCCAACGGCAACAAGAGCGCGACGAATGACGTCGTTGATGTTAGAATGCCGTGGTATGCGGCCCGCACTGCGGCTGCACGACAGGCCGTGGTGACCGAGGCTGTTGACAACTTCACCGCAGTGGCAACGATGAGGAGAACAACACGGAGCACCCAGACGCAGGCAAACGGCGAGTCTAAAAGTGGTGTCGTCGAACATGGTGCCTATATTCGACGACGGAAGTGCATGGAGCCATAGACCCGATTCCCATTCGCCCACAGCCAACAGACGCGCTCGCTCTGCAGGAGTAATTGACGTATCAATTAAATTTTTCCGTATTGCTCTGCAGAGCGGCTCATTCCACTGTCCTTGGGCGGATGGGTTGGCGGGTAGATCGGTGTTCGGGCATGTGATTTTCCAGACGTTTATAGCCTCAGTCAGGCATGGCACCTCAGAATTGATCAGTGTGGTAGGTAAAATTTTCCTGATCAATTCTGAAGTGCTATGGACAGAGGAAATAAAGGCCGGTAAACTAACACTGGAAATTTTGCGGACGCCAAGTCCTCCCAAGCGAATAGGAAGTGTCGCTTGAGTCCAAGCTCTGTCGTCCAAGGCCACATTTAAGATTGATGATAATGTATGTCTGATTATATTATCAATTTTGTCCAAAAGGTCGTTGTGCTTCCATAAATGTGAAGCGCGCAAGTTATACATTAATTTAGGGCCAAAACAACAATACCGTATGATGGTAATGGCTGAATGCATATTAATTTTGAATAGCCTTTCCGAAATGTCGTTGAAATTTTGAATTTTGTCATCAATAAAATCCGAAAAAGAGTCCTCCAGTATTGGTGACCCAAGGAGGCAAAGAGAGCTTTTGTCTATTAGTTTTAGGTCAGGGGCTATTGATTGAAAATTTTGAAGAGTTGTCTGTCTGTCAGTTGTGTCAGGTATAAAAAGTTCACATTTTGAAATATTTAGTTCTAAACCTATGGCATGAAATTTATCTTTGAGATACAGGAAATCATTAAGTACTGTGTCTCTATTGCCTCCTAAGGTCCCATCGTCAAGGTACCATACGTTTAATTCAGAATTTAATTGCCGAATGATTGGATTGATTGCCAAACTAAAAATCACGGGCCCGAGGGGATCACCCTGTTGACAGCCAACAGCAGATTCTAAAGGGTTGTCCTGATATAATAATTTTGTTGGGTATCTGTAGCATTGCCAAAGAAAACTGAAAATTTGGGGTAATTCTTTCTTAGCTTCTGCCAGCAGAGTATCCCTGTTCACCGAGTTGAAGGCGTTCTTAATGTCAACCTTCAGGATGACTTCTCCTTTCCCATAATTTAAATAGGTCGACAGGGCGTGTACAGCAGCCTCGCAGCCCCCCTTTGAGCCGTAACCCAGCTGCAGGGGCTGAAATTTGTCCGAAACAGCCTCACTATAAAATTTACAACAGATTTTGGCTGCCATACGACGATAGGTAGTCCCCACGGCAATTGGACGAATACCGCCATCCTTCTTGCGCAGAGCACAAAGGTTGGCCCCGTACAAGACATCAATGACGGTTTCGTCCACCTTGCCGGAGAGCATGAGGTTGGTCAAGGCCGTAAGCTCCTTCAAGAGCGACTCACCAGCTTCCCCGGCGCTTGGGCAGGTCAGATCCTTCAGATGTTGGGGACTCAAGCCGTCGAGGCCGCCTGCGGAACCGGTCCTGAAAGAACCTATGGCTGTGACCTCTAATTGATAAATATGTATGTAAAATCTTTTGGCTTAAGGCTAAAAGTCTGTTTGAATATAAACAATGCAAAAATGATTGCATGAGGTTGTGTTTGTATGCCTTGGAAAAGACTCTGGATCGATTCCAGTTTTTTTTTTTACGTATAAACCAATTTTTTCCCTGCTATAAACTCAAAATCAATTTTGATATCATGGATGACATTGCGAATTAAAGCTATTATTAATTTGATGTTTTTGTGGACAGATTAACTACTGGAAAACCAGCATGCCCAGATGACTCTAACGCCAATACAGTTTCAAGGAACTTTCTGAATAGTCAGTGAGTATATATTAAAACTCACGCGATTTTTTTCTAAGAATTCGCCTTAATTTTTCCTCATTCTGAAAACTGTAGGGGATTCCACTGATGACTTTAATCGTATGTGTGATAGTGACTAAGCGTGGGCAGTGTACCGTGTAATTGTGCTTAGCGAGAGATATGCCTAACATGATTTATTGCACTTTTTTTCCTGTATCGTTATGAGGATTCAGGACCTTATTTGGTACAAATAATAAGTCATAAATTACATAAACTTTAGTTAGTCATAAATCCCCAATAGAACGTATCAATATTCTATGGTATTACCACATATTTTTATTATTTTGTAGCTGACTGTCCCTGAGACGAAATTCAGAAACAATCTCAAGAGTCTTATTCTCTTTAAAACTCCAAGCAATGTCATATAAAATGTTGCAATGAGAGTTTGAACATGTAGGTGGGTACGCAGTTCAGAATGGCCTTTTGAAGAAGGAAACAGCAAGTTTAAGCTGACCTGTTTGGAAAGATAGCATGCATACATCAGCTATCATGTAGCTCAACCATATCACTGGAAGCTCAACGACCTGTCCCACGACCAAACCAGGTCTTTAGAACATTTTTGTAGGTCCCTTAAAATACTCAAACTCGCCAGACAGTATCTATATCACAAAAAGTACGAATTGATTCGCGTATCACGTACATGATATCATCATCTCCCGAGCCTTTTCCCAACTATTGGGGTCGGCTTCCAACCTAACCGGATTTAGCTGAGTACCAGTGCAGACTGCCTATCTGACCTCCTCAACCCAGTTACCCTGGCAACCCAATACCCCTTGGTTAGACTGGCGTCAGACTTACTGGCTTCTGACTAATCGTAACGACTGCTAAGGATGTTCAATGACAGTTTAACGTGCCATCCGAAACACAGTCATTGGTGTCCAAGATATACTTAGAAAGTACATACATCACGTACACGATACTCACATAAAATACCACAGCTTCGGTTCATATAACCAAGGATCGCCCAAATATTCTGTTCAAGTCTTGCGGCCTCATCTCAAGAGCTCGCGTACTGTAAAGAGTACTAAAGCTCCTTTGACTAACTTGACCAGCAATACCACTTCAGTCTCCTAATTTTCACAGTCGTTAACTACTTTATACCCTATTTACCTCTTCGTATTTCGTAATGCACTTTTTTGTAAACTAAATTAACCTTCAATTGTCAAATATTACATTCCGATCACGTTGTATGATTAGCTTCATTATGAACTATACAGGAAATTGTGATAATTTATTATCCTATTTCCAGACAGAAATATATATCTGAAAAAATTGTGTCAATAATTAGCATAGTCTTTTCCTAAATATCGACTCCTAGTCTAAATAAATTCAGCTGAATCTGTGTTTTAAATCGGGCCAGTGTCAAACTTACCTCGTTCACACAGTTACATAACTAGGCATCCGATGCTCTTTTGTTTTTTTTGATAAGACTGGTTGTCAGACGATCTGGCTCCATGATCACAGCTAAACATCAGATTCTGTCAAAACACGCAAATTGGTTAAACATTTTCAAGTGTTACCGGAGTAAATTACTACATTATAAACTAAAATACCTATTCTGCTATCATTGGAGCAAATTAAGTCCTTAATAACAGTAATAATGAAGGTGATAACACTATCTCTTGGCCCCCGACTTCTGACACTTGCAACGATCGTAAAAACTAGTGTAAAGAGTATACTAAACTATAATATGCTATTACATTTTTAATTACTTATGTCTTACAAGATAGGAGACTATTTATAAGCCAGTTATTAATTCCACAATTTGATGATAAACAATTAACAAGGCCTAATGAGTTACGGCTATTATGTTTTATAAAAAAAATGATAAAAAAATAATTTAGAGTTAATACACGTAACGCCATCTACCGGCCGCTTTCAAAGATTAGTGTATGCACATAATTGCGATTTAAACATAATAACGAGTACGGAAAGTAAACAGTAGTCGACCCCGGGTTATCGAACTGTGGTACTACGCATACCTACCACTCGGACGATAAATATTATTTTATATTGGCAAGCATGTTTGCTTTATTTTTTATGTTAAATGGACTGGTTAAACATAACAACTACATTACATATGGCGGTCACTAACTCCCATGATAACGGGGTTAAATATGTATTTCTATAGGGTCACCATATTCTCTGGTAGACTTCATCATCAGCTTTTTTATTGTCCCACTGCTGGGCACAGGCCTCCTCTCACACAGAGAAGGATTGAGCGTTAATCACCACGCTTGTTCAATGCGGGGTGTTGATTTAATATTTTTTGCTCCAGGTTTCCTAAAAGATGAAGATGAAGGAAAACATTCCTTCAACTTTCATCAATCAATCAATAATTATTTCAATCACTGTAGGTACATTTCAACAATAGACTTGTTAGTAAGTGTTCGCGACCATCGTCATCCGAGCGAACCGCACTCGACCAGTGCAAATGTGAAATGAACAGTGTTTGTGTCGTGCGTCACCATAAAAAGTAAAACGCTAAGAATTTGTGCGGGTGGCAGTGAAAAAACTAGCGAGAAAAAATAACGATTCGATTTTTGTGTTTACCCGCGTAGTTAATTTGTCATGATAAAACAGTGCATGTTTTTTAGCAAATATTTCGAAAATTAGGCTGTGTATAGTGTTTAAAATTTCGTAAGTACTTAGTAAATAGTAAATTAATATGTTTTCAAAGCAGTTCATAGCCATAGTTGTTGTTATTTGTGAATTATACGTAAATATGATGTGACAGATAATAGTGTTGAGCTAGGTTTTCATGTTTTACAGATACTGTGTCATTAGTGCCTAAAAGCCTAGGTCTCAAATAATAGAAAAATAGATGTCACATGAAAAATTATGTTAATATTTAGGAGATATAAGCAATAAAATAGTGTTTGTTTTGGTCTTTTATTTTAAACCTAGATAGGTTCTAGAACACTTAGTGCATATTGTTGTCATAGGTATCCTCGGATAGCCTATGAGATGCCCTAACACAGACACTTTATAGAATATGAATAACACATATAGTTTGGGAGTTATTTAAATATTTGTCTTCAAATTCGGGCTGTTTTCGTTAGTTTTTTATAGTTTATTCGTTATAGATTTTCAGCCATGAAGACACTAGGTCTGTGTTATACATAGACTGATAGGGCATCTCACAGGGAATCTGGCAACACATGTTACTTCATATTAGTCAAGTGTTTTCATTGATAAAATTGTAATAAATTGTAAAACCGATAATGAAAATAAATAAAGGCGAGGGCCACATAGAGGGCGCTGTTAGCAGGTTCTCGATACAGTAAAATTCCGGGGTAAAATAGTGCACGAGAACCAGGGAGATTTTGTAGTCATCGGCATAGTTATTTTTAACGTAAATAGTGAATAGTAAATAGTGAAGTCTAGTGCTGCTGAGGGCGCCCTCTGAAGACCTATGTATATTGTATGAAGATGTTTTATTTCGTCGTATCCCTGAAGCCACCACGTTATAGTACTGCTTGACAAGAATATACAGTCCACCGATATTTCGACGTGTCTTCGCGCGTACACTTGAACCAGCGACCAACAGGACGTCAGCGTCTCGCTAGTTATAGAAGCATACACCTACTTCGAGTTACGCCCGTCTTGAATAGTAAGTATTTAACTAGATTGCAAGAATTAAAGAAACTACCCTGATAGGTACAGACCCAAGCAGGTCAACCTACCCAAATCTGTCAAAATTTTACCAATTGAATATTAACCTTCCGCTATGGTGATAAGGTTGAAAATCTACTTAAAAAAATTGACAGATTGAGGTAGGTTGATGTGCTGGAGTCTGTACTAATTTTTAGTTTGTTTAAGTTGTATTAGCAATCTATCCAATTAGTAAAAAAAATGAATATAATTTAATTGAAATTTTGCCCAGTTGAAGAAGCATGCTTGGAAGCCAGTATCCTAACATAACAATATTGATTAGTGCGAAAAATCACAATTTGCACGGTATCTGTTATTGTTAACTGTTTGATTAGGTTCAAGGATTACTTAAGGTAAACGTGATTGCTAATTAAGGTTTTGAGTATTTAGAATTTACACACCTAGATTGTTGCAACTCTGCAAGTTACCATCACGCTTATCAGACTTGAACCCAACACTTCACGATAGGTTAACCTCGTAGCCGTTGTAAATCACTTTTTGGAAATATCACCGAATTAGGCAGTTAGGTCGTGCTTTAAAACCTTGCTGCGCCAGATAAAGGTACAGACGCCAGCACATCAAGCTACCCGAAATTGTCAATTTTTTCCGAAACAAATTTGAACCTTTACGCTTTAGGGATACGGTTGAAAATCGATTAAGGAAATTTGACAGATTGTAGTAACTTGATGTGCTGTCGTCAGTTCACAAAAAAGTTTTGATCTTAAATAATAGTTTTTATTTTATTATTTCAATCTCTTATTAAAGACTGTATTAAAGTTTTTCATCTTGTGATATTTGATATAATATATTAACTTACTTACTTATAAAATAAATCTTGTTGACTTCAAAGTATTGTATTGCATGAAAAAAATACTTTAATAAATCAAAATAATCTTAATAATCTTTTCACATAATTATTCCTGTCTCAGTTTAGACCAATCAACTATGATAGGTACCTACACATATAATGATTTCACAATAATATTATAATATTATGTCATTACACTTTCACAGCGAATAAATAAATTGGTTTTCCCTACGCCTCGTGGTGATCACCTGAGTATCGTACGATCGATGCGCGAGCGCTTATTGCGACGTAATTTTTCTCATTGGCTGGCATTTATTTATCCCTTTTTAATATTGATTGTTAAGATAAATAGGAAAAGTTTGCATGAACGTTCACCGTTCATGCAAAGGCTGGTCGTGATGTTTGAGGAAGTCCAAGTGGATTTTTGTGTACTGCTGCATCATGTCGTTTGAGCTGTACCTTTAGTTTATTTAGTTCATTATCTATATATGTACATACATTTTCTAGAGGTTAATAATCAAGATTTATTTGTGGACTTCTCAGACAGTCTCTTTTAAGTCCTTTTTAGTTTGTGATTATTATGTAAAATATCCTTAAAAAACGTGGTGGTCAAGTGGGTAAAAAACCAGCCTCTCAAGTTTGAGGGAGTGGGTTTGATTCCAGCAGGCTTAGCATGGCGATTCTATATCTATTCTGTCAAGAAAAGACAAAGCTCTTTTTGTCAATGTCAACATGTCTTCCGCCCAAGCATGGCGCGACCTATCAACTCGCATAAAATCACTTGTAAACTTATGTCGATCGAAGAAAAGAAAAATTTCTTCAAAAAATGTCAAGGGAAATCTTACGTCAATCTGTCACTTTTCTGTCATTATGTCCATTCTCCGGTAAACAAAACTTGCTTCTACGGTTGCCATGCTAAGCCTGCTGGTCAGATCAAAGACCAATGCAACTTTTATAAGCTTGTAAGTACTTTCTAAGTATATCTTGGACACCAACGACTATGTTTCGGACGGCACGATCAACTGTAGGTCCCGGCTGTCATTGGACATCCTTGTCAGTTGTTACGGGTAGTCAGAAGCCAAGCCAAGGGGTATTGGGTTGGTTATCAGACTTTTTAGCTTCTGACTAACCGTAACGACTGCCAGTCAAGTGACAGCCAAAACCCACTAATTTAACGTGCCTTCAAAAACCCGTAGGAACTCGTCATGACAAGATGGTCACCAATCCACAGACTGACAGCTCCAAGTGTTGCTTAACCTTTCGATCGATTGACCCGTGCACTGTTACTTAGCCACGAGCTTCTTGTTTCATGATGTTCAATATTTACTAAGGTAAAAAAAAAATATGCTATCTATGTCAGTTTGGTTGCGGTTTCGCGCCGTGAGTAATAAATATGCGATAGTCATTTGTTTTTGTATTTACCCTGTAAATATTGAGCAATTGTATTTACGTGATTTTCGTGTGTATTCTCCGTATTTTACATATTTTGAGTTGAAGAAGTAAGATGTATTGTATGCGGAAGTATTTTTATTGCCATTATTTATTTTGTTCTGTGGGTAGTGTTTTATGTTCTCGTGGATTGTTAGGAATTTTGTTTGTTTATTATCTTACCTTTCGTAGAAGTCTATCTTACGTGTCAAAGCTATAATAATATTATGAACAAAAGAGCACCAGTGGAAGCTAAAAAAGTATTACCGAAGTATTACGAAGAAAGATTACAAAATCATAAAACATTACACACACAAAAGGATCATAAGTTAATACTAACATACTACGAACTAAACTAATACAAATCAATATAAAGGTACGTGTGTACTATAAGGCGTCAAGGTAGGTACTCCTCCACGTCCCTGTCATCCGAAAAAGCCCTCAGGGGGCTGGCTGTATTTGCAGGTTTGCCATTTAATGGTAGTTTTAAGTGTGTATCTATATTTTGTGAATAGTCGTAAATAAATTGATAGAATTCATATTTTAGTTTGCTTTATTCTTTTGCAAACACAAAGTCAGTTTTCCGTGTCTTAAAGTCCAGCTCTCGAGCAAACTAGAGTAGTGAGTGTCAGCCCGTCGATTGTGTAGACACAGCCGACAGCGTATATCGTGTGCCGTGTAATAATACTTGCAATTAGAGCAAATAGCAGTTGCAAGTGTCATCGCGCTCGCTCTACGCGTAACGTGACACGACTGGAGTGTCGGGCGGTGCACTGTGGTCTCGACAATGGAAAAAATGAGTTTCTATTTTTGTACGATAGTTTATTGGAAATTTGTTAAAGAATAGAGAAATTGTAGTTGTTACTGGTTGCAAAACATGGTTGCAGTTTATAAGAAAATAAAAAAATAAACTAATAAAATTCGTTGGTTGTTCGGATCAGACTGTCATTTTGATAAAACACGCAAAATAAGCTAAATAACAATACTTTTACTGCAAAAATTCGGGACTAGGCCCGTAACCTAATAAAATACGTTGGTTGTTAGGATCAGACTGTTATTTAATAGGTATTGTCATTACATTAAAAAGATAATTACATAGACACCTAAAACACATTAAATACTATTTTGCTAAAACTTTCTAACACTTTCACTATCTTTATATACATATAATAGTTTGTAGCTATAGCTTATTTGGTCCTTACCCGTTTTATGTGGTCGTCATTTTATGTGTGGATTAAATGGTTTTTCTTACCTTCTTTTTTACCTTTTTACATGTTCTTTTTTCTACAGAAAAATATATTATTTAATATTATTTGGGAAAGTCCACATTAATTCCAAAATAATCATACAAGTAAAAAGAACAACTAAAGGTTACATAAAGAAAGGGACCCTTGCTCCCATAAAACCGCACACACTGCATAAAAGAATACAATACAAACAAAACTTTCGCTTTTCTACAAAACAAAACCTTGACAAAGAGAAATAAAAATAAAATTCTTTTTCCAAACACATGTCGCGTTGCCCACAGTGCGCTCGGTCTCTAGCGACGACTTACGCCATAATCTGTCTTGCTATTCAACTCAAAGCTAGCGTATTCAGGTACATTCTTGAAATTCAGACGCTGAATGTAGAATTTCAGAGGACATTTCCAGTACTGGTTTAGCAAGATATTTTTTGTTTTTACCATTTTTTTTTTCTCGAGTTCCTTTTTTAAAATTGAAGGAGTTCAGTCTAAGAGTTGGCGGGATAAGGAGTACATATGTGCTGAAGCGAAGCCGTGTTTTAGAAATTACACCGTTTTATGTTAAATAGTACAGACGCCAGCACATCAAGTTACTGTAATCTGTTAAATTTCCTTAGTAGATTTTCAACTTCATGAAGTACATATATGGTTCAAATTTGATTTGGAAAATTTGACATTTTCAAATTTTGACATGACAAATTATTATATCACCTTTGATACTTATTAGGAGTTGGCGATGATTCAGAGCGTTCTTGAACATTGAACAACAACAACATTTGTCAATATTAGTGACTGTTGACCTATCTTCAGATTAGGCCAAAGCGCACCGACGGACTTTGATTTACGGTCATAATAACTACTTACACAGATGCTAACACAATATCTTTTGTTATTAAAATAAACTACCTCATATTTATACAATTATTTCCATATAGAATATTCATAAACAATAGACATGAGTCGCTTTTAATTAATAAATGGAACGTATTTTGTTTTTACAGCTATCAATAATTGCGGTTACCAGCATTCTTACTGGATAGGTATAATGTGGGCTAGCGGCATGATCAAACGCGCGCCGACAAAGAACACGTAATTAATTAGAATCGATAGGTAACAAAATCACCGAATATTTTGGTCGCTTTAAATTAAATTTTTTTATTAAAATTTTATTCAAAAAATGATCATAAATTTATTATTTTACATAATTCTAAATTTAATTTACTTTCATTTATTATATAAATTCAGCCTTTTGAGTATGAGGGCGCGGGTTCGATTCCAGGTAGGTAACAATGTAACTTTTCTAACTTATATGTACTTTCTAAGTTAATCTTGGACACCAATTACTGATTAAAGGTGAAGGAATACATCTCGAGGAAACCTGGACTATTAAGTCTGAAATCACCAACCTGCATTAAGCAAGCGTGGTGATTAACGCTCAATTCTTCTCCGTGCGAGAAGAGGCCTGTGCCCTGCAAATGATGATGATGATATGATATAAAATTTAACGTAGAATCGTTCGATCACGACACGACCACATTTTTAAGACGTCTATATTTACCAGCCGTGTTTATAGATGTAGGCATAAACTTATACGGCATGTTACAGTCACATCTGCATGAAATACTTGCTCGAGTACGTCTGAGTCACTGCACAGCTGCGGTAGAACCACATTAACAGATAGTCATTTTAATTTAAATCTCTACACGCAGTTGTTGGAAAACTGTGGTGTCCGTAATTGTTTACATTACATTTATTGACTTATCTCTGTGACCTTATTATCTCCTGGTACTATTTATTGCTAGAACAACGCATCGTTTACCTTTTTTGGCGTAAAAGGTGTTAGATTTCTACCACTGTGTGAAAGTACTATTTTATAAATTACAAAAATAATAGTAAAAGTAAGGACCTCCGTCGCTTTTGTGTCACCATTACATAATATTAAAGTTGTCTTAAAAGGGCTTCAGCGTGTTGGCTTCGGCCCCACGTTCGCCTTCCAAAAATCCGGGACTCTATTAGTCCAGTGGTCGGAAAAAAAGGACCTAATTGTTACTGTAACATGAGTTAAACGATATTATATTATCTTCTTAGATTTATGTGTTGTACGCAGGTCATGGACAGAGTACACTAAGTCTGTATTGAAGAAATTAAAAGACACTCATTATTAACCTTTTGATTGCAACATCAAAAAAAGAAAGACTTGCCCTCAGCGCCTAGCTAAGAATACATCCATAAATAGGTACCTACAATATATGTGTAGTGAGTTCGGAATTACCTACATCTACTAAATCTGACAACCATTTTTTTTACCTTTAAACTATGTAGTCTTTTTTCACTTTTTGGTTTGTCATCTTTACATGACTGTGGCGGTCAAAATGTTAATTTATGTTTATGACAAAAAAAACTATGTAAAACTGCTACAGACAACTATCTAACTCTACTTACATAATAGTCCCAACCGATCCGCTAACGTGATTCAGATAATTACCAATAAATCTTTACCATAGTACGCATATTGAACCGCGAGCTTACCTCGAATTGTAAAATTGCGTACACAAGCCCCGGTGCTAATTTAGCAAATGAAATCTAAACTCGGTCAGTCCACAAGTGCGGATTACTCATGAACATTACACTCTTGTTGTGGAAAAAGGACCAAACTGGAACTTAGGACCAGCGGACTGTTTTGGTATTAATGGCGCGCGGGGATGTGAGCGCAAATTTGTGGGTTTTAATGCGCACTGAGTTAGGTTGGCGTGGCATCGCTAATGTTATTTTCTTATTGAGTTATTGATGCGTCAAATTGTGTTTTAATTATTTGTAGTTACGATCGATTGGATAAAAATATATATACTAATATTATTAAGCTGCAGTTTGTTCGTCTTGAACGCCCAATTCTCAAGAACTACTGGATAGCCGCTACCTTTTATCCAAGTGTATGGAGTTATTTCCATGAGAAACCTGTTCTTCGATATGCAAAATATTTTCACTGAATAGTAGCAATTTTTTTAACTATATAATCAAGGACCCGGAAAAGATGGCGGGATGACCTCGACGCCTACCACCGTGATTGGTGGGCATACGCTCAAGATCGGGGTGTGGAAACAAAGTGGGGAGGCCTTTGCCCAGCAGTGGGATAACACAGGCTAATTAAAAAAATATATATATAATCAAGGTGTCTTCTTGAAGATTTAAAAAGATAGGAGCAGTCATCTTCAGCAAAAGTCAATAAATATTTCCGTTTGTTTGTATTTATATTTGCTTCTGAGTGAGTATTACCTAGATTTAACTGTAAGTCAGGAAGAGAGTTAAGAGAATAATTAGTGCCAGGTGTTAACATTTCCTAGTATTTCTCTAATTTACTTAGTAACTCGTAATCCTAGCCTTGTCGTTATTTTCCACGCTAAGAATGGGAGATATAAATTATTTATGTTCTGTATAATCTGTTGTAATCAAGTGTTATATTATTCAAATATGCTTCTGTTGTGGTGTTATGTTATGCTTAAAACCTAAATAGAAGCGATTTCCGTTTGTGCTTACATTTTATTAATTAACCTACTAGCTGAAAATGTATATAAAAGCAACATATAAATCACAGGTTCATATTATAATAATAATAATTTTAGACAGTTTGGACCTTGTTCCCGATGCCGGTGACACTATTTTTATATTCTTTCATATTTTTTTATATGAAATATTAATAATTAAAAAAATATATATGTGGTGAATAAGTGAATATACGATTTTTTTTTCAGTTTATAAGGAATCTATATTAACAGTTAATATACAAAACAATGTTAGGGACTAAATTATTACCTGTACCTATATTTTTGGGACCTATATTTTTCCTATGTCATCGACCTTAGATACCAGGATAGCTGTTAAATTTTTAACAGCTATTTCAATTAAGTTTAAATTAAATGAAATTATCAACAAAAATGAATTGTTTTTTTTTTGAGCTGCGATCATATTATTTGTTATCTCTACTGTAGATATTTATTTATGCACTTGTGTTGCTAACCATACGCGTCTGAACGAATTGCGCAGTTTGATGCACCAGCTGACAAGATCTGTTTTCTGTCACCGGGATGATCGTCAAAACAATTGCGAATTACACGGACGCGTTAATGTCATAAACCAGGATTAACTCCATAAATAAACTGGCAACATTTTAAAGGATTACTCACACACATGTGCTTTCGAAGTGCGCTTGTGTGAGTGCCAATTAAAATTTTCAATCGTATTTTGTAAGCTGTATCAGTAATTTAAGTTGCCTTTTGTAATAGACTTAATCAAAGTTTAGATTAGATAGTCTAAGATAATATTTTTCAGCAAAACTAGTTTGTTAGTTTGAAATTGAACTACTAGAACTAGTAAGTTTGATAAAGAGATTTTGTTTAATATTATTCTCTAGAAATATGTTAGTATTTTTGTACTATTGGATAAATATTAATAAAATATCTCCTAAAGATTACTTGTTCTTTACCGAAGTCATGCAAAAACTTTTCAATTTTTACAGAAAGAAAATGAAAGACTAAAATGTTTGTATTTTGAAGAGAATTGTGAAATTTTAGAGCGTGGCACACTTAAGAAATGTTACCTACATTTGAGGCATGTTATGAATTTAAACTAAAGTTACGTGAATATGCGCCGCTGAAAAGATAAATAAAAGACAAAATCTTATTTTGTAAAACTGCCTTTTACGTGGTACAGTTCAAATTTTGTTTGTTTCGTTCAACGCACTCATCTTAGAAACTGGTCAAAATTGAAAAGTAAAAATTGTGTAGTCCACTTTATACCTTATCATTTGCGTCGGCGAATTAGTGTAAAAAAACAGGAGTAACGCGGTAAACTGCATGTCATATTTTTAAATTATAATAACTTCAATTCGCATATTTGAAATAATAAGTATCCCTTCACTACCTTCCTAAAGAAATCGTCCATATTCAATAAATTAGTAACATTTCATATGCGTTTTCAATAAGCGACAGATTGACCGCTAATCCATATTCATATCAGGAAATGTCGTGACATAAGGACCAGTATGACGCATGAAGACCCATAATACGATAATTAAATCAGAGTGCGACCCTATGCGATCCTAAATGCAAGGGAGCAGGGCAAAGACTCTACCAAACAAATATAGTGCGCAAGAGTTGAACACTCGAGAATATTTTATTATCTGTAAACATTCACACACGCGCGCGTATACTACGACCGAGTACTCTTGAGCTTATGTTTAGTGTTAATAAATACGTTATATTTTTTCAAGGTTAAATGTGATAAGATAACATAATTATGTGTGTACAGTGTGCACCAAGCCGCACCAACCCAGAACCAACCCGCATTGAGCACGCGTGGTGATTAACGCTCAATCCTTCTCAGTGTGAGAGGAGGCCTGTGCCCAGCAGTGGGACGATCAAAAGGCTGATGATGATGACGAGTGTGCCAAAAAAGTAATAATATTTCTGCGAATAAGTTCACTATTCCGTAAATTTCAAAGTGATTGTTGCGGTCTATTAGGTAATTTGGTCCTTAGTGTTGACACTTAGAAGGTAACAAAAAGTTAGCAAAAAATAAAAAATGACCACAAACCGCAGCACTAGAAGTAAACAACATTGTCATTGTTTTTAAACGATGTGATTAATGTTAAACTTGATACAATATTGAGTCTAGGCAACTAAAATTTATATTTTAATAAACTACCTATGCGTGTTATGTGAATAATATAGTAAAATTCAACGTAAATTGAAGTTTTGCCTAAATATCGGCTATGGGTCAAGTAAGATCAGCTTTTTTGTAATATTTAATATCCTTAGGTTCAAACAGTTAAACTTTAATTTATGTATATGTACTTCTATTGATTTGAAGGAAAGTGTGAAAATCGATAAAGTTGTAAATACGTTTACTTGTGACATGACATCATATAGGAAGACATGAAAGAAGACGACATGGGAATGGTATTCAAGTTTCCATAATTAGGTCACTACTACTAGGTACTTCCACAAAAACAACCTGCAAATCGATCAAAACTGAAAATCGCGCTACATCTACACTTGTGTTGATGTAAACAAGCCGTCGACACGCGCGCACTCACACACCCGCACACCCATGTGTGCGCTCACATGTACGAGTAGCATTGAGCCAGGTCGTGGCACCCGCGCGTGCGCAAGATTTTATTTGTACGTTTATACGCGCATCTACGTAACTAGTACCTATATAACGCCAGATTGGCTCTGTGATTGAACTTATTACGATGTAATGGACTGAATTTTGAAATTGTGATTTGATTAAGGGCGCTTTGATATTATTATTTTGCTATCTGGGGTAATTTGTGGTAGCTACGATTGAAGAAGTGTATCGAGGAAAGTTGCATTGAGGAATATTGATAGGGAGAGTAACGCCATCTAGTATAGAAAAAGATAACTGATGTATTTACATAAAGTAGGTGCATTGAGAGCAATTATTATTAACCTATTACAACAATCGAACAGTAGGTTGACTAGCTATAAATACCGTATTTTCATTCATACACCTGTCTTGAAAATAATTCTTCAACTGAAAATACAGATACAACATACTTGAGAATTAACAGACAGCTTAATAACTTATTGAAGTGTGTAATTTATCCATTTGTTTCAGGAATCGAAGAAATTGAAATACATAGATTATATTGTTATGTATACTTAATTACAGGGATCAAGAATATTGAACCCCTGTTAGAAAAATAATCTACGAACTGGACCGAAACAGTAATTCCAGAGATACGCATATTTAGCTTACTTTTCTTACAACTAAGTCTAGGTAACTTTTTGCTTGTAATTTAATATATCTATGTATTATTTAACCTTCATGCTCGTTCGGAAGTGGTTTGATACAATGAAAAGGCAATATAATTATAATTCATTACGGAAAGATACCGCAAAATGAAAAATAAATATTTTTTCGCTGTCAGACCCGTTTTTGCTACCAATAAATGGGTGTGACTAATATAATGTAGGTTTTCCTCAACTGTTTAACAGGTATTGTATTCAAATCTGACTTTGATCGGGAAACTTCCTTTAAATACTGGAAGTTATTAGGTTTTTGTTGATTTTGGTAAAAAAATTAAATCATTTTCTTAGAATAATTTTCGGACATATTTCATAGTCATTGTGATTCGTTATGAAGCAAATTGTGGCCTGGTAATGTCGTGGTGGCCTAGTGGTTAAAGTACTAGCCTCTCAAGTATGAGTATGCATGTTCGATTCCAAGTCAGGCGAATACTTAAACTACTTTCTAAGTATATCTTGGACACCAATGACTGATTAAAGGAAAACATCACGAGAAAACCTGGACTATAAAGTCTGAAGTCACTAACCCGCATTCAGCGATGATTAGCGCTCAGTCCCTCTCTGTGTTAGAGGAGGCCTGTGCCCAACAGTGGAACGATAAAAAGGCTGATGATGATGGTGTTGAACAAAATTCTAATTTGTATCCAAGAAGAAGTACAAAGATTTGCATTATATAAATCCCTATCATGATCTTATTTGGTCAGCATCAAGTCATATTGACAATATACAAGAGCAAATTCTTAATAATGTAAAAATTAAAGATTGTTACTTCCAATATTACTTATAGCTAAAGAGGAAATCTTCCGTTTTGTACTCAAGTACCCTTAAGAAGAGGAATGAGGAGGAAGTTTTGTAAATTATCGTATAAACATAAAATGCGGTATCTACATCTCAGTGGATACAAAAATCGTTGCAAGTAAAGAAGCTAACATTATACCATTAGCGATCACGGCATCATGCTTCATATCAAAACAATTAACTTCATAAACTCATCTAAGTACAAACTAATTACATATCTACACTTGACCCAAATATAAACACGAAAAGAACATACATAAACACACCAATCACGCATCGTTTAGCCCGTGTCTAACGCCATACGGAAGACTTGGCTAATTAAAATTCTGCACACGAGGAAACAATTGAAAAGGTCATACATACACAATACATAGCACCCACAATGTATGGTGCACTCACGGGAAACTGGCCGTGAATATGCACGCCTTCATTATGGATGGCAAGTGGAAAAGCCTTTTGGAGATTTTTGTCACAGCAGTATATAGTAATTTTATCATTGATTTATAAAATGCAAGATATAGTAAGGTTAAAAGCTCAGTAATTATATGAAGAAATCTTCTGGCTATTTTTAACAGACTTAAGCTTACAATAAAAATCGTCTCTTTTAAAAATAGCTTTCATATTGATAAACAGTGTACGTTATGAATTCAATTATTTGCAACGCGAATGGTGACTTCAAATTTTCAGAAACATGTCCAAACTAAACTTATTGAAGCTTTTTTTTCATCAGAGTTAGTACCATTTTCCAGTCACGACTTTGGAAGTAATCTCAAATTTCGATATGCACTTTTCAAATGTCATTATCCAAACTTTCAGCGAACCTCTCCGCTTTTTAAAAGTTAACAAAACTATAATTATTGTATAGGTATTCTTCAAATATCTAAACGCGAGCCCTTGTAACTTTAGTTTTTATCGTTTTATCGTCATGAGACAAATTTCAATTTATCTATCTTATATATGTATTGCCTTCGTTTAGACAATTTGAAAATGCATAATAACGCAAAAGAATACAAAAATACGCTGGAAAACAATTTCGATTTGTGTAATTTTTCTCTATGTTCCATAAGAACCCTTTTTTTAATCATACACATATTTAATTAATCAGCCCAGCACAGCTTTTTCTCGCCACCACGGAGCATTTATCTCTGAAAGCGCTATTTACTTACTACTGAAATCTGTCATAAGCAAGTGCTGCTAATTTAGTGCCGCGGACACAGGCAATAAACCCGCAAATGTTCGGACAAGGAGTCCTTACGGCCGCACTTGGAGACTCTTACCTTCCTTTTTACACACAGGCAAACAGAAAAATATAAAAACTTTTTTCTTGAGTGACTTTCTAGCTCATTTTCGCGCAAAAAGATTGATTGATTGTTTTCATTATAATAAATCTTTGAAAGGTATAAAATAAAGGTACTGTAAATATTTTTAATATTAGAGATCCCGCTTCCTCAAAGGGCTGACTAAAATGAAAAGTATACTACATTAAAATATAAATATCACATCGCAACAATTCGCGTTGCGTCGCATCGCGCCGATTCGCAGTTTTAAACACAAGCCCTTATACAGAAAACAATAATATTCAAACTGTATTATCGTGTTATTGAAGTGTCTTCCCGTAGTTTAAGTTAATACGCTTGTTAGTCTAAAACCTGCAGATAGAGGAAACGATTTCAAAGGTCATACACGCTACATTAGTTAAATGGTACAAGCTTCTAGAATGGTATGTTTTGACATTTGGTTCCGCGTTGCCACTGAATATGGCGCTGACGGAACGCTGGTCTAAGTTATGGACTATGTTTATGGTAGTGGAACACCAACTTTGTATGTTGTTATGGTAAAAGAGAGGGTTTCAATGAAGGGCTTATATTTTATACTTTAAGGATTGCGTTCGATAAAACTTTTGTTAGGTATTAAAATAGATACAAAAGTGAATGAATATACAAATATAAATAATAGAAAACAGTGCTCGATTACCTTTCAGTCCAGTGCTAGGAAGTAATGAGTAGTTAAATTATATTTGAGTATGTAACCTTTCAATAAGTTTTCGTGATGTGTTTTACAGTTTACTTAATCTAAAAACCCTTTACTTCAGTATCTGCTTAGCCGCTTATGTTGTGTGCTCCTCACTGTTACAAATAATGATGGATGGGTGCGCCTATTGACTCCTTGAATAGTTTAAAACCGCTCAAGAGATCACATCTGAATATTGAACCCAAGTAGGTACCTGTGCACACAATAGCTCCCTTTGCCATCATTGCATAGGCAGTGAAGACTATGAACTTATGTGGGTAACTTCGAAGTGTGATTACCGATATTTTTGAAAAGAAAAATCCTTTTAATGTATTTTTCGAAGTTTTCTCGATTGCAAATCGAAGGGTCATCTAGCTAATACTTCTCTTGACCTCCGGAGGACATTTAGATGCAAATGTGTCATAACAATATATTGGTCACGTAGTTACCATAAAATAATAATATACAAATTCCTTTCAGATGACGTCATGATTTTATAGAAAAAACAACATGATGGGCCTGTTTGATGATGGGTTCAAAATTATGGCTAAAAAGGCTGGACAAGACTCAGTACTTGAATCATCATCATCATCTCTCTCCTTTTCCAAACTATCTTGGGGTCGGCTTCCAGCCTAACCTGATCCAGCTGAGTGCCAGTGGTTACAAGGAGCGACTGCCTATCTGACCTCCTCAACCCAGTTACCCGGGCAACCCAATAAGGGGTATTGGCTCAGTGTTTGAATGTTGATCTATTACAAAAACTACGTTACAGTGATTGACAATATGACAGTACATAACTATGGCCACATATTAAGAGATTTGTACTTATTCAGCATCATCATCACAGCCTTTTATCGTCCCACTGCTGGGCACAGGCCTCCTCTCCCAAGAAGAAGTTGTACTTATTATTTTTGACCAATATTATATGAAACAGTTACATAAATAAACTTTAAAGTCAAAATTTGCCAATTCTGTTAAATGAATGCTTGGCAATTATAACTCTAAGGAAACTTGACTCCATAATAAAATTGTTGCCATGTTCTTAGTTATCCTTTTTGCAAAGTCATGATTAAACTACACTTTTTTTAAAGTTATTGTTACAAGAAAAAATTGTATGACATGCATTTCTATAATTTCCTGTAAATGCTCATTTTTTTTAACCGCAGCCTCAAAACCAGTCTATGCTCATAGTTTTGAAAAACGTACATTTCCACTACAAATAGTATCTAATTATTAATTTAATGATAGTATTGAGTACTAAGAAGTTTATTTCTGGTTTATTTTCTCATAAAAATTAACGGTGGAAACGGAAATCCCCATCTGTATTATATTCAAATTTAGTGACCCTGAAAATGGGTGCCACGAGTCCTAGTACACGCTAAAATAAAAGATGCTTTGTACCATTACAGAAAAAATGTAGTATAAAAAAAATACTCAGAAAAAATATCTTCTTCTTCTAGCACACTGCTAAAGGAAGCTGATTCTGAAAATAAAAAGGAGTTTCCAGCAGTTACTATTGATATAGGTGAAGACCGCTCGAACTAGCGAACCTTTGGGGGAGGAGGGAGGGCTTTGCCCAGCAGTGGACGTCTTTCAAATGAAATGAACTAAATATTGATATAAACAATGTCGTGGTGATAAGTTTAATTTCAGAATTAGGCATTTCTTGTCAAACCACGAACCAAAAGCTTTAGCTTTATAAATTACTAATAAATACGCATATACTGCGTGAAGCAATCGCTTGTAAATAATTACAGCAGCTAATTAAAACTAAACTGATAAATATACACACATAAACCCATCTTATTATCAATTAACATATCATAACAATTATTTAATGACGTCCATAAATTGATTTCATAGTCATTGTTCTTTTATGTGCAAACCGCGCATATACTGCGCGCAGTTTTTTTCCATTGTGTTTTCTTCGGAAGAGATCGGGAGTCTTCGTGATTTTCCGGTCTAACTGGCTGTCTTGATAATAAGTTGACTTATTCCTGTTTATGGAGAAAATTGGCGAAATCTCATTAATCAGTACTTTGATGAAGCTGTAATTATGTTCCTGTGTAAGATAATAATTGGCGCGTTACATGTAATGGAAACACGTGTAAGTTCGCAGTAATTCGTATTATATTGTTTTATATAGCTGTGTATGGGTTTAGCGGCTTCCTAGTTGAGATTGTAGATCATGATTTGTTGTTATTCACTTTTAGCTAGGCATAAATAAATTAAAATTTATGCGTAGGTAATGATTTACATCATAAGCAGTCATTTATTATTACATAATCGTGCTATTTAGCCTACTAATTGAATAGTTTACATTTTTTATAACATGATCTGATTAGTGTTTCTTCGTAATATCATTTTGTTATTCTGCCTGTGCGTCCGCTGTGTACGGGGTATCGGGTTCGATACCCAGGTAGGACTGAAAACACTTTGTGGGTTTTAAGAATCTTTCACAAAAGCAGCCCGAAATCTGGTGTCTGGTCGTGTTGGATTGCCGTCCCACCGGACTATGAGAGTGAGGGAATAGAGAGTGCACCTGTATTCTGCGCGAATGCTTGTGCACTATAATATGTCCTGCGCAGCTGGCTGATCTCCATACAAGAGAACGACCGCCGTAGCTGACAATCGGCCTGGATGCCATCATTATTACATTAACTTAAATTATTACAATAATAACAAATCAAATCATTGTTCTACACCCAATAAATAGGATTATAAAACACATCTACAAAATTCCAATAGCATTACTTTCCTATACCTACCTCTCAGATCAGCTACCTGCGTTTGCGCAGTCGAGGCATCAACAATCTCAGGTTCAATAGCTCACCAAGGTCGAAGGGACAGCCTTTTTATACACTTTTATCGTCTCCGTGACAAACATTCAATATTTCTCGTATGGAGTTGACGGACCTTACGCAAAAGTAGGAACACAGATTAGCTTAACTACAGAGAGTGCAAATTATACCTACCGGATATATTTTATACTGAGATTTTTTTTTATATAACTTTAGTGTTCTGCATGCCATTCTACATAAAATATATTTACCATCACCACGCCGGACTGCCAAGCGAGCGTCTCGGGTTCGATTGCCGTTACTATCGAAATTTGTGATGCGTGAGTTCCTTGCTAGCTGTGGTTTTGGTATTAAAATATATATTATGGGTAAAAGATCTAGTCTATCAATTGTGTTGGCACCAATAACACGAGCTAATCAATAGCTTACCATGGGGCTAAACGGGATAAATCTAGAGTCCGGGAATATTTGAAAGAAAAATAGGGGTTATCAGTAAGAGTCAGTTAACATACGGTCCTAAATGATTTACAAAAAGAACTATACAACCTCTGTAGTCGCTACCTAATCTGTGGCAACGAAATGCAGTTACCATCAAGTTCGTTGCATTCGTAAACCGCTGAACAAATATTGATTTTGTGATTTAAACGCTGTGATTAATTACCTGTCCGGCGTATTGTCTTGCGCCTTGTTTGACTGGAAATATAGATACTTCGGAGCAATGACTTGGGCCAAATCATAAAGTGGTAAGTGAGTGAAAATGGAGAAGTGTCTTTGATTGTCATGTGTTGCTGGGGAGTTTGTGGCGCCACTTCTTCTTCCCAGCAAAAAAAATAGGAAGGGGTGAAGGGTGGGCGTTTAGGGGTTGTCTTTTGTAATTTTTGACGTTCAAAAAGTGCTGTTTTGCAGCCAAGTTTGAATAAATTATTTTGAGTTTGAATTACTGTAAAGGAAGAATTATGTGTTAATTATGTTATTGTTGAAGAAGTAGAACGTATTTACAAAAAACTGCATAAGAAGAAAAAAATGGAAATTGTAGCTAAAAATAAAAATACTACTATTAGTTTTTACATCTGAACATGTTCTTTTACAAGTTTTGATTTTAAAATAACCTTTGATTCGGGATTACAGCTCATTGAAGATTACAAAAATATAGTCAATGAAATTTAATTTATTAATATTTTTGATTAGTGTAGTTCTTGGGTAGAGATATACTCCCCTCCTGTGTGGAGGAATGCCTCGGCGATATCCGTACCCTCAACTATAAGCAGACATTGAAAACACCAGGCGGGATTGCAGCCAGTAAGAGTAGCACACCCCTCCACCAACCCCAGGTGGAGTATAGTCTATGAGAAATTCCTCCTGAAAGAAAAAAAAGTACCCTACTGCAACAGCGCTACGACAATCCGATTATAATAAATTAAAAAACAATTTCAGAAGACATATTAATTACAATGCGCCTTAGAATGCTTATCCAATTTCCCAGTAAAACAATCCAACATAAAAAAACACATTCGCAAACAATTCCCCACTAAAAGTTGTCAACCCGGGACCCGAACCCGCTATCAACACGTCACTAATGAAACATGTAATTATATTTATAAATATTAATACGACAGATTAAGTACGGAGCGCACGCAAACACGAACGATGGAAGTTTCCAACGTGAAATGCAGGAAAAAATTACTTTTAACTTTATACAAACTAACCCTTATACATAACATTTTTTTTGTTAGTATAATAAAAGTAGATATCTAGGGAGCTTACTCCCGCATCCCGATAATAAAAAGCCTTCGTCCTTCTCCATGAGTCCATTAAATTTGTCTCCGTAATAAATTTCATCTTAATCGGTTAAGCCGTTCAAGAGTGAAAGCGCAAAAAACAAATTGAATTTTAGGCTTCCTAAAAAGACCTGCGGGTTGTTCGTAAGAGATACCGTGGCCCTGGTACACAGAGATCTCCAGAAGGAACATACTGGGTTTTAGTCAGTTAAGTGTCCCACACTCCCTGCAGCTGCACCCTCAGCGGGAGTGGTCCTTTGATGATTTCCCCAAAAAAAGGTTTCCTAAAAAACAAACAGGTTCCCAATAAAATTTGAATCTTCATTACACGACCTCGGAAAAAAAATAATTTACGTTTGTTTTTATTTATAGAATATTAATCATTTATAATGGGAAGATATTGAAGTATTTGCACGCGTGTAGGTACTCTAGGGGCAAACTACCCACTTCACAATATTTCAAATTCCCCCACAATGACGGTCGCCATTACAACGCCACGCGGAAACTTCGCGTATCAACCACTTATATTAATTACTAACACTTATAATTATCTTTTAAACATTTCAAAGTACTATCATTGCAATTATGAATTGTTGCCTTTTTTTCTGATAAACTGTTATTAGATATTAAGGTTTCTATGTAGGTATTTTTCTTTTACTTCAATAATTTTAGGAATAATCTTAAATCTTTAAACGTCTCTAGAATTCCGAATGCACTCACAAGATTTTTTTTAAGCCTACCAATATAATTATGACTATTATGACAATCAGGTGGTGTAGTAGCAGTAGTAAGTGAATCTGTCTACCACGCCGAAGGTCGTGGGTACAAATCCCGCATAGGTCAAATATAATGTGCATGAACATCGGTCGTCGTATATAACCTAAGTCAAAAGGGAGTTTGACTTAGTCTGGGTGTTGGTGTGTATGTATGTATTTACAAAATATAAGTATATACGTTTATCAGTTGTCTAGAATCCATAGTGCAGACTCTGTTGGGAATCGAAGACTTTTTATGAATTTGTAAGGAGAAAATAAAAAAATAAAAAAATATTACATTTATTTTTAAATCATATCAGTTGGTACGCCTGTCTATTCAAAATAAGAACAAGATTTGTACCGTCGATAAATGACGTAACAATGTCGTGCAATAATTATCGGCTCGTATTGATTGCGCAGGCGTCTCGCTGTCTGTTGTCACGTATGCATTGTAAGGCTGCATATTCATGATGCGATTATGCATTTCTTACTTTTAAAGTACAGGTGAAAGTCGTAGTTTAATTGTTTATGACTTGTATTAATAATTTTCGTTGAATGTGGTTACTTATTTTTTCAGTTATGTTTAATTAGATGTCAGATTTAACTTCTTTCGCGTCCTGAAGGCCTATAATATCTATCTCTCGGATAAATTCTAGCCCAATTCCATCTAAATTTTATCTCAATCGATTCAGTATTTTTAGCGTGAATGCGTAATAAGCAAACAAATATACCCAGTTTTGCATGTATAATATTATTATGGAATTAAGGCTTATTTCAAATTACGAGTAGCAGTGGGCAGCCAGATAAACTTTTTTAAATCTAGAGTTATCATCAAGAAATCACAAGAAAAAACTCGAACTTTTAAATCAAACTCGAAAACTGAAACTTAAGTGTATTTAAACTTTAATTCAATCAATCGATGTAAAATAAAACTTGGCCTCGAATCGATTACTCTGATTCTAAACGATTCTCGATTGGTATTCGTTTCTCGTGCTGAGGACGGGCGTGTTAAAGGTTCGTCGTCCACACTAAGGTTATGAGGAAGAACTGAGGTAGTCGGTGCAATAACCGACCAGCATACTTTCGATATAAAATTGCATTGATTTATTAATCATCATTACGTTTTTAAATATAATAAAAAAGTGCTCTCCGATGAACGGTGTATCAATCACTAAATTCAAAACTTTAGGCTACTTTATGAAAGTCTCTTATTACCCAATCGGAAATCGAACCCGAGACCCCGTTCACAGCAGTCGCGCTATGCGACTACTAAACCAACGAGGCAGTCAATTTGATAAAAGAGTTCCACCCTTAAAAAACTACGAATGTTGTAATCATTTATATTTGACTTATAAAAGAATATAATCGTCGTAAAAAGTCGTGGTGGCCTAGTGGTTAAAGAGCCAACCTCTCAAGTGTGAAGGCGTGGGATCGATTCCAGGTCGGGCAAGTACCAATACAACTTTTCTAAGTCTGTATGTACTTTCTAAGTATATCTTGGACACTAATGACTATGTTTCGGATGGCACGTTAAGCTGTAGGTCCCGGCTGTCATTGAACATCCTTGGCAGTCGTTACGGGTTAGTCAGAAGCCAGTAAGTAAGTCTGACACCAGTCTAACCAAGGGGTAATGGGTTGCGCAGGTAACTGGGTTGAGGAGGTCAGATAGGCAGTCACTCCTTGTAAAAACACTGGTACCCAGCCGAAACCGGTAAGACTGGAAGCCGACCCCAACATAGTTGGGAAAAGGCTCGGGAGATGATGATGAAAAGAATATTATCTATTAATTGTGTTGCAAGTATCTGTGTAGAATAAAGTCTATAGATCAATGACAAGGAAGCCAGCAGTACCTAATTAGTGCAATAACCGCGCCTGCACACACCTTCAGCATTTACATACATGAATGTGTCGTTTAACCCTCAATTGTGATATTTATGAGCACTGGAGACCCGCTGTCTATAATTATTCGTAATGTTATATTTACGTAGGGAATTATAAATTACTATTGCGTCGTATTAAAAGTACTGTAGGATACTTTAATTCGTGACTGAATATAATAGACTAAAAGCTGACACACATTTGAGTAGGATTTTGTCTTATACCTCTCCTCTTCAACTTAGAACTACAACTAATTAGCGCATATCCTCTATATTGGTTACTGGATGCTGCCTAATATTTGAGACACAAACCTACCTATAAATAAACATGATAAGATCAGTAGAAATACATATTTCCTGAAAAAATAAAAAAAAGTATTATACACTATACTCATAATTGGCTAGTTTTTATCGGAGTTTACGAAAGACTTACCAAGTGGTACTAGAAAGGTTCCAGAGGGTACATGGCCAGGTATTATATGAGACAGGAAGATTCTGGTTGCTTCTTTCTTTTGCACCAACAGCTGAAGATGTCACTTGATATTTTTGCGCCTACCAAAAAAAAGAAGAAGCAAACACATCAAGACCTTTTTTCGCAGGAAATAATCAAATGACCCCTGAGGGTGCAGCCAGAGGGGCTGTGAGACTCTTACTGACTAAAACCCGCTTTGTTCCTTCTGGAGGTCCCTGTGTGCCAGGGCCACGGTATCTCTTACGAACAACCCGCAGCCCAGGCAAGACCTGTGTTTGAGTTCAGGAGAGCGTTAATGGTGATTCCTGATCGAGGAATAGGTGACTCGGAAAGTGCTACAGTACAGAAACTAGGGATAGTCAGTAAGTAGGTGATCTTCTGACTATAATATGTCCGGGACGAACAGGTTGCAGGTTTAATTATGCAGATACGATCATATTAAGGTCGATTCGAGGTGTGAATTAATCGGTGCAATAACCGCGATCAGTTACACACCTCCTGTATTAGCATATGCGTTATTATGTTGATGTTAATCAGCTCCGTTTTAATTTTGATCGACATGAGGTTTGCTTATTTAGTTCAATCTTTTGCCGCCTTGTTATTATACGTGGTCTTAATAAAGTGGCGGCTTTAGTTCATTATCTTGAAGAAAATGAAGGGTTTACGTATAGAACTAGCACTAAAGCCAGTAAACAGACGCCAGCACATCAGGCTTACCGAAACTGACAATTTTTCCCAATCAACTTGGAACTTTATGCTTCAGTGTTAAGGTAGAAAATCCATTAAGGAAATTTGACAGATTCTTATAGCCTGATGTGCTGGCGTCTGTACCTTTTGTAACCACGTTTTTTTTTTTCATTGAGGTTTCTCGTATTAATTTAAAAAAATCTAAAGTTCTAGTACTTTCTAAAAGTAATCTACTTATTTGTGATGCTATCTTTTATATTCATAAATTATATCTGGGAAAAGCTATCCCCCAAAGCGTGGCGGTCTAATTTTTGTATTCATAAAACCACAGCGATTTTCAATTCTTTTATGAACATTCAAGATGTATTTCGACTAAGTGTAACCTATTTAATTCTAATATCAATTCAAAAAATATATAATTCGCTAATAAACATATTTACTATAAGAATTCTGTCCTTTTAGTCCGCATGCGACACTTGACATGGAAACATCGTAACTACCTATAAATAGTTAAACAATAGTTATTGTTTTGTTATGCAACTTACCACGCTTGACAACAACATGACATGTCATGATATCGGGAAATAAAAAAATGTGTATTACAATGCAACATTGTATAAACTAATTCAGGAGAGTATTAAAATAGCACTCGTCATCGCCATTTAAGAGAGGGTCACCATCATATTTGATAGAAATATGTTTGGTCATAATATATGTATATCGGAACACCTTTTCACACACAATCGATTAGCCCCAAGGTAAACTATTAATTATCTTGTGTTCTAGGTGCTAACACAACTAATAAACTACATACACTTTACACTTATTATAAATACATATGATAACGCTCAGACCACAGCCAACAAGCATGGTCTTCACACAAATGTCGACTATACCGGGAATCTAACACAAGAACCTCAGCGCGGCAGTCCGGTGCGGTTACCATTGTGCCAACGGGGTTGTAAGTTTCAATAAGAGCAAGGTGTATGAAGCAGTAGTTCAATAAGTTCTTTTCTTCAGTGCGAGGATAGAGCGACTACCAGAGTATCGTAATGGGTGATTACGAAATTATCCCTGGACACTAATTCACATGTATAAATTACAAAAAGACTGCTGGTCTTCAAAGGGACGAAAGTGGAAATGAATTTAATTCTTTACATCAGTAAGGAGGGAAATAAAAGGAAGAGAGGATGAGGCAAAAAAACTTTAGTAGCTATCACAGCTTCTACGATTTGCGATTGAATTGAACAATGTGCCTTTGGTTTTGGTCCAAGTTTTCAAGTTAAACATAAACATAGCCGTAAGTACATTATAATAATATTAAATTATTATTTCCAATTTATATCACGTGTTACTGTTCACCGCAGAATTAATAATTCGTTTATAATAATTATAGAATCTAATAAATAATGTCATTTACTTTTATTGTTTACCAATGGAAGGTTTTATTGCGTATTATTATTAGCTCGTGGCTAAATAACAGCCGCTCGTGTCGATATCATTATTATTATGGTTAAACTACGCCTATCGCGGTTGGTCTGTGGATGGGTGACCATCTTATCCCTCCTTGTTTCAGAAGGCATGTTTAGTCGGTGAATCCCGGCTGTCGTATGTACATCTTTGCCAGTCATTACTGGTGATCAGTAGTCAGAAAGTCTAAAAACCATTCTTACTTAGGTGTATGGGGTTGGCTAGTATGTACTGCTTTCTCATACAGTCACATAAGCCCTTTTCGTCTCGACAGACATTATTACAACAGTAAATTATCAAAGGACTGGATCTGAGTGAAATCCTCTGTATGCAATTAGCACAACAGACGCTAAAAGCATCGGTTTATATCGTTACAATGCATACGTGAAGGATTTTATCTTCAGTGCAATCTGGGCCGCTAAAATGTCACTTTTGATGGACACCTGAAAATGATGTCATACTTTTTGTGGACAGTAGGGGGGAGTAAAGGATTTAATAAAAGTTAAATCCAACAAAACAGAAAGTTACAACAGTAGTGCGAATATGACAGAATAATTATTTAGATAGTAAAAAAAAAACAGAAGAATAAATTCGACAGACGCCTCGCTCTGTTCTGCGCCACGACGTCAACGGCGCGCTCTGTTGTACCTACGGTAGCGAACACATTTTTTATTATATTTTTTTTTACTTATTTTTTTGTTATGTGAATTGCGCCTTAAAAGAAATACTATCTTATACTGAACTAGACGTATAACAATATTTTTATTCGAAAGTCACAAAATTTAAACACAAGCTTTCGCATTTGGAATAATATGACATTCGTCGCATAACTCCATATTATCCCACAGCGTTCTATCCCTACAATGACTTAGCTGTAACTGTGTCATCACAACCAAAATACACTGGTACATGCATAATATTCGGCTTTGTGAATTCAGTTAGCATGCAAGCTCTATCTAGCTTTAGGCGTTCCCGATATATAATTTACATAAATGTAAGCTGAGATTCAATAGCCGTCCACTAATTCAATTCTGTACATTATATCTGTGCAGCGAAATATTCTCCTATTATGACGAACGGTGCAGTTTCGTTATTTTGTATGTGGACAATTATGTTTTGTGCCTGTTGAAACAACTTTTAGGCTGATATTTATGAAGATTTTTTTAATCTTTCCGTAATAAAAAATCTTTTTATTTGTGATAGATGATTTTTTCAATAATAATTTCAAGTGCTAGAGTGGAGACCACGGACCAGCAAGCGCAGCGTAGGACGTCCACCAACGAGATGGACAGACGACCTTATAAAGGTCGCCGGAAGACGCTGGATGCAGGTCGCTTCCAACCGGTGTATGTGGAGATCTAAAGGGGAGGCCTATGTTCAGCAGTGGACGTCCTATGGCTGAGATGATGATGATGATGAATGACGTGAAGTTTTCTTTTTTTGCTGAAACGAAGCGGCTGGTCGTTTGGGAGTTTTCTTCAGCTCACGTCCTCTTAATGTTTGTATTTTTTTCTGACACGTGCCTCAGCGCCATTTTAGCGTTCATCACCACGTTCATGCGCTTACACCACGGGTGGCAGTGCGCACTCAATCGTGGTGTTTTTATTAAATTACCTTAATTACACCGAGTTTACTGCTTAATAGCTAGGAAATGGCACCATTGTCCAACACCTTCACCAGCAAACAATACTAGGCACAGCTTTCTTAGCAATTTCTCTTATTTACTATTATTTTTACTTGACGCAATTTGTGTTAATTAAAGTTTATTGGTTTGTCTGTTTTATGGCGTAATTTTAAGCGCCTCGTAAGTAATTTCTTGAGTTTAATCAAATTTAAATTATAAACAAGTAGACGTAGTACTTTCTATAACATTTTCTAAAATGTGTACCTATGTGATAGTTCTACTTGTATTTTTCTGTATGCTTTGGTTTGCTCGCCTTGGCTGGCTTTTATCTATTTAACTGATTTCGGCCAGAACCGGTAATCGAATCCGAGAAAGTTAAGAAAAACTCACGAAGGCAGCTCGGATTCTGGAAGTTGGTGATTGACACCCGTGCATCGGAGAGCACGTAAATGTCAGTCCTGCGCCTGATCTCTCTCCCATCTGACTATGAGAGTGAGGGAATAGTGTGCACCTGAGTCGCAAATGCAAACGCAAATGCTTGTGCACTTTAATATGTACTGCGCAGCTGGCTGATCTTCTTAGAACGGCCGCCGTGGCCGAAAATCGGTATGGAATCTATTATTATTTATTTAAACAACACGTCTTGTTAAATGATACTGATAGACGCGAAGTTAATAAATCATTAATTGATTTCTATATAAGATCCCATTACTTTAAAAAAAAACAAAATAATATTACTATCACATTTACACAAAGAAAAAAACTAATTAAGTAACTTAAATGGTAACGAATAATCTTTGTTATTGCTACCAGTGGCAATGTTGCCAGTTTCCGGCTGATAATTAAAAACTAATTCGCATTAACGTCCAACACAGCCCATTAATAATGCCTGATTGTTACACCAAATGTAATGGCTTTGGAACAAAGGATGAAGCATTACGCACTTTGTTACAGTCGGGTAAATGAACTCGTGAATCTACACGGTATGTGTACATTTTTATGTATATGTTACGGCTAAAACCCGAAGTGCGGCTACACCTAGTTTTAGCCGGTTAGAACTAGGTGTAGCCACTCACTCTTGGTTACACCTAGTACTAGCCGATTGTTTTCGGGTAAAACTAGGTCTATCCTTCATCGTGCCGGTTAAAACTAGGTCCAGCCATTCCCTGTTGGGTAAAACTAGGTCTATCCGATATCATTCCGGCTAGAACTAGGTCCGGCCATTCCCTAAATATAAAAGTGTTATTTATAATTATAATAATATTCTTTAAATTATAAAATACAACAAATTGTATGTTGTTAAAAAATTCTGATTGTTCCTATTATATAAAAATTATACTCCTAATATTTGGTGTTAATTAAAACAATGTGATTTCAAGAATAACGAAACTCTCTACGTTTCTTATTATTGGGTGTTTTTTTATATCTAAAAAGTTCTGCCGATAGCATGCCTGCTACAACTATTTACAGCCAATCCCTGTTGGATAAAATTAAGACACGCGCTGCTGCTGCAGACGCTGTGAGTCACACTCGCTAGGAGACCTGCAATAGATCAGCAGCACCTGGCGCTCTCAACCTGCAGAGCCGCGTGTCTCCACCCCACGCCGCTGCTGCAGATGCTGTGAGCCATGAGTGTGAAGGCGTGACGGGGTACGCATCTAAGTTTTATCCAACAGGGAATGGCTGGACCTAGTTCTAGCCGGAATGATATCGGATAGACCTAGTTTTACTCAACAGGGAATGGCTGGACCTAGTTGTAACCGGCACGATGAAGGATAGACTTAGTTTTATCCAACAGGGAATGGCTGGACCTAGTTGTAGCCGGCACGATGAAGGATAGACCTAGTTTTACCCTAAAACAATCTGCTAGTACTAGGTGTAACCAAGAGTGAGTGGCTACACCTAGTTCTAACCGGCTAAAACTAGGTGTAGCCGCACTTCGGGTTTTAGCCGTAACATATACATAGATTACTTTTTACAAACTATAGATACAGAAAGACCCTATTATATAAACGCATACAATTTTTTTCTGACGGCTATGACAGCGTTTTTTTTTTTCAATTTGATTCTCTTATTATCTCATACATATTAGACTGTGTTTTTTTAGGTGTTAGAATAAAATAAAGGAAAATCAAAATATGTTCAAAAGATCATTCGTTCCATAAAAAAAAAACATTATTAAAAGATAACAATAGAATTTAGATAACTGTATCATTGTATATTAGTATCTATGGTTTTTTTACCCATCTACACAGTAATCTCGGAAAGCATAACTGAACCTTAAGAAACCACATAGCTATGTATATCTAAGCTACGGCTTTTGAAGTCAAACAGCATAGTACGATGTTCGAATCTAATCTTAAAGTATAAGAAAATTCAAGATTTCTCTGATTACAGATTGACTCGGAAATAGAAAATGCATTTTTTTTTTTGTTATTTTCTTTTTCTAAGATTGATGAGGTTTTAGTTCTATTTGACTTATTTTAGTATTCATGCTTTGGGAAATGAGATCTCAGTAAGTTTGAAATAATGTAGACATCTATAATTCTATATTATATTAAGCTGAAGATTGTTATTTGAAAAATTCTTTCAGTTTTATTTAGAGAAAAGTCTATAGGTAATTTCTATTGGTAAATTAGTACCTCCGAAATGCTAGTGACCGCTTGAAAGTCTAGTGCTTAATATTTTCGTAGTACTATTGACTGATTGATTTCTCGACCCACCATAACCATAATTATTTTGCAATGGTATACAGATTTAATAAGGTCGAAATTCTAGTTTATAAAATATATCCTTCGTGACATCCTCGTTAAATTCTTCTTCTCCCAAAATCCTTTACACATTATCATCAGATTCTGCCTTTTTAATCGTCCCACTACTGGGCACAAACTTCTCACACATAGAGGGATTGAGTGTTAATCACCACGCTTTGTTAAGGCAGGTTTGTGATTTCAAACTTTATAGTCAAGTTTTTTTCAAGATGTTTTCGTTCAAGATTTACTTAGGAAGTACATATAAGTTAGAAAAGTTGCATTGGTACTTGCCCGACCTGGAATCGAATCCACGCCATCATACTTGAGAGATAGGCTCTTTAACACTAGGCCACCACGACTATATTATGTATATCAAATTTTATTCATATCGATTCAGTAGCTTTGACGTGAAAGCGTGACAGACAGAGTTACGCTCGCATTTATTATATTAGTAAGGATATTTCCTTGTTAATTTTTTCTTCTCCCAAAATAAATAAATAGCTAAGCAGCCAGCATACCTGGTGCCAAGTTCTACAGCTTAGAGCAAAAACGTCAAAGCTAGCTCCCCAACCGACCGGATAATACTTTAAAAGCGTAGACTATAAAAAACATGGAGAGCCAAACAGAGATATAAACGGTTCGGCCGCATTTACATACAAATGAGCTCGATGCGAAATTATTTCAGTCAGCGGAGGCTGCAATGGCTGGATGGAAAAAATACTGGCAAGAGCGAACCGGATAAGAGCGCTGAATTAAAAAAAAAGGATTTTTGTGAGTTTCTTTTTGTCGTTTAGTAAATTAGAGATGGTAATTCGTGTTTCTGTTGTAGATGTCGTGTGGTTTAATGGGTTAGATAGTTTCATAAATTTATTGAAAATTAAAATGATATGATGAAAATTGTGACTTATCAAATCAATAAGTTTTCATAACTTGCTAAGGCATATTTTATCAAAGTAAAATACTTACTTGAAAGAGCTGTATTTAATCCATACCAATATTATAAATGCGGACGTAACTCTGTCGGTCTGCCTGTCTGGCGTTCACGCCTAAACTGCTAAAGCGAATTAAATCAAATTTTGTAGACACATAGTCTAGAGCCTAAGAAAGGACATAGGCTACTTTTTATCCCGGTGCGGGAAGTAGGTGTCTCGGGAGGCGGGCAGAATCTCGGGAACAGCTAGTGATATTCTCGTATATACATAATATCTATAATAATATACTTAAGCTCTCGAACATATTAACACTAGGTTTCTCAATTGTTCATCACAGTCAGCTCCAGTCAAATATAATACATATACTTATTTGTCACATGTGTAATAATGGTTTTTGTAATTTAAAAAACTGTCTAGTTCAGTCTACTGTCCCACAGAACCCAGAAACCTTGTACGTTTTCACAGACCATTTAGTGTGAAAACGGTCACTCCTTTTTTCTATTTTTATTTTTCGTCCAACTACTTTATTCTGTATCGATCTTTATAGCTCCCAATTCAATTTGGAACGTTTAATTGTATGTGTGGAGTCGAAAGGGGCGGGGCTTTACCGTTGTACGCGGAATTGGCCAGGGTGGCTGACGATTTTGAAATTGATGGGCGGGCGGATTGTCCGGTGATAGTTATATGGATATCTACGTAGAATCTTGTATTATCTACATAGAATGGCTTGGGGTTCGAAAACATTTTGGTCAGAATAATCGCAAGCTATTTTGGCATGAGAGATTAATTTATTCTTTTGAGATTTACAAAAGTTGTTGATGAAGGTTTAAATAACAATAATATTGTACGATACCAAAAAGTATTAATTAAATGAAAAAAACTTCAAGCAGGCTATTACTTAAGTGATTAAAATATAATATATACAATTTTAAACGATAAAAATCAAGATAAAAAGTCATTTATTCAAAATAGGTAGAAAATCAGCACTTTTTGAAGGCAAATTTTACAAAAGACAGGCGGGCCCCAAAAACTAAACAATTATACTTGAAGTATCAATATCTTCCTACCCATACCTAATATAAGAAAATTCTCAAACATTTACAAAAAAAAAATAAGAAATATCCTTCTAATGTGGTCCCAAACAATTTCGGCCAATTTCACAGGTTGCTGATAAGTTCCAGATAGTTTATCTGACAGATAATTTCATACAAAATCTGTTCTATTTTTTAAGTTATCTGGTAGATAGTGGCTATCAGCAACCTGTGAAACTGGCTCTTAATGACGTATTTTTCTACTTCTAAAGTAAACTTTCATAATATCGTTGGCCGCTGACTTTATTAAGATTGTTACAATGAAATTAGACAGAATCTTAACTTTTCCAAATTAGTATCCGAAAAGGACTTCACTTACAATTCAATTAAATAAATCCGAACTTTTGAAATGTTGAGGGACGATGTAATAATTTCAGAAGAAGGGTTCCTTAATAAAGTCACCGGCACGTGTATCCTTGAACTCTTTAAAAGGGAAGATTTCTCATATTCTCTACCACTTTCCTTGTTTTATGATAAATAGAAAGATACAAGGAAGACTGTGTGTGCCTTTTTACGCTAGATGAAGGTACAGACGTCAACACATCAAGCTACTACAATCTGTTAAATTTCCGTAATAGATTTTAACTCGCTGCAGCATGTGGTTTAAAGTTGATTCGGAAAATTTCGAAAGCAAACAAAGCTTTTCATATAAAAACAACTAAATATTTCGTTGAGAACCTCCATTTTTTGCGAAGTCGGTTAAAAAAGCCTTGAAGGTTAGTAGCTCTTATTTGCTAATAAGATAAGCAAAAGGTATTTTTTTTTAGGCGGGTGAAGTGGTATTTAAACAACTACTTACATATCTTCAAATTTATAAAAAAAAATATTATGTTCTACAAGTGAAAAGTTACACAAAAAGCTAAAAGGCATTACAAGAAATGAAATACAACAAACAATTATTACGCACCCATCAACAGGCTAGGCTATCCATATTGCTTTACCCATGAGACCATAGACCATAATAACTTCATCACATCTCCCCAAACTATTTTAATCTTTGACCACAACGATCTCCATAAACGCCGCCTCCAAATGGATTAAGCAATGGAACGCACCACAAAGTACACTTGTAGACAATTCCCATGCAAATCCCATTAGATTTTTAGCCCGACGCTTGCTGAAGCAAAACTTATGGAGGTCGGTATGCGTTCCATGACGTCCATTTGTTTTGATAAAAGGAAAGCTTATGGGGGTGGATCTTTATAACAGTGCCCTTATTTTTGGGTTTGCGTATTTTGAACTTAGATTATATTGATGTGGTTGCTTAGTGGTTAAAGAGCCAACCTCTCAAGTGTGAGGGCAAGGGTTCGATTCCAGGTCGGGCAAGTACCGATGCAACTTTTCTAAGTTTGTATGTACTTTCTAAGTATATCTTGGACACCAATGACTGTGTTCGGATGGCACGTTAAACTGTAGGTCCCGGCTGTCATTGAACATCCTTGGCAGCCGTTACGGGTAGTCAGAAGCCAGTAAGTCTGACGCCAGTCTAACCAAGGGGTATTGGGTTGCCCAGGTAACTGGGTTGAGGAGGTCAGATAGGCAGTCGCTTCTTGTAAAACACTGGTACTCAGCCGAAACCGGTTAGACTGGAAGCCGACCCCAACATAGTTGGGAAAAGGCTCGGGAGATGATTATATTGATGTGGTTATTATCCTTCTGGCGAGGATTTTGGCTACTTGAGTATGTTTCCGCTAGATCAACCTAAATATGGAAGGTATCAGAAATTTTCTCCATGGAATGTATTCTATATGAGGCTGTTCGGGGTTTTGAAGTTAAATAAGAACAATATCGGTATATTGTAATAATATTAGCAGGATTTAACACTAAAAAGAGTATTGCCCCATCTCATCTGATAAGCCGTTCCCAAAAAAATGCTTCAATGTCCTTTTCATTTCGATACTTCTACGTGAGAGCTTCACACACACACACATACATAAGTAAACCCACACACCGAACTTCGAGATGATCCATTAATACCGACCATCAAGTCATTTTAATCTAATTTTCATTCCCTTACTGGCGAACACGATACATGACCGCAAAATGAATCATTGACCACGTTGTAACACCTCGGTGTAGCCATGTGTGTGTGGTGATGCTGTAGGTGGGTTGTTGTACGGCTAGACTGTGGCTGTGTTTAATTAATTTCTGAAGAAAATATATAGTAATGTGTATATTTTTGGGCGTTTGGTCAGTAGAATGATCTGGTTGATTTTTAATCATTGTAACAAATGTTTATAACTGTTGACATAAAATTATTATTTTTTAACAGGTTGTTACTTTAAATTAATATGGTATAATACTATAATCATCATCATCATCGCTGCCATAGGACGTCCACAGCTGAACATAGGCCTCCCCTTTAGATCTCCACATATACCGGTAGGAAGCAACCTGCATCCAGCGTCTTCCGGCGACCTTTACAATACTATAATACTAATAGAATACAGTTGAAAGTTTTAATATAATATTATGGATATATGCATGTTTGTTACTTTTCACGCCGAAAATTACTGGACAGATTTCGATGAAACTTGGTAATATAGACATCAACTTAAAGACCCTGTTTTATCTGGATGCGGGAAGGACATTCATAGTTTCCCTCGAATGCGAGAGAAACCGCAGGCGGAAACTAACTTCCATATGCTTTCACGAGATCACATAACGACCGATTGATAATGCAATAAATATTTTGTGCCAAAACAGTATCTCGAACGTCAACATTTTCATACGTCATTTAAAAGAGTCCCGACCGATGCGCGCGTCCGATGCGCGCGATAAATCAATTGATATCTCGGACGTTGGGACACGGATTAGCATACGCAAATGACTCGCACATGCTCTGCGTTGCTATGATACCATCGCTTTCGGTGTATCTCTTCATGTGAGTTTTTATTATATTGGAATTAAAAAAATAGGCGGGTAACATTTTTTTAGTGGGAAATCATCAAATGACCTCTCCTGCCGATGATACAGATGAGATGAGGTAGTGTCCGACTCTTCCTGACTAAAACCAAAAAGTTCCTGTGGAGGTCCCTGTGTGCCAGGGCTACGGTAATTCTAACGAACAACCCGCAGCCTAGGCAGTCTTCAATTGACCTTAAAAACTTTCTATTATTAGTATAATAATTGGACAAGTCTCAGGTCGCCACACTCAGATTATAATCGGTGCAGTAATATTACTCCTCTAAAGCTTTAAGGTAGCAATTAGTTACAAAGATAACTACCACACTAAACCATTTTTAACTAGACCAGGAATACTCTTACAACCAATGCAAAATTGCTTTTCCTATATTTACGAAACTTTTCCTTTATTAAAATGTCCACCATAAAAATCCATTATAATAACAGGAAACATCAAAACCATTTGAGTTAAACTTTCCAATTCAAATTCAAACTATAAAAGTTAAGTATAAGTCACGTTTAGGTGTTACATCTATTGTGGCAGTAGCCAAGCGTAATAAAAATAAACGTTTTTCTCTCAATGTGCATGGGACATTACCGGATAAAGGCGAAGTTCGGTGCGCGGGAATTTTGCACTCGCTAGCATGCCCACTACTTGCGCCACGCACGCACACATAACAACAGCGCCGCGTATTCGCTATACACACCGCGAACTTTTTTACGTGTGTGCGTTTGGCGTGAGTGTTAACAGATTTTATTCTGTCTATGTGTGCTTTCAGCGTACATTTATGTAGGTGTGCCGTATTTTTGACTGAACTAGCTGTACTTTTCGAACATTACAATGGACACAACAAAACTGGTGTCATATTTTTCTTGAATATGAGTACAGTACAATGCCGGTTTCCGAGACGAAGCTTCCGTCCTTTTTGTTATTGTGTTTTTTTATTGTTTTTGTCTTTATTTATTTATTTATTGTGTCTGCTACGTTTGTAAGGTGAAAGTTGTAGGTAGGTAAGGTTTGTGTAGACATAGGTATACTCACACCCTTCTGTCAAAAGGAGTTGGCAGTTTAAACAACTGTTATTATACCTTCAAAAGGAATCCATAACTGCATTCGCAATTACCTATTTTTCCTTGATATTATTAATCCTATATTACTAAGAAAAATAAACGTAAATAAATATTTTTTTAATTTGGATTTTACAAAAATCCAATAATTATGATTATAATCCAAATAATATAATGTGCACTATCAAAAACCATCACACCTTTAAACCATATACTTTCGTTCTGTTAAGAAACTTAGGTACTGACAAATATTACCAAAGATTCGTATACAATATAAGGAAAGTTACAGTCAAACAATAAGTACTCAAAAATAAAAGATTTCTAGACGTTCAAGCCGTCAGTTTTATATGTACACATACGTTGGAACAAACAATTCCCCGGAGACGAGGAAACAACGCGAACTAAGCTCCAAAGCTGACTTGCTTCGGTCAGGAATCGAACCCGGAACATTTACCTCCCACGGGCATTACTCGTTCTTAGTTTTGTACCTCCATTTTATTTTGTTTTAAACGGAAAGGAAACGAAATAAAAGCTCTTTTATGGCGTTTTCATATCGGAAAAGGAAAATGTGTTTGTGTATTTTAATTTCAGGTGTTAGCTAGTAACAACTTATTAGCTTTAGTTTCAAACCAATACAAAACTTTAGTTTGGGTAGTCTTCTGACTACCCAGACTGGCCAGTCTAACCAAGGGGTATTGGGTTGCCCAGGTAACTGGGTTGAGGAGGTCAGATAGGCTGTCGCTCCTTGTAAAACACTGGTACTCAGCCGAAACCGGTTAGACTGGAAGCCGACCCCAACATAGTTGGGAAAAGGCTCGGGAGATGATAAGTTTCAAACCACCACTAGCTAGATAGATAGATAAGATTTATATTCAGCAGCAAAAAAAGGCACAAAGATATTGACATTTTAACAACACACATAACGGCACAATATGAAAACGCGTATGTATATCGGCACGGTGCAGTATATCTCAAGTTTGGGTTTCAAACTCAAACTCAAAATCATTTATTCAAACTTGACTATAAAGCAGCACTTTTTGAACGTCAAATATTACAAAATACTGCCCCCAAAGTGCCCACCCTTCACGTCAACGTGGACTCAAGTCCAGCTCAGCATGCGGCAGCGACTACCTGAGTGTAGTGGTAATCACGTGTGCTTCACACCCACAAAGCTCCCGGTTCGATACCGGCCCGAAGTATTGACTTTTCATTTTTATTTCTTATTGTTTTGGGCTGCGGGTTGTTCGTGCTAACGTGGCCCTGGCACACAGGGACCTCCTGAAGGAACATAGTAGGTAGGTTTTAGTCAGTAAGACTCTGACACTCCCTCCAGCTGCACCCACAGCGAGGGGGTCTTTTGATGATTTTCCACGAAAAAAACTACCTGATGATTATTATATTCTACTTAAAACTGAACAAGTCTATAAGATTACGCATTAAGCGTTTATCGTAGAAAAAAAATCTTATAACCGTTCATTAAAATACTTATTCACAAAGGTCATATTTAAAAAACGCAGACAAACTCATCACGAGCCATCTCGTATATTGCATTTTTTTTCCGAAATGTCCAAACTTCTCGACTCAAAAGCACTTTGTTTTACTTAAGCCAGGGTTAACTTGAACTTTAGCTATCTACTATTAGCATAAAGTTTACAAAGACTCTGCAAAGTATTAAAGTTTCCCCAGAAATTGATAAGGCTCCTACCACCAGATTTTAGCGTGGCTCTTTATAAATTTATTACCCAGAGATGAATCTCTTTAGCTTAATTTATAAGTTTTTTGGCAAGTGTATGGGGATTTATTTAAGTGTTTTGTGATGACGCTGTTCTCGTCGTGTAATTTGCGAAAGGAATTTTAATTTAACTTTGTTAGTATGCCGTTGTTTGATTGGTTGAAACTTGAATGGACGGATAATTGACGATCGAATGGACGATTTTTGAAATATAATAAATGCAATGCTAAATAGCAATTATTTTACAAAGTCAAAATAAACACGTTTTCAATTCTGATAGATCACAAGATGAAATACTATACAGTTATATAAGTCTAGCAAGAAATTTCAGTGACATTTATATAAACAAACTTCTCCATAATTTTTACTTCAGCACACAGTACATTTATTATCTTAACCATAAACTCGAAAAGGGTACGTGTGTACCCTTTCCGGGCTAATCCGCAGTTGCCATGGCAACAGCCCTTAAGGTTATAATGACCAATTAATTAAATCTCCCTCTTTAAGCCAAGGCACCGAAAAATATGAAGGGATAATGATCAAAGGGCTTTTAAAAAGTTTTGTCAGAATTAATTTTATATTTCTTAGCAATTAATAGACGGAATCAATTTTGAGAGGCATAATGAGTTTTGTTGTATGTATTTTTCACACCTTTTAAGCTTTGAAGGTTTTCGCTTTACTAAGAAAATACTTTCCCCTAAAAACATTACCTTGTAACCATATTGTAAAATAAGAATTAGTCGAATTTTATTTAAAATCGAGTGCAGTAATTAAAGCACAAGCCTCGCAAGTATGAGTGTGCGGGTTCAATTCTATCTTCAGTTCAGTTCAATTCATCATCTACAATAACAGAGTGATGAAGGAAAACATCTTGAGAAATCTTGGAATTCATACATTTGTGGCAGAAGCAAAAAGTCTGACAACCAGCCTAGCACGAGGTACAGGACACTAAGGTAACTGTGTTGAGGAGGTCAGATAGGCCATCGCTTCTAATAAAACACTGCATCCAGTTAAGACTGGAAGCCGACCTCAACCTGGCTTGGGAAAAGGCTAGGCAGATGAGGCAGATGAAGTAGACTTATAAAGTACAAGTATTGTATAGTTTCATCCCCTATAAAATCGTAAGTCTATCAACCCCACAAAATTGGAAGTCATGAAGGTATATTTAAATGTAACATTATCTATATAAAGCATTTTAGTTTCACATGGCCAGTCATGTATAAGTAATGCTCCTCCAAAGTGCATGATACGCCTTTGAACGCAACTCAACCTGCTGCGAGCTTTCTAGAAAATAATATTTAATGTACCTGGGTTCCTGACTAGACATTTTAATATAGACTGCAAGGATGAAACACTGAGTTCGGGGAACTTGACGGATTACTTCAAGGGGATATGTATTAAATTGGTTAGGTTGTTTTGTTCGTATTGTTGTTTGTTTATGCTGTGAATTGCGTTAAATTTTCACAGTATTTTTTTGCAGTTTTATTGTGCTTAGTTTGTGAACTGAAAATATTACTACATATGTGATTCGAAGGTTCATTTACCTGGTTTTATGTAACAATAGCTTATTCCAACAGTTTTACCCGGGTCCCGTGCGAACTTCTCCGCGCATTCGGATAAAAAAGTAGCCTATAGCTTTCCTCGATAAATAGCCTATCTAACACCGCAAGAACTTTTCAATTCTGTCATGTAGCTCCTAGGAATAGTGTGTTTAAGAAAGAAACAAAGAAACTCTTCAACTTTATACCATTAATAGATATAGAATAGTCAAACAAATACTTTCAGTATCAACAGTACTCAAGCAAAGACTCTACTTTTCTATTTAGAAGAGAAAATCGATGTAATTTTGGAAAAAAAATTTCGATTTCAGGTGACGTGATTAATTTTCTTATGGAATGTCTTCAGCGTGAATAACATTGCACCTAACGGTTGAAATTCAAACGAAAACAGCTCTCAAAAGAGACAATTATCACAAGGAAATAATATGAACCAAAAAACAATGTTTCCTTTATTTGAATTTGTATGTAAAAGCATTATAATTAGTCGTCCCTTTGTTCAGGCCGGCTTACACGCATAATTCCTAAGAATAACATTACAAGGTTCAATTAGACATGTTCAAACGGTAAAATTGTAATAATTCAAATTGAACACGCTGTTCAAGGCATTATTGTTGAAATACAGTCAAATGTAACGGAAACTGCATTACATACAACAAAGGGCTTTGTTATTATTGTCTTATCTTCTTTATTTTTTGTTTGTTCGTTTGTATCGCATCGTTTTAGGACGTTCAATTTTTAATTAATATTTTCGAGGCTATAATTTTCTATGAAAAAATACAAACGCATTTTATGTGATTTTTTTTTTCAATGGGAAATCATCAAATGATCCCTCATGCTGTGGGTGCAGCTGAAATAAGTGACAGACTTTTACTTACTAACCCACCATTCTTCCTTCTGAGGTATTTGTCAGCCAGGTCTTTATCCGGCAGGCCCTACGGGGCCCCTCAAATTTTGCTGACTGATCTTCGAGGGCTTTTCCAAATTGAATGTTACGTAATTGAAATTAGAAAAAATATGAACAACTTAAAATTATGTTGTAGTCCATAGATTTTAAATGTCTCCGACCCAAAAATTAAAATCCTTGAGAAAACCAAGGATTAAAACTTATGTTTTAAAAAAACAAAAGAGAGTCATCGCAGGTGGGCCGGAAATCCTCACAAACAAATGTAAGCAAAGGCTTTAAAAATTAGTCGACGCCATTTTAATTACACTTGGTTGCATATTTTATTTATAACCGTGTGGGAAAGTGGTACACGTATTGGAGCGACATTTTGAGATTTATATTATTACAGTGCCTTCATTTTTGGTCCGGGTTATAATTTTAAATTACGATCAGAGAATGTTTATTTTATAAAACAAACGTATACGTTTCAAGTTTAAAGAATTATTTCTAACACAAATTATCTGGACAAAAATATATTTAACATAATATTCAGATTTCAGATGAGCTCGTTGCAAAGCAATAGCCGCACGGGTCGATCGATCATAAGGTTAAGCAACGCTTGGTGCAGTCAGTCCTAGGATGGGTAACCATCTCGTCATGAAGAGTTTCTCTATGTTTCGGAAGGCACGCTAAATTGTAGGGTCCCGAGTGTCATTTTACAACTTTGGCAGTCGTTATGGGTAGTAGAAGCCAGGAAGTCTGACAACCAGTCTTACCAAGGGGTATCGGGTTGCCCGAGTAACTGGGTTGAGGAGGTCAGACAGGCAGTCGCTCCACGTAATACACTGGTACTCAGCTGCATCCAGTTAAGACTGGAAGCTGACCCCAACATAGCCTGGGAGAAGGCTTGGCAGATGATATTATTCAGATTTCATTTTTTTCACTTATCAAATTAAAACAATAATTTCAAAAGATTTTTAATGCTAAATTCGTGAACCGTGCTATAATGTCGCCATAAAAAATAATGGCAGTCTGTTTCGTCTGCGTTTGACGTAACGATGTCACATGGAAAACGTATTTTCGTTTTTTTTTTCGCACAAAGAACCCAAATAACCACAGAATGAAAATTTAAATTTTATTTTGCCTGAAAACTTTTTTAATGAGATCTAGCTGATGATGATTGGTGTTCAGGTATTAATGTGTTCGGATTAATTATTTTGCTTTTGGACTGGGTAAGAACTTTTGAATGGGTGATTTCTTTCTTCGGAATTATTACCAAAAAAAAATATTAAAAAAAAAGAATGAAGACATATTTTTTGCGTGTTTGTAATTTATTTAGGTACAGACGCCAGCACATCAAGCTACCCAAAACTGTCAACCCAATCAACTTTGAACTTCAGCGATAAAATTGAAAATCTTTCTAGGAAATTTTACAGATTGTAGTAGCTTGATGTGCTGGCATCTACATGGTACATAATATTGCAGCAAAAAGCAATAATTTATGCATATAAAGATAAAAATTTATATAAAAAAAACTGTAGGTACTGTAACTGTACTTGATAAGAAAATTCAGATTGAAAAATTCTTCACACGAATTGCAAACAGCACCTACATAACCCAAAAACCGTTGGAAGCGGAGCACACCACTATTTAAACAACAACTAATGGAATATTCGAATATCGAGTGCACATAATGCAGTATACTCCGACCCGGATTCGCCCGGGTGGCGTGTACCTGTCGCACAAGTATCGTCGCCCCGTGCATTAGCCGGTGATGAATGAACCGTATTTCTGTATTAGATTCCCGGACTAATAAAACTGAAGTTAATGTATGAGATTGTCTGAGGTAGACTGTGATATACCTATAATAATAGGATATTTCATTACTAAAACAAGATCTGTTCAGTGTAGGTGTATTGGCGGAATAAAATTATTTTATGTAAATAAAACGGTTTTTAATTTTAGAAAAAACGACTTTTAATTTTAGAACATACAATTTTTAAATGCTAGATGAAGAAGGGCCAGATTCATCGGTTGCTGATTAGCTGCAGATAGTCTATTTGGCGGATAATTTCATAAAAATTCTGTTCCATTTTTTAATTTATCTGGTAGATAGTGGCTATCCGTAACCTGTGAAACTGACCCTAAAAATTGTTTCACCTACGAGTAAGTTCCAGTTAGTTTATTTGGTAGATAATTTCATACAAATTCTGTTCCATTTTTTTATTTATTGGGTAGACAGCGGCTATTCGGATATTGTGAAACGGGCCCTATTTTTTGCTAAATATAAAATTTATTAATAGTCCCAAGTAATAAAGAGCTACTGGGCTATCTCATTATTATTATAAATAATGGCTTCCAGACCGATTGCCGGCCACGACGACCATTCTCTCTAAAGAGAAAATAACATCCAGCTACGCACGACATTTAAAGTTCAAAACATTTGAATAGAAAAAAAAATATAAGAAACGTGACTAAATTGATACTTTACCAAACCTTATAGCCAATACCTGTAGTTCTTCTACTCAAAATCTTCACATACCGCTTTAGACGCAAAATAGAGTATTTTGCCTTGCACAGCACTAGTTAAGTATGGTATAATGAAGATGAGTCCTACTTGAGTTAAAAATTCGGCAGCTCTCCCAGCCAGACGAATGCTCTTCAGAATTTAGCTTTAACGAGACTGCAGGTGACATTTTTTAAGAGTACATTATCGACAGTCTATAAGATGTTGATTATTATAGTTGTGACTAAATATTTAAAAATCTAAATAATATAAAGAAGTCGTGGAGGCCTAGTGGTTAAAGCACCAGCCTTTCGAGTATGAGGGTGCGGGTTCGATTCCAGGTCAGGCAAGTACCAATGTAACTTTTCTAATTTATACGTACTTTCTAAGGTTATCTTGGACACCAATTATTGATAAAAGGATTAAAGGTGAAGGAAAACATCTCGAGGAAACCTGGACTATAAAGTCTGCAATCACCAACCCGCATTGAGCAAGCGTGGTGATTAACGCTCAATCCTTCTCCGTGGGAGAGGAGGCCTGTGCCCAGCAGTGGGACGATAAAAAGGCTGTGATGATGCAGAGATGATTCAGATGTGATATGTGCAGGTTTCCTCAAGATGTTTTCCTTCACATTTAATCAGTCATTGGTGTCCAAGATAAACTTATAATGCAGTAATACTAAAAAAAAATCATTCGGCCATATTTAGACAAAAAAAATTACCTTGTTATCTGTTCTCACCTCTGCTGAGTGATACCTTATACAATAAATATGAAATATACATGACAAATAGCAATTATTTACAGGTTAAGTGTATGGACAACTTCCCTGCTGAATGCAGTTCTGGTAATGCGTTAAGTTTGGGAGACGCGCTGATACGTGAGTGTTGGTACACTATCGATGAAATTGTGTGTTCATGTTTAAAGGTCACGTTTGTGCAAATTACGTTATAGTTTTACCACTAATAAATGTACCGAAAAATCTGGTCATTAAGCTTGTGATAAAAACAAGAATTCCAACTCTACAAATGTCACGTCATAAGTGTATATTTAATCACAAAAAATAATTTTCACACAAAAACAATACCTTAAGAAACATACGATTTTCGTATTTTTATTGCGCTCTCATTTTTCGTACACTGATCCGTTTATCTACTTTTATCGATAAAATGGTATTCCACTAACGTATCAGCACATCACTAGTAGTTAATAGTAACTCGTCGTCTAACAGGGAACGTCTTTGCTCTCTTAAGACAATTTGCAGGAATACGCGCCATTGCATCCAGTTAAGGCGTCTTCGTTTGCCACTATTCTGCAACTGAGCTGCGAAGTTAGTGCTAGATCGACAGTTTACGTAAAAATCTAAAAGAAAAATATAATATTATTTACCTTACTTTGTTGGTTATAATAATAATAATTTATTAATTCAAACAATAAAAGCTCAGAAGTGTATAAAAATATAAATATAAAAACAGGTTTTTTGTTTTTAATTATTATTGTTTGGGATTGGTCCCGCAGAAATTTGGCAACACCGATTTATAATAAAGCAGTCCAAACGATTAGAGATCATTTTTAGGATACTGTTAGTGCTGCCCCGTACTCTGTGTACCAGGGATGCGCATCTTTTACGCATAACTGTATAAAAGCAATCTACGTGTGCTTCTGCAAACATCCCTGAAGCACTACAGAAACGCGGCAGCCCCATCAGTATCCTAAATGCGTTATTATATTGGATTCGAAGGGCGCTGTATGCCTTTAGTGTATAATGAGCCCACAGGCTGCACGCATAGAATGAAGTGCAATAGGCACGGAAAAGTGTGACTTTGACTTCATTCGAACAGCGTGCAAACCTGCGAGCTATCATGTTAGCACGTACAGACAGCGCCCTTCGTTCCCGTTCTATGTCATTATCGTCTTTGAGGTCAGCAGTCAGATAGTGGCCTAGATATTTAAATTTATTTACCCTCTTAAGCGAAACATTATTCAATTTTATATTAGGCATCTCACTAGGCACACTTCGACTGCCGACCTCAAAGACCATAACTTCACTCTTTTTCGCATTGTACATAAGTCCATTCTGCAATGCGTACCTCTCACAGATCCTCAAAAGTTTGCTGAGACCACAAGGCGACGCACTCAGCAGCACCATGTCATCCGCATAACTTATATTGTTGACACAAACTCCGTCTATATGACATCCTTCTCTGGTGCTGCTGAGTTGCTCAATCAGCTCATTCACATAAAGGTTGAAGAGTGTGGGTGAGGTCAAGCCTCCTTGTCTCACCCCGCACTCCAACCCATATGCGTCAGATCTGACACCTGCCCATATCTTTCAAATATCTTTGAGATGATTGTTGCCAAAGATATAGGTCTATAGTTATTTTTATCTGCTAAATCGCCAGTTTTATTTTTAACTACAGGCACTACCAGCGTTCTCAACATCTCAACAGGCAGGTATGAATGACTTATGCACAAAGCGAAAAGCATGGACAATGTCCTGGATAGATGGGGACCAGCATATCGTAAGTGTTCAATGCTAAGGCCATCATGGCCTGGAGACTTTCCTCTAGCCATTGATGCTATTGTCTTTTGAATGTCTTTTGCGCTGAACCTAGTCTCCAGCTCTTTTGCAGAGTCTACGTCGAACACCCATGACGGCGGCCCTAATGGTGATTTAACACTGAAGTGATTCATAAAAATATTTGCAATTTCTTTTGAATCACTTGCTCCATCGACACACACAGGGAGCCCAGGTTTATTATTATAGGTATGTTTCGCTGTAGATACTGCTTTTTATCGAATTCGTTTTTTTAAATATGAACTTCGCATTTATAATTACTGGCTATATAAAACCAGTTTGTCTTGGAATCGCTTTATATGGTCTTTCTACAAATTGAACTGTCAGCTTATGCTGGTTTTGTATAGCATCTACAAAAGTTTTCGTCTTAAATCTTCTGTAATCATAAAATCTTTTTCATAATACAAATAAATATTTGATAAAATGAGGTTTCATCATCAGCCTTCAATGTATTGTCCCACTGCTGGACACAACCCTCTTCTTATACAGAGAAGGATTTAGCGTTAATCACTACGCTTAATCAAGATGGATTGGCGATTTGACACTTTAGTTTTGAAGTCAAGGTTTCCTCAGGATGTTTATTTAACCTTTACTCAGTTAAGATGTTTACTCAAACAAGTCATGATAGAGATCACATGGTCTGTCGAGGGGAGATGGTCACCCATCCACGGAATTGCTTAACCTTATGATCTTTCTACCTGTATGGCTATTACTTAGCCACGAGCTCCTTTCAAATGCGCAATAATGTTTCCTCTATACATTAATACCATTTCAAATAAAACCTATCTATTTACCCAAAAAATCTTCCAGAATAAGACATCATCGCGTCCCAAACGATGCAATACGTACACTGGTTTTATCTTCACCACTGCTAATGCAATATTATAGTGCAGCTAACCGTTCCCAAGCCGTTTCGAGTGGCCATTGATTCTTTATTGAAAATACTTCGTTATCTCGCGCCCTGGACTGTTTGTTAGTCTTCTCTTGAGTATTATCGGTTTTCAAGTCTTCTGTGAGTGAGAATGTAGGGTTTACATTTTTTAGACTTTGTTTTAAAAACTTAATATTACCAGTCGGATTTTGTTAGACTACTTAAGGAGTATACCTTAGCCTGTCTGGGCTGCGGGTTGTTCGCAAGAGTTACCGCGGCCCTGGCACACAACACTGTTCTTAGTCAGTAAGAGTCTGACACTCCCTTCAGCTGCACCCTCAGCGGGAGAGGTCATTTGATGATTTATCACAAAAAAGGTGTATAGTCTTATGCCCCCACTTTACAACAATATATAACAACCTGCATTATTCTATGTACACTCATGTTTATACAAAGTAAAGTATATTGTATCCGATAAAAATGTTATGTTGGCGCTTCTTCTTCTTCTTCCTGCCCTGTTCCCAATTCATTTGGGGTGGGCGCAATATGTTTTCCGCTTCCACTCATTTCGGTCAGACGTCATACTACTATTCACTCCCTTCTTAATCATATCCTCTTTCAAGCAATCAATCCATCTCTTCTTTGGTCTACCTCTATCTCTCCATCCATTCACATTCATACTTAAGACACGCCTTGTAGCATGTGTCTCACATCTTCTCATGACATGCCCATACCACGATAAACGCTTACCTCTAATTTTATATATATATATATATACCTTAACGCTATAGTACTAAAAATTAAATCAAAATTAGTTTTTAAATATATTATGAAAGTATTTGTTTAAGTAAGGCACCATCATAACGCAAGTTTTCCAAACATAATATTATTCAAATTTGTCCATTCTGCATTGCCACTCAATATCGAACGGTAACATTCCACTCATAACAGAGCGTAGGTAATGAAACCGAATAGTTTCGATATAGCTAAAATTTTAATTAAAACAAACGTCCGATAACCGGGCCGGTATTTCGCGTTAACATTTAGTCGCAGATTTTTCGTCCAATACCGAAAATAAGGGGCGGCGCACATGTCCGATTTCAGTTAAAATTTATCTCTGCTTAAAAGTTCTGAATGGTAACAAAGACACTTATTGACAAAAGAAGATACAAATATCCTGTTTTCAACACTTAAAATATACTTTAAAGTCGGTTTTCAATAAAATAATCATGAAATTTCATATGTTTTTTTTTTTGTTTTAACGAAGGCAAGTTTTTTTATTGACCATGGCGTATTGTGATTCAGAAGACGGTCTTACGTTAGTAGCAATATTGGAATAACCAGAAGACTTGACTATAAATAAATAATAAGAACATATAAAAATAATAATAATTGTTATCAATTATTATTATTTTCCCTGTTCCCGATATCGGTGGTGACCTATTTATTATATTTTTAAATGTTTTTATTTTTTTTATATTAATATTTAAAAATAAAAAAATGTATAAAAATAAATAAATGAAAAAAAAAAATGTTATCATTTATTTCACATAATATATTAGCTAAATAATAAAATGTTTTTTTATACAACAATATCAACCTAATGATTTGAAAATTAGATTCCATTTATAAAAACGATTATTCATCTACTACGCCATCTTAATTAATCGTCTTGTCTATGAATGTGGTGCAGTTCTTAACTATGTAAAATATTTGAACCATGGTTTTGTTAACCAGTCTGTAGTACCCCGGCAGTATGGTTCGTAATTTTTGGAATTTTATTCGACTGTCAAACTCAACTCGACTAAGGAATTTTGGTGTCTACATTTTGATATCTTGATATAGTTAGTATCATGATTGAAATAAATGATTTTATGTTCGAGGTTGAGTAATGTGTGTGTCAACCAGATAATTTGTCTTCTGAGTCAAAAGCTTCGTTCTGAAATCACATAAGCTCTTCTAATTATAATAATAATATAGCGATATTTTTGCATTTGACCAGGCACAAGTTTCTGGCTATATGTAACTAAAAGAGAACTCGCATTGCCCAACTTGGGAATCAAATATTACTTTGTTTTGTATAGAACCGGTTCTTGAAAACCATAGAGACAGTATAGTGTTATTTGGGAGTTTGTTGTTCCCATATATAACACATAGAAAGGGGTGAAGGACGGGCGTTCTTGGGAGCTGTATATTATAAACTGGAATATAGATAAAATATTTATACAAAATAAAAAGTAATTCATTCAAAGTAGACTGAAAATCAGAAATATTTTGATCAAATTATTGCTAATTTTCTGATTGATATTTTAACTACAATATTCCAAGTAGCTTACAAACATAAAGCAGAGATCAACGAATCTGAAAATGACTTCCAAACAGTCTGTTCAACATGCATACTATTGATAACAACACATAATTAAACACACAAACAAACAAACAAACAAACAACCAATTTATAATCGAACAAGCACAACAGAACAAGTTGTTTGGTCCCGAACAATAACCGAGTCGTTAATATTTAAAACGGCAATTGTAACGTGCCAATATTTGGTATTTGAACCAAGTTTGCCTATTGAACGGTATTGTTCAGCCCGCGGCTGCACCACGGTTAAATACGCCGCATACATATTAACGATTAGTTGAAAATGAAACTGGTTAACAATGGTACAATGAAAGTCGTTCAAAACTATTAATTAACATTTTTAATTGCATCAGTGATGCTATGTAGGACTGTAGCTATGGAGAAACCGTATTGAAGACTGAGTACATCTGAAGGACCATTTTTTTGTATGAAATCATCAAATGGTACATACCTCCCGCTGTGGGTGCAGCCTGAGGGAGTGTCAGATTCTTATTGACTAAAACCCACTATGTTACTTCTGGAGGTCTTTGTGTACAACGCTAGCGAGCTAACCACAGCCCCAGCAAATGAAGGTCAATCAAATTAGACCAGGTTGACGAGTCTTGGCTTATTTTGATTCGATTGTCATAATTTTAATAGGTTTTACATAATCCATTTTATGTATGTATCCTTTTGAACTACCAAGTTTCGAAACCTTATATTTACGCTATAGAAGCGGTATCTTTGACCTCTACCACATAACTTATAATTCCTGGAATATAGTGAATGTTAATTATTGTCTTAGTCATTCTTGTGCATCATAACTCATTACCATGGGAAACATAATCTTCTAGTATTTCTCATTTACTTGCAAATAGCTCATTTGTATAATTAAATAAATAGCATAAAAGCTGCGTGATTTAAAACAATATATTATATTGTTGTTGTTGGTAGAATATTTATTGGAATATAGTAATATAGTTATCGTAAATCCTTATTCGAAAGTATAAGCAATTCCGATCCTATACCCTGAATATTGAATCCGTGGTTTGTGATGATAAGCCTTACCGGTCCGATATGAATGGATGGACTTTTTTATCTTTCAATCGAAACGGTACCCCTAAGATAAAGTAAAGAGCTAAATAAATTTATTTAATGTTAGCTTTTTGGAATGTGTTTTTTTTATTTAAAATTTAATTTTAAACCACGATTCTAAAGAAATCTTCTACTTGTATCTAAAATCCTTGCAGATGTTGACAACATCGCTAATAACTTAAAAATGCTTGAGTCAATTTTGATGTTACATATCGAAGAAACACTGCTATAAACCTGGCTTTAAACTTAACTAAAACCACATCCTAATAGGTTCATCGGTTTAAAAGCTAGGGTGCCACAGGCAAACACACACACACATAGCAGTCAAACTTATAAAAAATTATGTCATTCATATTTGTAACTCCATTACGAGTTACAAGAGATCAATTATAGAGGTAAGATTGTCCACGCAATACATACAGATGCATTACCATCATGCATTAAGTACACAAATCAAACCAGATATTTTTCTCACACTTCTCATTATAACTCCTTATAAGATCTCACGGCCGCCAGAGTGTCTGTCAAAGGCAGTCGCCATATTGGAACACCTATTAAAGAAAAAATGTGGACATGATTGGACATTTTAATGCAAGGAGTTCCGCATAGTTGGGCTAGTAACGTAAGCTATGACCATTTGAGAAGACAGGCCTAATTATGAAGAGAATTTATTGTACTGATACCTCCATTCAGAAAATTGATTTTGCTGTAATGGATTATATATTAAAGTGGTTGTTATTTATTTAAGTATTATATAATATACAGTATGCTAGGTTATATAAAATGAGACTATTCAGTATCCGATCCTCAACTATGTATAAAAACTATGATCTTAATTTGTGATGTAGGTAATTGACCAGCGAAAATTTCTAGGGCGCTTGAAGCGAATTTGTAAATAGCAGAGAATAGTGTGCAGGGAAAAGGAAGTATAGGAGTAAACATAGAAATTCATTGACCCTTGTGCCTGTAACGCAACAACAATTAAATCGCTAGCATACGTGTATAAAAACGTAGCGAAACTTTTTCAGAAAGTTTGCTATGTTATTGTCATAATTTATCAGTTTTTTTATTGTCCATATTGTTTTTCGTATTATTGAAAACTTGTACTATTGTAGGTTTAGAGAAGTCCTACGTTCAAACTGACATAAAGTATAAAATTGTATAAACACCAGCACATCAAGCTACTACAATCTATCAAATTTCCGTAATAGATTTTCAACTTTTTCGCTCAGGCATATATGGTTCAAATGTGATTGGGAAAATTTTACAGTTTCGGGTAGCTCGATGTCGCCAGCACATCTTTACGTGGATAATTGATATTGATATAAGTGCAATCATTTACAATGTTCGTTCCACTTATAAACACTTAAATAGTCTAAATGAAACTATTAAACACTTATGTCTCATTATAAACATATTCTAACAGTATTTTCATTTCCAACCGTATTATTAAAAGCCTCCTTCATCCCCTCATTATCGCCATATCGTTCACCTTTCTTTCCTCAAAAACCAATATATCAAAAATTAAAACCCTCCTTTCGCAGACACTAAATTATTTTACAATATCGCAGGCGACGCCAATATTTTACCAGATATGTCAATTTGGTCCGGTCTGCCATTATTAGCTTAAAAGAAAAGCTAACAGAATTTTAAAAGAATATTTTCAAAGACATAGCTCGGTCTGAAGTTGATAAATTCAGCGAACGATAACTTTACACTGAAATTTATGTCGAATAAAGAGAAGGCTTATTTCTTTCTGTGTTAGTTGATAATGTTGGTGCTATAATAAAAAAGGTGATCTATGTGATTTCAGTTAATTTATTGTTATTGAATAGTAGAAAGTAAGATGTTTTTATATCAGTCTGAAGAAGGGCATTTCAAGTTTACCGCTCCGAAATTATCTACTAATAACTTCACAATAGTTAAAATGTGTTACGTCATATTACGTCATATCCAGGCAGCTTTTGTGATTGTTTTTTTAATACCTCTCTCCTCTTTTTAAAACTAAGCTATTTCGGTCTGACCTGGGAATCGAACTCGAGGACTCGAACACAGCAGCTGCGATTTGCGACTACTTGACCAACCTCACCTATTTCATGCTGAGTACGAGTATATAAAAATACACAAAAACCACGTTCTTATATTAAGGGGGTTGATGTTTTATTAAAGGACTCTAGTTCTAAAAGAAATAAATTCGGGTAAAGTCGCAGATTTAAACTAGTAGTTTCGATATTTAATTTCTACTCTTTAGAATCTATATCTTAGTTCGACGTGGCATTACCTATTTGAACTCCTGACCTCAAACAAAGCATTAGTTAGCTATTAAACCATTGTCGCGTATAATACAATAACAAAAGTTTCATAATTTCATTACGGAACTCTAGCCCGTAATTACCATTTGAGTAAGCTACCATATTTGGTAGAATGCGGTAGAAATACATTATGGTCCTATTCGATAACCGGTTTAGCATTTATGATTTAATTAATTAAAAGGATTGTCGCTCATTGGTTTAGAGGTGGTAATGATAAATGTTTAGATAAAGATTTTAGCAAGATGATTTTTAATTTACCTATATATTTCCTTAGTATTAAATCTGGAAATAGAACTTGGATTAAAATATTGTAGCATGCGTTTAGACCAATCTACAAATGATTAGAGCTGTAGCAAGAGTATTTAAGCGTTCTATCGTTTTCAATTTATTTTAATATATACGAAACCAGAGCATGCTGTATTTGGGTATATCGGTATGATTATGTAACTCTTTCACGCCAAAACTATTGGATGGTTTTTGATGAAATTTGGCTGTGCGTAATTAAGCTTTATTTGCAAATTAACTATGTGCTTACGTTAGACCATATTTTTTTTATATCCTTTAAAGATTTAGATAAGTAGAGATAGAATGAGAATGAGAACGCACTCATTTTCAAATCGGCCTAGTAGTTTCTGAGATCAGCGTGTCTTAACAAACAAACGTCTTCAGCTTTCCGAAATTAGTATAGATTTCTAAAAACTAGATCTTAAGTTTTTTTTTTTCTTATTTACAAACAATATCAGTAAGTTTTTGTATAGTTAATAATAAATAGGTTAAGTCGTTGCTTATCGGAACTGCGCAGTAGCAGGAATTATCAGCTGTCCGTTCTAACGTTGACAGATAACGTGGACGGCGACACTCGATAGTGTGCCATTTAATTTTTATTTTATGGACCATATTATCTTTTTTATGGTCCCGTACCCGAGGGGTAAAACGGGACACTATTAATAAAATTTTGCTGGCTGTCTGTCCGTCTATTGCATAGTTATAGTTAGGTAGTTGATTTTTTTCAGATTAGGTATGTATTTCTGTAAGTTGCCACTGTAACATCAAATAAAATACATACGGAAGACAAGAATAAAATAGATATTGTAGGGGCTCTCATACAACAAACGTAACTACCGTATTTTTTTTTTGCAACTGTAAAGGGTAGAACATTTGAATATTATATTTTTTATTTCCCAAAATATTGAGCATATTATAACTTTAAAAGTAAATAATAAAATTAATATTTGAGGAAGATATTTTTCCATAAAAAAACTGATGATGATTTTCTTGCCATTAAAAACCTGCTTCTACATGCATTTATTTAAAATGTGAAAAATACACATTTATGAAAAATAATCAAAATATACCAAAAAGTACCTATTTGGAAAGTTACAAGATAAAAGAGTATAGATTCTTAAAATTAAATTTAAAATAAAATGCAATTATTTGTTATTTTGACATAAAGCCATCCTTAACAAACGGCATACTATTATCAGTTTCACTTTTTATAAATATCTCAACTAATTAATTGTAATATCGCAATTTTGTTTATACATATTTAATAATAGGCTACTATTATTTCTTAATATTATAATGTAACAGGAAGCTTTGAGGCAAAGGTTATTTTTTTGTAACCAAAGTCAGATCTTTAAATAAAAGTGACTCATTGTGACATTTGCGGAGCCTGGATGATGATGGTAAAGGTGCCTTTTAATGAGTAGCTTATGACCTTTATCATCAGCCTTTTTTTTCGTCCCACTGCTGGGCACAGGCCTTCTCTCAGAGAAGGAAGCGTTAATCACCACGCTTGCTCAATGCGGGTTGGTAATTTCAGACTTTAGTATAGGTTTCCTAAAAATGTTTCCCTTCACCTTTTATCAGTAATAGGTGTACAAGGTATACTTAGAAAAAAGTACATCTTATAACTTAGAAAAGTAATATGACCTAGAATCGAACCGTCACCACTCGTACTTGAGAACCTGGAGCTCTAACCACTAGGCTTCTACGTCTTATGAACTTAGTAACATAATGGATGATTGATCACTTAATACTCCATATTTCTGATGCAAAACCAACATATTTTCAGGTCTCAAGGACTATAAGGATCGATCTTTTAAAGAGGCTTAAATTATATTTTTTCAAAGAGATGTTATAAAAAGCGACCTAGAATATTCCAATTTAAGTATCTAATTTTAGCATCCACAGTTCTGACGTCATCCAATGCACAATTACATCATCTTTAAATGCACCCCTTGACCACTCGTACATCTAACATGTCAAAACTATTATACGTCTTATTAAAATGCAGCTGTAAGATCAAAGTTGAGTCATAAACACTAACAAATTGGATCTGATGTAGTAAAAACGATAATTAGTATGAAATCAATCAATCATTGCTGATAACCCTAGTGTTAGTTCACACGGGTAGTCCGCAGCTGGCGAGTAAAAATATCTATTATTTTATCTATAAACTCGTTTTCATTTGAGCTGCGTAGATAGAGGTCACCTGTCGACACATGTTCTTTTAAGGGTTAGGTCAAAAGTACTTTGGGTTTTCCTTGATTAAGTTCGTATCTAAATCTAAGTATGTATCAATCTTTTTACGAGTATGTTGGAATCACAATGTTGGAATGAATTGAATAATTCTGTATACATAAAAAACATGGCTATCATAATGTTAAGCTCGGTGCGGTCGGTTGATGACGAGTTTCTCCGTGTTTCGAAAGGCACTTTAAATTGGCGAGTCCCGCTTGTATGGGGTTGCCTAGGTAACTTAGTTGAGGAGGTGAGATAGGCAGTCGTTCCACGTAAAACATAAGTACTCAGCTGCATCCAGTCTTCCCCAACTAAGCTTGGGAAATGGCTAGGTAAATGATAAAAAAATAGAAAGTAAATAGATGTGTTTTACTGCGCAGGAGCACTTTATTTAAGCTAATTTAGTTTTTAAGTTTAGTATTCATGCGCCATGTTACCTCAACTGAACAACTTATTCTATCAAAACTATTTTATAATAACTACAGCAAAACTATAAAAACCCTCTCCATAACTTAGAAGTGCCAATAATTTCACGAAGGAATATAACCCTGCGACCGCTGTTGCTTTAAATTTCACACGTTCACCTAAAGCTTTACGATTTTGGGCGAACAACAAATTTATCGCGAGGCCCCTTAACACTACGTCAAATCGCGAAGTTTTTATACGCCTGTTGATCCCCTTACTGCCCAGTTATGGCCCATAATGATGTATTTGAACACATTTAAACATTTTGAATGCTTTCCAACATGCATTTAATGTTTATTGTCAGGTTTTTGAACTCGTAATTCAGTTTTTTTGAGTTATATGAGAGGTGACATTTTAAAACTTGTTTTTTTTTAAATAAGTTTTAAAGATGTAGCGGCAGAGGGTTATCGTTTGATCTTCTTGGTTCCGAGAAGATGTTTATTTGAGAAAAACTTATTTTTATAAGAAAGGATTGACTTCTCCTTACGACATTTTCAGTAACATCTATACTCATTGATGAAGCAGGTTTACCCTTAAGTATTGGTGTATAAAAACCAGGTTTTAGATGCGAGAAGCGTTTATTCGGTAAAGACATTTCTGCCTACCATTTTAAAAAGTGCTGGCGCTATTTTCGCGCATCCATGCCGTAGTTGACTTTTGTAAAAGGATCACCAAAACATTATCTGTGTACAATTTATTAATAGGCACTGAGGTATAGTGAATGGCATGAATTAATATAACTATATTTATGTTGCTCACATAAAAACAATCTTACTGAACTCCACTTGAAAATTATGGTCAGACTCAAACGTAAGTGGATTGCAATAACCTATGTATCTATCCGTTAGGATACCTACTGGAGACATATTTTTGACATTAGCTCCATACGAATGTTGCGGGTTGTTCGTGAGAGATACCGCGGCCCTGGCACACAGGGACCTCCAGAAGGAACATAGTGGGTTTTAGTCAGTAATAGTCTGACACTACCTCCAGCTGCACCCTCAGCGGGAGGGGTCATTTGATGATTTCCCAGCGCCATACGAATAACGTCATAAGCCTATCCCTAGTAGGCATATCAACGTTAGTCCATTCAGGACTAAGCTACCCAGGTTCACCAAACTACACCCCTCAGTTTTTTCCATTCACCCCCGCTCTCTGCTAAGCGCTTCGCCATATTTTAATGCCGGGATAGTTGGGCCATACACTCGTTTGATTTATTTTATGATCGCTATAAGTGTGCGGTTGTTGTTATAGCGGGGTATTGATGTATTTTTTTTTGGTGTAGCTATTTATGGGGTTTAACATTTTAGTTTGGTCAAAGTGCTTGGTAATCAAGTGTAATGCTTTGAACAATGTTGTTAGCTTTAACTGCCAATAATGGTGACCAATTTTGGTAGGTAGGTACATCCATTGCAACATTGTAGGTGTAAAGAATGACTTAGAAACTATAGGTAAGAGATTAAAAATTTGCTACGCCATTAAATTACTGGTAAATCTTACGTATACTTTAAATTCGATATTATTCCAGCCCATGTGAGGTCGCTATTTCCTCCTAAACACATTAAAGAACCTCAATCTATATAAAAATGAATATCTTGATCTATTTCCCTTGGTCACGTCATTTTTCATCACGCGTGAACGGCTGAGCCGATTTCACTTTTTTTTTTGTTGTATTTGTTATTGTCAGGAGAAGGTTCTTTTTAAGAAAAAAAAACAGGATAACGTCTGTCAGGTCAGCTAGTCAAATAATAATTTTCATCTCTCTAACGTAAGAGCCCTACCCGATAAGCTAGCATGAGCTTGGTCGGGATTAATGGCGCTACCCTAAAGAAAGCGTTCTTATTAGATAATGGAGACGATCGGTTAATGTGCTATTTTAATATTATGTTATAATGTAAAAAACTAAAGAGGCTGCCAATTTTGCTTTCCTCAAGTAAAAGTAAGGAATACACTGAATTTCCTCCAGGAATTCAATAGTATCATACAATTAATCCTATTGTTATTAATAATAAACCGGGCATAGATTTGGCCCAATAATTTAATTGGCTTTCTAGATAAATTCTCCATAATGCTGATCAATTTCCCAAGGTATTATGGGCCGGCTTCCAGTATACGCGGATGCAACAAAGTACCAGTGTTTTTCATGAAGCGACTGCCTATCTCAACTCTTCCACCCAATTATCTTGACTATTCAATATACCCTTAATTAGACTAGTTGTTAGACTTTTTGGCCTGATTATGCTACTAAGGCTGGCGTATCGACTGCCAAGCTGTATAAATCACATCCTTATTGAGACCCACCAGTTTAACGTGCCTTTTGAAACACTGTGGAACTCATATGACCACATTGTCACCTATCCAGGAACTTGGCACACTAAGCATTACTTAACTTATTGATCAATAGACCCTCCACCACGATCTCCTTCTTTCTTCTGGCAGAAGGGAAATAAAATATGTTACCCCAGAAGAAGAGAAATGTATGCAAATCACTTCTCTCACAGAATGGGGCTTAAACTGACAAACAGAACATAGATCATAAAGTTTAAACCGGTCCCAAAATAATCCAATTAAAACTAACTACCCTAAAAATAAATCAACCCTATTAAACGAGCATTAGAATTCAGAAACGTAATTTAAATAAAAGCTAACGAGGTAAGGGATGATCCAGTTAGTTCGAGTCCGCAGTAATCTTGACAAAACACTCGGTTAGCTGAACCACTGTGCGAGTTCACAGTAACACCTGTCCCTGTAGGATTATGTTATATAAGGGCTTAAGTAAGTCGGTGACGTGATGTCTGTTTCTATTTTTGGTGTTATTCGAAGAAAGAAAGTCAAAATACTTCAAAAGATAATCGAAAAAGATGAGTGAATTTTAAGATTTAGACCACAAGGGTCATTACTTTGGAAACAGCAACAAAATTGGTTTATAAATGGAGGAATAATTATCATTTTTAATATACGTATGATCATCACGCAATCTCAGTTCCATATCCTAAATCTAATAGTCATGACGTCATACGTTGCTACGTGCGTCTTTTTTCTTTTATTTGACGGTTTCCCCTTCCACTAACTTTAAATTGTTTATATATATGTTTATATGTCTATAAAGTTTATATATTGTTTTTATATTTGACGACCCCGATGGCGCAATGGTTACCACGCCGGACTGCCGAGCTAAGGGTTCGATTTCCGGCATGGTCGACATTAGTGTGATGAGCATGATTGTTGGCTGTGGTCTGGGTGTTATAATATAAATGTAGTTATTAAATATAAAATATAGTTATGTATATGTGTAAAGAATATGTAGTTTATCAGTTGTATTTGCACCCATAACACAAGCTAATCAATAGGTTACCATGGGGCTACCCGATCGTGTGTGAAAAAGGCGTCCCGATATATTATTATAATTATATATTCATTTCTCAATGATGTTAATCCTAGATCCTTGATATAATAATTAAAATACAAATTCTCCCTCCGACCACCAGCCGCGATCAAAGTTTACATTGTAAAATTTAATAAAACAATTTATAACTTTATAATAGCAATAGAAATTGCTTACGTCAAAATCAATAGCTACCGGCCTTAAAGTTGTTATACGGCTTGCGTTTATCACTTTCTGACAGCTTCGTAACTGCTCAGCCCCAAGCGACGTAAGTATGATGATACTCTCATATTCATATTTCACTATTTTCAACTTTATGGTGTTTTCATGTCTAAGAAATAATTGTGTTCTCTTCTTAGTGCTTAGGAGTTAATTTATGTGAGTTCGGGAAGCGCTGCAGGGTTTATGGCGTAGATGAGTGCTTATTAGGTTTTAGGAGTATAGTTAGAAGTATGGAGAAGAGTGCAGAGTGAAATATTTTTATCTTAACCAATTGTATGTGGTGATAGCAAATAATTATCATGATTAAATTTAACGTCAATGTGTACAGACGCCAAGCACATCAAGCTACTCATTCTGTCAAATTTCCTTATTAGATTTTTAACTTTATCGCTGAGGCATTATGGTTCAAAGTTGATTGGGAAAATTAGACAGTTTTTCCCGTTTCATACGTTTAAACTAATTTATGTACAGACGGCAGCACAACAGGCTACCCGAAACTGTCAAATTTTCCTATTCATCTTTGAACCATAATGCTATAGCGATAAAGTTGAAAATCTATTAAGAAAATTTGACAGCTTGTAGCAGCCTGATGTGCTGGCGTCTGTACATTCAATACTTTAAATATAATCAATTATAAATTGGTAAATCACTGGAAATGATATCATAATAATTATCAACCCTTTGTGAAACCAGATTACCATTATAAATTCTATTTCATTCGTCAACGGCATAAATATTGGCTACAGATGTTATTGAATAATTTATTTGATACTGTTGACAGCAGTCATAATAATTACACATTTGTTTATTGTTTTCCCGCCATATTTCATCATATCACAAACAGGGCATCACACATAATTACAATTTATGGCCGAAATAAAATTCTAAATCACTCGTTGTACAAAACAAGATAAAATTAAATTATCTATATTGAATTACGTTCGCGCCATAGACGAGTATTTTATCATCTGTCAAAGCATTGTTTACGGGCATCCATTTTAATTCGGATTCCCGCCTTTTTGTCATTTTACACCGATACTGTGTCATTACGTGTTGGAGTGACGGAGCGTGTCATTGTAGTCTGATAGCCGATAGAAATTGCTAGTCCAAAGATGATCGATGATTTTGCATATTATACCAGTTTTCACATTATAAGCTGATTATTAAGCCTAAATCTGTCAGTCTTCTACTCGATTAATATGATACTGTAATATGCATAGTTAATAAGTCTAAAGACCAGTTTCACAGGTTGCTGGTAAGTTTCAGATAGTTTATCTGGCAGATAATTTCATACAAATTCTGTTCCATTGTTTAATTTATCTGGTCGGTAGTGGCTATCCTATGAAACTGGCCGGATTAATTATATCGAACTTTACATTACAAGTAAAAAAAAACGTTTTTAATTTTTTCTGCTACTTAAAATAGTCCTCTTTGTAATATTTATATATTCCGTGGCTAGGCTATTCTCTCTATACCTCTTCATATTCTCGGAGCAAAATGTCTAAGATTGCTTTAACAAAAATGCTTATGCTATGCGATGGTAACTCAAACCCAATACGTAATACAGCCCCGCCTCAGTTTTACTGAATGTTAAAATTAACAGTATAAGTATTGGCGATGTTTAATTAAACTCTCCGTTTCAATCGTTTCACCTGCAAGTGTTTCAGTTATTTCCTGAAAATATTCCCGCCTCGCAAACACCGTTTACTAAGGCTTGTCGGCAGAATTCAAATTAAAACGACCCATCAAAAGTTCATTGGCCGTTTAGTGAAATGTCATAGCCTTTTTAGGGCTCCATTGGTGACGGTGAAAGGGGATTGAAAATTTATTTATAAAACGCTGGATTATATCCAGATTTTACCTTTACTACTTCTTTGTACCTGGGCAAATCACACTAATATTATAAACGTGAGAGATTGTAGTAGTATAGCTCAGTCTAGGAGTTTCTTGTTTTAACTGCTGTTTACGGCGTATTCTTATAGAATGATAACCTATTTTAATGTTGTTAATGCGATATTGCCTTGTGATTGTGAGGCCATTTTGCCAAAAGTTGTGATAGCTTTGGCTTAGTGTCTTGATTACAAGCTTAAAATGCAACCGCTGGGCTGCAAGTTAAGTGGTACTTAGTGCTCTTAGACGCGCATATTGTAGGAGATTTCGCCTAGGTCTTAGTATTACCTTGGTCTATATAGTTTTTGCCTGTAAAAGTAATTTTCGACTACTATTTTAACAATTTATTTAAATGAAAATTGATGAAAATTATGCTTTTTTTGAAGGTCAAATTCATTTTCAAAATAACATTAATTCATGTAAAATTATAAGTTTAGGAGAGTACTGTGTTTAGTGCTGTTTGCCGATACGAATTGGCTGATTCTGTACATATCAAATGTACATACAGCATATCAAGTTTAGCTGCAAAACAGCATTTTTTGAAGCTCTAATAATAGAAAAGACACCCTAAAACGACCCTGCTTTGTATTTCTTCTAGGCAGAGAGAAGTGGCGCAACAAACTCCCACCCATCATCATGTCTGTCTGTAGGTTTAGGTTAGTAGAACCCTTTAACAATCTTTACTTAATATAATATATTGCTTTGATCATTAAGATTTTAGGTTCATTACACACTCAAACGCCAATAACATCCAACCATGATTTCAGACTATAAACCAGCCCTAATTACTTGTACACGATAACGTCTGGTTCTAGACAGGCAGCAAAAACAATTAACTCCATCCCTCTCACACTTGCACGGGTCCATATTGCTATTTCATTCGCTCGTGATCGCGTCATTAGCCATCATGAGTATTGACAGATCGGTAGCTAACACACAAAAAAAATTAAATTAAGAGTCATACAAATTATTAATAGAATAATAATGTTATCTCGAGTTTAATATGATGATATATTAATAAAAAAGATACGTGAGATCATTAAAATGATAACAAAAAGTTTGTTTGACTATTTAATAACGCTTATGAGGCTGACAGGAGTTCGGCGAAAAGTTTATTTTAGACGTCAGTAGGTAAAGGTTGTTGCCAGGAAGCAAAAAGTTACTGATACAATTATATTTCTTACCACATAATAAATGCTCGTATCTTCCAATTGGAAAATCGGCAAGCGTGGTGATTAACGCTTGAGCTTCCTTCTCCGTGTGAGAGGAGGCCTGTGCCCAGCTGTGGGACGGTACAAAGGATGACAATGATGATGATGATGGTGTATCAATAAAAATATATATTGTGAACAAAACTATCGTAACAGACTTTTCAGACAGGATTGACATCAACTATAAGAACAAGCCACTACGTGTGTCCGATTACTCGTATTATGTGTAGTCAGTAAAAGTCACAGGGAGTACCCATACCTTCAACACTTTGTCTTTGTCTCTCTTTCCAGCTATGCAGTAAAAAATGTTAGTTAGAAATCAGCCTAAGCTTTGAAACTTTTTATTTGTCAATTGCTAACAGTGAAATTTTATTCACATTGCGACCTAACCTTAAGTACTTAAATAAAAAAATCACACATACTTATTAATTCAATCTCAATCACCATAGCAACACATTTTTTTAATCTCCTTCAAGGATAAACTGACAAACATGTACCATAAATGTATGCATAACATACCTACTGCCAAAAATAACAACCGTAATATTTTTTGTCAGCAGTCTCGCGGTCACTGTGTTCCTATAATATATTACATCACATTAATATAAATATACAAGGGAACATAAATATATTATGTATGCTATGAATCTGTTTTTTATGTGACCACGATGTATGCTTACTGGAAGTGATACTTTTAATTTGAATAGATTTTATCAATCGAACATTATAAAGAACTTTAGATGTTTGAAATATATTCTAGTACGGTGAGAATTAACGACTGCCAGCTTCTATATTTTAAAAAGGCTGAAATAATGATTATGTTCAACAACTACTTAATCACAGCTACCACTCACTTTTACTAATATCCGCAAGACCATATACAATAACTTTTTAATTATGAATGAAATTGATTTGATCTGGCAAAAACATCTACGACCGAACTAGTGTTAAATTTAGATACAGCTACATACTTTTTATGTCTTATATATATTTTACTTATTTTCACTACATACACATATGAATTAAGATATCAAAACGAGAAAAGGTGACATACATAACGTAGTTTTTATGTTTATGTTATATAATGTATGTATTAGTTTATAGATATTGTTTTGTTATTTATGTATTGTGTTTCCTATGGGCCCTAGTTGCCTGAATTAAAGTAATAAATAAATAAATAAATTTAAAGCGTATATAAAATTAACTGGGTATCATCATTCATCAGTTTTTAAGTCAATTTTATATAATATCGTCTCCCAGATAACTTATTTACTTACAACTTCCACTTCAATACGGAGAAAATAAAAATCGCAATTTCAGAATCCCAAAAATTGACCATGTCACATCTAGTTAGGCACGATCAACGGCGCGCCATGATCAAAGGGCGGCGCCGTCAAAGCACATTGGAATCCACTAATTACTGCTCAACAAGCATCGATGTTCATCCCAACAGCACTAACTACACTATCTATGACATACCTACTATATTAAGTGGGAATTTGGTATACACATGTTTGAATTTATATGGGAACACGCAGTTTCTCTTACATACTGGGAGAGCAACTTCCCTCAGCCGGCTAAATTGTGGTGTGGGTTTTCATTTTATTTAGTTTATTTTTTTGCTTTAGAATGCAATTTGTCTGACAATTTGAGTACTATAAGTGGCCTACCCAAATGTCCTTTCTATTTTTATGTTCGTCATACGAACTTAGAAACGTTACGACGTAATTAGAAAAGTTACATTGGTACTTGCCTGACCTGGAATCGAACCCGCAAACTCAAACTCAAAATCATTTATTCAAACTTGGCTGTAAAACAGCACTTTTTGACGTCAAATATTATAAAAGACAGCCCCCAAAACGCCCACCCGTCACCACTTCCTATGTGTTTTTGCTGGGAAGAAGAAGTGGCGCAACAAACTCCCCAGCACCCTCATCATCATCATCAAGGGTATTTTAAACTTTCGCACATAAAATATGTAATAAATAAAATAGAATATGCTAAAAATAAAAATAATAATAATATAAAGGATGTGTGACTGAATATAAAATGATTAAGCTTTTTGATAAAATAATACTCCATTATAGGCAGGAAGTTGTTTAAAACTTTACGAAGACATTATTTTTACGATCATTCGATTTCCAAAAAACGTAGGTAGTCTAAGTTCGGCAATAAAATTAAGCAACAATAAATAAAAAGTTTATTGCAATTTCGGAGCATTTTATGGCATCAGGTCCTAATTTTAAAAGGCTTTTAAAATATGATTTAAGTATATTAATTTACAGTTAAACACAAAAAAAATAACAGATACTTAAAAATATAATAAATTAATAGTAAATGTGAGATATTGCTACGTAAAACTAACCATAATACTTAAGTCGGTATTATTCCTCTAACTCATTAAAAAGTAATAAAATTAATGAACTTAATTGATATCGAATCAAAAAAGTCGTAAAGTCAAATTAACCTTTGGTCGTCACCGTGATTTTTGAAATATTAAATTGTAAAGTAGGTTTTAATTAATTTTCTAAATTAGGACCACAGTAAATGTCAACATGTTAAGGTACATAGGAAAATGGAAGCGAACAGAAAGAAACAGAAGAAGGGCAGGAACAAAAAAAAATATAGAAGAACAGAGACCCTACCCGAAACTGACAAATTTTCCCAAATAACTTTGGACCCTAAGCTGTCGCGATAAAGTTGAAAATATTTTAAGAAGATTTTACAGATTGTAGTAACTTGATGTCCTGGTTGTTTTTATCCATAATAATCCATAATTGTTTTTATCCATAACTATTTGATTGGCTGAAAGGGTTTTTTTTACAAATGTTGAAATTTGATTATGCAAAACATACATTTTTATTATACCGCCAAGCGCTTTTAACTTTCTAACAGTTATTAGTCTTTGACAAAAATAATTTTCTTTCACATAATAATTATTTTGTACGTATTACACATTCCTCGAATAAAATACAACCCTTATTTATCTGTAATAGGTCACAATTTATAAAATCAGATCATCAAATTGTATTCAAAATAATCGAATATGTATTGAAAGACAACCATTTTTGATACAATGAAACCTAATAACATTTTTATAACCTTAAATATAACCTCCTAACATACTCATTATTCTAGAGGACATGACACATACGCCCTCTAAAATCCAATAAGTAAAATATCGATAAAAAGAATCGATTCATTACTGAAAACACTCAAAAACCGATTACCGATGTAATTGGAATCGCTTCCTCATAGATATGTTCTTTGTGCTATCTGAAAAACATTTACGTATTTTAAAGGCGTCGGGTATGGTATGAGTGTAGGCTAAAATATAATTTATATGGAAAAAATATGTCATTGACCATCAGGGTGTGATACTGGTCAAACGCTGGTCTATCATCACTTCTAACATTAAAAGGCTGAAAAGCTTTTTTGTTTGCTTTTTTGCGATCATCTCATAACCTGCTGAGCCAATGTTAGAAAGTCCATTTATTAAGTAAGGCTAGTATACTTTTTATCCTGGTGCACGGAGCAGTTACCTTGGTAGCTAATATAACCCACACCTCAAATTATTTCTCATAACGTGCACTCGTTGTTACAAAATTATCTAGAAGCTATAGTATCCCAAATTTTGTGATCAATTCCAATATTTTCAGCTTCGCAATCAACAGTCTTAAAAAATGTTATAGTGTTTATAACGAGATCTTGTCACACATCTAAACACACTTATGCGTTAAAGATTTCACAGAAAGACGCCGTTTCTCGTCACTTAGACCACACCCCCATACATAATTCATGTGATAATATACAGGCAATCAATTAATCCGCATGTAAATCGCATAAGCGCGTCCCTTGCGCCGTGACGGGCGTCTTACTTCGTAAGTAGCTGTAATGTGCTTTGTTCGAGATGTTGAAAACCTTCTCATTTTGAACAAATTACTACATGAAGAGGGAGACTCACTTGTGCGTCTGAATTGATTTGAGCTCTTAGATTTGCGTGTCGAATAATGTTATATTTCTGGTTATAACTAGTACAAATTAAGGACTAAGTATTCTAGCTTTTGATATTATGAAAAAGGCCTGAGATTTAAATATTTTTAAATCTATGCCAAGCTTATTCATCTATTTATTGAGTATTCAAATAAAGTATAATTTTAGTCAAGTCATTCTTTTATTTGGAAAGTTGATCGTTTTTTTTTTCAAATTCTGATTTTCATCGGGACAGAAGATATACGGTAGAGACAACAAAATTTCTACTGCCTTATACTGCGGCACACGAGAGGTAAGATAAGATACTTTATTTAAAGGGTGAGTTAAAAAGGTCCGTTCAGTGGGTAGGTACAAAAAAACTCAAGCCATCATAATCAACGAAAGTAAAACAAGTTCAAACCACGTACAAAGTGTTGCGCTCTCGAATTCTCCCTAACACCCTGTATATAGCATCTATATACAATGAACATGTAAATCCCTGCGCGCTCTCCTCACGCTAATATCCTTTAATAAAGGTAATGTAACTTGAATTGCGACTGCACGGCGAGCGGGCTAGGGTTACCAGTCGCTAAGGTTTAATTAAATGCTAGTTTCAGTTTCTAGTTTAAGCGTTCATTTCGTTAGGGGGGAGAAGGGGGTAAAATAAGTATTTTTTTACGATTTTCTTCCCAAATGTTGCATTTCGATTGAGTTTTTCAATACAGGTTTTCTGCTAAATATACATACTTATTCAATATATTGAGTGATGTTGTCGATATCTTTCCTTGTATATGAGTTACTTAAAATAGCACTAGCAGGTATAAATCCTGTGCATCTGATGTCCAAAAATGGCCATCCTGGGTAGACAAGAAAAGAAAAAAAAGGTCAACGAAACTAGGATATATTCGAACAAAATCCAGTAATTTCTAAGGAACATTCAACTGATTTTAATTAAGGAAACTATCCTCTCGAGTCACGAATATCTCACATCCCTAGAATACCTGGACACCCCCAGTTTCGTTCTTAGATACTCGCATTAGCATGCCATAGTGTCTCAAGAATAAAATTATCCATATTTCCACTAGCAAACATAACTGCGGTTTTAAATGGCGTATTTGTACTACTGAGAAATCTTTGAATGTTTTCCCTTTGCGTTATCTGTGTAGGGAATTCAAGGTGTAATATGTGAGTGTGTTATACAGGGTGAGTGGGTGAGTTTGTAAGTGTGTGAGTTTGTTATTATGCTCTTTGCATGTAAGAGGGTTGGTGCTTCTCTAGATTGCGTACAGCGGTACATTTGAGTGTTGTGTGGTTTCTCTGTTGAGTATTTTCAGGAAACTATTGGATGTATTCGCTTGATTATTCTGAGTGAAACAATTAAATGTTATTGTGAGAATAAATTGAAACAATCTATCACTAATAATTGTACATGATTGAAGTGAATGTGATTACTGGTAAGTTTGATATTTTACCTAAGTTAGCAACAGATCATCATCCTTCAGTTCGTCATAACTTCTTCTTTTATTACATTGGCACTTCCTAAACTTGAATCGAACCCGCACTCTTACTATTGAGAGGCTGGTGCATTAACCACTAGGTCTCCACGACTACATGTATTTACCAACGAATGAATTTACCAATGGCAAACATGTTCTTTGCTCTACATATTCTCTATATATTCTTTATATATTGCTCTATATAATATCTCTATAGTATATTGAGTATAGTTTTGAACTGCGGCATGAACAGATTAAAATTAGCCAAGTTATCTCAACAAAACAAAAGAAAAGAATAAATTCAGGCCTTTCAGGAAAAACTTTTATCGAAGAATTAATCTTAATAACGTCATTACCAATTAGGAGGAACTGGATCTTAATCAAATATTCAAGGTTTTGATCATTTCAAAACTTATTAGGAACACTCAATTTTCATTAGGTTAAGTGACACTTTTTTCGATTGCTGAAGTATTCACTTGTCTATCTTAATTTTTGGGTTCTCCATTATTGAAAATTTCTACTTGCGTATTGAAATGAACTCGTTTTTTCATGCTGAATAATCTGTCAGTTATATGAAACAGTCAATGCCTTTCAAGCAGGCTATTTTAATTAAACAAAAGAAGATTCTGAATCGCTTTACTATTAAGAGAATAATTTATTTATTTGTGACGCCTGATATGAAGAAAACAATGAGAATTATAAAAAAATAATCAAACAGAAAACAATAAAACAAAATAGAATATAAGAGAATACTTTTTCCCTCACAGTATTTTCAACGCGTAATGAAACAAAATTTATTCTTGTGTTTTTTTTTTTCAACAATCGGGGCACTTTTGATATGTAAGGAATAGAATAACTATAAAAACAAAAAATCTTAATAAAAAGGTTTTAAACAATAATATCAAAAAGTCTTCACAGCTATAAAAGTTGAATAACTATTCTGCCATGAAATCATGCACCAATGCTAGGCAGTTGACATGCATGCTCTTGATTCTGATTTCGGAAAAAAAAAAACATTGAACTCTAAAAAGTGTTGTCTGTGTTGTTTGACGATGTGTGTTCAGTGGCAGATTACTGCCAGGTTCAAAAAACATATATACAAAAATACTTCACTGTTTTTGAAAGATATGTACATACATATGTGCGTGAGATAGGCAACACCCATAGGCCGTGCCACAGACTAAAAGAGTAGGTAGATAATTAGCAGACAAAATTACGTGTCTCATACTACTCTACTGTTGCCTGTAAGCCGCAACGCGATGGTAACAAAGCTTGCTCATTAACTCCCTGCCGACTGACGACGCCGCTATGAGATCAAGACTAAGATACAGAAGCGACATGATCACGCTCGTTTTATGCCTAAGAATTTATGAGGATTGAGAAATGGCTTTTTGCAGTGTTCAATGGTAATGATTTGGAAAGGAGAACCAAACTTTTACTAAAACTAAATTGAAAATTGGAATAGGAATCAATGTTTAAGAGTTTTGAAGTGCAAATATTTTTTATTTTGTATTTTAAGTCAACAGGTTGTACTGAATACATTGGTTACGGATATACTAAAACGAAAATTTATCTCTTATTTCAGAAATAGGAAGATGATGTATAAGTGAACCCTTTTTTGATAGTTCGGATTTATGTGTAGTAGGTATAATTTGGTGATAAGAATTTGTCATTTTTTTCATAACACAGATAGGCAGTAATATGTCACGTTACCGCAACTACTCTTTGCCCACATTTGAACAGAACTAGGAAGATGGAAAATTTTAATAAAATATGTTTCCCGCGTAAACGTCTCGCGCGTCACGTCTCTAACAGATCCCTTAAACACTTGCAGTATTACGTACAACCGACCTCATTTCTATTACAATGCATTACGGCTGAAATTCCCTTGTTTTGTCCGTAAGGAGAGGTTTGTAAACAAATGCGCCATAAGGATGCACCCCCTATTATGAGAGATATTATTTCCTAGTTGCAGTTAAAATAATTTATTTTAATGTGGAATGTAATTTGAAAGGTTTGATATTTACGATGTGCTTTTGTTAAAGAGTTTAAGTGAGGATAAGTTAAGTTCTTTTTAATATTCATAAAGCTTGTCTTGGTAATATATATTGCCTTTTAGAAGCTGGCGTTTAAGATCGTTGTGTTTGAAGTTCAATTAAACTTAGAACATTTACTTAAAATTAATATTGTGTTCGAATATGTACATATCTATTTACTTTTACGACTCTTTCTTAGACTCAAGTTGAGAAATAGATACTAGCAACAATTATAAAGGTGAAAAGTTTAGTTTTTTTTTACTTGAAAGCGCTTATATCAATAACTGCTATCTGACTGGATCGATCTATATTTTCAGTGATGGATAGCCTATTTATCGAAGCTTAAAAAATGGTGTAACGTCTCCCGTTTTCACAACATTTTCCTTCACTGCTCTGCTCCTATTGATTGTAGCGTGATGAAAAGTATTCTATAACCTGCCCAGAACTATGAAGATTATTTGTACCAAGTTTCATTAAAATCTTTCCAGTAGTTTTTGTTCCTATAAATAACATATAGCCAGACAGACGGACAGACAAAAATTTTACTGATTGCATTTTTGGCATCAGTATCGCTCCATTATCTATAATCTGATAGTTATATATAATCTGATAGTTATTTTGAAAATATATTCAATGTACCTACAGAATTTACCTCTCTACAGATTTATTATAAGTATAGATATAGAAGATTATTTGAATGCATCAACTTGGTAAAGAGATGTAGAAGAAACCATTGGCAGTCTATAATATAAAACATAATCAGCCATATTTTGTTTGTTACAAAAGCACCGAAACGATTTATATGACATTTTGTTTTAGAATTAATAAATAAAGTCTGAAAATAAAACTACCTTACATCCAGCCACGCAATCCAGACAGACTCATAGTTAATAGCTAGAATAGCCTTCCTAGTTATGGTCAATACCTGCTAGATATTAGTTTTACGTAGTTTTGACCCTAGAGCACGTATTTACCGAGCAGTGGCTCGTGTAATCAGCTCCACCATGCGACTGCACATTGCCAAAGACCTTCAATTAGCTGACTTTTCCTAGGACATGATCACGACATTGGGTAAAGCGCATGACATAATAGTAGGATTATAATTTTATAATTAGTGATACATAGATGTTCCCTGTTTCCCTAAGGAATTGCTTCCCGCATCTGGATAAATGCCTATTTCCTTTTTTTAGTATCTAAGCTATCGATGTATGTACAGACGCCAACAATCCAATCACTAATCGAATAATAACCTTCTTTTCTATTTTGATAAGGTTGAAAATCTAGACAGATTGAGGTAGGTATAAGTAGGATGTGCTGGCGTCTGTACCAAATTTAATTTTAATCGGTTTATTTATTTTGACGTTAATAAGTTACAGACTGCATACTTTCGCTTTTTAATATAAGTTCTTCCATGACGTTTACATGAGTAGGGTGACAGACCAAAGTTTTTGGCCGACTGAACTCGCTAGTCCGTCTGTAACGTTTTGATACATAATAATCTTTTTAAAACTTCTAATAATCAATGTAACATAATAAATGTAGGTGGTACATCTACCTACATACGTAGTTTATTAATTGTATCTGTAATACTTTTTTTTGACATGGGAAGTTATCAAATGACCCCCCTGTGTGTGTATTAAAAATGGTTTTCAAATTAAGTATATGGGTTATACCTACTCCCACAAAGGGCTTTTGTTATTATGTTTCTAGTCCCCCAAGTAGCCATAAGAAAAAGCTAGTATACATATAATAATATTTTAATAGATCTGTATAGCATTTGCTATCGAGTGCACAATCGGCATGCATCTCAAGTGAGGCCATTTTTACAATAAAGACATCAACCCACTGGCCCGTGGGATCAGATAAACAAACTCCTTGTTTTATATATCAGTAAAATGCACTCGACTATTTAATATTGCATTTTCAGCTTAGTGAAGTTTATGTGATAGCGCGATTACAGCTGTTTAGAATTTTATAGGCAAATAACTTTAAGTGTTGTTTTCTTTTTTTTGTTTGATAGTAAAACTTATGAAGAAAAAAATATTACGTAATCTTGTACAACTTTTACAATAAATCTTACATAAGGCCTTTTAAGTAATAGATATACCTGTGCTAGGAGTTACCCTTCTTCAATAACAAAGTATAAAATGTTAAAAGTGAATATTTTCTGGGTGAATGATGATTTTGTGAATTTTCTGAAAATTGCATTCGGTTTACGTGATTTTCAATTACAAAATACAAAAAGGTTTTTAATTAAATTTTGATTCAGTAAAATGTGCTAAGTCTCCTATTTAATTGAGTTCCATCAAAAATATTTCAACTTCATTATTTGCAGCTGTTTGTAAATGCAATAGTTAGTAATGTATAATGAAGAATTTTATAATAATTTACGAGTATAACTTGAGGTACCGAACTATCTGATACTGCGGGATTGTTCGATATTGCCGATTGTAAAATTTCTTTCAGTGTTAGATAGCCTGTTTATCGAGGAAGGACAAGAACCCGGATGAAAAGTAACACATATGATATACTGTTGTACCTACAAGCTACATTACTGCCAACTTTCATAAAAATCAGCTCAGCAGTTCGGGCGTGAAGAGGTAACAAACATACAGACACACAAACATTCGTCCTTTATATATTACTGTGATTAGTGCGATTTTATATGATGCTATGTGATATCAATACGTTTAAGTGTAGGTATCTACGATTCTTTAAGCTCTGAAAATTATGATTATGACGATTATTTGTCAGAGAGAAAAATACAAGAAATCGCGGGGTACAAAATTATGTATATTATATTAGGTAAAGAAAATAATTCTAATCGTAAATGCAACTGGTTAGAGATATAAAAAGTACCTTCATATATATGTTTTACATTTATTAGGCCGGGCTTGGAATTGTTCTAGATTATTCGATAGTGTATAATTTCTCGGCTGGCGAAGCGCATGCGTATATAAATATGTTTTATGCATTTATTGGATTGTTTCGATTCTATCAGTTGGGATATTTTACATCGTAATTCACATAAATAGAATTTCACATTCTTATCTTAAAAACCTATATTGCTTTCTTAAACTATAATTAAAGTGAAAATTGTTCCTAAGGAAACCCAGGAAACATTTACTTGAATTATATATTTTTTAATTATTTTAGTGTTAAATATCGATATATTGTTAGGGAAAATATGAAAAAATGTTAGAAATATTTTTTTTGAAAATTAAATTCAAATTTCAGTTTCATTGTCCAAAAAACTGTAAACATAAAGAGTTCAAAAAACATTTTTTTTTCTCTACTAAAACCCCTGGTTTTGTCCGGTATTCAAATATTAAATCATAATTTATTTCAATTCAAATATTTAAATCTCTAAAATAACAGTGTAACAAATACCTATAACAAAAATACTTCATGAGAAAACTTAAAGAACTTCTTATTGTACATTCAATTAAAATGAGATTATAATAATTATATTTCTACTCTTAAAATGCTCTTCCTAAGTCATTTTTTCATAATCTTACTCAAAGCGGGTAGAAAAGTCCTTCAAAGCTCACAGAAGTACATTAAGGATGAGAATACTATAAATTCCTATGTCCTTATTATCTAGAATATCTGTTGTTTTCAAGGTCTTTAGGACCTTGGCTGAAGGTCTCGGGAAATGAAGGTCGGGTTAATCTGCCACAGTCTTTGTCTGCGTATATGCGGATTTATTAATATTATTTCTAAGTAAATGTATTCTTAAATTAAAAGATAAGTCAAGGATACCGCTTGACTATAAAATAAGATTTGTAAATATACATACGTATCTACATATGTATCTCCTCTACTACCTCGTTGGTCTAGTAGTCGCAAGGCGCGACTGCTATGCACGGGTCTCGGGTTCGATTACCAAATTAGCCGAAATTGAAACTTTCATAAAGCAGTCTGATATCTGGAAGTTGGTGATTGATTCACCCGTGCATCGGAGAGCACGTAAATGTTGGTCCTGCGCCTGATCTCTCTCCGGTCGTGTCGGATTACCGTCACATCGGACTATGAGAGTGAGGGAATAGAGAGTGCATCTGTATCTGCGCGAATGCTTGTGCACTATAATATGTCCTGCGCAGCTGGCTGATCTCCATAAAAGAGAACGGCCGCCGTAGCCGACAATCGGCCTGGAAACCATCATCATCATCATATAACTCATGGAGTTTATGATTTTGATATCAATACTGACTGTTTGAAAAAAGCAGCAGGATTAACCCTTATATGGATCTGAAATAATCTTGAGAGCAATGTTTAAGGTAGGTCTCTAATATTATGTAAAAAATGATTGATATTATCGCCATTATATCACATTTTATTGACCATCAAACATTCGCGGTGTTTTATTAAAGCTCCTCTCTCGATAAACATCTAAATACTTCACATAATTAAATCACAATCATTAAGGAAAAGCCTCACAATGTCTTTTTCATTGTCCGTCGTTCGCCATATTTAATTAATGTACTTTTTAACTCGAGTATACAATTAAACTTTATCGCTTTGTGTCCGAAAATTTGGCAGAAATTATCATTCGTTCTGCCGATAACTTTGGTCCTACTTAGTTTGAAATTCGTCTTAATGTTCTTGCTAATAAGGTCGGAAGTTGCAAATGGTTTGGGGACCTAATGTCTTCCGCTAAATTATAATCAAGTTGTAATAAAAAATACAAATAAATCATTTCCCTTTGTCCGCAGGGGCGTGGTCAGACTGCCAGGGCCTGGTCGCAATAATTAATATTTAATTCGGATGAAAATTTTTACTTTGTTAGAATTTTTTGTGGGACGCGTTGGACGATGATTAATTCACTGTATTCTAAACATTTCTCTTTGATAAGATTTAATAAACTTTGGTATGTGCTCTATATACATATAATTTTTGAGTGTGTATCAGTTTTTTTGTTTTCGCGCAATTTATAGGCGTGGATCGAAATAAATCTTTCAGTGGAACTGAAATATATTGTTCTGAAATGTATTTCTAAAATTAAAGTTGTGTATTTCATTTCACACGAAATATGGGACAGGCTGCTAAATAAAAAAAACAATGTTGTCACAACATTTTTGTAAACTCTGGTAGAGTCAGCTTTATCCCTGTTTACGATTGCTTTTATGAATAAAAAATACTGAGAAAATCAATGAACTTTAACAATATTTTTTTTCTTAATGAAATGAAACGTAAAGAACATTTTTCCATTTTATTTAATGCTAATAGATGCTAAGTTTCGCACCTAGTAACGTAAGGATATTTCTCAGGATAGCAATCTTCACAAATGTTGAACACGCTGTATTCCAGCTATACCATCGGAGGTAACTACCACTTTGTTGTAAGAACCGACATAAATGGGTCCTTTAGAAGTAGCATCAAGGTAAAACACACAGCTTAGTTACGACAGCATTACATGCTATCAAAAATTTACACATCTATTACAATTCTCGTCTTCTTCTTCTTCTCGTTCTTCACCTTCTTGCCCTGTTCCTAAGTTATTTGGGGTCGCCATCATATGTTTTCCGCTTCCATTCTTCTGTCAGCCGTCATACTACCATCCACTGCCTTATTCATGTCCACTTTATGTTATTTTTTATCACTGGTTCTACTTTCAGTTTATTCCGACTTCCTTTCGTCTAATAATTTATATTTTGTTCTTAAACTTACTTTTTTAATATTGCAGTAACATTTTTCATTGTCTTCTTCCTTCTTATGAATCTTGAACATCTTGTTTCTGCTACTTTTCATTCCTGGGTATGACGGTCGATTTCAACCATCTCGGTCCCAGGTACGCGATCGGATCAACCTCAACCCAACTGTAGGCACCTAATTTTAGTGTCATCATCAACTTTTTTATCATCCCACTACTCTGGCCTCAGGCCTCCTCTCACACAGAGTAGGATTGATCGCCATCAATCACAAGCCTGCTCAATACGGGCTGTAACTTCAGCCTTTATAGTCTAGCTTTCCTCGAGATGTATTCCTCTACTTTAATCAGTTAAAACAAACAATTCTACAAACAAAATACTCCATTCCAGATAAGTACTCTAAACACCGCAAGCATACTCGTATAAGTCAGACACAAAACCTTGTAAGTGCACTTTTCATATCGTTACCAAGTCCATATACTAATTTCCCCGAAGACTGCCGCTTCCCTTACACGAGCAAACCCCGGTGATGAGGTAATACTTACTCACTGACGTGTACATAAAAACCGCATGAAGGGATCTTGGAATTCTAAATGGCGAATGTATGTTACGTATCTCAAACAGTAGGTTGGGAATTAAATACGTAGTATCACAACGGTTCTTTTTTTAAGCTTTCGTATTTTAAATATTTTTATAACAAAATTATTAATTGCAAAAGGATAGACACATTAAAAAATATTATGTTTGGTTCTTCTGATATTACTAAGTATAAAGATTTTTTGTTGAGTTTTGAAATTCAATTTCTCAAAATGGGAATTAATTAATGTATAATATATTTGTTACTATACATTTTTTTTATTTTTTTTTTTTATTATGAACAAATTTATTTATATTAATTATTACTACAACTATATATATACATTAATTATACTATAAATATATACACGATTATACAAAACTTACGACTAATATAATACTATAAAACTAATAAAGAGCGTCAAAAAACTCATCCTCATCGTTGCCACCCGGTAGTGTACCCAAAAGATGTACCCAAATTACTATACATATGTAATACATGATGCATTCTTACCACTTATACATCAACTTTAATGTTTATTTCTATTTATGTATTTATTAAGGCACTCCAATAAGATGTTTACAATATAAATTTCTTTGTTAATAGTCCCCTATACAATGAAAGAACGTCACTCAAAGTCGAACACACCATTAAGAAGGGAAACAATTAAATATTAATTTAAATTCTATAATTAAAATGACAGAATCAATAATTAAAATTCCATAATTAAAATCACAGAATCAAACACAAATTAAATTATTATACTTTACAATAAATTGACACATTCAATTAAAAAATATGTATGTAATAAATAAAAGACAAAAATTGTATTCCAAGAAATACTTTTATCCAAAACCAATAGACTACAATCCTTGGAGAGTACCTTAAGATAAAGTAGATACAAAGTTGGACTTAATATAAAATTTACGCATAAAAAAGGTAACATCAGTCCCTTGAGACTTATACAGGGAACTTGACGAGTTAATGTGAACCCAGTGACTCGGATAGATAAAGACGTATGTATGTTGTACACTTAGAGCATATAAACAACTGGAGACGTCATTGCTGTGCCTTCTCTTTTTTTTAAGTTATCGTGGGAAATATCAAAGGAAATCCTCCCTCTGTGAGTGCAGCTGGTGGAGTTGTCACACTTTTACTGACTTAAACCCTTCTGGAGGTCTTTGTGTTACAGGGCCATGGTTACTCTTGCGAAAAATCCGCAGTCCCGGCAGGACTGTGCTTACTCTTTAAGCAAAACTTAAAGTATAGAAGCCAGCACATCAATCTACCCGAAACTGTCAAATTTTCCCAGTCAATTTTCAAGAATACGCTTTAGCGATAAAGTTGAAAATCTATTAAGGAAATTTGAGGGATTGCAGGGGCTTGAAGAAATAGAGAAATAGCGTCTGTACGTACGTAGTGCAAGTGCGCGATAAGTTTATGCTTGTGTCTTGTTATTTTTATTGTGTGCGTGACGATATGATAGAACCTACTGATCAGCAGACAACAGAGTGATCTTTAACTATTTGTATAGGTAGAGTTTTTTTTTTTCGTGGGAAATCATCAAATGACCCCTCCCGCTGAGGGTGCAGCTGGAGGGAGTGTCAGACTCTTACTGACTAAAACCCACTATGTTCCTTCTGGAGGTCCCTGTGTACCAGGGCCGCGGTATCTCTTACGAACAACCCGCAGCCCAAGCAGACCCTGGCCCTTTATGGGCCCCTCCTGAGGTAGAGTATTTCGCATAGACATTTATTCTTATGTCGTTTCCAGTGGTTTAAATGCTCTAAGGTTGTAGATATTATCGATACACGTTACGCGTTTTGCGCGAGCACCGTTATCGCGTGCTTTTGAATTTTTCTTTTGGACTCATTTAATTATACGAGTATGTATTTTTTTATCTATGTTAATAAATAATATATTATGTTCGTTGATAAACGTACCTACAGACGCCAGCACATCAAGCTACACGAAACCGTCAAATTTTCCCAATCGACTTTGAACCATATGCTTCAGCGATAAATTAAAAATCTATTTAGGAAATTTTACATATTGTAGTAGCTTGATGTGCTGGCGTCTGTACCTCATAATTTAGCTGGGCTTGCCTTTAAAAAAAATATATTGATATTTGAAAAATGTGTTGGTTATCTTTAATTTTCTGTCTTTAAAATATAACAAGGAACATCATTTTTTTTTATCTCAAATAAACTTCTCTCAGCGAGTCAGAAAGTACCTAAGTCATCAACAAAATGAAATTAATTGAAAACATCACTGAATAGACTTCAACTTCAAACTTCGACTCTCAGTGAATAGGCACTCGTATGAATCTCAACAAAGTAACGGAATACACAAATTAATTATTTCCAAGATCAAACACACCAACTTGCACGCGTTTTGTAACTTAAACTTCAGACTTCAACTGGAAGTCGAAGTCGGAGTGACCGATGAAGTCGTATTCAAACGGGAGTGTAACCTGCATCTCTTAATTAGACGGGTTGAAGAGTTCAGTTGTTCAGTTACTTTGATATAACTTAACTAATTTTGGTAAAGTTGAATGTATGTGTTTGATATACACTTCATTAGGAACAGTCTTGATAGTGATCGTAATTAATTAATTAACATTATCAAATTATATTACTGATTAATACAGTACAATATTTTTATGATCACTTCCTAAAGTAAAGCGGATTTTTTGAAGAATTTAATGTTATAAGAGGCCTGTAACCATGACCGATGTACTTAGTTGCGATTTTTTAATTGAAAAGGAATATACATACATAAATAATCATTTTTTTATAATATTATAAAACTGAAGTTTGTCTTTGTTTTTTGCTTGAATATGCTAATCTCAAGCCTTTTGAAAAAAATTCTGTGTATAGTCCATTTATAATTGAGGTTAGTTATAGGCTCTTTTTTATCCGGCTGCGCGGAGTACTTCCCACTGGACACAGGTGAAACGGGTAGTGGAAGCTGGTAAATTACGCGGGTAGAGATTTTTTTTTTATTCTTTAAAATTATAAGGTGTTTTTATCCACAAGGATACGCCAACCCCATTGTAACTTATCGCTACTATTACTCAGATAAACTAATAATATATCTTATTTTAACACTACTTACAAATACTTCTTAAGAGAAATATTTCATGGTAAAATAAAAATTCCTAATATAAAAATAAACTTTGCTTATCATTTTTATTTTAAGACGTTTAAATTTTGCAACCTTTAAAACCTAACTGTAATTACCAAAAAAGTCGTAAAACGTCCACTAATTATGATGTAATTTTAATACTTGAGTTTTTGCCAGGAAGTTTATACAACTTCATCGTACAGTTATGATGCAATAAAACAGTATCAGCTAAAGCTTGCAATAAAGATATACAAAAACAACAAAATTAAATAATTATCTTCAGATAACACAAAAGACTTTAGTGATTAAACAATACATTTTCTTAATAAAATTAACTTAAAAGTTTTTACTACTTAAAGTATAATAAAGCTTTTAGAGTGAGGGTGGCTATAAAAACAAATTTTAGTGCACATAAAAATCTCACCGGCCGGCTGTTTCGATCCGTATACGGTTCGCGTATTTGCATAGCTATCTTCGAGATGGTATCTTGTGACCAAAATTTTAAGTACTGGCACGCACGGCTGTTAGACAGCCTTTATTCGGAAGAAATTGTGTTTTTATGGGTGTCTTCTTTTGGTACGAAATATGCGTTTTTGATTTAAGACGACAAACAACTCGTGTTTGGGATGACGAGACGATTTTCGGTTGTGAAGCTGTTCACTGTGTATAAAACGACAGACAGCCCCGTTGGCGCAATGGTAACCACGCCGGACTGGCGAGCTGGGACCCTCAGCTCCGGGTTCGATTCCCGATACGTTGTATTCGCATAAAGTTGTTGACGTGAATTTTAATAAACCGTATTGACTTTTGACCTGTCGTCCTATGAAGTAATTAACTCACATATCATTATTTTTCTTCCACTAATATAATCGTAAAAGTCTGAATGTGGGCATCAATACACAAACATAGGCTACACGTAGTTGCCTCGAGACCCGTCTAAAAACGCTAATCACAGTTAGCTTATATACCCCCTTAGAGCCCAAGGTCTGTCTGGGCTGAGTTGTTCGTAAGAGTTACCGCGGCCCTAGCACACACGGACCTCCAGAAGGAACACAGTGTGTTTTAGTTAGTAAAAGTCAGACGCTCACGCTGAGGGTGCAGCTGGAGGGTCATTTGAGGATTTCCCACAAAAAAAGCTAGCTTATATACTAAGCTAGAGGTCACAATAAATCCCGATTCTATTAACTAAAGGTCGATTAATTTTTACAAATTATTCTCCGTGTATATTTGATCCAGACATAATAATTTATCATATTCGTATCAATGGATGCTCCGACTGAACTAATGCTATTAAAGCCCACGCAGTCTACAAATGAATGCGAAGTAATTTCACATTTATCAAGGTAACTTTAATATGACATTGAAACTGTACAGACGCCAGCACATCAAGCTACCCGAAACTGTCAAATTTTCCCTATCAACTTTGAACCAGCGATAAAGTTAATGATGAAAATATATTAAGGAAATTTGATAGATTGTAGTAGCTTGATGTGCTGGCGTCTGTACCTACATAATGAACTAAATGTGAATAGTAGGACAGTCATTTTTTTACTATGAATTCAGGTCTGAATGAGACAGCTTTTTCTTAAATTGTATGTCATCTAGATTTTGGACTTTAGGAGCGCTTGGTAGTAAAAGTGGCTCGGGTTCTTTACGTGAGAAATCTTCAAATGACTCCTCCCGCTGTGATGATCCAAAAGTTTCTTCTGGAGATGAATGCTACGCGGTAACTCTTGCGAACAACCCACATACCCAACAGGATCGCAGGGTATAATCGATCATAAGGTTAAGCAGCGCCTAGCGCAGTCCGTCCGTAAATCCCTCTTTTTTATCCCAAATAACTTTTAAAATTATTTTTGTACCTCTCTCAGGCTATAATTAGGAAGTATTCAACGCTTCACTCAAGCCCAAACATTTCAGCACTTGGTTGTACATTGCTATCGAACGCGTTAAATTCGTCCGTCACGCGCTCTGCGCACGCGCCGAACCGTAAGGATTTTTGTACAGAACTCGCTTTCGTAAAGCTCATTGTATACTGTGTTGAACTGTCACTCTCATATGCGTAATGAGTATCAAAATTATATCAAGCTGAAAGCAAATTTTTTTTCTTAAACATAATTATGGCCTAAGAACGATACTATAAACCAGCTTCCGACAGCGGTTTTGCTTGCTTCGCGCTTCCCTCGGTAAAAGGGACTTACATAATACTGAAATAGTTTTTTTTTTAATTGTACCAGTAGTTCCTGAGTTTATTGAGTCCAAGCAAAGCAAATAAAGAAACTTTCAGCTTTTCAATATTAGTATAGATACATACTCAACAAAAATCCTTTAACCATCATGTAAAAATGGTGTTTAAATTAACAATATTTTATTTATTACTAAGGAGATAACCACGATTGGGATTTATTCTCAATATTTTCGCAGACATTTTATTTCAAAACTGAATACTCATCATCTGTCTTCATGATCTTAATATAATAAGAAGATAAAACCTATTCTGTGCTTTTAATATACCCCTCTAGATATTCGAGAGGTAAAGCCAAAAAAAGCTTTAAATTTCAAATAAATCAAAAGGCTTCATGTTGAACTCTCGAGAACTCAAAGAGGTGAATACTCTTTCTTTAAAGACAGCTACGGCATTTATTCCACGCTGCAAACTATCTGCGGTAAGTTAATGATCCCTAATCTACCTGGAAAGGCGACAATTATATCCCAGTAGCAGTTTATGGTGAAGCACCATGTTTGAAGATGAGGTACATGACATCTCTGGCTTGATGCCAAATCATTGAGGTACACCATTCAACATGGTACCCACCTGATAGGTCAAGAAACTTGATTCTTATAGTACAGGACGTGCCAGCACATCAACCTAACCCAAACTGACAAATTTTCCCGGTATATTTTGAATCATTTTTATGCTTCCGCGATAAAGTTGAAGACTGAATTTAAAAAAATATATAAAATTGAAAACCTTTATTTGCTGGCGTCTGTACTATAAAGAAGTGCCTACTAATAAGATTTTTTAAAATAAATATAGAATATTTTATTCTAATTGTTTCTAAACCATGCTGTGTTATGATAAAATTGAGCAACTATGGCCAGCTAATATCAGTAAACTCCAGCATAACAAGCCTTCAAAATCGGTTAATCCAAAATCAAAATATCTAACATTGAAATCCGATGTAAATTCGCTTTAACACCATTTGAACAGAACAATGCAGGTTGCAATCAACAATAAAAAAAGGAAAACGCATATCTTTCAAAAATACACGAAGCCTCCATACAATTTGTGCTGCCAGCCGTGACGAAGCGAACCTTAAATTATACATATACAGGCGAAAACGGCGGTAACCGTCAAAAGAATTAAGTTTCCGTACATGAAGGTTTTTGCTGATCGTTTTTGTAGATTTCCAAGACTAAGTTTGGATTTATTCTCAGTATTCTTTCAGGTCCTGGAGGTAAAAATACAGAATTCCTTAAATATAAAGCAAAACCCTATCTAATGGTCCACCTAGCATTCAAACTCAAAATCATTTATTCAAACATGGCTGTAAAACAGCACTTTTTAAACCTCAAAAATTACAAAAGACAGCCCCCAAAATGCCCACCTTTCACCACTTCCTGTGTTTTTGCTGGAAAGAAGAAGTAGCGCAGCAAACTATTTTTAGTCAACTTCGAAACTAAAAAAAAACAGTTCTTCGTTTGTAAAATATACGTAGTTCTCTCAACAAACCAATGTATTTTCCTTCTCCTGACAACAACATTAATAAATTTACAACAATACATAAAACACCTTCTCAAAACAGTTCAAAAGCCCAAAGTACTAACATTTTACCTTGAAAATTCCCTCAAAGGCGCTTCATTTGAATTAAAAAATATAGAAGGCCAGCCATATCGGCGTTGGTTCCCGGATCCCCCAAGACCGCACACGGCAGGCCTTGAGCGACAGACAGACGGACAGACAATAGGCGATAAGGGAAGCCTGCGGTTGGCGCACGTGAAAACCGATGACTTTTGCATACAACACATGGACGGATATAGGTGATGATGTGGAGAAGGCATTTGAAGAGTAATATTATTTATTTTAAACACAGATATTATTGAACTACTTAGGATAATTGCAATCGCCTTCTAGATATAGGCCTCTAACATATTACGATATAATGCCTAGTCCTCGACATTCCAAATGTAGTCTCTCTTACAAGAATTTCTTCCGTAAATTTGGATACGCTGTATATGCATCCTTCTGCGTTATACCTCTGCAATGTCTTGTACCGTCTTGGGTCCGCTTGGGGTATTACCATATTGCATGCGTATGGCTGCGTCATAGATACCACTAACCTTGTGTTTCAGGGTAAATTCCTGGGTCTACAATCACACCTTCATCTTCGTCTTCATCGTCATCATCATATCCAGCCAGATGACAAGATGGTCACCCATCCACAGACCGACCGCGCCAAGTGATGCTTAACCTTATGATTAAACGTCTTCATTACAGCTTATACAATTTCCTTATCTGTCTCCTTTTATGCCATATCCACATTTCCCATATCCAAACAAATTGGTTTCTTATTCACATACATCTTTATGATGTGCTGTCAATTATTACTAATCTTCAATGCGCTGGCAACTAGCCAAAGTGCGAAAAACAGCATTCGAGAACATTATTAGCTATTTGTATGCACAATCCGTTAATGTTGTCTGCTTGTACGTGATGCCAAGGGTCTAAGCGAGAAATGAACGAGTCTGCAGATAAAATTGAAATGCCATTTTGATTTGCAAGGGGGTTTTAAAATTGTTCAAGTATGGTGTTTGAGGAATGCTTTTGCGTAGAACAGGAATTCTGTTTTTGAATTTTAATAAGGGTGGTTGTGAGAAGAGGGTCAGATTGGAACATGCCTTAGGCAGTGAATACGTAAGTCGGATCAAGCCAAAAAAATGTATTGTCTTGATATACAGGGTGCTGTTAATCAATATTTTGTTATTGGTTTTTTAGAAATAACTATGTAAATGAAGTAAATTAAATAAGTCAGCTACAGGTGTGTTACTATAAAATGGTCCTCGTCTTCGTCTATCTGTACTGCAGTAAACTTAAACATTACGGATTTTGAAACGGTTTTACCTAGAGGTAAGGATGTGTCTACGCCGGAATGCGACCCTCTTCGATGATGGATGAACGCGTCCATTACACGAGCAAGACGGAGAAGAGAAGAATTACAATTGTCGCGACCCGCTCATTTTTAATTTGTAAAAACTTATTTTAAAATTAAAACCAATTTGTGTCGACTCGAGGTCAATCTAACTTTGCATCCCCTACACAGCACGGCAGAACTCCAGTAACTATGTATAATATGTATAAATCATATCGTAATCATATCAATCTATCCTCTGTCTCTCGGACTTACGTAAATTACGACTTACTTAATCTAGACATTCTAAAATTCCACCTTTTCAAAACCTAAACTCACCAAACACTAATTCCTTCCGCCATAACTTTCCCGTCACATTTCGTCGATACGTTCAGAAATTCAAAGCGGTATATTTTTACGAGGGGCACACTCGCGGCGCCATTATCGCGGCGTCGGGCTTTGATGGGACATAAACTGGACGCAGCTGTAACGCCAGTGCCTGTACTACTGGCGTTAGAAAATGAAGGATATTTATGCTCGTACTGGCTTTTTCTGGATATTTCAGACTGTCCTCAGTGAAGTTTTGAATCGATTGGATAAACTTATTTTTGAGGGAAGTTTTGTGGCAGTTTTGTATGAGAACAGCCTTGTACCGTGGATATAGAAAGAGGCTGATGATGATTATATTGTAACCTAAAGAGAAAACATCTGCGTCGCGGGTACGATTCCAGGTCAAACGAGGTCCAATGTAACCAGACGACAGCACATCAACCTACCCAAAACTGTAAACTTTAAGCCATATGCATATGCATATAAAGCAGTAAAGTTGAAGCATACGGTTCAAAGTTGATTGGGAAAATTTTACAGTTTCGGGTAGCTTGATGTGCTGGCGTCTGTACCTTGGATACCAATGGCGAAGAAAAATATCTAGAAGAAACCTGGACTTAACAGTTAGTGGCTTAGAAATATCAACTCAAGTCTTAAAATAATTCCCATCTCTCCTGCCACGTCCCTACTCCAGCCATACATTTTTATAAAGAAGGCATAACCCTTACATTTCCCGGTGTTTTACAGCCTCACAGTATCGAATAATCTTCGTCAAATATTCACATCGTAGCTTAAAAAAAGTTATGATATTCTAATTCACTTACCAGTCACTTTACGATGCACTTATGGGGATTTGTGGGTAAGGGAACTGGATATATCTGGTTTTGGAAGTGTATATTTGGCGTAGTAGTAAGTGAACCGGCCTACGGCCCGACCCGGAGGTCACGGGTTCGGTTCTGGCATGAGTCAAACATTTGTGTGAATGAACATGCAATCGTTTTAAGTCTTAACAACTGGTCAATACGGTCGTGTTTGATAAGAAAATCTGAGCCCTTTCTAAAAAACTTGATATTAACTACTTTAGTACGGAATCTTGTTAAAATATAGGTAAGCAACCATGACAACGGTGTACGGGTCATACTGAGAACCTTGATGGAGATGGCTATGTGAACTAGACTTAAAGAAAGAAGAAAGAAAATGCGTTTAACAACTTAATTGAAGACGCATACATAATAAAATAGTACAATCCAAAAACTTCTTAGACGAAGTCTTCTAACTTTGTAGTTTAAGAGAGACAGAAGAAGGTTATGAAGATGGGCACTGCACTGCATGTTACAATAAATATCATCATCTCCCGAGCCTTTTCCTAACTATGTTGGGGTCGGCTTCCAGTCTAACTGAATTTAGCTGAGTACCAGTGTTTTACAAGGAGCGACTGCCTATCTGACCTCCTCAACCCAGTTACCCGGGCAACCCAATACCCTTTGGTTAGACTGGTGTCAGGCTTATACGTCACAAATATTCGCCGTTTGTTTATTCTAGTTATTTGAAATTCGACTAAAACGCAAAAATATTTTTACTTCAATATTTTGTATATTTCAATTCACAGCTCAACAAGCAATAAAATGCTAACAGTCATATAACAGGAAGCGGAGAGGCAAATTTGCGCATGCGCCGAATGCGACGCGTTTATAAATATCGCACTCTCACCTTCGCATCGTGGCCAAAATTATCACGCTGTCGGTATGCGGTACACGGAGTGAGAGGTAGCGGAAGCGGGAATTTGTAGCAAAGAAATGAGAACCTCTTTTTTATGAAATTGGTTAAAGTAAGTTGTAAGTCTCAGACGGTAACTGAATATACAAATAGTAAATGTTTGCCGAACATAAAATATAAACCAATAATTAGACCTGATGTATCTTTCTTAGATCAGAAACGAACTTGCAATGACAGTCAGTTTATATAATAGTACTATACGTACAGATGTCAGCACATCAAGCTCCTACAATCTGTCAAATTCTGTCATTAATGTATATCCAACTTTATCGCTGAAGCATAATGGTTTAAAGTTGATAGGCAAAATTTTACAGTTTCGGGTAGCTTGATGTGCTGGCGTCTGTACATAAATAAAACTTGCTCAACTCGTAGAAAATACAGCCATTTTATCAAGTATGACATGCAAAAAAAAAAAATTTTATTAGAAAAAAGGTTTACAATAGCTTCTGTAGATCCAAAGAATCTCTATCAACTCAGAATTTTTGAATGACAGACTGACAGAATGACGATCATTAAATAGTGAAGTTAATAACAAAAACTCGCTTCAGCCTACATCTTGTTCCAAGGCCAGAGTGCAACATACTGAGCGCTTGGCCGTGACTCTACTAAGGCCAGTGGATTTACACGCATTCGCGAATTAAATAGTATGATTTTATATTATGTTTACGAGAACTCGGAAACGAATAAGCAATTGTTTACCCAAACGAGACTAATGTGCATTTTTGAGAATATAAACAGTTTTAAGAATATAAATAAATAAGAATATTGAATTCAAAAACTTTATCGTCATCGCTTTTTTGTAACAAAACATTGTAATTTTAGTCAGATTAGGCTTTTTAACCTGTTTCATAAGTATTATTTTTATGCAGGGATCACAGAATACTACGTCATTTAACAAGATGTACAGCCTTTTTCTTATGGTCTTCTTTGGTAAAATAAAACAAAAAAAAGCAGAAATAAGTACCCAGGTCGCACGAGTCAATCAATTAAAGATTGAGCAACGCTTAGCCTGGTCGGTCCGTGGATGGTGTCCATCTTTGTCATAGCGAGTTCTCCTTGTTTCGGATGGCAAGTTAAGTTATGGGTCTTGCCGTCATTTGTGAAACTTTGACATTTGTTGTCAAATGTTGTATTTGTTGTTGTCTGAAATCTGACAACTCTTCAACTTGGAAGCCAAGGGGTACGGGGTTGTCCGGGTAACTAGGTTAAAGAGGTCAGATAGGCATTCACTTTCTGCAGTTAAACTGAAAGCCCTCATCAGGGTTGTTTGCAAGAGTTACCACGGCCCTGGCACAGAAAGACTTCTAGAAGTAACAAAGTGGGGTTTAGTCAGTAAAGGTCTGACACTTCCTCTAGCTGTACTCACACGTAATTGGGAAAAGGCTAGGCAGATGATATCCCGCCTCAGCGTATGTCTTGTTCCAAGGACAAAGTGCAATACACCGAAGCGTTTGGCCCTGACTGGGCTAAGGCCGGTTGCCTTGCACCAACAAATTAAGCGACATACTTAGCGAGTACTCAGCTACTGCACTTTTATTTTCACCGACTTTTCGACTAATGAGATTAGCAGTTGAGCAGAAATGTGTACTGTAGTGATGTGTCATGGTCTATTTTAGTGGCCAATGTTTTTGGGTCATTATTATGGTAACTATGAATATTTTTATGGAATAAAACTCATCACAGATTGATACTCCCTTGAATGATAGATGTGCCAATAACTAGTGGACTCAAAAATGTTATTGAGCAGTGAAGCCAATTCTTTCTCCTGTCCTGACCGCATTCTATTTGCGGTCGGCGTTTTATATCTTCTTCTACCATGGTCCTATATCTGACTACTTCTCGCCACTTCTTTATATCAGAAAATAGTTGTTGATTTCATTTCGTAGGTGATCAGACCAATTAGTAAAATAAATTTTTCATTAGGCGATTAATCGCAAATCACCAAGTTCAGAACATAAGTTTGACAGAATGTACAAACGCCAGTACATCCAACTACCCGAAACTATCAAAATTTACCCAATCAACTTTGAACCATATTTTATGCTTCAGCAATAGAGTTGAAAATCTATTTAGAAAATTTGACAGATTGTAGTAGCTTAAAGTGCTGGTCGTAGCTCCCTCGAAAACAATTGAAAAATGACCTCACTGACCTCTATTTTAATAAAGAATCATTATGCTTCGTTTCATAGAACAAATACTACTTAAAACTATTAATTATGTGATTCCAAGCACGTCCGCGGGCTATTTAACAGCAATTACGAGGAAACTTCACGATTGGTATTAGGCTCATGACTAGTTGGTACATACTAAAGTGTGCAGCCTTCGCCGTTTCCTGTTTCCGGGACATTTTGAGTTATTTTAGTTGACCTTTCTGGTTTAAAGGTCAGTAGGATGTTTATAAAGATTGTCGTATAGCCGTTTGAAGAAAGTACTATTATATTCATATAATAGTATAAACTTAAAAAGTACGTGTAACTTTAATATAAGGTGAAGGAAAACATCTCGAGGAAACCTGGACTATAAAGTCTGAAATCACCAACCCGCATTGAGCAAGCGTGGTGATTAACGCTCAATCCTTTTGTTTGGGAGAGGAGACCAGTGCCCAGCAGTGAAACGATAAAAAAGCAGTGATGATGATGATGAATGATGTATATGCTCAGGCGAAATAAAGACGGAATTGCGTTTTCTGAAATAACAAAATCCTTTTATTCACATCACACTTATACCACAAGTTGTATTACAATTAACATTATCTAAACAGAATAGCTTACTCGAAATAACAAAAACCACATTTTAAGCCTTTACTTCTAGTTTAAATAATATTATAGGTACTTCTTTTTACAATATTTTTCTTCTAGTTTTTTGGATTGTCCTCATTAAGATCAACTTCTAAATTAGAGGTATTGACACATTTCGCAAAATATTTTTGGTTCTTCGCATTGAACCAACTATTTTCCTGAAAACGTTTCCCTTTTTTCTCGTTGACACTGTCATGGTTTCTTTTCTTCATTTGTTTTTTGTTTTTATGTCAGAGTGCATGTAGTTCTTTTTTTCATATTTGCTCTTCCCAATAGGATGTTCTAATTTGCCTATCTCATTATAGAGATCTTCAGTTTGTTGTAATGTCTCTCGGTCAATTTTGTCTCTCAGATAATGAGGCAGGCCTGCGGCTGTAAGGTCTATAAGAGTACCTGTATCAATTGTCTTCCTAACCATTGATAACAATTTCTGTTTTTTTTTTTTACATGTTCAAGTAATGACCCTGATTGATATTTAAATCCGAGAGCATATCTGATTGGCGACCAACCTTTGTTTCCAAATGTTTCACAGAAGTCTTTTTGCCATTTAGTTCACTCTGATTCTACTGTAAATTATATTGACGTACCAATGTACCAGCTTACATTTCAATATTCTAAAAATTGTTTTAAATTTTCATTTTTTTTCAAATGTTCACATTCTTTGTTGAAGTCCTAATGTGTGAGCGTTTGCGTTTTTCCCAGTGATTTTTTCAGGCACAAAGTTTTTTGCGATTATTCCCAAATTTTGAGTTTCAGTTAATAGTATCTACAATGTTTTATTTAGCTCTCAGTTAATAATTTTAGACCATTTATCTTTTCATTAATCTCTTCAAGGTAAAAATCCGGCATTAGCATTTGTCAAAAGTACTTTCTGACTTACTGTTTTAATTTTAGCAGTAAGAAGGTATAGTTATACAAAGTTAGATTTTAAGTGCAACCAAGAAACCATTAACAAAAAAGATTTTTTTTTCTATATAATCCTAAATAGTTCTTAATCTTTGCCAAAGATCAGCGCAAATGTTGTGTTTACTTCACTTCACTTAAAACTCACGCCCATATATAACGAGGTTGGTCCATATTTACCAGTCACGGGCTTTGCTTTTAACTTTAAGATAATGTATGTTAATTTGTTGATAGCAAGTATCCTTGAGAACTGACGATGCCCTCAGAATATCGCTTGGCAAGTAAACACTGACTCACTGAAGGATTTTCACATATGGCAGCGAATTTTCATGTCCTTTTTGTCGTGGAATATGAAAGTTTGAGTGTATTTATGACTGTTATTTAAATAACTATGTTTTAAGATTCCGTTTTGTAGTTTTCGATGAGTTTAATGATTTGGATAAAATATTGTTAGTTAAAAATTTAAGGCTATGTACTTAGTAGGTATTTAGTAAGACACCGGGTGCAATAATAAGACTTTATAACATATACATAAAAATAACAGAATTGGCTACCATAGAAATTCTCTTACATGAAGTTGTATACTCATCTGCCCAGCCTTTTCTCTAGCTGTCCTGGGGTCGGCTTGCAGTCTTAACCAGATGTAGCTGAGTACACCAGTGTTTTACGTGAAGCCCGAACCCAATACCCCTCGGTAAGACGGGTTATCAGATCTGGCTTCTGACGACACCTAAGGACTAACAAAAACATACAAATGACAGCCGGGACCGATCAATTTAATTTTCCTTCTGAAACTCATTATTACAAGATGGCAAGCCATCCATGGCCCTACCGCGTCAAGCGTTGCTTAACTTTCAGATTGATGGACCCATGCGGCTGTCAGGTACCACAAGACTTGAGCTTTTATTAAACGTGATATTTTGACCACCTCAAGCGCAAACAATGACTCACTTTGCAAGGAATTTCCAAATGCTGCAATACATTTTCTTCCAATTATACTTTTAGACAGGATAATGGTGATATTCTCCAAGTTTTACTCGCTTTCCTTAACACCCTGAAGCAGGAATCCTTTTATCTTGCGCCAACTGTGACTCAAGCCGCATATTGTGAAGTTGAATGCTATATGTAATGTGTTGCAAGTAATTAAGGTCACAACAGTGCTAATAGGTTTTGTCATTTAAATGCTTGCGATCAGTTTTAAATATTTTTTTGTCTTTATTCCGCAATGCTTAAATGAATGATTAAAACCCGGCTTTTATAATATTCGCTTTGTGAATAGATCAGTATTGACGCCGTAACACTGGGCACGTACTTGTTAGGCTATTGCACGATGCAGCAACTTTAGATAGGCTAGGCAAAGAAGACTTTGCTAATGTCTTTCGTTTTTAGAAGGTCGTAAATTAAGAGTTTTTCCAGTTGTGGTTGAATCAGGAGTGCCATACTTTTAGCGATAAAAGGAATCCACCCTAGTTCTTTCCATTTGCGTGAGCCGAGATAACTCTATCAGATACCATAATGACAATAATAATAACATCGGTATTCAAACACTAAACTACCAGGACTGCCATATTATTCGTAAGAGTTTCCACGGACCTAGCATACAAAAAGCTCCAGAAGAAAATAAAACCAGGTTCTAGTCAGCAAAATTCTGATACACCCCTAGCTGCACCCTGGGAAAGGTCATTTGATGATTTGCCACACGAAAACATGGTGGATTTCAAAAATCTCGCAGTTTTACAATTAAAGAACCCAATTGCGATACAGAGAAGAAGCAAGATTCTATGATAAACCACAAATTCAGCAAAAACACAAAAGGAACTAGGTCTTCAAATCAATTAAGTCAGGTTTCAAGAAACTGCAAACTTTAGTTGGTCGTAACGCTTTTCTCTTACATCTAATAACCGAGGTTTTAAAGCGAATCTCGCTGTGCTGTCACCTCCAATGATACGGAGCTAATTTCCTCCCAGTCCTCTTTAATTACCCACATAAAGTTCTATTGTTTCGCTGACTACCCGCCGAACGGGAAAAAAGTATCTTAGCAAGGATGCCTTGGCAGTTAATGTTCGTTTGAATACGGATTTCTTTTTTGTTTTGAAAATGCCTTTTTTATGCCTTTTTTGGTCATTAAAGCTATGTTAATGTTTTTTTTTTTGTTGAGATAAAATTTTATATTGGTATCAATTGAGTTAAATATGAAAGTTGAAGATTATGTGCATTTATTTTGACGGTTTTAAAAAAAATACTACAAAAGTTGTCATAGCGATAATACATTATAAAAAAAATCTACCTTATGATCACAGGTCAGCACATCAAGCTACTACAATCCGTCTTTCTTTAATACATTTACAACTTTATCGCTGCATCATTATGGTTCAAAGTTGATTGAGAAAATTTTACAGAGTCAGGTAGCTTGATGTGCTGACATCTGCACCATGCACATAAAAACTAGATATTTAATATCTCAAGTGAATTGTCTAACTTGGGATGTAATCATAAAAAAAAAACTGACGAGAATCGAACTTACAACTGTCACCTATCCCCACCACTGCACACAATCACAATAAGCTGTCAGATGATCGCCGTCCTTCGAACGGAAATGACGTTTCCTCAATCTACCAACTAACGTCTCCGTCTGAATGGAATCCTTTCCAAGGGAACGTTTGTTTTTTTAATTAACATTTTGACTTAAATGTTCGGGAAAAACAGAATGGGCCAGTTACATTTAAAGGGATTTTTCTAAACAATTTTAAAGATTTGATGACGATTTCTTTAATACAGCGTGTTCTTATTACTTTTTAAAAAAATTAGACTTTTATTTTATCGGTATTTCGATCTGAAAATAAAAATTCAAGACTGATTCTAATTATTTTCAAACAGTAACACGCATATTTAGATACAAAACTTTTTCAAATAAAAAATGCCCCCACGTTTTTTCAAGTACCAGTTAAGACACACTTCACTTCAAAAACAGGCAATAATCACACATTTTTGTTTTCACGACTACACCTTCAAAAATTTTTAACGCTATAATAACTCTCTTTAACGATAGCAATAATTCTGCAACTCGCAGAAATACAGCATTACAAAATAAGTCATAATTAATTCCCCACGGTGCTGCAAAGTAACAATATTGTGGCCAAAAATGAAAAAAATACAACCTTAGTGGTAATAGCGTTCTAGCGTTTTAGTACACAGGGTGTTCCGAATGTAGGGTTGAGTGAAATGGTTTCGTGTTTGTGGTAATCCATGAATGCTTGATAAGGAAGCGTTAACATCGGTTCTGTTCTAGTTTCAATGTACGCTTGAAAACTAATAGTTTTTATAATTTTAGTAGAAAAGTTAATTTTGCGACGAATTAAAACATCGTCACTTAATTTAATTGTAATTATCGTATCTAGCATTACGATGCATTTATACTTGAAGATGAAAGTTTAGCTTCTATAATCTAACTCACTAAACCACATCAACATACACCACATAATGAAACATACATATAATGATTCACTACTCATACATACATTGGTAGACAAATGAAGCATAATTTCCCCAATTTAGTGAACACCCTGTACAAGTTGACACTAGGGTAATAAATTAAAAATAAAAACGCTAACATAAAACAGTCGCACCTCGCTTTACCCACGGTCATAAGCAGGGTTACCGTGGGGTAACTCACATAAGCTGTGTTTGTTACATGAATTCGATAAAGGGGTAAAAAGAGAATTAATTATTGTTAATTAAATTGGGGTACCCTTTAGGTTATAGGTAATTATAATAAACTGCCTAGTGAATATGGTTTTGCCAAAAAAATACATGAAAAGGAAAGTAGACTGTTATGCTCTCGTCAAATATATTTGCCGCTCTAAAGTTGGTTATGATGCCTCGCGCATGCGCACTACTGGTTTGTTCTATATTGAGAGCTATGCGTTTGAAACTACACTAAAAAGGAGCCTTTCAATTAATTTTCCATTTCTTTAAAGAAACGATTTGGCTTACGGATGGTAGTTTTTTTTTACATAGGCTTCAAAGAATAAATGAAAAGTTACTGTCCTTTGCCAAACCCTTACTTTTTTAAGGAACCGAGCGTCGGCTCACCACAGCTCCTGACGGGGCTGCGGGATTGTCCCCAAGATTTACCGTGACCCTGGCACACAAAGACCTCGCAAGAAGGAACAAAAGTGGGTCCTACTTAGTCCGTAAAAGTCTGACACTCCCTCCAGCTGCAACCACAGTGGTATGCTCACATGATGTCCTTTTTTTTTTTTTTTTTGGCGCTGGGAAAAAATGCTATTGCGCATCCCCTTCCCGTCGGGGGACGGGAGAGGGGTATGTGGGACTCCCCGGTAAAGTCGTTCCCGGTATACCCACTAAAAATACCCAGCGGCACTCCGACCTCGCCTGAGTGGAGGGGGCCTGGGAGTCTATGTCGTCCAGTCCCCCGCCGGCGAATGCCCGCCTTACGGCAAGCCCCTCACGTCCCCTCCCAATAGGAAGGGGCTTTTATAATGGCCGGAGTACAGGGGGTGGATTCTGTGATGCAGACGAAGGCGCCCCCGCGCCTGTCGCCCGCTGATCGCCCCCAGGGGCAGATGAGGACGGACGTTGTCTTCCCCATCTTCCACCCCTTCTTCGTCTGCGTAGTGGAGCCGCGAGAGGATCATCCTCCCGAATACGCTCCGCCGCCTCCTTCTGTGACATGACGTCCTCACAGAAGGAGGCTACCGCTGCCCATGCCTCCTCACTTCCCAGCATGGCCGCAATCACGCTGGGGAGTGAGAGGTCATCCCCGACTGCTGCCACCAGAACGCGACGGGGTTCAGCCCACGATGGGCACACCTCCAGGGTGTGCTCTGCCGTATCCACCGCTGCTTCGCAGTGGTGGCATTTTGTAGTCTCCTCCTTCCCAATCCGGTGCAGGTAGGATCCGAAGCAGCCGTGCCCGGATAGCACCTGCACCAGACGCAGGGAGAGGCAGCCATGCCGCCGATCGAGCCAATCTATCAGGACGGGCCCGATGGCAATGCTCACATGATGTCCTACTAAAAAAGCCCCTCGTAGCCCGTGTGAGTTCCTACCCACCAGGGTCACAAAGATGGCAGTTCAACACAATACTATGTTCGTTATTACTCTAATAAAAGCCTGCGACCGTTCAGTGCTCAACTTGCATAAAAACTTTGGTATTAAGTCTCTTTGAATAATTGTTGCTATTTTAATTTGCATTTTAAAATTTGTGGAGGAGCTCGTGGCTAAGTAACAGATGTACGGGTTGGTTGATCATTAGGTTAAGCAACGCTTGGCACGGTCGGTGTGTGGATGGGTGACCAGCTTGCCATGACGAGTTTCTCCGTGATTCGGAAAGCGAGTTAAGTTGATGTGGACAAAAGCTAGAAAGTCTGACAACCAGTCTTACTCGGAGGTTGCGAGTTGCTTAGGTAGAACAGTTTTAATATAGGAAGCTTGTAAAGCCATTCTAAGGTTTCCAATGCTGACATCTGTCTATCTTATCTTATTCACTAGAATATATAGTATTTTATTAATATTTTAATTAATATAACTAAATAAAAATGTTGGCAAATGGTAATCCGACGAAACCTAATTTTCTCATCTCCTTTGAAAACCAATACTAATTATTATTTTCATCTCCGATTAAACACACAGTCAAACAACCTGAAAATCAGTACCATCTGTGTTCACTAGCATTTCACAGAATCCATTGAACCGGAAAATTAAAATTAATAAAATAATAATAATATACATTTTCAAAGGAATTGTTCACGAATGCGCTCAATGCATCGCGTGTTCGCTGCAATAAAAAAAAATATTAGTGTCGATTTGCAGTCCGCTATGAGCAAGCATAAAGGCATTTAAGAGTGTAATAGACAGATAAACTCGTATTCTCACTCTGTTTTCAATACCTATATTTTACTATAGGTAAAATAAAATCGAAGAGCTAGTGTAGACGCCAAGCTACCCGAAAATTTTTCTAATCAACTTTGTGCCATATTATGCAACAACGATGAAGTTGAAAATCTATTAAGGAAATTTGACAAATTGTATAAAAAATATTGAGCGATATGATATATTGATATAATATATTTTTCTCCGTATAAAAAATCAAAGGCTCGGGGAGCTCCCGTAAGAATTACTCCGTGCATACAGATAATGTGGCCTTCCTCTTTAAATATGGGCTGAAAGTTTTTTTAATCAGTCCAGTAGTTCTTGAGATAAGGACGTACAAGCAAACAAGCCAACTCTTCAGGTTTATGACATCAGTATATGTAGATATGTATATCAATCTTACATCGTAGTCATTGGTACCAAGACATCTTATGTTGCCTGGATTGCGACATTCTCATAAAGTTAAAAAAGCACTAATGGGTTTCAGTCCGTACTTAAATGGTACCTACTCCTTAACACCTTTTCCATTTCAGCAGGTTGAAGGATATGACAGCCTCCCAACGAATCTTACGCTAATGCAAATGTAGTGTGTTGTGAATTTACCAGCGAAATTATTTCAAAGGCATAAAGTTATATTTCTGCACATTAGCTCCGCAATGGCCGCCCATAAACTGTAAACGAGACTCTTTAACAAACACCGTCTTAACGTCTGTAAAGTCGCGCAATACTGCATGAAACGCCATATAAATGGTACATTTAGGGTTCAATATGTTCTACAAAAATGAATTAATTTTTAGTTCTGAGTTAGGCAATTTACCCACGACACCGCGCATTGCCGCGGTGGCGGTGAAGCGGACCTCACGTTGCTTTGGGCTCTATGAAAGCTGGTGATATATTTCACACGAACTCCTCCTGACCACGCGCGACCAGCGATTTGCTTCAACTGTGCGCCAGCAACCATCGCGACGCGGCAGTGCGCGACGTCGTGTGGTTATCGCCTTATTAGATTTTATTTACATCAAACTTAGACTATACACCTTTCAAGTAGTTAGAAATAAATCAGTGCTTTTACACACACGCTAAATTATTCATACAATAACTTGGATATTAAAAATTTTCACGTTGGGATCGAACCAAAGACATGACACGCAAAGCTGTGAGTAGCCTTCCAGCCTCTAGCCAGCCAGACGGTGGTCCTTATTATAAAATATCAGGTAAAATTAGACAGACCTTGTAATATAATACTCCTCAAATTCCGCGTACGAATAGCCAAATAACTTGCAAAATACGGAACCCTCGGTACGTGAGTAGAATCGGCATTTTTCCTTGTTTTTTCTAGAAATGCACAAGCTTATGTGTTTGCATAGAAAGGGGTGCCATCGGACGGTTTATACTGACGCTAATTTATTATTTAAACTACCAAGCGAGCCGTCACGCGAATACTTTCAGCTTGTTCTAACATTTTCCTACTAAGACACTGTTTTATAAAGGCAAATGAACTACTAATGACTGATAAAACGACTGTTAATTCTTCAATATATCGAACGGTATATTTTGATCGAAAAATTTCGAATATGAAAGTTTTCCTGGTATATTAAGAGCTGTATGTCAGTGGAAGGTTAAGCTACGCTTGTAGCGGTTTCCCGGGGGTGGTTGGCAAACTTATCGCCCATTTTGTTAACTTATAGACAGCACATCAAACTACCCATCAATTTTGAACCACATTCTACAGCAATAAAGTTGAAAATCTATTAAGGAAATTTGACAAATTGTAAAAGCTTGATGTGCTAGCGTAGTAAGTACATACCTTTGAACAGTATGTACTGTACAGTAAGTTTAAAATGTGTTCCTAAATATGATTTGCACATTCAGTTCTAATTGACTCTGATGCCATATAATAAAACCGTAACATGTATGATGACGCCTCTAAGTTTATATTTTATGTAAATATTTGTAGTATCAAACATATTTTTTTCATAACACTTTGATAAATAAGTAGGTTTAATGTTCAATAACCTTTTCACAACAGATTACTAATAAAAGGAAATTAAAAGAAACCTTCATCGGCTTTTTCTTTTAACTCGACATGGAAATGATAGAAAGAATCGTGTCACCCTCTTATTAGCCTAGAATAAAAGGGCTCTCTATGGCTGTGACTTCAAAGGTACGGAACCCTTCATCGTACAAATATCAAAAGGAATATTACACTCTACTGAGCGTCGACAGCTGTCGATAATTCTAGAATTTCGTAGTGTCTAGAATAGCATTTTTCTTTGAAGGTTATCTAGATAATTAATTATGAAAATGAAAGTTTTCGTTTTATTTTTGACTAAGATTTTGAGTGACGTTTTTTTTTTCTATCCTATCCTCTTCATACTATAAAAAGTGAAGTTTACAAAAAGAAATTTTATAAATTGTAATTCCCTATCAAATAAAAAAAAAAACGATAGATATAAGTTGTCACTTTTTATACCGATATCTAAATAAACGAAGTTGCCTATAGCAAAACACTCGTAAAACACATTATTTTAATGTACCTAAATAGTAAAACTACATGTTTATATTTTACGCCTATTACATGTTTCAGACAATGTTACGGCCTTTCAATTCAATAGAACATTTCATTAAAAAAATAACGCAAAAAGAGAAACAAGCTACACACTTGAAATCTTCAATTCGCAAGTTTTTATTCTATAGAAAAAAGCTCGCTAAAAATGTAACAGAAATTCTTTTATTTCAATACAGGTGCATCACAATCCCTCTGTTATTCATGAAAGATTACATTGCATAGTAAAACATAAAAGGATTCTGCAAAAACATAGCCAGCGTTTCAACCACTGTGCAGCTTGGCCTGCTCAAAGGGCTTTTACGAAATTCAGGGTAATGCAACAGTTATTAATTCTGGATCGCTTTTGAGCGATGCGAAATCAAAAATTGTTTTCGGCAAACACAATGTAGTTTTCGGGTTTTGACTGTTATTAACTGCACAGTGGTATTTGAGCAAATTAGAGTTTTGCATATTTTAGACGGAATTTGTTTATTTTTAGTTTGGTCCGTGAACATAAAGTATGCTTAGTTGTTTATTTATTTGCTTTTAGTAGGTATAACAGCAACGAAAATTTTATTTTACATTAAAATATTATTCGACGAGTTGAGATTAATTTAAAATTCTCATTACTCAAGTACTCATCATAAAATTATTGAAATTTTTGGGTAAATAAAATAATTTAAATCAGAGACTCAAAGAGATTTCCTGGGAAAACGGTGAAAATTGGCTACTGAAAAATAATTACGATTTAAAGTTTCAAGTAATTTGCCAATAAGAACAAAATTCGAATTTAAATTATATCCGTGTCTATTTTCTTGTATAATACAAGCGATGTTCAAAACATCTGTTTACTTAAAACTCGTAAATCATTGTTGACATCGCCGTGTACTGCGTTTTAGGAATGCAGCCACTGCAATCGATATACAGCGCTGCTTTCAGCTGACGAAGCGCTTTCAGTGAGCGTTTGTTGTGCTTACCAGCCGAAAACATTGCTATGTTCGTGTTTAACTTATGTTGCGAATGGAAAAGTTTGGGAAAAAATATTGCGAATGAAATATTGGAAATTATTTTTTAGGGTTAATTTTCTTATGAAAATTTATTAGTTATATATATTTTTTTCATTTATCCCATAGTAAATCATGCATATTATATTTCTTAATTCAATTAAGTTGAAAAAGTTCTTGATGTTAGAAATAAATTTACGAATATTGCATCAAATAAAATTGTCGCAAGCGCAATTTAAGAGCCGTAAAAAGTATTAAGTTGTTAGTCTTGAAGACTTTGCATGTTCGGATAAAGATCTCGTTTATTTTAATTTTGATAATCAGTTTATTTTTATTAGTCTTCTGCATGAATAAGACATTTAAGCGAGATTTATTTTAACATCAGAAATTTTTGAGACTTTTGACAAAGTCAAAAAACTATAAAGTTATACTTTTAAGGGAATAACTTCAGAAATTATCTTTTTAAATTCATTATTTATAATATTGTGGAAAAATCAATGGCTTAAGATTATTTTGACGGTTGATATTATATTGTTAGCTTAATCATAATATACTGCTTACAATGTACCTACTTCTAATTCTTTCATTTTCAGTATCTCAAGCAGCACTATCCGTAGCACTGACAAGATTTTCAAAGTGTCATCACACAAGATTTTCAAAAAATCTGTGCATTCATATGAAAATGACGTGACTCTGTCACTACAAGGAAAAACGACTTCATAATTAATCGTGATGTTTCAAACAGGAATAAAAGCGCCATGTTCCAAAACGCCACTTTGAACTTTAATACCAAACGCCGTTACGGTTGAAAAGTTACGTGATTAGCATCCACAGTTAAATACCTGTACCGCGGCTGACAATTGTCAAAGTTTCGTCATCCACTCGTGCATCACTCGCGTATCTACGGCAAAAGTTACAGAAACACTTTGATACACAAAGCCAACATTTTGAAACATAATATTACAATTTTAATTGCAGCTCCCACAACCAGGATAACTTGTACGTATACTACAGTTAAACAATTCCAAACTACACAAACAAACCTAATTTGAACAGAGGTATTCACTAATAGAATGCTGTTTTATTCAATTACGAAAAACACAGTGTGCAGGTATGCGCGCTGGTGGAAAAAAACCAGTCGGTAATACATTGGGCACGCTATACTGATTGATTTTCCCGCGAGCGTTGTGGTTCCTGCATTCGAATTTTGTCTGCCACTTTTTGTGGTTTTGACCACTGTGCGGCTTTTGTGCTGCGCCTCTAATGGCCCGATACTTTGTCCGATTGATTCGTCTGAAAACGGGCTGTTAACTATTTTTTGATTTAGTTTTTATTGATTTAATATTATTTGGTTCAAAATCTAGATTAGCATACCCAGGTTGGGTATATTATGTTGGCCTGTTGGGAACCTGTTTGTCTTAACCGACTGCAGCTGACTACCAGTGTTTTACATGGAGCGACCGCGTTTTATTTAGATTACAAAGCCTAGCAATAGGATTGTATTTTTTTATCCATATTAAAATATAGTATTGTAGTAATTTTAGAGACCTTATTAATTTAATCAAATTACTGATATTTTGTAATGAGACCATAAAAATGTTTGTTGACAAAAATACATTGAGTAAATGTGTTTCGGTATTATTTTTGTGCCCAAATACTTTAATCTGGGCTGCCGGCGCCACAAAAAACAACGCAACAAATAAACCGCTGTGCAAACCAAAAATGCCATAATAAAGCAATAATTCAATATTTACAATACTCCAGTAAATCTTTTGCAAACTTTTGGCAATAGCATTCAGGTTTTAAGCCAAAACATATGAAAAATCAAATGCAGCGGGCCGCTACCCTTGATATATGGACCAAGCTTATTATTTTCAACCATTAATATTACGAACGTTCACGTTTTTTTATCCAACAGAGATTTCTGGCACACTGCCGATTTTGGTCGACGTTATATGATTTTATTTCGACCATCCCACCGCGTTGGGACTGTAAATCAATTTTTGCATTAACTAATTGAATTTATGAGCTGTTTATTGCTTCGGGAAATTGTTGTTAAACGACTATTATTTTATTTTTTCTGGGATTTTCTTTTAGTACTTAATTGTGGAAATATAGTCGTGATCTCCTAGTGCTTGGTCCAATTCCAGGTCTAGCAGTTACATTGGTAACTTTTCTAAATATTTTTTATGTACCTATGTCTTAGACACCAATAGCTAAATAAAGATGTGAAGTATGAATCTATACTGATTTCGTTACTGTGCCGTAACATAAGAAAAATTCATATAAGTGACTGCAACATAAAAGTGACGAGTTAGCTAGAGTAAGGTAGATATAAGCTACATTGTAAAAGTTTAATGTTGAATTAATACAGATCGGACAACCAAGCACTGTGTTTTCTTTAACTCTCCAATAACCGCAACATTGCGACATGGCGACCCTGCCATACTAAATCGAGGAAACCTGGATCAAACCTAGTCAATCTGTCGAAACGCTATCAATCGTCACAAGCGTAGCGTTAATCGCTCCTTCCTTCTCTGTATGAGAAGAGGCCGTGTGCCCTGCTAAGGTACAGCATAAAGGCTGACGATGACGTAGGACTAAAGACTATTATAGTTTGAAATGAAATATTTTCTGATTCCGAAAGCTTTCTTCAGATTCAAAATTTTAGTAGGTATCCTATATACTTAATTATAGGACTCGTTGGTCTAGTGGTCGCAAGGCGTGACTGCTATGCACGGGGTCTCGGGTTCGAATCCCGGGTCGGCCTGGATGCCATTAATTATAGGACTATCATGTACTTCTCTCTCGTCGAGTTACCGTTCTTAATTTAAAAGTTTATTATCAAACATAACTGTTACTTCGAATCACGCGTTCGTGCGTCATTATCCTGCAAAATAATGTCATAAGCCGTTCAATAAGTTCAAAAATCTCTTAAAAATGAAGGAAACAAATAACACGAGACTTAAAAAGAATATTTTTATAAATGACAAGAAAAACAATAACCGCTAAAAATAATAAACGACTTCAAAGAAACGATACATCATTTCGGTGCATAGGCCCTAAGTGCATTGGCCTTGGTGTCAATACCCAGCCAGCCTAACCTAATTCCTGATGCATTTACTCATACGTTATACTTATTTTGCAACGCATTGTTGCACTTCTTTTGGTTATAAAACGGTGATTGGATGACGATGCCTTCATCTTATGACACACTTTAATGTATATTTTGGTTAATTTTGATGGTATTGGAAGTTGTTTTGGATAAACCTTATGTGTGTCACTGAGAATCAACACTAAATATAAATTATAGATCATCACCATTGGTCTAGGTGTTTTCCCAAACTATGCTAGGGTTGGCTTCCAGTCTTAACCCGTTGTAGCTGAGTACCAGTGTTTTACGTGGAGCGACTGCCTATCCAAACTCCTCAACCTAGTAACCTGGGCAACCCGATATCCCTTGGTAACACTGCAATACATAATAGAGTACATCATGTACATATATGTAGATATAATGAGTATAGGTACAAGTCTCTTCTGATACACAGAAGGCAAAATATGAAAACTGATCTCGCATACTCAAGGTCAAATTTATATTTAAATAAACCTACCAAAAAAGTTAAAAAAAAAATAATACTCCAAAATATTAATATATCAAATTAATAGACTGAAACAGTAACAACAAGAAACGAAACTTTATTCAATTTATCTTTCTGCAGATAAAATATTATCTTACAAAAATATTAATAAATACAGAACATTGACCCGAAGATTCTCAGGTGTTTGAGTTCTCTGAACTGAAAAGAAACAATATATTTACAAGAGTCCTGAAAACTGAAACGCATCTGTAACTTTCACGCATCATTATTATTTTGTCCGTAACAAAAATAATGAGAAAGTTGGACACTGTGTCGAATCGTGAATATATAAGAAAAGCAAAGGAGATACGATCGTAAAAGTGTTTATTTAAGTATGCACTGCTGTATTTTTATTATCTGAAATATTTTTCATGAAAATTAAACTGTAATTTTTTTTAAGCGCGATCAATTGAAAATATCAGGCCGCCTATCCATCCGTCTGAAAAAAGTAGTTTGTTAATAATGCAAGGCACAAATCACAAAAAAGTCTACGACACCAAGTTGCGAACCCGGGACGTGAATCTACACGAGTCTGACCGGATTGCCACGGAGCTATCCAATCATTACGGAAACACCAATCACATTTTAAAGTATCCTTTCGTCGACCTTAGGAACGCTTTCGATGAGATTTAGACTGCTTTCTTGCCGACAAAGATAGTCATTTATTCAAAGTAGGCTAAACATCAGCACTTCTTGATGGTCAATTTTACAAAAGACTTCCCCTGAAAGCGCCCGCCTTTCACCACATCCTATGTTATCTCTGGGAAGCAGAAATGATGAAACAAACTGCCCAGCAACACAATTTTATCTGTATGGTTTGAAGAAACGGTTCTATACAAAGCAAATACATGACGTACCGAATTCAATAAATTATTTAACAATGTTGGCTAGCCCACGTCTTCCTACCCGTAACTATTACAAGAAATACTCAAGCATATTCACTCAAAAATAATCTACATATTGCCTCCACTTGCTGCAAGATTGACTACAAGGTTTCGACTTTCGAAGATAGAAGGCATTTAGGGAGGTCTTTGCCCAGCAGAGGGTCACTATTATGAAAGAAGGAGGTTAAGTGTGGAGATGACGCTTCAGAAGAAATCCAATCCTTTATCAAGAATACGAGACAAAACGTTACCGTAAAAAAAAAAACTCGTCATATTTTAGTTCGTTCACTTTGATGTTCACATTCGCGAACAAAGCGTTCTTGCGTATAGTTATGCTAATTATTATGAGTCAGCCCCCGCTAATCGAGATGCAAGTATAATGCGCCTTTGACTTACTTCCCCTTTGTTTAAGTGCATTTTTCCGCGAATAATGTGACAAAGTGAGATGAAACGAACTCGCCTAATTAGTGTCGGGTGATTACGGGGCTGGGTTTTGCGTGGACGCGTTATAATCGAGGTTTGATGTTGTCTTTTGTGGTTATTTTTTTAATACCTACATAGTTCCGTATTGAACGATCTTTCGTACTGCATAGAGATCCTCAAACGGAATCTTGTATTATTATTTTAGATATCGCACTCAAAACTCAGCTTGCAGGGGATGTTCGCAAGAGTTACCGCGGCCCCGGCACATAAAGAAGGAACATAGTGGATTTTAGTCAGTAAGTGTCTCACACAGCTGCAACCTTCAATCATTTGATGATTTCCCACGAAAAAGAGAACCACCGTCAGTAGTATTTTATCTTTAGGCTAAAGTTTTATTTTTTTCTTTGAACCACGTGCCAGTTATAGTCAAGAATGTATAATTTTTTAAATGGTCTTTATAGCGTTAAGTACCATTAACACTGCCACAAAAACCGCAGCGTCCACGCTCACAAAACGCCGCCCTACACTACAACTGCATACGCAGCATCCAGGATATGACATAGCGCTTTCGCAAATGTCATGCGTCGCGTTTGACGCGCTCGAAATCCGCACGTTTCGTTATTGATATTGTTATTTTTTGCGCACCCTGTATCATTGCATTGCGGAATTTACACAATGTTCCGTCGCTGTCACTCTGAGCGACGCATTTTTGTTGTAATGTTATTTCAAGCTTTGAACTCGATTTTCGGATTTATTTGATTGTGTATATATTTTTTTAAAGTTACTAATGAATAATAATATTTTTGTGTCTGTACATATAAATAATGTTAAAACACTTTGGCAAATTTTACACACCTATTTTGGCTCTCCAGGTCTCTTGACCGGCGTTTGTAGACCGATTTCCACTAAGTCACACCTATAGGTAGATACTTCGAAAGCCTGCATAGTCTTGAGTAAATAATTTTGTAAACCTTTTTATAAAAAAAATCAGGCTATGTTGGGGTCGGCTTCCAGTCGAAGGGTGCAGCTGAAACAGAATACCACTGTTTTACATGGGGCGACTGACTTTCTGTACTCCTCAACCCAATCACCTGGGCAAGTCAATACCCCTTGGTTGGTCAGTATCGACTCGTCACACTGAGAAAAATATTATTATTACTGAGCCTCTGACTGGAAGCCGAGCCCAATATAGTTGGGAAAAGGTTCGGGAGATGATGACTGAGCCTTTGTATTTAAAATATTCAGTTGCATACAACCATATACAAATCAACCCCATCGTACCGAGGGAACAGACACATAACAGGTAACAACTTACCCCCATCAGGATAGTCATCCCAAAAAGGGATACCAGTACACATTGTCATTTCTACTCAGCACCTTTTTACCGTAACCCTGTCACCAGCCACACTTAACCCTTCAAACGCTACTATAAAAGTGCTATAACCAAAGAAATACTGGTCCAAACACTGTGTCACAGTGACGGTCTTACTTTGATGTTTCTTGAATACCGTGAATAATTCAACGTAGTACGTTCACCAATCAAGCGGTTATATGTATTATTTATCGAACCTTTTATATGAAGGGCGATTTTGATCAATAATAAATGTTTATAGACTAGGAATTTGGCTTTAAGATGCAAGAAAAATATGCTTTTTTGGGAGCATTTGTAAATATTGGTGGGGTTTTTCAAGTCATGTTTTATGTAGGCGATTTCTGTTTCTTTCCGTTGCTTGGTAGGTACATGTTTTTGTTTGTTATTATTTGTTTAAAAGTACTTAATGTGTAACCCTTAAATGGTGTGTTGAAGCCACTGGTAACACAAGTTGTTGGGCATCCCCTTTGGTCACCATAATTTTCTTGTTTATTTAATATACCTACATAAAGGTCCGAAATCATATTATATAGAACCGGTTCTTCAAACCATATGGACATAATTGTGTTACTAGGGACTTTGTTCCAACATTTATTCTTGCCGGCAATAACATAGAAAGTGGTGAAAGGTAGCTTTTTAGTGGTTGTCTTTTCCAAAATTGACCTATAAAAAGGACTGATTTTTAGCCTTCTTTGAATAATCGACTTATTATTTTCTATCTTATCTTATCATAGAACTAAGCAAACAGTAAGAAAATTTACTTTCCAAAAAAATACCTATATATAAAATGTATCTTACCTACAGACAAGCCCAGAGATAATAAACATTTAGGTAACAAAGTTATTTACAGATGCTTGTCAACAAATAACAAACAAGCTGGGGACTGCTAGCAAATATTTGATGTAACGGTACATAATGTACATGATACACGGATGATACATCGCGTTAACGAATTAGCGAGTTGCGAACAACGCGAGGTCGAGATTCTTTCCTTTGCGTCTCACTTTCTCTTCCTTTGAGGGTCATAGTCTAGGTAAATCAGTTGACCAACGATCATTCTCATTGACTGCGTATATTATAGAGAAGAAAGATTTGACTGTTTGTTTGTTCGCATTGACTAGGCTTTGAAAAGAGTGAACCGATAAAAAAATATTCACTATTGGGAAACAATTACTATATTTATAAAAATCTTATTCCCTTAAGTTATAATAAAGTTAATATTATTGGGATATAATTAGAAACCTTTGTCTAAACTATGATATAATCTAATGACGCAACGGCCGGACTTTTAAGCAACGCAGGGCTATATTACTTAAAAAAAAACAAAAACCCAAAAACAAAACTTTTGAAAGCATAATTTTCAATAGAAAGTTATTTTTCAGTCTCTATGTCAGTTTTTGCATGTCCATAAAAGTAAGTAATAGATCACTTAACATAAAACTTTGTTAGTAAAAATAATATTCAATTTTATACCTAAAAAATATATTTTGTCTAACTGTATTGTTTAGACTGTAGCCACCTACAGATGCATTAAACGCTGCGTCTGTAAGAAGTTGTCCTTTGAACGAGTTCCGTATCACTTTGTGGTTTTTGAGCTCCGATGCGATTGAGAAATCACTTGAGATGATCGCCTTTGAAAGAACTCAGCCTTTATAGAATAGTTTTTTTTTATTGACTAACTTATTTTCTTTCTTGTTGTGTGATTATCTATCCTGTTTCTTAACAGAGGTTATATAGACTGTCTCGTTGGTCTAGTAGTCGCATAGGGCAACTGCTGTGCACGGTGTCTTGGGTTTGATTCCCGAGTTGGGCTGAAATCGTTTTGTAGGTTTTAAGAGACTTCATAAAGCAGCCTAGTCTACAAATTGGTGATTGATACACCCGTGCATCGGAAAGTACTGAAATGTCGGTCCTACTCCTTATCTCTCTCCACAGATTGCGAATCCATCGGGTTATAACAGTGAAGAAATAGAGAGTGCACCTGTGCCTGCGCGAATGCTTGTATACTCTAATACGTCTTGCGCAGCTGACTAATATCCTTAGACTCGTTAGAGAAAACGGCCGCCGAGACTGGCAATTGGTCTGGACACCATTATATCTTCAGTCAATTCTGTTCATTTTTAGATAAGGATCTATCCTTAATCGTTATTTATTTATTGCCAGTCAATTATTGTGTAATGGCATTTTTTTGCAGTTGGCAAAATATCTTTGTGCAGCGGAAGGGTTCTATACATTTTTAGTAACTAAAACACAGCAATATTTCTTCTGAACCTCTTTAGGTTTAAACGATTTAAACTAATTTAACTTTATAATAGTTTTCCAGAGGTAGTTAACTTTTCGAACTTATTTCATACCAAGAACCGGACAGATCGGAATTAGTCCGATGCAATAGAATTAAGGCAACAAAATGCTACGAACGCGACTCACCACAATTCCAGGAGTCTTTGAAATTCCAAGAAATACCAGCGTGGTTTTAGTCAGAAAAGATTAATACAATAAATACCTCTTTCCTAAAACTTGGGGACAATAAAAAGAGAGAATCTCTTTTATAAGTCGGTTAAAATTGTCACCTAACTTTGTTGGCAGTTTCCTGTTGTTTTGTATGGGCAAAATATTTACCTGATTGACTTTAATTTAACATACAACCAAACCTTTCTAATTTATATTACATATAAAACGGTTCAGCCGTTTTATTGTAAAATCGGAATCAAAATTAGTTTTTTTTTTCTATTTTTATATGCGCCCAAAATGGGTTACCTATCACATGCAATATATAAAAAAAATAGTAAATTTTGCATCAAGAATAAGTATTGACATAAAATGTACAGAGGTCAGCACATCTAGCTACTAGAATCTGTCGAATTTCCTTAATAAATTTTCAACTTTATCGCTGAAGCATATGGTTTATAGTTGATTGGGAAAATTTGACAGTTTCGGGTAACTTGATGTGCTGGCGTCTGTACAATACATATTTTTACTCATCGTCAGCTGTTATACAGTCCCACTGCTGGGCACAGACCGCCTCTCACACTGAAAAGGACATCTTTTTACTATCCTCGATTAATCATTTGATAAGGTCATTGATACTCTTATCTAAAACGATTGCGCAAAAAATCTAACGTTTTAAAACAATGGCCCAGAAAACGCTCATTTAATATTCGTGCGGCGACTGCAGCTACCAGACATTTTGAAAACGAAAGTAGGTGACTTTGACATGTCTGGAAATTTTACGCGTGAATAATTCGCTTTTATGTCTGTTTCTCTTAAATGAAGCTAGATTTAAACGTCAGTAATTTAAGTCGTGGTATCCTAGTGGGTAATGCACCAGCCTCCCAAGTACGCGTGCGCAGGTTCGATTCCAGGTCAGGCAAGTAACAATATAAGTTTTCTAAGTTATATGTACTTTCTAAGTATGTGTTGGACACCAATGACTGTGTTTCGGATGGCACGTTAAACTGTAGGTCCCGACTGGCATTGAACATCCTTGGCAGTCGTTACGGGTAGTCAGAAGCCAGTAAGTCTGACGCCAGTCTAACCAAGGGGTATCGGGTTGCCCGGGTAACTGGGTTGAGGAGGTCAGATAGGCAGTCTTTCCTTGTAAAACACTGGTACTCAGCTCAAATTACATATTACACACTTGTTGCAGAAATTCACGCACGTATGACAGAAATAAAATGATGTTTGAGCAATCTTTAAAATTGAGTGGCGTTTCAGTAGTCGGCTGTAAGGCAATATACAAATGTAAAACTGGGTACCCATTATTCTGTAGTTCACATTAGCCATACGCTAAATGACCACTTCACGACTTAAGGGCGGCCAAGCCACAAGAGTAGTTTAAAAGCCTAGCGATTTAAAAAGGGAGAAATGCCTCCTATGGTCAGTTCAGACATGCATTATGTACTTTAAGGGCTTGTAGACACAGCTGTATGAATTTAGTTTGCTACATAATAGTCTGCACTTGTCCTAATTATAGTTAAGAGAAGCTTTTTCAAATAGTACCTACGCCATTTTGCGTGATATTTTGTGATATTTTTTCTTAGACCATGATACAGACGCCAGCACATCAAGTTACCCGAAATTTTCATAATTCCCAATCAACTTTGAACCATATGCTTCAACGATAAAGTTGAAAATCTATTTAGGAAATTTACTATATTGTAGTAGCTTGATCTGATAGCACCTTTATATACCTGACAATCCTACATATTACGATGAAAAGTTCAATAAATACGTACCTGACATTACTAAAGGTAAAATACATTTAAAAAAGTAAAGTTACTGACCCCGTATATTTTTTTTTAATTTAAACCACTTTATACAGGTAAACATGGCGACCAAAATAACTAGAACAAAACATACGTCCCAAAAATCAAGAAACAAAACATTCGTTCCATTGCATATGTAACAATGCAAAACAATATGCAAAATCAATATTACAAAACAAGTCATATGCAAAGTAATACGAACAGTTGCCTATTGCAAAACGTTACAAAAATATTGCAACTGGCCAACTGAACTTATACTCATATACTCATCACAGCCTTTTTATCGTCCCACTGCTGGGCACAGGTCTCTTCTCCAACGAAGAAGGATTGAGCGTTAATCACCACGCTCGCTCAATGCGGGTTGGTGATTTCAGACTTTATAATCCAGGTTTCCTCGTGATGTTTTCCTTCACCTTCTAATCAGTCATTGGTGTCCAAGATAAACTTAGAAAGTACGTATAACTTAGAAAAGTTACATTGGTACTTGCCTGACCTGGAATAGAACCCGCACCATCATACTCGAAAGGCTGGTGCTTTAACCACTAGGCCACCACGACTTTACCCAGTATACTCGTATACTGAGTCTTGAAAATTTAAGGGTTTTTCAGAAATCGTGCTTCGCTTGTTATTGAAATAACCGCCTTGTTAGCGTATTGGTAACCTAAAATAATATTGAGATTGGCGTGTTTGCATTTTGGGAAAAACATTCGTTTGGAAATTGATAATCAATTTATTATTTTTAAACTGGTCTCTTCATGTGTGTGTCCTTAAATAGGCCAGGTTATTCGTGCAATGATTAGGTACTGTCATCTAGTGTGTGAAGGGAGGGACATCCCGTCTTTATCATCTCCCGAGCCTTTTCCCAACTATGTTGGGGTCGGCTTCCAGTCTAACCGGATTCCATTGAGTACCAATATTTTACAAGGAGAGACTGCCTATCTGACCTCCTCAACCCAGTTACCCAGGCAACCCAATACCCCTTGGTTAGACTGGCGTCAGACTTACGGGCTTCTGACTACCCGTAACGACTGCCAAGGATGTTCAATGACAGCCGGGACCTACAGTTTTACGTGCCATCCGAAACACAGTCATTGGTGTCCAAGATATACTTAGAAAGTACATACAAACTTAGAAAAGTTGCATTGGTACTTGCCCGACCTGGAATCGAACCCACGCCCTCATACTTGAGAGGTTGGCTCTTTAACCATTAGGCCACCACGACTTTTTTTTTGTAGTGAGGGACATCCCGTCTTATGTCCCCCAAATTTTACAGAAAAAATTGTACTTCAAAGAACATTATAATATTATGTTTTCTCAAACCTTTTTTATTTTGTCCAGAAGTTGCATCGTCTATCTGTACCTTCAACACTTTTGCGCTATTGCACCTTCCTGGAACTGCTTCATAAGATGGCTCCGTCGCTGTTGAAGCAGAGAACCTCAAGCGGCAATAATTTTGAGCCGTTTGGAGTTGAAGTTGAAAGTCGTGAGATCCAACCGCTCACCTCTTTGCTGAGGATATAAGTATCCAAGCTAGTTTTTATTTCGTCCAACGCAATTAAGAATTTGAATTTGAATGATTCAGCATTGAAATTAATTTATTTTGAAATACACGAAAATAGACATTAAATAAAAAATAATATACAAATTTCTGTGCTGTTCGACTATCTTTAAAAGAACACTCCCTTCCATAAAGAACTGTAACAGACTCTAAGACACGGTATGTTACGAAACATTGACCGAACGTATTCCAAAACATTGCTAGCCCATACATCCGCAGTACTCATACATATTCACAAAGTAATAGCTCCATAATAAAATTAGGCTTTCATTTTACAGGACGTTTGTCAATATACGCCGTATAACGGGAATTACATACCATTCTGCAGCTGTATCATAAAATGCCACGCTGAATTCAACCTTATTGCTAATGATATAGGAGTTGATGTAATGTTTCGTAGCGGTAAAAAACCCTGGTATTCATTATAAGGGCTACTCAAAGGGGAACAAATGTGAAACCAATTGGTTGCCGAAGGGTTTTAGATCTGTTCCGTTAATTTTCCGCGAATTTTAACGGGTTTGGTCACCCTCTGGTTTATAGTTATAGCTAAGTTTATAGATTATATTATGTAAAATTGTAAGTGGTGCTTGAAATCGCAATTCGGAGCGAATTTAATTATTCTAAAAGGCAATTTTATCTATTCTTAAGGTGGAACAATCAAATCAAAAATCAGCGTATCAGCAAATTTTGGGTAGTATTATTACTAAAGGTACAGACTGGGTACAGACAGCAGCAGGTCAACCTACCCAAATCTGTCTAATTTTACGATTCGAACATTAACCTTCCAGTATTGTGATAAGGTTGAAAATCCATTAAAGAAATTTGACAGATTGAGGTAGGTTGATGTGCTGGCGTCTGTAAAATTAGGAAACGAGAGACAGTCTTGTGGTGCGGGCCCATGCGTCACTTGTTTCTATATGGTAATAATATTGTCGTGAGATTCGCGCGGCTGTAGCATGTCTTGAAATGATTTTCACTATTAACTTGGATCTGTCTATTGGCATTTAATATCCACTAAGTGACGTCACATTATAGAAAACATACCTTTATACACTATCCCTACGAATCCTCTCCACACCTCAAACCAAAAATTAATATATTTATTTCAGCGAAATTAACGTAAACAAAAAGACGGGCCAGTCATCGTTTATAAAGCTTTTATGAGTGTTATTATAATAAGCGAAATGAGCCGAGTCATATGCGGAAGAGCGAGCGTTTGTATGCTGCCCACGCGCATCTTTACTGCGATTGCGCGCAATTGTACTGTGGCAGGGAGTATGCAGTAATACAAGTTATTTTGGAAAAAAAACTTGCTATCCTATTCCTAGACAAATTATAATGGAGTTGGACATGGTGACAAATTACATGGGCCCTACGTTTGAAACGGTGCAACTGATATGACGTTTCATTAGGCCTTAAGAATGTTGACTTTTGCTTTGAAACGTATGTATGTCAAGCTACTCAAGACAAATGCAAGTCCATTTTATGTGAAATTTATTCCAGTGCCTGTAGAAACTTTTTAGTGGCAAATTCTGATTTTTCATGATGTAATTATAGTCCAGAGTTAAGCACTTATTAAACATCTTTGCCATGGAACGAGTGTCGTGTCAGTACCACCTACCTATGCTCTATTAATATTATGGTTACTTGCACAGTTAATAAATCAATATATTCATATAAATGCCTAGGTATTATAACACCGAGAAACACCCAATAAACATGCATATCACATAAATATTGACCTACCGGGAATCAAACCCGGGACCCTCTATTCGACAGTCTGGCATGATGACCATTGCCTATTTGCGAATGGTGTTGTTGCTAGGTTTTATCTCTGAAACTACTGCATCTGATCTTCTTCACACGCATGGATCATTGACTCGTTTGGCCGCGAGGTAATTTATTAACCAGCCGCGCATTATACTGCTTGTACAAATATAATGACTTATAAAAAACGTTTAACATCCATACAGTCGTCATTGCGACAGCTCATTATAAATAACTGGTGGTTTTTGCAACCAGATGTAGGTAGAATCTCTTTAAATATTGTATAAGTGAGAATGACATTATAGGTCGAAGGTTACAGGCATATTAATTAAAAGGTGTGCCTTTTACTTAATATTTTTTGAGTAAACAAAGTTTAGTCTTAACCTTATAATATAGTGCAAGGTAAGGTGCCTATTTAGAACGTATTAGTATCGTAGGTCAAAGTTATAAAACGGTAAGTATTTTTCAAATACAGCTCTTGTCATAAACTTGCCGGGTCTGAAGTTGCCATTTCAAACTTTTAACAAATAAAACACTTTGCAAACTTTTTAGTCGATAGTTTAATCAGACTCATAAATCAATATAATAATATGATATGCATGGTAGTGCGCTCTTTATCGCGATCGTTTACAGGCTGATCAGATCGACAAAAAAAATCAAAATAAACCTAGTCTGCATTATGTGGTCTTTTAGCCTAAATGTACGAAACAAACATAACTGCGTATGCGCAAGGATCTAATTGCTGACTTTAGAATCTAATTTGAAATATACAGGAATCATGCATAATATTTTTTGAATAATATCTAAAACGGCGTTTAATTATGTTAATTTTAATTTTAATACTAGCAACACAAAGAAACTTGGGGAGTCCTAAAATCTGAAAACAATAAAACAAACCGAAACTCCCAAATAAATGGGCATATTTGTTACTCTGTTGGTATACTCAGCACCGATTCAGAATGTCACATAATTTAACGCGAAACACTTTAATACAAGCTTGTGTGTATGTATGTATGTCCGTATGTATGTTGCATTTAATATCAAAACAAGCGCATCGGCGTGCGTCAGCACAACCTTGAGCGTTCGCATTAAATACGGAAACGCGCGCGCATGTTTATTCGACTCGTAAAATTAAACTTGCAAACGGTTAGGCGCTCCCTGTGTTGCTCCGCATCGCTGTCATTGCGGTGAAGCCGTCGACGGCCTCGGACACCATGGTCTGTCATGCTGCAGAAGTGCTGGCCGGATTTCACGACACGCCAGCATAAACGACATTATCCGTCGGGCTCTCTCCTCTGCCGGCGTACCAGCCGTATTAGAGCCTAATGGCCTGGTACGTGACGATGGGAAGAGACCGGACGGTATGACGTTGTTGCCTTGGAAGTTAGGTAGGCCTTTGGTGTGGGACGCAACTTGTGTCGATACCCTGGCGCCATCACATCTTCCCAGTACGGTAGGTTGTGCAGGTGCGGCCGCTGCTTCTGCAGAGACCTCCAAACGGCGCAAATATAGTAATCTCGTTGGTAACTATACTTTTGAGCCATTTGGAGTCGAAACACTCGGATCATGGGGTCCGAGCTCGCGACTACTTTTTAAGGAAATCAGTAAAAGGCTGATTGACGCTTCGCGTGACCAGAGGGCTGGCTTGTTCTTCGGACAAAGATTAAGCATTGCCATTCAACGTGGCAATGCAGCCAGTCTTCTGGGCACGTTTCCGAATGACAGTGACGCGGAGGAATACTTCGATGCCTGATGTATATATTAGTTTGTTAATTTAGATACATATATATATGTTTTGTTTTAACTTAATTTTAGATAGTAGTTTAAGTATTATTGTAATATAAATATTATTAATAATGTGTATATAAATAAAAATATTTTTTGAACTTGCAAAGATGTTGAGAAGATAGATGTGGCTGTGGTAGATCGCTGTCAAAATTCTATAGGTACATTAATTTCGGCTGACGTATGTAGGTATGTAACTGAAAGTCTGACAACCAATCTTACCAAGAGTTGTCCTGTTGCCCGGGTTACTGAGATCTGACCTATCACTCGATGTAAAACAGTATTTACTTAACTACATTCGGTTAGACTGTATAATTTCTTACAGGCTGGTCTGATGATCAAAAGGTGGATAACTTATCATAGTGAGTCTAAGAGGGTTCAATAGCACATGAAACTGAAAAAATATTCAGAAATCTATGCTAATAAAGCATGAGTTCGTTGATCGCGCTAATCTCGGGAACTTTTGGGCCGATTAAAAAATGTCTTCCAGATTTAGTCGAAGAAATCTTTTAATATTTGACCACTGGCGAAAACCAATAGTAATTAAATTAAAGGATTTGGGAAGACGCCATCTTTAAAAAATTACAATCTCTTGACAATTCATTAGCCACTTCCAGTAAATCTTTATTTGGATACAAAATGCCAAGTTCTCGTGAGCTATTTCGTTTTATTGCATTAATATAAAGTTATTATTGCGCTCCGTGGGTCACTATAATTGTATTTAATATACCTTTATTTTGAGCACTTTATATGCCTATGCGTGAACTAAAGATGTTCACTGAGATTTGCTTAGGGATTTTTTTATAGCTTTTTATTGTTGTTGAGGATGGTCCAGGTTAGAATATTATGTTGTAAAATAAAACATGCACACTGATGTGTTTTTGTTTTTTTACCTAGGAAGAAAAATATATATCTAAACAATAAATCATGTTTCATATTTGTAATGTGTGTTTGAAATATTGAATTTTCAATTGAACTTAATACTAATGAAATTGATTGCACTGCTGGTAATATACATCCTCAAATTTTCCACTAACTTCTACTTGGTGCATCCTTTGCTCAGGGATCAAACATACCTACCTATGCACCTTTCCTACCTTCCATTCGATCTTCTCGTTCATGATCTTTTTACTTACGTTTTTCCTCTTATAACTCTGGTAGGTCCTGGCTGTCGTAAGAAGCCAGAAAGTCTGACAACTGTATTCAGTTGCCTAGGTAGAATTCTGGAAGTGAGATAGGCTGTCGTACCACATAAAACACAGGTACAGTAAGACTAAAAGCCGACCTCAGCACAGCTAAGGAAAAAGCTTGGCAGATAATGAACTCTACAACCTTGCATCTTCACTGCTTCGTACCTAACATCCACCAAAATATATCTATTTGATCAAAAGTCCATCTCGTGCAGAATCTGTCTGCAAGTTGATTACTAAAGTTATCAGAGTGACACACTCCAGTTGATACTCCTACATAAGATATCCAAGTCTAACACTAAACTAAAACGAAGTTTTAGGAACTTGTGAATTCATTCGTCTGTCTGGCAGTTTCGGCGGGTCCGGTGGGACATACGGACAGAAAGAATAGCTAGCTTGTTGAGCTTTTTGCATGTTATGGGCTGTTCGCAAGAGTTACCGCAGCCCTAGCACACAAAGACCTCGAAAAAGGAATAAAAGTGAGTTTTAGTCAGTAAAATTCTGAAACTCTCTCCAGCTACACACTCAGCTGGAGGGATCATATGATAATATCCCACTGAAGAAAAACGGCTGTACGTATTTTAGTACTTAATTAAATAATGTTGTTTTCAATTAATTTATTTCTCACCTCTAACCCTTCGTCATTGCTGGAAAGTGTCCAGAATTGGATAATTTATTAACTGATAAAATTTGGGCTTTAATTTTAAATTGTTTAGCTCTCTTTAAGTACCTACTTAACAATTGCTATATCGTCGACATCTCACATGATATCATTACTATTATATGCAATTAACCCTAGAGCGTCCTTACTGTGTATCAAGCTTATACAAGACTTACATAGACTGTCTTAGAACCGGAGTTTTCACCAACATCGCCCTCCCATCTAACCGTACTTCGAGTAGAGTGTTCCTCTCGAAGAATCATGAAGCCATCCCAGCCCTAATGTTACGAACAAGTTACCTAACAAGCTCGACATCCCAAGACCCCGTATGTCTGTCAGACGTGTGAGTGACCCCGACAGGGCCTACACTAGCCGTTCACCCCGGCTGTCCAGACGACCTGTTACACACTCCACTTACCACATCATCATAGTGAACACCATGCTTTATTTTATGTCATTTGCATCCTAATAACATTTTTATTGCAAGTCTATGGAACTTTGTGTCGGTGTGAGCTATTGGATAAGAGACTCGGTATTTGTTATCACTTATCAAGGTTCTTATCAATAACAAACGATTCATTACTGACTTAATCAGTATATAATTTATTTTTCATTTTCAAACGATTTTTTCTTTACGTATTGAAGGCAGGTTGTTGACCCTAAAAAACAATGTTTCATGTAAGAGTTTTGTCAAAGTCATGCGCTCTATGATTTTAATGAAGTTCAGACTAATAAATGACCATAAGATCATGTGTCGTGTTAACGTTGACGACATTTTAAAGCGAATTTGTTTGTATGACTTTTTAACGCCATTGTAAGGAAATAAAGAACATGTAAGGAATATTTTATCTCAACAAATACGGAAAAATGCTCATTTATTTATGAAAAAAACTACAATGATAATTATTTTATCGCACTTAATATCTGCTATAGTACAAACGCCAGCACATCAAACTACCGAAATTTTTCAAATTTTCGTAATAGATTTTCAACTTTGTCGCTGAAGCATATGGTTTAAAGTAGATGGGGAAAATTTTACAGTTTCGGGTAGTTTGATGTGCTGGCGTCTGTACTGTACATAATAATCAATTCAGCCTCCATACTATGTCTACACAGGTTGCCTTTGGACAACATGGAAAAGTAGATTTTTCCTACACAAATTCCGAATTTCGTCCCTAATATATACACGTATAATATAACACACGTATAATCTTCATAACACCCCGAAAGACATCATCCAACCAGCATAACATCAACCATCGCTTCTACATCCATTCCACTGAAAACAAATTCAAAAATATTCCACAAGAATATTATAATATTCGCAATTTCCCTGACATCATAAACACTTACTCACAAAAATACTTCCTACAACGCGTGCATAAAGAAAATACTCAAACACTTATTCAAATAAGGGCCCAAGGTCTCATATAATTGACTTCTACGTTTCTAGTACTAAAACCTTTGTCGCTTCCGTATCGCCCTCATAAGTACATCACAACAAAGACCTATGAAAGTACATTGACTCATCGTCTGGTTAATTACGGCGCAGCAATTACCAACTTATTGTTGAGACAGACGGACAGACAAATTAGGGTTCAGTTAGGAAAGTTAATGTTGTTAATTGATTTTGGGGTGTGTTTCGCTGTCGATGTTTGGAGTGTTTGTTTGGTTTATGCATCGAGGGAGATTCGGTCTTTATTTTGCTTGTTTTAACAAGAATTGCGCACTCATACGTTTTAAATTATTTGACTGTGGCCTTTGAGCAAAACTACGGGCTTTCCTAAAGAACGTTCACTCTCTTTTATACATAATATTAGGTTTAAGGTTTCACCACCTATGAATAAGTTCTAGATAGTTTCATCATCATCATCATCAGCCTTTTTATCGTCCCACTGCCAGGCACGGGCCTCCTCTCATACTGAGAAGGATTGAGCATTTTATCACCACGCTTGCTCAATGCGGGTTGGTCCAGATAGTTTATTTAGTAGATAGTACTATTCGGATATTGTGAAAGTGGCACTTAAAGATACTCATACTCAAAAAAAGACGGAAGTCATGGGAAGGATAATAAAAAAAAAATAACATAAAACCATAGAGTTCGTCTATAATAGTGTTACGTTCGTTCAAGACATTCAAACAATGTATACTCATTCGCTATGGTTTTTGTTAGATGGATAAATAAAAATATTAATAAAATAAACAGTATCCAGGATCCAGTAAATCCAGGTTTTATAGACTAGTTCTCAGTGCAATATTTTCAATTGACATCAATATGTCTCTTTCGAAAAAAATATGTACAAAATCTACGGAACCATGGTTGGAAACTAATTAAGTATGCGAAGTGCGACCCAGTTTTATTATTTCAATACTGCGTAAAATTTTCAGTCGCTCAACGTTAGTCATAAAAGTGATTCACTGCCTTTAACATTTAAATTACAACAAAATCATAATTGCTAGTTTATTTTAGACTCTGAAACGTAGTTTGTGTGTGTTGATTTTATTTTCAGGGTATTAGTTAGTGTTCATTTTCGTAATGATATGTGTTTTTTGAGTATCTTGTTAGGGGGATTTTTTTTTAATAATAGGTGTTCAGCTTTTGCCACTGGTATGCACCGCATCCTGTGGGAACTACTTCATCCACCCTTCATCCACGTCTTCAATAAATGGGCTATCTTACATTGAAATATTTTTTTCAAATCGGTCTTGCATTTGCTGAGATTAGCGCGTTCTAGGAAACAAATAAATTCTATGACTCTTTTCTTAAGTTTTATAGATTATATAGCACACACGCCAGCACATCAAGCTACTAAAATCTGTGAAATTTCCTAAATACATTTTCAACTTTATCGCTGAAATAAGTATATTAAAGTTGATTGGAAAAAAAATACAGTTCGGGTAGCTTGATGTGTTGGCGTCTGTTATAATAATTTATAACAATTTCTAAAACATCTTTCACTAATGGATTGATAAGCGCTCAAAGACAACTATTTATATGTATCACTGCAATATTGAATACAGAAACAAATAAAAAGGACGTCTGCTTAATGTGTTGATTACGTAGCTTTACTAAATAGTTAGTGAGACAGATTAGCGGGTAGTTTGTGACAAATATCTGTCGATAATTGTACGGTAGCTAGACGCGGCTGTTTACTTCAAGCCTCTGCTTGATGTTAAGGTTGTCAATACCGAGAAAGTAAAATAAAAAAATAAAATTTAAAACCAGTGTGAATAGCACATTCTGTGAGTTTTTCTACATCTGATCTTATTTATAGTCTATTAAGATGTAGAACAAGGCAAGCATTGTTTGTTTACTGTTTAGTAGGATTGAAATTGCAAGACTTTTAAACTCAATTGACAAATCTAGGAGATATGTACAGACACCAGCACATCGAGCTACCCGAAATGTTGATCTAAACTTCAGCGATAATGTTGAAAATCTATTAAGGAAATGTCATAGATTGTAGTAGCTTGATGTGCGTCCAAAAAAGCCTCATTGATAGTAGCCTAACTTTAAGTCTACGTTCTTCGCAACAAGAAGCAAACCACGGTTTCTAACAAAAAAAAACAATCGAAATTAAAATTATCAATCAAAAAAATTATTTTATCTCCTAATATTCGTATGTCTCTAGGCGGATTTGTTAGAGCTAAACTAATTGTTACCAACTTTTTTACAGACGCCAGCACATCAACCTACCTAAATCTGACAAATTTCTTTAATAGATTTTCAACTTTATCACAATACCGTAAGGTTAATAAGTTAATATTCGTTGGGTCAACTTTGACAGATTCGGGTAGGTTGACCTGTTGACGTCTGTACCATATCCTTGGCGAATAAATATCTTTATCTGAAAAAAGTGTCGCTCCCTACCTACCAAACATCGATGCTGCCAACCCTACCGCTCGTCGTCTCCGGTCCTTACTTTTAATCTCTCTTTATTTTCTGTCCGTACAAGAAAGTGTTGCGTATTTGTCTTTTGTCTAACGACTCCAGCGGACTGGAAACAGGAGATTGTGTCTTAATACTGACAGTTATACTGTTTTAATCTGTATCAGGGACACAGACTTCTTAGTACTTTAACATTTTGTTTGGGTGAATTTGGACTTCCAACTAAAATAGTTTCTAAGGTGATAATGGAGTGGTAATGACTGATAGCGTTGCTTTGTTTGTTAACATTGGAGAGTCTCAATAGCTTTATGGGATTCATCTAGGCTTAGGATCGCAGAAACCTAGACTATAGAATTATGAGTACAAACGCCAGCATATCAAGCTACTATAATCTGTCAAATGTCCTTAATAGATTTTCAACTTTATCGCAGAAGCATATGGTTCTAAGCTGATTGGACAAATTTGAAAGTTTCGGATAGCTAGATGTGCTGTACTACATCACTATTTTGACAATAAATACAGGTTTAGTTTTGCCATAAACCATTAAGAAGAAACCAGAAGGTATCTTTATACAAGAGCTTCAATAACTATATCAGGATGCAAGTGAAACTGCAGCAAAGAACTAGTCTGCCTACCCTTTTCCTAACAAAATGGGGTTGGCTTCCATTCAATCCGGATGCAACTGAGTACCAGTGTTTTACCTGAAGCCACTGTCTATTGGTCCTCCTCAACCCAGTTACCTGACACCCCTTGGTAAGACAATAAACAACTAGTGATTAATAAACCTTCGTTAAGACATCATTATTTAAGTTTACATTAGAATAACTATACATGTTTGGTACAATTTGTGAGATGTCAGTTATTTTAACGGTTTTGTCGCATAATCCATTTTTCCTGGTAGCATTATCATACATAGTACTACAAAAAGAAGATACATTACCCTTGTTACAGTTCGAAACGCACATGTCAAGCAAAACTGAACTTTATTGCTGAAGGATCAAGGATTACAAAGTCCTTTTAAAACGGCAAGCAGATTTAATTGTGGTAATGGACACGTTTTGGCTCAGTTTCATTTGGCCTTGAGGTTGAGATCATATTTGCATTTGATCTGGCTGAAATGAACCTTATTGGTTTAGCATTAAAGTGTTTTAGACATGTAAAATCTAAGTTTGTTTGGTGGACTTGACATTTGTTCAGTTTATGTTGACAGATTTAATTTTATGAAGCACTGAATTAGTATTTTGCTTCGGAAGGGTGTCTGTGGAGACTAGTCTGGTGGGCTCGAATAAAACCAGTAAATGGCTATGTCATAGATAATGGTATTAACTTGGTAGTTTATTGGGTTTTAGGTTATAAGACATCTGGTTAAAAGGCTATCTTCCGGGTCCATCGAAATGTTAGGATTAGTTTCAACTGCAGACAAATGGCGGTTTTGCAGTTTATTGGATGATTCAAGAGTAACTTTATGAAGAGGGGTTTTAACAGAAAAGCTAAATATCCTTCATGAGAATATCTAAAGATTAAGACAGTGTGAGAAAATGTGTCTGTCTTAAATATAGTTTCCTTGTTGTGACAACGTATTTAATTATTGCTAAACATCCAAAACATTTTTTCCATCATCATAAGGTCGTCTAAAAAGACAATAGAAGTCTGAAATATATGTACTTTCCTACAGCCGATGAGCATATTTGACTTTCGTAAAAGGCAACTTACATCAACAAGTTGACTGCCATATAAAGAGCTGATGCTGACTCTTCTATTTATCTTCTTTTGAAGATGTGGAAATAAATCTGGTATTGTTCCTTTTTAAATCTCACTTAATATCATACATAGACAATACCCGAACCCATTTTTCTTGTCGTATAATCTTACTAAAACTCCAGATAAACCTATGAATATTTCATTAACTATTTAGATGTAAAGAAAATATAAATATGTCGAATTTAGAACCTCCTCCTTTTTTGGGAGATCAAAATACCATCGATCTATATGAGACACAACAGCTATCTCTTCGAAATATCAAATTTCATTCTTATAAACTCCATCAATAGATCCACCAGCTTAACGTACCATTTCTACTTTCTAAAAAGTTCTCCTAAAATGTTATCCACTTATATCCCAAACCCTGTGCTAATGAGAAGGCTGTATACGACACTATAGTGAGGTATGTGCTGCGGCTAATATTCCATGTATATTGCACATCACGGTCGTAGGTCAGTCACCGCGTCTCGGCGTCTTACACCTAGACTGTGGAAGTTCACGATCTACGAAGATGGGTATGCATTGGGTATGCACGGATTTATTTTTAGGAATTTTATAGGTGATAATTAGATGGTAATGGTAAGTAGTTATGTTAAACTATATGTTGATTTAAAGTTTCATGGTTCTTTCATTAACATTTGATTTGGAAGCCAACCCCAACATAGTTGGGAAAAGACTTGGGCCATGATGAGATGGTCATTAACATTTGAATTACTTATTTCGTAATTGTATGTACCATGTAGGTACCTTTTTATTGAGTTCCCGATATTTCGGCACTGCTGCAAGCGCCATGATCACGGAGTAACTGAGTTATGTCAAACTATGGAAGCTGTGATAACCCAGAAGTTTATGCACCAATCTCTCAAAATAAGTGCAGATTCGATCCAACACTGCTAATTTTCTAAGTCAAAGGTATCTGCTAATCCTTGTCCATATACAGAGGGACAGCAAAAATCTTATCGTATGAGCTGCAGGTTTAATCTCCTAAAAACCCTAGTATCTGCGTTTTATCATATCCGCCTGACGGCTTCTGACGTATCTTCAATATAATCTATACTTATAATAAATCTGTAGAGAGGTCAATTCTGTACATTGAATACATTTTCAAAATTTATACAATATTTATACGGATTTTAATGAAACTTGGTACAATTATTCTTCATACTTCTGGGCAGGTTATAGGATACTTTTCATCACGCTACAATCAATAGGAGCAGAGCAGTGAAGGAAAATGTTGGGAAAACGGGAGAACTTACACCATTTTTTAAGCTTTCGTCGCGTGTGCAGCCTTAGTGGTTAAAGCTACATAGAAATCATGTATAACGGAAATATTTTACATAAAATTATCTAAAAAAAAACCACAACAGCATATGTGCCATAAAAACTACATAAAATACCATTGTTTATCAATAATGTTGATCAGAATGCGTCTGTTAATGACATACATGCGTACATAATGGAAAAAACTAAAATTAATGTGCAAATTGAAAAAATAAATATGAGAAAACAGAAAAATTACGATGCTTATAAAATTTTTGTTCAAAGGCATAAATTGCATTTATTTTTAGACGACAATTTATGGCCAGAGGGAATTTCCTTTCGGAAATATATAGACTTTAAAAAACGAGCCGAAGAATCTCTCAAAAATATCAATAATGGATTGCAACAATATCAATATTAATTCAAAAACAAGTACATTTGTGAGTTTTAATTGTAAATCTATTACTAGATCGGTGGATTATGTCAGAATGTTATGTCAGACATCTGATATAATCGCTTTGCAGGAAACCTGGTTGCTACCACACGACATTCCTTTTCTGAGCAGCATAGACCCTCACTTCGACTTCGTGGGAAAATCGGCGGTAGATACATCGTCGGGCATCCTACGAGGGCGACCTTACGGCGGAGTTGCTATACTGTGGCGCAAGGGCGCCTATGACAATGTGTGTTTCATGCAGTGTGAAAATATACGTCTTGTGGCTATCAAAATAACAGTAGGTGGTAAAGCTCTCTTAGTGTTCTCCGTTTACATGCCGACAGAGTCGATAGATAATCTTGGTGAATTTGTGGATTGTTTAAGTGAGATTCACGCAATGATAGAAAGTAGTGGCGTAGACGCGGTCTATATTCTTGGGGATTTTAATGCTCGACCAAATGGTCTATTCGGCAAAGAACTACTGACTTTTTCGGCTGAACTACAGTGGCGGTGCGCTGAAGTTTGCCTGCTCGGTAGTGAGTCGGACACGTATACCTATGTGAGTGATGCACATGGGTCTACTAGTTGGTTAGACCACTGCGTAGTGACAGACGCTGCGTGGAATACTATTAGAGGTGCTAGTGTGCTCTATGACGTGTCTTGGTCGGACCATTTACCTTTAATTGTATCGTGTGATCTAAGTTTATTAAGGCCAAAAGTTGCACCTGGACTACCTAAATGTAATAAGGTAACATGGGGTGACAGAGACTTGCAACAGAATGAGTTATATACCAATTATTGTAATAATCTCTTGAAAAATGTAGATTTTCCCATAGAATTTACTGAGTGTGGTAAAAGTAGATGTAGACTTAAGGAACATGAAACCATTTTAGATAATATGTATGCGGATATTGTGCGTATTCTCAGTGAAGGTGCAATCGCCAGTAACTGTAAGAACGGAACACAGCGCAAAAAACGTTATGTAACAGGGTGGAATAAGCATGTGAAGGACGCACACGGTCAGGCTCGGCTTGATTTTCAAACCTGGACGTTGTTTGGTAGGCCGAAGAATGGTGATCTTTATGAAAAAATGGCGGAAAGTAGAAGGGCTTTTAAAAATAAATTAAAATGGTGCCAAAATAATAAAGACCAAATAAAAATGGACATTATTGCAAGTCATCATGATGCAAAGAATTTTAGTTCTTTTTGGAAAGTCACGAACAATTTAAATCCCAGGTCGGGTCTGCCTGTAAGTGTTGAGGGCCTTAGTGATCCTTATGATATCGCCAACTTATTTAGCAGAGCATTTAGAGTTGAGTCTCCACTAGGTAAATCGCCTGGCGGGTCGGAGGTAGAATGGGGATCTGAAGACATGCCTATTAGGTTTACGGCCAAGGAGGTAGCTACTGTCATACGCAACTTAAAAAGAGGTCGCCGGGTCATGACAGCCTAAGTATTGAGCATTTAATATATGCTGGCAGGCACTTACCACGAGTGCTAGCAATGTTTTTTAGCTTATGCGTGAGTCACTCGTATTTGCCAGCTGAATTACTTAAAACTATTGTTGTGCCGATTGTTAAAAATAAAACCGGAGATGCGAGTGACAAGAACAACTACAGGCCTATATCCCTGGCTACCATCATTGCAAAGGTGTTGGACAGTCTGATTGATCAGCAGTTGGATAAGCATTTAGTACTAAACGACGCCCAATTTGGTTTTAAGTCACATTTATCCACAGATACAGCTATATTATGCCTTAAACAGACTGTTCAATACTATGCAAGCAGAAAAACGCCAGTATATGCATGTTTTTTGGACCTCTCCAAGGCTTTCGACCTCGTATCCTATGACTGCCTGTGGAAGAAACTGTCAAATGTTAAGAACCTTCCAAGCGATATCATTAGGATGCTAAAGTATTGGTATAAAAACCAATACAATCACGTAAAGTGGGCTGGTGTCCTGTCGGATGCATATGGGTTGGAATGTGGTGTGAGACAGGGGGGAATCAGCTCACCCAAGCTATTCAACCTCTATGTAAACGAGCTGATCTGTGAGCTCAGCAATACCAATATCGGGTGTTCCATTGACGGGCACTGCATCAATAACATTAGCTACGCAGATGATATGGTACTGCTGAGCCCATCGATCAGTGCACTTAGAAGGCTTCTTCGCATCTGTGAGGACTATGCGGTGACTCACGGCCTTAGGTACAATGCGACTAAGAGCGAGCTACTCGTTTTCAGAGCGGGTAACAAATATTATGATACTGTTCCACCAGTCACCCTGGGGGGAGCCCAGCTTTCCAGGGTCAAAAAGTTCAAGTACCTAGGGCACTGGGTCACCGATAGTCTGTCTGACGATGTGGACCTGGACAGGGAACGCAGAGCATTGGCAGTTCGATGTAACATGTTGGCTCGTAGGTTTGCACGTTGTACTAGGGAGGTAAAAATTACGCTCTTTAGAGCGTATTGCCAACCTATGTACACGTGTGCCCTATGGGTCAACTATACAAAAAGCTCGTACAATGCTCTGCGAGTCCAATATAATAACGCCTTCAGAGTAATGTTGGGGCTGCCGCGCTTTTGCAGTGCATCGGGGATGTTCGCCGAGAATGGCGTGCCAGATTTCTACGCACTAATGCGGACACGGATAGCATCCCTGATGCGGCGAGTGCGCGACAGCTCCAACAGCTTTGTGGCTATATCCGACAGGATGGACAGTCCACTGGTGTGGCACTGGATGGCCAGTCATCGTGCGTCCTTTGTATATTTGAAATAGTAGTTTGTTTTTATATATATTTTTTTGAATTTTATGTATTTAATGTGTGTCTATGGATTTATGATCCGAAATAAATGTATTATTATTATTATTTTGTATGTCTTTTTCCGACCCCGGGACTATAGAGTCCCGGATTTTTGGAAGGCGAACGTGGGGCCGAAGCCAACACGCTGAAGCCCTTTTAAGACAACTTTAATATTATGTAATGGTGACACAAAACCGACGATTATCCCTGTATACACTATGGAAATGTACCCAAGGACAACCCCCGGTTTGTGCTAAACTATTGCTAGGTATGGAAGAAAATCTACTTGGGTTATTGTGATGGGATGCTAGTGGACTAGGGAAGGGAAAACTATGGGGACTATGGCCCCTGCCGATAACAATGTAATAAATACATGTAAAAATGGCAGGAGGAGACTCGCCAGCTCACTTACCGGGCCCCCGGGAACTAGTCGCTAAGTCGCAACAAGGGGGCAACGGGGTTATTATTATTTTGGTTTTAAAGAAGTTTCTTTCTCAGGTTCATATTTGACCTGGTGTTATGGGTATCTTACGGGCCGAAACCAAAGTGAGATACCTAACGATTTTTGAATGTTATTTGGGAAAGTGGATTATGTAACTGTACTAAAATTGTTGTCTAAGTCTAGCTGTAAAAATTTTCTCACTATGCGGCATGTGTTTAATATTGCAGCTTTTTGTAATGTAAGGTAAGTGAACTTTGATAAATTAAGGGCACTAAAGCTATTGAAAATTTGTTTTGGGATTACACCTGTAGTCGAGATCACTATTGGTACTATTGTTACGCGGTTCATTTTCCAGACTCTTATGATTTCTTCCTGTAATTCTGTGTATTTCCTAATTTTTTCAGAGATAGTTTTCTGTATGTTATTAGTATTTGGGACTGCTATATCTATTATATATGTGTGCTTGTTTTCTTTATCTATCAGTGTTATATCTGGTCTGTTGTTATAAATTGTGTGATCTGTGATAATAGCACGATCGTAATATAGTTTATAAAACTGATTTTCTAGAACCGATCTTGGTGAGTATTTGTAGTATGGTGTGTAAGGGTCTTGCATAAGATGGTATTTGATTGCGAGCTTTTGGTGAATGATGTTAGCCAGTTGGTTGTGTCTGTGTGTGTAATCGTTTTGTGTGAGTGTGCTGCATGCTCCTGTGATGTGTTGTATGGTCTCTGGTTTACTATGGCACTTTCTGCATAAATCGTTTCTTATTATTATTATTATTATATGTCTATCTTTAATGGTTGACTCACAATAACACGTATAACTCCCGATAGTTTACCAGTTCGGAGCTTTCTGATTATTTGTTATTGATTTGTTTACTCTTATGTTTATAATATTCTCGCTCATGCCTAATTAACAAAAGATAACATTTTAACATATTCTATAAAAAAACAATCATAGAAATCAGTGTAGAAATACCAAACTTATACATAAAATCGGTCGGTAGGTATAATAAGGCGGGAGGCCCGAGCGCGAGCTTCTCATCCCGACAAAAGTTAGGCTTTGGTAGCGGTAATCGACATCCACACTGCCGTAGCCGCGGGGGTCCTCTATAGGTTATATATCAGAACAACACATAGACTACTTTTTGTCGCGAAAACCGACATCCACGTGGGCGGAGCCGCGGGCGACCGCTAGTTTATAAATAATATATTAAATGTGAAAGTTTGTTTGTCCAGCTTTGACAATAACCCTGCTACCATGAACTGAAGAAAATGAGTATGTTTTAATTTGGATGTGCAAATTAATGAAACTCTCAGAGTGAGCTGAAATCTATAAAAATTAATAGACAAAAATCGCAAATAGTGCCGCCTCCATAATTATCGTGTACCTGCTTACATCTGAGGCAATGTCTCGGCATTTTGTATATACGTATAAACATCAATCGGGGAAGGCCAGACGTCTTGCGATATTTAAATTTTGAGACTTTAACTTTTATAGCCATTTTGTTAAGCGCCCGCTAAAGGAAACGGAAAAGAGACGTGATTTTCAAGACGTGAATATGTTAGTTCTGGTTTGCTCTATTGAATTGTAAGTGGTATTGTGAAGGTTTGGAGATTTGGCGGTTCAAATTATAGCTATTTTGTTAATATACACCGTCTTTTAGTCGTAAGTATAAGAAGCTCGTGGTTAAGTTAAAGCCGCACGTGTCGACCGATCATAAAGTTAAGCAACACTTGGAGCGATCGGTCCGTGGATGGGTGACCATCTTGTCATGACGAGTTCCTCCGTGTTTCGGAAGGTACGTTAATTTGGGGGGTTCCAGCTGTCATTTGTACATTTTTGGCAGTGGGTACGTGGTACGTGGTACGTACGTGGGTACGGTAGTCAGAAGCCAGAAAGACCTACCAGTCTTACCAAGGGGTATCGGGTTACCCAGGTAACTGGGTTGAAGAGGTGAGACAGGCAGTCGCTCTATGTAAAACACTAGTACTCAGCTGCCTCCGGTTAGGACTGGAAGCTGACCTCAACATAGCTTGGGAAAAGGCTAGGCAGATGATGAAGCAGTCCGTTGTTATGCTACTTTTAATTATTTTAATCACTGTAATTTAAATAACAAAATGTTGTTTTGTATATTCAATCTCTCAATATGTACAAACTATAAATTATTTGTAAACATTTTCAAAAGCCCGTACCTACAGTATCGCCACATTCAAGCCTATTAATTAATGGTCCATATCTACTAAAGCAATATTAAATAATTTTACTCGTAAAATGAAAATTAATTTCCCGAAACCCAAAAAAGCGTATCAATGATTTTCTTCTTAATTTACAAAGCATATTATCCGTAATAACGCAACAGAAATAATAACGGCATCGTTTATTTTTAATTATTTTCTCGTAATCCATTGCAGTTCAAATAACAAATAAGGCTTTGTAGGGCTCGTGTTTAATTGCCCCTTTGCACCCCTATACAATAGGACGCACGCGCTCTGTTGTGGTATGGACTCTTGCGCCAACTGCGTGCAGCTAAATCCCAAGCCTAGACTTTTCCCAAGCTATGTCGGGGTCGGTTCCAGTCTTAACCGGCTGCAGCTGAGTACCAGTGTTTTACGTGGAGCGACTGCCTGTGTGACCTCCTCAGCCCAGTTATCTCGACCATCTAATACCCGTTGGTAAGACTGGTTGTTAGACTTTCTGGCTTCTGACTACCCGTAACGACTGTCAAAGATGTAAAAATGACAGCCGGGACCCAACAATTTAACGTGCCTTCTGAAACACGGAGAAACTCGCCATGACAAGATGGTCACCCATCCACGGACTGACCGCGCCAAGCGTTGCTTAACCGTAAGGTTATACGTGCGCCTGTTACTCAGCCACAAGCCCCTCTTAGCCCGCGTGCCGCTAAATATACTTAGTTATTCACGTCCACTCATAATAAGTTATGTTAATTGTATTCTGATATCACTACATGTTATACAATAGTTGTGTGCGCTATTTCACATTCCTAGTACAGACGCCAGCACATCAAGCTACTATAATCTGTCAAATTTCTTTAATAGATTTTCAACGTGATTGCTGAAGCATAAAGTTCAAAGTTGATTGGGTAAATTTGACAGTTTCGGGTAGCCTGATATGCTGGCGTCTGTACATAAATGACTTTTAATTACACTCGGTACGATTACAAAGGTGTCCAAACAGCTTTAGTATTATCAATCATAGTTGAACAGCCATCAATGTAGCGCACACCATTAAGCATCGAACACTAGATAGGTCCAGCAAAGAACCATAAACAAAACACGTTTTCAGCTTAAAATGACGCCAACATCAAGCAGTATTAAAAGCACCGATAATGAGCGCTGAAATTACTGTGAGAATTTAATTACTCGGTTAAATCATAATGTACCGTTTCGATATAACAGCCCGTCATTTGTATCGATACAAAAGCATCACCAGACTCAACATGACTACCGTAGATAAAAGTTTTGTCTACCGAAGAATGGATAGAATGACAGATGAATGAAGAAAGATTTCTTTTGACACGTAGAAAAGAAATGTTTCTTTTTTTTTACTGATATAAATGTACCACGCCAAGCATGCCGATTTTAAAAATAGTGCATTTTTTGGCTAAATAAACGTAAAATCGTCATAGTATACGCAGGATGACTGTATCACTATCTAATTCTCCGTGGCTATGGAATAAAAACGCGTGTCTACAGGTCGCGCCATGTTCGGTTAGAAGACTGTTAACATTGACAGAAAGAGCCTTGTCTTTTCTTGATAGAATAGACATAGAATCGCCATGCTGATGCCGCTGTTTCATCGATGTTATGGCACATCACTTAAGGCTTTGTACTATTGACACGGTGTATAGTAGAAAGATTAAGTTAATAAAAAAATTGTTACTCTTTTACCCTCCACTCTCGGAATTAGGTAACGTTCGTCAAAAAAAATGGTAAGGCGAGATACCACCGAGTTGCAGCATTCTGACGCACAATGAGCAGAATCCAGCACTACAATCTATCAATCAATTTCCTTAATAGATTTTCAACTTTATCGCTGAAGGATATGGTTTTTTACAAGTTAGTACAAAATTATTTTTTAAAAGTTATACAGTTTCGAGTAGCTTGATATGCGTCTGCACAACAAGAATGATTTTTCTGGTCAAGGTACTACCAAACAGTAATAAATTGTGTGCTCACGTTTCGAGTTTGTTGAAATTGTGACCTTTGTTTGTTCCCTAACATTTCAGTGGAAGCTCGCCTTAATGATACAACGCGTAGATGCTTGTTCCAACGCTACCACTCAATTTGTGTTCAATAATCAATACAGTCTGTCGTAAGGTAAGCTTGTATTTAATTACAATTTAGACAACATAGTAACAGACGTCAGTACTAATTAATTTGTATACGTACGTACCTTCACATTAAGTGTATTATATATATGTAGTATTGAAAGTGTCGTTGGTCTAATAGGCGTTGGATCTTCAGTAAGTTTCACGACTTTATTATAGTCATAACAATATACAATCTAAAAGCAGATATATTTTTCATGAAAACGTATTAGTTTTACGTTAATTTGATTCTCTTTATATATCATCTCATCTTGCCTAGCTTTTTTTCAAACTATATTTAGGTCGGCTTCCAGTCTTAACCGGATGCAGCTGAGTACCAATGTTTAACATGGAGCGACTGCCTATCTAACCTCCTCAACCCAGTGACCTTAATTTAGATTCTCTTAATCATAGAGCTAAATATTTTAGACCCTAAATCTGGCCAGGAACCCTAAAATGAAGACACAACACTATTACAACTTGAAGAACATTCACCGAAAATGAAGGACTACATAACTGTCAATATTGGAACCAGCCAAAGCGACACTGCTATAAGCGACAACCTGGTATACAAATTTCAAAGGGAGCTCGTCACGGCTCACAACACGCGCCGTTGCTGGCACATACTCGGTTACAATTCAATACCCTTGTCAAATTAACGTAGCTATCAAAGAAACTCGATAGCTTTTGTTGAGTTTGATACGCAATGAACTAGGAAAGGGTGGCGACAACGTCACGTCGGGAATTCATTATGCTTCAACTGATTGACTGATTTGTCAGGTGATAAGTGATTGGGGCGAGGTGGAAAAGGAACTAGACTTTTCTATGTATGTATATAAAAATTTATCTATATTTCCTAGGGTTATGCCATCACGATTGAACAGCTAGACCGACTTCACTTTTTTTAGTTCTGTCTGTTATTGTCAGGAGTTGGTTGAGGAAGGAAGTCAGGGATCAGGTGAGGAGGCAACAGGTTGAGGAGGTCAGACAGGCAGTCGCTCCTTGTAAAACACTGGTACTCAGCTAAATCCGGTTAGACTGGAAGCCGACCCCAACATAGTTGGGAAAAGGCTCGGGAGATGATGATGTTATTGTCAGGAGAAGGTCCTTATGAAAAAAAGTAGGACAATGTCTGTGGGGCCAGATTGGTAATAAAAAAATGCAGAAAAATATATTTTGCTGATAAAACTGTTGAAAATATGACAGCAGTAATATTAGAGTCTCAGCTTCAAGCCGATATTAGGCAAAGTTGCTATGTGATTTGTATGTTACACCAACCGATAAGATTAGATTTGAACCATATGCCTCAGCTATAAAGTTGAAAATCTATTAAGAAAATTTGACAGATTTAAGTAGCTTGATGTGCTGGGTCTGTAAATTTAAAATATGGTTTTATAATAAGGTGGTAGACCTTTTTGGGTTTGTTAAGATGAAATTTTTGGATATGTATTTAATAATAATAAAATTTTGCATCTGAAGAGGCTCTCGTTAGGCAGCTGGATCAAGGGACTGATTCAGAAGGCACTCCTTGAAACGGCACGTATTGTGAGGAGGTTTCTGTCTCTGGGACCCTAACCACCGGTGGCTTATACCCTGTTCCCGATATCGGTGGCTAACTGTTTTTTTTATATTTTTAAATGTTTTTTTTTATATATTAATATTTAAAAATGTACTAAATATGTTTAAAGAATAAATAAATGATGAAAATAAAATGTTGCCAACTCCACAAATCTTTATACGTTTGTGAAATGTTTCGCGCTGTGTTGTGTGTTACAAATAATTGTGGATTGGCTTCCCCATTGAACGATTTCAGTTATTTTTGGACGTAAAATGATATGCCGATGTTAATGTTGTATGTGCTACTTATACATGAGTTACGGCCGTGATAACTGTCGTTAAATGAATTTGTATTGATTTGCAGAATATAACGGATAATTTTGTGAGTTTTGGGTGATCATTTACTGTGTTAATTTTTGTTATTTGGTATCATCATCGCGGTTGATGAGCAGGCCTCCTCAAACGCGGAGAATCATTGAGCGTTAATCACCAAGCTTGCTCAATCCGTGTTGGTGATATCCGTGATTTCAGACGTTATAGTAAAAGTTTCTTCAAGAATTTTTACTTCACCTTTAATCAGTCATTATTTTCCAAGACGTACTTAGAAATGACGTAGAACAGAGTTGCTTTAGTATTTGTTTGGCCTAGAATCAATCCGCCCACTGATACTTAAGAGGCTGATGCTTTAACCCTAAGGCCACGATTTAAATAGCTTACATTGATTACCTACACCTTATCCTAATATGCTTCAATATATTGTGTATGTGTGGAGCTGTGTGTTTGGACCAGTATTTTAGATTCTTGGCTTTTTTCATTCTCAGCTTTAGAAGCAGATTTGTGTCCCTTTTGATAACAAACAAATGATACCCCAGTTAATAGTAATTAAATACTATACAGCCACCTTTAGCATCATGCATCTCTACTACCATATATATACAAGCAAAAGCTGCCTGGAGAAGCGAACAAGAATAAATACCTACTAAAAGCCACCATTCCTGAAAACAACCTTTCATATCACACATGATCACCCCACTATCAAACACAAACACACAGACTAACACAACTACAAATAAAATCTCCAATCGCCCAATAAAAAAAATCACATCTCCGTGACACACTAAACTAAATAGTCAAGTATAAACGCACGGATGCAGTACGCACGATAAATGAAAATGGTAGTGGGTTCTGTGCCGGCGGCTACAAAAGGCGAGTCGTAAAACAACCGGATTAGGGTGGACAGACCAGGGCCATTAGGTAAACTGAGAGCAAACATGGCTCGCGATTGTTCAGCGGATAAAATGTTTTTGATCATTTTTGTAACATTCTGTGCTTTTTGTAATGGTTTCTTCATTATTTAACCGATGGGTGACCACGTGTACTTTCAGTATAAATACAATTAAAATAAAAAAGCCTTTCATTTCTTATTGTAGTAATGCTCATATAAAAGTTAGTTGTGTTAGAATAAAAAAATGAGTGGTAGTTTGTTATTTTAATAGCTAGTAATTACATTTTTATAAAAATCGTTCTAATTATGAAACTTCCAATTAAAATTAATTTTAAATTTTTGTATACTGGGCAAAAATGCCTCTAATCTATTAGCTATGACCAATTTAATCCTCCTAACTTGATGTAATGCGGCAATGACGAGACGAACGTTAAATATGGTGTAGGCTGAGACTGAAATTAGAATGTGATTTGAATGTTTTGTTCCCCGCTCCTGTCATGCCGCGGACTTCAAGCCCTCCTCGTAATTCCCTAAAACTTGCAACCAGAGCCAGCCGCTATTGGCCGAACTATAAAACGAAGCCGTAATAAAACTACTCCCTTCGCATCCATACATCACTAATGATTTACAATGTACATCGAATGCTCGCCTTTGGTATAACAAAACCCTTCGCGAGTTCGCGCGTCAATGGATAACGAAGTATGAGAGATACAAGCTTTTATAGCTGGATCCGCTCGTTAACTTAGGTGCAAAATATTTGATAGTGTCATGGTAAAGTTTTTACGAGTTCGCACAAGATAATTACGCGTCTATTGTTTGGAGGGATTGTTTTTAGCTGTGGCTTTTATGTGGAAGGCATAGGGTAGTGCTGTGTCGTAAATTATGTTACAATGTTACATGGAAATGAGGTTCTAAGGATTCGTTGTGTAAAGGAGAGATTTTACAGTTGATAGTGTCATCATAGTGAGCATATGCCTTAAAGTTTTGTTCCCAACTTTATTTGGGGTCAGCGCAATATGTTTTAGCAAACTCTACAAAAAACTTCAGGTAGGCTTTCGCCTACACAACTAGCCTTGAACAGCAACAACATAAATAACAGCGACAGTGAATCCTTCTATAGTTCAGACCGTTTATTTTCTCCACCTTTACATAAACAGCATAAATTCGGCACGCAGCAATAATACTAGCAATATTTACGAAGCCAACAGTTAGCGGCGATTATCGAGACAGTTAAGACAGATTTATCTACACAATAAAAGTAAACACTGGGCGCTTTCGACCCAGCACCATTAGTAAGAGGGATTCCCTGAGTGAGTGGCGCGAGTTGCAAGCGGGAGCGATTCGCTGGCGCTTTTGAAATTTTGGAAACATTGGCGCAATATGTTTTCCGCTTCCATTCGTCTCTGACTCATGACTCTTAGTCACTACCTCTCTATCCATTCCTTGCATACTTTCGAAACATATCGTTTTAAAATGTATGTATGTTATAAAAAGCTGGTCAGATTATTATCAGGATTATTATCAGCACGACCTCTTTTGCCTTGTTTGTAGTAATAACTGTAGTTGGTATTGGAATATTTACATTCGTTTTTGCAAAATTAATGTCGTTTGGTTTTAATTTGGTAGATATAATAATGAAAATAAATATGGTTACTAAGCAATTAAAGTCATCATTGTTTATGTTTGCTATCCTAAAACTAGGAGAAGCGTGAAGGTCGAACATTTTAGGAGTGCTGTTGTTTTCGTAATCGTTGAGATCGAGTGAGCCTAATTCCTATAAAAAATTGTTTATTAAATATTTCAACCCGCTCCAACTCCATGACTTAGACCATAATATGTATTAGTTGATGGGAGGGCAGGAGTTTGGTGAAATGTTTTGAATTGCCTCAGAGAGCTTGATTGTCAGAACTAAATGGAATGAACTGAGCGAATACTGAACTGGTCCCTCAACGTTTTCTGGATACATTGAACTTAAATAGCGTACAGTTGGCTCACGAAAGGATTTAGCTTTATTTTTCTAGAGAAGGCTTCCTGGTGACCACATAATCCATCAAAGACAATTTTCACTAAGCGCGGTCAGCTCATACATGGATGGCTTCTATGAGACATCTCAATGCCTCCGAAATCAAGTTAAGGGGTGTGAGTTCTCGTCAGATAACTTTGCCACTCTGAAATCAGCCCTTTGACACCTCGCTATTGCTCTATGTTTGGTTTGTACAAAGTGATTATCTAATGGCTTCTAGACCATAGCGGATAAATAACTTTAAATAAATACATTTTAGGATGGCAGTTGCGCAGGACATATTATTATAGTGCCCAAGCATTTGTGTAGACACAAGTGCACTCTCTAATCTCTCACTTTCATTTTCTCTTTTTTTTGTATTTTAAGACTGTCTGTGTTACTCAATAATTTTATTTATTTATAGTCTGATAGCCACCCGTCAACACCGGAGAGAGATCAGGCGCAAGATCGACATTTACGTGTTCGCCGATGCACGGATGTGTCAATCACCAACTTCCAGACTACTTTTGTGAGATTTTATGAAAGCCTCCCCCACTTTTAGAACCCGAGACCCCGTGCACAGCACTCACATGCGACTACTAGACCAACGAAACAGTCTATCTCGGATATCGCTAGTGGCTAACTACGGGGGGCAAAACTGTATTATCAGAATTTTAGTCCGGGCCATAATTTTAGATATTATTAGAATTAGAGATATCATGTTGCCGGTAGGCAGCCATACCATGATTACCATGTCATATAATATAGTAAAGAATGAATGCTGAATCCAACACAGATGAGTATTGTTAGACAGATGATTAATATAAGATAAAAGTAAGAAGATAGATGAAGTATTTCGAGTATTTATTAATCAAAATACCTTCACAATAATCAATGTTTAGTACTCGTATTATAGGTTAATTTCCGTAGTATCGAGCCAAGACCTTACGTGTTTGTTTACAGTGAAAGTGTCGGCGAAATTGATAAATATGAGTCAGATACCAGTTGCGAAAGGTCATGCCGGCCGCCAAACTTGTATTGAGGCGCTTTTACTTTTTGAGGTAAGCAGAATAGTGTCTTGGGGATATTGAACTATATTATTGCATAATAATGTGCCTGACTTCTCTATAGGCTTAGACAGTACACTATGTTACCTGTACATAAATTTACCAGGTATGAAGATCAATTGAAAAGGGACGAGCCATCGAATGAAGGCAGAAGTCAAGGTTTTATTTAAATTAAAGTAGGCTTTGCCATCATGTAGCGTGTTCTAACTGTTTATAGACTAATGTTAGCAAGGATTATTAAAGTTTCAAAATAACTTCCCTAAAAGGCGCAAATAAACCTTTAACCGAAGAAAATAGCAAATTTTTACCCTGCACTAAAATGTAACCATTAAAAATAAATTAAAGAAATATTTTCTCACATTAAACCATAATCTTAACAGTTAAGTTATAAAACTCATTTTAACGTCTCAAACCATAACTCTGAAGTCTTAACGGTTAAAATTTAACTGTCCAAGTTTGAGTCCAACGTTCAGTATATCAAGTATGCTAACTGGAATCATAAAGCGTATCACAGTTTGACTGGGAACTGGCATTTTAGTTAAGTTTATGGTTAAGCAGTATGTTAACTATTGCTGAGTTGGTTTAGGTGTAAAGAGCTCGTGACTAAGGAAGAGCCTCACGGGTCGATTGATCATAAGGTTAAGCAACGGTCAACGGCAAAACTTAGCGCGGTCGGTCCGTGGATGGGTGACCATCTTTTTGGTCATCATCAAAATCGTTGGCAGTCGCTAAGGGTAGTCAGAAGCCAGAAAATATGACAACCAGTCGCGGTAATGTAATCGGGTTGCCCAGGTAACTGAGTTGAGGAGGTCAGATAGGCAGTCGCTTCACGTAAAACACTGATAATCAGCTGCATCCGATTAAGACTGGAAGCCGACCCCAACCCAGCTTGGGAAAAGGCTAGGCAGATGATGGTGTAATTACTACTCATATTGTATATGAAATGTATTATAACCAACCCAATACACCAATAGATGCCAACATTGGCGCCAACTAATCCAAATCTAATCCGACAGTGACATGGCGACCGCGAATCCGTCAATAATTATTAAACCACTCCACATTAATAACATTATTGATGAAATTTGCGTACATTTAGGCCTACAAAGGGCTCCCTTAATAAATTATTGCCAATCCCACCAGCCTAGTATTGAACAAATTAATAGTAACTGAGTTTAATTGAATCTTAGTTGCCGAAGTCAGGCTGAATGGAAACCACTGACTTTCGACGAATTTATATATTAGTTTAACAATTTGCTTGAGTAAAATTTGGGCGGGAATGCTTCGGAACGAGTAGGGGATCAGTTCTCGAAGATGCGGTTTGGGTCCTTACTTGTGAAGCGTAATTTTGAACATCGTGCCAATTTATTGGGATATTAAGCCAATGTGAGTACCTTGTTATGTAATTTTATACATTAAAGTTCTACTTCACATAATAAGCTTTCTTCATCCGTAGGTACCGCTATTGTATATGCCAAAGTACCTCTGTCTGTCACGCTTTCACGCCGAAACTACTGAACCGATTTAAATAAAATTCGGTACACATGTGATTCAGAGACTAAGAAAGAACATAGGCTACTTTTTATCTTGGTGCAAGAAGTAGTTCCCTTGGGCAGCGGGTGGAACCGAAGGAAACGGCTAGTATTAAATAAACTCAATCAATAGCACTGACTCACATAGATATAAGATTTCTTAAAGAAAATATTACGTTAATTTATTCAGTTTATTGAGGAAAATTCCTACAAATTATGTGAATAATTACTTTTGCTATTTTAAAACATTCCTTCTTTCATCGTAACATTAATTTGTCAAATAAATCAAATACTAAACAAGCAACATTAGTACCCAAACCCAAACCGCAATCGTCAATTTCAATCTCGCAATTATACCGTTTTGCTATCGTCCCCCAACATAGACACTCTGACTCAATACCTCGAATCTCAAAGGATACGAAGTTCTCGCTACGGTAAGATTTTAACGTATTTCCTCGGTATTGATCTCTATACGGACCGTAAGTGGAATAGTTGTGCTAACATTATCTTCAGTATTAATACGCAGTAATGTTAGTTCGAGTAGTTTCGCCTTCAGGGGTTAGGGTCATGGGGTATGATCGATGCCTATCGTACTTCGGCGTAGGGATAATATCTTTGAGAATTTCTGCGGCTTCTTTTCGTTGTATTGGTAGAAATCTGTTGTTAGGTCTATGTCGGATTTCGGTAAATTGTTGAATAACTTGAAATAATATTCAATCTACATATTTGTGTGATTTTTAATAATTTCGAACAAACTGTGATAAAAATCATTTTTTAATGACTGCCAAAAATTGAGCAGATTCTCAATTGACGGGTATTTATAATTTAATAATAAATAATTAGTAATAATATGTTAGAATATAAATAACGTAATAGGATAGAAATGGATAAAATACCGTAATAATTTTTTTAATCACTATTATAAGTAATTTTTTTTACTTTTCTTTAATGATGTAAATAGTGTTTGTAAATAAGTTGTAAATATAATAAAATTAATTCTTTAATGTTGAAAAAAAAAACACTATTATATTGTACAGATGCCAGCACTTCAAGCTACATACAATCTGTCAAATATCCTTAATAGGTTTTGAACTTTATCGCTGAACCACATGGTTCAAAGTTGGTTGGGAAAATTTAACAGTTCTGGATAGCCTGATGTGATGCCAACCCGCATTGAGCAAGCGTGGTGATTAACTAAGGTTTTATAATAATCTAATATTTCAGCCTTGTTAACAGTACCCCTATTACCAACCAAGATTATCAAAGTGGAGTCCTTGTTAAAATTCATACTAATAATTTTTTTCATGATGTCAAATAATGAACATCCTGGCATACAATAATTTAATGTGGAGTGCCCCTCATATTTGTATGTCATTAAATGGCCCAAACCCTTTCCAATCTCATCACTAAAGGCCTGTGCTCAGCAATGGGACGATAAAAAAAAGGCTGATGATGATGAGTGTCACCATTTTCCACGAGGTCATCGTATCCTGATCTCCTAAATAGTTATTGCAATCGCATAAAAAATATTTTAATATCGCTTCTTGCGTTTACACCTAAACATTATACATACCATGATATTTAAGCCTAAGGCTACCATAGCACTTAAAATGACTTCAATACAGTAATATCACACTTCAGGAAGTTAATCATTTAACAATTTATCTTCTCTATCCAGCTACTTAGTACAGTCAAGCGAATAATTAAGTAACCTCACAAAGTATGATGAAGTTATTAAAAGATTTGAATAACATAGCTGACGGCGCGTGAGTTGCTAAGAAAATTGTCGTATCATGATCAACTGAGAGTCAGGATAAGGAGTTCACTTCCACTTGCGTAGACAGTAATATGAAAATAAAACGGCTTCATAGAAACTACGGTACAAAATTTTAAAATGAAAATATAAGAAATACTTTTAATATTGAATTTTCTTAATATTTAAAAGGTTATAAGTGCGGTATTTTCTAAGTTATTTGTACATTCTAAGTATATCTTTTAAACCAATGACTGATTAAAGGTGAAGGAAAACATCTCGAGGAAACCGTGACTATGAAGTCTGAAATTATATACCCGCATTAAGAAAGCGTGGTGATTAACGCTCAATCCCTCTCTGTGTGAGAGGAGGCCTTTGCCCTGCAGTGGGACTATAAAAAGGCTGATGATGATGATGAAGTACGGTATCTCTGTAAATGGGGTTAATCTTTATGGATTTGACGTTTTAATTGTTTAAATAATTTTTTTGTAAGTTTTTCCAGTTATAGACACATACCATCCTACCACCTATTACATTATTATACACAACAGACGGGTCTTACTCGCGATGAAAAATTATAAAGGCATGTACGCTACTTCTATTCCTCCCGACGTTTTGGCCGAATTACACCAACTGTGGTCACGGCCGTGTGTTGCGTATAAAATGTTTACAAGTCGCGAAAGACTAAAAACATCAGTCTACCATCCAACCAACCCTCAAATGCAGGAATCACCATTTCAATACAACATTTTTAATTGCATGTGTTTTCAACAAAAACAAATAGAAAATCCAACTGTAAATTTTCACAAAAACACACGTAAGTAAATAAAAAACAAACGTTAACTATTGAAATAGCATATTTAAATCGCAAACTGTCGCTTCCCTTCAGGCTATATTCAATAGCAAGCTAATTTTACACTCACTAAATTTAAAAGCGGTTAAATTTTGATATTGACGACTAAAGCCTGTCAAATGCATTGTACACTGTGCTATGTAGTGTTTCTTTGTGTACCTGTGTTTTGTTGTAATTGTGTTGTGTATGTTATTTTTATTGGTGTTAAAAATCGTATGCATAACTTAAGGACGTAAAAGTAGTTCTATCTAAGCGCGCAGAAATAAACTAAGCTTTTTTTAATGCCTGTAGATAATTGTATGTGCTAAAAAATTGTTTGGGGGGTAAATTTTTTTTGGGGTCTAAATTAAACTGCTAACCACGGTGTACCTTGATTTTTTGGGCTAAAAACAAAATGGAATTATTGAATGTTAGTTAAAATATTTAAATTACCTCCTTATAATCAAGGACGGCGAGAGGGCAGATTACATTCTTCATCCAAGCCTAGATTTTTGTTTCGCGGAATTAAAACAAAATATTTTTTCTAACATTAAACTGTCATGGATTTCCGCAACGTATCGCCTGATTCAATAAAGACTCTTATATTGTATTTAATATACTGTTATATTTAGTATCTTTTCTGTAGATAACTTTTTAAAAGTAGTTTCAATTTCCAATGCTCAGCGCTGCAGTTTACAATCACTTTTAGACTTCAAATCCCAAACGCACACTAGCGACAACGACTTCAAGTGATTTTGTTCCCTTCTCCCAAGGACAAACTATGACTGAGGCAACTTTAAACCATAAACTTACTAAACTAAGCGAACTTACATCCCATACCAAATATCATCATCCTTTACATAATTATGTAATTTCATATTTTAATATCCTTAATAGCTTTATGGAGAACGGTACCCCATCAAAATATACTTTATGGCATTGGCATTTATGGCGGTACGGGTATGACAACGCACCTTTGGAATCCCATCAAAAGCGTCACTAACAAAACTCAACCTTATACTTTTGAACTAAGAGCAAATATTGTTTGTGTGTTTTTGATGAGAACGCGAAACCTGCGTTCGTTTCCGTACACAGTAATAGGGGTGCTGTAATATAGGACTTTACAATGAGCCCCAAAGGTACAATAATTTCAGTCATTAATTGAGATCCAAACTTTTGTTTTATGTACTCCTTATTTTATTATATACTGCCTCGGGAATTATTGCCTGACAGATAGTTTGATGGATGGTTCCAATTGAATTTAATACGATAGTAAACTGAGAACGGAGATATCAACGTGTAATTTAATTCAGTTCAATTTGTGGGGATTCACTCGATTCACTCGATTTCAGTAAATGTATGGTATATTATTAATTTCTCCGTAACTGGTGCTGGGGAATGCCCTGATTTTCGGTTAATTTATTAATTGTTTTATGCTATCAGTTAGTTGTAAGGCAACACAGTGTATAATTTCGCTCTAGTGAATATATAATGTATATTTTATATAGACACTAGCTCGGCCATGCGCTTGCACCCGCGTCCCGAGAGAACTACTCCCCACGGCCGGCTCTAGACTAACTGTGTACTAAATTTCATTTATATCGGTTTAGTAGTTTTTGCGTGAAAGCGGGACAGACAGACCAAAGCACTTACTTTGGCATTAATAGGTAATTATTAACAATTGGTAGAGACAAGGAAACTAATTTGATACCTGATAAACTTTTTTTTATCCTCACCGAACTGAATAATACAAAAATGTAAAAAGAATTCCAGATCTGTATGAAATGATTGAGTTTATTGACTATTAGGTAAATATAGAAATAAAAGGGTTTTAATCATTTATGCTACGGTGCTATAGTGCGTCATTGGATTTAAGCCAATCCCTGTAGACAAATTAGTCGCAATTTAGCCCCGGAAAAGAACTCGGTGTCTAAACAAACAATTAATCACACTTAAATGAAAAATACAAATGACAAAAACAATTTTAGTTTCAATCAAAACTGTCCCTAACATTATACGACGATTTATCACTTTCCGAATAAAATATGCTTATGAAAACATTCGAAAATAACCCCGACACCTTTCATGAGCGAAGATTCATTAATTACCCGCCAAAAGTACAGTCTAGACGAATAAAAAGTTACAAAGGAGCATTGTGATGTCACAGTGTAAATAAAACAGTGAGATTTTTGACGAGGAATGAATAATGGCTTTCGGGAAAACGTATGTCGCGTTTGATTCTATATTTTGTAGTCAATAGTATGTGTTGGCGTTTCTAGAATATTAAGTGAGTTAGAACATTAGAAATGTTTAATATCTAGTCATAAGTTCTGCCGGTCTATTAATCTTACATTTAATTAACAAGACACACCATTTCCACAATGTCAAAAATACCCTTTTCAACTGTCATGTTCAATTTCGAAGTTTCCACAGGAAGGAAACTTGTACCGCTGCGTAATCTTACTCTGTGGCATTTCTCAAACGTGTCCGAGTGGCGGATATAGTGCCGATACCCTTATCTTAACAGCTTTAACTTCCTCGTAACATAATACTTCGCGACAGATACCGTTCGCAAATAAATTCGACGGTCGACGCCACTGACCGCTTCCTGCGGTTTCGCTTTTTTTGCGTTGACTGTACTTGTATTTGTGGGGCTTTAATGAATCATTGATTTCTGTTCGTATTGTAATTTAGACCTTGCGGGTATAGTTATAAGTAGGTTTTTAGATGTAATAAATGTGAACTTTTAAATGCAGACATAATTAATTTGTTGCAAACCTATTGAAATTGATTTCTAATTATGTGCGATCTACAATTCGGATGTTTAAAAGAACAAATAATGATTCTACACTGTCAAGATTTGTATTAGTTTTTTATTAACAATTTGTTGAAATTTCCTGTCTTTACGAAAGAATGCCTTATTTGAAGCCTTTAAAAGAACTCAAATATAAATGATATGATTTATATAAGAATAAATTAATGACTCGTAAAATAGATGACTTTTGGTCATCTAAACACTTTCTTAAACCCAGATTTTCGGTCAAAGAAACAAACAAGTTATCTTTTGTGTTCAGTTTGAACAATATCCACAAACATAATTAACACATCGAACCATTCTATCACTCAAACTTTCCCAATAAAAACAGCGCGCATGACATTCGCAACACGATTTTGAATGCACTAAAACGGGGTAATATTATAAAACTGTCAACACTAACCGCCCTTAGCGGCGAATTAAATCCTGAGTCACCCCTGAAGTGATAATACGCGAAACCAGAAACAGACATTCGAAACACAAGAATACTTTGTAAACTCGTTACAGGGAATATAAATTAAAAACTGACTCGGCTTATGGTAGGGGAGCCCTAGAAGGGATTTTGGGAGTAACTCGAACGCGTCAGATTAACATGTAGGATGATGGTACCTCCACCATAATATCAATTTTTTTTTACAAGTTCGTGAGTTTAGGGTAGTTCTTAAGATAAGTGAAAACCTGTAAAGCGTCAGATTAAACTAAAGAAAGCCGTACTCAAAACATTTTTAGGCTGCAACTAATACTTCCTCTGAATTTCTGCCGCTCTTGAATAAAACAGCTTTATCTATCTTTTGTACTTCTGGATTATAACCCCACTACTATAAAGGCATATTAATATTATTACAATAATTGATTTCAGTATCACACCTACAGTATCAATATTTGTTTTTTTTCTCTAATTTATCCAAGTAAGTGTTCATTAAAAAAAAAACTAAAATGTCTGTAGAAGCTTTCCCCATCGCGGAAGGGAAGACATTGTCTATCATTTAACTCTTATTTTTGACAAATCTACAAATTCCAATAGGTGCTCGAGTTCCTAACGATTAAGCACCTTCGCCTCCCCTACTATTAGGAATGACATTGTTGGTATCATCGCATCATCACCCCGATTATTTCTGTCAAGTTTAATGAAAATTTACGAACTGATGACAGGTATAAGACCCAATTGTTTTTTATAATAAACGCTGGTACTGTCGAGAATTTAGGAAGGAGGTTGAGCTTATTATATGTTCCATTGTTGATTTGATTTGTTTCGTTTATAGCCCTTTATCGTGTAGCCATGTTGTTACAGTATAGAGTTTACAATAGACACATACTGTGTGAAGCACTTTCCGTTTTATTAACTTGATAACAAATTCGCATTGTGTTCATATAAAATTTCGAGTGGAAATCTTAATAATGTTTTGTTTTCGTGTTTGGTTATTGTTAAATCTATGTAGGTACCTAGCATAATTATGTTGCTTTGATACTTTTCGAAATTACTGAGAGGTAAATTTTTAAATTTGAGAAGCTCATCCCCAAATTGTATCATCCCTAAATGATAATTTTGTCATATTATTATAATATTTAAATATCGTTATGTACCAAGGGTGGAGTTGCATCTAATTTGCAGGTCCATAGTAACCAGCTTGATTTGCAAACATTACAATAACTTTTTTTTTACTTTAGTTACTCCGTGATCATGGCGCTTGCAGCAGTGCCGAAATATCGGGAACTCAATAAAAAGGTACGTGGTAGCAATCACGTAACAAATAATTCAAATGTTAGTGACCATGAAAGTTTAAATCAACTTAAAAAAGTTTTGTTCTAATTTCTATAGTTCTAATAAATGACGATGCCACTTTCTAAAAACTAAAATTTTCTTAAATATCAATACAACAGTACAATCTAGTCCACGAGAAGAACACTTGCGCAATCGCATCTTGGAATACGAACTATAGCTGTAATAAAGGTGTAAACATATATTAACCAATCAAGGCGCTCCGTTATCCGTCGCTAGGTGGCGCCGCCGATCATTATGTGCGTCTGCGTGGGCGCAGATGTGGGTTACACGTTGGATGATGTACAATGCTGCTTCTATGTTATTAAACATAAACATAGGATGTGTTTTGTAAAATATGAGTCTTGATATCACCATGGGAAATTGTAAGCAAATTTTCACAATTTATGGTTTGATGATTCATATGAAATTATTTATGTGGAGAATTTATAAAGGATATAGGATTTGGATTATAGAAAATCTTCGTTACAATAACAAAAATCCAGACTTTCCGTTGCCCCAGAGGTCAATAGAGTTGATCCAAACATATTTCTTGCAACTTATCAATTTAACCAACACGATTTAAATAATGATGCTTTAGCTTAACTGTAACCAATAATATAATTTCCCAATCAAGCAAATATTGAGCTAACCGATGTAAAAAACACAAATAACCGTCACAAGCATAGTGCTAAAATTACCTACTATTGGAAACCAAATCTTACTTAAGAATTCCCTATCTTGGAATTCGGTCACGATTCAAACCCCTCAATGTACTGGATCCACAGTGCTACAACCATGCGCGTACGCACAGCCCGCGAAGCCATTAGCTTGTCACCGTCCATAGGGCTACCACGTGTCGTAATCGTATACTTTTTGTAATACAAGGAAGTATAATAACATTGTGATCGACAGGAAATTGAAGATATATTGCCTTATCTGGATGTTGTATTGAGATTACATTAGGAGTAATAGAATATTGAAATTATTTCCATGTCCATAGAAAAAGCAGTTACAAAATAATTAATATTGACATTACGTATGTTGGTGTAAAAACTCGTGTTCATTTTTATTGCAATATTTTGCTTGGAGTTTGTCAAAAATCCTAACCTAAAACATACATTTCTCTGTAGAGACGCCAGCACATCAAGCTACCCAAGCTACTCAAATTTTCTTGCTATATCGATAAAGTTGAAAATATATTAAGGAAATTTTGACAGTTTGTAGTCACTTGACGCCAGCACATGGCGTCTGTATATTATGTACCTACTATCTATTTACAAAATCAAAATTTATCTTTAATTTAACAGACTCCCCCTTGGGTAGAATAAAAAGACTTCTATGTACTCTTTTTTTCGTCGAAAATCATCAAATGTCCCGCTGTGGGTGCACCTGGAGAGAGTGTCAAAATCTTACCAGACTGACTAAAACCCACTATGTTCCTCTGTGTACGAGGCCCGCAATAACTTTTGCGAACAACCCGCAGCCCCGGAAGACTGCAATTGACCTTAAACATTCTATTATTACCTACTATAATAATGCAACGTATGATTTTTGCTATAGACCTTTTAACCCGTTAACCGATCACACGTGTCGTGTCAACCCTAACACACACGGGTCACCCTGTTTTTGCGATAGCGTGATTACAAGCCGGCGTTTATAAGAAAATTGTCCAACAGAACAATTATCTCGAAACTCGTTTAATGGACCATTTGATACACGCTTGCCTTTATTATATTTATTATTACTAAATTAGGTCGATAATAAAATGTAATCATCATTTGATATCTGTGATGAATAACCCTACTTTCTTTTAGACGACAATTTGTTGGATGAGGTTTGGAATTAATGAGGTTTATTATTTTGTGATATTTTCTTACTTGTTGACAGTTTTAATGTTTGAAAAGGTACAGACGCCAGCACACCAAGCTACTACAGTCCATCAACCTTAATAGATTTTCAACTTTATCGCCGTACCATATGGTTCAAAGTTCGTTGGGAGAATTTGACAGTTTCGGGCAGCTTGATGTGCTGGCGTCTATACGTAGTAATCAAAACTAATTCAGTACATAGATAATAGTACCCTAGCTTTAAATTTCAGCGCTTGGTTTAGTGCCAATATATTATTAATTCATTATGTATAATGTGATATTAAAAACCAAAAATATTGTTGACACTGATAATTGGTAACAATCATGCCTTGCGTCACTCCAAATAAATGTATGAGTAGACAAATCCTACTTTCATAAACAAAATGCCAAATCATACAAAAGCTATTCAAAAACATCTAATGATTCACCACTCTCTTAACAAACTTGTGCCATCTGAACACGACATTATAATAATACTTTCGAATGCGCAACAACCAATCAGAGTTTGAAGTTCGAGATAAGGCACGGTTCAGACGAACTCGCGAACTTACTGGCGTCAAAACGTGCCAGGACTTAATCATTTTGAATAACAATTGTTACATTTTAGAACATTCTGTTACAAAATTATGCTAGTACAAGACTTTGAATTTCGAATTTGGAGTTTGTTGTTGGATGTGAAATTGTAGGGTTGTTTCGAATAGGGATGTGTTAGTAATATGTTGGGTCGTAAAATTGATCTTTTGAAAGTTTCTATACAATATGCTTCTTAGAAATGGCAGAAGTAAGAGATAGCACACGTTGACAAAACGTCACAAAAGTCCTACTTATCTATCGATATGGTTTAAGTAATCAAGGTCTATGTAGCTAAGTTTTTTTTGCATCGCATCGAAACAAAACTATACCTACTATTATATTATTGACTTCTGTGTTTTTAGCTCGACTTGCATCTGTATAAATTTCATCGCAAAAACCATCTACATCTACCCCTACCTCTTGAGTAAACAGACTGCCTATGAAAATGAACAAGTCAAGACAATTACTTTCTCATTTATAAAAATATAATATTCTTTTACGACCTGAAAAAATAATGCACTTAATATTTCATACACTGAACGACCACTTTGATAAAATTCTATTTTAAAAAGAGCTTAGGAAAAGTATTTTAAAACGTGACTGACCCTCTACAACTAGCAATAAAAAACGAAAACGGTCCCTAATTGGTACATAATTTGTCGCAAAATTACTCCATTAAGCACCTATTCAGACTATAAACTATAAATTTTATGAAGGCGGAACATGAAAGCGCCTTTCTGTTTTGAAAAGCAATAAGTGACATGTCGTTGCTTTGCGGTAGACACCTAAGACACACAATAATAATTTTCTTGCAGGCGTCTCCAATCCCTCAAAATTGGAATAAACATAAGTAGATCAATTTACATTCGTAAAGGAAAACGTATCACGGTAAAAACAAATAAAGATGCTCAATAATATCAGTATTCGTTTCGCACCTCAATAAGGATTACCCTTCTAGGACAAATAATAAAAAAGGGGGAATCAGCCAAAAAATCGTCGAGTTGCTCGACGCTTGATAAAAATCAATTCAATTTTGGAGACTGTAGCTGTCATATCGACCTACGTGAAACGTGCGTGATGTGAATATCTAATGGGGGTTAAAAAAGTGGGTAGGCAGAAGTCTCACTCGAAACAAAACATGTAAAGGCGCTTTTTGAGTTCTGAGTTTTCGTAACCTCAAGTAAACGCACATCTCTCGTATCGTTGTTATTAAGAAACCAGCTTTAAGGTATATCAGCGATTAATTTATTGTATGACACGTTCAAAAGAAATGAAAAATGAAGAATGAGAAAATGGAATTAACTTGTAATTGATGAATTTTAAATCGAAAATCAACTCTATAGCCATGTTATGGCCTAGTTGGAAGATAAAATATTCAGACGAAGAATAGGTATCCTATGTTTACTATATTTTCCATATCAAAAACCACTAGATAACTTTCATTCCTGTAATCAGATGTATGATATTAGTAGAGGCCTGTGCCCTATGTGCAGTCAGGGGGTTAGAAATTAAGACGACACGCAGATTTTTCCTTTTTACATAGACAACTGAAAAGAAAACTATGGTTTTCACATTTTCTTCTTTTTTTCACCTTCTTTTATTTATCTTATTTTTTGACTTCTGTATTGAAATTCTGCGTAGCCATTTGACTCCGCTGACGAAAGCTTAAAGCCGTCTGATTTGTACGGCTCATCTTATCAACTAAATGATTGCTGAGCTCGTTCGCACGGATTAATGCCAGTGATTAGTTCGTTACTATTGGCGTAGTGATGTGCTGCAAAGTAATGAATTTTAAGAAATTATTTTAAGTAAAATCGAAATCAGTTTGATATTATTAATTTTTAAGGAGATTAAACACATAGATTTTTGTGATAGTTATTTATTAGCCGCTGTGTTAACTAGCGGTTCCCCGACGCCTGATGGAACAATTTCCAGCACCCGCATAAACAGTAGCTTACATATGTCCTTTCTCAGATTCCCGACTATATCGTACAAATTTTATTTCAATCGGTTCAGTAGGGTTTACCTGAAAGCGTGACCGACAGACATACATAGTTACTTTCCTATTTACAATATTAGTAAGAATAATGGATATTTGAACAATATTTTTAGACATTGCTGCTACGTTTCTTAATGAAAATTCTTTATTTTTACGAAAACTAAAATCTTAACAATTAAACTGCATTTGCTTGACTCGCAAACTGCATATATGTAGGTACTCACAGAGCAACACCAGAAAATACGCAAAAAAAAAGCTCAAATGAGATCCAAAAATTGCTTCGCGAAGTAAAATCGAACCCCAAGTCCGGTCCAACTCCGTTTTATCTATTTCAATTCTTTCATTAAGCACTATAAAGAGTTCCACAATCAATTTCTAGCCGCGATCCGCCTTATCCGCGATAACTTTGCGGGTGGTATCACCCTTATTTTGTAGACTATAGGGTAAGAAGTTGAGTGAATTATCCGCAAATATGTGGTGTAACGTACGGAGTCTGTACATTCGTTGTGGATAGCATAGATTGATGGGCGTGGTCGGCGAAGCTAAGTTACCCACAAGTGAAGGGCTTTTAGTGTATACGATTTTGGTAATCGTGTGAAAGAAATGCTTCAACATTACAAGGCTGGAGAGTTTGTTTGTTTGGACACGCTAATCTCAGGAACTACGAGGCTGGTAATATCTTAGTGTTAGTTAGCCTATTTTTCGAGGAAGGCTTTAGACTGCTTTATACCCGAGTGCGCAGAATTGTTACCACGTAACGAGAGGGAAACCGCTGGCGGAAGCTAGTAATTAATAAGTTCAGAAACTTACTCAACTACTAGTTTGATTATCTTAACCGTAAAGTTGCTTTTTAGTTCGTTTTCTGGTCTTTTCTGCCTGAATAGTCGTTGTTGATTTTTTTAAGATGCATCTAATTTTAAATGCATTTCTCTACCGAAGTAACTTTTTTTTTATTCAAACCAATAATACAATAATGTTTTAAATTCAAACATTATTCACACAAAATTCAAAACAATAATATTTTATTGAATAATACTTACATTTTTTTTTTAATTGCATACACCTACTTATTTACAGAATTGATAAACTATTAAAACATTAAATAAATTTCAAAATCTATTATTCTATTTAGTCTCTAATCTTTTTAATCGTCCTTATAACCAAATATTACCTAAGCAGAATAACTTAAAATCCCACATACCTACGTTCCTGTGAAATCGCATCGTAGTCGTCACGTCCCATATAGATGGGTTTGAGGTTAGTACAGATTACGAGGTGGAACTAAAGTTGATGTATGGACGGTGTTCAAAAGAAATTTAGGTAGAACTGTGGTCTAAAAGAAAAAGGGATTGGCTGAATAACCCCGCAATGGCTTTACAGAACCCCATCTTTGAGAAATTGTATGTTTATGTATTTCTATAGTTTTCGTCGAAATAGTTATAAGTACCTAGGTTAGTCTTAATTTTTATTTATTTTGGATAATAATTTAGGCTTTAGTTGGTTTTTTTAAGGTACTTATTTAAAAAGGCTAGAGTTACCTTAATATTTATTCAAATATCAATAATATTCATACATATTTCAAATAATTCGTTTATTTTAAAATGTATTGTTTTCTAAAATATATTGCGCTCAAAAACTTACAAATATAACATGCACAAATAAAAAGAAACTAGATGCATCAAATTTGTTTTTTTTTCGTTTAATAATAACGTAGTCTAGAAAATATTTTAGTTCTATTTTTCTGTATTTGTTTTTATTTAATTTTAATCCGTGTCCGCCTCGAATTATAAAATCCAAACATTCAAATTACAAACGAATGCAGTTACTGCGTTTCTATTTTTAAAATTCATGCACGTATCCCATTGGTTGAAATTAACAAAAATTCAACGCTCAAAAATTTTAAACAACACAAGGATTCCTAAAATTTTGGAAGCAAATGTACACGACCCTCCATTTGGCTCCAAAACAAAAAGTATATAATAACAATTCGAAGGATACTAACTATTAACACTGTCCACTTTTGTATATAACTTGAAAACCAACTTATATTTACCACCAGGTTTAGCACCCTCCAATCTTATGCCGTTGACTTAGAATCCAGTTTTCTTTGAATGCGATTTTCACAGTCGCACAAGTGTGGCAGTTGAGCAAAAAGTTGCTAGCTTGGCAAGGCTGCCAACGAAGCTGGTCACTGGAGAATTGTTTAGTTGGCCAGTCCACATTCAAAACTTGCAGTGTTCAACTCTAGCGGGATGGTCATTTTCAACTGGTTTTAATACATTGCTCTGTAAATTTCGACGAAATTTTCTTTCAACTAAAAAAACCGATTGAACTTTTTAGCAGTTATTTTTTTTTTTGTAATTGCTTCTAATTTAACCTTACTGTCTTATTCCATAAAGTTTGGGAATTAAGGCAGAGTAAATTTGTATTTTGAAAATCCCCTGATAATATTTTTAATAGCTCCCTTCTGATCTTGGATAAGATTTGACATTTAAGTACAAACCTTTACTATTATTTTTAATTCAGGAGTAATTCTGTCTGTCTGTTTTTCGCGCTTTAGCGCCAAAGTTTCTTAACTGAATTAATTAAAATTTGGTACACAGATAGATTAGCAGCCGAAAAAGAACATAGGCCACTTTTTATACAAATTTAAGAAGTAGTTCCTATGTGTTCACAATGATAGTAAAAAATCGAATCTTGTTTCTTAAATCCTATATGTGAGGAATCATCAAAAGATTCCTTCCACTGGAGTGGAGCTGTAGGGACTGTCAAACTTTTACTGACTAAAACCCACTTTTGTTCCTTCTGGAGATCTTTGTGTGCCAGGGCCGCGGTAACTCTTGCGAACAATTTTATTCAAAAAAAAGCTTGTGGTATGCATAAAGTTTTTTAACCAGATTTCAAATTAGCAAAACAAATACAGTTTCGTAACTTTTGCCAATACTCCGATACTCCGAGTGCAGTATTTATTTACGAGTGCTTTGGTCAATAAACTGATTAATTATTAATTAATATAAAATATAGTTGTGTTTACTCAATTCAATTTAGTCAGTAATACTGATATTACTTTGAGTTTAATTTGATCACGAAATTGAATTTATGTTGTTAGTTGCAATTTTGTCATTAGTGAGAATATTGCTGAATTATTTATTTATTATTAATTAATGGTTAGATATTGTATACCTCCCACATTGTTATGTTGATGCTGATTCAAATAGTATTTACTAATGAGACAAATAGGAATGATAATCATTTGCTAAACGTTTAACATTTTAAATTAAGTTAATGAATCTGATTCTTCCTCCGCTTCTGTCTATCTATGTCTTCGCCGTAAACTGAAAAACTACTGCACGGATTTTCATTCAGTTATACTTACCCCGAGCACAGTCCGGATGGGATTCTAGTGTTTTGTAAAAAGATGACCGAGAAGTCTTTATAAAGAAATTATTAAAACTACTTAGTAAGAAAATTCAACATAAAAAAATATTATTTTATTTATTTTAAGTACACCAACAGCATTACATAGGAAGATATTAAATGAGTGTCTTGACAATATCATTTCTGAAATGCAGACAGCATACACAAGGTTAACAAAATGATCTTCAAACTAGTGAGAAACAAAAACTTAAAATAACAAAATAATACTCACATTAACAAAGAGTAATGATTATACATCACTCAAATCTGGCAATAATGCAAATTAATCATCTTTTTAAAAAAATCCTAAATGCCTATACAGAGTAAGATAAACAATATGTTAATCTGTTAGCTTATTCTAAATCTACAAAAAGAATACTTGATGACTACAAATATCATTATTAATTCAGGCACGTTGCGCGCCCGTCCGTAAAATGATTCACGTACAAAAAAATATATAAAACATTAAACAAAAAATTATAGCTAGTTCACAGCAAACGGTTAGATCTGAGATTGTAAACTAGTGGCTCATGATCTATTGATGATAATGTTACTTTTTTTAAATAGCTTACTTGCTTTGTGTGTATGCTTGTATCTTTTTTCTTCGTAGAAAATCATCAAATGACCCCTCCCGCTGAGGGTGCAGCTGAAGGGAGTGTCAGACTCTTACTGACCTGAAACCTATGTTCCTTCTGGATGTCCCTGCATGCCAGGGCCACGGAAACTCTTGCGAATAACCCGCAACCCCGGCAGACAGTATGCTTGTACCGATCACCATATTTATAATAATGATATTTTCTTCCATCAAGTGCTTATCTGACCTCTGGAATCCAGTTATCTAGGTAACTGAATACCCCTTGAAAAAGCTGGCTATAAGACTTTCTGGCTTCGTTAAGGTCCAAGGTTTAACTTGCTTTAACGGTGTTGACCTTTGATCAGTCCACCAGTGTCGCTGTTAGCACAAAAGACCTCTCCTGCACTCCTCGCCTATTTGAAAAAGGAACGTTACAATTGTTTACCATCCCTGACTTAGGTGATGAATTTAAAAAGTTGACTATGGTAGTGAGTCAGAAGTATGGAACACATTAATTAAATATACCAAGGACTTCCTAGTGCACACGTGGTATTAGTCATATAGTGTTTACAAGCTGTAGGATTTAGGACGGATTTGCTTGGAAAAATAAAAATCATGTAAGAATAATCGATCTCAGTGGCGTGCACTTGGAGAGGCCTATATCCAGCAGTGGACTGCGATAGGCTGATGATGATGATGATGATGAAGAACAAGTGATCGTGGGGTCTCTAGCTCTATTCCTAGGTCATATTATAATAAGGTAGGAAATACACAAAAAAGTGTTTGTGCAGCTTTCCCGGAAAAACGTGACAGACAGACAAATACGACCATTTACATTTACCTTTAAGTTAATATAGTATAAAATTAGGGTAAGAACAAATATTTTGAAAAATTAAAAAAAAACAGACAACAGAACAGCTAGATATATTTATTTTGCATTTTTGTTAACACGCGTCAAACTTATTTATTTTTTTAAGTAACAATACCAGTGGAGTCCTACTTCGAAGGCCTAAAATTTCAACCTAAATTCTCTTAAATAGTTACACAAACAAAATGACTGTAACAAATGTTCAGTTCAGAAGTCCGAACGGTTAGCGAAGTTTAAAATAGACAGTTTGGTAGCTCATCAGTCAGTTAGTCACTGTCGGTGACTCACGTGCGCAGCGTGACACTCGTACAGTTAAAGATATTATATATCGTCATTATTAACAAACTTCAGTGTAGGTATATATTCGATTTGTATGTATGTATATCTGCCGCCAGCTTTCACCCGCATCCCGTGAGAACTTTTCCGCGCACCCAGATAAAAAGTAGTCTAGAGCCTTCTTCAGTTCATGGGCTACCCAACACCAAAATAATTTTTCAAATCAGTCAAGTATTTCCTGAGATTAGCGCGTTAAAATAAACAAACAAACTCAGCTTTATAATATTAGTGTAGATATGAAGAAAGAGCTTTTTAAACATAAAATTATAATTTTCTTAGCTGATTCGGTATAAAGTTACTTCTGCCCTGCGCTCCGAGGGAACTCCTTCCCAAACCCTGATGAAGGTATACTTTATGTTATTCTGATATATTACCTATATTTCCATGATGAAATCAAAATCCTTTCAACCATTAAAGTTTGATTGGGAAACAAAAATTCAAACTCTCAAGCTTACACTTCTATTAAGCCACGCTACACATTAAACCAACAAAATACCGCTAAGTATAAAAAAGTCACATAACATACAGACATACAGCAATATTTATGTACAACTTAGGCAGATTCTGGTCGTCTGCAAATTTTATGACATAAAGGAATATTTTAAATAAGCTATAAAAGACATTTTCCTTGAAAATAACTCGGTACCCGTGATTTAGGAGCGGGCCATGAAAATATAATGCGGCAGAAATTGATGTTATGCGGCCAACACATACAGGCATCGATATTGGATACAAGATGGCTACGTCCATTATTTATTGATACACGTTTGAGTGGCTCGTGGCTCAGTTTCAGGCTGATGTTCTATTGTTAATTCACTATGATTGGGGATTAGTGTGGACGTAAATGTGAGAATTCAAAATCTGATGTAATAATGAAACATTTTTACAGCACCTAGCCATAAGGGTAAAATTCTACCCTATTACAAAGATTTCGCTGTCCGTCCGTAGGTTTGTCACTAGGCTATTTCATAAATAGGTAGCTAGCTAAATAATATACTAAAATTGTATTTCAATAGAACATGTACTCGTATTTTTGCCATTTTTTGGTTTTTTAATGTGTACTACTTTTCTCACTCTGATTTCTTCAATATTACAAATAAAAAATGTATATCATAATCATTATCTGCGTAGTACACGATTGAAAATCAATCAAACGTGAGCTCAATGGTCAAAATGAGTATTTTATTAAACTTAGAATACAAGTACAGCTTATCACTTGCAAACTATTTTATACTGACTTCTAATTGATACCATGGTATGAACAATTTGTTTGCAATACCTTACTCACGATCATTTTCAAAATTAATTAAAAAACAAAAGCTTATCGGTAGTTTAATGAACTCCAATTATCACATCAACCTTCATTGTCTATGACGTTTAAGTACACCGCATCGAATAAACAACTGTGCAAATATTTGCTGTGGCAACACAAAGCGATGCACTAAGTTCGTTGCACCACATTTTAGTTGGCAATGTTAACAAAGGCCCTTTTTGATAACGGAGAATTTTGTGACTCATGGATTTTGAGGTGGGTCAAAGTATAAGCTGAAGCGATTTTATTGTAAGCTTGACTTAAGCTTTTTAATTGTATCTCTTATTATTTAATGAGCATAAGGGCCAGTTTCAGATCATTTATCTGGCAGATAATTTCATACAAATTCTGTTCCATTTTTTAATTTATCTCGCAAATAGTGGCTATTCGTAACCGGTGAAACTGGCAATAAATGATTTTTATTTTGCAAAAAGGTTAAAGTCAACACTTTTACACGACATTACATTTTTTTTTTAAAACTAAATGAGGTCGGCATTTCCTAACTGACTAAACCCTTAAGAAGAAACGCCGAAACAAACTCAAGGGTCTATAATAATATTGATATTATAAATAATATAGATACATATTCGGCTAAAGGTATTTTACGGTATTTATAAAAAAGAGACTCAAAAATATAACAATCGCTTTTTAGGTATTGCAAAAATATAGCAAGTATAATACCTAAATAGTACAAAATATTTCTTTTTCAAAGTGTCTCCACTTGTAAGTTCAGAAGAAAAATTTTCATATAATATAATCCTTGCAGTTGCAACCCGCTGGCGCTTATGCCTTGGACAAAAACGCAGCGAGGTGCAGTAATTAGTACGGTGTGGTCAGACAAACAGTCTTGCTCGTATTTATATTGGTATTTCAGCGTTTCTATTTCGGTATTATTTGCCGCACTCAAACTTCTGGTGGTTATTACTAGTGTATAGGAAATTATATTGATTTTTTGTAAACTGTACGAAATGTAAAAATGTTGTCAACTTTTTAAATTAATAAGTATGCTCTTATAAACTTAATGTATAATATAGACTACTACTTCATCATCATCATGTCAGCCATAGGAACGTCCACTGCTAAACATAGGGCTTAGATCTCCACATATACCGGTTGGAAGCGACCTGCATCCATCGTCTTCCGGCGACCTTTATAAGTTCGTCTGTCCATCTTGTTGGTGGACGTCTTACGCTGCGCTTGCACTTAGCTACTAGCCTAAAGTTAATATAAGTATTATATATGCTTCTATAAATCCTAGATACCCCTCATACTTGATACAATACTAAAGTACAGATGCCAGCACATCAACCTATGTCTCTAATCCTAATAACCTATGTATGTTCACAAATAAATGAAATGAATCAACCTACCTCACTTCAATAGATTTTCATCCTTATCACAATACCGGATGATTAACACTCGATTAGTAAACTTTGATATATCCGGGTAGGTTGACCTGCTGGCATCTGTACATCTACATCAGTCCAGCCATATTAAACAAAAGAGCAGAGAAATATACATTTACGGTTGTAATATGAATAAAAACACATAGATGTCATATATTTCCATTTGCTATAGAAACAAAAACACATTATGTAGATGTCGGTCTATAAGATGTCCAATAAAAATGTGACATGCTATCGGTACACTCGGACAAGTTTGCATAAAGAATGATCGATGTGCAGCATATAAGACCAGGTGCATCCGTGAAATTAGTCATTAGTACATCATTATGGGTTTATAATTGCAGTAGAACATGCTCCCGTTGATAATATGCACTTTGTTGTGAAACTAATATTTATAGGGGAATAGGCGGAGATTACATGGTGATTAATGTCTTCACCATCGGCTTTTTCATGGGAATTTTTGTGTGCAAATGGGAATTTTTGTTATCAATGCTGTAATATTATAACGCTCTAAAAGAATGTTTGTTTGTTTGCTTCAACTTGCTAATCTAGGGAACAACTGGTTAAAAAATCAATTTGAACAATATTCAAAGAATCGACCCGCGTGGCTGTCATTCTTTCAAATACTCCCGCAGGTCTACAACATACCTAAAGTCCAAATGTTTCGAATTCTTTTTCTGTAGGTATAAATTTTAATAAAAATAAGCAATCATTTTGGGTCAAATAATCTAGCAAACTGCTTCGATACCTATACCTCTTTTGAAATATATTACCTACTTCCATACTTTTTTAAATTAATAGTGAGTCACCATGCTTGCGGTCACAAGGCCATTGGTAATTTCATGGTACACACTGATGCTTTTAAGTCCAGGTTTCCTCAAGATATTTTCCTTCACCTTTACTTAGTCAAAGATATTGATGTCAAAGACAAACTTAGGACGAACATACCTATAACTTAGAGAAAATACATTGGTACTTGCCTGGCCGAGAATCGAACCCGCACACTCGTACATAAGAGGCGGATGCTTTAACCACTACGACACCACGACTTTATATTAACACCCAAACAAAATGATTAATAAAATCCAATTTTCAAATTCATCAAAAAATACCACGTATTCATTCACACGATTTAAACGCACGCGATCTCGTACCTCATATTTGATGATTTCCAAGAATATAAAAAATCCGTATATTGTTCATACGAATTTTTCACGTTTACCCAACCCAACTGACCGTGAAATAAGCTGGTATTCTCAGAAACCGATTATCCTCTTTAAAACGATCCGCAAAGGATGACTTTTTGACTAGTAATTTGGCTTGATCTGCCCAGTGTGTTACGCATCGCAGAATTTTGTACTGAATAAATTGTATCTTAATTAATTCGTTGAATTTTAGATTAGTAATTCATTTGAATGCTTAATAAAATTTAATGTAATATTTTATTATAATGTTTATCTAGTTATGTACAATAGCAGGATAGTGTAATTTTATATCAACCGCGTTCACGCAAAAAATAAACTTACTCTCCACATGTATAATATTAGGTGTGTATAGAACTGAATCACGTTTTATAAGGTCAAATAGGTATCATGTAAAAAAAATATTCTTTAGAAAACCAACAAATTTTAATAATGTACTTAGCATTTTCCAAACTCTTTCGGGGTTTTCTTCCAATCATGTTGCAATCTGACCGGATGAAACTGAGTGCCAGTGTTTTTGAAAGTCGTTCAAGTACTCAGAAGCCAGAACATCTGACAGTCTTACCAAAGAATATCGTATACAGAACTGAGTTGAGGATGTCAGATAGGCAATGGCTCTATATAAAACACTGGTACTTAGACTGAAAACCGAACCTAACATGTTGGGGATAAGGGATACCTGTTGTTTATTAATCATGTACGCTTCAGAACATACCTACAACATATTTTTTCTTTATTTCGCATCTGATTTAGTGTTACAGTACAACATTAATAACTTCAGTGCGTAAAATACATCGCGTATGCGTCAATGTCTGTATTCCGAGCAATGTATTTGGGTGGATATCTTAATGTGACAATCTTGTTTTAGGATTAAGACGTAAAACGGAGATCTTTTTATTAAGTTATATTTTGTTAACTTGATTTGTTTTTTGGTAACGTAAAAAACGCAATAATTATATAAAAAAATTGAACACGTGTTTTGTGCACCTAAATTCAATATTATGGGATTTGGCGTAAGGCTAACAAAACAAAAGAAGCTCACATCCAGTAATAGACTAATCCGCGCTAAACCATAGTTATTGCATAGCAAATTGTGTATATGTATTTTCTTGCAATCATTTACTTCTCAAATCTATTTTTCTTTTCAGAAATTTCACGATACAAAATATTTAATTTGTGAAAAACGAGTTCAGAATCAAGGTCTTAAAGTGGTTACAATATTTCGTCATTCATGACGTACAGCATTAGTAGCCCTAGACAACTATAACAAAGGTATTTAAAATCGTCCTTAACAAAAAAAAAAACTATGATTTATAAAAAAAGACCATTACCATTTTATTTTGCATTTAACATTCAAAACATATCATATTTTCAGGATTATACAATCATTTTCGGAACACAATTTTAAATGAAGCTTCCAAAGCCGCACCGCGCTTACATTATGCTAAATTTTACATAAATCTTATATAAATTTGAAAGTGCAGCTGATTATGTCAATATGTAGCTGGTACGTGCAACGCAGCACCAAACTTGCACATTGTTGGTAAACCTCTGCAAAGATTAGTTAATTACAAACAGATAGGACAGTTCTATTATACCTATATTTTGTGTTAAGTTCGTTAAGTATGGGTGAGCATTGCCATTACCAATCTCCAGTGTATATCTGTAGCAGCAGACTGTAGATATTCTTGAGCTAGTTCTGGTAGATATACACTGGAGATTGGTATTTATTTGGTAGCTATTTGGAAAATAAAAACACCGGAGGCGAGTTATACACGTTTATTCCGTGTCGGTTAAAAATAGAGAGAGCGATATACAATTGTTGCCCTATTTATAATTTTTAAATCAATCTTTTAATATCAGTGTTGCTAGTTGATTCTTTATAATTACGAAAAATATAATAATTCACGGAAAAATTACAAAAGCAAATCAACCATATACATTATGCTTCAGCAAAAAAAATAAAAATCTATTAAGGATTTATGACAGATTGTAGTAGCTTGATGTGCTGGTGTCAGCACTTATAACAATAAATAGACTCTTGCAATAAAGACATCTTAAAATATGACACGTTTTCTTCTATTCCTTGGTGTATCATTTATACAAACATTACAACCGATTCGCAACAACATATTGTTAATGTTGTTTCTACCTACTAAACGAGTATCGCATCTACACAACAGTCACATAATCTATGCCACCACACCGTAGACGTAAGAGGATTATGGTACTCCACCGCGAACTAAGTCGGGCTAATGCAAAATTATTTAATAAATATTTACTGTGCGAAAGGGATTGTCGGTAAAAGCATTTTATAGGGAATCAGATCATCTAGCGATAGAGTATTAATGGGGTTTACGGTATTCAATCTATGGCCTTTGATGTAAATAAGGTTTTATTTATTTGTATTGCACGGCCGTGGGAAATCATCAAATGACCCCGCTATGGGTGCAGTTGGAAATAGTGTCAGTCTCTCTTACTGACAAACACACATTATGTTCCTTCGAGAGGTCTCTGTGTGCTGGGGCCACAGTAAGTCGGTGGTATTTTAAGGCCTTCATTGCATTGTTTCAAAATAATAAAAGAAGGGAAGAATATTAAAGCTAATCAATCTATACAAGGCAATTACTTTCAAGCTATTGAAAAAGTGTGTCTGGTTGAGCTCAATCCTTCTCTGTGTGAGAAGAGGTCTGTCTGGACACAGAACACGTAGTAGTAGGACGATAAAAATGCCGACGATGATGCTGAATTGAACTAATCTAAGGAAAAAAATATCTGATTTGGACAAATATCCCTAGATCCCACGAGAAGGGCACATAGGAAGTGGCCAACCGCAAGCATCAGCATCAGCTTGCGAATTTACTTAACCTAAAGAGCTTATGTATGCTTAAAACTTATGTAATCAATGTTTTTTTTTTAATAAAACTACCACAAACATTTAATTAATGAATCGTACTTTCACTACACGGAAACAATAGCCGTCTGCCTACCCCCAAACAGCGGCACACAGGCGAAAGGTGTGGTATTAACACTGGGAATCAATTCAAACGCAGACCACGCGCCACATTACTCATTTGAACGAACGTGGTTGAAGGGGCTGGGTTGCAACGCTAGGATTTTGTTTTCCACATTTTTAATTTTACTTTTGTAACACGGTCATTGACCATAATTATAATAATTATATTAACTACTAACAAAAGTGAATACTTTTAACGTGTTTAATAAAAAATATATTTGCGTGTTTGTGTTCTAATTTTTCTTTAAATAACTACGTTACATGTACAAAATATATAAGATAATGTGCATATTAGGAATTTAATACGGCCAGATATAACTGGGCTCAGTAGACTTTTCTGACTACCTTTCTAGTTTAAAAGCTAGATATTCAATTTCATACGTTACATCACACATAAATATTTTTTTTAATATTTACAATAATATATTTAAATTGTGTCCAGTGCTTTGTTATTGAAGCCAAAAAAAATATCTGCACCACAAAAATACCGCTCACATCCGGGGTAACACCAAGCTGGCAACACACACAAGCGGTGTGCTGTAACATTTTTATTTTTTCCATCGTTTGTACATTTGCGGCGACATGTCGCTGTAAATTCAACGCGTTTTATATTCGTTTGAATTAAACACCCATATAGGTACAAGTAGTGGGTATAGCGACTGGCTTTTATTGCTAGGCTGCGGAACTTGACGCTTTTATGGAAAAGGCAATAAAATTGTGTCGTTTGAGGTCTCGTCATCAACTTACATGAGAAACTATTTTAGATTATGGCATTATGAAGTTCTTTTAAGGGTTCCTTACTCTGTTGTCACCGGGAATATTGCTTTCTCTCGATGATTGATGACATGAAAACTCTCATTGCTGAATGTACTATTATTAAAAAGCTGAAAAGTTTATTCGTGTGTTTACTTAAATGCGCTAACTTCAGGTAGTACTGGGCCGATTTGAAAAGTTGTTTCAGTTTTAGATATCCCATTTATCAAGTATTATTTTTTATTCGGGTGGGCAGCTTAGTTCCCCCACAAAAAGCCAGTTATGTAGGTACTAAGTGATAATTTGAATAATACCGTTCGTGGTTTCACCTTAATTGGTGTTGCTGAACGCGCTGCATAATCGTTTATTAGTAACTAGCTGTCCCCAGCGGTTTCACCCGCATCTTTGGTTACTTCTCCGCTCCCGTGTGTCTTAGCGTAATGGTATATAACCTATAGCCTTCCTCGATAAATGGGCTATCTAACACTGAAATAATTTTTCAAATCGAACCAGTAGTTTCGGAGATTAGCACGTTCAAACAAACAAACAAACTCTTCAGCTTTATAATATTAGTATAGATGTGTCTCTTATTTGTGTCGTAGTAGGATCTTAGTGAAAAGCAACTAAAGGTATCGCAGTAAACATAAAGCGATCTAACAAGCAATTCTTAGAATTCTCCCTCCATTTCTAGTGAAAGCATACCTCCTCATGATAGAGGGCTTATTAAAATAATACGTATAGTTCTACGATATGTGTACAATCCTATAATTTTAATAGCGTGAACACAATTGTTTGCGCGAACCAATTAAATAGGTAAAGTCAGCAAATAATTGTGTTTACACTCCGCAAATAAGTAACAATACAGAGTGTAAAAAGTTAGCGTGACGTGGTTCAACTATAAATAATAAATTTAACTTCACAAGTGAACGAACGACATGTCCAATGTAAACTTATAAATTGGCTGAAAAATACACGGGGCTGTACGCTGGTCGCTAAATAAATATCCTGGTTGTACTGTAGTTTTTTTATCTGATTATAATGAGGTTTGTTTTAGGGGTAGAATTGCTTTTGGTTTGTAGGTTTGTTTTGGTTTTAAAGTTTAATGTGTTAATTACTCAATTATTGATTTGGATATGAATTTAGTCATTGTTGTTAAAATAGTGAGTTACAATAGTCTGCTGTTGTGTGTGCTCAACCGACTTAAAAAAAGGAGGAGGTTCTCAATTCGACTGTTTTTTTTTTTAAACAAATGACTGTCTTTTATCTGGGCCACCCGATACCCCTTGGCAAGACTGGTTGTCAGACTTTCTAGCTTCTGACTACCCGTAACGACTGTCAAAGTTGTACAAATGACAACTCGTCATGACAAGATGATTACCCATCTATAGATCGACCGCGCCAAGCTTTGCTTAACCTTATCATCGAACGACCCGTACGGAGTTTACTTAACCACGAGCTCCTAACCAGAAATCAACGTAAATTAAAAAAAAAACATATATCAATCATGTGAATTGAATTCAATCCTGTTAAAGTTCATTGAATGACCCATATTGACAGATCCACCTTAACGGGTTGACCAAACAAAAACTCCGCTCCTAAACTGGGATATACTATCAACCAGTAAAGTTATTAAGTCCAAAAAGTCGTGTTGCTGAAGTCGAGACACGTAGGGTGTGTTTGGGAAACAGAGAGACTGTCCTAGCGAAGTATCAGAGCAGATGCGATTAAATTGGAAAACATTCAGTCAATTTCCTGAGCGGGAGATCGGCTACCGGTGGAACGGTTCGCAGAGAAGGCGGGTAGCTGGTTCCTTTTTATTATTCTTCATATTAGCTCCAGTTCTAGTACTTATATCAAATTTATTTTAGTACATATACATACATATGTGTGTAATCTTTATCGTGAAGGCTGTCTTTGTTTTGACATTCGAAAAGTGCTAATTTATCAGCCTAATTTGAATAAATGAGTTTGACTTTGAGAATCTCTGTTCTAAAAACATTCTTCACGCTTGCGTAAGCTTAGTAGGTTTTATTGTATAAAATAAAACGTAGGTATTTACGTCTGTGAAACGGGCAGCTAGATACTTATTGATTAACCAATTACTGATTAAATCGATGATTTTCTTTCAGTTTCATGAAATTTTTGACAATCGTTCGTAATAATGAAGTTTCGTAGTATTTACACTATTAATACATTGTCCGAATATGTGGTTAATTTAATGCACACTTATAAAAATAAATGTTTATAAACTATTTTTTATTCTTAAACGGTATTAATAAGACAGCCTTAAATTCTTACTTTTCAGTCTTTGGTGAAAAATATTCAATAAAAACAAAAAAAAATAATGTAAGTCTCGTTATTCTGCTGACGCTACATGAACGAGCACGTCGCAACGCTCGCCGGCTGCAGTCTGACAAATCCACGGCGCGGTGAGTAGCCGATAGTAAGTCGTATATATTTGCTGACGGTACCCGCAATCTAAAGGACGCTACGTTTTTAAATTACTAAGCGTCGCTGAGCAAGCAATCCTCTTAATATATTTTATCAGTTATGCGACGACTGATTGATTTCAATGATTGATTTGTTAGTTTGTTTGTTGCAATTTGCATATTTCTGCATTCTTCATTTCTTAATCCATACCTAATGATAGTAAGCTGATTATAATTGGCTAAAACATTTTGAATCACTATCGTGTGTTCGGGTTAAAACGCCTTCACATATCGTTTTAGTAATATGCGCAGTTGAGAGTTGCTATAATTTTTCAAGCAGGCGTTGCGAGCTTAAGCGAATAACGACCTGAAATCCGATCCACGAGAATTATCTACTTTCTATCTGAAATTTTATTTCAGTAGCTTCCAGCGCCGAGTGCGCAATGAGTATTTGTATACACACTTGTCTCATTAATCACTATAATATACATTGGCGAAACCGCATCAAAATCCGTGCGTCCAAATCAAGGAAGTTTTATATAAATAGATATTGTGTATAGATGACGTTGACCGTTTAACATCTAGTTGTCCCTCGTCTGGCCTAAATGCAATTTTCTATATTCCAATCCTACTATTTATGTGGTACTGGTAAGTGTGACATCCGAAGGGTAGCCATTAAATCAATTGACCGGGCACAAAGTTACCCGCGGCGGAGGACATTTAATTTACTCAACCTTGTTCGCAACCGTGGTCACAGGTGCTTCAGCTGACTTAAATATATACATTGTTTATTTATTGCATACTATGTTTAACTAGCGGCATCGCTCATGCTTTCTTTATATATGTACAGCTTTTTATTTCTGCTGAGATAGCACAGATAGCCAGCACATCAAGCTACGAATGACAAATTTCTTTGATTATGCTTCAGCGATAAAGTTAAAAATATATAGCTATTAGAATATTTGATAGATTGTAGTAGCTTGATATAATAGCGTCTGTATATATAGGCGCTTGTGTAGGGACATAATACATATGTTAGAAAATATTGTTGGGCTGATTGAGTGCTAACAAACACTTAGCTCTTTGAAAGATTTACTAAGTAATTTCTGCGTTATTGTGAACAATTGAATGCAATGTTTTTTTAAGAAATAAACTCCCGGGATATCTAAAAAAAATCACTATATTTTGGTGTTAACGGTGTTGCATTCCCTGTGTGAAATGTGCCCAAATGACAGCGTTATATCCATAAAACAATGAATTGTAAGTTAACGGACTTGGCTTATGGCAGTTGAATTTAAATTTAAATCTATTTAATTTCTAGTGTATCAAGATCTAATACTTCTTTTTATAACGAGATACAGTTTTAACAAAGGTAAGAAGTACCCTGACACTAAGGGCTTAATAATATAATGTATTACCAGTACATTGAGCACCGGTCTATCTCAGTAATGTGTGTATCGTGTCCAAACGGCTCAAGCGCAATAATGCGTGATACGTATCTATTAGTGCTGCCCTATAAGTAATGAACTATAGGACGGTTGTTAAGGTGATTCTTCACCGGACAGGCTGTCTGGGCTTTGGGATTTTTTATATAGACCGAGAGATAGAAGCTACCAGATCAGTTAATCGGCAATACCAAATGTAGGGTGGATGCACATACAAAGTTTTACTAGCACTAGTTCAATGAGGACGGTCTTTCAGCTGTTGGCTCTCCAGCTATTAAACTACCTGCTACTATTTTTTTTTATTTTAACTAATTTTAAATTAATAAAAATGCTCCTTTAGCCTGTTATTAAGGAACTATACTTAATGTTAGACAATGAAAGTCTTACAAACAAAACTGCAAAACAAAACAAGAAAGCTGCTAAAAGTTTATTTAGGATTGTAACACACATATTCACAAACGTTTTTCACCGAAATCTCTCCCTCCTTCCCTCACTCCTCAGTCAGTGTAACCCGCCCTTACATTGATACGAATACAGTTTACTTGAAACATAATCCGCCGCCGGGTCCCAATTACCTCTCGGTAATGGTTCATAATTTAGCTAAACGCGCGGCCTCGATAATTGATACTGTCACTAATGCAGCCTTTAGCCGACTGATCACTTCATACGTGTGTCTGAGCTTATATACGTATTAGTCTAACGTCAGAAGTTTTGTGAAGCTATCTGAAATGGATAGTATTGGTGTAAGACAGAGCTGCTATTACATAGCGTGCTTGGGAAAGCAGAAATAATTTTTCGAAACGGTCCAGGAGTTTTCGAGAAATCGAGTAACAAACATAAAAAAGATATACCATTGAATTAATTTTTGGGAAGTCGGTTGAAAAAAATTATCGATAAGCTTCAAAAAAATCTAGAAGAAGAATTTCGTATTTTGTTCTGTTGAAAGTTGTACATTGTAGTACATTGACCTTCGGAAATTTACTCCGCTTCCGTTACACCCAGAATAGTCATCTTAACCTACAAGAAAAAATATTATTCCTTAAAACACCCTAGAAACCGGCCATACCTTCACTAGAGTCGTCCCCGTTGAAAAGCCTTTGGCAATATTGGCACGGTCGCGATAAATAACAGTACTTAATACCATAACACACTTTAATTCTCATTACATTTCCCTTTTTTAAATGAAAAACGTTTTAAAAGTAAATCAAAGGAAATCTTTGTGAAGTACAAAAATTATCGTTTGTCCTCCGCGTGTGTTATCAATTTGAAACTAATGGTTCAATTTGGATTCAGGGGGGAGCTTGCCGATAATAAAATTCATCATGGAAAGCTTCCAGGGCAAAAATTAATATTCCAATGATGTAACGGCCAGTGTTTGTTGTGTCGCAAGTTGTAAGTGAACAGAGGGCCACGAAACAGCGATTTTTTTTAAGCTTAATGTACAGACGCCAGCACATCAAAGCTACTGAAATCTGTCAAATTTTCTTCTTCGATTTTCAATTTAATCGCTGAAGGATATGATTGAAAGTTGATTGGGAAAATTTTACAGTTTCGGATGGCTTGATGTGCTGGCGTGTGTACGCAGACTACTTGGAAATACTAAAAAAAAAATATTTTATTTATTAAGCGTCCGAAACATTACCAACATGTATTATTTATTTCTATTGGTCAAAAAAAAAACTCAAATCTCAATTACATAGCACAGTGCAACAAATTGCATACCATAACGCGAAGATGCGATTTAGATGAAATTTTTACATAGATCTAGACTAACTTCGTTGGGGTGTGCAATGCAGTTCTATCAGGACGCAAACGAAGTCACTAGTTAAATCGAGTATCATCATAAAAGACTTAGCTTTTTGACGTAAAAGGCAGCCGAAATAGACGTTTACCAAAATCGCTGTCGCTTATAAATTGCACCGACGACCTCGACCAGCAGCGATGAATTACTGCAAATTAAAATTGTTTAATGAATCAACTTTATTGCTTCAAAAGATTTGTTTTTGGTTCATTAAGACGTGTACTTTCCATTTCCATACAGATTTGGGTATTTAATGAAAAAAAATGCTGTTATCATACTGTTCATAAAGTTTAAAACAGTCGTTATCGTTAGCCCCCAAGATTTTCAGTGGTAAACGTAAAGTTAGGAATTTTTCTCCTAACCAAATTCAGCAATACTGCTGCTAGTGATAAGATCTGAAGATTACCGCTATATTTTCAAAATATTGGACTGGTGGAAAGCCTATTTCATGTGCAAATAGATAATTTACAAGCTTGAAACTGATCAAGGGTCATATACATATAAAAAACTCATCCGAATAATTACAAACATCGCGCAAACAGACAGTTGCAAACCCCAATTTCAAAAACATAAAATCCTCACTCTCCCCTGTTTATATATCCTTGAAGTATGCAAATTTGTTAGAAGCCATCCAGAATTCTACACTACCAGGCAAGATATGCAAAATAAATACGGTTTACGACACAAAAATAGATTAAATCTGCCTACATCCAATCTCAAAATACATTCTTCGGGTCCACTGATTATGTCTATAAAAATATATAACAAACTTCCAAAGACGATTAGAGATGAAACAAAAACTACTCTTTTCATAAGTAAATTAAAAGAATTTCTACATTATAAATGCTACTATACAATAAAAGAGTACATAGAAGATAAATCAATAAAAAAATAAGGAAGATACACACGCATACAAATCCACACACAAACACACACCCTCACTCATATACGCACAAACATACACACATACACATTAATTCTACTACACACATATATATATATATATATTTTTTTATGTCAAATATCATGCAAATATCATAGTCAATCTATTTAAGTAATAAGGAGCTATTGCATAGCTCTCTAATTTCTTTAAGCTGTGCCCAACCGGGTCCATATTGTTCCTTAATTAAAATGTACCACCTTTATAACATATGGAATGCTAATAAAGAATTGAGTATTGAGTATTGAGTATTGCTGACAGAAGAAATAAACACTATCCACTAAAATTTAGGAAAAAAATAACCCCCTGTGAGGAGAAGGGCGTATGAAAGATTGTAGTTTAATATAAATGTATCTATGATTATCTGTTATACACACGAAATGACTAATTGTCTTAACATAAGGCTTTTGTCAAAAAGACTACCGTTAGCAAAACTAAATTCGCAACGAAAACAACACACATCGCTACCATCCAAAAACAAAACGCACCCTCAGACAATGATATCCCCACATAATGCCATCTAAAACCTTCCAATCCAAGATATTCATGGAAATATTCCTTCACAAAGAAAACAAACACGAGCCATAACATAAATCGGTGGTTACCGAAACTCTTCGGTAGTTATTCAGATTCGACGGTAGATTATGAACGGGACAGTGTTACTTATCGTCAAATTATACCGACCGTAATGTATGTCCGAGCGTCGCGATATATGGCCACGGTATGGTAATGTACTGGTGAGCGCGGAGATGTTTTCCTAGGCCAGTTTATTTTATTTATGGGCATTGTTTTGATAGGATTATATTTGTAGGAATTTAGGCGAGTGAAGAGAGGCTTTTGTGATTTTGTGATTGAAAGTGTTGAGGGATCTGATACACTGGTGGAAAATTGAGGCAATTATAAATTGGGCAGTTATTAATATTTCATTGGAAAAATACGCGAAACATATTATGTATATTATATAGGGAGCTTGCGTCTAAAGCAAAATTGAAAACCTTTACTAAAGACCCGTTCAAGTTGATCTGGAATTCTGCTGTGGCTGTGGGTTGTTCGCAAGAGTTACCGTGGCTCTGACAAACCTCCAGAACGCAGGTTTTAATCAGTAAGAGAGTGACACTCTCCAGCTGTATCCTCAGCAGGAGGGGTCATTTTAAGATACGCAGAAAATTCACGAGTAAATTTAACATAATTGCAGCTATTCCAAAAAGTCTACTATCACCAAAAGCATGACAATATGAATATATGCAGAGTAAAAGGCGTCATAATATAGAAGAATATTTTAAAATTTAAAATTCCCAAGCCTTTCTACGCGACTGTAGCTGACTCTAGGATAATGGGGGAAGGAATAAAAATGTAGAGAACGCTAGGTGCTAACACTAGTTAAATCATGCGCAGCGACAATTTATGTAAGCACGTTACTTCGCACATCTACCGGCGAGTTCGCGTATAAGCCGGTCAATGTAGATAATGTATGGTGGTATACATCTTTCGCGGCTCTTGTAACAGGCAGAGTTCCAAGCGGTTTACAGGTGTATTTACTGGGAAGGTTATTTAAAATGGGTTGGTGCTAATGTGATTGAAAGTTTTCGTGTTCCTATGTAAAATATGGTGAAATTTTCCTCGTAAAATCATCTACGTTGAAACATTACAACCAAATTAAGAGATAGCTGCTATATTACAAGCATGTTGTAAAATAATACTAATTTTATACTTCAGTTTTTTTATCAATTTGTCGACCAGATAGCGTGGTGGTTGGTGAACCTGCCTGCCACGCTATAGGTCACGGCTTCAATTCCCGCCTAAGTCAAACATTTGTGTGCATGAACATGGGTGTTTGACTTAGTCTGGGTGGGTCTGATATTTTATATATTATATTATATTATTACATGTAACCCCGAAAAGCTAAAATACATAACAGCCAATATCAACACTGCCCGTGGCCGTTGAATTGTAGATAATTTTAATTACATGGGTACACAATCCTACGAAAACAAAAAATTATCAAGAGAATTTACTTGAGCCCACAAAAATCCCATGTCAGCTTACACAATACAAACACACAAACGACGGAATGTTTTTATTAAAATCCCAAATGAAACAATTATACGTACAAATTGGTTAATTTACTTTCTGAATACGTCACCGGCTTAATAAAGCAGTGCGGCCAAATAATATAGGCCTGTAATGTCCTATTAGTTCAACGAGTACACGTTTAATTTTATTTTTGTCGCATTATATCGGATAATTATGATATGTGTGGACGCAAATTGGGGATAAGGGTGGGGACTCAATGTCCAGTTTATCGAGAGATTATTAAAAAAAAATAAAAATCACTCATTCACACTATAACATGATGAGCACGGATGAGCATGGATGGCAGCTGTTAGAAATAATCATAGGCTGATACAATTATTAACTGGTAGTTTAGGTAGGTAGTAGTTTCACAATACACCATTCACACTAAACTAATAATTAATTGCACTGTTTTATTACGGAAAACACCCTTCACGTTCTACTCCTGTCAAATTTAACCTGAAAATAGGTGCGAAGTAAAAAAAAACGACGTCAAACGTCAAAAAAAAATTATTTTTTGCAATTTTCAAAAAAAACTGTTAAGTTTAATCATCAGGTGAGACAATATTGCAGACTTATGGAAAAATGCTTCCAATTGATACTGTTTCTGAGAAATAACGATTCAAAAGGTGGTAATCGTCATAAATGTGTGAGTACATCACGTGTGTAGGTTTCCTTGTAATTCGGTGCAGGAGGGTAGATGTCCAGGAGGAGCTCTTAGAAGGGTTCAGAGGCAATTAACTAAGCGGTCAATTATTCAGACATTTGAATACCTAGGTTTTTTGATTTCGCCGAAAAATACGACATTTGTGGACAGATTCCTAAGAAAAGTGCCAAGTCAATTAAATGTATTCTAACACAAAGGAGAAGCTGATACCTTAACCCACATTTTGCAGTACAAAATTAAAATGTACCTACTTTTCATCCTAGCATTTTTTAAACACGTGCCTATACACTAAAACCTAGGCTATTACGTATAATACCCAGTCAAAGCAAGCAGTTGCTCAAAGGCTGACTAATAACATAATCACCGTGTATAATAACAAGATAGTTTAAGAGCTGGCACGGCTGTAGTCGCGGACATCGCTACAATTATATAATTAAGTTAGACGCTATACGCTGCGCTTGTCTCAACTATGACCAGTGTAGGGTCAGGTCGCAATGATAGCGGGAACTGAAAAAAGTTTACTTATGTTCCAAGATGTATGTGTTGTAAAAACAGGTGTAAAACAATAGGCTTTATTGCTTCCCTGACTTTTTATATTTTCTTCCAAAGCTTTTTGTTACAGGTCAATGATTTGTCGATGGCAACATATCCAATAGCATCTCTTTAACGTTGATTATACTAACGAATAAAGTTTGAAGATTTTATTGTTTGTTCTTCCAAACATTGTTATTATTGTCTTTTACCTCAACCATATGAAACTACCAACCATATTGGCGTACCTATCTTGACGCGGCGATTAATAAAAGCAATAAGTCTCGCTACACGCTGGTACTGAGACCCAACCCTTAGGCATTTGCAATGTTAATGTTAATAGGGAATCTGAATTCAACGTGCGATCGCTTTCCAGCTTACTGAATATCCATTTCAAGCACATTACTATATTAAATGCATCTATAATAATATTAGGAGATGTCTTGGTAATAGTACACGGTGTACTACATGTCAGGACTAGTGTAGGTATATAAGCTACAAACAGTTTTGCTTATAAGGATGTCACTAATCCACTCCTTCTTACTTTCTCTTTTGTTACATTAATGTGATTTGCTTTACATTCATATATTACCATAAGAAATTTTAGTCCTAAAATTTTCAAGCCTAGAATGCTAGTTTTTTTGTCTAGCAACCACGTTCTAGGATCAATTTAAGTATTATTTTTTATACTTATAAAGCTTTAAGAGCGTACGGAGACAGTGCACGCTTTTAGCCTACCTATAGTGTAAGCGCGCTGATTATTGGTTTAATTGTATTGACGACTACGTTCAGAGAAAAATGACACCCAACTATCGGATCAGCTACCCGCCGACAGCTTAGTCTGCAGTGAGCTCTTAAAGTGATATTTCGTTCATTCGTTCTTCGTTAAAATGGAGAAAACTCGTGTATTTCTTACCTTATACGTCGATTCTCCAAAATTTACTTACAATGTTTCTTGCGAATTTCACTCTTTCTCGTCACTTTTCTGTTCTTGGCCGAGGACCTGGAAAACACAGATATTTTATAAAATGATATCTAAACTATAGTAAAGAGTTCTTAATGGAATACTGGGACCCATAATTAAATACGTCTTTATTTACCTAGACCAATTCCCTCCTACAAAAATACATTGTAATAACATTTTCATCTCAACATACGATACATTTCTCACGAACAAAAAAAACTTAACTTCAGCAAAATAATTTTCCAAGATATAGTTAAAAAGTTTGCCCACATAACACCATCTAAAAGACTAACCACACATTTACATAAGTTTGAGTATATAAGGCGGGTACAGGCTGGGCCAATATCGGCGTATCTCGAGAAGAACTAACGACGCAACTTTGCCACAGCGGGTTAACAAAGAAAAGTTTCAGAGAAACGAAACTGTCAACTACAGGTATCCGAGGAGTTTCGTGTTTGTGGTACACGGGTACGAGATACCGGCGTTAGGAATTAATATTTTATTTATGTGTATTTTGGTAATGTAAAGGGCAATAGATTTGGGTGAATAAACTCAGTCCTTCCCAGTTATATTCCCTATCCATGGATTATACACTTAAAACTCTTTTTATAACGGCTAAGCGACTTGGCCAAGGCATTTTTTAAGGTTGTTATTATTATAATTTATATTTTCGAGTAAAGTGATAGTTAATTGCTTATTTTATATAAGGTAAATAGCACCTTATCCAATGTGAACAAACCTAGAATACCTTAAATAGAACTATTTTTGGTACTTTTATATCTGCGCCAAATTTCAATCAAGGCAGTTCAGCCATTTTTGGACGAACGTGTAACAAAGTTGAGCATTAATAATTTTAGGAAAAATTGGAAATTAATGAAGCTTTTTTAGCTGTAAAATTCGTCTATTCTTGTACCCCATTGTATGAAAGAGACGTCTGCACGCTAGTTCAGTCTCCCGCGATTTGTTTAGACTTTTTCCGAGGTGCAAGCCCGAAGTAAATTGTTTCCAAACTAATATAAATTTGTCTCCAATACCCTGTGTTTATCAGGGGAAATTATTTATTTTGTAAAAGTGCAGCTGTGTTTTTGTTTCGTTACGGAAATGTCAATAGTGTACGTTTTTACTAGTTTTATAAAATGTTTTTTTTTTGTGTTGTTGTCGTAAATCCATGGTGGCATGTGTTTTTTAAGTCTCTTTTTGCATCTAAATTATTATAAAGTAATGAATAATGTAGTACGTTTTTTGAAATGTATGTTATGGAGAGGCACAGTGCAATTCGAAGTATGAACATTTATTTTAAGATATAGAAATTTCGTTTTAAAAAAGATTTATTTCGCAATGAATATGTGTCTGTATAGATATAGTAATATATAAATATAGTTATGAACATCAAATATTTTCGTCACGACTGTATGAATTATTGCCGTTTAATTTGCACTCTCAATAATAGTACCTACTTAGCCATTTCCCCAATGCAACAGTACCAGTGTTTTGCGTATAGCGACTGCCTATCTGACCTCCTCAACATAGTTAGCTCGGCAACCCTTAGAAAGACTGGTTGTCAGACTTTCTGGCTTTTGACTACCAGTTACCACAGCCAATGAGGTTCAAATGACAGCCGGGACCCACTAATTTAACGTGCCTTCCGAACTACGTAGAAACTTGTAATGACAAGATGTACCGATCACAATAATAAGTCGCACAAAACAAAAAATGAACGTTAAACCAGTCTATATAATTTAGCCGACCGCACCGAACCGACGCTATAAAAGGGAGGTGCATTTTTTGTCCCTTACCAAAATGTTTCCCGTATTTTCTATTCAGATTCGAAAAGAGCATCTATGCGGGACAGTGCTAGTGTATTTTTTAATCTTTTTTCCACACTTACGCTAGATTTGGAACAGTGTGTGACTTTACTATGGACACCACTCGGTTATGTTATCTCGAGTGATATGTTTGTGAGTAATAAAAGTGATGATGATAACAGTTTTTTTTGGGGTTGTGGTTTGCGGAATGAAATTATATTTCTGTTTTTGCAGCTTGAGTTCGCATGAATTCATGTTTAAAAAATGTATCGTAGCTCAGTTTTATTATAGATAGCGTCGAAAATATACTTCGTCTAACCTTTTTTCAACAATTTTAAAGTTGACTTCTGACCCTAACCAGATGTAATTGAATTTTAAAATGGCGCGTATGTCTGACTACATAGAACATCTATTCTCTAAATCAAAAACAAGTTATAAGTTATACTCCGTTCGAGCTTTCTAATAAAAATCAATATAATGCAATTTAGAAGCTTACATGAGTTTTCATTCTTTGAAGTCTGCACGAATTCATTATGGCTGGTTATTAACAAGTTGAAACAAATTCATCGCGTATTTAATAATTTATATTAATTTACACAAACTAGGAATATAATTTATTTGATATTCATTCATCATTACGCAGTTCACACCGTTTATTTCACGAGCAGAATACACTGTAATTATATCATCTTCAGATGTCATCACATCAAGCTACCCCAAACTGTAGAATGCCCTTAACAGATTATAAACTTAATTGCTAAAGCATATGGTTCTAAGTTGATTGGGAAAATTTGACAGTTTCGGGTAGCTTGATGTGCTGGCTTCTGTACACTAGTAGGTTCAGTGTATCACAATAACCAGAGCCGAGCTATAGACAGTTACAATTAACTATAAGTTAACTAATCGACTACCTTGCTAAGTCAATTATCAGGATTAGATCAAGATTAACTCGGAATTAGATTTACAAATTTGCACAACCGGTCAATGTGTATAATCTCCGGCATTGAATTACGGATTAATGGTCAATTTGCGTAAAGGTTGAATTATCACCAATCACGAGACGGTGATTAAGTTCTGCAGTTATATTGCTCATTATTTGAGAGGGTATTGAGATTTGAAATTATTGGATAATATTGTTCGATTTTTAAATGACTTGCTTTTGTGTTTTTGTGTGTCTTCTCTATTTTTTTGTACCTATGTAATGTATGTATATCTAGTAGGCATTTTTATTCACAAACAATATTCATAAAAAACTGTTTGAAAAAAAAAATCCACTACGATAACGACGTTTATAAACTACGAAATAAAAAAATATAAAAAACTCCTGTCATTAACATGTTTCAAATTTTAATCTGAAAAAATCCGACAAAGTGCGCTGCATTTTTTCCACCAATGGTAAAGGACGCGCCCACTGTCCAGTCGTATTTTATTTATTCTTCAATCATTGATTCTCTTTGTAGGTACTGTTTCGAATTTTCAATGGACTTAGCTTTTTACAGTCACTATTTTTAATACACCAAGGGGAATAAAATTGAAATATTGCTATGAAATGGGAGTTTATTTTTTTAAATACTATACTCTTGTGTAATGTTTGGGTTGTGTAACGATGCAGTTTCGATTTGAATTACGATATATTTTAGTTTTTTTCTATAAAACTAAAGTAACTAAATCATAGAAAATATGTTCGTCACATTCGTCACGCAATGTCGCGTCGCCTACGCAATGTTGCCCTTATTCTATCTGAAAGTCGAGAAAAAAAAATTGGCGGTAGTCCAGACAGCACATGAAACTACCAGAAGATGTCGAATTTTCCTAATCTACATTGAACCATACACTTCAGCGATAAAGTTGAAAATCTATAAAGGAAATTTGACAGATTGTAGTAGCTTGATGTGCTGGTGTCTGTACATAATACTGAACTGTCTTGTTTTACTGACTTCAAAGCTTTTTTGTATATTTATTTACTCATCTACTATATAAACATCCAGCAGTGAAAATTACTAATGTAATGTTTTTTTTTTTAATATGTTAATTTTATGAAAGGAAGTCGAATGTCATAAGCTAATCTGGGGGCACGACAGTGCCCTCGCCAAGCTTTGAGCAAAACGGGCACATCCGTACCATCGAAAAGATATTTTTCCCCTATATAGGTATGTGATATAGACGAAGCTAAATAGCCTTTACATAACTTTTCTTGTATACTATTGTGCACATTTAAAGTACATGAACATCATTGCATAACTGTGTTTTTTACCCAGGTCACCTTTAAGCAAAAACGTATAGCTTCAAAATCGGCTCCAAATACCACCCTCCATATCCCGCCACTAATCCCAAAGCCCCGATCAAATTTTCCAAAAATTTTCTCAGCTGCTCTAAAGTACACAGTATAGAGTACACAAGTACACAGTGTACTGGAGTACACAGTACATAGTCCGGTCCGCAGCCGCTAAGTAGCCCGGCACTCAGCGTTCGCTACACGATCCACCGCTAAGCTCATTTCACCCGCTTTGGTTTTATAAAACTGGGTAAATTCCAACACAAAATACTCGGATGTTAGTTCCGTTGTGCGTGCTTGGAGGCGGCATATTTAGTTTCAAATACATATGTATATACGTATTACTGGGGAAATGATTGTGTCACTTCTTACTAGCAAAAACACTTGGGAAAGTAGAGGCTTCGTCAATAAGCCCAGCCTATCGCGGTCTGTTGGTGGATGTGAATCTCTCCCCAAATTGTATAAAAAAACTTAATCTGCCGCCTGCTGTACCAATTCATTTCCTCTAAAGATGGGATAAACATAAAAGTACATATGGATCATGTTTTGAGGATCAACGTGGTATAACTCCGGTAACTTTTTTCATAGTTTTGAGGAGAGGGAGAGGTTCTTTCCATATTCCAATCATCAAAAAGTATGTAGGTGAGACTTGTGTTTTACCTAGACAAAATCTCTAACAAAATATCTACCTTAATAATCTCTGGAGGATGAATAACATCTTTGAAAATAAAGGACATATTAAATTTTAACAACGATTAAACAAAGCTAATTAAAAGCTGCATACTGAAAAAGCAACATGAATACTACCGCATCCACAAAAATCATTAGTTTTCTTCTATAATCTTTCACCACCTCCCCTAGAGTCCGCTGGCTGAATGAAATTTCAGTAATTTGGTAAAGCGAATGCTAGGTACGGGTCCCGGGCGGGATTTTCTTACAATCCGCGCTTTGTTTTCAAGTCTATTTGAAGCGGAACGTCCAAAATTAGCTGACCCGCCCCTCTCCGCACACGGTAATACTCCAACCGACGAAAGAAATGAAAACGCACGTAACTACAGAGCTCATTCTAATTGGTCATAACATTTTCAAATTATGCGGTTGACTTGTAACTTAGTGCTTTTGCATTAAAGGTGATAATTGCTTGGTAAATATAGTTAGTAAGTTTGTTAAGCTTTGAATATTATCTGTTTGCGCAGATTAAGAATGTTGCCATTTCGATGCTCGTTTCCCCCGTCGTTATGATTTTGAGTTGCTACGATACAAATATTTGAATAATTTTCTTATTTCATCAGAGATTTAGAGTACTTAAGGATTTTGTCATTTAAATTTTCATCCAGGTCACCTGGGAAATCTTCGGGTCTGTTTGGAAAAAAATATTTTGTTATCTAACAACGTTGATTTTATTTATTGTGAATATTTGAAAGCCGCGCTAATTGCTTCAATCCGTTGAAAAAATGGGGCCAAGCGAGAATATAAATCACTCATTTGTTATTTATATGTATTTTGTAATTGTGGTGAATTCAGCATTGATTTTGGTTCGTAATTTTATATTTTGAAATAACAAGGAGTCAAAATTACAGTCTGACTTTCCCAAAATGAAAGTTGTTACAGAGTTTCACGCGACGCAAAAGAAATTCGGTTCACATCAATTAAGATTCTGTAATTCTTAACATCCCTCAATTCATAGTACCACCTTACAAGCAGTACCAATCAATATTCAACAGAATGCAATACAAACATAATTCATGGGGAAAATCAATTATAACCCAGTTTTATTTGCAATACCCTTCGCGTTTCGCCAATGGCTCCGATGTTATTGCAAGGTTGGCTTCAAGTCCTTGAACTAGTGGAGCTAGCCTAGAAATACTTAGTAGAACCACGTGTGACCTCAATTATGTTAAGGAAATTATTAAGTTTACTAGGTATATGGAAATAATTTATTAGACATTAGCTGTCACCCATTATCCTAGGATCCTGAGTGATTTTCTTCCGGATAAAATGTAGGCTATATGTTATTCTGATATTATAAAAGCTATTTATAGTACATATAGTTTAATCATAACACCTTTTTTCTATGTTACTGCTGGAGGGCTTTGTGTACCAGGATCGCTGTAACAACCCGGAGACCCGGCAGTTCATCATAGCATCATATTTTATATTGACTTTGGATTTAAATTAAAACCAACTGCAAAAAAATACGATTTTCTGTTATTTTGTTAGCTTATATATTTCTGTTATTGTTTATGATATTATCTAATAAATATACAAATTACAATTAAAATATTCAAATAAAAAAAATGTTTTCGATTTTCTAGAATATCTTTTACCTTAAAAAGAAATATGGAAGAAAAAATTATGACAAGTTACCTAATCGTTAATTACCCGGACATTTTTGCATATTCTTTGGACAAAACATACCTATCTATTTCCAGTCCTGTAATGATGACCGCAAAAGGCACAAACGAAATTCCGATACCCCTCGTTATTCTGTCAGGCCTAATCGTAAAGGGACCTTTGACCTCAAGGGATAAAAGGACTAATGCCCCCACAATAGGTAAAGACACTATAAATATTTACTTATGCAAAGGAATATTGGGGAGGACAGTTTTGGCAAAACTCGATACGTTGTGCTAAATTATTTAAAGACAGAAAATTATTTTGGGAATGCTGATATTTATACGATACCTTATCTTACATAAAGTAGGTATTATATTTTATACTAAAATAAGCATCTAAGAAGCCCTTCCTTGGAAGGTCATACAACGATGCTATTTACATTAAATCTGATTCATTCAAAAACAGTACTGTCTAATTTCAATATCAAGTCTTAACTGCGTCTTAACTTGCTCAATGCGTGTTGGTGATTTCAGACTTTATAGTTCATATTGCTTTGACATGTATCCCTTCATCTTTAATTAGTCATTGGTATCCAAGAAATACTTAAAAAGTAGGTACATATAATTTAGAAAAGTTGCACTGGTACTTGCTTGACATAAAATCGTAGTTTTTTTAGAATTATCGGCCAAATATACCTGTAAAAAAAAATATTTTCAATTTTATGTTTAACTCTTAGAAAAATCTGTTCTGTTCTTATTAAAAAAAAAATAGAAATAATTACATTTATACTATAGAAGCATTGTTTCCTCTTCCCATTGCCAAGCATCATACTGTGCAACCTTATTCAGAACTTTGTAGATTGTAACAATTGCGATGACGTCAGAGCGTCATGCAGCTCTGAATTAATATGGTGGAGTAGCCTTGCATTAGAAAGTACAAGGTTACGCTAGCGTGGTGTTACGACCAACGCTACCTCGTATAGACTAAGCATATGTAGGGATTAGGTAAAGATGTGACACTTCTTTGATGTTGAATAAACCTTGCATAGCCCTTATTGAGAAAAATATGTATGGTATTTATTTCTTTCTTAAATGTATATAGGTTTTTTTTAATCATATTATTGTATTAGTTTTAAGTAGTTTTTATTATAACCATATAGTAGTTTCAAATTGTAAATATGTAATAAGTTTGTTCTGCTCAAAAAAAAAAACATTCTTTATTATATGTCGTATTTATAGAACAACAATACGGAACCATAATTAAGGTATACCTTTTTTTTACCAGGGACCTGCAGAAGGAACATAGTGGGGTTTAGTCAGTAAAAGCCTAACACAACATCAATTCTATAAATGGACAATTATCAAAAGATTTTCTCTCCATGCAAAATTTGGGTTATATTTTTTCGAGTACTCTGACTTCTCTTCGAATTTACCTTTCCGATACACGCTATTTATGCAACTTTCACTTTTTTGGGCCAAAACACCAAAAATACTATTAGAATGCAGAAATAATAAAACAGTATTACTTCAATAGATATTAAAGTTTATTTGACGTAGCTACGTAGTTTATTTGCGCACAACTAAAATTAAAAATGTTAGTACCGATCGACTTGGTGTAAAATTATTTTAGCTTCACACTTATTTCCCAGGAGAGCTCTGTCAGTAGCTACGTTAGACGCCACTGGCTACCATCGTCTAGGTTTAACCTACTTCTCAATAAATACCTAATCCTACGTGTTAAAAAAACTTCAAAAATAATGCTTTCTATTTTACTACCAGCAGGCTTAGCATGGCGATTTCGTATCTATTCTATCAAGAAAAGACAAAGCTCTTTCTGTCAATGTCAACATGTCTTCTGCCCGAGCATGACGCGACCTGTCAACTCGCATACATATAATCACTTAAAGACTTATGTCGATCGAAGAAAAAAACAATTTCTTCAAAAAATATCAAATAGGATATCTTACATCAATCTGTCAATTTTCTGTCATTATGTCCATTCTCCGGTAGACAAAACTTGTTTCTACGGTTGTCATGCTAAGCCTGCAGGCTGGTAACTGAATTGTACGGACGAAGCTACCCGAAACTGTAAATTTTTCCAAATCGACTTTGAACCGTATACTTTAGCGATAAAGTTGAAAATCTGCAAATTGTAGTAGCTTGATGTTCTAGCATCTGTGCGTGCAAGGCAGTATTCATTTTTACATTGGGTCTTCAAGGAAATAAAGACAGTTTAATTATTTCGCTAAACCACTTACGTTAAATATTATGACAAACGTCATAAAAACGTTAGCAAAATATCAGCCTACAAATTGATAAAATTAGTAAAATTTTTATTCGCTTCAATATAATATAACATTTTAACCGTCCCAAAAAACTAGGCAAAAAATATCAGCCTAACAACCCCGCCACCTCTTCCCCATACTCTGTGTCCGACAACTCTATGAAATGAGCGAGCAAATGCATCGACGAGGATTACGGAACATTGTAATACGCAGCCTTGGGCCCTTTGCGGTGAGGCCAAGGACTGGCAACAAGGATAACAGACCAGCGTCGTGGATAATGCAGACTATTGTTAGTTCAGCTGGCACGTTGCCTCTGATATGGGAAATTGGATGGAAAATAATTTATTTGTATGTGTAATGTTTACTATGGATAAATGAGAATACACCTATGTTCTCATAACTGCTGATTCACTCAGTCAATCAATATGATTAAAAAAGATCGAAAAAAAACTCTCACTCGGAAAAAACAGTCAATCGGTGTGATAAATTTATGGTTTAATTTATGATCTAAAGTTTCAAGAAGCGTGTTTTCTTTTTATAATTAACACTGCTGAGGTTAATACCCGTTCTCAATCAAATGTTATCAAGTAGGTATTATACTAGTTATAGCTCATTATTTTTAAGTATTTTTTATAATAATAAGTTGTATATGAATAAAAGTAAATAAATCTTTAAGTAGGTATATGTAGGTTCATCTTTACATACCATTTAATAAAAAAGCAGGATGCAATTACCCTGCTTTTTATGAAGAATCAGCTGTAGAGCCGAAAAGGCACAGTCTCCTAAGATAGTGTCTTCAAAACCCATAAAATTAAAAGAAAAAAACTTTTTTTAAAAAGCTTTTATGGTCCGCTATATTGGGTTTAGAATATCGTCAAATTATTTTTTAAGTCACTCTCAATAAGTCTTCTGATTTGATACCCATATTGTTGAAGTTCATTAAAAATAACTACTCCGCCATCTTGGAGGGTCCGCCATATTGGATTTAGAATAACGTCATACAACATATCTTGCATTGTCATCCAAACTGAACGTGTATACAAAATTTCAGCTCAATCGGTTGAAGATATCTACTTAAAAATTGAGTTCAAAGAATCCACCGTAACATACATATGTACATACATTGCAAGTTAAATAAATAAATAAAAAAATATATTAAGTAAAACAGAACTTCGCATACTTTCGCAACTCTAACAAAATTCTTACTATTTAACCTGGAAATCCAAATCGATTACCCCAGATACCGATTTAATTACATCGAAAAGTGAGCCGCATCGTTATCGATATAATAATCGAGTGAACAGACATAATTATGAGATATCGGCGTCATAGATCGCTGTAACGATTATGGCAGGTTAGCATGTCGGGACACAATACTGACAGGTGTATTGTAAACTGTTGAGTTTTATTGTATCCTGGTATACGACGTTAAGGTATATACGCATTAGATCGCAACATCAATTATTTAAGTATTTATAAACAGCGATGGGGATGAGCTTTTCGACGCTTTTTAGTTATTTTTTTGTATAAATGTGTAAAAAGGTGTACCTATAAATAAATAAATGTTGAGTAAATAAGTAAGTACCTATTTAAGTGAAGTTATACTGAATTTTTTTTTTTTTTTTAAGATGTTTTACAAATATATTACATTCGTGGCCTATTTTATTCAACTTATTCACAAATATGTACAATAGTTATTCTGAAGAATTCATTAGACTTTTTGTAAGAATAAATCAAATGTCCGAAAATAATCGATTTGAATTTGGAAAAAAAAGCAAACCTACTTCAAAACATTTTTGGTAAAAAAATTATATGCCGCCTTATAGTGAATTTTTTATTTTTTTCATTTGGGTTTATATATTTTTTTCTGACATTTTTTTAAGCTATCTTCATGCTTTGTAGGAATAATAAAAGGATCGGTTCAGCTGCTCTCAAGATTTACGCTTAGAAACACATTCAGTTATTATATTATACTCGTAGAAGATAAGCCTTAATAATAAGAATCCATAAATTTTAAGAAAACATTATCTATTTAAATTAGGCATTCCCAAAGATTCTACCGTAATAAAGGTTAAAAAATAACAATCTCTTCTCGGTCTAGTCGTACAGACGCCAGCACATCAAGCTACTACAATCTGTCAAATTTCTTCAATAGATTTCCAACTTTATCACTAAAGCGTTATGGTTCAAAGTTGATTGGGAAAATTTTACAGTTGCGAGTAACTTAATTCGTCTTCGCAACATAAAGAAATTCTTTATTATCTACCAGTTTAAGAACACGGTGTATCAAAACCTTTACGCCACGTGCATACTTTAATACATTTCCTGTTTTGAAGACATTAATGTTTAATCTGCACTATATTTTAAAAGCAATATGTATATATCATTGCGCTAGTTACCAAGCAAGCTTAGCAGTATGAAATCACGATGTTTTTCCACGTGGATTATTTGTAAATCGATCTATACATAGCCGGCATAATCGCTACTGTTTTAACGTCAATATTTCGAATGTGCGATACTTTGAAAAGGTCACATTAGAGGTCACCATGCATTTTATCTGCTTAATTATTAATTATCAGTAATGTACCTATCGCATTGTTATTTTTAACTAGTTAGACAAAAATAATAATTAATTAAATGTTAAAAGTTTGTTGGTTTGCATACATGTGCTAGTCTCAGGAACTGCTGGTCTGATACGATTTTTCATCGTTAGATAGCTCATTAATGAGACTATAGCAAATACGTTATTTTGATTTGAGTTAAAAATATTTTTAATATTGCTCCTCCTGCTCCTTTTATAAAAGAAGGAATACCAGAATAAAATATTATTTAAAATTATTTATACGGCTTTAAAATGGACTGGAATAAAATACTTTAAAATAGGTGTATACTCTCTAGACACTAGGGTGAATTTTAGGATCCGAACGGAACAACACGCCGTCATTACTGTGGAAAGTTAATTTGCCTATACCTACAATAATTATCATAAAATACATATGTAGTATTTAATCAATCAGCATTCATTTGACCACTGTGCGTCAGTCACACAAAAAGTTTTATTGAGTTTTTGTGTAGAAGAACTATTATACATATTTTGTCAGAGAAATTTTGTGAAAATATTGAACTACTTTGAGCTCTATGTGCTCTGGAGCACAGTTCTTGAAGCGTTCATTATATGTATATAGTGCCGGTTTCAAATTCAAAAGATATTCATACCATTGGCAGTAAATAAGTATAAATAAGTGCTGGACCCATTGTATAAATACAAAAAGTTTATAAGACTGATAAATTTGGACAAGATAACACATAACTAAGAAAGTCATTGTGTTCAAGTTTTATTAAACAAATTCTAAAAGTGCGAGTCGCCAGCCACATATAGACAAGATAGGAAACAGTTGAACCATGCCTAGAAACGAAACGAAAGTGATACATAACCTGGAAAAATTTCAACCACCTCTAGCCTCTGTCATCGTGAAGTACATTGCGTTTGTCCTGACTTTAACAGCCTTCACATTCGGAGTGACCTTATGGTGCCTCATCAAGAAGTTTCGTAACTTTAAAAATTATGTTTACGTCAATGCAATTTTTACTAGTTTGTTAAGATTAATCTTAGTGTCTATTGTTGTTCCTAATATACAAGACTATATTACTATCGACAATTATTTGACTAACTACATAATTGTATCGTTTCTAAGCACATACCTTGTGTGCGCAGAACATTATTGGTTGCTAGTTATATGTTGTATATTCTACATTGATATGGTTAAAGTATTTAATACGGACATTGAGAGGAGGTACCTTAAAAGTTCAATGTTTGCGTACGGTTTTCCTGTGTTAACAACTTTGTTTTGTACATTTATTTCTCCGTTGTTGCATTTTTTTATTGGCGGTTTGAGATCAGAAGTTAGGTTTAGAATATTTCTTTGTCTTGAAGTTGGAGTGATTGACCTGCCTGTGTTTTTGAATTTGATGATTTACGTGAAGGTTGTGCGTTCGCTGTTTCGCGTCAGAGGTGAAAATAGCAACAAATGGCGACGGTTCTATATAGCGACATTGATTTTTGTTTTAAGCAGTATACTCGTTGTATCTTCATTTACTTGGGATATGCTGCTGTATCACCTAGTAACAGTAAGGACGGTGCTGATAAACCTGCAGACAATTACTATTTCTATATTCCTGCCCGTAGTGAGGTGTAATCGTGTATTATGGAAGGAATTCCTCGTGAATTTTTGGGAGAGAAATATTATGTAATTTTTTAAATATATATATTTTTTTTGTATTATTTTCTTTATAAATATTTGTATCGCTCTAGCAGTTCGAGTGTCCAGGTTTTCACTGTGTTTATATATTTTGCCACGAACTTCTAGACTACAAAAAATGAGCACGTCGAACTTAAGACCACCTCTTTTTGAAATAGCAAAAAAATTAGATGTTTTTTTTTTAATTTCATCTGGCATGCTAAAATAACATATACGATAAATGTTTTCTTAACAATTATTTTTTATCCTAGCTTAACTATAACGAAGTATTCTATCATTATGAAATTATTTACGTAGACCTTCGCGAAATGAGTCCTTATATCCCAAATCAACCTAAAATAACAGATCTCTGATTGAAAACTCCTTGGAAAGCTGTCCTACGTTGTTATAACATGTTATATAATAAAGATCCTCCAAATATGATCTTATAAAAATGGGAAAAAATGTGAAATCGATAGTCCGGGAGGTCGTACAATGACACTATCTTCTTCTATGTCATTACATTCTGTGACTTTTCATTTGTTATTATCACATCTATAGAGTCCCCACACAATGTGGAAATATGCAGAAGGTCCGTGTAGGAACCCAATTGCAAAAACGATGGGAGTTTTACATATAAACATTGCGGATATTATTTCTACTTTATACGCATTACTAGCTTTATTTACCTTACAAAGTGATAAAATAAATTAATTATTATCTATAGCGCACTATTCTATCTTATTGAATATGCAGATAAAGTCTTTGTCTACCTATCCACCTAGCCTTATCCTAAGCTATGTTGAAAGCAACTTCCAGTCTAACCGCATGCAGATGAGTATCAGTCTTGGATGGACATGGAGTCAGAGAGAAAGGCAGTCCTTTTTCACCTCCTCAACCCAGTTACCTTCGCAACCCAGTACCTCTTCGTAAGACTGGTTGTCAGACTTTCTGGCTTTCGACTGACTGTCAAATAAATAAATTCATGGAATGACTAAATAAAATGCATGAAATCATAAAAAAATATATTAGATTATTCTATCTGCTTCATACATTTTTAATCAGAATATAAGATGCTCTAAAAATATCTGTCACGGCTTCAATGGGAGGTAGTATTGTGTTTATAGATTACAATAGTGAAGAACTTTTGTACCCCGGAGCAGTTAATTCAATTTAACATTGGCTCTACGCTGCATAACGTGGTTCATAATTTACATATACGTCTGTTTGTAGGAAAAAAATATGACAAATAATCTCTAATTTATCTTCACTATTGTAATCTATAAACACAATACTATCTCCTATTAAACCGTGGCAGATATTTTTGTAGCACCTTATATATGAAATTTGATATAAATTAACCTTTTGTTTTATTTGTCTTTTATACTTTTACTACCATCGTGCAGTTCCTATGAGATGTCTTTATAGTTAAAACGGTAGTTCAGTTGACAGTAAATTTTTGGACTAGTTTAAACCTGTCGACAGTTATGTAAGTCACATTTTTATTACTTTATTATCGGTTTTCAGTGGAAAATGTAGTATATGTGCTAGAATATCTTGGGTACCTTTGTTAAATTTTAGAATTGTAATCGTGAATATTTATTGTCTAACCAAATACTGGTTCTATTTCGTAAACCAGAAAATTTTGTACATCATAGTGAACTATAGGTTAATCTAACTAACTATAGAAATACAATTTTAAATTCATCATCAGCCTTTTCATCGTCCCACTGTTGGGCACAGGCCTCCTTAATCACCACGCTTACTCAATGTGGGTTGGTGATTTCAGACTTGATAGTCCTTAGGTAGTCAGTAAATAGTCGATAGGTTTCTTCGAGAAGTTTTCCGTCACCTAATTATTCATTGGTGTCCAATATATACTTAGAAAGTACCTTCATATAACTTAGAAAAGTCACATTGTTACTTACTCGACCTGGAATCAAACCCTCACATTTATACTTGAGAGGCTGGTGCTTTAATCACTAGGCCACCACAACTTCGATTTTTAGTAAATGACAATTAATTTCATAAATAAGATACCAACAAAATTATACTACCTCAAAATAGAAACCAGTTCTCAAAACACTTGTAACGAAAAGTCTAAAATTTCTTACATAAATGAATTATTACCTACTTCCAAATTACGATTTCCATATTAACAAAGCCATTCACCAAAATTACTGACGCAAATAAACAAATATACATACCATCCACTAGCCTAAGCATAATATCATGAAAACACTAGACATAACGCAACATACATATATGACTCCTGAATACCTGCCGTCTGCCAAAAATATTCTCCCTTTGTTTTTGATGAAAATCGAAAAAGAATCTGACGTTCATTAACGAAGGGTGTAAGTTACGCGGGGACTCTGGGCTTGTATTACCGGGGCACACGACATATTTACATAAATGTGCACTCGAAATTTGTGTAAAAATTGCATGTATTCATCTGTTTTTACTGACCCTACATCAAGCATAAATATATAAATAAATCTGTCAAATTTCCTTAGTAGATTTTCAACCTTATAGCTGAAGCATATGCTTCAAAATTAATTAGGAAAATTTTACAGTTTTGGGTAGCTTGAAGAGCTGGCTGTCTTGTAATGTGACTGTCTGTAGCTGTATGTCTTGTAATGTCACTGCAATTATAAGCGGTGACTGTAAGAAGTGCTGAAATACTTGGTTTCAGGTAAAACCAAGATTAATTCAATGTCTTAGGATGACATAAATGTTGATTTTGTTATGTAGTGAGGGTATTATATGTATATTTTTTCCTCACGCGTCTTTTACTCCTGAGTGATAATTAATTTGGTTCATTCGACAATTGTGAAGGGGACTAAGCCTGATTCTCCTCAGGCGCTGGGTCTCAGGTCAGGTTGGTGCTGGCTGTGATCTCCTGCTACTTTTGGTGGAGTCTAGCGAAATTAAACGACCAGCTTTATCCGTAGCGAAATGAAAACTTATTTTTTTTTAATTATTTTTACAATAAACAAAAGTACAAACTGTCAAAATTCAAATATATAAAAGAATAAAAATAAATCTAAAAAGTATAAAAGGATAAAAAGGTGCACAATGTGATATATTCTTTATTGATTTACTTTGAACTCATGTATCCCTCTATAAGAGCAAAATTCTTGAGAGCATTTGTGACACCAGAATAGTACCCTCGAAAGCATTTTTAATTTGTACTTGAAGTAAAACCTGAGGGCACGCGAGATGGTTTGCGAGCGAGTAGAAAAAAAAACGTTTTGTTTTGACATAAGCAGGGGCGGCTGATTGAAATGCTAAAAATATTTGTACACTGTTGCTGACTGTACCATGTGTGTTTTCTTGGCATATTTAATGTAATGTTTGCCTCGTATAGTGTGGTTGTAACGTAAGATAAGGTAGACTTTATTTGATTTAGTTAAGAAACTAAGCCGGAGTCTAAAACGAGAGATCAGATATTACTGTGTTTGAAACAGCTACGCTGCTTTACGTACACATGGTATGCGTGCCTTAATAAATGCTACTTTAGTATCGTAAAGAATTATTATGTATACTTAATTGCCAAACTATGCTTATATTTAAGTAAGTGTTACACTGTACTTCTGTTTGTTAATACATAGTTATAAGTATGCATCAGTGTAAACATTCGTTGGTGAACTTAGTAAATATAAAATATAAATATGGATACCTCATTTCAAAAGCTCTTATAACTGAATCTGACTTCTGCAACTAATTGAACCTAGAAACTAAAAATTCATCATCATCCTCCTGCCCTTATCCCAAGTTTTATTTGGGGTCGTCGCAGCATGTTTTTGTCTTCCACGCTCTTCCATCTGCCGTCATCTCACAAGTTACATTCTTTCTAGCCATATAAACTTTCACACAATCCATCCATCGCTTCTCTGGTTGTCCCCTTCCTCTATATCCATCCACATTCATGTTCAAGACCTTCCACACAACATGATCCTAAACTAGAAACTAAAAATTACCTGATAAAAATTCTAATCTCGCTGTATTCAGAGCTATTTCTAGAGACGTGCAGTGATGGCAAAAAGAATGAAAACTATCGATATATAATATAGCAACATGGCCGGCTTATCGAGCATAGCAGACGGCAATTAAGCAGATTGCATTTATATGGGTTCCACATAAATCAGGGATCCGCTCCGTTCTGCGCCCGCCTGCGAATTCCCTGAGGGTATGGCTATTAGAACAGCGATTTGTGGGATAATTCCTCCCCCTTAAAAGCTATGTGATAATACTTAAGGCCTGTTTTACCACTTACGAATAAGTTCTATTTAGTTTATTTGGTAGATAATGTCATGCAAATTCTGTTCGATTTTTTAATTTATTCGGTAGATAGTAGCTATTCGGACATTGTGAAACTGGTCCTAAGTGTGATATGACGTATAAGCCAAAAACATTTTAGGGATAATTACCTAGTACGTGAGAACAGGTTTCATGATGAGATAGAAAATTGTCTTGAACAAGACGATTTTACGTGTTTACGTTAAGGAGTTATTTTAATGTTGTACCATTAACATTATTTTCGATTTTAAAGAAATAAATAGGTACATATGCGCTATTTTAATGGCCCCACACAATACTTAGCAATATGTCTTCGCGTGATTTACTTTAACATAATTAACGCTTTCCCATGTAGACATTTTGGGGTTCCGCGGGGACACGGCGTGCCATCTTATATGATTGCCAACAATACCATTTTCACAATAACAATATAACGATATTTTGGTTTAAAATAATATAAAATATGTATAAGAGTATACAAGGATTGAGAATTGGTTCAATGTAGATGATGAATTTGCTAATATTGGTTATTAATACAAGGCTTATCAGCATTTGTTGAATTTTTAAATAAGGCCTGTCATTTTCCTCCCCTTCTTCTATTGTAAATGTACGATGTAATTAGTGGTACCCTCTAATTTTAAATAAATCATTTCGACAATTGGAGCTATAAGGGTTAAAATCCCTGTTTTTTACTAATGTAAGATTAATCATCACAGCCTTTTTTGCCTTTTTTTTATCGTCCCACTGCTGGGCACTAGCCTTCTATCCCATGGAGAGGGATTGAGCGTTAATCACCACGCTTGCTCAATGCGGGTTGGTGATTTGAGACTTTATAGTCCAGGTTTCCTCGAGATGTTTTCCTTCACCTTTAATCAGTCATTGGTATCCAAGATAAACTGAGAAAGTACGTATAACTTACATTGGTACTTGCCTGACCTGGAATGGAACCCGCACCCTCAAACTCGAAAAGCTTGTGCTTTAACCGCTAGGCCACCACGACTTGGTTGTACGATTGTAAGATTAAAAATCTTTATTCTAAAAAAATCGTTAAAAAATCCTGTAATTTTACTCTCGCCAATCACACTTGCCCACCTAATAATATCACTACAAAACAGGACAGCAAAACTCTTACCAAAATATTGTGACTCCCTCAGCGTACAAGTACTAGCTCCAAACAAAACCCCAAAACCACACAATATGTCCAAAATTATCTATCAAAGGATATTCCTTACCAATAGATAAGTAACTGCTACCAAATTAAGGCCGTATTATCTAAATACTTAATGTCACGTACCAATATGGCGGATATCGGAAAAAAGAGTTGTAGCGATGAATCAAAGCCGCTTAAAATATTACTCCAGTCTGTATGGGAATGGGGGCTAGGTTATGAGCGGTAGCGGGTAATTTGTAGTTCATAAAATTTATGTAGCTATCATAGATATTATGGAATTATGTGTTCAGATTTTCAACCTTTTTTGATGTTACCGTTCCCGACAGTGTTCTTAGTAAATGTAAAGGTCCATTAGGAAAATACTCATTTTCTAAATTGCCTATAGTTGCCTCGTCGGCAACTATACTTTTGAGCCGTTTGGAGTCGAAACGCTCGGACCATGGGGCCCAAGTTCACGTCTCCTCTTTAAGGAAATAGCGCGAAAACTTGTCGACGCTTCACGTGACCAGAGGGCTGGCCTATTCTTTGGTCAAAAAATCAGCAGCAAGGAAAAAATTAAATCGTGTTAAAAAAAACTATCATGATGTCTTTTAAAGCGTTGCTAAAACTAGCAAAATAAGCTTATGATCACTAACCAACCAACCATCCGATCTTCTTTAACTTGTCCCACACCAAAGGGTTCAGTACGTGTGACATTCCCGAGGGAAATCTTTTCGACGCCAACAGGGGTGAAGTCGGGATTAACTTCCGTTTCATTCGTCAACGCACAACCCTATCCCTACATGCATTTTACATCATCAGACATTGGAAAACTTGCCTTTTGGTGACCCAAGTGCATGGTTCGTATTGCCCTATTATTGTTTATATGTTGATATCGTGAGTGAACTGGTGCTTAAAAGCGTACCGACACAATTGTGTTGCTGGGGAGTTTGTTCCACCATATCTTCTTCCTAGTGATAACACGTAAGGAGTTGTGAAGAGCGGGCGTTTTTGAGAACTGTCTTTTGAAAAATTGTCCCTCAGTGCTAATTTTCAGCTTACTTTCAATAAATTACTATGTATCTTTATCTTTACTGGGTTTCTATTGTGGATACGTTTCTTCGTAAACAAAATCCCCCGCCCCGTCTTCTAATCACTCAGACTAACAAAACACAATCTCAGCAACCCCAAACACAAAAAAAAACCTTCACCCAAAAGCCAGTCAGGTTCACGTAACGAAAAACGAGCAAAATCTTCTTCATCATTACCTTCAAAAGCAAAGAGATTTCAAGAAACGATAACAGAACACCGTCTTTTGCAAAACCACTTTAAAAAACCGGGTTTCACCGACTTCCAAAACCGGGTTTTGCCGACTTCAAAAACATGGGTTTGCCAGGCTTCTGTTTAACTGAACATCGTAGTTCGTTCGTTGCATTTTTTTAGTCATTATGCATGTCTTGTTAACATGAGCTGAAAACTTGGCATCTCGGGGGTGCAAATAAAGAGAGAAGACACCCCTTTTGATCTCGCCGCTGAAGTAATGAGCTTGGTGCGGCGTTTCCCACTGAAATGTGTGCTTCGATAATACACTCAATTTTTGTTTGTTTTGTATGCAAGATGTTTTTATAGCGGGTACTGATGTGAGCTCGTCGAGTTTTATGGTAAGACAGTTTTGCGATCGGTTGTATTAGGATGACGATTTGAAGTTACTCGACTGGAATGAATTGTATAACCGTGTTCATTCACTTTCTATTCGTTTTTTTTATTGTTATAAACTTCGTTATTATGAAGGATTTGGTGGGAGTATGGCCGTCTAAATCGGAATGTAATAATACTCGCAGCGACAGAGTAAGTTAATAAGAAAGATTGTACCAGAACTGATTTAAAAAAAAAATACAATTCAACAGGAGCACACTGACCATGCCAACTAAAAGAAAACATCTCTGTCGACAGCTCACAAAGCCACACTCGAACCCATACACCAAAAAAACTATCACCCACACACACACAGATACACAACTGACATGCACACATACACAACTAACATACAAACTCCAAGCAAGTACACACTCCAGAGGGACTTCAAATAAAAACTCGCTCACAAGTAGTCGGGAAGCTTCAAATAAAACTCAGCCAAGTAGTCCGGGAGGCGCATGCAACAGTTAGCGTAGTTGTACGAGGCCTGAAGTGGCCTGGCCCGAGGCAAGAGGCTCGAGGCCTCAAAGGCTCCACACTCGAGGGCCAGACCTCGTAAAAAGACATCTCGGACTGGCGTTTTGTAGTCGTAATTGCTGTTTAATGTGGCTCCGTATTTTTTTGACTTGTTAGTTGAGGAGGTACCTACGTCAATAGCCCGAATAAACGTATTTAGGAAAACGTGTTTATAAGATAAAAATAAAATGTTGGTCTTGAGGAAAATTGGAGACAAGGGCTTTGGTGTATTCATTAAAAGTTGTTTGATGGAAAAGTTTTAAGAATAGAAACGTCGTATTTTGATATTTCACGTTTATTTCGCAGGCTCTTAAGAATATAAGAAACGGTTCATTTAATAAACGTCTTACAAAGTATTTTTTCAAAAGAAAGGTACAGTTTAGACTTAAAAATATATTGACTCATAAATTGTTACAAATCTCTCAACTCGTTAAAATACTTTAAGAAAGGAAAGAATCACAAAGCTACCCAAAAATAATCTCCTTTTTCCAATACATACCAAAAACATGATTACTCTTCTCGTTTCTTCTCGTAAATGCAAGGGAATTCGGGACATAACGAGTGCGACTAAATTATTCGAAGCTACATCAGCAGTACAGAAAATATTGCAGCAAAACATAGCTTCCTGTTCATAAGTTAACAAAAACGCTCGAAACACGACCTTAATCGAATTTTGTGTACACGAGAATTAAAGCGCGCTGTTCACGGTGCGTTTAATAGCTGGAATTACGTCAAATTTCTTGTAATATGAGAAAAACATGTTGAAAACATGTACCTACTTTAACTAAATGTCATAAAATCAAAATGTAAAAATATTTGAAAGCTTTATAACAATAGTTATAAAACTTAAGCGTACGGAAGAGTTTATTTATTCGTCCGTATAGAAGAGTATGATTTTCTAGGTGTAAACCACAAAATTAACCTAATTTATCTTTTGCAAACTCAAAACAGATTAGTAACGACAGCCTCCCATCTTTCGGCTGTGCAATTTCAAAACCTAGTATCTGACAAATTTGAAAAAAAGCGTGTTTTTGCATTTTTCGACCTTATAGACCACTCTCCACATACTAGGATAGTAAAAACTCCCAAAAATAAGTCAAAAACGAAGTTACAGAAATTCCGAAACCTAGTATCTACAGCAAACGTTTTCAAAATGCAAAAATTACAAGATTAAAACATAGTATCTAACATCAACCATTTTAAAAACCTAGTAAGTGCTTGTAGTTACTTGGTTATAAAATGGTTCATGTAGATACTAAGTGAATGAAATGGTTGAAATAAACGTCAAAACTCCCGCGTAACTATAGTAAGTGAGAAAAAGTCATTGCAAGTGCGTGTTTTTGTCTCCAAAAATGAGTAAAAATCCGTTTTATAGGTCGAAATTGATCTTGAGTGCTTTAAAAGAACGCGAGGAGGCGCTGCGACGGGGGGAGTCCCCGTTGTTGCGGCAAATCGCTGTGCAGCGGGCAGTCCTCCGGCGCGATCTCATGGTGGAGTGGAGAGATCACCTCACGCAACCCCGTGCCGGGCACGCCAAAATAGTGGCCAGCGAGGAGACGCCTGGGTGTCACCACTGCGCGGACCAGCCAGAGGACACGGCGGAGCACACGGTGGAGGTGTGTTCTGCCTGGGCGGAGCACCGCCGTGCCCTCACAGCGGCAATTGGCGGCGGCGACCTCTCGCGTCCGGCCCTGATCCAGGCCATGGTTCGGAGCGAGAGAGAATGGGATGCCGTCGCCTCCTTCTGTGAAGCAGTTATGCTAGCAAAAGAGGCGGCGGAGCGGCTGAGAGACCGCACCCTCATCCCAGCCGTCGCGGCAGGGCTGGTTCCGGTCGACATCACGAGCGCTGGGTGTCAAGGGATGACTCCTGACCACCGTAAGCGCGGGTCTGTGGGCGGTGAGTGTGGGTAGCTCATCCTCCGTACGTCTAAGGACGACAGGCCTGTGTCGGCGGCGCGTTTTATTCCACGCGCTCCTCGAAGAGATGTCAGCAACATAGGTGGGGCTCTTTAGGGCCAGGGTCTGCCTGGGCTGCGGGTTGTTCATAAGAGATACCGTGGCCCTGGCACACAGGGACCTAAGGAACATAGTGGGTTTTAGTCAGTAAGAGTTTGACACTCCCTCCAGCTGCACCTTCGGCGGGAGGGGTCATTTGATGACATCCCACAAAAAAAAAGTACTTTAAAAGAACAACATGGTGAAATGTAAGTACGTTTCAGTGTATAATAATGTCAAGATTTTTTTTTCAAGGTGTTTTATGAATATTGTATTCATAAAACACCTTGAAAAAAAAAGCATAACCTCAAAATAATAACACAAGCAAGTAAGATTTGTTGGTAACTGCCGAGATTTTGTTTCGTGTCTTGTTTGGTTTTACTGAATTAATTCTGTTGTTTCTTACTAAATAGGTTTAATAAATTGCATTTAGTTCCTACTCAGTAAATTAAAACCTAAATGAAAACAAAGCAAGTGATCTTACTAAGCCTATTAATTTGCGTTTAGTCCCCACTCAGTATACTTAAAACCAGATGAAAACAAAGCAAGTGATCTTACTAGGTTTTGAAATTGTCACACTCACAAAGTTAGGTCTAAGAAAACAATGTTTTTATTAGTAACTGCTCCTCTACGTACATAGTTTGTAATAGACGCATTAAAAATATTTTCTTTTAAAGCCTGTTATGTACCTCAAATTTTGCAACCACTCCCAAGAAGATACGACTAATATTATTGAAACGGCAAGCTGTCAAAGATGTGAAATCGTTTTTCGGCTCTCCTGTAAAATTTGGTTTTATGCAGATACTAGGTTTTGATATTTCACAGCCGCTTTGTTCCTTCTATAGCCCTTTGTGTATCAAAGCCGCAGCAAACTCTTTCCAAACAACCCTGCAGCCACGCCAGCTTTCGCTGACAGCTCTAAAAATTTGAAAAAGGAAAATAATAATTACGACCTGCTTATAAATCGCAAAAAAAACCCTACAATCATCTTCAAAAGTCCACTGAACAGTGCGCCTTAAACGCATACGTATACAGGGTGATTAATCGAGCAGACGGCGTATCTACGGGGTGTTTCGTTGTATCCTCACAATGATGGATCACGGTGCAGTCTGCTTGTTTATAATACGTACTTGTTTGTCACTAAGTTAGCGGTGACAGAATGGTCAGTTCAACTTTATGTTGCAAGGAATTAAATGGTTTTATGTTACACCAATTTGTTATAGGAAAATTGAGTTTTGATGTCATGGGAAGTGAATGTCCTGGATGAAATGTGGTATGGGGTTGAGTAATTTAGGTTTTCTAAAAAAAAGTTATCTAAGGGCCAGTTTCACTGGTTACGGATAGCCACTGTCTACCAGATAAATTCAAAAATGGAACAGAATTTGTATGAAATTATGTACCAGATAAACTATCTGGAACTTATCCGTAACCGGTGAAACTGGCCCTAATGTCTGTAACGATCCCCAGGTTATGTAATACGCTACATTATACCCGAAGAAGTTTCCCCAGGACACAGGTGAAACTGCATGAAACAGCTATTATAGGTAATTTTTTTTACATAGTCTCCATCAGTATTTTACCAAAAAGAGCCTAAATAAATCTATACCAAAACCTATTTCTATTAAACGTGAAAATTTTCATGTTATTTTTTGTGTTCAATTTTGAAACGTGTATATCAAATCTGAACACAGTTTTTTTTTTGTATCATATCGTCAGTACAAACTGTCGTGTAGCATGCACATAAAATAGAACCTGGTATCTAACATTCAATATTTTTAAAAGTCGCGTATGATAGATTGCGCTTTGTGCAAGTTACCACGTTATTGGGGATAATAAAAAAACTGGAGCGTGCTGTGATAAATTATTTACATGGATTACTAGATTTATGGGAAACATATATAAAATGTTTTTGAAAACAATATTCAACACAAAGGGATTAAAATACTTACATTAAGAATATTTTTAGGAAAACACTAAGAATTAGATTTAGTGAGCACACTTATTTCAAATCAATTATACCACTTATCTCTGTGCCATAATTTGATTTCAATAGGTTCTGCTATTTCAGTATAAATTTAAATTATAAAATTAGCCAAATGACAAAACAAACTCACTTTCGCATTTGTTACGTTAGTAAGAATTAGGGCCAGTTTCAAAATCCGAACAGGCACTACCTACCGAATAAATTTAAAAATGGAACAGAATTTGTATGAAATTATCTACCAGATAAACTAACTGGAACTTATTCGTAGGTGGTGAAACAGGCCCTTTAAATGTCAAATTTCCATTCTAATAGCCAGTTTCACAGGTTATTGATAAGTTCCAGATAGTTTATCTGGCAGATAATTACATACAAGTTCTGTTCCATTTTAGTGGCTATCTGTAATCTGTGAAACTGGCCCTAAAGATTCCCTTATTCTAAATTAGAACAATCGTAACAATTTAAAACTTTTCACAGCTCGAACAAAACGTATCTTAAATCTCACCTAGCAGGAAGTTTAAATCCTTTCCCACTTCAAGAAGACAGGGAATTAAAAAGTAAAATATACCTGGGAACTGCTATAAATCATAGGCTTAACATTTTAATTAAAATGATAAATATTGGCCAGCAAGTTCTCGACGCGGACGGGATCTTTGCGAGGCTTCAGGTTGAAGTACGGGACTATACTTTACTACTGATGTAGTGAGATTTAAGATTTTTTTAGCGTGGTAGGAAGTCTAATATAAATATTTGAGGTCTGAGGTCAGTTGATGAGGTCAGTTTCAGGAATAGGGGATTATTCGCCAGAGATATCGTGGCCTTGGAATGCAGAAGGCAAATGTGCCGTCATATAGAGGATATAAGTCAGTATGAGTTGAACTTTTCCACCTTTAAGGGAAAATATATTTTTTTTTCTTTTTTAGTGTATGAATTATGACTTCATTTTTTGTTAGATAACTACAATAATGTATGTGGACACGGTTTTTCATACACGGTCTATTAGCCCTATGGTAAGCTATTGATTAGCTTGTGTTGGGGCCCAACACAACCGATAAACTACATATACTTTACACATTTATAAATACATATTATAACACCCAGACCACAGCCAACAAGCATGCTCATCACACAAATGTCGAGGAATCGAACTTGGGAGCCTCAGCTCGGCAGTCCAGCGTGGTGACCATTGCGCCAACGGTGTCGTCTAAATATGTACATTTTTTTTTGTTAGGCTGTACTGTCCCACTGCTGGGCAAAGGTCTCCCCCATATCTTCCCACTTATCTCTATCGCAAATACATTATATTACTTTAATTAAAATTGTGTAATTTAAGCGCAATGTTTCGCGGCTATAACTCAAGATACGGTAACCAGCGTCTGCCGTCTGCAGCGAGGCGCTTAAGCCATGGTTTCTTAATCGCCATTGATATACGGTGCCCATTCACGTATGGCCGTTAATTTGTCAACCTTTACTTAAGGGACTAATGGTTAATTATGTGAGATATACCATAATTTATGGGGTCCCTTAATAGAGCGGAATTGGTGTGGTTGTGATGGCTCAACGGTTTGATAGCACCCTGATTATTATATATGACGTATAGTCATCGTAGATTTTAGTTTTAAACTATTTAAGTAAGTTAATTTTCCATTCATTTTAATTTTATTTCTTCTTTTAATACTATTTTATTTTGTGAACCGCGGTTAAGTTTAAGACTTACTCAGAAATAGATATATGAAGTTTGAAAACTGTGCATATTAAATACATCTAATTTTGTATGTTTATATAAAACAAGCTTCTGCCAGCGGTTTCACCTGCTTACCGTGTGAACTACTTTTTGCACATGGATAAAAAGGAAATGGGCTATCCAACACTATGTGGTTTTTATTAATCGTTTCAATAGTTCCTGAGATTAGCTGACGAACACAAACAAACTTTTCGGCTTGATAATATTATAGTATGACTAGATTCTATTATATGTGGTATATTCATTCATTTCTTAATTGCTAACTAACGAGTAAATCGAACTGTGTTACACGCTAGTTCCTGCAAATACGTTCTACAAATTTTACCTTAACCTTACAGAAAACATATTATCCATGAATTTATAAAACGTAACATATTTATAAGTGAGTGAACGCATTTACAAACAATGTATTATCATAAGGGTGTGCCCACATTGACAGCTATAAATCAGAACATGATTTAAGCCGTGTTCACACCAGACCTATTTTTATTTACCGCGGTGTCTCTGTGCCTGTCTATATATGTATTTGGTTAATGTTGAATACTAGTATATTTGTATGGATAAGGTAATTTATATCGTGTTACCAAGATGTTAATAAAAAAAATGTTCCTAAATATTGTGAATGTGTTTCCTAAGTTTATTTTTATTTTTAGATATGTAAGTTAGATTATAGTAGTAAAGCTCGTATGGGTGCTTTTTGTCATATTATTATTGTAAATATTTTTGTTGTTATTAGTAGTTTTGTTGTGTTCTTGCTACCGCGTGAGGTTAAGTAATCTAAAGTAGTAAGTAAGTAATGGTAGTATAAAGTGATAAATAAATAGATAAATTCTTCTCATTTCGAGTGTTTGATCAGTAAACTCTCTCGTTTTCAATTCCAAGAAAAAAAAAATATCAGCGCCATATTATTCGTTATACTCATGAACTATCAAAATTATCTTGCAGTGGCATAACAAGTATCCTTAAAATTTAAACTTAAGAATCAACCCAAATCATTTATCATGTTTTTTCAATTCAATATCTCTACTAAAATCATAACGCTGAAACCGCTGACGTAAGCTAGTCTATCATATACTACTGATACATTTAACCTTAATTAGGAACTGCATAAAACCTACATGAACGCAATCCCACAAAAGAAATTTCGTCATCAATATCTCTGCAATCCCCACTAACCTTCAGCAGCCACGCCCCTTTCAGATCTCTTTATGCAAACACGTAGTTGTGAGACCATGGCGCACGCCGGTAGATCCAGTGCCGGGGATGGTTAACTGGAAAATGTTTCGAGTGAAAAATACAGCAATGTTGTAACTGTAAGAAGATATTTAATTTTTCATGTAAAATACATAAAATATTATGGTATTTAAGAAAAATGGGAATTTGGTATTTTCCTGTTGTGTTTTATTTGAAAGCTAAGCAGACGCCAGCACATCAAGTTACCCGAAACTGACAAATTTTACCAATTACCTTTGAACCATATGCTTCAGCGATAAAGTTGAAAATCTATTAAGGAAATTTGACAGATTAAATATATATGTATACATATGTATATACAGCTGAAATATTTTTTACAGAAAAAATGTATTGTTAAATAATTTTGTAGACTGACTGTTAAACTGGCGTCAGACTTACTGGCTTCTGACTACCCGTAACGACTGCCACGGATGTTCAATGACAGCTGGGACCTAAATTTTAACTTGCCATCCGAAACACACTCTTACAATAAACACTGTAAAAATTAGTTATAGAATATAGCGCTGCCCAATAAATCAATACACTCAAACAACTTAACCCTCAAACTGCCCAAAGAACATTTAGACCAATGATCACCGAGCGATTAACCCTTAACCGCTATCCCCCGGGCAAGAGGAAATTTTAATCAAAGAAAACTTTAAATTAGGAAAATTTCGGGCAAATAGCCGACAGCGGCCGCCAAGTTTGTGTGCATGAGAACAAATATAAATAGTTGAGTTTTATACGGGTTGTGTTATGGCGGGAACAAACATGGCGGATATGTGCATGCCATCGTACATGTAAGTATATACTGTGATATGGTGTTTGATATCAGTGGTATAGTTAAAAATATTACTAAATAATATCTTTTAATGATTTTCAAACGTAACCTATTTTTAATTCATCATCATCTCCCGAGCCTTTTCCCAACTATGTTGGTGTCGGCTTCCAGTCTAACCGGATTCAGCTGAGTACCATTGTTTTACAAGGAACGACTGCCTATCTTACCTCTTCAACCCAGTTACCCGGAAAACCCAAAACCCCTTGGTTAGACTGGGGTCAGACTTGACAGCCGGGACCTACAGTTTAACGTGCCATCCGAAACACAGTCATTGTGTCCAAGATATACTTAGAAAGTACACACTAAGTTAGGAAACTTGCATTGGTACTTGCCTGACTTGGAATCGAACCCACGAATACTTGAGAGGTTGGCTCTTTAACCACTAAGCCACCTATTTTTAATTATTAACACTAATTATAATACTTCATCAAAGTGATTTGTAATAATATGCCAAGCGACATCTTTATACACACTCATACAGAATATAATATACATATGTATATGTAGGTTTCTTTTTATCCCAATTCAAGGAGTACCGATGTCGTGGGCAAAACTATATTTAAAGGTTTATTTCTTGGTCATAATTAAACGATAAAAAACATAATGAGAACAACACTACTGCTATATGACTAATCAAACAATAATGGGGTTCACAAACAGTGTTTATTTACTCCTGTTGTTTACAATAAATTCATATTATTAACAATTGAATGTGGAACGAGTTTTTAAAATTTATGATATGCGTACTGGCATTTCGCGATAATATGCGTAAATATTGCTTGCTACGCTGCGGTTGATATGTTTAACCTATATCGGTAATACTATAAAATAGGTTAAACAAAATATGTGTTTTTTTTCTAAAAATTGCCTTTTTTTATTCTGACATAGAACTGCTGTTAATTATTTAATGAAATTATCATAATAGTCGTAGGCCAATGTTAAAACTAGTTTTGTTTTAAATAAAAACAGAATATCACGATGAGTTAGTTATAAGTTAATTAATACGTAAGTAAGTTCACTTATATCTGCTCATACTTGCCATTGCAGTCATTTCAATAAAACCATAATTAAATACAGTTACTTTCAATATATTACTAACATTAAAGAAAATGAAAAAACGTTCCGTTTAGCTTGCGAACTGTAAAATTTTAAGCTATTTAAAATAAATGACATTTGCTTAAAAATAAAAAGAAGATCCATTCAAATTTAGAACATCCACCAAAAATCTCCCCGTTCTACTTACAAAAATCTAAACCAACACACACACACACACACACACGTGAAGATCCCTTGCAACCAGGGTGCGTCGGTGTTGCCACTATTTATAGGTCAATTACCGCTCTATAATTAAGGCTATACTTCAACAAGATCACAGCTTTTGCCAAGATTGCTTAAATAAATTTTAACTTGAGATTTCCAGCTAAGTAAGGGAGACATTACGTTATCGCATCGCAGTTGGTAAACAGAACTGTTATAATAACGTAATTAAACGTTAAATTGTTTTGTTTTACGTTGGTTTTGTGTTTTAGATTACATAGTTAATTAAGTGGTGCATTCTTAGAATTGCATAGCAAACTTTGACAATTTTTGAAACATTGACAGGATGATGTTGGTGCTAAGAGTTTTTTTAATAATAAATTGAATTATGCACTCAAGTATATCTTGGACACCAATGACTGTGTTTCGGAAGGCACGTTAAACTATAGGTCCAGGCTATCACTGAACATCCTTGGCAGTTGTTGCGTCGTATAAGTCGTTACGGGTAAGTCACAAACCAATAAGTCTGACGCCAGTTTAACCAAGGGGTATTGGGTTGTCCGGGTAATTGGGTTGAGGAGGTCAGATAGGCAGTCGCTCCTTGTAAAACGCTGGTACTCAGCTGAATCCGGTTAGACTGGAAGCCGACCCCAACATAGTTGGGAAAAGGCTCGGGAGATGATGATAGATTGTCTCGATGATGTTGGTGCTAAGAGTTGATTTTTCAATAATAAATTTAATTATGGTAAGTATAGGGAATGAATCTTTAAATAGGATAATCCTTTTGTAGTTCAGTTGTGCAAAGGTAATACCTGTATATCTAATTTCGTAGCAACGGAATGACAATGTTAAGTATAAGACTAAATAAAAATTATAATAATACATAACATCAAAAATATTTTCACCATTTACATATAGTACGATAATGATATTATATCGAAGTTTTTCACGCATGAATACACTATCGATACCCACTTCAGCAAAAACTTTACAATAAACAAACAGAATCTCTGATAAGCCAAAAAAAATGGAACATAATCACAGCACTCCGATTAAAAATAAATGAAAGATTATTAAACTTTTAACGTGAAAAATCTATAAAAGCAACGCCCAGTTATATCGAATTTTAAAAAGGTTATTAAACATTCCCTTTGAATTTATTTCCTTTGAGCTTTGCATATTAAAAAAAATGTATGACGTATTTCCTTTTGCAGCGCGCGTTCGAAATTCATTTTTTATCTGTGGTGCTTACAGAAGTTGACTATTATCGGGTAGCCTTTTAAGTGTAACAGATTAAAAATATTTGATGTATTTTTTTATTCTTTATTTTTATTTATTGATAGATATTTTTATTTTTGCTCAATAAATGTTCAGTATATTGTGTGTGTGTCTGAAATCAGTCCTGGGAACAATCAGAAAGAACAAATCATATGAAAATTCTACACGTGTTCTGTCCGTATTAGTTCTTAATAATGAAGTGGTCTCAGAAGAAACATCCTGTCATTATTATACTTCAGTGTAACATACATCCTCCTTATACAAAGTAGTTATATTTGATCAACATATGTATGTATAACAACATCACATGGAGTTGTATTAACATGCGTCGTCTATATATGAAGAAATTGAAAGATACATAAAAATACAATATGCAAGTCTGAGGTAGAATATAAGTAGTACAGAATATGTTTATGAACATTAGTAGGTCCCGGCTTTTATTTGTACATCTTTGGTAGTCGTTACGGGTAGTCACAAGCCATAAAGTCTGGTAACCAGTCTTAGTAAGGGTATCGGGTTGCCCAGGTAACTGGGTTGAGGAGGTCAGATAGGCAGTCGCTCCACGTAAAACGCTGGTACTCAGCTGCATCCGGTTAAAACTGGAAGCTGCCCCCAATGTACATAGGTTGGGAAAAGGATAGAGAGATGATGATGTTTATGATCAAACATATTCATAGACACATCAAAAATGATAATAAGTGATACTTGCTTTAATTCCTACTAGGGATTATCACCTAAATAAGGCTCTATAAAAGGAAGATTATCCGTAATTGATAAAAAAATATGTAAATCAATAGGTTTTGATGATTGGTTTAAAATTATTACTTTTTCAGGTATTTAACGCGTTTCATAGTGAACGCTAAAATACTGAACACGACTCTCTTACTACACTTAAACTTGTATTTCCGAAAGATTAATACATAATTTCAAATAATAAAAAGTACATACATATAAGGCTACTATTTCCACCAACATCGCTAGACGGCGTTAGAGAGCGGTCGCAACAAATGATAATTGACGGGGTGAGGATTTATGGGCGCGCGGCTAACCGGCCACGCTGCACAGCCGATTTATAGCCAGTTGGCCACTCACCACCATAATAGAAGATATACACTTTCTTACAGTCTCATAGAAATAAGTTCCGTGTAGAAAACTCCGATATGTGATTTTATAATGCTTTTTAGTGTTCTTGGAATGTTGATATGGCTAGAAAAAATGTAACTTGTGAGATGACGGCAGATAGAAGAGTGTGGAAAACAAAAAAATGCTGCGCCGACCTCAAATAAAACTTGAGATAAGAGCAGGAGGATGATGAGTGTTCTTGGAAATGGATTTCATATTTTTTTTTCATTTTTGTCATTCCTTTCTTTTTCGTCATGTAGTGTCATAGTATAAAGTCCTCATCAAAGGGATTAAATAAACCCAAAGATGCAATGTCATTCATATCTCATCTTAGTGTACAGTTCTCATTAATATAAATAAAATAAGCGTAAAAATGGTCCAATTATCGAGACTTGGAACATATTTCTCTAGTTTCTCATTAACAGATCCTAAATAGAGGCCCCTGGTATCCTACATCAACGACAACTCATCTGCTAGCCTTTACCCAAGCTTTGTATGTTGGGGTCAACTTCCAGTCTAAACCAGATGCAGCTAAGTGTTGGATTGTTTAACGTGAAGCGACTGCCTGTCTGACCTCCTCAACCCAGTTACCTGGGCAACCCGAGACCCCTTAGTAAGACTGGTTGTCAGAATTTCTGGCTTATGTTTACCCTACATCAGTGAAAACTAACGACAATAAATCAATAAACATGCATAAAAAACATCACCCGTTTTTGGTAGCCGGTTAAAAAATATTCATAATGAAACAGTAGTAATTGCGAATCCAAACTAGCGGTCCTGCTTACCCAACTCTTTTTGTTCGTATGTAAACACGCGGTTGGGTTCCGCAGGTAATTAATTAACGCCCTGTTTACGCCCCCCGGCTATTTTATCCTTTAGGGTTCCTTGGACTTGAGGTTTTTATCATTCGTGCAAGTAAACCACGGGTGTGAGGAGATGTCTATCTTTTAAGGTAGCCTTCTATTTCTGTTGAAAAAAATATACAGAGAAGAATTGGTATTGTTATTGTGTTTGCTACAGAAATGCTGGCACCACAATATTTATTTATTAGTACACCAACAGCGTAACATATATAAGATAAAGTAATATATAGTAATATACATAAAGTACAAAGTACAACAGTGTTTCTGGTATGTATACCCATTACAGGTACACATACTAATAATAAAGTCTTTATTTTCTCATAGTTTACAATATACGTTCACAGTTATTCATGTTACATGTGTAGTTTAGATATACACATCGTATTAATGCCGCACACAATATTTTAATTTTATTCTTTAAAATTTTAAGGGATTTTTATCGACAAGGATACGCCGACCCCACCGCACACAATATAAATAACAGTTTTTAAACTTACAGTGACTTTACAGTATATAAAATCAAAAATTCCATTTTATCAAAAATTGCCTTTTAATCGTCACACTTCTGGACACAGGCCTCCTTTCACACAGAAAAGGATTGAGTATTTATGATTATAAAAATCGTTATCTTCATTACAACAAAATAAAAATATTGTGTGCAGAACCTATAATTTCTTCCTACCACCGCTATTGTTACTTAGTTGTATTCAAAAACTAGTGTTGCTGAGCACTAATGCGCAGTCTAGCAAGTAGTTATTTAGGCTTACAATGGGTAATTTTAGCCTGAACTAAACCAATAAGTCTCCGATAGCCGGTCGAGTGAGTTGCCAAATAGTCTTGTATATAAAGTTTGGTTCAAGGCAAGTATGGAAAGCTTTATTTGTTAATTTCGTGTTTAGGATACTGCTACAGTCCTGTTATTCATAATAATTTATTCTGTAAGTAAACTTTAGAGTGTATATTTAAATTGAAGTTCTCAAAATTGACGATATGAACCTTTTTTATAGATTAACTGATGATGATGATGATGGCATCCAGGCCGATTGTCGGCTACGGCGGTTCTCTTTTATGGAGATCAGCCAGCTGCGCAGGACATATTATAGTGCACAAGCATTCGCGCAGATACAGGTGCACTCTCTATTCCCTCACTCTCATAGTCCGATGGGACGGCAATCCGACACGACCGGAGAGAGATTAACTAATACGTAGCTGAGTATATATAGGTCTGACGTATATCTTCATCAAATTTTTTTCAATTGCTCTATTTTAAAAAGAAAAATAATATTCTTTTTCTTTTTATGAGTCAAAGCAGAAAAGGACAAGTTTTTCTCAAGGAATATGAAGAAAAGTTTATATGTTAGGAATGGGAATTTATAAGTGGGAGTGGTAGCTGACAATCTATACGAACATTCCAGGAAATATGATGATTATATCCCATAAAGATAACGTATGACAGGTTTTTTTCCATAATCCCCATTACGTAGAGTAAATGATGGATAGACAACGTTGTCCGCCGATAAATAACGTTCATCGACAAATCGCCATAACGCCACATCGCGCGATGTCGTTCGGCCAATATTTTTAATCGCTGTTTTTATAACACTCGTTAATAGAGTGACATACTGCCTTGTAGATTGATGAACTTTATTTTTTTTTGTGAACTTAAATTAGGAATACAGTGAATTATGAATTTCAAGAAGTAATTAAAAAAGTATTGTATCTTTTAACAATCGATACGGTAAGTCAAAAGCCAGAACGTCTAACAACCAGTATTATCAAGTAGTATCGGGGTGCCAAAGGTCCGAAAAGCAGTCGTTCCATGGTGTCAGAACCAATATAGTGGGGAAAAGACTAGGCAGGTAATATGTTGATATAAACTTTCATGGCCTTATGTCCTGTGGTACCTTTTTTAATTCCTCTGTGATCATGGCGCTTGCAACAGTGCCGAAATATCGGGAACTCAAAAAAAAGGTACATGGTAGTAATGTGGTAATAAATAATTCAAATAGGCAGATAATGACCAAATCTGTGTCTAGTTTTGATGTACTTTACAAATATTCAATTATTAAATAGCTCTTAAACCTCTCAAACAGTATGTCACGAGCAAGTGACATCCTATCACGAGACGATTAATAGAAATACTATCTGGCGCTAAGTACGGCACGCGAAACTGCCATCAGCTAGCCGCCCGTCGTGGCCGTGTGTTCATTACTTAACCATACGATTAAAATACACGCGACGTCACATATGTTTTTTTTTTTATAAAATTGTGTGCGGATTATCGGATTTTATTTTTCAATGTTCAGAGAGTCTGGTTTTAAAGGAGTTGACAAAACACTTTTTCGCCATACATGATCTTAAGCTTATTTTGTTAGACTTAGGACCTGTTTCACCACCTACGAATAAGTTCCTGTTAATTTGGTAGATAATTTCATACAAATTCTGAGGTGAATTTATTCGGTAGGTAGTGGTTATTCGGACATCGTGAAACTGGCCCTTAGAATTCGCTAATACTTATGACACTTTGCGCTCGTGCCATCTCCCATTTCTACCGCGGCAACTTTGATAAGAGAATCGCTCTATCATAAGCTCCTTCGCATCCTTCGCCTTCTTCTCTCATTTCGGTATCGACTATGGCTTGAACCAGAACCGCGAATTTCATGCCTTAAAATACTGCCAACGATTGCCGCCATGAGGACACGAAGGTGCTCTTTACCGGCAGCTCTCATCTCCATCGTGCGCTTTACAATGTACTTCAGACTTCTTCTCTAAATATCCATGAATGACGAGAACCTGCGTTAGGCGACAGGTAAGGCTGCCATGACTCCTCCTAAGCCACTCCCCAAAAGGGTAAAGGTAGGGTCTAGAAACAAGTTTATTTAGGTCACAGATGCAAAGCGCAAGATCACTAGCGTCCCCACTAAAGTTATGCAAGCGAGACACACAATGTTCACATGTTCAACAAACTGATAACGTCAACCGACGCTTAAAAACAAAACACGTACACAACACTTTAATCCCGCTAATGCATCACACTAAATATTTAACCAATAAATCTGTCCGGTCCCGTGAAGGCACAGCACTACGCTAGAGATGTCATAAAGAATGCATTAACAAACGCGGGATTGCACAGCATTACTCTTTCCCGGGACGAAGGAACTTAAACAAGGGAAAAAACAAAATACATTAATGCCCTCCCTATAGAGTAAAGAGGAAACAAATCGTAGAAAATTTTCGTTACATTTTTCTTTGGTATTGTTGTTAAAGGGAGTGTTTCGCCCGCGGGTTCGTCTGTTTTTCTTACATTTGCCAAGTAATTATTATGTATTTATGTTGTAAGGTCTACTAAACATTCTTGGGATGAGGAAATTGTTCAATGCATGTACTGTTCTGAAACCCGTGCGTGAAACAATTGCGACAAGAAATGAAATATTTATAAGAGGATGCTCTGGTTGTTACAATAGAAATTTGAAAGCTCCAACTTACAAGAATACAAGAAAAACAATACTCAAAAACCTCACCCTTTTTAATGCCTTCGCAATACTTACATAAACTATTTTTTTTCCATTGACAAACAGAAATGAAAGTCGAGCAAAGATGTACAATTGAACCATAAAAACCTTTAAATAAAAATGTTCTATTCATATTTTATCTTCCATTAAAAATGATTTTCTTTCAATACGTAATTTTCAGTTCAATCAGGCGCGAATCTCCGTCGATTTACTTTTGAATCAGCTAAACAGACGCTAACTTTGAATTCAGCTAACATTAATACTTTTCACTAATGATTTAGCTTTATTAAGACCGGATTACACTACACAAAACACAATTTGTGTGCAATTAATGTCAATTCACACGACTTGAAAGCGCGGGCTTTGGTAAATTTGGGGCCATGAATACAGGGGGAATTATAGTTTAGAACGCAGTGTTCAAAAAGTAAATACTTAGGGTCTTTTTTAACAAGTTTTTGCCTTCTTTTGTTCAAAATGATAAAGTTGAACTTTTCTTTCTTCGTTTATACGTTTGTTTGTTTGCTTGAACACGCAAGCTCAGGAACAAATGTACTGATAAAAAAAAACATAAAGCCCTTTTACCAAGGGTGGCAACTTTTGTCTAGGTGCGCGAAGTAGTTCCCACTGGACGCGGGGTAAGCCGCTAGTGGTCACTAGTATTTAAGATTTAGCTTCTAGATTATAGAAATGTTGGTTCATGTTGGTTTTCTCTTAAAGCAGTGGTACTTACATCTTATAGCAATATTACTATTTCAAGAACAAAAAACAGTTACATAAAAAAGCCTTCAAACAATTTTTCTTACATTTTTCTAAACACGAGCTACGTTCCCCGCTGACTGTGTGGGCACACAGGACGGCGACGCGTCGCGCCCTCGCCCCGTGTGACAAGGCGCCAATTTGGCCGGATTAAAACTTCTGTTCACTTTGAACTGAAAAGAAGTTTATTGAAAATATAAAATACGTGTTTTGTTATTTTATAAAGGCGTCAAGATTTTATTTTTTTTAAGATTAATGTTATAATGTCTCGTTCTTTGAAGATAACGGGGACTGGTGTAATCTGTTAGTTGATTTTTTAACTGTTCGCGTTTTGTCGATAAAACGATTGATATCATGTTCTCTAAAGTGGACAATCTTATAATATTTTAAATGCGATATTGACACCGTTTCACAGGTTTCCAAAAATGAAACAGAATTTGTATGAAATTATATGCCAGTTGAACTATCTGGAACTTATCAGCAACCGGTGAAACTGGCCCTTTTTTTGTTTTTTTTTTTTTTTTTTCGTGGGAAATCATCAAATGACCCCTCCCGCTGAGGGTGCAACTGGAGGGAGTGTCAGACTCTTACTGACTAAAACCCACTATGTTCCTTCTGGAGGTCCCTGTGTGCCAGGGCCGCGGTATCTCTTACGAACAACCCGCAGCCCAAGCAAACCCTGGCCCTTTATGGGCCCCTCCTGTGTTGCTGACATCTCTTCGAGGAGCGCGTGGAACAGAACGCGCCGCCGACACGGGTCTGTCGTCCTTAGACGTACGGACGATGAGCTACCCACACTCACCGCCCACAAACCCGCGCCTACGGTGGTCGGGAGTCATCTCTCGACACCCGGCGCCCGTGGTGAAACTGGCCCTTAATGTGATAATTCCTGCTTGTTAAATAATAATGTATAAAAAATAGTAATAGTGTATTTTACCGACATTCATCCTCTTACTCTATTTAAATTAATGAAAACTTATAGCTATATAAAACACAAACAAACAAACCAGTCCATGAAAGTAAGTTAATGTTTTTCGCACAAAAACCTAACAAATTATTGTGGACAAAAAGTTAAAAACCTGCGGTTGCAGTGAATCAATCTTTGTGAGCTCCGAGACGTGGGTCATGCTCCGCGGACGAGGGAAACCGCTGTTTGTTGCAAATAATATTAATGGATTAAACTAGGTATACAGAATACAGATACGGTATAAACAGATAATAATGACATTTAATATTTGATTTGTACAGACCCCAGCACTTCAAGCTACTTCAAAAATCTGTTAAATTTCTTTAATACATTTTCAACTTTATTGGTGAAGCAAATGGTTCAAAGTTGATTGGGAAAATTTGAAAATTTCAGGTAGCTTGATGTGCTGCCGTTTTTACCATTAATTTGATATAGTATTAGACACTAAAGCCCGAACCATATAACAAGTCTGCTTCAATTTCTTAAAAAAACGGTTGATATAGGTAATTGCTAGCTTGATGTGCTGGCTTCTGTACGTACATTTTTATCTAAGACTAGCCTCCGCCAACGGTATCATCCGCCTCCCAGGGAAACTAATTCGCGCACCCTGAAAAAATCTTTCCTATAGACTTTTTCGATGTACATAAATATGTGCTATGTTACACTGAAAAATAATCAAATAGAAGCAGTAGGTTCTGAGGTTAGCGTCTTTAAAGAAATTAAAAACAAAATAACTTTATGCACCAAAACTCCATCAGCTGATTTGCATTCTAGAATTTATTCAAAATTCTATCACACAAAACCGCAATTCAAACTAGTTAATTTCCATTTTCAAACCTTCACTAAAAACAAAAGATAGCAATCAACTGATTAATTGATAACGAAAAGCAGTTCAGTAAATAAGTTCTAAGTCGCAAAAACTTTAAAACGAACTCGTGAATCAATCTCCACAGTCTCAGGTGGCGACATCTATGTCGTGTCTGAGAACTGAAAAGGTAAAAACTCGTAAATAGGGTAAAAAGTAGTGAATAGAGTCGTAACGTATGGGGCCACGGCACGCCAGCTTTCCTATTTGTCAACTGTGATTTATTTGTGTTCTTTTATGTTTTAGTTTTAGTATAAAATGTTTTGCTTCAAAGTATTTTAACTTAAACTTGTTTATATAAGTGAATTTCTTTGATAGTCTTACAGTGATGATGTTCAAACTAGGAATATTTTGGACTACTACGTAGGTGCTACGGCGTAGGCTTTGACTGCTACGCTTGCTACGGCGTAGTCTGGTATTACCTCCATGGGTATTACGAACTGACTCACTTGATCAATTTAGATTTTGATCTAGAGTTAAATTCAATTTAGTAAATTATTCTTTTTTAAATTATAAACTGTTTAAATGTTCTGAACATAACTTCGAAATTTGCTAAAATGTGGTATCAAACCCACCAAAAACACTATTACCCTATTTTAACCAACACGAATAATCGAATTCCAACGACCCCATGAAATATATCACTGCTTTACCCCTAACCCAAAACCCCAGAAACAGGTGAATAACAACCCATCAATTCGTAACTGAATCGATAAACGGACTCGAAACACGAATATCGATAATATTTACTCGATATCGCGTTACAAGTAACGACTAATATTCCACTTGGCATCGCTCTTATAACTCCGAGCGATCTTACAAAGCTTACATGTTCCTGTTTTATACGAATCTAAGCTTTATTGTCTAAGTAATAGAGTTGGTTGTGTGTGCAAAAATATTTTTGTTTGTGAATTGGTCCGCCAGGGAAATTATTAAAATGGATATGAAGACCATAGTTGGCAGCTATTTTAGCAGATAAAGGATATTTGTTTCGTTCAATTGGAGGCCGACATGTTGGGCGAGTATATGCACAGGTATCTTCGAAATATCTTTGTGTTTAGAGCTTGTTATCTTGAAGTACGGCCTTTGTCTTTTCGTTGGAATTTCGATTATTGAAATTTTCGAAAACCCACTTTAAGTGAAGATCTCGTCTAGAACTTTCTTGAACAGTTAACGTGACTTGATAATGTAGCTACCACAGAAAACAATTAACAAAAAAAGTTTTTTTTTTTCTACATGTATTCGAGCGCAGCGCCTGCACTCTTATCAGGAACAACTCAACGCGTCCCCATAATTAGGTATAATTCGTTTTTTAAGCTTTTTTGTTGCATATACTGTGTGTGTATGACTTTTGAATGTCATTCCGCCGACAACCCTTGTACCTACTACATAATATATAATATCGGGACACCTTTTTCACGCACGGTGGGTTAGCCCCGTGGTAAGCTATTGAATAGCTTGTGTTATGGGTGCTAACACAACTAATAAACTACATGATAATTTACACATATATTTAGAAATACATACTATAACACCCAGACCACAGCTAACAAGCATGCTCATCACACAAATGTCGACCGTACCGGGAATCGAGCCCAGGACCCTCAGCTCGGCAGTACAGCGTGGTAACCATTGCGCCATCGGTGTCGTTAGAAATACATGTCTCAGGGATTATAATTTTATCAAAAAGTACATAATACGGAATTTCTTTTAGAATACCTAAAATTCCTAGACACTCTAATCTTAAAACTGTACAACCAAGAACTAGTTTACTTAACAACTTCCAATTCAATTCGATTGGCTATTTTAACAATTCTACCAATAACCACACCATTACCATAACACTTAAAACCATGAAAAAGGAAAGAACACTACCATCGAAGTTCGCATGCAAAATAGTGCACACACCGATTATCGAGTTCATTCGAGTACTCGATTCAGAAATATGTGGAGTCGATGTCTGGCGTTGCCGATTATGACGAGGCTATTGACCCCGGTGTGATGACACGCGGAATTATGTAAAGCGCTGTAAAGCTGTACGGGATAATGTAATCGCGGTGATTAGGTGATTCTTGAACAGTCAATTATCTACATAAATGTGTGTTGATCTTGTGTCAATAAATGTTTTTCTTTCTTTCTTGTTTAGGCAGAAACTATCAGGTGCACGGATCGATCGACATAGTAAAACAATGCTTGGCACGGTCGGTCCGTAGATGGGTGACCATCTTGTCATGACGAGTTCTCCGTGTTTCAGAAAGCACCTTAAATTGGGGGTTCCCGGCTATCATATCAGTCTGACAACTAAGGCTAGTTGTCATACTGATATGAAAGAAGTATAGGGTTGCCCAGACTGGACGCGGACCACAACATATTTGGGAAAAGTCTAGGCCGATGATACTCAGTGCCTATGTGTTTCAAAAGTACTATTTGAAGAAATTGTTTTTTTTTTATACCGCGGCATTTGAATAATAAAAAAAAATTCTAAGTAAATTTAATTCACCAGCTATAAAAAGAATCACGATACTGTTAAAATATCTTCAAGCATACACATTACAAATTTTGTTTATATAGTAGACTTAACAAATGTTGACAGCACTCCTTGAACTCTCCTGTCTTAAAAAATGAAACAACAAAATCACATTGGGTGTTTCTACATATGTATGTATTTACAAAAGAAAAGTATATAAGTATGTTTATCAGTTGTCTAGTACCCATAGTACAAGCTCTGCTTAGTTTGGGACTAGATGACGTTGTGTGAATGTGTGAGGGGTACCTATTATATTTATTGTCTATTTTATCCTTTTGCAATTAATGTTGCATTCTATTTGCATCGCCATCTTTTCTTCACTCAAATTCACGACAACAATAACAATAAAAATTGCAAACTCACTTTTCAGAATATGTTTAATATAAAGTTATGAACAATAGGGATGAATATTCCGTCGCTTATTATTGGACAACAAGAAAAACTACGTAACTTTACAGCGGCAAGTACCAGTTGTTAGTAAGTACTAAACAAAAATAAAAGCAGTCTTCATTTATAGTAGGTAACTTCTTTCAAACGGCGGACAAAAGTACGGAGAACTCGTGGACTCATCAAACGTGGATAAGAAGTCTCACAATACAAATATGATTGAATTAAAATGACTGAGTTAATTTTCTTAAAACTTATATTGTTGTTACTACCAGTCTTACATTAACAAAATAATTATAATGTAATATTTTTTTTATAAAATTCTCTCTCAAAATGTTTTAAGCAAATATTGTCAAAAACCTTTGAGCATCTGTTGCTGATCATGACTACCGAACCGAAAACAGCAATTTTTTAAATAATCCTTTCTTTTCAAACAAGGTCAAAAGTCAATTCAAAATTAAAGAACTTTTGACAATCATAAGGATTGTCAAAAATCTGTACGTTCTTTAATTTTGAATTGACTTTTGACCTTGTTTGAAAAGAAAGGATTATTTAAAGATTATTATTTAAAGTTTCTTATCCAGCGCTATATAGTCCAGTTGTTGAACTCAAATGGCAAAGAAACACGGTCGGAAGAGGCGACAGGCAATTCATACGAGCGTCTGCGATGGCGACACAACAAGTCGCGTAGTGATGTGACTAACTCGATTATAGTAATAGGTATTTTATTTGTGAGCCGTTGTTTATCGTGCTATTTGAGGGAAACCCACGTGGCGCATAAAATATATTTTTCTGAACTTGTCTGATTTGTACGAAATTTAATTATTTTCAGGAAAATGGGAAAATAAGTCACATGAATGACCAATTAAAGACAAAGTATACAAATGACATAAATATCGAAATAGTTATTAAGTTAAAGTTCATCTAAAAATATAATTTCTATTCAAACATGTATTAGTGTTATCTAATATATACGTTAAAATAACATGAAAAAGACTTGGGGCCCGTTTCACCGGTTATGGATAGCCACTATCTACCAGATAATATTATATATTAAATATCTGTAGAGGTTTGTCATTAGCAACTAATTATACATTTTTGTTATCTATTTTGTAATTTGTATAAAATTATGTACCAAGTTAACTATCTGGAACTTGTCCGCAACCGGTAAAACTGACCCTTAGTCCTTTATGTTATTAACCAAGAAAAATATTACCATAATCAGTCTGCGTTCCACACCTAAAACAGTCAATTAATATCAATTAGTCGACGTGATCAATGTCGACATTGTCACATCACTAGCCCGTAAGTTTGACGAGTTTCGCCCACCGACGCCGACACCAAACTATTGTCCCGCAGGACTATTTTACTTTTCGCTCTCAAGCAGAAATGAATTGAAATAAATGAAATAAAACCAATGTAAACATAATGTGTCTGATTGCTTATTAACAAAGTGTTTCTTTTTGTTTTTTATTGAAGAAACACAAAAGAATAATACACACAAAATATCTACATAGTTAGTAAGCAATCTGTTTTCGAGTTAGGAGTTAGTCGAAATCAAACATACATACATATCTTTGAAATGTCAAAAAGTCTAACTTAATAATATCGGGATACCTGGCTACTAATTCAAATGATTAACTTCATTACATTATACATATTATGTATATGAATAATATTATAACAACTAGACCACAGCTGCCAATAAGCATGCTCATCCCACAAATGTTCCGGGAATCGAACCCGGGAGCTTGGCAGTCCGGCATGGTGACAATAGCGCCAACGAGGTCGTCAACGTCTATCCCTTCATTTTGTTTCATCTTCAGAATTAATATCTGTTTACTAATTACGTCTATCAGCCCCTCCCCCCTCCTCTCCAGGCAGCACACAGGACGGTATGAGCTTCTCATGCATATTCATAAGGCTCGGTACACACTTGCGACCGGCCAGACCTTGCACGAGTCCAATGGACTCCGTGCCATAATGTAGCTTTAATTTCCAATTATATACGACCTTATTGTTTTGAACTATGAAATGAGAGTTTGTGTATTCGTGGGTCAATATTCTACGTTTGAAAAAGGTTTGTTTTATGATTTGTTGATGATTAGCTCTTTGCGGATTTAAAAGGACACTTTTGATCTTATCGTTCTTCAGGAAAGCTGAAAAATTCATTATACTAGTTATTTCTTTTAAATACTTAGAATAGCGTCATACAATGGCTCAATAGCCAAGAGCCTCAATTCAACACCTAAAGAGGCTCCGTGATCGTTAGATGGTAGGATCAAGCGTTTGATGCAGCTGGACAGGGCATACATCGTTAAGAGATTTCTCTCTATGAGGCCCAGACTGGAGCTTGGACCATATTCCCGATGCCAGCGGAACACTTAAAAACACGTTTTTTTTTAACTCAAATGATTTTGTTAAACAAAAGAATGAATGAATACATTTGTACTGCTCTTCTGAGAAGCGAAGACTTCTTCTTATACACAGAACCTTATTGATCTCGACGTTTACTTGAGCCTAATCTACGACCACATTCATTTCCTTATAATGATAGGTTCAAGGTGTAAGTTCTCTCACGGCGTTTTCTATCGGGAGTCTCTCAAGAAGCTAAATGCGCAAAAACTTCAACTTACAAAATCTAATGTGGACAATACCGGGGTTCCAACCTATACATTCGTACAAGGGAAGAAAGCCGACCAGCCTTCTAACCACAAAATCCTCACTAATACTTTGTGCCAATATTTAGTATCGTTTATAGTATATTATATTTACCGACACGTGGACACCTGAAGCGTTCATCCATTTACAAATTCACTTCGAAAATCAACGGCTCGTATTAAAATGCCTATAATTACGAAAGCCATTGAGCCAAGCGAGGGAAATTGATAATGATGCCGTATTTAATATGAAAAAACGAGCGTAGGGAATAATTAAAAGATAATCTACAAACGACTGATGCGAGAAAAACAGCCGATCGAATGGGGACTGAAATGTTATAATTTCAGCATCCAGATGAGTATTGTAAAGGGGTTTGCACGCTGTGCGATTGGTAACAATATTATTCACTGTTGCATGTGTATGTTTCTAAGTATATCTTGGACACCAATGACTGTGTTTCGGATGGCACGTTAAACTGTAGGTCCCGGCTGTCATTGAACATCCTTGGCAGTCGTTACGGGTAGTCAGAAGCCAGTAAGTCTGACGCCAGTCTAACCAAGGGGTATTGGGTTGCCCAGGTAACTGGGTTGAGGAGGTCAGATATCCAGTCACTCCCTGTAAAACACTGGTACTTAGCCGAAACCGGTTAGACTGGAAGCCGACCCCAACATAGTTGGGAAAAGGCTCGGGAGATGATGTTGCATGTGTATGTTTGTACTAGCATAGGATACTTATACATTCATTATTGATCTATGTTTAATGATTTGGCTACTATAATGTTGGTTGCGACAATATACTTCTTCGTATCATCTTCAGCCTTTTTTTATCGTCCCACTGCTGGGCACCGGCCTCCTCTCACACGGAGAAGAACTTTTTCGTGTATTTATTAATTTTAGAATATATTTATTCTGTCTGTCATTTACTTTTTAACTTCAAAGCGCTTAGTCTATGACAAGAATTAATAATAGTGGAAAATGTTGTGGGTAGTGTATTTGTTAAGCTTTGCTCTGTGCTATTACTGTACACCTAATATGAATATCAGAAAAATTGTTAAAACCTGAACAAAGTAATTAACATAACCGGGTGTCAAATATAGTAAAAAATACATTGAATATGTAACGAGTTATTTCATTTAACATAATAGGGAAAAATTGCTTACATTATAATAATAATGTAGTAAATCTCAATAGACTAATATTCAAAGTAAATAAAATCAGTATTTAAACACATAAACATGTATGAAACCCGTGTGCAAGGTACTTAACACCGGTCCACAGCGCCCGGAGGCTCTCATTAAAATTTCAGCTCCCTATATGTACAACATTTTGTGGCGAGCGCGTATAACTCGCTTTATTAAAGGAATAATCGCGTCTAATATTGGGTTTCCGTGTTTTTAGTGGGTTTGGTAATGATTTTATAGGTGTGACATCATAAGAAAAAATGCTGTCTCCTCCATTCGTTTTTTTTTAACAATAAAACACCCCGCGCCCTCATAGTTGGAGCATCAGCCTCTCAAGTGTGAGTGTTCAGGTCAGGCAAGTACCAATACTTTTCTAAGTATATCTTAGACACGAATGACTGATTAAAAGTGAATGAAAACATATCGAGACAACCTGAACTATGAAGTCTGAAATCACCAACCTGCAGTAAGCAACTGTAGTGATATAAGCTCAACCTTTCTGTGTGTGAAAGGCCTATGCCCAGTTGTGGTTGGACAAAAAACAACCCGCGCACTGGGTAGTCACCCTTCTAGAAATTAGATTTAATGTTATTTAAATAAAAATAAATATAAATATATACAAACTTATGAAAAACTTAAAACTAATATATTAGTATAAACAAAACACGCGCTGTGAAGCGTCCTCCACATCGCCGTCATACGGAGAATTATTTTGCTAAAAATTATACAAAAAGTCGGAACAAATTGAGATGTTACTTAAATATATTCTTTACCTGAATAAGGTGTTACCTTTTCAATAAGGTCTATAATCTAGGTGCTATAAAACTACAGCAACCCCCAAAAAACAGGCGGCGCCGCAGTATGAATTATGGGCATCATATCCATACGCGTAAGAGACAGCCGTTCACGTAACGCCGGCTTTTTATCGCGAATCACTTAGTGGGGTGCGAAAAATGTTATCGTCACTAGTGACGTGCTGGTTTTAGGCTAAGTCGATGAGTGTAGTCAAGCTTTTGGACTATAATAGACTTAGGGCCAGTTTCACCGGTTGCCGATAAGTTTCAGATAGTTTATCTGGAAGATAATTTCATACAATTTCTGTTCTATTTATTAATTTATCTGTTAGATAGTGGCTATCCGTAACCTGTAAAACCGACCCTTAGTGCTGTATTATTTTTACTACCCTCTCTTAATGAGTTTAGTTCGAAGTAATTTAGTACGTAACAGATAAACTCGTTTTTTTTATTGTTATTTGTGTTCTACGTTTATTTTAAGAATTACTCAATATCAACAAAATAAATGAATCTTCTTTTAAACTGAAAAAATAACAATGACAAAATGTATCAATTATCGATTAAACTAATTAATCGACTACGTGGCAATGCCGCCAGCCTATTGGGTACACTCCCAGCGAGCAGCGATGAGGAGGAATTTTTTGACGCCATTTTTTAATTATATATATGTATATTTTTTATGTAAATATTTAAATTTTGTTGTGTAAATATCGACTACTCCAGCACACCACTACCCATCACTATCCCATAACACCGTACGTATATTTAGGGCTGCGACACTTTTTATAATGTTATCATGATGTTATAGCTGGTCCCACATAACTTATGAATGGCTATCACCATGCCTCACTGGTTTTCAGCGATGAAAGAAAAACCAGAATATGACTTTTTATCAGTAATCTTGTTCTTAAATATGTGCAAAGTTTTTTGGGCTTGTTGTAAATACACTTATAGTAAGGTACAAATATGTTGCGATGTGTGGTGGCCTGGTAGTCAACACACCAGCCTCTCAAGTAAAAAAAAATACTACATAAGAGGTACCAGAGAAGAATTACATTGACAACGTATGAGCGTGTGTGTTCGATTCCAGGTCAGATAAATACTAATGCAACTTTTATTTTACATGTACTTTCTAAGTCTATCTTAGTCAGCAAAGATGAAGGAAATCATCTCCACCTGGAGATGATTTCCTTCACCTTTGCTACTTGGACTATAAAGATTTCAGAAACGCGTGCGCGTGAAAAATTGTAAAATACAACCGAAATATGGCCAAAAAGTTTAATACTATAATAAAACTATAGAACAGGACATTCAAATATGATATTAACATTACGCTCAATTACAAAGAAAGAAAGTTAAACTGAAGCAAGAACAAACAAAAAGACTTTATGCTGTATATAATTTAGTATATTAAAATTATTATCTGCGGTCTTTTGTCTGTTATTACATCATACAAAGTCACAACACAGGACGGTCTCGTAAAAATAACAACAATAAAAGAAAAACGAGAATATACCTCAAATAAATCCAATACACAATAATTCAATTCACAAATCAAGGAAAAAGCGCAATATTCCTTAAACGCGCCACAGCATTCAATCTTTCTATGGAATATGCGATGGGGTTCGCGAGTGGAAGACCCTCTTTCATATTTTAATATAATTTTTATTTATAGATTTTATTTTTATTAATGTAAAAAATAACATCTTCAACTAGAAAATCAATATTTGGAAAAGGTGATTTTTTTATCAATATACATACATTTTATTTCACGGTAAATTTGTTAAATACACATCAACCTAATACGAAACTGTAAAGAAAATCCAATCAACTCTGAACCATATACTTCAACAATAAAGTTGAAAATCTATTAGGGAAAGTAGTAGCTTGATATGCTTGCATCTGTACAAGTATGAATTACTACATCGTAATACATTTTTATAACCCATTGGTAACTATTGATTGATAAAAGATGGTTGATAAAAGATGACACATTACGACTGCTGCTACGCCGTAGCAAATGCTACGTGCGTAGTCACACCACCCAAGAAATCTAGTTAGCTATCACGAACGTTTTCCCAGTCCATTTTTCAGAGAATAATTATTATTCGTTTACATCATCATACAAAACACGACAAAATATGACTTAAAATACTTAAAAATAGTCCAAGTATCCTCTATTTCTAAGCCGAGTTTCTCACCATGGGGAGTAAACGAAAAAACCACAATGGGCCCTTTATCGTAACCAAACCACATGTTTTTATGGCATCCCGGGCCGTTATAAAGTCTACACAAAAGGAGAAAGTTATTTATTTCTTTGAGCACTTTGCCAGTTTCCAAGTTGACGGTTGATTCTGAAGAATATCATCTTATTATGTTAGTAGAACGGGTTGCTATCATAACTCACGGTGGGGGAAATTGGGGAACTGATATTATGTTGGAGTTTGCTTGTAAAGAAAACTATTACTTTTTAATAATTTATGAAGGTTTTTTTCGCAAACAATTTGGTCATTATTATCAATTGACTTACATGCGAATATTAGAAGGCGCTTAAATGTTTTAACAAATATAACAGAAAGGCAATTCATGATCCCATTATTTATTACAAAAAAAAATAACAAAACGATATTATTATCTTTTTATTAATCATTGACAACCCAGCAGTGGGGCAGTAAAGGCTAATAAAATAAAAAAACACCTTTTATTTACTGCATTGCTCACTTACTTCTTTAAGCTGTGCCGAACCGGGTCCATATTGTTTCTATCTTGGTGAATTGTACCACCTTTGAACATATGGAATGCTAATAAAGTATTGAGTATTTTCCTCATATGACTGATTAACTGGGGCTCTGAGACAGCTCTTTCAACATACCACAGACAGCTTCTCTCACCTGACCTCGATAATATTCTAGAAAAACCCGAAAGTTACCCAAAACAGTTGCTCCTAAGGCCGACGCTGGCGCAGTTACCGTGAATAGTTTATAACTCGGCATCACGTTGGCAGACGTGAGCCTCACGACTCCCTGTAGAAACAAACTGGACTTTTACACGTATACCTGAGGAACTGAGAACGTCGTGGTACAGGGTTTTTGGGTGTTTAAATTCTTGATATTATCTTGGATTATCCCTAGCAGATCGAGGTTTGACGACAGTACTGGGTGTTGAAGAAATCATGACTTAAATATTTGTTCACATGTTCATACAAATGGATGTAAAAAATTGGTTTTATAATTTTTGGCGTGACCTTATATAACATAAGAACGTTGGGACGAATATTAAAAACACGTCATCTAGTCCCTAACTAAGCAGAACTTGTACTATGAGTACTAGGAAACTGATAAACATACCAATACATATGTATAGTTATCTGTTTTTTTTCTGTAAATACATGCATACTATACATAGGAACACCCAGACTAAGTCAAATACCATGTTTATGTACACAAATTTTGACTTGCGGGAATCGAACCGGCGATATCCGGCGAGGCAGTCATATTCCCTTACTACCACGCCATTTGGTCGTCCATTAAATAAATAAATAATAATTTTATCATTTATTTGCCTGAAACATGGCGCATTCATTTTATTATGTTATAATTAAATTTCTGTTTAACATTCGTACACATCCTAACGAGGTACATTTAATTCCTGTACTTTCTGTCGACACCAAAAAGTTTCTTAATTGCTTCTACAGCAATAACAGTTAGTAAGTAATTCCAACAATCTCAGTTACATATGGCCGTACAATGTCAAAGTTGAGGCTAATGTGTTAAGCGTCAAAGCTTAATGAGTACCTACTGCCGTCAACGAAAAGTTACAAACACCAATATTTGGTTACCGTTTCGTGCATGTTAACAAAGGTGGCATATTATATTAACCGAAACTGAACTTGGGGAAATTTATTACAAAAGCTGCAAACCCATCTTTACTGGGAAAATAGCGACACAATCCCTACTCACACATATTTCGTATCCATCGCTTGCATTGACCAAAATTTTAAATTTTTCTTCCTAACAAAAGCAGCAATGGTTTCTATACAAGGTGACAAAGTAGGGTGACAATGATTTTGCACCTAGTTTCGGGATACGCGCTAAGTATGAAGGGGTGCTAACTTTGGACAGCCCGTCGGCTGCAACGTCCCAAGACGGCACGCGAATGCAAGTTACAACTATGACACATTGTTGCGATATTAGACGTCCCAGGTCTTATTACCTTTGTGTCTTCTATTCAAAAACGACTTAAGCGTGAACTATGCAGATAGGCTAAATTACATTTTGCTATTAATGATGTGAACGTTCCGGGGTCTTATGGAGTGGGTTATTAGTATTGGGAAATATTATAAATGAAAGTTAGCTAATGTCATATATTATGATGGTGAAGTGTTAATGAGATCACAAATGTTTTTGCATTAAGTCGCTGCCGTAAAAGACGTAACTAAATCAGAAACTTATGTCAATACAAACGCCATGGTTAATATTATATTTATATATACACGTAAAATTATAAAAATGAATCTCTAGTTCCCTTGGTCACGCAAACATGCGTGAACGGCTGGACTGATTTAAATAAAATTTGGTAGACACATAGTCTAGAGTCAGAGACTGGACACAGGCTACTTTTTGTCCCGGAGTGTGGGAATTAGTAATATAAAAATTAAATAAACCATCTAGAAATACTGTCTACACTTCAAAATAATAAATCGAACACTTTCATAAAAAAAAATCTACCCAAAAAACAACATCCACAAAAAATATAACAAAAAGGCCTGAATTGAAGTAGAAACCGCTTCACCGTGACCATTAACGTTACAGATTATTTATTGGTCCTAGTTAGGTCACCTTTTTTGGTCACATCGGGGAAATTGCGATAACCTTGCGCGGCCATTATTCTGGGAAGAAAAAGTTGTGGTAATAACCCTCTGGAAGTACTGAAATATATGTAGGTATGTATGTAGGGTGGCAATTGTGATAGCTCTATCGTTTACGAAACTGGGTTCAGCTATTTGTCAAAATGTTTATGTATCGTCATGATTTGTGTATTTATGTTTTTTTAAATACTAAGAAAATAGGTACAGATGGCAGCAGGTATACCTACCCGAAGCTATTTAAATTTTCCCAATCAACTTTGAACCATATACTTCAGCGATAAAGTTGAAAAAACTTTTTTGGAAATTTGGCAGATTGTAGTTACTTGATGTGCTGGCTTGTGAACAGACGCCAGCCAGTCAAGCTACCCGAATGTTTCAAATTTGACCAATCGAATATACGGTATTGTAAACTGGTTGAAAATCAATTAAAGAAAATTGACAGAGTGAATTAGATTGATGTGCTGGCATCTGTACACGACTTTCTCAATAATCATCAGCAACGAACAAAATGTTAAACATAATTATTATAATTTGAACCATTCCACTAAAAACGTATTTTTACTCGTCGCGTCAAAAATAAAATCCTCTAGCAGCACACCGTAAAAACACAAAGTCGTTACGCGAAAAAATAATAACTTACTCATAAAATAATGAGTTCACGTTAACGTTTAGAAGCTATGAAAGTTAATCGCACATTGCGCTAACAGATTCTCTGTATGCGACTCGCAAAATTATCGTCGAGTTTAATTAACATTTAAAATGTACACCATTTTAAAATTCATGTTTTGAGAAAGCGTAGACTTGGGCAAAAAAATTAGTTTGTTTCCACAGCAGTGTGGAATACAAGAAAAATCTTGCTTTGTTGCTACACTCAGACGGTCTACTGTTTACTAATTAATGTTGCCCGCATGTACAGAGGTAGGGTCGCCATCAATGCTTAATGAAATGCATCGTTTTCTGTGCATAGTTAATTATAACAGCCAAAAATATACTATTAACGATTTTTTTAAGAAATTGAAGCAGACTTGTTGTATGCTTTAGGCTTTAGTTTCTAGTATACTCAAGTTAATGGTACATACGCCAGCACATCAAGCTACCCGAAACTGTCCATTTCTCCCAATCGACTTTAAGCGCCATATGCTATAGCGATAAATTTAAAATTTGTCAAGGAATTTGACAAAGAGTAGTTTGGTGCTGCTATCTGTGCTTATAATGGAGACGAGAAAAATATAGTTAACTAACTTTATGTAAACAAGGGTTAAGAAAGTCATGCGTAATGCGAAAAAAAACAGCTTTCGTTTTAATTATGCAAAGATTAAAATATAATTCACACGTGCCACAAGAAACACCCCCGTTAATTTACATAAATAGCAAAAAATAATAACAGAATAATAAAAAGTTTAGAAAAAAATATTCCTAAAATTTGTCCGACTAAAATTCATGGTGAGCACAAAATTTCCCCGCACGCCGTCTGCAGCTCGCTCAGTTTATTTGTAATTACTTGATGCGTTTCGGATTGGAATAAAATCTGTCTCCGCGCGGTGTTCGCTCTAATTGTCGATGTGATGTGCTTACGGCTTTTACCAGCGTGTTTTCATGGGTTTTTATTGATCCTTGTTTACCTATTAGGTATAATAAAGTTATATAGTTAATGCAATCGTTTACCTTTCTCTTTACCCATTTTAATCGGATTATTGTCCCAGTTTTATCAAACAAATAATTCTATTATTTTATAATATTAGATACTTATAAGCAGATATATATATATAAGCAGGTGTTAGCATTGTCATATGCTATTTCCTACAGGTTTTCCTGGCACTAAAAATACTCGGATAAAAGGTGTCTTACCTACCCCCGCTTCTAAGATACCTTTTACACAGTGCTTCTCGGTGTAGGTATTTTTGACTGAAAACATTTAAAACAAACTCACTTTCACAATTACAATTACTAGTAAGGTTAATAAAAATAAGTGCAGCAAAAGTTATTAACATAAATATCTACAAATAACCCAAATTCGAAGGTCCCGAGTGTACACACAAAAGGAATCGAACATTTGTTCCTCGCAAAGTGTTCGGCTATTCAACGCACGATCGTCGATAATTTCAGAAGTGAATTCTCTGAAGATTCGCCGCATTTCACTTGCGGTCAGTGTAAAATGTACTCTTTTATATAAACGAAATATGTCGGTATCGTAAAATACTGAGTTTGTTGGTATAAATTGCGTTACTGTAAAAAAAAAGATTCGCAGGTCATGAGATACAGAATTATCTCGGTGTGCTCTTCGGCTGTGCACAGGATTTCGGGTTCGATTCCCGGGTCGGGCCGAAAGCGATTTATGAGTTTTGAAAGACTTTCATAAAGCTGCCCGATGTTTTGGAGTTGATTAATATACCTGTGAATCGGAGAGCACGTAAATGTCGGTCCTGTGCCTGATCTCTCTCCGGTCGTGTCGGATTGCCGTGCCATCGGACTATGAGGATGAGGGAATAGAGAGTGCACCGTCTGTCTACACAGCATGTGGACGTTAACTGATCTCCTTAGAGAGAAGGGCTGCTGTGGCCGGCAATCGTTCTGGACGCCATTATTGTTATTATAGCAACATCGACTACCAAGGACAGTGTCATATTAAAGAAAGAAAAGTTTATTAACAACATATCTTATATCATATACTCTAAGGTGTTCTTCATGATGACGGATTCCTGACATCATGGAGAACCCTATCACGGTCCGCTGCGGTGTGTGGGGGAAGTAACCATCAACAACAACAAAAAATAAAATAAAGAATTGCATTCTTATTTTGAAAAACTTAAATGTATGAAACTCTGCCGTTCCCAAGGGAGTACTCGAAGCAACATAGATAGACCAGCGATCAGCTAAAAGGCGATATATCCAGCAAATAGTCAAATTAACCCGAACTAGTGCCAACTCACTCAGTCTGTACTTAGCCTTTGTTAAGGGGTAGCTCTTTATTTAACTTAAGTGGACTTTAGGTATTTAATACACACAGGCTGTGTCCGATATGAAGATCTCAAATATTCATCTTATCTGTCTATCCTTTTTCCCCAGCTGTGTTGGGGTCAGCTTCCAGTCTAACTGCGATGTAAGTCAAACTACTCAATACTATCTTTATTGCGTTCCAAAATGTACATTATACATGTTATATTAGGGAAGTTATAAGGTGTAATGACATAATATAAGAAGAAACAGCAAAGAATTTATGGGTGAGAGAAAGAAGAACACTAAGTAGTGTTTCTAATACTTAATATTATATCATGCGCATTACATTCCCACTCTTATTACGTTACATAACATATAACATATTTGTAAAGATCAAAATAGATAAACATTACCTTCTATCTCTCTAAGGTATATGATACATATGTAATTAAAAAAGTCTCCGTCAAAAATGATATCATCTAGTATCCAGTCCAACATACCCCTTAAGTAAGACTGAACGACATAACAGTAACAATATCAGTAGAGTAGTGAAAACCGCGTCTCGCTCAGCACTCTCCCGTTTTAATACTTATTGCTTAAACACAATGTCTTCATGCCTCGCCACTGCGCCCAATTGCAACAAATGCAATGGTATTTAATGCTTTTTTTTATTCTTGCTACTATATTTATGTCTAAATTTATCTGACTATATTATGTACGTAAATAGATTTACCTAATATTTTAAATAAACTTATAATATAGTAATAATAATGGCGTCAGAAAGAGATCAGCCAGCTGCGCAGGACAAATAATCAACAAGCATTTGCGCGGACACAGGTGCACTATCTATTCCCTCACTCTTATATTGTGATGGAACTGCAATCTGACACAATCGGAGAGTGCGTTCTCCGTGGCACGGTTGGTGTATCACCACCAATTTCCAGTTTCAGGGATGCTTTGTGAAAGTTTCTCAAAAAACCCAAAGTGTAAAAATTCATCTCTGGAACACGAGACCGCGTTGGCTTTAGTACCTTTTATATTTTGTACGCAGTTGCTAGCAAAACTTGGCAACACACATAAGAACAAATAAATAATCTTTTAATGTTAATTAGCATTTACAATGTTAAGCGGGTAGCGCCTGAGCTCATAAGTAAAAATAAATGGTTATACTACCAATGGTACGACTGATTAAGCTATTTTAACAATCGTTTAAAACTTACAACATCAAAGTCCTATTTATGAACTAAGCAGCGGAGAAGTTTTTAGACCATCACTTTCGTTATTCTGTCATCTCCGCTCCGCTTCGGTGGAGTCTAGGTCTTATGGTATTCAGAAATTTCTAAAATAATCGTCTCTTAAGAGACGTCAAAGATAAACTTAAAGAGTTATCTGAAACTGCAAGTAAACGAAAACGCGAAAAAATTATTACATTTTTAGCTGGTGCAAGTTTGAGTCACATTTTATTTATTAAGTACTAAAAGTTACATAAAGTCTATATTTAACTTGCATAACTTTGTTAGAATTATTTAAATGTTTATGAATTCTCAGGGCAGGTCCCTAAAAAATTGTATTCTTATAGATGTAAAAACAGTTCATCAAGAAAATTAACTTTTTAACATTGTTAAGTTTATAAATATAAATACTCGCTTTTCCACGCGGTTCTATCCGCGTCCCAAGAGAACCATTTCGTGCACCTAGAAAACTATCACTTTACCAAATTCCGTTTAAATCGGTTCAGTAACTTTTGACGGTCAGATAGAGTTACTTTCACATTTATAATATTACTTATTAGTAAGGACGCATGTAAATTAAATTCCTTTGTGTTTGAATTTAATTGCTTCTATTACGCATTCCTTTTAAATGAGATCTCCATTCTATTCGAGTGACAATGTTCTGCCTTCGACATAAGTACATATTCAAGACAATAGGTAGGTATATGACGCCTCGGTTCGTTAAATTATTACGGTTCAATCGGCGGTATTGATCGTGCTGCGACCAATGCGAGCCTTCACTTCAAAACGTCAGGGGGACTGTATTGTTTTTAATCCTGTTTATTAAGGTAACTATTATGCTTAACATTTTGTTAAGTAATTAATTTATGCTTAAAAACGTCTTTAGGATACGCTTTTATTTTTCAAGCTATTTCTAATGTGTTTTCAATAAAAGCTTATATGTAAGACTAGTTTTCTCCCGCGTTTTCATCATAAGAGGAAACTTCTTCCCGCTCCTAAATAAAAGTATATATTCTTTTCAGAGGCTACTGATATTTATGCATTGGTACATATTTAACCTATTTTTTAATAATACATAATGAATAAATAAAACATAAATATGACGTCAAAAAATGTCTCCCCATTGCCGTTAACCAGAAGCGTACCCAAGAGGCTGGCAGCATTGCCACGTTGGATAGCAATGCTTAACTTCTGACCAAAATAAAAACCAGCCTTTGTATAAAAAGTACCAGTCTATATTATGAATGTCAAATATCGCAATTCGGCCATTAAAGGGTGACTGAGGAACAAACACCCAGTCCCATAAACTTTGGCATAAATATACAGGGTTACTGGGTAAGTCGACCTAGATCCGTTAAGGGCGTGCAGTACCCATCTTTTCTGACTGATTTCACTATGAAACAACCTACCCCAAACCTAACCGTTTTCGAAATAAACGAATGTTAATTTTTATTATAAAAAATGCCGATTTTTTACCATTAAATATGGTATTTCAAAATTAGTATGCTTAATTATTATTATTTTTTATTTCTTACATGCCGGTTAAGATGCTCCATGAACTTAGTAACCAAAATCCTACGTAAGTAAACTAAATACATTGTTCTGGACGATTGAAAGTTCAAAAAGTTGTTTAAAAAAATTACAGTTTACATTTCTCTAAAGGATATTAAAAAAAAATTGTATGGCAGACGTTCGGCAGATATGCCTAAAAACATCTACGTTTCATCAGCTATCCAACAAGGTATAACAATCTAGGGTCTTATTTAAACTCGTAAAAGAAATCTTAATTCCATTGGCGACAGTGGACGTAAACTAATTACGCTAATTGATTATCCTTTAGCTGGCCCTAGAAACTAAAACAAAACAGCAGGTCAGTTTGTACAAAATAACATTCATTAACGTCCTAGATTAAAGTTCGTGTTCAACATGTCCGCCTCTGTTTTGTACACATCTTCGCATTCTTCTGCGAGGCCCAGTTTTTATTACTCCAGTGGTCAATGTGCTTCTAATTTCGTTTGCGTTGATTATTATGTCTTTCAATTCTTCGACAGACGCAATTGGATTTATCTCGCTGTAGACGAGACTCTTCATGTGCCCCCATACATAAAAATCCATGGGGGTCAAATCCGGACTTCTGGCTGGTCAGGGTAAAGGCCCACCTCGTTTTATCCATTCATGAGGATAAGTTGTGCCCAGCCAATGTCTGACAGTTCTTCGGAAATGTGCAGGTCAGCCATCATGCTGGAACCACATGTCCCTAATTAGGTTCAGTGGCAAATCATTAAAAATCAGGCGAAATCCAATCGCGTCTGTCGAAGAATTGAAAGACAGAATAATCAACGCAAACGAAATTAGAAGCACATTGACCACTGGAGTAATAAAAACTGGGCTTCGCAGAAGAATGCGAAGATGTGTACAAATCAGAGGCGGACATGTTGAACACGAACTTTAATCTAGGACGTTAATGAATGTTATTTTGTACAAACTGACCTGCTGTTTTGTTTTAGTTTCTAGGGCCAGCCAAAGAATAATCAATTAGCGTAATTAGTTTACGTCCACTGTCGCCTATGAAATTAAGATTTCTTTTACGAGTTTAAATAAGACCCTAGATTGTTATACCTTGTTGGATAGCTGATGAAACGAAGATGTTTTTAGGCATATCTGCCGAACGTCTGCGATACATTTTTTTTTTAATATCCTTTAGAGAAATGTAAACTGTAATTTTTTTAAATAACTTTTTGAACTTTCAATCGTCCAGAACAATGTATTTAGTTAACTTACGTAGGATTTTGGTTACTAAGTTCATGGAGCATCTTAACCGGCATGTAAAAAATAAATAATAATAATAATTAAGCATACTACTTTTCAAATACCATATTTAATGGTAAAAAATCGGCATTTTTTATAATAAAAATTAACATTCGTTTATTTCGAAAACGGTTAGGTTTGGGGTAGGTTGTTTCATAGTGAAATCAGTCAGAAAAGATGGGTACTGCACGCCCTTAACGGATCTAGGTCGACTTACCCAGTAACCCTGTATAATTTAGGTAGTATACAGCAGAGTTCACCGGCCGGATCGCTAGTTTGTTATTATATCGAGATTTGCAAATTCATCTATTTACGTAACGATAGCAAAATAAACGATATCGGTGTATATTTGTTTACGAGTGTTTTGCTGACGGTTTCAAAGTCAGCCATTTTAGGCTTTGTTTGTACAAATAGCAATTCTGTTTGTCTATAAATTTATTTGTGTGACATTTTAGGTTTATTTTGTTCAATTCGTGTGTAATTTCAAATGGTTTGAAAATGTACATTAAGATTTAATTGCTTTTGTTAAATTGTTTTAACTTGATAAGTAAATATATTTTGCTGAATTATATTAAATGATGGCATCCAGGCCGATTGTCGGCTACGGCGGCCGTTCTCTTTTATGGAGATCAGCCAGCTGCGCAGGACATAATATAGTGCACAAGCATTCGCGCAGACACAGATTCGGATTGCCGTCCCACCGGACTATGAGAGTGAGGGAATAGAGAGTGCATATATCAAATACATCAATATAATAACCATCACGTCCTGCTTAGCCTTTTCCCAAATTATGTTGGGGTCAGCTTTTATTCTTAACCGTATGCAGCTGAGTTCCAGTGTTTTACATAGAGCGGCTGAATATCTGAACATCTGCCCCTCACGCAGTTACCTGGACAACCAAATATCCCTTGGTAAGAGTTGTTGTCAGACTACCCGTAACGACTGCCAAAGATGTTCAAATGACAGCCGGACTGAAATATGGAGGTTCTCGTCATGACAAGATCAGCGACAAGCTTTGCTCTCGACCTTATGATCGATCGACTCGTGCGGATGTTAGTTAGGCATAAGCTCATCTTCTGCATGACTTCACCAAATCGGATAATTCTTTGTAAGTATATGTAAATAATGTAGTTCTTCAGCGTGGCTTCGAAAGGACTCCATGTCTCTATCTAAGTCCCGTAATCTGGACTTACAAAATATAATATAATAAATATTTGGCAACTTCTCTGTATAAATTAACCTTTAATTTTGGAATGTACAAAATATCCAAATTATATTATAAATATTCAAGTTTGAAGTGTTTTATGAGCTCTTACATTTTCAATAAAGTCCGTCATGGGTCCTCAAAATGCGCAAAAACGCTGATTTGATTGCAGTGTCGTGCACCGCCGTGCTCCCTGAAGGGATGGATGTGGGTCACCTAAATACAAACGCCCTAACATAGGGTAAGTGCACCTGTTGTTGTCTTTACGTAAAATAAGGATTTTTATTGTTTATATTAATACTGTTAACGTTTTGGCATTCTGTGGAAGAAAGAAATGTGATTTAGGTTCACTTCTTTCCATCTATGGTTTGACGATTTTTTTTTCTCTGAAATGTTACTAAATCTAATTTTAAATTTAATTTCATCGAAGTTTACAAAGCAATACGTAAGAATTGAATGTTAAACAAAGAAAAATAGCTTTATTATTACCAGACAAAGGAAAATTGTCCTCCACTAAAATTTAGTTGTGAATATCTGCTAGTAGACTAGTATTAAATCCTTGCGTTTCTCGTGATTAATCACGTAGGTTATTCTGAAACCGCAAAGGATGCTCTGACTGCCATGCATTATTTTAAACTTAATAAGTTCAGACATTTAACAGATATATTCAGAAGGTCCGCAAGACAATACCAAATAATTTTTAATGATATCTATACTACTGTTATAACGCTGAGGAGTACTTATTTTGTTCAATTCGAATAAATATTTCAGCGTCACACAGCACATGTATCGAGGAAGAGTATCGACTAAATGTTATCCAGATGCGCGAAATACTTTCCATAGGAGGCGCGTGATACCGATGGCGGATACTAGACATTTTTCTAAGTTTGGTTATAACTTGTGTATGTCAAAGACATTTAGAAATTAGATAACACTAGGGTTTCTTAACTGACCACCTTGATATACGAATATAGATAGAAATAGTTTTCGTCTCTAGACTCTCTTTTCGTGGACTCCTTAGTAGTTGTACTTCGGCGGAATTTTCCAAATAATTTTATTTCGGATCAATGTCGCTGGATGCATTTGAATCAGTCCGAGACTCATTTTGTTACCATTTATACGTCTCTTGTGTTTGCTAATTTAGTATCACATCACTTCCCTGTGGGGTGAGCAGAGTAGCTTCCTCAATCAGTAGATTGCATGGAATGAATAATTAGCACTCTAGAGTAGTAATTGAGTTTGCATTTTGTTTCTGAAATTTATGAATTAGGCTATAAGACTGGTGCTTTGTTTTCCAAATTAAAAGCAATTTGGTTATGTCGACTGATTCACTGCGCATCGTATTTTTTTTTTTCAAATGCAGATGTTTTATTATCTTCAAGTATTTTTTTGTATTATTTCACATTCGCGTACATGATTTTGCAACATATTTATATTCTATCAACTGGTACTGTCACCCTACCCCATATACCAATGTGCGTCGTAACTACTGCAGGGGGTTCAAAACTGCGCAATTGCAGGCACCACGTGGACCCAAGTTCATTCACCCCACTTAAACATGCTCCCACAACCTTATACCCTTGTAATAAGGACTATAATCACCCACATTTTTATTACCAACTTATCAGTCAACCCGATCAAATGATTTAGAACTTTATTGCGTGGCTACAAGGATTATTTTGAATGTATTTAAAATATTGTAGTTAAGTAGGCCATGTTTTGTTTTGGTTGTGAATTACTACGCAATAGATGACGTCAGGCACTATGTGTTGAGAGCTTCTGAAGTGGGATTTGAATAGAAATATTATTATTTACGTTGCGTATAACTAAGTATTTGAAACGAGTCCGTTATGAGATTTACTTGTTGGTAGGGTTGCACGTAAATAATAAAGTCATATCAAACATTTAATATTAACCAAATAGTAATTTAAACTTATTTAATTTCAACCAAGGTAACCACTTTTCTAAATTTCCCGCAACTCTAGCAGAAAAAATATAGTAGATACTTTGCTTTTCTTCCCCCAAAGCTCCCCCTTTCCCCCCTACAAATCTGTTCATATTACTGCAAACATCTTTCATATATCCTTATCACATCTGCCCACCCTTTGAATTAAAAAAGCGTGCAAGAGACTAAAAAAGCGTCCAAAATATATCGTCAAAACCTATACAAACACTTTGCTTCAACGGATACTTTCATAAGGTGAGGTCTCGTGAACTAAGCTTTATTCTAATTTTAACATTTTATTCAGTGCAGTCCTCGTCGTTAAAGCTGATTTCTTATTACATTGATATACCTCTAGAAAGTCAGCTAATGTCTTTCGCACTGACACTGCCCGACCGCACGGACAAGCGGTTTATTTCTACTACCACCCCTCTCTGCGGCTGTTCGCAGTTTTACATCACAATCGTGTGTTGATTTATTAACTTTTTAAAATCCGACAATTCAATTATGATGAAAACCGGTATTTCACTCCTTTCCAACCTGAAAGTTATCAGTGTAGTAATCAGGTCTAATATTAATAATATCTTCAAATTATAGCTATGACCCAAAGCGAATGGCAGTATACACGCAGTGTTTTTAGATTATGTTTTTAATCTTGACGAAAATATTTATAGTTGTCATTCTATTTTCAAAACATTTACCTAACAAAAAAGTCGTAGGTTTTTTAAATGTCTGTTTAATGGAACCAAACTTTAAGTGTTGCGATGAAATCTCCAGTATTTGCCATGCCTGCCACGAGCATGTTTGTCGACAACGATTGAAACGCCTTTGATACGAAGCGTCAATGTTTGTCTGTTTGTCTGTGTATTTCTTATTTTCGGGGCATCTTCGCAAATATGAGGCTGCAAGTGCTGCGCGCTATGAAATACGAATTCGGTTCAGAATTATTTTTGTTTATATATTTATTTATCATATGTTCTCGTTTGTTTTACTTGAATGGTTAGATTGACAGAATAAGTAACAAGTAAACACCAAGGCAAAATAGTTGATATTCTTTGAGCTGTGTTAAGTAATAAATAACAGTTTCTCAGAAGGATCTTCTTCTTCCTGCCCTGTTCCCAATTCTGTTTGGGGTCGGCGCAATGTGTTTTCATCTCCCACTCATTTCTGTTAGACGTCATACTACTACCCACTCCCTTCTTAATCATATCGCCTTTCAGGCAATCAATCAATCTCTTCCTTGGTCTACCTCTATCTCTCCATCCATTCACATTCATACTTAAGACACGATTTTTAGCATTCTCAGAGGAAAATTATTTGGTAATAAACTGTGACCAATGACCATTAAAACGGAGGATCTACATAGAAAAACTCTTATACATATGTAGATTGACAAAAAAAGGGCTGGTATTGGTGAGAATGCAATGCGATCTTAGAGCGAAAACCTCAGAAATGCATTTTTTTTTTCAAATTTATTTTATTGGTCTTCTAAGAAGATAACTTACACGTACGTAACAGACCTTTTAGATTTTGAAGTTATTTTTTAACGTTCTTTAAAAGTATTTTTTTATGTTTTGGGTTGTTCGCAAGAGTTACCGCGGCCCTGGCACAAACGGACCCCCAGAAGTAACATAGTTGGTTTTAGTCAGCAAGAGTCTGACACTTCCTCCAGCTGCATCCTCAGCGGGAGTAGTCATTTGATGACTTCTCATAAAAAAGGCACGAAAAAACAGACGTCGTTTTATGATATTAGTAGGGGTAACCGCTAAGCTTCCTATTCAATAGTCTGTAGTAATAATGGTAGGTAATCTTCCTCAGTAGATTTAGGTGTCACATAAGGTTTATCACGCAGTCCTATCACATTCATAAACTGCGCTATCTTTGATAACTGTGTACGTAGGTATGGTAACAGATGCGCTCAGGGTTGCCACGTCAATATAATTTAACTCATTTACATAAAATTCTACTGGAAGAATTTGTGAGAATTGTTAGCAGACTTTGAAGTAACCCTTTTTTCTTACTCTGAGGTCTGCTTCTTTTGGTCTTCTGGTAATACCAGACTGGTATCTTTAGGAGCAGTCTTAGTGCCTGAAATTTTCTTAACTTGTCTAACATCCTTCAAACACAAAATGAAAGATTCAAAGATCGTTAGAATCACAAAATAAATACCCACAGAAATGCCGTTTGGCTAAAATCTAAACATCAATGATGCGCCCCTTCAATAACTCAACCTAACCCACTCACGTGGACTACCATAAACTATCAGCTATTGATTAATGTTAACGGCGGTCCGCAACTTAATTTTGAATAAATGTAAGTACGCGAATATCATCTTTACCTCTGGCGCATCTCCACCTAAATATTTTATTTGTGTGCATTAAGTTGCGGGATGATCCGTCACGACAAAGAGTTTGGCGAAAACTAGCCCAAACGTTGTATTTTTGAAGCCAGGGCTCGACAATATTTGAAACGAAGCATATAGAAGAATTATTGCACATTCAGACTCTTGGGATGTAGTCGCCAATCAATAGACATTAAATATGTACATCTTAACCTTTCATTGATCAGCCTTTTGTTTCGGCCTGTTACTTACACTGTTCTGTATTTTTTTATTCCTAGCAATGTTCCAATTTATTCATGTAGCAACCCTGTGCGGTGCGTTCCGTACAGTGCAATGTATAAATCTGTCAGGCGCGACAATCCGGCGGTATTCCCAGCGAGCGTTCATTTACGAAGCCGTGGTTATGTATGCACGTACTCTTAAACGCGCATGTATGTTGAAATCGGACAAAAAAACTATACTTTTATATTGTAACATTTTGCGACGTTGTATCTCTGAATCTGCTAAACCGATTTTGAACATTCTTTTAATCAATACTTAGTAAGCCATGTTATCTGTAAGTGTCGTTCACTATATTATATCCAAGGAACGTGGGTAAAACCGTAGGCGGATTCTTTAGTTTGTTATGACATAGTTACAGATTCAGTACGTTATTTCAGCACACTCTTCCAGCACAAAATAATGAAAGAGCTATCCTAGGCTCATTAACACAACTTCAGATTTTATGAAGTTTGAGAGATTTTTTTAACATTTTAACTAACTTTGATGACCCCTCCTGCTGTGGATGCAGCTAAGTTGAATGTCAGACTCTTACTGCTTAAAACCCACTTGGTTCCCTCTCTTCTCCCCAGGGCCACGGTAACTCTTGCGAACAACCCGCAGCCCAGGCAACCAAGTTTGCTTGGATTGTAAGCATTCGATGAATGCAGAACTTCAATAGAAACAGAAATAAAATATATTCTTTATAGAGAGTTTTACGTAACCCATTATCAGTATCCCACTTTTTTACTCTTACTAGGTCTATTTCTACCCTTGAAACACCAGAATAAAAGCTAAGTACATATATATTCAAAATCCAAAGTTTAATTTTAAAGATAGAAGTCTAGACGGACAAACAAACATTCGCATTTACAATCTTCATCAGTAACGATTATACGTCAGTAAACAAACAAACAGTCAAATATATAAAGCAGTCACGCATTCACCCTTGAGATAAGAAGCCTGTTCCGTAAAGAATACGATATTATCATAGCAAAGTGGCAACACGTTGTAATTTTTAGCTCTGGCATCCCTATGCGGTACCGTGCAATGTATAAATCTGTCAAATGCGACAATCCTCCGTAGCCGGCGAACGTTCATTCGTGTGTTTATATCGTTGTCGGACTATAAATCTGGCCTTAATTGCGTCAATGCTATAGGCGTTCAATGGCAAGCTAAATTGTATTTGTTACTAATTTTTATGAGCGTGTAAAGTATTAGTAGTTTATCAGTTGTGTTGGCAGCCATAACACAAGCTGATGAATAGCTTACCTTGGCACTAACCGACCGTATGTGAAAAGATTTCCCGATAGGCACTGTCCCGATGGTTAAAAAGTAGTTTAAAGCTTTCTTGATAAATAGACTATCTAACACTGAAAGAATTTTCCAAATTGTTCCAGTAGTTCCCAAGATAAGCGCGTTCAAATGAATTAAAAAGAATGCGAAGTATAGTAACAAAAAGCGAAACAATAAATAATTTAAATAACGAACTAACTCAAGAGCGCCCAAGTTCCGAACAATATATGTATTTTTTGTAGCGTGTACCTTATTTCTACATGAAATGCGAAAGATACAAGTAATAAGGGGCACGCATACATCTTTATCCCTAATTAATATCGTACATTGCGTCGAATATATCTCTGTTAGCTTAAAGGTACTGTCACATAAAATGCGAGGCGATCAGCGACGCTATGGAAACTCAGTTGATAAATATAGTAAATGGTATTTCGTAGATGGACCTCGTAATGTATTAGATCTACAAAACGAAAAATCCTGACTAGTTTGAATGTTTGTTTGTTCACTTTAGCTTTAACGTCCGACTTACTTCGTGATACGGAGACAGATACAGTCAGTAAAGAGAGATATAGATGTTTTATTCGGATTTTCATTTGCAGTATTGATACATAGTGATATATGATGAAAATGCTTCGTAAATAACGTCGGATTGATATGAATGTAACCAAACGATCAATATTGTTCATTTTATCCCCAACTAAATGTGTATAAAATTTATCAGAAAACAAAGAAAGATTGATTGCTTCATGGATATGACTATTTACCAAGTAAAACAGCGTAAGCTTGTCTGTCTTTGCTCTCCACAAGATAACTAAACTAAAGCGATACACAGCACACACAGGAGCGCAACCTTAACAAACGACGCAACAATAAAATTTGTGGAATTTCAGAGGGGATCAGAAGAATTTTTCGCCTGGAAAATTATGTCAATTTCAGAAGGGATGCTCTTTGTTATCCACGTACGGCTCCCTCATACTTTGTCTCTTTTTAACGATGGAATCAGGGATCGTTTGAAATTCGACGTCGGTGACTTTAATAAAAGTTTTTTGTCCACGCGTGTGCTCAAAGAGTGCCCAACTATCCTGATATTCAAAGCGTAGCCGTGTGCCTAAATGAAGCTGTAACTCGAGCTATGTGTATTGGGAGAATAGTTGATTCTCATCATTTTATTTGCACCCGGATAAAAAGGTATCCCATAACCGTCTCCTGGGCGTTCAGTTTTGTTATGTAAGTTATACCCCGTACCCCAAATATATGTTACACAAAAAGCCAAGCTCAATCTCCCAACGGGCCCATGAGTTCGTCAGTATGTCACGTTTTTATGGAATCTTGCTTGTAACAATAAAAATGTGACTTGTACGAATAATAGGAAGAAAATAAAAGGTGTACATAAAACGTTCGGCATGATTTGTTCGGAGATTGAACGAGTTATTGGCGTTGACAGCTGGGAGAGGGATCGGTTCTGATGTCGTGTAATGCGTTCTTGTACGTATATGAATTTTGATTTAAACAAATATGTCTTTGTTGTGATGGTAAATAAGGTCATAAGGTGGTAATTTCCTCGTCGATTCACGTTTTGGTTTATTCATTTATGTCATATTTTTTAAATATAGAACTATTACGATGTTATTAGATTTTTCTGTAAAAACACCATTAGCAGCTAAGTCCTACGTTAATACCGGCAGTAATCATTTGCAGGCAAATTCTTAATTTGTAAGACATTGAACTATAGAGTTATTTGCCGACATTTCCCTATCACACCATCCTAGACTACTCCTCGAAACCATGCACCTCACATTTCACGTTCCACAGAACCTATAAATAATAACCCTTATGATTTTGACAAAAAAATATAACTACTAACTTCTTAATTAACCGCTGGTGCTGTCTCCTATAGACATTCATAATATTCGCACAAAATCATAAAACCTTCCTCCCAAAACACAATATACAGGATGTTTCTCCTTTTAACACATCTCAGCATTGACAACCCGTGAGTAATGACAACTGGCGTAAACATCAATGACGTTTGACTGCAGACGTTTCTTTTTGGAAGAACAACCATGTCCTCGTGGGGATTTGGCAAAAAGGCCGTAAGTGGTATGTTGTGTTATGACAGTGCGAAAAATAAATGTTACAATGTGAGTGAGAATTAATTTTATAGAAGACGAATCAATTTGATTGCAACTGTGTATAGGATGTATGATTTTATATGACATTTTCGCGTCCGATGAACTTAGTATCCCCTAACGGATACGACCAACAGCAGCGTCTATCTAGTCTCATTTTTGCGTCAAACTATACGGGAACAAACGCTAACATATCAAGCTACTACAACCTGTCAAACTTCCTTAATAGATTTTCAACTTTATCGCTGAAGCATATGATTCAAAGTTGACTGGAAAAAATTGACAGTTATAGACTGTCAAAAACCTTTCAAAACATAACTTAAAAATATCAACCAATCGTTTCATACGTTTGTGTAGAATGAGGTTACAAGCACACATACCGGAGAATTATACCTACACGTAGAAAATGCATATTACGCTCTATTATTAATCACCTGACAGTATCTTTGGCTTGTTAATAACCGAAGTTGGTCAAAAACAGTTTTTACATAAAACAACATTCATAGCTTATAGTAATATAAGAAATATCTAAGACCGTAAATGTAAATGACCGTAAATCATACTAATAAGTAATAACAAAAACTCCGTAATATTTTACAAAGAAAAAGAGAAACTCGCGGTGACCAAACAATATGATTCACGAAAAACATATCATTAACTACGCGGCTTCATTAAGCAATAACGCAAAGTTTTTTATCCGTGTAATTTGCCTGTGTTCGTTAAACAAACCGACCACACAAAGGTATATATCTAATTTCTCGGTCATTTAACGCTGACAACTTGGGAGGACGTTAGTAAACTCGCTCTTGTGTAGACAGCCTTCGAGTTTATTAGTGTCATAAAATATTTTATGGAGCCCCCTGTAGAGTGCCGCAGTGGAGGTCACCGCAGTAAGGCAAATCGGTGGCGATATTCGCTAAAATAAAATAAAACTAAAATTCCAGTACCTATATTAACAGAAAATTTATGAAATATGATAAAATGCCACTATGACCATTCAAGGTATACTTATCGTTCTGTATAGCTTACCTGTTATTTTCCATATTGTTTGTATTAATAGCTCGATGGTCTAGTAATCGCATAGCACGACTGCTGTTAACGGGTTCGATTCCAGAATCGGACCGAAATAGCTTTGTGGGTTTTACGAGACTTTCATAAAGCAGCCTGGAGTCTGGAAGTTGGCGATTGATACACCCGTGCTTCGGAAAGCATGTAAATGTCGTTCCTGCGCCTTATCTCTCTCTGGTCCTGTCGGATTGTCTATGAGAGTGTGTCTGTGCAAATGGTTGTGCACTATAATTATATTTCTTGAACAACTGGCAATTCTCCTTAGAGAGAACGGCCGCCGTGGCCGACAATCGGTCCGGACACCATTATTATTATATTATTAGTATTAAGAAATTGTTTTCCGCCATATCGCCTGGGTACCAAAGGAGTTACTTCGTTCACATAACCAGACAACAAGAAAACTTTAAGTCTTTCAACATACCTTCGTACTAATTTTCATCTCAAGTGATTTTTGTTCAAACCTTGATCGCAGCAAAACTAATTCACTTTCTCGTTATAATATTAGCATCAATTAATAATAATGTTATACCTCGTATGTTTCGCTTGATATTTGCCCACACATATAATCGACGGGCGCCGTCGCAGCCTCCCAGCCAATAAACAACAATGCCTTAAAGCTGAAGTGAAGTTAAATTTGACTTGCTTACTTACGATAGTTTACATATTCCGCAGATGTTAATCACAGCTGGAAGAGACACCCAACATTTTTCAAAACTTATTAATTTGGAGTCATCATTTTGTTTTAAAATTTCACATAAATATTTACAATGTATTTACAAATAAAATATAAATTAATATATTATAAAAGTAAAAAAAAAAAAAACCTTATTAATAATTTATTTAAACTGCCCCCAAAACGGCAAGCCCCTTCGCCACTTGATATGCGCTTATATGGATGGAAGCAAGGGTGCGACAAACTCTCAAGCAACACGAATTAAAGCCACTATATTAAATCACGTGTTTAGAAACTAGTGCGAAAGCTATATTAACTCGTTTATCCGTGTCACTTCTAGATAAGGTGCACATCGCTTACCGACCCCAGGCCGTCAAAGGGCGCATAAGGACGATTGACTAATATCATATGCGTATAGGTAAATGAATATAACACATCGTACTGTGCATGAAATAAATGCTTACTTATATTTTTAATGTCTTATATCTTACTTATTTTTACGTAAAATTGAAAATTTTGAACGTAGCATCGCATGCTAAACTCGATTGAAGTAATTTTTATCGAGTTCTTCATTTAGTTTTATGAAAATGAGAATTTTATGAAAACCACACTAAATATATAGTAATCCAAACAAAACAAATATCCACAACCAAATTGAACACCTCCTCCATTTTTAGATAAAAATTTGTAAAAGGTCAGGATGGTGCTACGCCGTAGCACCTACCACTACTGGTTACATCAATGACTACGGCGTAGCACTCTTGCAAATGTTATTGGTTTTATTGAAAAGAAAAACACTCAGTTTATTTCGGCACGTGTACACAATAACTTATAAGATTTTAATAAGGATCAAATCCAGACAAAGTTTTGTGCCGAACCTATAATTTTCACTGATTAATGAACTCACCCGACATACATTGACCACACAACTATTGACCAAAAGTTGATCAACAAAGCAGTGAGCTAATGTCATAATCATGGGAACTTTGATCATTCGTCCAGTACGCCAATCATACAATAACAATAGTAGAATAGCCACATATAATCGTACGATGTTGGGCCCTAGTCGATAGAGAGGCAATGTACCGTACACTCACTGCTACCGCAAATAATAAAATAGGACTGTACAGTCGACCACAAAAGTTATTCACGTTCATTTTTATTTTGAGTTTTTTTTTTTCAATTGGGCAGGTAATACCAATAAGATAACACAAATACCCTTATCTGAAATAAATAATTTAATATAACACCAAAGTGCCTTAATAATAATTTGCTGCATCGTTTCTTTTTGTGTATAGGTATTTAAGCTTTTGACCGCCACGTCAAAAAAATAAAGACGTGCCATCAGCGCCAAGCTGAGAATTCATCCATAAATACCTAAAATATAGTAGAGAGTTAGAAATTACATCAATTCAAACTGACTATTGATGTTAAACGTTTAAAGTTTGTCATGGAATCTTTTTTGTCTTTTGACCGTGACGTGCTGGGCGTTTTTTGGCTTGTCATCTTTAAGTGACTATGGTGGTCAAAAGGTTAAAAAAATAACTAAAAAAACAAACTGTTGCTTTACACGTATTTCTTCAATTCAATTTGGTACTCTTCAAATCACTTTTGTGCGCAACGATAGATAATTTTCCGCTCCGCAAATGTCAATAGAGAACCTTAAACGGTTAATTTCCTGCCAAATGTGACTTTGTATTAAGAAAAATATATAATATATATATATAAAAAACTTGGACAATAAATCGAGTTCATATTATCATCGATAGTAAAAAAAGTTTTTTAATCAATCTTTGGCGAAGTTCGAAGAAAAAATGTTTACGCGAATTACTTGCGAAGTAATTTAAAAGATTAGAGTTTTGTTACCCGTTTTATGTCAGTATCTGGGTACTCACCTCTATTATTTACGTACATTTATTTTTACAACGTACTGTTTAGGAAAGTTACACTGTGGAAGAATAAAAATATAGTAAACAGCTTCGTTGGTATTGGTGGTCATCAAGCTACTACAGTCTGTCAAATTTCCTTATATACTTTTCAATTTTATCGCTGAAGCATATGGTTCTAAGTTGATTGGGAAAATTTCGCTGTTTCAGGTGGCTTCATGTGCTGGCGTTTGTACTTAGATAGATGAAACATTTATTCAGCAAGAAAAAAAGACGCAAAAATACTGACAAAATAAAAAATAAAAGTACTTCATTTTCGGGGTTCGATTCTCGGTTTGGTGGTATTTATTCCTGACGTGTATTTTTTACAATGTGGTCATCCCTGGTAAGGTTCCTGAGATTACAACACAACTGATAAAATTTCACAGTACAAATTGTCTTAATGTAAAAATTATTAGTGTTCGTATTACATTGGCTCATATTCATATTCGTACTAACAGTACTACGTAATACAAGTACCGATAACAAATTAATTGAAACATTGTTCAGAGTAGGTGCAGATTATTTCCGGACGGGAATAAAAAGTGTCGCCTCCACTCCTTGCTGAAATTTACTGCCGACCGTACAGATTGCTCAATTCCTTACGAATATAAAGATTGTGTACAGTTAGGCTTGCAAGCTATAGAATATATTTTATATGTTAACTTGTTTGCTTCTCAAACAAGGATCAATTGAGAATATCGCCATACTTAATCTGAAATTCGTTCTTTTCAGCCGAAAGCCGTCTACTGCTGGACAAAGGCCTCCCCCAAGGTTCGCCACTTCTAACGGTCTTCAGCAAGTCACATTTACAGCTTCCCGGTGACCTTGACGAGATCGTCCGTCGATCTAGTGGGGGGCCTCCCCAAGAACTATTCTGTCCCATCTTTCATCTGTTCTGCGAGGTATGTGCCTGCCTATTGCCACTTCAGCTCTGCTATTCTTCGGGCTGTTGGTGACTTTGGTTCTTCTGCGTATCTCCTAAATTCTGATTCGATTTCGCATAAAAATAGTGAAGAGTCATACTTGGCAAAAAGCTTAAAATTTGCAGATTTCCTACATTACATTCCTGTACAAGTAACTATTTAAAACAAATAAACCACAATGTAACCTTAAAATAAATTTGGCAAAGTTGTTCTTTGATATACATTAAGATATGTATATCGATGACGATAGCGATAAACACTCACAAAATAACTTATATAGCGCTCCAATTTCAAAATGGACTTTTCAATATAGCATGGTATAGCTTCGCTTGCAACTGTCATTGTCCAACATACCTTACACATTGACTTTCTCAATGTGGCATGGAAAGTTTATGTCAAATGATTGGATGTTCTGTCCCTTAATCAGACACGTAAGGCTTTTGTGTCCTAAGCTGTGTTCCGTGGCCATTTGTCAGGAGTACATGGAACAGGGTGTTAGGAACGAAAAACCGCCCCGAATGACTTACTTTGGGACCAATGTCTTTATTCCAAGTGAATTTTGGACCCTTTTTAAGGGAAAATATATGGCATAGTGTTCAGTTCTAAATGTTCGAGAAAACTTGTTTAATTAAATTAGTATACTAATGTTACTTCTAAACTTGTAGAAATTAAGTTAGGTGAAGGTGACATCAGAGGTGCAGCCAGGATTTTATTTAGCAGCGATGTGGTGGCGCCATGCTCTCCAGATACACTCTCTGCTCTGGAGAGCAAACACCCGGCCCCAGCTGATGACCTTTCTTTTCCCGACTCTCCTATTTCGGACGAACACTCCCTCACTGTTACAGGTCGACAGGTGTTCGAGGCTGTAAATTCCTTTAGAAGTGGCTCGGCTGGTGGCCTCGACGGCCTGACTGCGCAACATCTTCAAGATTTAATGAGCTCAGGCGCCGGGGACGCCGGTGTGGATCTTCTCAAGGAACTTACAGCTCTGACCAATGTGATGCTCTCCGGCAATGTGCACGATGCCGTCGTCGACGTATTATATGGAGCTAACCTGTGCGCTTTAAAAAAAAAGGACGGCGGTATCCGTCCCATTGCCGTGGGAACAACATATCGTCGTATGGTAGCCAAAATCTGTTGCAAATTTTACAGTGAGGAACTTTCGAAAAAATTTCAGCCCCTGCAATTAGGATATGGTTCTAAAGGGGGCTGCGAGGCTGCCGTACACGCTTTGTCGACCTACCTAAATTGTGGCAAAGGAGAGGTCATCCTGAAGGTTGACATAAAGAATGCCTTTAATTCTGTAAATCGTGACACCCTGTTGGCGGAAGCTCAAAAAGAAGTACCCAAAATTTACAGTTTCCTTTATCAGTGTTACAGGCACCCATCAAAATTACTCTATAAAGACAACCTATTGGAATCCGCAGTTGGCTGCCAACAAGGTGATCCCCTCGGGCCAGTGATTTTTAGTCTTGCCATTCACCCAATCATTCGAGAGCTAAATTCTAAATTCAACGTTTGGTATCTAGATGACGGGACCTTGGGAGGTGATGTAGAGACTGTTTTTCAGGATTTACTTCATTTAAAGCATAAATTTCATTCCATTGGCTTAGAACTCAACCTAACAAAATGCGAATTGTTTATTTCTGACAAGACAGACAGACAACTGACAACTTCCAAATTTCATTCCATAGCTCCACAGATCAAAATCATAGACAAGCACTCTCTCCGCCTCCTTGGGTCTCCCATCTTAGAACAATCTTTTTCCTCATTTATTACGGAAAAAATTCAAAATTTTAATGATATTTCGGAACGATTACAACAAATTAATATGCATTCGGCCATCACAATTATTCGATACTGCTGTTTTGGTCCAAAATTTACATATTTTCTCCGTTCTTCTCATCTCTGGAAACATAGTCACCTTTTAGACCAAGTTGACAAAATTATTCGCCATACCCTCAGTTCCATTCTCAATGTGGCCCTGGACGACCAAGCCTGGCTGCAAGCCACATTGCCCATCCGTATGGGAGGTCTCGGCGTCCGCAAAATTACGAGTATTAGCTTACCGGCTTTCATATCCTCGGTTCACGGTACTAAGGAATTAACCAGAAAAATCCTAGCTCCAACACTGGTTGATTTTGAAGTACCGTACTTAGCCGAGGCTATGGATGCCTGGAAAATCACTTGCCCGAATGTAGATGTCCCCATGAACCCATCTTCCCAGAGACAGTGGGATGAGCCGCTCTGCAGAGTAATCCGGAATAAATTAATAGAAACGGCATTTACTCCTGCTGAGCGAGCACGCTTACTGGCTGTGGGTAGATGGGAGTCGGGGCTTTGGCTTCAGGCACTACCGTCGTCAAACATTGGCACCATGCTTGACGACACCACTTTCCGCCTCGCTACCTGTTTACGTTTGGGGGCTCCTTGTGTCTCTCCTCATCGCTGCCACTGTGGGGAGGCTGTAACCAGCCTCGGACACCACGGCCTTTCGTGCGGCCGCAGCGCGGGCCGTATTGCACGGCACGCAAACATCAACGATATTATTCGCCGTGCTCTTGTTGTCGTTGGGGTCCCAGCCGTTTTAGAACCAAATGGCTTGGCACGCGACGACGGCAAGAGACCGGACGGCATGTCGTTATTCCCTTGGAAGATGGGTAGGCCTTTAGTGTGGGACGCGACCTGTGTCGATACTCTTGCGCCATCCCATCTTGCAAGTTCTGCGTGCTGTGCAGCTGCTGCAGCTGCGGCTGCTGAAAACCTCAAGCGGCGGAAATATAGTGGCCTCATTGGCAACTATATTTTCGAACCGTTTGGGGTTGAAACCCTCGGGTCGTGGGGTCCGAATGCTCTAAGTCTTTTTAAAGAGTTATCTAAGCGGCTGGTTGACGCTTCCAGCGACCCAAAGGCTGGCTATTACTTCGGTCAGAGGATAAGCATTGCCATACAACGTGGCAATGCTGCCAGCCTCTTGGGTACGCTCCCGGTAGACAGCGATGGGGATGAATTTTTTGATGCTTTTTAGTTATTTATTTTTACTAGTCATAGTTAATTAGTTTTAGGTATTTTTTATTTTTTAATAGTAAGTATTGTACATATTTGTAAATAAGTTGAATAAAGTTCCTACTTTAGTAAAAAAAAAAAAAAAAAAAAAATTTAGTATAAGATACTCATACATTATAAGACCTCTTAAATTACTTCATATATATATGGGCGATATACTGTGTATCATCAGCCTTTTTATCGTCCCACTGCGAGTGTTAATCACCACGATTGCTCGGTCCTTGGTTTCGAAGATATCTTAGAAAGTACATGCAACTTAAAAAAAATGCATTGGTACTTGCCTCGAACTCGCAAACTCATACTTAAGAGGCCGGTGTTTTAACCACTAGGCCACCACGACTTTTATATTAGACTACATTTTTATATTTGTATAGGTGGGGTAATTCACATATTTAGTGAAAATAATAACTAATCTAAGGGCCAGTTTCACAATATCCGAATAGCCACTATCTAACGAATAAATTCAATAATGTAACAGTAATTGTATGAAATTACCTACCAAATAAACTAACTGGAACTCATTCGTAGGTGGTGAAACAGGCCCTAAGGCTACGCTGATACATAACCTACTTACACAATACGGGATCATATATTTGGCCTACATTAACACTTTTAAGTGGTAAACAAGAAACTCCGATACTCCGCAAATAATAACAGTATCAATCTGACAAGCACATTATACTCACGCAAATGTTATATCCTCGCGATGGCTGAGTGAAACCGTTCGGTACGCCTACCGTCTCAATTTCGCTACCTCGGTTGCCTTTGCGACTGCTTTCAATAAGGCTGTAGCAACCGTGGTAGCGGTAGCGGGTAACGTCTGTACGTAGCAAGACAAAAGATTAAATTTATAAAATATATTTTAGTAGCTTAAAAGTTTAAAAATGTAGGGTATAAAAATTGCAACCAGATCGATTGCCGGCCATGGCGGCTATTCTCTGTAAGGTAGTGCACAAGCATATGCGCAGATACAGGTGCATTCTCTATTCCTTCTCTCTCTTAGTCGTGTCGAGTATAAGTAATTGTGCCTTGAATATTTTACATACAAAAATACTTGATGACATGAACCATTTTCATTTTCACGTTTCAATCAACGCTTTTTTTAAAAACGTGTAACTCTGATTTGATGTATGTCAAAGTTTAGTTTCTAATTCAATCAAATACACAGCTGGCTCAGTGGGTCTATACAGGCTAGAAATAATCATGTTAAATATTTTTCTGGTATGCGGCTTTTAGTAGTAAGCAAGAAATTGGTTAACTAAATATGCGTGGGGGATGCCTGTTTGTATTTAAAATCGCTGCCGCTTATGCATATATCCGCATCCTAAAGTTTGAGAACGAACAGCGGATATGAGGTAGAAGCGGATATTGCACAGACACTCACAGGTACATTCGGTAACAGTGTAAACTACCCGCATTTGGTTATAAATGTTGTTTGCCGAACGTACACCGCTCGAAGTAAACACTTATATTACAAAAGGTTTTTTCAGTCGATTGTACTTACTTATTGTTTGCTTCTAGAATATTCCTGTACTCAATAGACTTGTAATTGATTGATTAGTGTTGATGGGTAATACGTGAAAAAGAAAGGAAGACCGTACTCGAACACTGTTCAAACATTTCAGGATCGTGTTTGTATAAATGTTGGTCCACAAATAGCACTCAAATAAAACTACCCGCGCAAGTAAATCGTAACAAACGTACTATTAAATAAAACACTATTCGCGTTACCTATCAACGCTGTATTCTAACGAGAGAAAAAACCGGCACCTTTACTTTTACAACACCTACTAAAACTTTTTTATGGCTGGCAACACTCGTAAAAGGTATAAATAAAATATAGCTGCTGGCAACACTGACAGCGGGTGAGCGCGGGAAACGTAATAATTTCCACGTTTTGGCGACTCGAGTTGTGGGCTCTTTTCGATTATAATTTATAGCCCCGAATGAGGGCTGGGTTCCGTATCAGGGACACTTTACCGTGTATAATGCCATAAATACTATCGTAAAATTGTTTGCTTGCTCCGAACTGTAATCTGATCACGTCCGCTCGCCAATAAAAGCGAAATGTACGAATTTACACAAATAATTATATTTTATTTTACGCTGTGCGATTACTGATGAGATTAGTTCAAAACTAGTGATTTTTAGCGACACAACAACACTCTTTGAAAGGATAATCCACTATCTTACACACAATTACGAGAATGAAATGTCATGAATTTCGTAAACGAATGACGCGTAACGCATGTACAGGCGCTAGCACATCATCCTACCTCAATCTGTCAAATGTCTTCAATGTAGGTACATAGAAGGTAAATATTCGATTGGTAAAATTTGACAGCTACAGGCAGGTCGTCTGTTAAATTAAAACATAGAATCACTCGTACCGCGGATATCACTATTACCTAAGATAATGTACCCATTCATTTCTATTGCACACATCATGGAAAAACACACCGTATTAGGAATAATTTAGAAACAACGAGGTGCGTTTTAAAAAGCGGAGTAAGTAAGCCGCGCCATAATAACCAAAAGAACCCTTCTCGCTAAAAGCTCGGGGTACTATGGACCCTTTTTTCATTGGTGTTCCTCATAAACGATGGGCCGAGTCAATTTTTCCAAGTAAAATAAAGGTAGGAGTATGTTTCGGTTTTGCCACTCGAACTAAATTAACAGGCTCGAGAAAAATCGTGGTGTACAAATACAAAAACCTTTTGAACAGACGCCAGCACATCGAGCTACCCGAAATTGTAAAATTTTCCCAATCAACTTTGAACCGTATGCTTCAGCAATAAAGTTAAAAATGTATTAAGGAACGACATATTGTAGAGTAGCTTGATGTGATATTGATATTGGAATAACGGGTGCAACGCAATTGTTTCGCCTCGCTCAAGATAGAGACAAATTTCATAAACTGGTAGCTAACCTTCACTAGTTGGAGAGGCACTGGAAGAAGAAGAAGATGTAGCTTGATGTGCTGGCGTCTGTAAATGACTTTGTTGTTTTAAGGATAATATCATGATACCACAGGTTGGTAAATATAGATAAAATGCTATGAAACTGACTTAAATAACAAGGTAATTTGATGTGCAGTTGAGGGCATTATCGAAACTCGTCCGGAAAGGGGCCGATACTCGACATGGCAGTGGCACAGAGCCGGATTCCCATACTACTCTCGAGAAAAAAAACACTTTTGAAGTAATATGTTTATTCCTAGATTAAGAATTCTGTTGCCGATACAATAACAATCTCATGATTTCGGGTACTCTTAGAAGTGGCAGCGTGTGGCAATTTGAGGGCAAATTCTCAATTGTTCATAGACTCCGGGACAGTGGGACTATACGAATGAGTCATGGCCCTGAAACATATAAGAATTGAAAAAAAAGTCTATAATTAATTTTAACAAATTACAGAGTACATCCCATTGCGTTATTAAAACAGAAAAAAAATATAGTACGTACTAACAGCGGGAGATTCTTCACAGATTTCTTTTCAACTTTAAATCGAGCGTTAATTAGTTAGCCTGAGGACTTTGTGCCTTTTTTACCCGGGCCCAGTGGCTCACGTAATCAATTAAAGTTCTTTTTAATCTCGACTCAACGGTTGCCGCGGCCGGCTGACTGCGGCCATTTTGACTTTTAAAGTTTTCGTTGGGAAACGTATTTTTTCAATACACTTGTTGTTTGTATATGTTATTAGATTACCGAATTCGATTTTTAGACCCTTTTTTATTGATATTAGCCTTGCTAACGGTTTAATTTTTTTCAAATAAAAGATTTATGCATCAGCATTTATGGCGTTCGTAACCTTAATAGCTCGGCTTTATTGCAGAGAATATTTAATTCTCCCAAAGCTATATCAGTCCACTGGCAGCTTTCCCGACCCTTCTCGTTCTTCGTTTAGCTAACATTTTTAATTGTAGCAAAAAAACCGGCCATTAATTACAATTTTATTACAGCCAACCGCGACTTTTACGACGCGATGACATTAAATTCGGTTAAGCCGTAAATGATGATTTTTCTGAAGGCTCGTTATGACATTTTGCTTAATACTAAGTACTTAAGTGATATTTAGGGATGGAGGCAGTGTATTTATCACGTTTCATGTAAGAAATATAAATTCCGGATCTATACCGAGATCTTACTTTAAATTGTCTAGCTATCAATACCTACATAACTTAGATTATCTCCCTAGCCTCTCCCAACGGGGTATATTATGGATAACTTTGCTCTAATATTATTAGCGATTCCGGAATCGTATTTGAGACCTTTTTGAGACCTAACGGGCACCATTAACCATTTCAGTGGGACATCGGAACCAACAAAACTCACTATGTGCAGACGCCAGCACATCAAGCTACTACAATCTATCAAGTTTCTTGTATAGATTTACTACTTTATCGCTGACGCATATGGTTGTAAGGTGATAGGGAATATTTTACAGTTTCGGGTAGTTGCATGTGTTGGCCACTGTCTTGTCGTCTGTAACGGATATTAGATAGTGTAAAATATTTAATAATCTACGAGTATAGCTACTAATATTTAAAGGGCTGAAGATTGTGAGTTTGTGACTTGACAGGGCGTAATCATGTGAACAGATAAAAAAACCTTTTGAACTAACTTAATTCGGGTACAGAAGAAAAAGTTAGATATTATTAAAAAGCCCTGATTTGATAATTTGTATAATATATCTACCTAAGTCATACGTACCTATCATTTTGAGACTGCAACCCTGTTATTACAGTCGACATCATAGCAGACGAACGGACATACAACGCAATTTATTTACTATAGAGTAGCAGTAGGATTAAGTACGGCAAATTCCCTTCAAGAGGGAGATATTGTTGGCGATGGACTAAGTTAAGAACTTCAGACACACAACTGCATAGATTGGATTGAAATTTGATATGAAGGTAGTTAGTACCCTGGAGACGCTACTTTTAAGCTTGTGTACGAAAGGCCTAAAAAAGACAGTCATTTCACAGTATTTTTTTTTACTACTTAAGTATGCATGAATTGTTCGACGCCCTCTAGTGTTTTATGTAAATATTTGTATATTTTTGTTTTCTTTTTATAACTTTGTAAATAAGTATGTGTATTTAATTTTATCACCATACATCACAATACCTTTATTTCTTAATCTCCATCACATAGAAAATAGATAAATTCCTACTTTATGGTTACGAATAAAGTAATACTTTCATTTAAATAACGGTCGCTTATAACTTGACTGGTAGTTTGGACGTAGTCTGCGGCAACCGTTTCTGTGGTTTTTGTTCTGAGCAAATATGATTAGCTTCACTTACCGGATTACACTAATCTAGCCCCGCTGAGCGTTTACAGAATATTTGATCATGTTCTTAACGGGGTAAGCAGAGTGAAGTGCTGAAAATAACAGCCGTTTCCACCAAAAATTGTGATGATACAGTATCGTGTCTTATTCGATTGTCTGCTTAATGTTTATTAATAGGTAATCATTGTCTATTTAGCTTCAAATATTTATTTATTTATATACTTCATTCTCTAGTTTGATTTTTTCGGTAAATCATGTTCAGTTCGAAAACATATCAACGGGCAATTAATAAAAAACGTCACATTAGATGCCGTTTTTAAAAAACACAAAGTTAAAGATTGGTTATATTCTAGTTTAAGATTAACCTACCATAAATTATATAATAAGTTAAATAAAATTTAATTTCAATAACTCTTTACTGCAATTATATTTTTAAAAATGTGACAATCGCATTCAATTCTAAAACCGTGACTTGATCCATAATTGAATTTTACGACAAATATACATATTTTCAATTTTGGAAGTCTATCTGGCTCCATTTTACGTTCCTATTAAAAAGAAACTTTACACCGGCGCAAGGCGGCGAGCCATTCGTTCGCAGTTTAAAAACTTCAAAATTGGGTGCTTTCTGGAGTCCGCTACGGCATCGCACAGTCGTCGCTAATTTCCCATGAGGCATCTCACGGCGAACCGCAAACTGCCGCGATAAACAACCCAGAGGCTACAAGAATTAATAGGCCCTACTGTATATCTTTTTTTACTTGGCAAGTTGCTTACTTTTAGGGCGTAGAGCGGGATAAGGGATCCTCAAAACGACTAAATAGGAACTTAAAGTATCTACCAATTCTTGCGATTTTTGTTATTCGCCAAACAGACTGATTTGATAGAAACACTTTTAAGAGCTGTTTATTGAATGTGTAGCGCTACGCGAATAGATAGAATAGGAATTAATGATTACATAAGAGGTTGTTTGAAAGTGGCATCAGTAACCGATAGAAGACAACCAAAGAAACGATGGATAGATTGTGTGAAAGTTGATATGGTTATAGAGTGAGAGACTGAGATGACGGCAGATAGATAAGTGTGGAAGATAGAACATATTACGCATACCCCAAAATAAATTGGAATAAGGGTCTTGCCCTGATGTCTCTATAGATGTATTATATATGTATATGCAACTTGCAATGCACAAATAAGTACTTACGTACCTACGTACTTCATTTGTTAAAAAAACAATTACGCTCATAATGGTTCGTAACACATGGGTGCATTCGTTTGGGAGACCGAAACATTTTAATTTCTTTAATTCTTTTAGACGTCACAAAAACACGCGGGTACACGAAATAAAAGAAAAAAGGTTAATAAACAAGTCCGTAGGTTTAATTAAAATGTAAGAAAGCGTGAACCATGTAATTATGTACCTAGTAGGCAGGTCCTACGTAGAAACGTAAACTTAGAAAAATTCTGCTGCGTTTTGGCAAGCGGCCTTTAAATTTAGGTACTTCATGTCACAGTGAAACAGGTGAAATTGGTGTCCAAGATAAACTTAGAAAGTAGGTACGTATAACTTAGAAAAGTTACATTGGTACTAGCCTGGCCTGGAATCGAACCTGTACCCTCATACTCGAAAGACTGGTGCTTTAACCACTAGGCCACCACGAATATTTATTATCATTTAAGCAAAATAAATATATGGTATGATGCGAAAAAAGTGATGTCATAGTTCTTATTTTCATACAAATTGCATAGAAAGTAACCGGTTTTTGACAGTTCAATAAAAGTAACGAATTGATTAGTCGTCAACTAGCATATTGAGTAGAAGCATTAGCAGCTATGTACCTACGTGTTTATAAGTACATATGTGTGTACACACAGAATGTGTACTGTGTAGCACGGCAGTGGACGCAGAGATGGCTCTAATTCCATTGGGTCCTACAAATTTGTTCCGGTCTGGTGCAAGTAGGTCGAGCCGCCCGTCGCTCTTACAATATGTATTGTATTCTATCTATTTGTACGCTCATACGCAACCGTGCCTTTCTACATACATATTACATAGGTAAATTAATACGTTGTCTGTTTTTATTAGACTGCGGGAGTCGTACCTTTTGTTTTACTACGCGTGCATTATCAATAGATAGTATTTAGTAGGAAATAATGGCACATTTAAGAGGCAAAGTGCCTGTGATTATGAAATTTTTTTGGCTACATTAGCGGGCAAATATCGTTAACGCGATGAATTTGACTGGGTAGGGTCGTTGCAACACGTAATAGGTACGTACGTAACACGTAGTAGGGTCGTTGCAACACGTATAAGAGCGAAGACGATCTGGGGAGGGACTATCGGGACAGTGTCGGTAAACTGACGCGCATCAAAGGGATTTGTCGCGACAATATTCGCTTGGGCGGCTACAGTGTTGTACGTGGTTCGGCCTCACAACATAACAGCATTGACCCGGACCGATGAACTGTCGCCTACCTAAGATACAGTTCTCATGTACCTAGGTTTGCTCGTCGAAAGTTGACTAGTAAGACTGCAAGCGCATGAACAAAACATGACTGACTCAAGGGACTAGTGCATGCCATTATTTTCAACCACACCATCGATATGTTTGTTCAAACGAACCTATAGACCTTTGGAAACCTCTATGAAATTTCAATATAGGTACATTTAAATAGAGGCAGACGCGCGTGTGTAGCGATACAATCACGATACTAATGTATATCTGGCATATTACGTTTTTAATTAGACAGAACCTTGTCAACAGTAGCAAGACAAAAATAAAGAGGAAATAACATTACCGACGTACATCAATTTAATAACAAGAGTGTTTCATATTATAACGTTTACAAAATTCATCTGAATAACTTTTTGATGTGACCAATTCCAAGCCCCTGTTAAAAGGTAACGCATTTGTTTTGCATGCATGCATTGGTAACAGACACAATTGGATATACCTACTTTCCCCCGCCCCTTGTCTCGGCCGCGTAACGAGGACCTCAGATACTGATCGATGCTCTTGGCCATTAAACCATTGGCATTATTGACAATCGGCACGATGTTGGATAGCCGTATCGAAACTCCACATGTCGACAACCTCGTGCGGAAGTCAAGATACTTTATTTGTTTCTCTCGAAATACCTGAGATTGTATAGCTCAATGTTTTGGAGCGTCTTAGCTTTAAAAACCCTCGTCCTCCACATTTGCTGTACTCTCTTTACTCGAACCTTTTATGTATATAGAAAAAAACCTTATTTCATTACAATTAAACAAAGCCAGCCAAACTTGTCGTGATAATTGTTTGGTTTTTGTATGCTTTTTCCCATTTGCAATCATAGCTATACATTTTGTTGTAACACCATCACCAGTGTCATGTGTCAAATGTGACAATTGACAATTATTATCTAAATTCCAAACAAAATCCAATCAGTTATTGTTTTGTTTGTCATTATCATTAAATATTTTATCGTTAAAACTATAGAGTATAGAATTGAAAGCGAACCGTCGACGTTTGACTTTAGAGTTATCAACGTCATTGATAACGAGTGATAAACCTTATATCGCGTGTTATCGTCGCGTTGTAAGTTACTCCTACTTCAAACTGAGTTTTTGTACACACCGGCCGAAATTTAAAGATCGTATTATGGACATTAAATTCTCCGAAATCTCTGTAGACACAGGTCTTGCACAGGTTAGTATGTAACTTTTCATATATTTTTTATGACATTCTGGCACAAACACCAAAAATACAATAAATAAAAAAAGTTTAAAAAAATAGATCTCACACTCTTTCCGGCCAGTTTTAAATTGAGATATTATTGAATTAAGTTTATCTGAATATATACTCTCTGCAAATAATATACCTACTGTTTTGATCTACCTCTTATAGTTTTTACTAACCATTGGTTTTTTATTTATTAAGGAGTATGTACAGAAGAATGCAGAATGGACAGAAATATTAGATAACTTCAGTGAGACTATAAAAAAATATAGTCCTTATGTCTATGATGGAAAAGCTTTTGAAAAAAATTCGAGCAGCTACAAATTTGATGGCAAGCAGTATGATAAAGTAGGAAGCAAGGAGAAAACAGCATATAAAAGTGATGAAAATGCACTGAGGAATTTGGCTGCAAGCCTTAAACAGAATGCTGACTTGATCACACAACTTGAATATAAATTTAGAAACATACCTATAGCGGACACAAATGAACAATTGAATCTTCTGATACAAAACCTCAAGACTCGGTCGCCAGCTGTGATAAATTACAAAGATTTAAGTAAGTAGTAAATATTTTTTTCTTCGAATGTAATGTCAGCAAAAAAAAAATTCTCATCAGTAATATTAATTTTGTGTCAACTTGTTTTTCAGGTAGCCACATGAGATTTTTGCCCAATGATCACTTTCTTGTGTTTGGTTGTGTAGTGGATATGATATGCCACTCGGGATACTCAAACGCCCTCATCAGTGAGTGTAAGGAGACTGCTCCCATCTGTCATCTCTTCATAAAACTGTGCTATGAAGCTGGGTAGGTGTCTAGTATTATATTTTGCAGTTAATAGTTAGATTAGACTCTACTTTAAAAGTCATCTCTTATATTTAGGCTCTTTTTGGGAAAGCACACTAAATTGTGGGGCGCTGGCTATCATTTGTACATCTTTCACAGTCTTTACTTTTAATAAGTGATGCCAGTCTTACCAAGGGTTATTGCCTGAGTAACTGTCACTCCGTGTAAAATACTGGTAATCAGTTGCATCTGGTTAGATTTGAAGCCAATCCCAACATAGGTGGATGAAACAAAGCTAGGCAGAAAAAAAAATTCGCTATTACTGGCTGTTTAAACATTTTTATTTTCATTTTATTAAAGGGCATCACCTTTATTTGAATTTGTTTATTTTCCTATCTCCAAGTATATTTTAAAACTCGGCTCTCTAAACCATACCAACTCTCCCCCTTCTTTTCAGGTTCAAGGACATCATATTAATATTTGGAGGTCATCTATTCAATGAAGTTCCAGAATATTGGTCAAGAAAAGGAGAAATCAGAGGTATAGCAGGCCATTAAGTGACTTATTGTGGATTAATTAATTTAGGTTAAATTAGAAAAACTTTTTTGAATTCAGAATTTGTTGAGTGGTTAAAACAAAAGATATTATAATTATGTTTCTCTGAGTTCATAATTTAAACAAATGGTTTACATGTCAACAGGTCTGGGCTCTGGTACTGTAGCCATTGTGTGTGAAGATGCAGATGTAGACTCCGCCGTTGATAAATTTCTAGCAACTTCTAAGCAGGTATGCATTATACAAGCTGTGATCTACAATTTCACTCATTCTATACTTCGAATTGTACTGATGGCATCCAGGCCGATTGACGGCTACGGCGGCCGTTCTCTTTTATGGAGATCAGCCAGCTGCGCAGGACATATTATAGTGCACAAGCATTCGCGCAGATACAGGTGCACTCTCTATTCCCTCACTCTCATAGTCCGATGGGACGGCAATCCGACACGACCGGAGAGACATCAGGCGCAGGACCGACATTTACGTGCTCTCCGATGCACGGGTGAATCAATCACCAACTTCCACACTCCGGGCTGCTTTATGAAAGTTTCTCAAAACCCACAAAGCGATTTCGGCCCGACCCGAGTCGAATTGTACTATGCAGTAAGAGTAGATAATAAAACTAAACTCACATCAGCCCAAAGTTGTAGCACCGCGACGCATATTCATCGCTACTCTATTGCTTTATACGGTGTTCATGGCTAAGTTACAGCTGCACCGTTGGATCGATCATAAGGTTAAGCAGCGCTGTCGCGGTCGGTCAGTCCCTAAATGTAAACCATGAATACTCAGCTACATCTGGTTACACTGTAAGCTTTTATAGGCACACCAAAAAAAAACTAATTTCTGGTATCTGTGCTCTCATTTCAGGCTCCATGGCGTTTGAGAAAGATTCTGGTCCAAGAATCCATTTACCAGAATTTTAAAGACGCTCTCCGCTGGAAATGCAATTTGCACAAGAGTGGAAGCAAGCACGTTCAGTCCAGTGTATTATGTTCTGAAAGCCTGAGTTACGAGGGCAGAACATTCCTCATAGATCCCGTTCAGCCGACACAGGATCAGGCGGCAGTGGTGACTGTGGAAGCGTACAGGACCACGAAGGAGATGATATCCCTCGTGCAACAGGACCGAACGCGCTACTTGTCGCTCTGGGCAAACGGTATCGCGGAAATTAACGAGGTCACGCACGCTACCAGGGTGCCCGTCCTCTGGGTCAACTCCATAGCTGACTTCAGGGGACCCCCGCAGGTCTCTGAAGCTGTTTACTCGTACATCTTTGACCAAGACCTATCAATAAAAAATAATGATACAGTCTCAAAACTTATAAAACTTGCACAGTCGTGGACGAAATTAGATTTAGATAGTCGTCGTGACGTCTTGAACGGAGTCTTAGACAAATACGTTTTGACTGGTTATATAAAAGATATAAAGAACGCTCTGAATGACTGCACAATGAAATCTTTCTTTGACGTAGGCCAAGATTACGTATGTATGGGAATATCCCAGCCTATAGGCATTTTGGGAGTCAATCTTGGAAGTAGTGTTATTACCTTGGAAAATATGAAGGCACTTCTAAGAGGGAATGCGTTGATTCTTTATGATAGAGGAACGAATAAGGAATCTTTGGAGTTTTTTGAAAAAGCGGGCGTGCCTTACCTATATGTCGGAGATATTGTTCATGGGGATTTTAAACTTGTCAAAGCTAGTTTGACTGATACACGAACTCGTGTGGTTTGGACCAACTCTGGAACCATTTTTGCAAACTAAGCAAAGCGTTTATTTAATATGGCAATACCATTTCGTTTTATGTGTAAGTATTTTCAAAGACGGTGTACCTTACATAACATAACATAATATGTTATGTAAATGTGATTTAATACAAATGCAACAACATATTATATGTTTCTTAATTGTTATATTTTTGATATCATAGAGATTCTGTTTCAATTTAAATAAAGATTTTATACGAGTTTTTATATACCTACGTGATTTTATTTCTTACGAACCTATTCTGTACCGTTTCCCGTGGTCTCATCCGTGATCCAAAGGAACTACTTGCCGTACCCGGATTCAAAATAGTCTGTTACTGTCCCCAAAATGTTGTCCATTATCGCCAAAAAATGCAGCAGGTATGTACCTCCTCATTGGCAAAGACTATATTAACCGCGAGCTTAAGTTATCTACCTGCCTAGCCCATATTTTGAAGCGCGCGGTAGCAAGTCGGCCCGTTTGATATCTTGATTGACAATAAACGCGGAGCTAATTAAGAAACCTATTTTGTGTCGCCGTTCAACGTGCAGGGGCACTGGCGGTTACATTTAGCCGTTAAAAATAGTCCAATCAAATGTCACACCCGTCAATAAATAGTTCCAATTTCGAAGACCAAACAAAAGATGGTACCCAAGCATTTATTATGACGTTTACAAGTAAATACGATAATAATCGTGTCAGAAAACGTGTGATTTGTATTGTTAGTATAAATACGTTTTTTTCGCGTTTGAAATAATATAATTATGAATCGAAATTAGTGAGTATCGTTTAGTATGAAGACTGCCAATATGACCAGGAATAAGGGACAAGTATATAGTGTTGGAAATTATCTGATGACTGGCAAGGTCCTGGGAAAAGGGCACTTTGCTAGAGTTGAAGAGGCGACACATAGGATTATAGGAAAAAAGGTGAGTAGACTTTTTTGTCCAAACTGTCACATTAGACTGGCTCAATACTAGCTGGCATACGTTGATTGTGGCCCAGTAATATGGGTAGTAACCCTGACTGAAAGATTGATGTCCTTGGCTTTGTTCACTAATGAGCTGTCGCGTCATATCTCCACTCGGCTCGTTGGCATAGCCTCAGCCTGTCACCGGTAGATTTGAACTAGACTGCTAACTTCGTAGCCCGGTTTGTAAACGTTAAGTTGAAGCACCTATCCACTACTAAACAAGTTACTAGAATAATAATTATGATAACGGACAGGACACCTTATTTAGATAACGAGGAAATTCATGACATAGGTACCCATTTTCCTTGTGAGCTAACAAGCGAAACTGCCGAAAAACAAGTTCTGTTTTCGATGCCTTGGTTCGAGCAGTAGTACCTATTCAATGATGTTCCTTATAAAATATATTTATAGGTCCTTAAATCTACAATGTGCCTGCCTAATTTGTTAAAGGTTGCCATAAAGATCATAGACTTGACGTGTATAAAAGAGGAGTATGCTCGTCGGAACCTACATCGTGAGCCAAGAGTCATGGCCAAGCTACGGCACCCCTGCATCGCGGCCCTTTACGAAACTATGATGGTAAGACGATGCAACATATTTACTAGTAAATTGTTAGGTACTGCCCTCTAAGTGCCTAATGAGTTAAAGGCTATAAACACGATCCAAACCAACCGCCGTTAGAGGTCACCTTGGTCCAGTTGGTGTAAAAATCTACCGTGAAGACGTTGGTCGGCCGACCAGATGTGGGCGGTGTCAAACGACTGGAGCTTGGTCGGAAGCGAATCCATCGTGACATTGTCCGTGGTCGGCCCCAACCGTGTAGAACGCTGTCGGACGGTAGGAGACGCAACCAAGGTCACCTCTGTCGGCGATCGGTTTAGATTGTGTAGAGTGCGTTTAACATAATGATATTAAATGTAGCACGGGCCCCGTCTGTACGTGGTAATGGAGGCGGCGGGCGGTGGGGACCTATGCGCCCACGTGCTGGGGGCGCGCGGGGCCGCACGAGGCCTGCCCGAGCCTCGCGCGCGGGCTCTGGCTGCGCAGCTCGTCTCCGCAGTGAGGCATATGCACGCACGTGGCGTTGTGCACCGGTAAATTGTGTTTTACTTTCATAATCATGCTATCTTAGTTGATTTTGAGTTACTGGATAATGCAAGCTGTGAAAACACTAGGAGATTTTTGTCCGGAAGTAGTTCCTTTAGCAAGTTTGCGATGATAGAAACCACTAGGTCACTCATAACAAAAGAACTTTAAGGGCCAGTTTCACAGGTCGCTGATTAATTCCAGATAGTTTATCTGGCAGATAATTTCATACAAATTCTGTTCCATTTTTTAATTTATCTGGTAGATAGTGGCTATCTGTAACCTGTGAAACTGGCCCTAAGTTGTTTTTTTTTCAATGAGAAAATACAGAATCCTTTTGGTTTTCAGGGATTTGAAAATGGAAAACATCATGCTGGACAGTACTAAGCAATTCATCAAAATTGTTGGTAAGGCTTTCTTTACCGACCCGACTGCCAAGTAGGCCTATGTTTTTCGCGCGTACCTCGCGTGTATTTATTTAGTACCTACTTCATATTTTTGAGACTGCCTTAACAGATAACGACAATCAAGTGAATGGTTCGTCGTCTCGGTTATCAGTGTTCCTAGATAATTGAATTTAAAAAAAAAGAACATCATGAAGTCAGTGGGTGGTAATTTATCACTTAAATAGGTACCTACCTACATGAAACCATGACAAGAAAATGTTAAAGAATAAAAAAGAGAGAGGTAGTTTCTGCCTTTTCAGTTCGTGAGCACAACTTTATCATATCCCCTTAACTTGTAACATGTTAAGATCATCCACGTTCCACAGACTTCGGGCTATCAAATATGTGGAGCGGCGGTGCAGCGCTGCGGACGCCGTGCGGCTCGCTCGAGTACGCGGCGCCCGAGCTCTTCGTGGACGGCCGCCGATATGGACCCGAAGTTGACCTATGGAGCATGTATACCTTCTTACAGTCCCCGCCACGAGCATGAGTGTTACACCCTGGGCACTACTACCAGTGCCGGATTACGAGCAAAACAGATTACCGGCGTCGGAGCCCCCTAGACCTTACCCAACCCGAGATACTCGAACGGTCTCTAGTAAAACTTCATTCTGATTGGTCAATCGCTCGCACGTTTACGCCCACCCTAGTGTAAGGCTTATGTCTCGCTGCGTGAACCGTATTTCTATCATAACAATAATTTGTTTGGTAGTAATGAAAATATTTGTACCTATACCTATAATAAGACAGAGAATCCCTCACGTTAATAACAGAGACGTCAACTCATCAAGCTACCCGAATCTGTCAAATTTTCCCAAGCACCTTTGAACCGTATGCTTCAGATTGTATGCTTGATAGCGTCTGTGTCTCCTGTGTCCGCATGATACATTAGTTTCATGAGTTCAGAGCCTCGTTAATGCACAACTAGTCAGAATTTGAGATGATGACAAAAAAAAATTGTAATATTTATGTACCACCCATAAAGCCATAATAAAAAAATCTATTAATGTGAATATAAATTCTTGCTAATCCCTTTTTTGTCAAGATCCCTATTTAGTTTCCGTTGCCGTCGATCAGCAGTTGAATTTATTCTGCCGTTATACAAAGGAGGGCCATGACAGGCTGTTGGTCGTTACAGAGGCGTGATAGTGTACGGCATGGTGACGGGCGGGCTGCCGTTCACGGGCGCGGAGGGCGGCGAGGGCAAGTCGCGGCCGCAGCTGCGCGCCGCCATCACGCGCGGCTTCACGCGCAAGCAGCGCGCCGCGCTCGCCTGCGTCACACCCGGTTGGTTACACCCATCTAGTTCACGACTAGCTTTAAGGCGGCTCGCTACTACCTTTCGATCACAGATATGCGCATCTTCGTGGCTCTAGTTCAAGTCATTGTTCGGTGAGAGAGGGAATGGGATGCCGTCGCCATTACGTTGGCAAGAATTGAGGTTAATGTGAGGTTAGGAAGCAGAATAAAAACACGAAATAAAAAATAATGTATTATAATTTTTATTACAATGTTAGGAATGATACCCGTTATGACGAAATCGTTTGCGCGCACTCACGACTTGCAGCGTCGACTCAACTCCTCAGATCATCAGGGCCATCAGGGCACAACAGTTGGTTTAATAGATAAAAAAAAATTAACGCGATATATTGGGTATTTGAGCGTATATTTCGTTAACAAAAATTACAAAACAGAAGGGTTGAACCCTTTTTGGTATTAATTCACCGACAGTCTATGAGAATACACAAAATGTTCGCGTAACAGCACAGTCCATTACACCGCACCTTGTATCTGGAACAAGAATAAGTTGGTCTTTATTTATTTTAAACAATCATTTGCTTGTCATACATCTGAGCATTGAGTAATCATCATGTAGAGGTGATGGAACAAGTCAGTGAGCCATCGGTAAGATCAAAATAGTAAGATTTCTAAAAATGGTAAATAAAATTTTAAATTAGACGGGGACAGTTTCTCGTCTCGAAGATAACGATAGTTGAAGGAATATAAAACATTTCCTTCGTCTAAACATTCACTCTTCTCGCCCGTTGACATGGGCGACAAGCGGCGTGTCATTTCGCTAAATTCGTATATGACATATACGAATCTCGCTGGCGACATTTTAGTTCTTGTCTCAACGTAATTTTGTTACGATTATTGCTTGCAATAGTCGCGGAGACATTCCTGTACCGAATCGTGCGAGAAATTCTCCGTCTAAATGGGCCTTAAGTCTTGTAATATTTCTGTCAGAATGCAAGGCGTTTATCCAACATCTGTTGGAGCCGAACGTGGAGCTGCGAATGAAGATCGAGGAGGCATCTCGGCACCGCTGGGTGCGGCGGCCCGGCATGAGGATGAAGACGCACCCCTACGGCACTGTGGAAACTGCCGCCAACAGAGAGGTACGGCATAAAACGAGAGCAGCAATTGCCTGCTTACCCGTCCTGGTATAAAGAGGCACTGCTGGTTAACTTTTTTTTTACAAAGAAATGTACTTTTTAAGACTTGACGCAGGCCACATGCTAGCTTAATCTGGCACTGGCAAACACGACAACTTTAAAAACGTCATGGCTAACTGGAACCTTTCGAAGCTCTGACCAGAATATATTAGATGTACCGCCCCATTTTATTATCCTTATACAGTTAATTTTTTCCACAGATATACAGACAAATAGCAGAACTATGTTCAATGCCAGTGATAGACGTGGTGGCCGAAATAAAAGCAGAGCCGTTCGGTCCCGTGGCGGGCATGTACAACATAAAGACGCACCTACAACAGGCGCAGACGGCGGCCGGCACGGACCTGCTGTGGAGCTCGGGCGCCACGGAGGCCAGCCCGCCGTCGCCGCCCCCCTACCGCGCGCAGTACGAGGCGCGCTCGCCGCCCCCCACGCACGCGCTGCACGACCCCCGCCCGCCGCCCCCCGCGCACGCGCTGCACGACACCGCCAGCGCGCACAGCACGCGCAGCTCGCCCGCCGCGCACCAGCCGCCGCCCTCCAAGCTGCAGGTGCAGAGGATACGCATCCCCAACACGCCGCCGCCGCGACCCGTCGACCCTAAGTACGGCGCCCACACTGACCCACCCAAACTCGCGCCCAAAATGACCATCCCCGCGAAGAAGGCGCAGGTGCAGAGCCAGAGCCCGCGGACGATGAGCCGGCCGGTGTGCAGCATGTACGGGCTAAAGAAGCCGATCTACAAGGTGTACGACAACGGCGACTGCGGCCTCGACCCGCGGCTGCCCAGCATCGACGAACATTCCAGCGCCGACGTGAATGACGCCAAGAAGATGACCAGGAGCAAAAATATCAGGATGCCGTGCGTCAGGAAAGTGAGCTTGGAGGACGAGCGCATCAGACTCAACAGCTGCCCCAACAGGGTCGGCGACAAGCGCGCAGACTTCTACAGGAAGGCAGGGGATGGGCTGCCGAGGTGAGGACATCTTTATGTATCTGTAATTTGCCTCAGCCAGATGTGCGTAATATTGAGTGAAGTCCGCTTGGTAACAGTTGGCGAGCTAGCGGCTCGCTCGCGACCCCGCCCGCCAGAATCTTACTACAGAGCAATGCAACAACCATCAAACGAGCCTCGTTAGGGTAAGTGCCTTATTTTCCTTACTTGAATCATTAAGCATTATGTTCTGAGGTTGACATTTGGTCAGTGAGTCTTCAAGACTCCCGCCCTTAGAAAACATCAAATGTATTATTTTTGTTTACAGTAACATCGTAAGTCCGCACTCGTCTTCAAATAGTCATTGCAAGAGCGAGAGGGCAATGCCGGTACGTGAACATCATATATTATTTTAGATATTGCCCGCGAATATTATACCCATACAAATGTCAGACTTAAGAATAAATCTTTGAATAGTAAATTGAAGTAGTGTTATATCGTTACAGAAGCGGCCATTGCTTCCCCTTCCGCAGGTGGGCTGGTACTCAACGCGCGTGGCCAGAGAGCCGCACCTACAGCGCTTGCGTCGCACCGCGCCTATGAAGTGACGTACCAACTGACTACCACTGGACACGTACTCATGACCAACGTACCACATGCGACGACAATTACAGCTAAAATCTGAAAATTTTCTTGTTCCATCGTTGCAGTTTTCCCAAATTTTGTTTAACTGTAAATATCTTTATCCAAATTGAGACGTCACATGAGTCTTGCATCCAGTACGTCATTAGCGCGGCGTCCAGTGGTAGCCACTTGTAGCTTGTTGCCACGTACCATCGCTCTTGGCAGCCGCCACACACTGCGATTGTCGCCGAACTAGAACCATGCGACTAGTCGCAAGTGTGCGCCGGAACATAAATTTCGCGTGCCACCCACTATTGTAATGTTAAGCGAATGAAGCACTTTTACTATTGTACACGCTCGACTTCCAAGCAATCGTTTTTGGACTAATATTTTTTGTTACGTTTATAATAATGAGTTTTACATTTTAAAAACTAAATAATAGAGTGTTATGTTATGCTTGTATGCATGTATTTTATTGAAAGATTAATATAAGATGTGCATTACGTTTATTTCCGTTTTTTATTTACAATTAAGTCTTAATTACTTTGAGTCAATTCAAATGCACTTTCACAAAATATTTTGAGCAGTTGAGACCGACTGAAGCCGCCGCCGTATTTATCTGACGTCACATGTTGCCGCTCACTAGCAATATCAAAACTGGACTATTTGCAGGTGTACCAGGGGGCTTAGCCAAGATGTCTTCCTACGATCGTAAACGCTAGAAGAAACGAAGAAGGAACAAGACATTTAAAAGCACGTGATTTATCGCTTTGAAATGTCATTTCCATATTTTTTCTTGGCTAAACCCACAAGGTACGATACAATTGAAGAAACAAATAGTATTCGAAACGCTCCCCGTATCAACCACGCTAAGTCATCCCTAAGTCTCGCAATCATAACTTTCACACCGTCTTATAAGCTAGACAATTCCCTATGAAACCCCACCCACAAGGTAAGCGAGGATGTAGAAGTGATACTGACCGCGTGAGGTCAGTGGAAGGGCATGTGCGAGGGGTTGGCCATGGTGGCCATGCGGATGTAGGTGGTGTGCGGGCGGGACAGCGGCGGCGAGTCTCCCGGCACCGGCTCGTTCTTGAACACCGCGACACACTTCCACTGGTTCAGGTATTGCACTGGAATAATAGTATTTCGTGAAACTTTTATTACTGTTCTGGAAATCTTCGGACCGACGCCAGCACATCAAGCTACTACAGTCTGTCAAATTTCCTTAATAGATTTTCATCAACTTTATTGCTGAACATTTATATTTCAAAGTTGGTTGGGAAAATTTGTCAGTTTCGTAGTTTTTGGTAGCTTGATGTGCTGCCTCTACTTGCAATTCAACGACAAACCAAGGTTCAATCGAACTGGGTACAATAATGGCACAATAATTTATGAAAATTAAAGTGAACTTCTGAGGCCCCTCGCCCACGGCGACTTTTTGTAGTATGTATATAGATATACAGTAACGCGTTTAGCAAACGCGCGACTGTATCGGTCTTAAAGATTATAGAAGTGAATGTTCTGTATGTTAATGTTATCAAGTATTCGGTAGTTCTGACACGAAGCTAAACAGCCCGGTCTGGAAGGGGTGGCACTGCATAGTCACTGCTCTCGAAGGCCGCCACCACCTGGCACTGTATACTCACTCTTCCAGAGTCGGACGGCGCAGTCGTCGCCGGAGGAGGCGAGCAGCGTGCCGGTGAGGTTCCAGCAGACGCGCCACACGCAGGAGTAGTGCTCCTCGAAGGCCGCCACCACCTCGCACTTGAACCGCACCGCCGACCCGTTGTTGCCCGACCCCAGCGACTCGCTGTGGTGTGCACAAACATTACGTCACTTAAGGTTATAAGTCAGGGCTGCGGGTTATTCGCAAGAGTTACAGTTACACAGACATCCAATAAGAACACCTACGGGAGTCTGTAGCTCCCTCCAGCTGCACCCTACAACGGGAGGGGTCATTTGATGACGTCAAACGAAAAAAATAAAAGCTATCAGAACAAAACATATTGAAGTTTCCACAATAAGATTTGACCCATAGCAGTCTTCAAGTTACTTAAAGCCACAATAGACCATTTGTTCCGGATGTCATTTGTTTGGACTCCTTTAAAAAACACGCACGTGGTCAGACACCAGTAGTTCCTACCAGTTTGAAATTGAGAGTCTGATCACAGGTAGCAGTCATTCATTTTTAAATGCTAGCACCAGTTACAACTCAGCTGCTACCTGTTATACAAAAAAGCACCCCAAAATAGCTAAAGGAAAGGTCTAGAGATGCTGTTGACTTACGCAATAGGCTCAATTTTGATGATGCGGACATCCTTAGTAGCGACGGCTAGCAGGTGGAACGATCTGCCAAGGTTGGGCGCGAACGCGATGTCGTTCACCGGCTCTTGTACTGACGACAGGCAGTCTGTGCGCGTCCAACGACGGGACGATTCGCTATACCTGTTATATTTTAAAGTAAGTTTTCAAAACGGTTGAATAATGCAACACAAATGTTAATGGCTGCTCAAACATGATTCTATAAGTACAAGTCTGACGATAGTCTAACCAAGGAGTATTGGGTTGCCCGGGTAACTGGGTTGAAGACGTCAGTTAGTCCTCGTAAAACACTAGTACTCAGCTGAATCTGGTTAGACTGGAGGGCTCGGGAGATAATGCTCAAACATGATCACGCTTACGTAGATTGATGCGACGGAAAGACTTTTAAGTATGACTTAATGTTAAGATAGTAGAGATAGCAAGTGTTTGTTGATATAAGTACATACAAACAATTTAATGATAACCTTATAAAATTAAATTACGAATTAACGAAAAAAAAAGATTCTGCGCAACTTAGAAAATAAACTGTGATCTTCATCCAAAAGAAAATTTTGAGAATAAAGAAAACTATAATAACATAATATAAAAAAATGTTATAGACCTGAATATTTTTTATTCTTTCAGTGAACATGACTGTACACACAAGTCATTAAATAGTAAAAAGAAAAGTACCTATACATTAATACGAAAACCACTCACTCATAAATAAAAACTTTTCCATTACAAGCAGTAGTCTTGTCTCCCTGCACACTGGCGGCTGCATTGGTGGTATTGGGCTCATCACTGCCCACTGCTAACATTGGTGGGTGCACCACTCTGTAGTAACACAAATACCATTGTTCATACATTTCATGCACATTTTTTGGCACTTTTCAGTCCTGAACCATGAATGATTAAAATTTATGTGACAATTGGAATGGTAAAATTAAATATAAATTGGTTTTTAATATTTTACCAAACTTAACATTGGGTATGAGGCATGAATATTTTTTTTGTTCTCAATTTCCCGCTCCAGTGAGAATTTTAACCTTAATAGGTTAATAAATTATTACTTAATTACTTTTAACCCTATTTGTCTCATTGAAACTTAATGATAAATGATAATTATTTTGCAAATAGATTGAACTCAACACTTTTACACATCAACACATTTAAACGAGATGAGATCGGCATTTCCTAACTGACTACCTTGAGACGAAAAGCCGAAACAAACTCAAGGGTCACAGTCTCTTTTAGAGTCCAGACATAAAAAGAGATTACATACTAAAGTATGGATGAGCAATCTAATATACCCCTCTTTCGCATAACAATTTTTATTTAAAAATATATGTAATTTTTTATTTACCTGGATAAAGATGGATTCCAAGATAGGCAACTAATAGACACTTTAGTCGGAATCTCATGCTGCAGTGTCCACTGTGCAAGATTCATTACATCTGGGGCTTCATATATCCTGAAGAATAGAAATAACTTATATTTTTTGGTATATTATGGCTATCATCTATTTTAAATATCAATTTATAAAAACATAAAATGTGTTGTTATATTAATAGAATTTATGCTTACATACAATCCCATTTGCATAGAATAATTTACACCTTGTGAAGAGTACATTTTTTGCTTTTATCTATACTAATATTATAAAGCTGAAGAGTTTGTTTGTTTGAATGCGCTAATCTCCGAAACTACTGGTTCAATTTGAAAAATTATTTCAGTGTTAGATACCCATTTATCGAGGAAGGCTATAGGCTATATACCAGCATGCTAAGACACACGGGAGCGGAACAGTAACCAAAGATGCGGATGAAACCGCTGGGGACAGCTAGTATAACGATAAAAAGATAAAACATAAAAGTCATTTATTCAAAGTAGGCTGAAAATCAGCACTTTTTAAAGGTCAATTTTACAAAAGACAGCCCCCAAAACGCCTGCCCTTCATCACTTCCTATGTGTTATTGCTGGTAAGAAGTGGTGGAACAAACTCCCCAGAAACACAATTCTGTCTGTATGGTTTATGTCTGTATGTACTATATTAATTTTTATTTTTGTATGTTTACATTATGAGCAAAACATACCTTATAATTCCATCAGCAGAGCATGTGACTAGTAGGAGTCCTAAATGTTTGGGTCCAAACTTGACATCTGTTACTGAGGTCCGTGAGTCTACTAGGTTGGACCTTTTTAGCCAAGTTCTGAGTCCCTTCTCTGATCCAGAAGCTGCTGTGTCACCTGAAAATAGGAAGTTTTTAATCACTATTGTAAACAAAAAATGTTACTGAAACTTTTTTGCTGCACATAACCAGAAAAGAAGCTATAAGAAAGAAAACAGAAGTAAACAGAGTATTATGATGAGATATCTAGAGAATGAGGAGCCTCACAACAGAAGTAGTTTGTGCTGGTGCTGAGCTACTTGACAGTTTGTCTGCATGGGCTGAGCTGTTTATTGTGAAAATATACCTTACTTTCATTGCTAGCATAAGTTATTTTATGGTACCTAGTTTTGTTTTAGTTTAATCCTCAAATTATACTCACCAACTTCCTCCCATATAGCGGCAGTTCTATCAAAAGAACATGTGGCAATGACCTGACCAAACTCGGGGTGCGCCCATGTAACCTTCCACACTGACCCATGGTGAGCCTTCCAGCTCGCTGTGAGGCGCCAGTTACCCTGACTATCTGAATCCCACACCTGGGAAGCAAAGACAATCCAATAAACGAAAGTTATTCATTAAAGAAAATATTTTTATCATTCAAATACTGGTTTAAATAGTATGAAGTCCTTGTAATTTAATGAAATGTTAGAAATCGGTAGGGAAATGGTTCTGAAGACCAAACAAGCCACTGCAGCAAAGATTTGGTAAAGTGTATTTTTGCAATCTCATTAATCAGAAGTCAACAACGGCTTTATTCGGAAAAACCTAATAATGAACATTAAAATGTTAGACATTTAAGCTTCATTCAAATAGAACATTAGATTTATTTATAGAGAAGTTTAGTTCAATACCGCAGGTTACCGCGACTTTGTTTGCTAACAACTCGTACCTTCACATACTGGTCGCTGGAACAAGTAGCCATTCTTTCGCCGTAAAAGTCGTATGCGACATCGTGAATCAAGTCCTTGTGATCAGCGAATATAGTTTGTGATTCGAACAAATTTGTTGCAGTTAATTCACCCATTTTGCAATACAAAACTTAAAATAAAATTCAAAACTACACTTGCTAACCTACACTCATTCGCATGATTTTATCAACTGTCAAAATTACGTTTAATTTTTGTGTTGACTGTTTACTGACTGAGCTTCTGATGGATGAGCCCAAAATAAACCCTTTTGTTTTAATACAACAATATTTGTTTAAGGATAATTAGAACTTCTTAGATACTGTAAGTCTGAAGCGTTAGTTAAATGTTTTTTTTTTAATGAAAACGTTTCAAATCATGGGGAGGGGCCTATTTATTAGGAATAGGGATGTTGATGCCACGGATGAAAAGAGGGACCAAATATGTAGCACCTATGTTAATCTTTGATAAATAAATAAGTAAACAAATTGTGGAGAACACAACACGTAACAGTAGCTGCATTCGTTATAGGCATAGGTTGTAGACTTGGCCTGGGCTGGCCCAACTTGTGGCCCAACAAAATAATATTGCTCATAACCACCTCTGCTCCCCACTGACACGGCCGCAGATCTGAATATGAATAGATCTTAGAATCGTGCTTACTGGTACTTACCATTAACCGATTAAGCATGCTTGTCATGGGTTTTCAATCTTCACGGATCTACACTGCGGTAATTCGTGATCACTTAATTATAACACGCTTTAGAAGAGCTAGCGTGATTTACATCGATTGAATTCGTCAGATAATCTTACAAAATACCTAATATTTCGCACGCACACCTTTACGAATGCTAATTGCTAAGAGAAATTATTTTGTTCAACTGTTTTCTACTAGACCAAAAAATAAATTTCTGTGTGCGCCACTCAGGGAAATACTACAAAGCATCTGAACGATTTTAGATCATATTTAGTAGGCCCTTAGGCAGTTAAAGAGCGCCCTGAAGGCGGGCTAAAATATGTAGTTCCATGACGATGGTGGTAACAAAAATTATATTTTTATTCATACTTTGAACCACTTTCTTGAAAGTCGGGTAATAAAAGAGCGACATGTTAGAAAACGGTTTATTGAATCCACATCTACTTATGTAACTATCAACAATCAAATTAACAACAACGAAATGCACGTTCACAGCATTTGAGTATGAACAAGCTAAATTGCAAATTGATAATTATTATTGTCCGCTAATAAAATACTAATGGTAAATGGTAAAACGTAACATTTTCCCTAATGGCACAAGTTAACTGGTTCACATAGACATCTAGCCAGTTTTTTTTTAAGAAGCGAATTCATTATTATACAATATAGATTTGGCACTATAAGTATTTTTAGGAATGGTTAATCCTTTTTATCAGTCACAATAACAATTTAAATAATTTTAAATTTGTGATACATTTCATGGCTATCAATAATTTACCTAAGCATTATTTTTATTAGTTTTAGGAATTTAGAATTCAGAAATATTTCGAGATTCAATATTATATTTTTTTTGCTAAACAGAGTATAGTATCCTTTTGGAGCACAAATAGAGGTTTAAATATTACAGAACAATTAAGAAGTTGAGGGTATTATACATATGGGCAACAAGAGCACACCTAATATCTACTTATGCCAGTATTAAACAGACTCATCCAGTGCTATGCGGTTTTTTTTTATTGGAATGTTATAACTTTCTTGGCTTAATCCGAACAGTTAATTCATTTTTAACTTATCATGAAATTTTAATTATGCAACACACACTGTATGAGCCAAACATTTAATACTTAAAATTTTGAATGTTTTTACTAAGTTATAAATAACTCTGTCTAGCTTTTAGCTGATCAATTTCAAATGCGAGTTTTCTATTTGTTTCAACTAAAGCATTTTGAATATGCATCATATTCTGTAATTGCTCACTCATCCCAGATAGTTGCTTTTCTAAGTACAACTTCTGTTTAGTTAGAGCCATCATAATATGAAGGAAATAGTTCCTGTTATCATCAGCCACATCCGCAAGAGTCAACTTTATGAAATCCTTTAGATCTTCAACAGCCTTTGATTCCACAGCTAAGGCTTGAGTCGAGTTAGATGGCTTTAGAAGTGACAGATTGACATTGGAGCCTCGTCCATCATCCGTAACACCATTCACTATGACAGGTGAAGGGAAACCCAAATTCTCAGTTGTCCGGCTGTTAATTGGAGTTGATATCTTGCTAATATTCTTTTCTGCATCCAATTGGCGGTACCTCAAATCATGTCTATCACTCTTTCTCTCAAATTCTGTAGATTTATTACCATCTTCCTCAAACTCATTAGATTTATCAAGACCCATCATAACAAGGAAAGAGTCTGCTTTAGCATCACCACTTTGAGGTGACACATCCAAGTTATTTCTTGGTGGTGAATCAGAGACAAAGAACATATCCGAAGTTCTATGTCGCACTGGAGAGGCAAGCTTTTGGGGAGACTGGTTTGTCTCTGTGTCTTCCCTAAGACTTATATCAGTTGATACCATCCTTCTTCTGATTGGTTGGAACGCAACCTTGTGTACTTCTTCTTCATGGCCTTTTAATACTTTAGAAGGACAAGTGAGGTCTCTGAGATCATACATTAGCACCAAACCATTCTTAGTTCCAAGAGCAACTTGGTTATCAGCATTAATTGCTAAAGAGGTTAGAGTGTACGAAGTTCTTATTGTGGATACAACATTCTGTAATCTTACATCATAAACATGCATGATTTTATCATACCCAGTGGACAGCAATACATCTCTATTTATGAGAGAGTATGCAATGTCACTGACGGGTGATGCATGGACATTTTCAAAGAAGGCTTTATCTTTGTTAGTGGTGATGTCGCGAATTACAATGTGGCCTTCATCAGTGGCTAGACCGAGTAGAGATCGACACTCGTGATGAAACTTCATTGCAGAGATACTTTTAGAGCAGGAAAGCTTCACTGTCAGCACAGGAATGTTAGATACAAGACCGTAGATCACGGTATCTCCATTTTGCATAGATGCAGCAAGACTAGTGTTCTTGGCATTATAGCTGACAAAGTTCACACACGATTGTTGGGATGGTGTTGGGAATGTTTTTGTGATATTTTTGTTTTTAGTGTCCCATATCATGACATTACCACTTCTGGTGCCGATGGCGATGTTACGGTGGCCCTCTCGGTGGAAGCTAGCCGACCAGGTGTCTTTCAGTGGTATGTGCTGGAGAGTTCTGATGTCATGATCAGCTGGACTTAGTATTTCTACTACACCTTTAGAATTGACCTGAAAAGTAAATTGGTTCAATATTTTAATAACATGAGAAATTAATGATAAAAATTTAAGTTTTTTTTTATATTGAACACAAAGATAGATTATTATAATGCTGGATATCAAATTAATAATGGGGATATTCTTTATTTGTCATCAAAGTTTTAGCTGCACAATCTATAAACATGCTCATTAATAACAACCATTGTGTGCCCTCGAACAATGCAGTACTTGGCACACCCAGAGATTATAATGACCTAACTAAAGCTATAGAAACATACTCAGGAATAGTTTGCTAGTTATCTAACTACAACAATGGGCATCAATTTTCATTCCAGTTTCTAAGATCTACAAATTATAATAGCGTCAATTCAATGTACGTACCTGCAATAGATATTTGCTATCATCGCTCCACGATATATCTCGCAATATGCCATCATAACACCAGTAACTTTTTTTCAAATCCCAACTGTTGGTATCGTATAAGAGTAACCGGGAACTTATAGAGGAGAAATACATTCTTATGCTTACAGTAAAATGCCCGGTTACCGACAGGAACTTTCCCCTCTAAAATGCTTTAATTGAATATACCTTTTAAATTAACATAATAAACAAAGTCGCTGAAAACAAATTGAAAACGTAAAATTTTGACAACTTTGACAAAAAATTACGGATGTTGCCTACCTAAAACAATTTATGAGAAAATACGAAATGGTTAGTAGGAAGATTTTATTTTTCTTCCACGGAAAATAATGTTTGGTTTTGATAGAATTAATATTAATACGTATTATAATACTACGGAATTAAATAGAAGCGTAATTACAGTAAATTACGTTGTTTCTATAATTTTTCTTTCATGTTTTGTAATATTTACATACTCTGCGTTTTGATTGAATATTTTTTATCTGTCACCTGTCTGTGCCACTGGCAGTATTACCATATTAGGAGATTTCTCCCCAGATTTAGGGGTTAATAATTGTCTTGGGATTTTTTAAGTGTCTTATATTTAAAGGATGTTTTGTTTTTTTATTATCTTTGATTTAATTATAATATTAGTGCAATTTAGTAACGTTTTTCGATACTAATAAAGCAAAGTAAATGATAAAAAATTTTGTGTGATCAAAATGACAATTCCGATGTTTCAATTTTCCGATATGTATTTCAAGTCATCATAATCATAATTATTTTGAATAACACTTTAGGGAGCTAACCAGTAATATTGTGGGGTTGTTGCTGAAGGGTCGGAGGCATTCGGAGGTAAATATTTTTGAGAGTTGGTAAGACTGCCTGACTGACAGTGACTGACGTGTACTTGTTTTTATTGCGGTGGCCGAAATTCGTGCTGATATTTTAATTAATTCGCTGCAAATATGTGAGTATTTTCAGTTTAAGCAGGTCCAGCGAATTTCCTTATCCCTAAAGTCCGAGTGTGAGGAACTTTGCCTTTAATTATACAATACGTCCTGTACATTGCGCACTTGGCCAAGGTACCCGACGCAACCCTGCGTCAAAAAACATTGTAATTAACCGTTTCAAGTTATTCATTACCTTACCTATCATGCATAACCTTACCGTCTGTCCTAAATGAACCGAATTGGTATCTTAGAAATTTCACCTATCCGTTTGAATTACAACAACTTAATACTTTATAAAGTATTAGTCTTCACCACCCCCGTCAGTGGGTGGGTTATCTTAGTTTTAGTTTTAACGATATACATCTTGATTCGAATTTTCAGACAATCGATATGAAAGATTGCAACAATATTGTAGTACTCTTAAAAATACTAAAAACAAAATTGTTTTAAGTTCTAGAGGTTGCTGGTGTGTTTATTTTACCACACCGACTTGTCAGGGTGGTGGCAATGACCTTGGCAGCATACCCTTTCATATAAAAAAATACTTATCAAAATTGTATTATAAACAACTAAGATTTACAAAAAAATATACATACACAATCGAATTGAAAACCTCCTTATTTTCGGGAAGTCAGTGCAAAAAATAATAAATGTAATATTGTTTTCCAGCTACAATCAGTCATCATGATCACCGACATCCAATTGGCCGTGTTCTCCAACATCCTGGGAGTCTCCATCTTCTTACTAGTAATCCTGTACCACTACATCAATGCTAATAGCACTAAGTGAAGCAGGTAATTGAATAGGACTGAAATTATTTTCTACAACGTATAATGGAGTACCAAATTGATTACGCTTGTAAGCTGTAGTGGCAGAGTTTTGTCCAAATAACCTGATACCCCTGGTGCCTGGTTCCTATATCAATAATACCTTCCCAACCCAGAACCATTCAAGAGAGAGGCGCAGACATACTATAAGTGGTACCATCTTTCCTTACAGTATCATTAAAAAAATCAATATGTGTATGTATAATCAATTATTTATTTTGCTTGTAGTTGGTAATGTTTTGACATAAGCTTTTTAGAATGTAGTTAGCATCCATAAGCAAAACAAATTTATTTGTGTTTATGGGATCCAGGCTTAAGGCACCTGTCTGCAGCTCTATGGTTACAATATGTCTGTGAACCAAGTTGTAATGAAACATTTTACTATCCAACAACAAATGTTTATTATATTCAGACTCCTTTCATACAATTTTGACAACATTTTAACATTATGAAAAAATCTATAAATCTAACATCCCCTTTAAACAAACTTTAAAACTTAACTAAATACAAATAAATCCCAAGGAATTTATAACATAATAATATTGATAAAGTTAAACAAATTACAGTAATTTTCTGCTTAATAAAAAAAAAGGTTTGATTTCAATTAGATTGTTAAAATATGTTATTAATAGCTGTTTGTTTTTGTTTCAGATAGAAGCCATCATATCAGTTCAAGCAATGTTTTAATTATATTCCATCTATGTAATATTTAGGATGTAAATAAATTAAGTACACTAACACTATCCTCTTTTATTTTTATCTTTTAAACCTAGATAAATCTTAATATTAGTTTTAATGCAAAGGTAAGTTGGTGAGGTGGTTGATGCCTGCTGTTTTGAATGTAATTATTATGGACCCTAGAATTCATGTTGTTAGGAAGGTCTTGAACATGAACATGGATGGGTGTAGAGGAAGGGGATGACCAAAGAAACGATGGATGGATTGCGTTAAAGTTGATATGGCTAGAAAGAATGTAACTTGTGAGATGACGGCAGATAGAAGAGCGTGGAAGACAAAAACATGCTGCGCCGACCCCAAATAAAACTTGGGATAAGGGCAGGAGGTTGATGATGATTATGGACCCTAGAACATATCTATATTGTGCCCAGAGAAGAATAAAAATACAGCATTTTTTTTTATATGTGTGTACATCAATATCATTCCTGATGTACTTTTTCATACTTGTCTTAAAAAATCATGTCTGCATTGAATGACAGCACACAAGATTCAATTCTTATCTCAAATCAAACAGTTTTTCTTTCCCAATTTGTTAATTTTAGAAAATCCGATAGATGACGCTGTTGGTCTTACTAGGGAAACATGAGGGAAACTAATAATGACCATGTTAAATTCTAATTGTTATTTTTAGGGTAATAAAAATATAATTATAATTTAATCTAAATCGATGTGATTCTCCTTGTTCTTTGACCTATATGCACCTGTTCTGTGGTCCTTGTATAATGGCTCTTATTAAAACCACAGCGAGCGTATAAGCTGACGGAGCCCATTACCACCTTGAAAATTTAATGTAATATCAAACAATTTAACTCTCAATCCTTATCCGTGGGAGAGGAGGCCTGTGCCCAGCAGTGGGACGATAAAAAAGGCTGTGATGATGATGACCAAACAAATTGGTCTAGCTCGTTATTTTGTCCTCCATGGGCCTAGCCATCAACTGTAAGGTAATTGAATGAAAAATGTAACTTCCGCGCTTGGCTGTTTTATTTATTTCTCAATAGATGGCGCTAAGTTAACAAAAGTTTCATAATTTTAACCCACGACGCGAAAAAAGGTGTTATGGTGTTAAGATTTTGACTGCTTTGAGTGTCTGTGTGTCTGTCTGTGGCACCAAAGCTGGAAAGAACCAATTAGGATGCTGTGCTTTAAAGTTGAAAACTGGTTTATCGGTGGAGGTTTTTAGACATGTTTCATCAAAATCGGCTTAGGTTTCCGAGGGCACGGGAGTGCCCCAGTTTTGTTAACAGCGTCAGGGATGTCAGGCATAGAATTTGTTCGTCTAAAGTTACCTAAGTGTACCTAATAACTACCTCAAACTATGTATGTTAGCTGCAAATAAATAGTCTTTTACTTAAAGGTAAATTGTTTAAGAAGCTCTGGGTCATTGCACCGTTGGTATAGTGGTTGCAAGCGCGACTGCAGGTGGCGTCGGGTTCGATACCCGGACGAACCGTATTTGTTATGTGGGTAGTCCGGTCTTCTACGGGCCTACAACATAACTTTATTGAACACAAATTCACATTTTGTTTCGGATTCGAACAATCATCAATGCCTACGAATTATTATAAGGGGCAGAATATAATTTAGTCCTTTTTTTCCGAGGGACATCATTAAATGACTCCTCCCACGGAGGGTGCAGCTGGAGGGGAGTGTCATACTCTTACTGACTAAAACCCACTGAGTTCCTTCTGGAGATCTCTGAGTGCCAGGGCCACGGTAACTCTAGCGAACATCCCGGACCCCAGCAGGCACAATGTAATCCTGAGTTACATTTCAAAATTGTACGGACGCCAGCACATCAGGCTACCCGAAACCGTCAAATTTTCCCATTCAACTTTGAACCATAATGCTTTAGCAATACAGTTGAAAATCTATTAAGGACATTTAACAAATTGTAGTAGCCTGATGTGCTGGCGTTTGTCCTTCATTGTTTTATTACTTACCTAACAAATACATAATTAATTGTTTAATACTGGTTTTAGATTAAATAAATATTCAGCACATTTTCTGGGTCATACTTAGTGCAAGTAGACAGGCACAGAAAACTGTTTGCTAAGCATCGCAGCTGTTTTTGCAAATCATTTGTTTAATTTCCTGTCGATCCATCACGCGTGCGTCACGAGTATTTTTATGGTGTTTTATGTTATAGGGACCTAAATGCTATGAAGAAAATCCGCTGTACGTTTATAGGTACCTACAGCTGCATACATAACCCACGTAAAAATTACGATAGATAGGTATGCGCAATGCACCTATCTATTTATTGATAAGCCAGTGCGAACATTACCGAGCCCATTTTCCTGAAACGTGAACTCAATTAAAAGCCTATTTCTACAGTAGCGTCGTATATTTCAATGAGTTATTTAACCTTTTTTAAATATATAAAACCAGCCTTGCTATTGCATTGCACAACGGGTCTACCAGCTCTAATTAGTTAAATTTCTGAGAAATCTTTCAACAATCGCTTATAAGCCAAACTTTTAACATTTTTAGCATAAATAAAGTCGAAATGATTGAACTGTTCGTACGGTATCTTGTATTTGTCAACTACATTGCTCAGCTTCTTACTAAGTAGCTCCACATCCGTGGTGTGTGCCAGCCAGTCCGCGTCACTGTAAAACAAACACACGGGCGCCACTATCTTATCCAACGCATAACTCGGAGGAACTTTAACACCGTATCTCTTCACGTTCTCTTCAGTACCATAGTCGAATTTCCTAAAATCCCCGGATATCAGTCCTTGGCCGTAATGAGTAAGTTGCTTCACAGATGCTCCAGCTGGCATATGACCGAATATCACAGGCAAATTGGTAACATTGAGCTGCCCAAAATCAAAACCAGCGATTAGGAATAAAACGTTGCTACATAATATCGAAGCTAGGGGACCTTTACCGCATAGTTGCCATTTTACTGCATTGATTGCTTTACTATCCGGTAAAAATTCATACAGCCCAAATTTCTGGGTAGCTCCGTGTATGATTGATGTTCCCGGCGCCAAAAGTCGGATTACCGGGGAAACAACGTTAGACATAAAGGCAACAGGGGACAGCGCAACCATTACAGATATCTTTGCGTTATATTCGGGCTTCTCAGATGTCATCACGAAGAACGATGTCGTGCCTTGTGAAAAGCCAACATATTTCAGAGCTTTTATATTTCTTTTAGCTAACACAAAATCGATCATAGCTGGGAGGTCGTATATGCCTATTTCATGCCAAGAGAAATCCCAAAATGCTGCACTCGAGGGTTGCAGGCTGACGTGGCGTCGAGAATGCTTACTGCCTCTTGCGTTGCCCATCCACACGTCGTAACCTTGGTCAGCGAGGAGGTAAGCGAGAGCGTTGCCGGGGCCCGCTACGATGTAGTCGTCAGCGCTACCAAGTAACCCGTGCATGAGGAATACCGCGGAGCCGTTGCTGGGGATCCTGAACATAGTCAACATGAAACCGTCTTCTGTTGTAGCTTCATGTATTTCAACAGAATAGCCATATTTGTGTAGAATATCATAAATGCTCATTGTCGCATCTTCATTTGTTTTCCCAGATTTGAAGTCTATCAAGAACTTGTCGACAGAATCTAGAGCGCTCGTTTTACTTTGTTGCGAAGAAAGTGTGATAGGTCCCAGGGCCCTGGACACCGCAAAAGGCACTCTGGTTATCAAGTTAACACCAGCCGCGAGAGCATTGGATATCGCAAAAGTCGTTGAAGTAATTATTGGATGCTTGATGAAGCTTTCTGCAACGCTTTGCGTTATTTTCGCTATCGAACTCGAGAATATGTGGTCAGCCATTAGGCCGATTCTCAAGCTTAAAAGGACGAACAATATAACAAACTTCTTCGTCATACCGACGAGTATTCCGAATTCGGACTGAGTGTAAACTGTCCGGATTCCATGATTGACCTTGTCTTTGTGTGTTTTTTGCGATTATATCTTTCCGCTTATTAGTGGCGTGTAAATGAAGTATGGTCATTGTCAGTTATAGCAGTCTACTCATGCTTAACTAATAGTTATTGGGTCTACGTGGGCCAATTAATGCAAGTTAAACTTGACCCTGTAACTTTACGTGTTGTTAAAACAAAATTAATACAGTCATTTTAGTCAGAATAAGCTAAGAATCTCGGACTTTGAGATACCTTCTAGCAGATTTTTTGTGTTAATTTGTATTGTGACATTTTTTAGGGTTCCGCACCCAAAAGGTACAAAGGACCCCGTTACTAAGACTTCAAGGCTGATGATGATGATCTAAATAAAATGAGTGTTTGAGTTTGATAAAAGGCGGAGAGCACGCGGTTGGAACATAATGTAAGGTATGTCTTCCCCGATGAAAAGCATAATATGTATGTGTATAAAGTTTATTAATTAGGTACTAGCTTCCGCCAGCAGTTTCCCCAGGGTCAGTTCTATCAATCCCTTATATAGAGGGAGGATTCCCTTGATCATTTTAGAAAAAAAGGAGTACTTAGATAGTAGTAGTATGCATATTGTGATAATGATCACAGAATTTTACTATAGACAATAATAAAATACGTTCGATATATTTACTTTTAAAAAATCCTTATATTATAATTTTACATGATTATCTTGCTTATCGACATTCCTATCACCTGGTACTTAGACTTCATCGTTTATTCAGATATAATTAACTGGGAGCGCACTGCAATTGTTTATAATCAGATTTTTATTTTTACGGCCGGTTACACCCTAATTCGAGCTATCAAATATTGCTTTTTGATATTACACGATAAATATAAACAGTTAAGTAGGTAGGTATGCGGAGAGTCGGGTATATTACCTATTACCCACTCTCCACTAAAATACCCATATTCAGATATGATATAGAAAACATTTCACGATATTTTATTTATTTGAAATTTATTATCTCTCAAATATGGCAAAGAGGGAGACATTAGCCAGATTTTTAAAAATCGCATATAATTGGTGTAACATAATGGGCAGCCATATTATTATTTAGTCTTTGTGTTATTCTATGTGTGACTGCCTCGTTGGTCTAGTAGTCGCAAGGCGCGACTGCTGTGCGCGGGGTCTCGGATTCGATGGTCGGGCCGAAATAGCTTTGTGGGTTTTGAGAAACTTTCATAAAACAGCCTGGAGTCTCGAAGTTGGTGATTGATTCACCCGTGCTCTCCGAGAGCACGTAAATGTCGGTCCTGCGCCTGATCTCTCTCCGGTGGTGTCGGATTGCCGTCCCATCGGACTATGAGAGTGAGGGAATAGAGAGCGCACCTGTGTCTGCGCGAATGCTTGTGCACTATAATATGTCCTGCGCAGCTGGCTGATCTTCATAAATGTGAATGGCCGCCGTAGCCGACAATCGGCCTGGATCATGTGTGTAATATCAGTACAATATAGAACTTTCATGTTATGATCTATACATAATGTTTCTTTACAGAAGCTAATGAAGAAATGTAAGAAATTCCTATAACAATTTCGGAAACTCGGCAATCGAACCTTAGCGCCTGACATTCATCGACGACGCTTTCGGCTTTCGGCCTACTCATAGCGACTATTCCATGCCACTTCTCATATTGAAAAGGAATGAGCTTAATGAGCGTTAATAAGTACGAGCGTCGGATTTGTGATTTCAGACTATAAAATCAAGTTTTTAATCAGGGTGTTTCATTGTTTACGGACCTTTAGTTACTCATTGGTTTCCAAAATATAGGACTTAGAAAGTTTGACACTTAACTTCAACTTAGTTTCAAAAAGCCAACCAAAACATAGTTTGGGAAAAGTCTAGGTAGATACTTATGTCGGTAAGCAGATCCCGGGCTCGAAACCGGGAAAACATTAGAGAACCGTCTTTTTAAACCTTGTGGTATAAACATCATGGAAAATCAGTAGTTTTAGAGTTTATTAGTTCCTCGCGATTTCTTCCGCGTCCCCGGGGAACTTCTTCCCGTACCGGAGTTAACCGGAAATACTGGTGGAGCTTCGCAAGAATTCAATTGACGATTTTTTTTAATCAGTCAAATTGTGTTGGAGCCTATTCAATTCAAACAAACAATCGAATCTTTCCTCTTTATAATATTAGCATATGATATATTAGTCGTGGTAGCCTAGTGGTTAAAGAAGCCAGTAAGTCTGACGCCAGTCTCATCATTAGGTATTGGGTTGCCTGGGTTGAGGAGGTCAGATAGGCAGTCGCTCCTTGTAAAACACTAGTAGGTACCTACTCAGCTAAATACGGTTAGACTGGAAGCCGACCCCAACATAGTTGGGGAAAGGCTCGGGAGATGATGATGAGAAATATAAGTGAGATTAAGGTGTCTAAGCCTAGCCCCAAGCCTTAATATGAATTCTAAAGATTTTCTTGCCTATAGAAGTACTTCGATATCTTTATTTGTAGTTAAAAACACATTCAAAATTTCAAATTCTGAACCTCCTTTTTGAAATCGGTTAGTTACTTAACAATAAAATGGTGAAATATTCCACACACGATAGGTACCTTTTTGCATTCTGCATTAATTGCAATTCGCAAAATTTAAACACATGGATGTACAAAGTACAAACATTTTGCCTTGCGTAACAATTTTCTTTTGAATGTAGGTAATCACTTAAATTAGGCGTTGTTATTAATAAAACAAACTAGCTATTAACTGCGGCTTCGCTTCTGTATATTTGAAAAGTATTAACAAACATACAAAATGGTCTTTCGAAAGATTATTGGGAATTGTTAAATTGATTTGAACTGAACTGAACTGAAAAAGGAGTCCTAATTTCTAAATTCTTTTCAGCGAGTGTTATTATTCACCTCGCTCCCTAGTCATCGATATGTTTCCAACCAAGTATAGCAAAAAACACGTCTTTCTTATATCTATGACCCAAGTAGGTAGAGTAAGTGTTACTTGTATAGTCCAATGATCAATGCTGGACTACCAGGACTAACCCAACAACAATTTTTCTTTAATAGTAACTGTCGCCTACCATAGTGCTACAACAAAAAAGAATAGGTAATTATTATTGTGTTCAACATCAATATTTACTTAAATAGATGTAGCTGTTCTGATAGTCTTTTCATATACGCGTAGTTCATTTTTTTTAGGTTTTGCTATTATTTTGATAAATTAAAAAAAAAGTCTGTATTTAGTAGGTCTTCTGAAACGTGCTGAACCTTTATAAATAGAGAAGGAGATATAATTTATAATCTGTGTCTTTATACATGTATTTTAGACATTTAAGGTTACTTCCTATTATAAAAAAATAAGTAGCTGTTCCCTGTGGTTCCGCCGCCCGAGGGTACTACTTGCCGCACCCGGATAAAAAGTAGCCTATGTCCTTTCTCTGACTCTAGACTATATGTCTACCAAATTTTATTTAAATCAGTTAAGTAGTTTTGGCGTAAAAACGTGACAGCCAGACAGATAGACAGACAAGACTTCCTTTCGCAAATAATATAGTAAGTAGTAAGGATTAGAAATATAGACCTTAAGTAAGTAGACTATAGACAACGGCTCTCTAATATAAAATTAACTTATGTAGGTACTTTTGTCATCATCATCTGCTTAGCCTTTTTCCCAACTGCATTAAAGCCGGCTTCCAGTCGAACCAAATGCAGATGGGGATGAGAGTGATATACATGAAGCGATTGCTTACAGTTAGGATGTCTTTTTCATAAGTTTGGCTTTAGAGACAACGATTGAGAAATAACATACGTGTTTCTTTAAGGTCGGATAGAATAATTATTTTGTTTGTCTTATTAATTTTGTTACTAAGGCAAAATATGTTCACGAACATCGCCCGTTGCTTACGCTGCAAATACAGCGCTGCGCTTGCGCCCGTGTCGTTACACACACACATACAACCAATGTTCATAGGCAGATATAGCTAAATCTGCAAAATATGGTGTATAAATACCCGACATTTCTCTAGCATCGACACACATCAACCCGCAAGATGAAGGCAGCTTGTGTGTTGGTCTGCCTGGCTCTCGCCCACGGCATCACAGCCAGTATCTTCAAGCAGCAGCAACGTCAGGTGGACGGCCTCGACGTTCAGCAGCTGGACAACATCGACCAATACCAAGTGCTACAACGTGATCAGTCAGTGGATACCCAGAAGCAGCGAGTACAGACAACCCAGAACCTGAAACAACGCGGCCAGAAGTTGCAAAACCAGAAGAACTGGGAACAGTCAGCTCAGCAGTCGTCGGAACAGGAACCACAGCGGGAACAAGAGCAGCTGCCAAAGACCCAGTACCAGCAGAACCAGCAAGTCTACCGTGAGCAGTACCAACAGGCTGCTGCCAACGAATGGCCTCACACGCACCAACACTCCCGCTCTCACCATCGTCAACGTGACATTACCTACCGCCCATCTTCCTCCAGCGAAAGCTCTCAGGAGACCAAGGAATCCAGATTCTACGGAAGCCAGCCAACTCTCCGCGGTGACAACTGGAAATGGAATTCACCTCTTTTCAACACAGTTATGAACAAGGAGAACCAGAATGCCCAGGTTTATGGACAGGTCATCGAGTGGGACAATTTGATGGACTGGCTCGCTGTCGGACCTACCACTGAACTCCAGAAGACCGAAGAAATTGAGAAGATTTTCGGTGATGCTCAAGCAGCCATGAAACACATCCCAGAAGAGGAAAGAAGCAAGTTCCACCAAGTCTACGAGCTCGCCCAGCAACAAAACAACGAAGACGCTGAACTCAACGCTACTCAACTGGCACAGAAATACCAATACCCCATCGAGGAGTACATCGTCCCTACTGATGATGGTTACGTTCTCACCGTCTTCAGAATCCCTCCCAAGAAGCAAGTCCGTGATGTCCAGAAGAGGCCTGTTGTGTTCTTGATGCACGGTATCCTCGGAAGTGCCGATGACTGGCTGCTCATGGGCCCCGAAAAGTCTCTCGCTTTCTTATTATCTGATGCTGGTTACGACGTATGGCTCGGTAATGCTCGTGGCAACAAGTACTCCAGACGCCACCTGACCAGGCACTCAGTTATGGCTGACTACTGGCAATTCAGCAACGACGAGATTGCCCTCCACGACTTACCCGCTATGATCGACTTCGCCTTGGAGACCACCAAGCAGGAGAAAATTTTCTACATCGGCCACGCTCAAGGAACTACGGCCTTCTTCGCACTCACCGCAACCCGCCCCGAGTACAACAACAAAATCATTATGATGTACGCCTTGTCTCCTATGGTCTACATGACAAACGTACGCAGCCCACTGTTCCGCATGATTGCCCCTACAAGCAAGTTCGAGCATCTCAGACACCAGATTGGTAACGAAGCTTTCACACCCAGCAAAGGCCTGATTCAAATCCTCGGCGGAGCCATGTGCCTAAAGGAGATCGGCTGCAAGATGGTCTGCTCCAACATCAACTTCGTGATGTCTGGTGTCGACGTTGACGGCATGGACTACAACATTATCCCTGTGGTACTGGGACATCTGCCAGCAGGTACCTCTGCTAAGGTGATCAAACAATACGCACAAGGAGTTTCTTCAAACGAGTTCAGAAGATACAACTACGGCCCCTACATCAATGAACAGATCTACGGCACTATGGAGGCACCCAAATACAACATTACTCAAGTCCAGGCCCCCGTCACCCTGTACTACAGTGAGGAAGACTGGCTCGCTCACCCTAAGGACGTAGTGAGACTGCAGAACGAGCTTCCCAACGTAAGAGAAGCCTACAAGGTGCCTGAAGAACACTTCAGCCACATGGACTTCCAGTTCTCGAGCAAGGCTCCCGAGATGGTGTATCAGCGACTCATCGCCTCCATGCAGAACCAACAGTAATTAATCTTACGACTGTTTAGATAATATCTTTTGTATTATAAACGTTAACGTATCGTTCATTGTACTCATTAAGTTATTTTTTTTACTCTGACGCATTAAATAAATCCGTCCATATTTTTATAACTTTGCATTTTTTTTCAACTCTACCCCTTCTTGTTACAACATCAACTTACTCGAATAACTTGTCTACTTACACGAATTTTTCAAATATTTAATAATTTGTTGTTTTCTTTCTGTCATACATAACAACCCTTAACAATCTTATAGCTGTTATCTATATTGTTTACGTATTTCATAATAAAAACCCGACTATCATAAAGGGTTCATTGTAGCTGAATTTAAATATGCTAATAAATACATGTTATAATCAATTTTTAATACTATTTCAATTTGCATAAACAATTTAATCGAAGTGCGATATCCTCTAGAAATTGCAAACGAATTATAGGAACTGTGTAACGAGTACATAATATATCATAGAAATAAAACCCCGAAAACAAACAGCAATATTTAGTTAGGTACGTAAATTAGACTATCAATTAGTTAGTGATAGTATAATACACCGAATCACAACGGTGTTTATTTTCGTATCCTACGGGTAATCTAGACAGTATTACTCAATGAGTTCAGAAGGCGGTGAAAACAGTGTTAAAATATCTCTGTGCCCATTTTTTTACTAACACACTTATGTTTCGATAGATGTCGCTACCTAAAACGGTTGAATGTTTGACATTTAAACAGCCCACGCTTTGTTTTGACATTATACACTTGCATCTGTCATCAAATCGTTGTTGAGAGAGTGGGACAGAAATATACTATTAACCGCGAAAGAAAGAAACAGAGGCGCGGCGGCGCTGTAGCTTCCCGCCGTCCCCCGTTCGACAGTCGCGCTCTGTTCGGTTTGCTGTGCGTAGTTGAGCTGAATTATTTTTGTTTTCTGATTATTCAGTGATATCACCGGACTTATTTCTGGACCTGGACAAAGTTATTATTGTGTACTAGTGACTGAGTGACAAAAGAAGTGTTCGCATGGATTGAGTGAGCAACGATGTTACCTCCCACGGCCGGTCTATCACAAGAACAACGCGACCGGCCCGAAATGGCGTACCAGCAGCGTCAGGACGTTAGAGAGCTTACCAGAGAAATCATCAGGAGTGCCCGAGTAGCAAACAGACAGCATTCAACATCCCCTGGAGGTGAGCCGGTCCAAAATCAAAACGACGCCACGTTTCCGCCATGCTTGTCAAATTGACGTGATATGTCAAGGTGACATTTATATAAAAACATAGCATTTTTCGGGGGAAAATTACAATTAAAACGATTCCCGCGGTCTATATTACTAGGCAGAAACCATTACCGCAGGAATTTATGTGTGTTACGTCACCCAGGAGCCCGATCTTGCGAAAGGAAAATGGCGCCAATGCGCCACATTGCTTATCATTAGCTTGGTATACATGTTTTGATTAGGAGACATTTTTTGAGTATTTCAGGTGTAATAATGTTAGACAATTTGTAATTCTCATTTAGTGTTATATAAGCTAAGATTCTCTAGTGCCTATTGTTAAATTGGCACGTGCTTGGGTTATTTTTAGACCGCCCATTTGTGACCTACGTAACGTGGTCGCATCGCGTCATTCGGATCGATATGATATGTGCATGTTTAGCTGAAACCCATAAATATTTTGCATATTGATGCGCAGGGATTATCATAAATGGAAAAGTTTACATTCTGTTTGTTGTTGTTATTGAATTCCCTTTGACTTTTATAAAATGTCGCGGTGACAGTAAATTGACAGCACTCAGCAGTCAAGACACAAGATGGCTGCGGGCCCGCCATTGTAACCAGTCAATTTTAGTTCGATCACGCGCTACACTAGGCGGCGCCACTGTCGCTTTGTTGATATTTTCAATTTGAAAACCAGTAATGTTAGATATATTTTTCTATAGTTAGTCTGGTTCATAAATAAATGAATTATTTGACTATTACCTAATGTATATAAAATTGCATCCGTGTAAATAAATACCTATTTAACTGCCCTTGCAGGTTGTATGCTTCTTAGGTAATAATTCAAACATACAGTATCAGGGTACCTGGTATGTATCAATAATCTAACTCAAAATTTCTCAAAAATTTTACATAATTTTATGTGAACTTAATTCTGCACCTGGTTAAAAAAGTAGCCTATATCTTATCTGCTGTATCCAGCAACATCACAATCTGTTCAGTAGTATAGTACTTGCATAAAGAGCATCCACACACTGGCTAAACTGTTTTTGTTTGATGTTCGTGCATTTAAGCACACTTAAATATGATGATGATGATGGCATCCTGTTATCAGTCATCAGGGGCATAGGGTTCGCAGAAGATTTTTCCACTCTTTTCAATCTTGAGCAGCAAATTTGATGTCTTTCTTTCTCTTTGAACATATAGGCAATGCAAATCTGATATCAATTAATAGATACATATCATGTACATGATGCCCTGTAAAATGTTTGTATCAATAGTTCAGAAGCTCACAATTATCATAAAATGACGAGAACTTAAATAAGTATAATGCCTTCTATAAATCTTTATCAATTATTGACACTTCTGTAAACAGATATGAGGGTATTGACCTGTAGTTTGTTAGTGATTTAAAATGTTTATCTAGTGCACTGCACTTGTAAAATCCTAATTCATAATATTAGCTTATTTACATCCACTTTATACTGCCTCAATGATGGCCTGCAATACAACATTATTATATACCAAAAAGTCGCAGTGACCTAGTGGTTAAAGCACCAGCCTTTCGAGAATCAGGGTGCGGGTTTTATTCCAGGTCAGAAGGTACCAATGTAACTTTTCTCAGTAATATGTGCTTTCTATGTTTATCTTAGACACCAATGACTGATCAAAAGTGGAAACCTGGACTGTTAAGTCTGAAATCACCCGCATTGAGCAAGCATGGTTTTTAACGCTCACTCCTTCCGTGCGAGAAGAGGCCTGTGCCCAGCAGTGAGACCATAAAAAGACTGATGATGATGATGATGAAAACCTACCTAAAAACTGATCATCTAAAAATAATTACTTTTATGTAAATCACACTAGTATAAGATGTCTAGAGATAATTGCTCTATTTATTTCGCCACTAACTTGTAAAATAATGTGTATTGTTACAACAGTCAGGGTATTATTGGAGTTGTATCATATTTGGTATGAGACAAGCGTGCGTCTGATAATTCCATGTACTCTTTGATTCATTTTCAACCAGCGTTTTATCAGCACAAAAGTGCTTAACTAAGACTTATCATTGTCATTTTTTTACTTAATGTTGTGCCACTATTTGTGGCGCAGGTTTGCACCACAGAACTGATCGACAGCTGAAATATGCTGCGAGTAATCGCTCGTCGCACTCAGACACTCGCTTGCCGCTAATCGCACATTCATTCATACTGTCTAATCCTAATGGATTGCCTGCTGGGACTGCGAATGTCTGTTTGCAAGAGTTACCGCGAGCCTGGCACACAAAGGCTCCAGAAGTAGCAGATATGGTTTTTTAAATTCCCTCCGGCTGCACCTACAGCGGGAAGGGTCGTTTGAGGATTTCCCAACTTAAAAAAAAAAAACTTTTTTCATCGTCGACAGTCGGACCACTGCCTTACTCTTTGCTTTTCCCGCGCGAGGCTACGTTCATCCATCACCACTAATCTCGTTCGCCTATTTTACTATGAAACATCAATCATTTTGAAGCCCCGCTCTTAGGCAACATGACAATAGCCTGAAATTATTATTTAGGGCCCGGCGTTCGGGTTAAAAGTTCAGCTATTACTAGTAGAATCCATTGTGGTTGACCTAATAATGATAATTCATGAATTCATACTTTGATAAACTCAGTTTTGTTTTGATACTTACGTAGTTGCCTATCTCTATTAGCTTCAATGAAAAAATCTTTTTTTTAGTTCTTCTTTCTTATCCTCGAAACTTATCCAGATTTTCAGTACGAAAAAGATTGAGCTATAAGGAACTATTTACATTATACAAACAGTCAATAGAGCGACTTCGCTGTTAATTGATTGTAAATTCCGCAGCGGTACGCTTATCGTAATCATAACTTTCTACCGTAAGGATACCTCTAATCTCGATAACCAAAACAAATCGAGTACAAAGCCAGGGCGTAAATGTACGTACTTATAATTTAAACAATCATTGCAACACTTTCAACAGGGTATTGCATTACCGATGCAGTTTACGCAACTGGACGGCCCGTTAAACGGGTCTGTGTCACAGTCTGTTATCTTGGCTGCTGTCCCGAGCAGATGTTTAGATTGTGTTCCGGTTTTCATGTCGACTCCCGGTCTTTTCTTTCAGGCATTTCTATAGCTATTGTTCTACCGTTTATCTAGTATTCTAGGCTGTTACCTACCTAGAGATCCCGACAGCTTCGCACAGATGAAATGTACAAAGCGTGGCTATAAAACACGATAGATATAACTGTTCGGGATGAAGTGAGATTGATCGATTTAGATCAATATTTAGACCATGAATGATAATAATACTGAGACTTGCGTGAATTCTAAACGTACGTCCTACAGGCATTTAGCACTTAGCAGCCCTTATAGTTTTAATTGCTTTCCTGAAATATTTGCACCTCATAACGTTTTCATCCTTAGAATTTATCTGAAAGCCGTAGAACCTACATGCATATTTCGAATTTCAAAACAATTGTCAGTCGTCACCGTTCAATCGCAGATGGTCAGGTTACGCAAATGCAACGCAACTGTGGACTTTGCGTCGTTCGTTGATCCCTCATCGGAATTTTGCGAAATGTAAAAGAGATATCAATGTTTTTGTGAATTCGTAAGTTTAATAAAAACATTGTGAACATGTTCTAAACATGTGTCTGACTACATTGGATCAAACAAACGTAACTTGTCACCAACGACCAAACTTAGAATATGTATTATAGGTAGCTAGTTTTGTTGTGGAAAAGATTATGTTACGATGTTGAATTGTTTCCCACCCTAACCAGTTGCGCGGATCATTTGGTCGATGGGGAATAAGCCTGTACACTGTTCCCCGCAATTTCACCCGCTTCACGAGAGGACTGCTACCCAGATCCAGATAAAATGTATTTTCTGATGTATAGGTATTTTGTTTTTCATCAAAACCCGCTCAGTAATTTTGCTTGAATGAGTAACAATTAATAGAGTTTGGTAGAAGAAATTATGCTGCGCTGACTTGAAATAAAAATTGGGATAAGGACCAGAGAATGGTGATGATGAGTAACAAACATTCACATATCCATTTACACCCTCACTTACTCGTAAATAATATTAATTACGATGCATTGAATACCCCGTACTGATCGCATATTCCTTCACTCATCTGTTGGATATATAACGTCTACAAGACATCGCAGGAAGGTTTACATTACAATAGGTCCACGCGTGCGGGGTTTCACATAACATAACAGCTACACAGTTCAACTCGAGCAAGTTCTCCGACCACTTGTAAAACAATACGGGCAGTACAATGACGGGCTGGCGAGAACTTTGCTTTGTCTTCCACCAGGCTTATTTACTAGGACTATTTTGTTAGTTGGGTAGTGAGTTCTGTTCTAGTTTAGTCTGTCTTTGCAATCTATACGTAGTTGCTGTAGAGTTTGTTTGAACGCGCTAAATTTCTTAGCTCATTTATTATTAAAAGTTAGGCTCCTTTTTATCCGGGTGCGCGAAGAAACTACATGATGTATAGAATTTAGTTCGAACCCCTTTGGCCCTATTTAACTTATAAGATTAGTAACGATCGCACACGCTCTCTGCCAGAGATCAGAGTCTCGGAGGAGTGAAAGATGTTACCTTAAAAACAATTTTTTATAATAAAATATCTTGGGTATGTCAATAGGCGATAAAATAGCAGGAAGGCTTGAGAGAGCTGGAACTGGCATTTTCTAACATTCTCTCACTAAACCCAGCTAATTACTACACTGTTGCATATGCAAACATTAATTACACAGGTTAACAACCTAAAAACGTTTAGAGAAGGCAGTCTGTCACGGAAGATAATCCCAAAAAGTACAAAAATTATCCTATTTATCTCTCGTGATAAAATTGGCAAAAGGAGAAATCAGAAAGTTTCGAGAAATTTCTTGTTAGTACCTACCTATGTAAATAAATGACAAGACCTCCTTACAGTGAAACGGATATTTTTGGTCGAATCAAGGTCTCACAACAAGTCCAATAAGCAAGTTGTGTTGCGTCCTGTTGTCGGTAAATACGGCTGTCCTTGGAGGTGTTGCGTCACCCCCTCCCTCCCCCGCGGCCGTTCACCCGCATCGATCGCACCCCGGCCACTTCCGCCGCCTCGCATCAACCTATACATGAGATGACATCCCGCGAAAATTAGCTACGGAGATATTCGCCGGAATTTTACTGCAAGGAAACTTACCACCCTTGCTTTTATGACGAAGAAAGTAGATATGACGTCTTTTAATGAACTGTAACCTTGTAGTAATTTATTTGGTACTAAAATGTAGGCTGAAAGTTCATTGGACTTGTTATAGGTACATTAGGTTAGTCTAAAAGCCGTTTGCTAACGGCCTTAGGGTTAGGATAAACTGTTTAGGGTTATTCTATATTAGCATGTTAGTGTATTATCTGTGTTATTTAGCGGATGGTCCTTTACGTAAATTTATGGTGACATCCGTCCCACTCTAATCCTTAAGGAAGAAAAAAATCTGAAATTGATTACGGGGCTATACCATTCTCAGGACATAATACAAGCAAATGCATATTAATAGAAAATAAATACATGTTTCTAAAGCAAAATCATGTTTTCCTGTATAATTATTATACATAGGCACAAAACTACGAAATCATCACGTTATTAAAGTTGCCTAGCAAACACAAATATATGCTCACGTATTCACAAAACAAATGTTGACTATCCGTTAGGATCAGAGCTGTCAAAAGATCGATTTTGCATCTCATGAATACTTAAACGACATGACGGCAATATTTTTACGCGGTTTGTCATGTATTGTATTAGGGGAATTCTTTTGTGTGTACTGTTAAAATATACAAATTAAGATTTTAGACCTAAGTATACTGTATATTTTGTTTTCTTTCAATATTACTTAGCTCATTTATCGAGGAAAGCTTTAAGATACTTTTAATTAACATAATATACATAATTACAACACGAAGACTGGGAAGTAAGTCATTCACTTAAAATTAAATAAAAAAAAAAAAACAATTAAAAAATAATGATAAACGTTAAGACAAGTCATATATTAATGAATATTTAAATTACCTAATTAAAGCAGTAATTTATGAATAGTTTTCATTTCGTCACGTTATAGTTACAGTCGCATGAATCCGTTATTTTTGACAACCCTAGTTAAAGAGACACGTCAATAATTTACCAAAGTCATGAGTTGACAATAGAATCGGGTCACGCGTGTTTTCAAAATACAAACGACGTGATTTTTACAGTTTCATGCGAAATTCGAACATACCTGTAAAATAATAATATGAAAAAACATTCATGAAATCACGCATTCATGTCTCGAAGAAAGAAATGTTTACCTTTCTTTTTTAAAGGGGAAATCATAAAATGACCCCTCCCGCGGTGAGTGCAGCTAGGAAAGCTAGTCTTTTACTTACTAAAACCCACATTTGTTCTTTCTGGAGGTCTTTGTGTACCCGGGCCACGAAAACTTACGAACAACCCGCAGCCCCAGCAGATATGTAATTTCCTAGGTCCCACCGATATAAAATGTTTGTCTTCCCGCACTTTTGAAAAATGGTTCTATTTAAGTTCATTCCTAATGTAACAAGAAATCGAGACGTAATATTATACACATTTCTTTAGGTCTATGTCGGATACACTGTAAATGCAGAAAAAAATACAACAAAAAATAATTTTTCACTGAACAAGTCAAAAGGTTCATTTCAAACTAGGTTCCGCAAGCGGTTCACCCTCTCAATTTTCATCAAATATCCCCGTTTATAATATAAACAGGATTGGCCTTGGCATGCAGGGTCTTATAAAATGTCAGTCCATAGGAGTATGACTCTCCGTTGACATTATGTTCTCCTGACTGCGTAAACTTACAGATAAATCGCCAAATAAAAGCTAAAGTAGTGTTATTTAAATATACTTTTATAAATTGTAATTACATAGAACTTACGCCTAATCGTAGCTAACACTTAGAACATAATCGGGTATATTGTTTCAGTTCGAGACCGTTTCCCGTCGACCTCGTCTACAGACGACAATGAGAGCGGCACAGACGGCGAGGCCGACCGATCCCGTCGAGTCAGCCTCATTCACGGAGGAGTCCCCACGCCGCCCCCCGGCATCGTGTCCATACGCAAGAGGCGAGGCAACCTGGCCAAGCACTCCGTGAAGATACTGAAGAAGTGGTTATACGACCACCGGTACAATGCGTACCCTAATGATGCTGAGAAGATAGCCCTCAGTCAGGAAGCGAATTTGACAGTTTTGCAGGTTCGTCATGTATTCCTTACCAAGTCACATCTTTATTTCCATTTCCTAGGTTAAGCTGTTATACTCACGCGTGCCTGTTGCTTAATATTGTTTAAAGGTTCTTCAAACAGAAAAGACAGACATGTGTTACTGAGGAGTTTGTTACGCCACTTCTTCCCTCCAAAATCACATAAGAAGAGGTGAAAGTTAGGCGTTTTGGGGGCTGTCTTTTGTAATTTTCGACGTTCAAAAAGTTGTTGTATTGCAGTGTAATTTCATAAATACCATAACTCTTCAAATTAGAACTGCATCGCAACTTTGCTATAAAATACACCATCTGACGTATATGGCAAGGTTTATTACAATGAACTCGACTGTTGTTGCAAACTTACAACCAGGGGAACACTTACATAATCGTTTATTGTTGTTGATAGTTACCAAGTCGTTGTTTTGAAGACGAACTAAGTTAATGTAAACAGCGAAGTATTATCCTGTCCAACTAAATAGCTAGATAATTTTGAAGCTACACTATGAAGACTTTGGCACTTAGAGAAATCTTCAACGACTTTCTTTGGCCTTCGGGATTTTGGAACTGAGTAACAACAATACTTTACAACAGTTTACTCTCAACTTACAAAATAACAATGTGTTTTTTTATTTATTTGAATGGAACATGCAAGTTATAGTGGCGAGGGTTGACTGCCTCGTTGGTCTAGTGGTTGCAAGGCGCGACTGCTGTTCATGGGGTCTCGGGTTCGAATCCCGGGTCGGGCCGAAATCGCTTTGTGGGTTTTGATTTGAGAAACTTTCATAAAGCAACCTGGAGTCTGGAAATTGCTGATTGATTCACCCGTGCATCGGAGCGCACGTAAATGTCGGTCCTGCGCCTGATATCTCTCCGGTCGTGTCGGATTGCCGTCCCATCGGACTATGAGAGTGAGGGACTAGAGAGTGCACCTGTATCTGCGCGAATGCTTGAACGGCCGCCGTAGCCGACAATCGGCCTAGATGCCATCAGTGGCGAGGGTTGGACCGAAGTGCATGGGCCACCATATCAGTGCCATATTATTATTTTCCAACCATATAGCAACTTACAAATCTTGATCTATTTCCCCTAAGGTATGCAACTGGTTCATAAACGCGCGCCGGCGCATCCTGCCGGAGATGATTCGGCGGGAGGGCCACGACCCGCTACACTACACGATCTCGCGGCGCGGCCGCAAGCAGCCTGGATCTTCGGGCGGCAATGCGAACACGGCCGGCGTTGTGGTCGCCTCCTGGGATGGTGTTGAAGTGGAAGTAAGTAAAGTATTACTTCAAAAAATTCTAGAATTGAGAACCTTTTTTTTTGGAAGGCGGTTTACATTTTTGTCATAGTGAATACTATCCTAGGTTGAATAAAAAGTAGAATTTTGTTCGATGAAGCCATCGCAGTTTTTCCGCGGTCAGTAAAAAGCAAAGTAATTAATAAATGCTCTTGCAGTCCAAGGCAAGAGCATTGATAAGCTTTATACAAAAGCAACGTGCAAAAAAAAAAATTCGTTTTAAACTGCTTTGAATCTGGAATTACCGTTTTGGTTTAATCAGCTCTTCCGCTCAAACACACATTTTGTCATGATTACAAAGATAAGGGGCTTGTATCTATGCGGTAAGCTGTAATGTCATTGAACCTTCTATTGAGTAAGCACGTATAATGATTGTATTTTTAAACTTATATGAACCACTGTTTAAAACGCTTGTTCTATGCTTAATTACTAAAAGATACCCGCGACTTTGATGATAAATTGAGCTCATTTTATTTTGTTATTGAATAGGTAAATAAAGGTTGGTCGTTTTGGGAGCTGTCTTGTTTTGACGTTCGAAAACTGCTCATTTATCAGCCTAATTTGAATACATAAATTATTTTTTATTTTGGTTTAAATCGCTTCTAAGCCCTCATTGAAAAGGTATACTTTCGCACTCGGAACAAAAATTTCGCAATTTTAGATAACATGATAAGATAATAAGCAACATTTCCCCAACAGAACGACGCAGACCGCAGCGCAGAACAAGAATACAGTGACGGACTCCTAGTGTACCGGAGCGACGGCGACGACATCGGCGACGGAGAGGAGGGGTACTCCTCCAGCGCGGTGTCAGAGGAGGAGGTCAAGTACGACCCCTCCGTGTGGCAGTCCGTCATACGGTACGGACCCGAGGACCAAGAACATCCCGCCGCCAGAGGGTTGGTTAATGATAGTCTGTTACAAGCCGGCCATTTGTAACTTTGTTATGCCGATGTGTGAGAATACTGCACACCGGGTGACTATTACTACGTCCGAAATGATTGATGAGGTGATCTTTTTGGCTGCACAGTAGAACAAATTTAACTATTGCGCAGCTGATCGGTTAACTCCAGGCTCGTTGTAAGGCGTCGTAAGGCTGGTGCAAGAGAGGTTTTATTAAATCCATATCAAATCCCGAGAAATTAATCAACTCTCTGAAATTGTTCCCACAATATCTATTTAATGACATTCGTATATATTTGTAGTAGCATGAGTGCAGTAGCTTATGTGTGTGTTGTGTCCAGTCGCACGGCGGGCGTGGTGGTGCGCACGTCGGAGGCGGAGGAGGCGGAGAGCGCGGGCGGCAGCGGCGACGCGCCCGGCGGCTGGCACCCGCAGCTCGCGCATCTGCCGCAGCTGCCGCACCCGCTGCGCCGCCGCACGCAGGTACACACACGACCTTGTTGACGACTTGCTTCTTACTTTCAAACAGCATGCAATCGTACCCCCTTTCGCCACCTTTGGCCCACATAAGAAATAAAATTAATGCTGACTATCTTTCTGTTCATATTACGTGTCAATGTATAACCATTATGAGTAGCTATATCTTCAATTTCAGTGTATAAGATTTAACATATCAAGGAGCAATCTAGTTTTCTTATTTGCTTGTATTTTTAGAGTGGTCTTATGGATTTCAAATATTGTAAATGTCCATTTAAAACAACAAAAAAATCCTCTTTATAACACCTACATATGTTATGATCAAATCAAAAGGAGTGTGTACAAATGTTCCGTGTTGTCAGGTGGTGCCGGTGAGCGGGTCTGGCGAGGGCGAGCGCGACAAGTTCAAGTGCCTGTACCTGCTGGTGGAGACGGCCGTGGCCGTGCGCCAGCGGGAGAAGGAGCAGGAGGAGGTGCCCGTCTAGTGCCTCGCGTCCTCAGGTACTGACCACGTTATATATACTATGGCACCGGGCCACAGCCCGATACCGCCTCTTAACACCGTCACCGCCATATTTCCTGAAAATTTCTTGAAACATGACTAATATAAATACAGAAGCTTCTGGAAATTTACGTTGGCGTTTTGTGGTTGTGGTCTGTAATCCGGTCCTTAATCACATAATTATTTTTAAATACTATATTGTCTAAAAACTCTTTTCAAAAGTCAAGAGCGATATTTAAAACAAAGTTCGAAAAATGTTACTAAATACGAGTAGACCAGAATAACCCTCTCTCTCAATTCTCATGTTGTATATGTTTTTTTTTCAATGTCGATGTAAAAATAACTTTTGGCCATTAGGTAACCTGTGTTATTAAATTTTCCTGTGTTTCTTTCCCTACTATTATAACTTCACAATTCCAATAACAGTTCATTATTTTCCAGACTGCAGTATGGATTGGACTCGGCAGCGCCGCCCAAACGGAATTGTACGTTCACGCGGTATTTAACGTTACAATTTTCCACTAATATAGAGTTGCTGTCTATCACTATACGCCGCTTCGTAGCAGCGGTCATCCGTCTACAGTCCTTTACCGGCCCTTCGTGTATTCCTTTTAATTTTAACAGTAGAATATAATATCAGTCGGATTTTATTTATACTGTATTGTATATGAGAAATGCCAGATATTGTTTGACAAACGCTTTTGTTGGGTGTAATTAATATTTTTGGAATTCTGATAGATTTTTAATTTAAAATGTTATATCAGAATCAGCAGTGGGTTGATATTTTTAGTTTCTTCAACACTTTGGTTTGCTCTGCATATTAATTTACAATTTGATTATGAAAACAAAGCAATCAATAATCACAAGTTGCCATTCCAAGGGTATACTGAATGAACTAAAGAAACCTTTAATTATTTTTGCTATTATAACTGAAGTATATACCAGTAACGGGGAAATAACTAGTTGTTTTGATGTCATAGATCGTAATATAAGTACTATTATATATCAGTAGTGTGCGATCATATTTATATACTACTAGACTTTAGTAGTGCATGTTTTATATAGTGGATAAATGCACCTTTATATAATGCATATCGTGTAGATCTTTTATATATAAACTTCCATAGAAATGGGCAAAGTTCTGGGGAGTTAGAAAAATAAAAAGAATTGTAGTGGGAGAAGTGTGGTTAAAAACATAACAGATTGCCCACTTATTGGCAAATATCTCTCCTTAACATGTATTGAAGTTAATTCATTTGGCGTCTATCCTGTAAACACATTGATATTTGAGGCACAAAACTCGTAAAATTTAAAGTTATATTGTATGTTGAATAATTGTAGGGTTGATACAATATTGATAGTCAAAATCTTGTGTAGATCTTGTAAAACTGTGCACTATTAAAGTAGAGTATAATTTAGTAGGATACACAATATATCAGTAGCCTTCCTATACTTGTAATTAGAATGACAGACTGGTTAATCCTTATCTATCGAAAGTATTTACTCAGCTTGTATTGTTCCTACCTATCATAGAGAAAATAAATTATATAATACATAATTTGAATTATTATAATACGAATACATTGAATAAGGGAACTTTATATCGTTCCAGTAATATAAAAATGATTGAAAAATATTTCTCATGTAATAACAACGTAAGTCTACGAAACATATAAATCTTGAATAGAATATTAAGGGCGAGTTTCACAGGTTGCTGATAAGTTCCAGATAGTTAATTATCTGCCAGATAAACTATCTGCAACTTATCAGCAACTGGTGAAACTGGCCCTAAAACTAATGTTTCGAGAACTCTTTGAAGACAGCAAATATAATAGGGCGTGCATTTGATCCTTAGGCCTTTATATAATCTTCGAATATCATCGTTACTTATAATTGGTCCAGTAACTATTAATACTCTTACATACATTTATGTATATCCATGAAATAACTGTTCATTATCGAACTTAAACATAGTCGTCCATCATAGATTACCAAGAAGACTGGAAGGGATATATTATCATAATGGTTTTATATCACTTAAATTTATATATATTAATCTCGGATTATACCCCATAGATACTGTTTCAAGTGCTGAGCGCCGTTATCGTTTACCTTATAATTGACAATGACTTCGAATGCTAATATCGAAGTTTTAAAAACCTGTTACTTCTTGTTCATTAAACAGGCAATCGGCTACACATTCAATGCCAATTTCTATATTTATATGATTGAATATTTTTGTATTGCAATCTCAACTACGAGTGTTATTGCCTAGATGACGATGAATGATATAGTTACGCTTGAAATTTATCGATTGTCAATGTACAGACTCTAGCAGGTCAGGCTACCCGAAACTGTAAAAAATTTCCAATCGGCTTTGCACCATATGCTTCCGCAATAAAGTTGAAAATCTATTAAGGAAATTTGACAGATTGTAGTAGCCTGATATGCTGGCGTCTGTACTAACATTATCAAACATGCTTCTTTGTACTCCATACAGTGGCCTTATTGTCTACTATATTGACGGTGCGCAAATATCCTATCCTTGTCTAAATATTCATTCATATTGAATGTCACCTGAAGCACAATTTCTCAATAACCAACTGTATGGAGTAATAAAGATTGCAACTATTCATACATATAAATAACTTGTGTCCTTTGTATATAGTTTGTATACATACATAGTGTATGTTAGGTCTAAAGCTTTGTAGCTTCTAGTTGTATGTTAGTGCCAACGAGGCAAGGTTTATATAGCGTACCATCTGCAGGTAATTTCCATGATAATTTATTTAAGGGTGATATTGTTGAGCAAATCTTTGGTAGTCGATCCGAAAATGTTCTTAAAAAAATCGAATACAAAATGTATTGATTTTACGACGGGTCGCTGGTTTGATCGTCAAATCAAATCACCCTTCTCATAATGAAAGAAAATTATCAATATAATTACCAGATTTAATTTTAATTTTCTATATATTCTTATGATATATCTATCAACTTAAGCAAAAGCTTTAAATGGAAGTGGACACACGTTTTTAGAATAAAATGTTGTTTCTAAAAAATGTATTACCTAGATTTTCAAACTATAGAGGTGACTTCCTGGGTTGGGTGTTGGAGCTATCTAGTTAGTACACGAGTCCCAGTATGGATAATTTTAAATAATGATAATTTTCAATATAAACATTTTAATCCACTTTCCAACTAAGTCGAGCATCATTCATTTCAACTCCAGTACACTCCATAATATAATAATCGCCTCGATAGAATTTTGTACCAAATGTAGTATAAGAGTTATAATATTTTCCGTATTGATGCATAAACATATTATTATAGTATTTTTCCAAGATATTTTACAAGTGTATTGGAGTTGCATGTAAATTTTTTGTATGTATTTATTGGTTGTGAGTTTGAGAAATCGCTGTGTGAAAAGATATACTTGTTTGTTTTTATGATTACATTTATTTTGTTTGGTAGACGCATTGGAAGACTTGACAAATAGTTGATCACACAAATAGCTCGAAAATGCGTCTTTTTTCGTAATAAAACGACTCGTTTTCGATCAATAAAATGATTATTTCAATATGTCTACTAAACTTGAAAATAGGGCTTTACGATTGCTGGCGACGAATCAATGTCCCTATATAATTTTCCAAAAATAATCTTTACATTAATCATCAATACATGAAATTCCTATTTTCAAATGGTTGAATCAAATATTGTTTATTCTCACGATATACCTTTTCGACGCTTAGTTTGATATAAAGTTAATATGTATCGTGTATTGTAAAAATTGTTAAAGGTATCATAAGTATTTCTTCTCTAAAACTGGCGTGAATGATTCTTTACTCGGCAAATACCTTCCATTAAATCATACCAACATGTTAAGTACAGGGAATATTCACAATGTTCTATGAGAAACCATCATTATTTAATGTATTCATATTAAATTTGACCTTATTTTTAACGAGACTTCGTCGACCAGCCAGTTGCACTTACCGTAAGCAGTCAATATTAATTAGCTTTTAAGTCGTTTGTTTTAAGGTGACTTTTCGTTTAACTCTTAATATAAGTAGGGTGTCATTTTCGTTTCTTAATTTACCTGAGTACAATAACTTAGAACTTAGTATTTTTCGTTCGTGTAAATACTCCCGTGTAAGATGCGTAATCTGTTAGTGAATAAAATAAAAATAATTTCAAAATAGTTTGTTTTATTTATTTATTGTCAAATATTTTTGTATACCTCTAACACTGTGTCCATAAAACGTAAATTTAAAATCGGATAAGTCTTGCTTAGCAATTATCTTTATCCATTTTTGTTCTTACAATTTATTTTGTATGGCTTAGCTTTATTTAATTTTGATGGGTTTTCAACTCACAACCCACTCCTCAATAATAAACGAATCAATTCAATGTTATTTTATATACAATTTCGTTCTAAAAAAAGAAATCAATTCCAACATTCGCCACCAGAAAACCATATAAGATAGATCAGTGGTCTAGTTAATAGTACGATAATATCGGAATGGTATGGTACACACGGCTACACATCAAGCTATACAAAAAAACCATACCGGCCGAATTGAGAAAACGGTCGGTTAAAAACCAGTTTGTCTTGGATTCCCTTTATATGATCTTTCCACAAATTGAACGGTCAACTTATACTAGTTTTGTATAGCTTGATGTGTACCCGTGTGTACAATATTTCTTATAATAATCTGACTTTGTATGCAAGACAATTTAAAAAAATATTAAGTACCACTTTATAGTATGTTTTGAATCTTAATCCGACTTCATAATATCTAACTTGGACTTGCAGCTGTTGCGTCTCTTAGCGGCGGCCGCGCATTCCGGGCCGGGGGACTTCCGTTTCCCCGGCTCCTCACCCGTGGCCTCGATCATTATATCCTGTGTCGGTATCTCCATGAGAAGGTGGTCGAAACTGCTGCTGTTCCTATTCAGCTCTTGTTTCTCATCTGTAGATAATATTTGTACTATAACTTACCAATCAGTTCAAAGACAATTGTTAATTAACATCTTAACCGCCACGTCAAAAAAAGAAAGACGTGCCCTCAGCGCCAAGTTTAGAATTCATCCAAGAATACCTACAATACAGTACCGAGTTCGGAATTATATCGTTTGAATCCGACTATTGATTTTGAACTTTAAAAGTTTGTCATGTAGTCGTGACCGTGGCGTGCTGGGCACTTTAAGGCTTGGAGTGGCGGTCAAAAGGTTAAATCAAGAATAGTAACCACGTACAGGTTTTAATGTACTTTCACAATTCTCATGGTATTTAGCTAAGAGTTATTACGGAATGAGAAGGTAGGTATTGAATCAAGAAAACGATTGGTTTTGACTAGGTGTTAAAAAGTGGATAAAATCGAATAAATAATAATATAAAGAAAAAAATCGTTTATTAAACAAAATATAAGAATGCTGATAAAACAAATACATACACATTAATATTGAATTACCACGAAATCATAAGAAAATATTGAAAAAAGAACTAAAATAAATTGAAATAAAAAATTACTACAAAGTAAAGAAAGAAAATGTTTTTTTACCCTAATAGGCCAGTAGAGTTACTGATTTACCTATCTAGTTAGTAATTACCATTACTTCTTATAAAATAATATCCAAAATGAAAATTCATCACGACTTTTTGATTCAGCACTTTCCTAAAATCAAGCCAGTATTATGCCCATGGTAGCTGAGGCGTAACTCGCGACCCATACAGTACTTCTGATTGTGCAAAGAAATTTAGACCAGATAAATACTAATATCACAATAATTGTTATCATCCTATCTAATGTTATCATATTATGACACAATTCTTATAAATTGTTTACCGTACATGGCAAGATCTACATTAAAATTACTTGTCTCGTAATGAGCGTTTTAACTGCGGCTAGTCCGGGCTGAAAATATATACTTATTACTTCTTTTTTCGTAATGTATGTAACAATAATTCATGTCTAACCGATCTGTTGCTTCATGAGCTGTTTAAGTCGGAACTCTTCTTGCGCGAGGCGCTGTCGACGTTTCCTCTCAGCCCGCGCCTCCTCCTCGCCCAGCCCCTCCAGCGAGCCCTTGGCGTCCTGTCACACAAGTAGCAGTTCATTCTACTGGATTTATTGTTGGTTTCAGTAGGGATGAAATAATATTGAAAAGGAAATAATATGCGGGCAAAATAAATTGTTAAAAATGGAGAAAGGTAAAAAATAAAAATGGTATGCTTAAAATCTCACAAAAAGAATCAATCAAACATTGGGGAAAATTCAAACATTTTTATTTCAATAAAAACAGTAATCTGGTATAACTACACAGTATTGCTACATAATACGTATATCTATGTACATTTGCAATTCCATTCAATTATACCTTACTATGTAACATGGTAAAACCCAATTCCTAATATCAACCATAAGAGGAAAATATAAAATATCTTAGTATTAAAACGTCGAGAAAGATTCACCAGGGACACAAATCCATTCGTTTAAATCTAATAAAACCTTCACACACATCACATATCAATACGATACAAGTGTACTCGTCTGATGCTAGTCTCGGCAAACACTAGATCAAGATAAAGCAGACATTCGAAACGGTCCCGATTCCCACTTCTAACAACGAAGTGGTTCGAGACAAACGCCCCACGTCGACAACACTTACGACTACATACAACAAGGAAAAATTACATAAAAAATAGTTCACCATTTTTGAGATTTCAAACTTACCTATATACCTAACGTACCTATAATACATCTACTCTCGAAACTACTGCGATACTCGCATGAGCAAGTGGCAAAAAACTTCCACAAGTGTGTATAAGAATAACTCGCTGATAAAATACTAATGGTTAGTGCTAGGCCTTGTCGGGCGTGGACGACGACGCCGCACTCGCGTCCTCCGGGAACTGCTTCTCTACCTGCTCTGCCACCCACTTCTTGACCTTCTGTTCCGTCCAGAACCCGTCATAAAAGATCGTGGGCTTTATCCAGCACCCCTGTGCCGGTGGCGGGGGAGCGAACGTGACGTCATCGGGAGGGCGACAGGCGCCGCGGCCGTTCACGACGAGGTTCTTGGGCGGCAAGTTGAAATTGAGGTTGACGTTGCCGGGGGACCGATCGTAGCTCTCGTAGGCGAAGTGCCAACCGCCGCCACCCGGGTACTCGTAGTAAGCGTTGGGGAACACGTGCGGCGCGGCCGGCGGCCCCACGCGGCCCGCGCCGTACAGCGGCGGCACGCCGTACCCGCCCAGCGCGCCCACCACCGGCTGCAGCACGAAACTTACGTTAGAGTTAGGGCGCGCATGCGCGGCGGGCGGCGGTCCGGTCGTGCCCGGCGGCGGCACGGCGGGGCCCGGCGCCGGCCGGCCGGGGCCCACAGGCGGCACACGGTTGGCGGGTGGCATGGCGCCGCCCAGCGCCCGCGCTGCAGCTGCATTTTTGACGGCGGGCGGCGGAGGTAGAGGTCCGTTCTGCACGGGTGGTACCGGCTGCGCGGGCAGCGGCGCGGGCGGCGCAGTGGTGGGCACGTGCGCCGCATGCGGGGAGCGCAGCGCAGGGTGGGCGGCACCATCGCTGGAGTCCTTGCGCGCGTTGCGCTCAAGCGTCACGTTCTTAGGCTCAGCAAGCTTATTGGCGACATTCTGGTTGTTCTCACTAAGCGGCTCAGGCGCATTGGCAGGTGCATCAGCCCTCTGTGTCTCCAGCAGTTCATTAAGTTCAGTGGCCACACTGCCACCAAAACTTAGCAATGTCTCACGAAGTGCATTTGTTACTGCACACTGAAATCAAATAAAAATGAATTTATTTTCTTTAGCACATTATTCTTATTAAAAAAATAAGCTTATAAATACTTTAGAAATTATGTTCAATTTGAATTCTTACCTTTCTGGACTTGTAAATGGCAAATCCCTTAGAATTTGCTGTTGAGGTGGCATAGCCAATATTCTCCCTGTGTATGTCAAAGCTCTTCACTGTTATGGAGACAAAGGCTACTACACCCGCACAGTACTTGCCATTCGTGAAGTCCACAAAATCTGGAATAATTGAACAGACATTTCATTATTTGCTGCTATAGACCTCACATCATGCCATAGCATTGCAAAGGAGACTAGAAGTACAACCATACAACTTATATAAAATGCAATGAGACAAATGTAATCTGATCATTCCGGAGCATCAAAAAAAAAATATAATGAACAGACTCAACAAAATTGTTTAATTCATATATGAATGGCTTTTTTATAATTGCAGATAATATAAAAAGAAATCAGCGCAAGTGCCATAATCAAATAACCTGACACGGCTGCTGTTTTAATCATCTTTCTTAGATGTAAAAGGCCACTGATGATGATGATGATAACAAGAAATAGACTTCTTTATGTTCGAGAAGACCGTTATCCTAAAGTATGTTCTTACCTAGGTCTTGTTTGGTGACAGACCAGCTCCAGTTGTTGAATCCCCACTGTGAGTGGCCGAAATTGATGAGTTGTTGGCGGCGCTGTTGCTGGTCACTGTCATCATCATACAGAGCCTCTGGCATCACTGAGCAGTCCGGCTGAGGAATAACAGTAGATTTTTATACACTATTTACTTGAGTTAAATACTATATATAAATATTAAGTGTAGAATTATTTATTTACACAAATGTTTCTCATAAAATCATAGTTCTCATATAACTTGCTATAACCAGAAGCGTACGCAATGAATAAACCTAGAAAACCCGCGCTGGTCATGATAACAAGCTGCCTCCCTAACACAACAATTGATCCAACAGTAAATACTATAACAACTAGCAAAATTAATTGATACGAAGACTTGCTGCATTTTCGAATATTATTGTAAACGCAAAGAGCGGGTCAATTACCATTTTAATGCTGCAGTTAGCCACGGGAAATCCAGGTTTTCTTTGCATTGTAAGTTAGGCGGGCGCGCGATCAAATCAACATGCTATAAATTGTCGTATGCTGTGTTTAAAAGTGTTATGGTAAATAAAGATCTGTTAAAAACAACTTAATATAAGCTGTTCTCGAATAAATTGGCAATTACTTCCCAACATCAGGAATTGACATTTTGCGCGGCGGAACTTCCGTTTGTTAACAATTCAAACACAGATAAAAAATACCTACGTTTTAATGGAGGAGGTACACGTTTTGTTCATGTATTTTTGTTATTATTTATTCTCCTACACTTCGTTCATTACAAATTATTCATATTTTAAACCTAAAGTTATACCTACCAACAGAGAAAAATCTTACAACTACATATGTAATAGTACAACTGGGCCGTATTTCCCTGCGGAGCAGCTCATCCCATTGGGGTGTATCGGGGATCGGTGTTCAGGCTGGTTATATCCCGGTCAGGCATGTCCCCTATTTCAAATTATATATATGTTGCTCTTGATATTTGTCGTTCTAGAATAAATAAAAAAAAATCTAAAAACAAAAATAAACACGAAAATCGGTAGAAATTATAAGTGACTCCAGTTGTTATCGTTTGAAAATTACCTACAGAATATTATTGTAAAATGCTTTAACAAAAAAATATATCGAACGATTAGTCTGAAAAAAAAAAAACAATAAAATAAAAATCGACAAAAAGATTCGTAATTTCAATAACTGTTGCACATATTTATTTGTCAACTTGAATGATTGTTGATGGATTGTTGTCATAAAGTGTTACCATATTTGAATAATTTCCTTTGTAATTGGCTAGCGAAGGCTAAAGAACATTGGCCTGTGCTTATGGTGAACGTACACGTTGTGAAATTGATTATTTCGTTGAGGAAGCCATAACTCATGAGAAAACAAAATGCATAATACGGTAGGCGACAACTAGTCAAATTCAATACTTTTATAGAACTGTCAAAAACGATTACTCTCTATGCAATTTGTATGAAAACACAACCTATGACGTCACAGATTTTTCACATCCAGCCCATACTTATTTCGATTATATTATCAATAAAAAAATGAAAACAATTTTCGGTTCAAAACGATAAATTAAACTGTCATTATTTTAAGATGCTTTACAAAGTGAATATGATAAAGTATTTTATTTTTGACCTAGTCGTCATCCCAAATCAAGAACTAGCTCTTAATTAAAATTGAACTGGACTATCTTTTGGCAAAGATCTATTAAAAGTAGAAACATCAAACATGCAACAGTTGGTTTTGAAGCTAACATGGCGGGGAAAATTCGCTACAATTACAAGCAACCCAGTTGGATAGTCCCTTATCATTTTTATCAATGACTGACATAACATTGACATTTTGATTATCCGGCAACATCCGGCGCGACTGGCGACTGCATTTTCAGGCAATCAAGAATTCGCGACTTACGCATGTTTTTTTTTGAATCGTAGGGATTTCTATTTCGAAATAAATATTGGTATAAAATACGCAAATAGTCTAAAGAAAAAATGTCTGAATTTAGTTTTACGGAGATCGATGGCAGTGTTTTAGAAGGGGTAAATATCGTGAACTTATTTAATTTGTGCATTGTGCTTGATGTTGAAATAAATTGTGAATTAAAAATAATTTTAGGGCGGTCAAATCCTGCGTACGGCGATTTCCTTGAGCGCAATACTGGGAATACCAGTGCGGGTGACGAACATACGAGCGAAGCGCAGTAAGCCGGGGCTCGCGGCGCAGCACCTCATAGGTAATACGCAACAGTTATTTTAATTTTATTTAAAGATGATTCAGTTGGGCGTTACCCAAAAAAATGGAGCTCTGATTATTTTGGTGCGTTTGTATTTAATTTTCTGACCAAAAGTTTAGGATTTATCTACTTTTCATTAATGAAATAAAATATTTTATTCAAAATTTTCTCACTAATTCACCATCAGCCTAATTAATGTATCTATAAAGAAATAATAAATCTTGAAATAATTTACCCATAGAATTCATATAGTCTCCAAATCAAAGACAAAGTCACCCGCATTATATTATAAAAGATATTTGGCATTAAAACGAGATCAAAAATTCTTAGCTTTCTTTAGCTGAACTACTTTTGTCTGAATTTGTAGCCATGGCCACTCGTTGGAGTGATTCTGAACTGGTCCATACATCTCTCGCAGGTCTATTTTGTGGTGGTTGTGTTGGTGTCTGTTTTGGGGTGTCCACAGGCTGGTATCTATCAATATGAATGCCAAATATTTGACACAGGTATAAAGTTAGTAGCAGACATGTGTGGGGCCAAGCTGCGGGGTGACAACATAGGTTCCACTGAGATCCAGTTCATTCCAGGCAAGAGGATCAAGAGAGGTCACTATGTGGCTGACACGCGCACCGCCGGGTGAGAACTGCCGTTATTTGCCTTTAAAAGGTTATTAATTTGCTTTTTATAATTTATTTTGCTGAATTATTATTTATTAAGAATAATGATTATTATTTTAAATATTTGTAACGCCGTCGTTACAAATATGATGTTGAGAGTTTATTAGAAGCATGGTGTAATTTGTATTCATGACTAGCTAGCTGTTCCTCACGGCTCTACCCGCCGCCCGAGGGAACTACTTCCTGCAACCGGATAAAAAGTAGCCTATGGCCTTTGTCTGACCATAATACATATGTCTACGAAATTTTATTTATATCTGTTCAGTAGTTTTGGCGTTAAAGCGTGACAGACAGAGTTACTTTCGCATTTATAATATTTTTAAGTCAATCTCATTTAATTTGTGGTGATATTCAAATTTTTCGTCTTTCGAATTAGTCTGCTATGCTATAGCAGCATATGGTATGTTGCCGTCATTCGTCATCTGTAAATCTCTGTTCGTTTTGTTTAATTTATTTACGATCTTTGTAGGTGTGGTTTTCGACGCTAAAAGCCAGACAAAAGTCCAGTAGCACGAACAATTTTTTTTTAAATATGTAAACATCGCAAATTAAGACCCTCTTTTTTTGTAGAAATCGGCTAAAAACAGAATTTCCATAAATATTTAAAAGCCGATATAGATTATTAGCGTAGCTTCAGTACGTCCCACGACGCCTAATTATCGCGGCGTCTGTATAGAATATTTTTATTGTAAGACTTTTTCATAATAAGTAGGTGGGTATTATTGTGCCTGTAATATATCTATCTTCGAAGGTCCTTTGTGTCGCCCACGCGATTGGTTCAATACGTAGGTACCGGGCGTGAAAATCAAAGGGAGTGAGTTTATGCTGTTGAAAAATATACCTACGTATGCTCTATGTTCTGTAAAAAGGATTTTATGATGTAATGATGTCTGATCCCTGTTTCAATAGACGTTATTTTCCAGACAGTCTGGCTCCACGTAGGTAGGTACAATAGTAAAATATTTTCCATCATGTTGTTACGTGTGGAAACTAAAACTGCGATCATAGACTTTCTGTAAAAAAATCATGAAACTTTTTTTTTCCTTTGCAATTTTCTTTTTGCCTTTTCTTAGCCTTTATTGTCCCACTGCTGGGCAAAGGTCTCCCCAAAGTCTTCCATTTATTTTGATTTGAAGCGTGCTGCGGCAATCATCAAGGACAACATACATATTGTCTCGCCAGCGCTTCCGTGGTCTACCTTCTAGGCCGTCTTTCATCTTAAGGGATCTACCTATTGGTAGGTGATGTTGGCCCACTTAGCTGGGTTCGGATGGGTTGAACTGTTATGAATGGTGAAGATACATCCTGCATCCATGGATAACCTGCATCCATTGTTACAGTGTTCAGGATTTATTATCCCCAACATAATTCTTCATTTAAATGAGTATTTTCTATAAATGTGTGGTGCATATTTAAATGACGCTACTACGAGTACCTACTAGTTATATTTTTTTGGATTGTAGCAATAATTCGTGTTTGCGCAGTTCAATCAGCCTGCTAATGCAGGTAGCGCTGCCATGCGCGCTGCTGGCCGACGGGCCGGTCACGTTGGACCTGAAGGGCGGCACCAACGCGGACATGGCGCCGCAGATAGAGTACATGACGGAAGTCTTCAGGAATGTGCTCAAACTGTTCGGCGCTACCTTTGATATGACGGTGCATAGGCGAGGGTGAGTTGTTTGTGTTATTATCGAAAAATTTCATACCAGTAAGTACTTAATAGAATTATCTAATAGACGAAAATATAATAAATCGCTACGACATGACTAGAGACGATAAGACGTCCTTCTATAAAACTTTTCTAGCGGTGTAACTGTAAGCGACGTCGCCCTTAGGCCCAACGCAAGTAAACAGGCGTAGGCGCGGTGAAGATACTGAGAATACGTCGCGTGACTGCTGTTTTCAACTGCATGTCATAAGAGTAAAGGTTTATTTTAAATTGAGAACTTATTCATAGTCTCTTTGACGCGCCTCCGCTGGTTTGCGCTGGGCCTTACGTTTTATTCATAATAAGTATAACCTTTGTTCTAGCTACTACCCTAAGGGCGGCGGCTTTGTGACCGTAGACGTGACGCCCATACACAAGTTTGTGGGCGCCAGAGTCATGGAGCGTGGCTTTATCAGCAAGATCTATGGATGGAGCTTTGTAGCCGGTACTCTGCCTATGCGGGTAAGTCTAAATTACTGTAGAGGGAATTTGATGCTTATGTCTTAGGAATAGGGAATATTTTTGGCTGGTTCTCTGCCTATACGAGTTTGTTATTGCGTCCTTGTCATTAAAAAGATGATAATTATGTATATTGGAGTAAGGATCTTAACGACTAATGAAGCTTTCTAGTTTCAAATAGTATGTGAAATTATGGAAATTGAACCTTATGTATATTGGAGTAAGGAACTAAACTACACATTAGCCTTTCTACTTGAGGATTGTTCGAAAAAGCTATCGCGACAACGAGAGATATATCGAAGGGCTTTAGCAAAGTAGTTTAAAAACTAGTATTGTAGCCATAACAACTTTACAGAAGAGAAGTGGGTTAAGACTTTTAATACTCCTACATCTTTTTTTAACATATATAAACAACATTTTTACCTTCGTACTTTGAGTAGGCACTTTTAATCTAAGCAGCCTTAGGGGGCGGGAGCTCTTATTGCCATGAGAGCGGAGTTCATTTGAAAATAATATTTACGCTTGCTTATGGATTTTTCATTAACTTTCCCATAATCATAATATTGTTTTCTTATTTCTAGGTTAAGTATCGGATTTTTTATTATAATAATAATAATTTTTGCCATGACTCTTGATGAGGTCCTAGGATTTACAACTTATATAAAGAGTTGAGGTTCCATCACAATCTATTTGAAGGTTTTTTAGTGCAAGGTGTCATTCTCCACTGACATATATTTTTTTTATTTATCACTGACTGACTTATTTCTTAGCTTCTTGCCAGTGAATGTCCCTTCAAAAGCGGTTCAGCCATTGGAATGGCGTTCTTCAATCAAAGGCCTAGTTCTTTGATTGAAAGGCTATTTTGCAGCGTCATATAGGTACATCCAATAGGTGCTACAAGCAGACAGTACAATTTTATTTATATGTATAGAGTTTCGAAATGCTATTTAAAGCATCAGATCTGTTGGTAGTTATTATTTTCTAAATCGGGTGCAGTTGGCGAACCAAATGAGCGAGGGCTTCAAGGAGAAGATCTGCGACTTGCACCCGCGCACCGACATCACCGTGCTCAAGGAGGATGTCAACCTGGCCCCTAACAACTGCAGCGGGATCATGTGAGTTGTGCCATGGTCTGGAATGTTCGACACGGCTTAGGAGTACTTCTCATTAGATTGAGAGATAGAATAGCTTTATTAAAAAGAATAGAATGTTAATATTTCTAGAATAGTCTTGAATAGGAAGTGGTAAAGGGTCGGCGTTTTGGGGGCTGTCTTTGTAATATTTGACGTTCAAAAAGTGCTGTTTTACAGCCAAGTTTGAATAAATGATTTTGAGTTTGAGTGAGTTTGAATTTGAGTTTAGGCGTGAGTTTAATATCGGCCTAGATTTTTCCAAACTATTTTTACTTGTAGTGGACAGTTTTACTTGGAGTGACTGCCGATCTGACCTTCTCACCCCTTGGTGAGACATGTGACACTGCCAAAAATTTACGAATGACATCCGGCGCTCGATTTAATCGACATTTGATATGCGTAGCGCGGTGTGCGAGACGTCGTCGGGGTGCCGGCTGGGCGCGGACGGGCTCGGGCGGCGCGGCGCCGACCCGCACGACGTGGGCCGCGCCGCCGCCACAGCCCTGCGCCACGACATCCTCCGCGGCGCCTGCCTCGACACCCATCTGCAGGTAACTGCACACCGCCCACAGCCCCGCGCTGGACCAGTACCAGCCCCGCCGCGGCTGCTGAGATAACGGTACAGTCAGTCAGCCGTTCCCATTCCGGACCAGGGCCGTCATATTCGCTATACCAATCTCGGACATGATAATGGTGTTATGCTTAGCAGTACCTACGTTTAGCAAGCAACGATCCGTCTTTCTTTGACACACTTTCAGCCGTGACTTCAGAGGCTCGGTCAGAGACCACGTCAGAGCGCCGTAATACGTAATTTCCTCTTTGTTGTTCTGCTACTGCTATATAACCATATACGTACTCAAAATAAATAATTACAAGATATTGTTGTCTTCTAGGACCAGGTGATCATATACATGGCCCTGGCGGAGGGCAGGTCGTGCATGCGCGTCGGAGACATCACGCTGCACACCAAGACGGCCATCTACATCGCCGAGCTCATCTCCAACGTAAGTTAATTTCGTTGCAGTTGGCAGTCGGTAAAAAAAAGACAAGCTCTAAAAATAATCATCATCAGCCTGTATACCTCTCTCATGATTTCAGTTTAGGTCTTAATAAACAATGTCTCTCATTACCAGGTTAGATTTGAAATATCAGAAGACGGGTCTCAAAACGTCATGCAATGCACCGGCCTACGAGTGGTGAACAGACACCACCCAAACCAGGCCGGCGAACAACGGTACTAAGCCAACAACGGCCCAACAACACAACAACGCCATAACAACACCAACAACGGTCCTGAAGCCAAACACGTACTTAGGGTCAGCACACCACACACCAAGAGCAGAGCAGAGAATTTTCTGAAATTATTGAAAATAATATCTTATGATTATTATCATAGTTCGCAAAATTTAATACACGCCCAAATTGGATGGTCGATCATGCACGAGCAAGCCGACTGCATGATGCGTTCAACATGCGCGAGCGCACTCGAGCAGGTCGCACCAATCAGTAAGTGTTGCCGCACTGATCAAGCAAGCCCGCCGAACAACGACCATTCTTAAAGTGATGGCTCGCGCAAGGCCAAGCGTACCACCTGCGTAAAAATGTTGGTAAAAACACTGGTACTCAGCTGAATCCGGTTAGACTGGAAACCCTAACATGGTTGGGAAAAAGGCTCGGGAGATGGTCTGCGCTGACCCTTAAGGTAACCTTCGTTTCTTCGGGAGACCAAAGATCTATTTTAGTATCTACTAGCTGTTTGATAATACTCGTCATGGCGGTTTTTATGATGAAAAGGAATGGAAGATTTATGGCCTTGGTGCAAAAGAGAGGCAAGGACTGACTGTAGGATATCAACGTGGTGAAGATGGCAAATATTGAGCGTTTTTATATCTGGCAATATTGAATTACCATCAGGAGTCCAGTTTTTCCTAAGCCAATTGGCTTTACATGTGCAATTTCCGTGTGATATGAACCTTTACGCATTTTTCTTATACGATGGACCACGCTTGTAATAGCGGAGTATATTATACTAAATTATGAAACATAGTCGCCTATACATAAAGACTATGAAGTATTTGTTATTAATATGATGTTTTGTACTTAAGATCGTTCCCGACTCACAAAGGGGTATGAGTTAACTTCGTCATATCGATGTATATGTATTATTATACTATATATATTATATATTTAGTATCGACTTCAAGTACAGGAATATTAAATGTCTGATTAACGTGTTTTATTATGAATGTTGTAAGCTTTAACGTGTATTGCGTGATAATATTCTAAAGAAATATTACGATCTTATGTATTATACTTATACGAATTCACGATTTTTATAATTTGCCACGGCGCCGGCGACGACACAACTCTCAAGTTTTGATGAAAAATCTCATGTTATGTAGTGTAGGAGTGACGTCTCGCCGTGTCGACTACCGTGCGATATTTATTGTACCATCAATTCCAGTTAATTATTAACTTATTCTAATAAATAAATATTAATCAAATATTAATAAATGTTAATAAAACATTATTGCGAGTTTTATTTATACTTTATCAAATAGCAAACAGACATGTATACAATCGCTTAATTCCACTGGTATTTTACGAGCGTTGACGCCTGTGTGCAGCGAGAACGTTGCGCAAACGCAACGTTAACATAGCGAGTTTCTGTCGCAGCTGCGCAGAAGTTGTGCGAACGTCAACGCTCTTAGTCGCTTGTGGGATAGAGTCCCAATTTATCGGGTTATTTAGTGAAGATAAAAAATAAAAAGCCAGTCGACTGATCCGATCATTTTTATTACAGTTCAGTATTCATTACCAACAAACACATGTATTATGATACATTCACAATGTCCACTAACTATACACGTTATTATTAAAGTCATGTTTTATAAACTTTAGGGTAGTCCACAGTTGTTGCGATAATCGTGAAATATCTTTTATACGAGTAGAAACCGAAAATTTTAAATTAAATGTATTCGTGTTCTAATTTACAAAAATATTGTTCCACTGTCCACATTGTTGAGTCCTAAAGTAGCATTTAATAAATGACTTTTGAAAGGTGCTACTACATAAAAACCAAAACCATAAAGCTAACGGCTCCCCGTACAAAAGAAATATTGTAAACTACCCCTTTAGAAGGTATAAAAGTTTTATATACATAATTACCTATATGATCGTAAATTCTTGCTAAGGACTTGCCTCCCGGTTAGCGTACTTGTAGACCAGTGAGAAGTGTAACAATGTCTTACCAAAATTAGGAGACAGTCCGAATACTCAACGTCACTCAATTAAAAGCACCGCTCATATCTCTTGCTATCTCTGTCGCTCTAAGGTGTGCTGTAGCGACAGAAATACTAACTTCAGTATATTCTAAGTAAAAAGTACATTTTGTACCCATATTTCAGAAATTCGGTCAGTTAAGTTAGTTACAAAAATCTAAACAAGGAACTACCAAATAAGGCGAAAGTAAAAATAGCAACATACCACGTTTATTATTATATATTTATTGTACTTAACATAACTATGTTATAGAAAACGGATGATATCGTCGGCGAATTCTCTGCAGCGGTAACTTTTGACACTGACATGGTAGATGTTAACAAAATATAAAACTTATTATTAAGTTCCACAGAAAACAAAGACATATAAAATGATTTTTTTTTTTCATAAAAAAATACCTTAACGAAAAATAGTATAAAAATTATTTTATTCAACATAAAAATATAGAAATAAATTTGGACATAGTGTTGCTATAATTTTATCAATTTAAAAAAATATTTTACATCATCCGATCATATCTAAAGGTGCTAAGTGGACGATGAGGTCAGGGGGTGACTGGAATGTTCGCTATTTAATTAATACCTAAAGGAGAGTCTGCGAGAGCCCACTACAACAATAAATTAGCCATAAATATATTCTATAAGCCCTCAATGAAACCGTTGTTTGCTTTCCCATAATTTAGCTTGAAATACTTCACAAAACATACTTTGAGCTAAATAATAAATGCAACAATTTATCTCCGTAGTTTCTTACATTAACTGTGCATATTTTCAATAGAATTTGTGACACACCATTATATAATCATTACTAAAGTACGGCCAACGGGAAGATATACTCAATGTTAACAAATCGAATCCAAGGAAATTATAAAATGCAGAGGTGCGTAATTTTAGGTGGTGATTCTATCATTAACCACTCATAACTTGTTGTTTACAAACAAAAATCAGCTAACAATCTAACAATAAATAAATAAGGAACAAAAAATTAGTAAAAAGAACGTGTATCATCATGAGCGCGCCAAAACGGAACAAATCACAAAATGACAGCTCGAATGTTGGTGTTCCTGTCTTGATGTTGATATAGTTTTGCAGAGAGAACGAGACAGATAATAGATTGTCAACCCCCCATTCGTTTTTAGGTATAAAACCTGTTCTATCTCTCCTCGTTGGCCGTACTTTAGACAAATTCAACCTGACATCATCGTCTGAATATTTTAGACATGTTTAATTTACTACAATGGAAGATACGACGGAAGTCTAAATTAAAATTACCCTTTCATTTTTATTACAATAGCAACATTTACGTACATTTATATAGAACATCACATGATCCCACATCACTTAGAACATCGCTTAGAAACCGTGTCCTGTTTTGACATAGTTATATAAAATTTTGATCGACTAGTAACAAAACATTAGGCATTGAGAAAACTGAAAAAGTTTAGTAGTAGAAGTGGCAATACTTTAAAGAAGCAAGTAGGCAACACTACGCGGTTTCTAAACGACCCCTAGAGCTAAGTTTAGACTACGACATCAGTAGAAATACTGAAAAAAATAGTATATTAAACCATTTATGTCTGACATTTTGTGTCCCAATTTCTCAAAATCGTAATATAAACCGAGCTCACTAGCCGTACACCTAGTGGACTATGACGTCACAGTCCACGGTCACGTGATATACAAGTCAATGTACTTAAACGGTAGCTGTGCTGTAGTTTGTGCTCTGGACGTGGCTGACTGAGGGTCTATTCAGTCTTTTTTGACTTGCTCGTGTCTTCCGTTTCCGATTCTACTATCGTTGGCTGGTCCTCGTAGCTGTGGAAAAATATTGTCATATGAAATAATGGTGTCCAGATAGATTGTCGGCCACGGCGACTGTTCTCTCTAAAGAGATCAGCCAGCTATGCAGGACATATTACAGTACACAAGAATTTGCGCTGACACAGGTGCACTATAATAGCGCGATGGGTCGGCAATCCGACACGACTCCAGAGAAATCACAAGCAGGATCGAAATTTACGCGCTCTCCGATGTACAAGTATATATGGCAGTGAGTGGTGTCGTATGATAATCTCATCTATTTTCGAATTATGCAAATATGCCTGCCTTAAGCCCTTAGCATTCAAGGGCCGTGTTACCTTCTAACAATCAACAAGCTTCGGGAGAATTTGACCCCTCATAATCACATCGCTTGAGGCACGCGTTTAACACAAACGGACAGCATACTGACAATTTTTTTTTATACTGGCAACTCGCATTTCAGTCTAGGAGGCTGTTTACTGCTTAACCGGACATGGCCTATCACTCGAGGCTTGCACTTGACAGCATGCAGTAGTTAGAGAAGACTCACTTGAACAGCGCGTTGATGTCCCCGCGCAGCAGCGCCAGCGACAGCGGCGTGGCGAGGCAGGCGGGCACCAGGTACAGCAGCGCCGGCTGCGCGTGCTTGAACACGTGCATCACGAAGATCGTAGCTAACAGCCCTACTATGTACGCCGTGAACGTGGCCCTGAAGTGTACAAAAGTATACAAAACTATTTTAATGGTATATTTCCAACGTATGCAAAAGACGCCTGCAGCTGCAGTCTCAGTATAACTCTGATGAAAGTAGGTAGGTATAGCGCGGTTCTTTCTATAAAAAAATGTGTTGACGTGTAAAAGTGTTGATTTCAACCTATTTGCAAAATAAATATCACTTAATTAGTTAAGTCGGTCGCGTGCGTCTGTCGCGTTGTGGCGCGGCACCACACATTCCCATTCTGTCGTTATTGACGTATTGAGGTCATAGCTCACTGGCCTTTATATGTACATATACATTTTTCATTGGCAACATAAATAAGCAGTCGTATTGAAAAATTAATAAATAAAATACTTGTAAAATATTCTTTCAGCAGAGTGGACACGGAGGCGATATGCGAGATACGACTTAAAGTCGTGATCGTCAGTCAAATGGGTCCAATCGATGCATACCTTAAGAATAGTTCGAGGTCCGTAATGGTATTCATCCATATTCTAGTTAATATTTTGAAGTTCATTAAATATGTGTATACGCTATTAAACTGGGTACAGTAAACCACCATGCAGTTCTAGTTACATAAGTAATGATTAGTTACCTGAAGTAGAACTCGCTGTTCCGCTTGAGACTCTTGTCGAAGCGCAGCAGCAGGGCTATGAAGATGCCGGGCACCACGATGTCGCCGAGCCCCAACATCGCGAAGTTGCTCGCGTCCAGCCCGTTCACGAGCAAGTCTTGAGGGAATACCACTGGAATGTGATATTGTTATTATTTATTATGTATCGTGCGACCCAGGAGTGGTTAGTTTAATCAAGAAATTTCTAACTGAGTTGTTGAAATTTCGTAACCAGATTTAAAAGTTATACTTGGTAGCCTATTTAAAGTAATAAGGCGAGATATTTATGTAGACATCTTCTGTGCCTATTTACTTACACTTAGACTTAATTTTAAAATTCAATAAATAAATATACTCAAACTGGACAACAGTGTGTGAATGCCAAAATCAAATAACCTCTAAAAAGCACCCACACAACTTCCTATGATAGTTCCAAAATCTGTCTAGTTACTGACAAAAATATTCACCGCGAATGAGAATATTCATTAGCATGAAAAGAGGGCTAGTTATACATAAACTGACAGACTGTTCTTCTGACAAAAAAATCTTTGCAATATGCAGTACTTACGTTTAATAGGAGCTTCGAAGGACTTGGCGACCGTCACCATGACATTGGTGCCGAACACCCAGAAGATGTCGTAGATGAACAGTCCGCTGAGCAGTATGCAGCCCGTCACCACGTTGTTCAAGTGTAGGAGCTCCACGCCGTTCACCGCGAACGCTATGCCGAACAGGTTGTTCGCGATCCAGTGCTGAGGAGAAAAGTTACCATGGATAAATGGAATGGAGTCTTGAAAAAAATTAAGCAGTCCCTGTGGTTTCTTTTTTCTTGGGATATCATCAAATGACCCCTCCCGCTGAGGGTGCAGCTGGAGGGAGTGTCAGACTCTTACTGACTAAAACCCACTATGTTCCTTCTGGAGGTCCCTGTGTGCCAGGGCCACTGTAACTCCAGCGAACCACCCAATTTTTTTTTCTCAAAGGATGTCCAAAATTAACTATGTCTATAGTCAAAACTCGAAATCAATTAATGTCATTACTTAATATGGGATAAATTTGCGACGTATGTGTATTTTTAATTCCTGTCGACTAGAGGTGCCTATGCGACTAGAGGAGGTTAACATATTAACCAAAAAATCGAAATATTTCCAGTGGTTTTACCTGTGTCCCGAGGGAAATACCAAAAAGGAAATACGCAACATATGCAATCATTTTGGGGAATTTTATAATTTCTTAAAAATTCTCAAAAATGCCTTCTTTATTACCAAAGCTTTCCTGCCGCCTTTTACCAGGCATCAAAACCTGACGTTATTTGGTTGCATCTCCAAGCCAAATATCATCAGAATTACTTCTAAACTAACCCTACAAAATCATCTTAACCTACCCTTATCACTACATAAACATGTCCACGCTTACCTTCTTAAGCAGATACCAGCCGCCCATACCGAGCGAGATTATCAGGCAGATGATATCGTAGGACGTGAACTTGTAGTTGATGATGTCTGATCGCGTGCCGTCCTCGCCGCGCGTGAAGTGGATGTGGTACGACACGTTCGGGATCGACGCGGGCACCATGAACGAGATCACCGGACTGTGACGAAGAAGTCGAAAGGTTATGGTGAATGAGGTGGTTCAAAATATCATCATCATCATCATCAGCCTATCGCAGTCCACTGCTGGACATAGGCCTCTCCAAGTGCACGCCACTGAGATCGATTTTCGGCTTCTCGCATCCAGCTCCTGCCAGCCGTCTTGCGCAAGTCATCAATAATGGTTCAAAATATATGGTTTACTATTTAGGGGGTATCTCGAACGTTCCTTTGCAGGCCATGTCAGGCTTGACTTTATTTCAATGCATAATTATGGGAAATGCCATTTAAAAATTATTGATTAAATGACATGAATTCTAATGCAGACTCTGAACATTGAAATTGTATCAATCATATATCTTATTTAAATGTTTTTTCTAATAGTATTTAAATCTTGAAAAGTAAATTAGCTGCAAAGGTGGGGGATGTTTTCCCCCACCTTTGCAGCTAATTTATTATTAAATTTTGTAGTGATTTTTTTTTTGTTAAATTCATACAATTTTGTTAAAATCTATTAGTTGATAAAGCAGAAAAAAACTTATCAATGAATTTACCCAAGTAAGAGTAGAATAAATTAGTGCTACATTGACATAATTCTGCAATAAATAAAACTGTTCCATAAAAAAATATTATATAATATATATATAATACCTAAGCAGATGACTCAAAGCCAGTACTCCTAGGAAGAAGAAGTATCCAGTGAGCAACAGATTGATGTACTCCTTGGAGAAGAACTGGAAGAATATGTAGAGGCCGAAGAGCGCGGCGGACGCGATCAGCGGGAACATCAACGCATCCTTGTTTGACATTGTCTCTGTGCGCTCGCCTGATTCCTGTAGACAGATAGAATGTTATTTATATATTTTTTAAACTGAAATTAGCTGCTACCTGATTATAAAGGCTATATAATATACTGCCTATAATATTTTTAATTATCTCTAATTTGTAGGATTTTTTTTCAACTCTTAACTGTTCTTTAAATGTTAAATTTCACATATTTAATATTAGTCAGGACTAGTAACATACTGCACAAAGTGAAAAAAATACTCTATGATCTTTCTTAGGTTTCATGCTAAAAATTGTGAGCTGTATATATAAGACAATATTAGAGAAAATCAGCAAAATTTCAGAAAGATACCTTTAAACTGGTATAACATATCTGGATGAACAGCAGCATATTTAATGCTTAAATTAAGAGCATAGACCTTATACATATCATCAAAATTATGTCTGCCAAAGCATGTTTTCACATGCTTTGACTGCGTGACAAATCTGCGGTCCAAATGCAACAGATTGTATCTATCTATCTGTGTGTTATATCATATGCATATACAGTGTATCACATTGATATTGCAATTGATTGAAGTAAGTTTAGCAGACATGCCACACTCTGGACAGCCCGTTGTGCAAAGATAGGTCAACTAGCTGTTTCCTGCGGTTTCAATCACATCCTTAAAGAAGTACTTTATGCAAATTTATATAAACTAAGCTGTCTTAGTCCGTGTTGGTGAAATTTTTGCATTTCGACTAACAATATAAATAAAATTATGCAATCTGATTGACCTACTACTGCTTTTACCTACAATAATAAACAGGTATTCAGGTACCTTATCAGCCAATGGGGGCAAAGTCTAAACTGACATAGCGAATTATGTTAGTCATGCCAGTTAATATGTACGTACTCTAAGAAATTAATGACTAAATTGTAGAGTTAACTTAAAAACATGTTGCATAATACATAATATTATGCCATTATTCATTAAAAAAAAAACTGATTTCCATAGTGAAGAGTTTATGAATTTATGGTATGTTTACATCTACAGTTTGAAAGTAAACTGTTGTTTTGGTAATTTGTAATTTTTCGAATAATATTTCCTGGTAGCTATCCATCACTTTATAAGTGTTCTTCTGAAGCTTGGGAACTAGGTTTGTAACTTCCCAGGTGCCGAAATATAGTTTTTATGCAAAATATACTTTCTCTCTTAAATGACTTTTGACAAGCTGATGGTGAAGAAAGTGCAACCCTTCATTTACATATTAAATGAAGATCTTTTCCCTATTTTTGAGTTAATTTTCATATAAAATTTCTTATTGTAAGTTTAGTTAGACTAAATTATGTATTACATTTTGTTCACATCATGCAACAACAAAGATAAACAAAAATAGATATGTAACTAAGTTTAAGTAGTGAATAAGTTCAACTATCGTCTATACTGGTGATATAAGGATATTGTACAATAAGGAAAATTCATAAAAAATTATGAGTAAAAAACTACAAGTGTGTAAATATTCTAGGGAAAATAATTTCCAAGTCTCAAAATTAATTACAACGTTATCGGCGATTACAAGTGACGGAGACACGCAGTTGCAAGAGGCAACGCAAATCATGTTTTGAATGTCTTCAAGGTAAAATCTTTAGCATTTGACAGGTAACATATGCCACGATGATAGAACGTGTATCAATCCTATTGGGTCCAACTTAATTCAACAAGTATGTGATAAAACTGTATCCTAACATAATAAAACTCTGTTCAGTCTTACCTTTTGCTCCTTCAAGTATTTTACAGATCGGAAAGCCCCAAAGAATATGGGTAAAACAGCCATAATCACTAAACTCAAGTATGCAATCGCAATCCCTTCAATACTAGTCGGCGGCTTTTCTGTAACATTTTTCACAGTTTCCCTAACAGCTTCCTCTATGTTTATAGGGATCTCCGTCGCTGATTCTGCCATTTCGTATCAATTATTTGCCAAAATGCGTGGCGAGATGGATTTCGCACTACAGAGCAAGTTTGACAAGAAGATGACAAATGTACAGTTGTCAGTTATGTTCGGAAGGTTGGTTACCCGCAATACATACACAGACTACCCAGACTTAAATTCAAAAAACCGTAAAACTGATAATGATTGCATGTTAATTTCTCTTATTACATGTCATATCGTATAAATAATGAGAATATCATTAATAATGCACCAATAAAAATAAATATTTAAATTTATTTAATTGAATTCTCGTTCATTAAAAAGACGTGGTCTGTTATTATTTTCTAAAGATTGGCTAAAGTAATATGTTGTTGGATTGTTGGTTTCCTTCAAGTTTCCTTTCCATATGTCAAAATAAGTCAAACACGGGCACTTTCGCTTTTGCTGTAATTTTTCGTATTAAAGTATTTATCCCTATATAGCCATGCTTGAGCTTTACCAGTTGCATTAAATAAAGAATTTCATAAAGCGTGCATTTTAAATCAATAAAATGGAAGTGACGGGCGGCGCTGAAGAAGGCTTCGTAAGGGAATGGGCCCCTTGTTCGCATATTTTAAATTTAATTCCGCCTAGGATACAGACTGGTATATTTTCTAACGAGCTGTGTTTAACATGTGTGGACGCGGTGAGCGAGTACATAGCTTTGGGCACGAATGTGGGGCTGGTGTACTGGTACGACCGGAAGAAAGGGAACATACAGAGGCTGCGCTGCGAGGTAAGACAGAGAGAGTTGAAGCAGTGTGTCAGGGTCGGGGTTTCCCCACATCACTCATAGATTGTTTCCTTCTAGCTAGTCAGCTTCAGACAGATTTAAGGATACTCCTAATTTGGTAAAATAATCATTGTATTCCTGTGCTGGTAAATCTATTAATTGCACTTGATTAAACATGAAACAATTCCGAATTTAAGTGCATTTTGAACTCATACCTTTGACTGCGAAATTGCTGTTCATAAAGGGAATAGCCAAGCTGGAAATAAATTTTATCTAGCTTAAAATAGATAGAGAAATAGAACAATTTAAACCTTATTGTGATACATAATCTGAAATATTTTTTTTTAAATCAAAGTTCTTTGTATTTTTCCTTTGCCTATATAAATAAAATAAACAAGAAAATACTGAACAAACATATTATCTTTAATTACCAAACTCATTTCTTTTCATTGCACATACAAACTTATAACTATTAACACAACATGTTAAGATAATGAAAAACAAACTTACTGATAAGATAGATTACTATGATTTCTTTGTAAATGCACTTACTGAATTATTACTTTTAACTCTAAATGCAAAAAAGGTGTTATGTTTGTCTGTCTGTCTGTCTATGGTATCATAACTCTTTAACGGATTAACCAATTATCCTAATTGGTGTTCTTATTTTAATGCTAGTTTCCCAGCTCTGTATCTCAGATAATTATGTTTAAAAAAATGGCTGAGGTGTTTTAAACTTCATAGCCATATTTTTAAGAGTAGCAGGGATCTCAAAGACAAAATAGCCAAAATATATATATTTTTTTAATACTGCTGGCAAAAAAAAAAACTTATATGTAAGTAAAAATAATAAGAGGCCCTGTAGGTCAATACTATCTGTTCAATGATTTACTTTCAAATCCATATCAAGACTGTTGCATATCTGTATTATGTAAGTAATGAGAAAGTTGTGCCATGTACAAATAAAGTAACTTAACAGCCACATAAACACTGGCTAGTTACAACTCATAAATATATATGTGTGACCAAAAAGCAAAGTTAACTGTGAAGCTATAAAAAAGAAAAATAATATTACACAAAAAACATACAACATACTTTTTGGAGATTGAAAACAATATAATAATTGTGGTAAAATGTATTATAGATGCATACAATAACTTGCCTTAGTACGTAAAATAATAAAACACATTGTTTTGAAATACAGAAAAATTGGTAACAGTAAAAAATAAATTACTTTATGAGAAGACTATCATTTGACTAGACACTTGTTAGCTTTTCTATTGAATTTCAAACTGCAGTAGACAAAATATCAAGATTTCTGTAGCTCATAAATTGATTTCAGGCATCAACATCCCCAATAACATATGTGAAGATAGTGAGCACAGTAGACTACATGGTTGGAGCTGGCAATGCTGCTGGTCAGGTCACTGTGTTCCAAATACCCAAGGAACATCCTGAGAATGTTCCGGAATCCTTCAAACCTAAAGTAGAACCTAAAGTTGAAAGGTAAGATCATTATAAGAACTTTATTTTTGTAAGTTTTACTTATTTAATTTTAACCAGCATCCGCCAGCGGTTTCCCCGCATCCCATAGGAACAACTCCGCGCACCCGGATAAAAAGTAGGCTATGGCCTTCCTCGATAAATGGGCTATCTAAACACCGAAAGTTTTTTTACAAATTCAACCAGTATTTCCCGAGATTAGCATGTTCAACCAAACAAACAAACTCTTCTGCGTAATAATATTAGGATACTTTTTCATACACGGTCAGTTAGCCCCTCGGTAAGCTATTGATTAGCTTGTGTTATAGGTGCTAACACAACTGGTAAACTACATATACATACATGAATACATATTACAATACTCAGACCACTTGGTAAATAAAACATGTATATTGTAAGATTATTGCGATGTGAGTTTTTCACATTTGCAAAAAATGGATTGGATTTACTAATGAGATTTGTATAGTGCTTATAATAGAGTCATGGTTATTGCAGAATATACTCGTATAGTTTATATAAACTTTGTGATAGGTCATGTAAATTAATTATGATGTAACCATGAACCTTAATAATTGAATACACACTACTTGTTTATAAACATATCTCTTACATAGTTGAGTACCTACTGATGTACAGACGCCAGCATATCACGCTACTACAATCTGTCAAATTTCCTTCATAAATTTTCAACTTTATCGCCGAAGCATGTGGTTAAAAGTTGATGGGGAAAATTTGTCAGTTTCGGTAGCTTGATGTGCTGTTGTCTGTACTAAATTATTTTATGTTGTGGGAATGTAGATGGATATTTCAATAACAAAAAAGTAAATTATCATTCTTAATTGTTTCTTTTCTGTCTGAGATACTTTCTGTCTTTCATAATACATCCCCTGAACCCAATTTTGAATTATAACTTGCGTTATAAAGAGTCCACCCTTGACCACGGTCGGTGTTATTCGGCATAAAAAATAGGTATCGTGTACCTTTATAATTTTCATCGCGAGTACGACCCGTGTGTTGTGTATAATATGTGTACAAGTCGCGAAAATCTGAAAACAGTTATAAAAGAAAGAATAACAAGTTCGCACAAGCTGCCGGTGGAGCAGAAAAACAGCTGATAAACAAGTGCAGCCTTGTTGATATTATATCCCACTTGATCATCACGGCCTTGCCAGCCTGCCCACTCAAACCACAACTTAACAGAGCTAAACATTGTAATCAATACTAAGTAATAAGTATTTATAAATAGCCCGCCATTTTGTCCTCGTCCTGATAGAATTCCTTATCGCTCCCGGATTAACACATCTACTCTCCAGAGTACCACCTATTTCCATGCCAAAATTCATCCCTATCTGTTCAGCTACCTATATTTAAGTGAAGGTATATTAACCTTTTGACCGCCACAGTCATTTATAGTACAGTAGATGACAAACCAAAAAGTGCCCAGCACGCCACGGTTACGAATACATGACAGATTTTTAAAGTTTAAAATTAATAGTCAGTGTAAATCGAATTGTATATTTCCGAACCCTATATTGTAGGTATTTATGGATGAATTATTAGCTTGGCGCTGAGGGCACGTCTTTATTTTGGATACACGTGGCGGTCAAGAGATTAAGAAACTCTCTTTGGTATTTATAATGAGGAAGGATTTTCGATTTTATTTAATGGGTGAAACAAACAGCGCTGATTTTTCTTGCTGGGGAGTTTGTTGAACAAATTATTTTTCCTAACAACAATACATAGTTTTTGAATTCTTGACATTGAAAAACTGCTGATTTTCAATATGTTGATTTAAATTCAATGCTGATTTTCAGTTTCTGATAATTATGGTTATCTTAGAGTATTTACAAGTCTATGCGCAGGAGTTGATCGCACATCATCTATCCCTGATATCTTGTTCCTGCAGGGTCAGAAATGGTCTCTAGATCTAGTAATTTTCGTGTTTTCAGGTACACAATAGGGGATCTGCACAAGAGTAAAATCACAGCCATAGAGTGGTCCAAGAATGGCATGCGGTTGTTCTCGGGCGATAAGAACGGCGTCATCATTATGACTGAAATCGACTTTTACATGGTGAGTGGCCATTTTTATTAGGAATTTTTTTTTCGTGCGAAATCATCAAATGAGGGTACCCCTCCCGCTGAGGGTACAGCTGGAAGCAGTGTCAAACCCTTACTGACTAAAACTCACTATGTTTCTTCTGGAAGTCCGTGTGCCAGGGCCACGGTAACTCTTACGAACAATCCGCAGCTCAATTAATGTGTTATATATAAAATGCATACATTTCTATTCGTTAACTCAAAATTACTGAACAGACTTTCATACAGTTTTCTAATAGGTAGAGTGGTTTATTAGTATGTATGCGTGCTAAGGGGCAGGTTGCTATTAGTCTATATAGTCAAAACCTTTATTTGGTCCACGGCTATTTTGAATTCGGCATTTAGCAATATGAGCATTATGCAATATATTGTCACGGCATACCAAGTTATCTTACTGAAAACGTGTTTAAAAATTGCTACATTGCAAATAATGGTGAGGCTAGTCTTGGTCAAATGCTTCTGTGATAAATAGCTGTATCGCTGTAATGCACATACCTACGGTTATATCAGGACATATGTACCTATATGTATTGGCAAACGTAATGGGGCCTCCCCGTTTTTATCGATTAAGATATTTTTCCACATTTTATCTAGTACAAATCATAGGTTTTGTACCTATGATTAGCCATGTGATCTCCATAGTATCAAATAACTAAACCTCTAATATCGTAATCATCATAATAAGTCTTTATTTAATTACAAAGATCAAAACACAAAGATCGAGATCACATGGCTATGGACTTAAGTTTTTCGAGGAAGATGCATTCGTGGTTAAGACTTTCGAAAAAGTGAATATTCGAGATTTAGTTATTCGAGATGGCATGACTACGGCGTTACGTTTTTCGAGATGGCGTGCATTCGTTGTTAAGTTTTTCGAGGGAACGTGCATTCGTTGTCAAGTTTTTCGAGGTGGCGTGCATTCGTTGTTAAGACTTTCGAACTCATAAACTTGCGGAGACATGACATTCGGTGTTATACTTTTCGAAGTCACGTATCACACTCATCAGTTTATACGCAAAAATCGGACTACATCAATACTAATTCGTTTTAATAGTTTCCTTAAACCGACAGGGAAGATTCTGAGTAATATTAACATTGAATTATATTACATTTTTATCGGTGGCGGCAACTGTTCGATAATTATATTAAACGGAAACAATGATAAAGATTGTGGCCAATGGTCTGAACAAAGCTGATCTGTTTGAGGTCTCACTTATAGGTCATCTCTCTATGTTTGAGTGTATTTTATTGTCTTCAAATTAATCAGGAAAATATTTCTTTCAACGAATCCTCTCAACGCCTGATGAATATAATAAAACTGCAGACACCGTACTCTGTCTGCCGCGGCTGCGGGTTGTTCGCAAGAGTTACCGTGGCCCTTTCACACAGGGACCTCCAAAAGGGATATTAGTCAGTAAGAGTCTGATACTTTCTCCAGCTGCACCCTTAGCGGGAGGTGCATTTGATGATTTTTCACAAAAAAAGACCACGTATCTGTATTTATATTGCAGTAAATGCGTGGGTAGTGGTGTATTATCAGAGTATTTTTATCCCGTGTTCACCGTAAAAGAACCTTACGCTTTGCTACTTGTAGGAAAATTTATTTTAGGCTTCTATTTGCGCAAATCTCAATGAAGCGAAAAATAGGATTTACAAAAATATTCAGAGGTCCGGTAAACGCTCGTAGAATTTAAATGTCGCACTCTTTTACTGAAGCTAGAATATAATTTATAGCTTTTTTTTCTTGAGAATCCAAATAACCCAAATGTACTGGGGCAGTTTCTTCTACAATTCAATTCCATCCAAAGGGTGTTTGGCAGAGATTGCGGTAAGACCGCCTTTTGTACTCTAAGAAAGATTTTTTTTGTTGTTTTATTCTCGTTGTTTCTCCAATACGTGGTTTAACTTTAATGTCCTTCTGCAGCACCTGTGCAAATCAATGGAGATAGTGAACGAAGAGCACGAGATCGTCCAGATGAGCTACTACCAGAACACGCTGCTCGTGTCGAGCGTGTACCGCAGCATCATGTGCCAGCGACGCGACGCGCGCTGGCACGTCAACCAGCTCGGCAAGAAGGAGCGGAAGAGGTCAGTGACACACTACATTATTCTAGCCGTGACGCCTGTAACAGGCCTGTATCACATCAAGTTGGGAACATCTGTAAGAGATCTTAATTTGTTTCGTGGAGGACATTCCGGATACTGGATACCTGAATATTCCTGAAAATTATTGTTTCCCTTTCTTTTTATAATAATAAAATTTTAATGGGTGGTCCCATTTAATAGTAAGAAAGAGGAACAAATAAGTTTATATTTATTCCCAAGTAGAGCGGTTTCACTTGCTTTCTGGAGAAACCATAACCCACACCAAAATAGAAAGTCGCTGTTGTATATGTTATTCAGACGTATAGGCTATATCACTGCAAATTTTCATCAAAAAATGCAGTAACATAGTCACAAACCTTCACCATTATACTGCAAGTGTGTATTCTAGTAGTTAAGCGATGGTTGTGTTGTGTTGCAGCCTGTGCGCGCTGGGCGCGGTGTTCGTGCACTCGTACGCGCGCGCCGCGCCCGCCGCCGCCTACTGCGCGCGCGCCGGCCTGCGCCTGTGGCGCGCGGACGTGCACGGCAACGTGCTGCAGACCTTACTGTTCAAGGTAATCATACTTGCAAACCTAGCCTATTAGCGTGGAACATCTTCTGGTATCGTCTGATCCACTCAGTAGCCCACGAGTTTACTTGATTTCTGTTGTCGATGGGAGACTAAACACCGCCAAATTGAAATTTTAAAAACTACAGCATTTCATACGCGTTTGTGAAAAAGACTAAAACAAGACCAACAGCAAAGTAAATGTAGCCTTTTATCGTCCCACTGCTGGACACAGGCCTAATCTCACTTAGACAAGGATTGAATGTCAATCACAATGCCAGTGTCCAAGATATATTAGAAAGTAGTATAACTTAGAAAATTTGCATCGGTACTTGTCTGACATGGAATCGAACCTGCACACTCATAATTAATAGGCTGGCGCTTTAACCACTAGGCCACCACGACTTAGTACTGTTTATTGCAATCTCTATACACGTATGTATCTGTTGACAGGAGGCAATATCGAACCCACTCACAATAGCGGAACTCCTAAACCCGCGCTCGCACAAGCCTACAACGCCGGTAGAACACAACCTGGGCCCTCTGCACGTGTTCCGCGAGCACTTCCTAGTGTCCCACAACGAACACGTGCTCTACATACTGGACCCGAGGTCACTTACTGCCGTAGCTGTCGTGGATGACCTTAGAAGGTGATATCGTTATTCCTTTCGACCTTGCAACCTCACCTCAATAAAATACCAAGTACAGACTTACGAACGGTGAACCCACATGTATGGAGAAAAAAATGTTGTCGAATGTGTTATTTTTTTTTCATTTGGAGAGAAAATTTGTCGTGACGGTAAATGGCATAACGCCTCAGTGTGCCGTCATCTTAAACAAGTGTGTTCTCCATTATTAGTCTAGTTCTCAACTACTTTATTGTGTAATGCTTTGTAATAACTATGTGAATAGCATACATGACGGCACACTAAAACGTCATGCCATTTACAGTCACGACATTTATTCTCAAAATGAAAAAAAAAAACACATTACAAGGTCCCTTTTATGGCATTCTTTCTCTACACTTTGACGTACATATGATCAGGTTGATGAAAAAATAGACTTAATGGACAAACAAAGACAAACGATATTGTCATATATGTACTTCCGATGATACTCGAAGTTGTTAAAATTATTTATGAATGCTAATCCCAGAAAATGTCTCTTTCAACTCTTTGTTTTCTTGTGATATGATCCTATACAATAGTTTTAAAACCCACTGCTATTTGCCGGCAGGATTCTATCAGTATCCGTGAACAAAGACGAGGTGTTCGTGCTGGAGGGGCCGCGCTCGCTCGTCCGCCTCGCGCATGCGCCCGAGCCCGCCGCGCTGCTGCCAGGTCTGTTGCACAAACCTCTATAGCTATGTGCCGCCCCAATAGATACTTGCTACTATATGTACTCGGGACGGGAAATTCAATAGAGATGTGATCGGAAAGTATCGATGTTATATTGTTTGAATTTATCGATATTTTTTTTACTTAAGGGAAACTATTTGAAATAACCTTTAAAGATGCATCGTAGCTTTCGAATATTGTGCAGTCCTCAATAAAAATGGCGGGAGATATCGATTGTATAATATTGTATATTATTCGATACTTTTTCGACACAAAATATGGATATTGAATTTCATTGAAAACGAGAACATATTTTTGCAATGGATTATACACTGAAGGAACATTCAAAAAATAAATAAAAGAATATTTAAAAACAACAATTATTGGAAGTTAAGAAATATTATAATGCATGGTTCCTTCAGTGTATATGCTCGATGTGAATGAAATGTTGTACTGAGTTAAGCACGTTTTATATCTATCTACCACATTGAATGCTAAGTTAATTAGTATTCGTAAGTATGGACTTTTGATTTTGTTCCGCCGTGTTCTAGAACCATGACCGACTTTTGAAGGAATAAAAGCATGGGATTTCAGAATTCTGATCATTAAATTGACATGAGACAAAGTTGTGAATTAATTATTAAAGTTTTATTAATAAAGGACAAGCGGTTTGGGGTGTTACCAGACTAATCTATCGATTGTCGATAGATGCCCCGAATCGATGTTAAAATGCAATGGTCGACGTCATCGATAGTTCCCATCATACTGATGGCGTCGACCAATAAATTCTACCAACCATCGATCTAATCGATTGATGGTCGATAGAAAGGTCTTAGGAAATGCTTGTCAATTTGATTAGCGGTGTTCTGAAAAATATTTTCAATTTTACCTCTCATATGCTGGTTATAAGACGATATAAAATCAATTATGTCTCACGTATGTCTGCGCTTTGGCATACAACGGATCGACTATCAATTTCGGACATCTTTCTAGAATGCAATTATCATTGTAGTCATTATTTTATTCGCAGTAGATTTAAGTTCGATGACTTATTGCTTGAATATTCAAACGACAAATTATCTTTTGTTTGAGTATTCACGCATATCATGTATTTTTTTTTAATAAGAAATGTAGCATTTATCTGTGTAAAACTCAATTTATAATATTGTACGCTTATAGAGAACGCGTAGGTATCAGAGCCGAAAGAGCCGTGTGAAACGATTTTTTAAAATGTTTACGTAAAATCTTATAAAACCTTGCACACTTGATGCGACATATTATCGTCCTATTCAGTTGACAGTTGCGTATGACAGGTGTAAAATAGAAACGAATCATTTGGCACATTTGGCTCCGCTAAATGTACTTTCACCAGTATAATCACTATAAATTTTATCTAAATAAATCAGACTTAAATACTTATAGAGATTTGTCCAAATCTCGTGTCCAAATACTACTTGTAACTTAATCAGTATTTTTTAAGAATAACAAAATTTAAATATGGTGTTTGCCTATCTGTCGATAAGACCTCTAATAGAAAAAAAAATACAATTATATTTTTTATACAATGTGTAGCAATATTATAGCATGTTCCCTTCCTATTCTTATGTATAATATTACATACATTGTATGTTAAATATGAAAATGCTGTATAAAAACAACATAATTGACAAGCAGGTTGTATTTAGAAGGTTGTTATTCCGTTTCAAAAAGTATTATGAATATTTTCCGTCCTATAAATAAAAATATATAGAATATTCGTATAATAATAACCGCACAGTAAATAAGTACTTATTTATTTTAAGTATAGCAGTAGTATGAACTTTAGATAAAAAAATCGTCAATTACAAATGTGCCTTAAATATTTTAATTGTATATTAATATGTAGTTCTAGTGCTTAAATCATATTCGCGATTAATAACAGGTATGGTGCCATCATAAAAAAAAAATATAAATAAATTCATATCAATAAAAAAATATACTGACATTTGAAAAGTTATATAAATCAATACATAAATTACTGTATTACGACTTTGTGCCTTAGGTTGCTCCAGCACAGCAGTTATATAACGACATACAACATTTTGTAACACGATAATATTATGAATTTTATCGTGTTACACATCGTGTTATAATGTTGTATAACATTATAAAACTGCTGTGTGGGAGCTAACGTAGGCACTGGATATAGTTTCCGACTAATATTTTTTAATTAATTTTTCATTTTTTCAAGTACTTAATTTTATAATGGTTGTTTGTAAGTAAACGTCCAGGCAACACGCAAGTGGCTTTCTAGCTTTGACGTCCGACGGCATTTATGTATGTTTTCGTGTCTTATATTCGAAATATGAAAATGTTGTGAGATTATAAATCTTTTAATAATTTAAGCTTAATTATATAATGTCTAGGTCTAAGAATACTAGTGCTCCATATTTTTACAGGTCGTTTATACATGCTAAAAAAGAAGTCATGAAAACAATAACATATTTTATTAAATTTATCATCACATTCGCCAAATTATAATTGTGTTCTAACAAAATAAAATCTTTAAGAAAGCGCTCGATCGTTGACCCTTAGGTCGTTCAACTTTTTTTGTGGTAAGCGTGATCCTTAGGATGTACTTGATGACCTGTAAAAATATGGTGCACTATTTTAATTAGTATGTAAGATATAAAAATAATTAGAAGTGCCTTAATCATACCAAAACGCGACCAATGTATTTGATACATCTTTACATGTATAATAGATGTAATAGCTTATTGTATATTGTTAGTTATATTAATTTAGATGTAGGTCATTAATTCGGGGATAGGAATACGTAGACTTTTTAAATTACCAAATAACATCATTCATTTGTGTATTATATATAAATATTATTAGAAGGCATATAAATATTTGAAGTCATGGTGGTCTTGTGGTTATAGTACCCGTCTCAAGTAAAAGTGTGCCGGTTCGATTCCAGATCAGGGAAGTAATAATGTAACTTTTCAAGGTTGTATGACTTATGACTATCTTTCTAAGTCTAGCATGGACACCAATGACTGCGTAAAGGTGAAGGATGATCCTTCTTGTGGAAACCCTGACTTCGAAGTCTGAAATGAAAGTAGTGACAATAAATTTTCAAAAATGATAATCATATATAATATAACATGTGTACGATACAAGTTGTTACTTTTAATATTTATTTTGTTTCTCTATAATTGGTAATGACTACTTATTTGATACCAATAATAATGGTGATATAACCTTAATTTTTTAGCCTTTAAAATGTTTAATATTGAAAAAGTATTGATTTGAAAGTTAACTTTTACTTATGTTTAGTTAATTAGTCATTGTGTACTTAATCTGACAATATTATGTACTTATACATTCCTTCTGCGCTTGATCTGACGTCATAATAATGACGTCATAACCGCCTGTGTAATTAAAGATTGTGCACACATCTGCAAGAACTATATTATGTTCGCATGTGTTCGCACCCTTGGTGCTCTTGGGTCTGCTTATAGAATCTTGTTAAATATAACTTAGGTACCGAAGTAAATACTTATAAAAGCTTTATAAATTTGACATCACACCTTGCTAGTATCAAAACTTTTGATCCTAAAATATTTATTTCTGTATCAATCTTATACTATAAGGTCTAACAAAACTAGTGCACCATATTTTTACAGGTCATCTAGTACATGCTAAGGATCATGTTTACCACACAAAAGTCATGAAAACATTAATAAATTTTGTTAAATTTATCATTACATTCGCCAAATTGTGTGTTCTTACGCATATGCATATATTACGTGTCTATGAACTCGCTAGATCGACCCCTAGACCATTCAGCTTTTTTTGTGGTAAACATGATCTTTAGCATGTCCTTGATGACCTGTAAAAATATGGTGCACTAGTTTTGTTAGACCTTATATACTTTTGCGAGTATTGTAGACTAGACCTGTCGGTTATTTAAAACTTATATACAGGGTGTATCTTTTGAGCTTGTTTAATTATTATATTTACAGGGTAGAAACAGTAGTAGTAGAAATATTTACATCCTGTACGTAGTTACCCGCTGTAGTGAAATGTTTGACAACGATTTTTATTTGTAATTTTTTTTTGTTGCACTTCCTTGCAAAAGATAAATCCGGGTTATATTGCATTATAGATACTAGCATGTAACATTCAATATTGCTACATATCACGTTCCTTATTATAACCACATCCTCAATCTTTAGTGCATGTATTGTATTTATTTTTGCAAGCAAGTGTACGCCCGTTGTCTTGATGTCAGCATGGCCATTGACTTATATATAAATATACATTTGCACAACTATATACGCATTTTTATTTTGTATCCGGACACCTCTGCTTTTGTATTTGTATATTTATGTATACGAGCAATGGCTCTGTTTTGCTTGTATCGCTCAGACTAACACCGCTCGCTCGTGTTTGCTTAGGTTTTTATTGGGTCCAGCAATACTGAATCTGATTGCGATCATTAAACTTAATATCTAGAGAGAAAAGTACAATATGCTAAAGATTTGAACAGTATTAATAAAATATTGAGGAAAAGGTCCCACTGCAGTATTGACTAACAATATTATGTCAAGATGTATCGATGAATAAATTCGGACTGTAGAACTCCTTCAGTACATGATGACAATTTTTTGCCATGCTTAGTGGATAAGAAACGTATGCATTTAGCAGCCTACCGATACGATGATGGTCATTACTGTGGCTTTTGATTCCTACTGCTCAAACTAGGCGAATTCTTATAATTTGTTTGGAAGACACATTGAAATGCTATCTTTTTATCATAATTATTTATATACATAGTGTTTTTTTAAAGCTTAGCATGTTTTATTTTGCATTTTACTTGCAATCCTGGCTTTATGTTGCGGCTATAGCACATTCATAAATTTTAAAACAAAACAAACGTATCGAATCGTGACCGTTTCTTCCAACAGAGGAGCCGATGAACATGATGACCAAATCCCTAACCACGTCCATCCAGCAAGCCGTGAACACGGTCCGCGACCTGACGCACCTCGACCAGACCGTGCCATACATCTCCAGCGTGCTCGAGCAGCCCATCTCCATGTTCACCAAAAACGAGCTCATTGATAACGGCGCCGTCGCCAGCGCCGAGGAATGCTTCGAACTACCTCCTATCAAACACCTCCCACTTGACTTATCAGAGAACGTTCTCGAATCTATTGTCAACGAGTTCCGAGATGTGTCAAGCGACGCTGAAGAGATAAGGCGGGTGAAGACCGAGGAGTTGCAAAGAAAGTTGAAGTTGTATAACAGTATAATGGAGAAGAAGTACGACGGCGAGCTGATACACAGCAGCAGGAGGAGCCGGCGCCGCGAGGGCGGCTCGGGGGGCAGCACGCCGCGCCTCGCCACCCCCGTGCGGAAGCCGCCCGACGCCGTCAGCTATACTACTCCATGTGTCATGAATATCAGTGTTTATGGGTGAGTTAATGATAAATATATTTTTAATTTATTTACGTTATTCCTAAATTTAGAGACTAGGTATTGCCACGGAAATTGAAATCTACTTTTTCATCTTACTTATTACAAACTGTCTTGGAGTCGGCTGAACGAGTCAATTAAAAATTAAATCTACGAAACAATTTTGCTCTAGATTTTTATTGATATAAACATCAATGTTGTCATTAGAAAAATATGGATAAACTGAATACTGAATTAGTTCACGTTATTTATACCTCGAGATATAAAGAAGATTTGCAACATAAAACCTGTCATATCTTACCCCCTCGTTTCATTTCAGGGACATACCTCAACAGAGCGACGAACTCCTCGAGAAGCAGATAGAAGAGAAAGAGAAGATTCTCGCCAAGATGTTAAACCTGGAGTCGCTCTCCATCGACAGTCCCAAGCCTGAGGCGCAGTCCCCGCCACCCCCGGCACCCGTGTTCCGACAAATCGACATACAACCCGCGGAGGTACCGAAACCAGTTCAAAAAGTCACCAAAACCCCCATAAAAGACCCCAATCCTATAGATCTAGTCCCTAAAGTCGTCCAATTACCCAACACGTGGAATTTGGAGAGCATAGAACTTAAATTGGACGCGAAACACAACGGGTTCAAAGACCGGTCGCTTCTGTCCCCCGATGACCATCTAGACAGCGAGTGGGAGATAATCTGATACAAAATGAAGTCCAAATCTGGTTTGTTTAATACTTTATGAAGACACCAGATTTTGTTTGACGATCCATATGCTGTTTTTCTTTTTAGTGTAATTTGCAATGCAGTTGGTTGATCTCACAAACAATGATAGGATAAAAATCCAATATTATTTGTACCCGCGTATATGGATTGTACAATTGTCAAAGAATCTTTGACGTCTTATGATTAGTATTTCTAATTAATATTTATACGGGACTCTGCCGTTATGATAGACGTTTTGCAAATTAACTTCAACCCTTCAAATGGCCTGCTGTCATATTTTCTAAGGAATGCTTTGAAAATGTCGAATATTAAAAGCTTTAGAGATTCCTAACTAGGCTAATATTTGAGGGGTTTTAAAATACTCGTACCCAGTTAGTTTTCTATACTCATAACGGCAAGAAAATCGATAAACTTAAATGTAAGTGTTTAAGCAATGTTTTCTGTACTCACATAATCAACACAAAAATTTGTAGCTTTTGTGATTTTTCACCTAAATTTAAATTAATTGATAATTGGTGCAAATACGTCACAGTGTGTAGATTTAATATATCAATAAATATACACATTTAATATAACGTGGAACAAATGTATCAGTAAGTGATAGTGTAAATAGTTATTTAGACAAAATATATAAGACATTTTTCGCCATCCATAATAAGAATATGTAAAGCAGCTTCATAAAAATGGAATGAATGGCAATGAGTTCCTAACTCCCAAGTAAGATTGTTAATAACAGCTCAACAGAATAGACAATATGTGCTGTAACACAGCAAAAAAAAATATCGACACTTTTACAACTCTAGTTTTTGTTTGTTTGTTTTGTGTATATCATAATGCATAATCTTATAGTTTACAGTGATTTAAACAGCCTGCAACATAACCGCTAATTTATTTTCTCAATAATTTCAACGTGGAACTGTTAGGTATACTATAATTTAAGAGGTGAGATTCATAGTTCCATGTGTTTATAAAGCGTGTAGTACCGAATGCTAGATAAAAAAGTTATTTATTAAATAATACGGTTTTCGCCAAATTTGATGGCGGCTCACAACTTATTTCTGAGCATATGTACCCACACATACCGCCGCCCGCTGATAGCTACAAATTATTTTAGCGCATAATACATACAGCGTGATTCACTCACACGGTGTTCCGAGTAACCCAATTTTAGCGATATCAATAACCTTCATAGGAATTGTATAAAATATACCGTTAACAATATCAAATCAATAATATATTTAGTTGTATTTAATCTGATAGTCACAATTATTAATAGACAAGAACAAATTAGCTTAAGTTTGGTTTAGACGTTGCATTTAGCTAAGAGGCTTAGTTAGTAATAATTAAGTTATTATACAGACTATTTAAATTCCATAACCAATTTCCGAATAATCTAAAATATATTTGTTTTGTCATATAACGATTGCAAATTTTGAAATAGAATTGAGTATTTTTAGAAATGAATAGAAACCATAGATAAAACATACAAATAGTCTGTTTATCCGTAGTTGTTTTGATCTAACCGAAATCTAAAACGATAAGCAAGCTAGACTCATTTTGCTATAACAAATTTAATACTGCTTCGCCTTGACAATACGGATTTCATAACTGCCCGATTGATTCTGACGCTTATTGATATTCAAAGGTCACCTCCATGTATATAACATCTGAAAAAAATCTTCTAAATAACATTTATATATATTTTTTCTTTTATTGCAATTTTCGTGTAAAGTTCTGGCAACACTTGTTGATTTAATTTAGTATAAGGGAGAAGGGGGTACAGTATGGTCTTGATAATATAAGTAGCATTTAAATAAGACTAGTGGTCGCTACTTGTGACTGGAAAGTGTCCTGATAATGCATTTAGTTTATTTGTATAAGGAGAATAATATCTAGTGTTATTAACGCCAAACATTCTATGTTATAGAAACGTCAGCAATTTTTTCTCGAACGATTCTCTAAAATATTAAAATGTATGCTGTTAATCCAGTTTTAGAATAAAATTGTAATTGAAGGAGTTTCGAAGGAAGGTCAGCAGAAAATAAGATAATGAAGTACATTTTATTCATATTATTTCGGTCTTTATTGGATATATACTCTATAAACGATACATACATATTCTATGGAATCTGCCAGTCTCTCTCACTAAGTTAGGTATATTAAGTCCTTATATATATAGTTTACACAATAATATTAAATATGTTTTAAAATCTTTAGTAAAAAGTATATTTCATTTATGTTTTAGTGATCTGGCAACAAAAACTTAAATAATCTATTTAAAAGGACGTGGGAAGCTTATGGGATAAAAAAATGTATTATATTTTGTAATTTAATTTTATATTGAGAGTAAACACAAATTATGATCGGAAGACTAAATTTATGAATACAAGACAGTATTGGTTGAGAAAGGAAGTATTAATACCAAAATTATTTAAAATTAAATCTAAATTTATTTTAAGTCATCCAATCCCAATGTTGGAAACTTGTATTTATATCAAAAAATAAAAATTATGAAATGGCAATAAGTGCCTGTAAGTCTTTGACACGTAGTTTGATCTCTACGCACACGTCTCATATTGTATTATATCATCTCTGTACAGATCTATGCAAAAGTGTTTAGTTGGCAGCGGAAGTTAAATAAGCCACAACTTTTGACCGTACTGCAATTTGTGGATCTTTAAAAATCACAATTGTAATTAAATCACAGTTCACAAATATAAAATCGTTGTAAAAATGTATCTGGTGTGTCTACCTATTTATCTTATTTCTATTCATTATCGATTAGTTGTTCCTTGCATCACAACATTAATTCTATAAGATTTTTTACACGAATGCAATGTAAGTATAAGTATTGCCAGAGGGAAAAGGGATTGATATAAATACGTACTTATTTAATTTTATATGTATACTAGCGACCCGCCCCGGCTTCGCACGGGTGCAATGGATGTTATTATACATATAAACCTTCCTCTTGAATCACTCGATCTATTAAAAAAAACCGCATCAAAATCCGTTGCGTAGTTTCAAAGATTTAAGCATACAAAGGGACATAGGGACAGAAAAACCGACTTTGTTTTATACTATGTAGTGAAGAGAAAGTTTATTTACCTTCAAAATTATATTTATTTTAAGCTTTATTTACTTATTCGTTATGTTTATGACGAAAATGAACGCTTTTTTGTAAATCTCGTTGAAAAGGAAATGGCTGCTAGACAAATGACTGCAGCATCAACTAGGCTAGAATTGTATGAATTGTGATATGATGTATTTTGCTTTTGGCTGAAAATAAAGTATTTGATAATTTATCAATTGTTTTATTGTAAATTCGTATATTTTAATTGTCTTTTCACAGATAAGTTACAAAGGTAAGCAATTTATTTGGAATTTTGTTTCTAAAAGGATGGATTCCCTAAGAAAGGTCGGATGAAAAAAGTAGATTTCTCGATAAATGATACTTATTTTGCAAATAGGTTGAAATCAACACTTTTACACGTCAACACATTTTTTATAAAATAACGAGATGAGGTCGGCAAAAAATTCCAGCTTCGCAGTGAAAGAAAACGTGTCGATATACCGACCGATTACGTAAACGATTGTCCTACAGCGGCAAAAATTAACCTGGCAATGATAATGTCATAGGAACTAGATAAACGATACACCCCCATCGTTTCGTCGAAAGTGATGGTCCCATGGTCGTTTGGTTAAAAAATAAAACACAATATTGCACATACAAACTTTATTTGCATAACACGATGCAATGTTACTTATCGACACTTCGCAGTACAATAAATAAACGCGAAAAAAAAATACAATTTAGTCGGCTACCGAATTCCGAACTAGCTGTTTATTTTACAATTAAAAAAATACTGTCTTTCCCACAGTCAACAATGATTTATACAAAATTTTAGAGCTCTTGATACCTAATTAGTTAATTAAAGACAAAATATGGATTCATCCAAATTTGATTGAATCAACTATCAGATAATAATCAAATGCTATTAGTATTCAACTTCAAAAAAATATAAAAATAAGATTCACAATTAATTAATCTCAAAGAAAACAGTTCACACCAGCAGCAAAGTTGTATTAATTACAAGAGCTCCATCAATCAACCAAAAACAAAAATATATGAAAAAATACAAAAGAAAATGGTAACAAATGTTCAAAGCAAAGCGGAAGAAAATATAATACTCTCATGATATTCATAATTGGCGAAACAGAGCAACAAAAATGACAATACTTTTCACTTATAAAAATAAATAAACTCGTATAGGCTTCTTAATCTATTGATCATCAAACATATAAATCATCAAGAAATATTTGAATGCAATCATTTTCAAACTGTGAGTTTTACAAAAATCAATCTCTTAGGCCAACCTGCACCACTGTTTAGTTAGTACTAAATATATTTGATAGTAACTATTTTAATGATTAGTGGTGCAATCCACTCTCACAATCATAAACTAGACCATTTTAAAAAGCAGTTTCATAATTTCAGGAAAATCTAATCTAAATCACTAGTTATAAAACTTGTTTTTTTTTTTGGTTCAGTCTATTTTTTTTAATCGATTTTAAAGATGTTTTACTTATCACCCTGAAAATGATTCAAGTCGTGCTAATGTACTAAAATGTTAGTATTTGTTCATGTTTTTGAAGTAAGTGAAATAGTTTAAGTACTTAACTACAGCTAGATACAAAATTGGTCAGTGCGTGTGTTGATATGAACGCGACCTACTAAACTAGATTAGACTATGGCAAGTCACCCACATGTTCCGAGTAAATTTTTCTATCTAATTCTCTAACCACCCTGTTGGCCTATTCTCAAGCGACGCGGTTACCATGAAAGTTAGTATGAAGAAAACATTTAATCACAGCTTTTAATTCAGATTTTTGATGATCCCTCTAACATATACCCTGAACTCTTGACTCACTCACACTCATCAGCCGTGGTCAAGATTTTCTTCATTCAGATGAGTGTGACGCCATCAGTATATTGTTCAGTCAGTCAGCTGAATATCAAAGCTGTGATTGAATTTCATTTTCTACCAAACACACATTGACACGTTGTAATTTATAAGAACAAAATTTTTAATACCACGTCACCCGAAAATATAGAGATCTGAGCCTTCACTATAAAATTTAGAGACATTATAACAACGTTTTGAGAACCAGATGTCATAGTTATTCTCTTGCGCTAATATTTTAATTTTTTGTACAAACTTCTCAAAACGCGGTAATAACATCCATAAAACATCACATCCTAAACTTTTCTAAAAACTTAATTCTACCGAACTGCGGATGACGCCAACGCAATAAGCTATACAATTTTAAGCTAAACATTAATAAGATCAGCTGAATACTGGTTTTTGACTAAACGCACAAACATTGGCGCCGCACATCAAACACTTGGTGGCAACGCGTTTTATATAAATAGTTATAACCAACAGAAGCCTTCAAGCTTATAGAAACGTTTCAACAAGTTATTTAGCATTAAATATCACAACAACATATAGCAAATTAAGCCGTATACACATAAAAGCGAGACATCTGTTCCACGACACTGCACAGACCGAGTAGGACTATAAGTGAGACGCTTAAAATTAAATAAATATCAGTATCACTAAATCAGACAAGAATACAGAGTCATTGTGTAATTATTCTCAATGCTGTGGACGGAATTTAGTGGTTATATATTTAAGCTAACTCATATTAACATGTCCAAGGCTTCAATATTATATAAGACTTCCTAATTTGTTAAATAATTTAAACAAAAAGTATTTATTAGTAAGTCACCACAGTTAATTATATAATTCAGTAAGTGTTGTCCCATTTATCAATGATTTCACATAATTTCCTAAAGAGAGCCAAACCAACAAACACTTACTAGATTTAATACTTATGGGAAAATAATTTAAATAAATAATCGACTAAAACTAAGCAAGTCTTTCGAATAAGTGCCTCCTCCGGTCCGCTGCCATAGAACGGTGTCGTTATATTATAACCTCACGCTTCCCACAACGCTTATCCCATAATACTGATCTTACGATGTAAAATTTCTTCAAAATACACTAGTCTTGTCCCTCAGTCTTACTTTAGCGAACGATATTATTGACCTAGCCTTTGTTCCCACGGCTTGAGACTTTATTTTAAGTACGATTACTGGTAGCTGTAGCATGTTCGGAATAAATAGTGTTTCCTTGAGTTTTTTTTTTACAACTTTAGCCTAGCTGCCTCGTTTGCAAATCCACAACCAACGATTCACTTAGCACTATGACGGCTTTGAAGTGCGTCTTTCATTTGCCTCAGAAATTGTTTCATTTAGGCATTCAAAATTTTCCTAGTATTTTATTCCCTCAAATACTGAATAGTACTTGACTTGCCTACCCTGACCTACACGCAAACTGCGATAGTAACTACAACATCTCGTAAAGGGAACTTCGCTCTCAAGCCGTTCTTAACCTAAATTTTTGGCAGTGCTCAACGAACCAACATATACAAACAATCTCACTTACGTCTATTTTCACATTCGCTATGGCGAACTGCAAATAATTACAATACTTTACACCTAAACTGTCTTTATCTTTACAAAACTTTTCTTGTTCTAGAGCTATCGTTCCTTCGAAGTATTATCGATATTACCCTCCGTATCCAACTGCCTGTCTTTTAAATGTACGAGCAACAGCAAAATAACGATATAAAATACTAGATGTGCTTTACAAGGACGAATAATCAAGTGAAATGCACTAGGGTTGACATTCGCCATCACCCAATATTTTTTTAGCGCTATAAATATGTCGTTCTAATTTCTTTTTGCATTTGTTTGATATTGGCAAGTCAATACTATTGATTTAAATACATTTAGTGCTAAAAAAAATGTGGGTCATGGTTTTGTGATTTAAGATAATTTAGTTGGATAGAGTGCAATTAATTTAAGACGCGATAATCATGTTCGAGTTACCAAGTTAATATAATATGAAATACATAAACATGTTCCCAACAAAACTGGGCTGTTCACTTGATGCTATCAAAAATAGTTATATATCTGTTACGTATTTATCCAGGCCAACGTTTTCGGAAGATCTCTTTGAGGTAAGGAATTACAAATATGGATATTTTAACAGAACTGTTAACGTCACTTTTGGTTTTATTATATAGAAACGAAAAAATGTTTCTGGTCCTTTGATACGATTCATAATACGCTTTTAGAACGAAAAGGTTTAATACATTTAAGTGTATTTCAAAAAATATTGTAATGTAATTTGTTAAATTGTTTTGACAGTTCATAAAATACGATTAAGTCGATGTAAAAGTGTCTTGCTGTTTGCAAATAATATACTGTATAGAATCCTTTGCGTTTTTTCAGCGTTCGAAAAATAAATAGGTATTTCAAATAAAATACACCGTATTTATATTCTTTAAATATGTGAACTTTTTTCGATTTCCGTGCTTTTATTATTGTACTGTGATTATTTCGTTTTTAAGGCCGTTATTTTGTTTAATTTTTTCTGTTTTATTCTGCATACGATGATACGTCAAATTATGTTTGAGATTTGAAAACGCCTCTGACATATTTGTCAGGGTCTTTAAGTCTTTTTATGTAATTTTCTATCATGTGTAGCCATGATATTCAGATCAAAGAACAGTCTATTCAAACACAGCTGCCTTAGTTCTTAAAGGCAGACTGCAAAATCCCTGTTTAGTGATTCGATATGTCACACGAATCAGGCCGACAAAATTTATTTTTATAAATTATCGATAAATCATCACTACATTTATAAAAAATAACGAACTGATGTGCCTTTTACTGGCAGCTTTTTTGTAAGTAGGTATTGTGTTTTTTAAGTATAATGAAGTTTAAAATACATACATATAATAAAAAAAGTGAGACCCCATATCCAATGTCGATAAAACAATTTATAAACCAGGTCAATAAATATAGTCAAAAAGGTTCTATCGACATTACGATAGCCATTAGCCATATCCAACAATGATGACATGGTGTTTTTGACATCATCACAATTTTGTACACAAACTCGTCTGCACAGGGTTAAAAATAGAAGATTGTTACAACTGTCATTAAACAAGTAGACGAATTGCGTACAAAAGTGCATCAACTAGTTTAGATTCCAACAAATCTCTTTGAGAATGGTCTTTGGTCAAACCATTGTTGCATCCACGATACAAAACATATACATAGATATATGAGTGCTGTCCTCGTGTCAATGAACTTAGATTAACTTACGTGTAGCGTGGCGACTAGGTTCAGGCGATGTTGGTCCGCGGCGACATGACGATGTAGTGGTGCTCCATGGGCGGCGGGGGAATGATCGGCGACATCGGCATGTAGTCACTTTCCACCTCATCTTTTAGACGAACTTTACTGATCTGCTCGTGGCCTAGAAGGAGATCTACGATTTGCTGCGGGATAGAAAGAGCGGCGACGCTGTCTTCCGTGAACTCTATAGAGAGGTCCGCTTCGAAGTCAAAGTCATTTTCGAGACATTCGACGGATTTCGAACAGCGGTTAGTTTGAACGTGTTCGGTGTCGTCTAAAAACTCACAGCTCTTCGTCTCGCCTTTGGAAAGGTTCCCCGTAGTGATCTTCAAGTTTTTCATCTTGCGACTGACCTTGAAGCTCTTGAATATATCCCGTGTAGGCGTGAAGTCGAACTTTTTCTTTTTAGTTTCGACGTCTTTGTTTTCTTTTGATGTCTCAGATTTCTGGGAGCCGGCGATGCGTGAGTCGCTTTTGAGCCGTTTTCTGCAAAACAAGATACATAATTATTTTAATAGAATATTCATCATCATACCTTTGCGTTGACAGGGCCCCCGGTAAGGGCTACTGGCGCCTGTGTAAGAAGGATTTTGGTTTTGGTTTTGGTGGGCAGCGCGCCCAGCGACGAGTGCCGCGTCACGCTGTGGCCGCACCGACAGATACACTATTGGGCGCTCACCTGAACACACTGAAGGGTTGCCTCTTGGGCAGCGTGTTGGTGGCGGCGCGCGCGAGCGGCAGCGTGCCGGCGCAGCGCGCCGTGGGCAGCGCGCCCAGCGACGAGTGCCGCGTCACGCTGTGGCCGCACCGACAGATACACTATTGGGCGCTCACCTGAACACACTGAAGGGTTGCCTCTTGGGCAGCGTGTTGGTGGCGGCGCGCGCGAGCGGCAGCGTGCCGGCGCAGCGCGCCGTGGGCAGCGCGCCCAGCGACGAGTGCCGCGTCACGCTGTGGCCGCACCGACAGATACACTATTGGGCGCTCACCTGAACACACTGAAGGGTTGCCTCTTGGGCAGCGTGTTGGTGGCGGCGCGCGCGAGCGGCAGCGTGCCGGCGCAGCGCGCCGTGGGCAGCGCGCCCAGCGACGAGTGCCGCGTCACGCTGTGGCCGCACCGACAGATACACTATTGGGCGCTCACCTGAACACACTGAAGGGTTGCCTCTTGGGCAGCGTGTTGGTGGCGGCGCGCGCGAGCGGCAGCGTGCCGGCGCAGCGCGCCGTGGGCAGCGCGCCCAGCGACGAGTGCCGCGTCACGCTGTGGCCGCACCGACAGATACACTATTGGGCGCTCACCTGAACACACTGAAGGGTTGCCTCTTGGGCAGCGTGTTGGTGGCGGCGCGCGCGAGCGGCAGCGTGCCGGCGCAGCGCGCCGTGGGCAGCGCGCCCAGCGACGAGTGCCGCGTCACGCTGTGGCCGCACCGACAGATACACTATTGGGCGCTCACCTGAACACACTGAAGGGTTGCCTCTTGGGCAGCGTGTTGGTGGCGGCGCGCGCGAGCGGCAGCGTGCCGGCGCAGCGCGCCGTGGGCAGCGCGCCCAGCGACGAGTGCCGCGTCACGCTGTGGCCGCACCGACAGATACACTATTGGGCGCTCACCTGAACACACTGAAGGGTTGCCTCTTGGGCAGCGTGTTGGTGGCGGCGCGCGCGAGCGGCAGCGTGCCGGCGCAGCGCGCCGTGGGCAGCGCGCCCAGCGACGAGTGCCGCGTCACGCTGCTTTCACGCACGCCCACGCTATGGCCACACCGAGAGATAGATCATTGAAACATTATTAGCGCTCGATCAAGTTTCAAGTCATGGGTGTCGTTTTCGTGGTTTTTGAGGGTGTTGAAACCGATAGTGCAGTCAAAATGTAAATCCAACATAGCGGCTGCAAAAATTATCAAGGTTTTAGTCATGGGTGTCGTTTTCATGGTTTTCGAGGGCGTTGAAGCCGGTAGAGCTGGCAAAATGTAAATCCAAGATGGCGGCTGCACAAAATATTTTTAGGTTTCCGTCATGGGTGTAATTTTCATGGTTTCGAGAGTGTTAAAGCCGATAGTGCTGTCAAAATAAAATTCCAAGATGGCGGCTGCAAAAAATATCAAGATTTTTCGGGTTAAAACCCAGTAGGTACGCGTTTCAACTTAGAAAAAGATGACCTTGGCACTATATTTGAATTATCTTGTGCCTCATGCCTACTCGTTCTTAAATGCGCCCGAGCGGTCGTCGAGTCAACATCTCTTGAACTTGTCACGTACATCATCGTTATATATCAGAGTACATACCCAGCGGGATGTCGCGGCGGCAGCGGCGGCGGGCGGCGCCGGCGCATGGTGGCGTACACGCACTCGCCCACGCACTCGTACGTCGGCTCCTCGCACAGCGACGCTCCCAGCGCCTACAGGCACACTCAGTACATTAAAATGAAGCACAAAACGTTAACGTAGGTAATAGACTAAACTTTTAAGTATATTCTTCAAGCAACGAGTCATCATCAGACCTTTAGACAATAAGCTTTAAGTACAAACTTATTTCTGACTAACATTTTAGGGGAAGAGAGAGGGAGGGGTATGAAGTTGCTTAAAGAATGTACTTAGAAGTGAGGGGTGAGTGAGAGCTCGGATAATAGATGCACTAGTCTGCATGAAAGCCGATCCTAAATTAGATAGGAAGAGGCTAAAATAAATGAATTTACCTTGAAAACTCCATCAGGCACATCACACGTGATGCTGCACAGGGTCTTGGTGTTGGCGGCGTCGGGCAGGTCGGGGATCTCCTCGTAGATGCCCGACGCGACTGACAGCAGGGACCGACGGTCCGACACACTACAGAACAAAGAAGGTACAATAAGAAGAGGGTACAATAAAACGTGCAAATGAGACAGCACACATCATGATCATCACTTACACTGGTTATAATGATGGGTGAGGTATCAAAGACTTAAAGTGATTTAAGCTACACACGCCTATTACTTATTATATAAAAAAATATCCCCACATTACAATTCAACTGACCTGTCATCAAAGGACGTGACGGAGTGACTGATGAACGGTTGCGCGAGCGCAGCCGTGGACGCCAGCTGTCCCGCGCCGCTGCAGCGGGATAACTGTCCCGTAGGAATGTGTTTCGACTCCTAAATAACGATTAATGACTGAATTAAGTTAAATCATTTCAAATATTTTAAGTGCTAAAATTTGTTAGTTTACATATTGCGCTTTCGCACTTAATTAAAACAGCTGAATCGATTTGGATGAAATTATGAGCAAGTTCTTTAGACAAGTTACTTTTGGATGGGTAAACCGCAGTAAAATCTATGTGTAGCGTATAGCGTTATCCAGCCAAAAGTATTAATACATTATCATAACACGAATAATGTGAAGTTATTTTCCTTTATCATCTGTTTTGGTATACAACATTCTGGTTAGATGTCTTCAATATTACCTTGGACATGACGAGGTCAATATCGTCTAATGACACTTCCGAAGGTCCGCTGTACCAACTGCTGCGACGTACATCGCCTGAAACAACAGTTGATAATACTTCCAGGTGATAACATTTTGAAAGCGTGAAATGTTTACAAGGAAAAGTTCTTCGAGAATTGTAAGTAACGGGGAGTTTCGCGGCTCAGTTCTCGGTAAATACTTTTAACTGCGCATGCGTGTCCCGACAAATGGCTATTTTGGGCGTTCGTAAGTTATGTGCCGACAATGTAAGCTACCTATGTCGTTGTGCGCGAGGTGCGTGGCGCGCAGGTCGCCGTCGCTCTTGCTGAGCTGTGTGCGCGTGCGCAGGCCGGCGCCCGCCCGCGCCGCCCGCAGCGCGCGCGCCAGCGCCCCCGACACCGGGGACGACAGCTTCAGCAACCCGCCGCCCTTGTCGAACGACCTGACGATAAACAGCTGTTGAAAATTTTGCGGTACCAAAGGTTTAGATGTGCAAAGAGCAAAAAGTGATAAGATTATTATAGAAGTAGCAGCTTATTAGAAAATATAATCCAGAAACTTAGTTTTCTTTATCGATACCTTCGAAGACCTAATAAAGAAGCGAACATTAACCAAGTTTATGAGAGAGGTCAGTGTGCCCCATTGGGCGAATGTAATAAAAAAATACGAATACGAGGTGTTTAATCAATTAAACTACCTTCACAGGAATTTATTTTTAAACAATAACCCATTATAGCATTTGTACGCATTCCCATCGTAACGCGTACAGCACATCACTAATTGCTACGGAACTAGTCAATACTATTTTTACGAGGAAATAGGTTAACTAATAATGATAAAAACAATTATGTTGCATTTGTTTGTCTCTCATTCATTAATTCAGGAAAAACCTTATCTAATGTGTTGTATTTTCCTAGAAAACATCTACATAGCTTAGTCAATAACACCAAGTTTGACGTCAATTGGTTAACAAAAATGGAAATATTGCTTTTAATTCTTATTTATATTTATATGACTATGTTGAAATCATTAAAAAAGAAATAGGTCATATTAGCTTATTAAGATTTATTTGAACCACTTCCTCTAGACTAAGGACTAAGATAGTGTTGCATCGATATTTTATCGATGACAGTACATCATAGAAATAATCTGACGCTGAACCTAGGAGTGTCTTCTCATAAGGGAACTCCTCAGCGGTTAAAAGCAAAGATACAAAACTTTCAATATCCATGCTAATGCAGATTGCAAGTCCCCAATGCCTTTAAAAAAATTCAAAATTAACGGTTCTGGGAATAATCTTGATTGTACATTATGTTACATTATTTTTTTTATCAAAAAGGGCTGAACAGAGGGTTCCGGGTTCAATTCCAGGTATTTATCAACAATTGTGTGATGGTGTCCGGTTAAGCAGTAAACAGCCTCCTAGGCTGAACTGCGAGTTGCCAGCATCAAAAAAAAAAAATTGTGTGATGGTCGCGTTTTTGGCTGGGGTCAGGGTGTTACAGTATGTATTTATAAATTTATATGATATTAATAATAGCTTCGCTTCTATTTCCTCACAGTTGCTTACATATAAAATAGGTTTGTTGTGACTTTGAGTTTCCTCATAATATCTCGTTGTTTGTTTATTGACCGCACTACTGTCATTAATAAGAAGTGGAAAATTACTTTCATAACTAAGCGTAAATTTAGGCGGCAATGTGAAAATAATGTAATGAGCCCTCAGTTTGTGATTGTGATTAGCAGACGCCAGCACATCAAGCTACCCGAAACCGTCAAATTTTCCCAATCAAATTTGAACCATTTAGCTTTAGCGATAAACTTGAAAATCTATTAAGGAAATTTGACAGATTGTAGTAGCTTAATGTGCTGCCGTCTGTGGATGTATCGTCCATAAAGTATTCTAGTTCGCATAATATTGAAATGAATTCCGAAACTGAAACCGCTTCAATGAATATGAAAAAATGATTGATAATGGCTTCTAGACTGATTGTTGGCCATGGCGATTGTTCTCTCTAAGGAGATCAGCCGCGCAGATCATAGTGCACAAGCTTCGCGCAGATACAGGTGCACTCTCTATTCTCTCATTCTTATAGCCAGATAGTATGGAAATCCCACACGACCGGAGAATGTGTCAACATTTTTTGGGTCTATTAATAACCAATTTCCAGACTCCGGGTTGCTTTTTGTGAAAATATCCCTTGCCCCCAAGAACCTCAAGTATAGTATAGGCAGTCGCACTATGACATTACTAGACCAACTAGTTTCCCTCTTTGGTCCATAAAACATGGATATGAAACTGTAAAGTAGCTTACTACCACAACATAGCTAGATAAGACAGTTGTATAGTTTTCACTAAACTTTATGGCAGCTATGAACATGCGAGTAATTGTGCTCGGAATATAGTTGCGAGCCGCCATTAAGTTTGGCGAGAACAATACAAAAATAATATTGTTTCAGCTTTAAATAATTAACTTCCATAGGCTATAAAAGCTTCTTTATACCCGACTTCTGAACATAAAAAAAGGTATTTTAGTTTAATCATCTAACAAGTCTTAGTAAACTTCCTGTAGGTGGTGGTAACTGGTGGGCATCCCCTACAAAGAAGGTTGCTATAAAATAAATAGCTATAATATTTCGTGTAAAGGCACCAACCTATCAACAACAAGCACACATATTCTGTTGGTGTCGTCGTCATCGAGTCGCACGTCGGTAATATGCTTCCAGTCTATGAAGGCGGCGAGGTGCGCGCGCGCAACGATCACGCCGGCCGGGGACAACGTGACCACGGTGTCGGCGCTCAGGCCGCACTTGCGAGATAGCTCGGTGGTGATCACGCTGACTGAGTATGAGTCTTTGAGCAATGGCTCACTGTCTGCAAGTGAGGAAGCATGATTTGAGGGGATTTTTGCATTAACTTAGGCAGAAAGTATTGGTAAAAGTATTTTCAATAAGCTGACATGGCAGCTGCAGCCAAAGCATTCTTAAAAATGTAACGCAAAGTATGTGCCGATTTCATCACTCAGCTGACTTGTAAGAAAACAACTGTTTAAAAAAATCTAAATACAATTTAGAGTCTTTTATAACTCGAATAAATATTCATTCAAATGCCAATGCAAAAATACTCTCAGTAACATTAAACAAACAGCCAAATGAGATGTACAGTTAGACAATGTTGTCATGTATGCAATGTTATATGAACGAGCTTACGACATTGTCGTACTACTAGATATTATGTCACAATACAATGATACCATATGTAATACATCACCCGGGTGTTATCAGCTCTGTCACATAATGGTTAATGTCAATAATACCCGGCCGATGTTGACATTGAACATGCGGTCAATGACTCATTCTGAGAACAATTACTTAAATGTATGTTTACGAAAATAATTTAAATCTTTGTACTAACATGGGTGTGTTTTATAACAAAATAATAATTTTAATTTAAAATTTAAATCAAGTTGTGTCAAAATATTTATGCACTTTGCACATTTCTGGATAATTCTACTATTTTACAGCATTAAGATAATCATAAAAAATAATCTAAAGAGTAATAGGATCTGTGAAGAACTGGATGTCAAAAAGCAGTGACTGAACATGAACACAGAATAAACGATGCAGATAGCCCATAATTATATTATTTTTTCTTTTTAGCTTATCAAAAAAAAAAGAAAATAGATTAATACAACATTATTCATAATTGGAAATCATTAAATAATGACTCCTCCCGTTGAGGGTGCAACTGGAGGGAGTGTCAAACTTTGTACAAAACTAATTAAACAACATCTTCCTTACATAGTGCATATGTGCACAATATTGGTACACAATAGAAGCAAACGTAATAGATCATTGTGTATTACAATTTGAAATGGATTTTGTGCGTATTTGCATTCAATGTGGTGACGTCAATGGCGTTCATGCAAATTTCAGGCCATGGACGAACAAACACATGTGTAACATATGAATTTTCGGCTGTATGAAACTGTCCCATGTTTTTATGGTGGTTATATAGACTTACTGCCTATTTATTAAATTTAATTTTAAAATGCTTATTTTGGTAATAATTAAAATCTCTCATGACATATATAAAACTCCTTACTGAAGTTTCATTTACTGTACTGGACAAGAATCTTTTGGAGTGTTGCCAAGAAATCAATAAGCTTGTCAGACCGAGACTCCACCGAAAGCGGAATAGTTTTCAAAAAAATCAATGGAATTTTGTCATTCATAAATCTTATCTCTGTCCACACAGCAGTATCTTAGAACAGATAAAATAAATTGGTAACAAAAAAAAAATATCCGCTCTGTTCTGCTTCCTAAGTTGACATTAATATAGAATTTGTACCCGTTGCAGTGTGATCTTCTTTTTATTCACAAATAAAGATAAACAGATGAGTATTTTCCCAGAAATAAATTACTTTGCCTCAAGTAGGGTCCACGACCTTGTTCTCATCTGCATACAATACAAAATCTCTGTACAATTCCTACCATTGTGTTTCCATGACTAAGGGTTTGTTGACTTGTAATAAAAAGCATAGAGGCTATTCCAAATCGCATCAGATGATGCTAAGACAACACAATTTTGCTCTTTTAAGAGGCTAAAGGACCTCATCTCGATTCCATGTATGGTTAGCGGACCGATAATTTCATAAAAAAAATTGTTATAATTTTTTTGGAGACCTTTGAGTTTGAATATCTGTTTAAGTTTACTTTTTATTCGCATTAAATAATGTAAATATTCAATTAAAATTATATGACATGAAAATTTAATGGCAATGTCGGAAAGTTTATATTTAAACCGCTTTTTAGTAGTTAGGTTACAGTAAGTAGTAACCAGTTGTATAGCTTACATAAACAACCACTTTCCTCAGTAAATTGTGTATCTAGGCCACATGTGGAATTAGGTCCAGTTCATAAGAAATTCATGATTCAACTGAACTAAGTATATTAGTCAGTACATACATTTTTAGTTCACAGAGTTGTATTTTTAGTCGCAACTTGCTTGTCTTTATTTATTTTAATAAATGAATCAAACAGTTATTTTGATTTTTAATTTCAATAATGGTTCTCATGTGAAGGTTCATTTGAATGTTGTACATTTTTATAATTATGTAGTTCCACTGACATATGAAATGGTAAGAAGGGATTATGTTTCATTTTGTGATACATATCTAGTTGGTGCAATGAGTCACTCATAGGGTAGACAATTTGAGATAAAAGTACTAAAGTCTTTTCTTAAGATTACTACAGTCACAAAACAATTACGGCAACAAAAATTAAGGCAATGAGATATTTTGTATATTATAAAAAAAAATCACAATATCTGCATGCATTGAAAACAAAAATAATTTTAGTTTCAAAATACTTTGAATACACATACATTTATTTTTGGATCAGATTCTGTATATGGGGAATAAAAAAACGTTGCATTCTGTTTGGACTTTGACCACATGGACGAATGTGCAACAATAATGAAGGTAGACTCACCGAATATTTTGCTCCCGTTTAACAAAGCCCGGATTTTTTCCATCCAAACTTGTGTGTCATGAAAAGATTGTCCCGCGAGCAAAACGCGCGGTTTTCGCGGCTCGTCAACAGAGAACACGGCGAAGGCATGCGGCCGCGTGCGGGACTTGGCTCTCTTCACCACGCAGCCCGACGGCAGCTCCACCGAGCCCGCCGAAGCACCCGCCTCGCTGCAGTACACCGCCAGAGAAGCCCCCGAGCATGTCGGACTCGGTCTTAAAATACACCATTGTCTCTTCCACGACTGCCAATTACAAAATAATCAATGCCAAATGTTGTGTTGTGATACATCCCGATGAATAAATAATACACTTCAGAACACTTACCTTGAAAGGATTTAAGCCCAAATTAGATTTAAACGGATACTTGATCTCCAAGTATCCGGACATTGCGAGTTTTCCGTTTTTACAATGTAAAAAACATGTCTAATTTAAATAAAGTTAAATAATAAACACGAGATGCACATGTTCAATCAAACAATATTGTTTACAAAAAAACATAGACAAACAACAAAAATAGGGATTGGTCGTTTATTTAAAATCGATAATTTAAAACCGGTTTTTCCCGACAAGACGACTTAGTTTATGGTTTCAGAGTCAGATTTTGTTCTTGTTGTAAAAAAATAAAAAGATTCTTTTGCATCTTATAAGACATAATTCAGACAACTTCTGTTCTTGTAATTAATACATGAATATTTTATTTGAAGCTGCATTTCCAGGACTTGCAACAATAATCATCTATAAAAATCTCAGATAAAAATCTTTCCTATTTTTTGACAATGATTGGAATTGTCATTAGAGTCAATTATGTCAAAGTCCTCCATTATCATCTGACGAGATTATTTTGTGCATTGAAATCGATCGTGACTGTTTAATTTGTGCGGAATTAAATTAAAATCCAGGAATACCAGTAATATATAACTACACGGACAAACCATCCAAAATGAAGCAACTAGTTTCGGTAATAATTACATTATGTGCATTATCCTACGTACGATCTGCATCCAATCTTGCTGAAGAAGATGTTGGGAACGGCAGATATACTATTGAAGGAAAAGTGTTTCCACCAGAAGAGCAAGACTTAGGGCCTTGGCAAGTTGATACACGTATCCATGTAAATGGTGGTGAATACATTGGCTTCATAAGGGACGATGGTTCATTCGTCATACACAATGTTCCATCGGGTTCATACGTTGTTGAAATCCTGCATCCCGACTACATATACGAGCCAATCAGAGTAGAAATCAACTCAAAGGGGAAGTACAGAGCCAGGAAAGTTAACTACATTCAAACCTCACAGGTTATTCAAGTGCCTTACCCATTGAGACTCAAAGCTCTGTCAAAATTCAGGTATTTCCAAGTTAGAGAGCAATGGAGATTGACTGACTTCCTGTTCAACCCTATGGTTATTATGATGGTTCTGCCACTACTGTTCATCATGATTTTGCCTAAAATGATGAATGACCCGGAAACCAAGGAGGACTTGAAGCAGATTAGCAACTTAGCAAAGATGTCCGAGATGCCTGAAATGTCAGAGATGTTCACTTCATTGTTCAGCGGTGGTGCTGCGGCCAAGGCCACATCAACTTCTAAAGCCAAACAAATAAAGAAAAGGCAGTAGCAATGTTCTAGTTCAATATTATTGATAAGTATTTATGATCAATAAGTTTATTGATATGTATAGTGATGTAAAAATCAAATAAATTGTTAAAATACTTTGTTTTTTTTTTTTTCATTCGAATTATTTATATTCATTAATCGCATACTTAATGCAAATAACACTTTGTTTGTACATATTTCTCCTCATTGTTTTATAAACAGATAAACAGAATGGAATTCTTGTGTCATTGTTGGAAATTCAGACATATCTGTGAGAATGGGTACTCAATACCTCCTTCTAATATTTGTAAGAATGTATTTTTGTTTTCTGATTAGCTTTTGATAAAACTTGTCAATATGCTTATATAAAATCAGATAAAAAAACGACAAAAAGTGTAGTCCCTTTCACTAATCCTCTAGCTGGAAGTGCTTCCGTCGAGACTGAGATAAATAGTAGGCTGAAGCTAATACATAAAAAAAATCTTTTTGCTTTTGTGGAGGAAATAAATAAAAACTTTCTTACTGGCATAGTTTTATTGTCGTCAGCAGAAAGAAGCTTGATTTTATTGTAAATTAAATTATCAGGTCACAGTGTTAAGACCTGTAACAGTATATTTAGAAAGTTCATAAAACAGGGGGATAAGGAAAAAAACACGACATATTGATAAGATTTTATTTGGAAATAAATCTATGACAATAAACCACTCTCCTACACTACAGAGAAGCTTTGTAACAACTTAGGAAGATATTACACACAAATACATAAAGTATAAAATCAGTCATTGGTAATTTGGACGGAAACTACTTAAGTAACATGCTCACATTGACATCCAGACATGAGATTCACATTATTTATTCTTCAATATATTATATTTTCTTCTGTTATAATTTTGGACGGGACATTTTTGTACACAATTTGAAAATATCTTAATTATTGAATATATTTGATGAATGTGGCACTGTAATACATAGAACTAAATAGGTACTCTCAGTTACCACAATTACACAAAACTTATACTAATTAATTATTAATCCATATAATTACAAATTAATGTAAATTTTCCATAATGATTACATTTCCAATAAATTTTAGCTCTTTATATTGTCCTTATTAATAAGGCATTATGATTGACATTTTGATATTTTATTGCTTGATCATTTCATTGTAAATAATGTTCAGTAGGTATCACTATACCATTTATTCAACATCTGATTAAATTAAAGATCAGATGGTATTACACTAACCAACTGTACACTACAAAATAATGATTTTCAAATACTATAAAGACTTAAACTACAAATATTTACATACAATTCTTGCATGTCGCCTTCATATAAAAATATTCGAATCAAGGCAAGGACGCATTTTATGCTATTTACTCATCACAAAATTTTCTCTCTTTCCAATTGATCCAAATAATTTGTAGATTTCGATATGTAAGGTATATTCGATCTATAGATTATGGGTTAGTTTGTACAAGACATTAAACTAAATCAGTAAAAAATAATAAAAATACATTGAAATGTTGTCAGCACCGGGGAATGCAAGCAACATTGAGATTTCATTATAGGTCACCAATAACTCTTGCTGAGTTAATAATCGCTATTTAAAATGGATTGTTCTAGAACGAAAATATTAACATTATAACACGATTTAGCTAAATCATACAATAAAAATGTTTATGTGAACAGTAAAAAAGTGGATTTGTCGAATTTAGACGTAAATTGCGTTGCTACATGTATTTTATAATGTGATAATTTAACGACGTAGTTAAAGAATTAAATAATTATTCTACAAAGCAACGACGCAATTCCCGCCTAGATTTAATCTTAAACTACAAGATGAACACATCTAACTAACACTAAATATTGGAATGGAGAAAGGAATCGCGGTTGGGGAGTCCCCTAAAACATAAGTCATGGAATGGGAGGGGTCCCAAGAGTTTGAAATTGGCAGGTCAGGCATAAACACGCTGGAGGAAATAGAAAACTAAGCGAACTGAGGCATCCAATTGTATTTCTGTTGAATGACAGACATTAAGTTAATTTCCCTTCCACTTGGAGGCTAACTTAGCATTCTTTGTAATTTACAAGTCTAAGTCAATCACATCAAATGACGAACTCGGCGATTTAGCTAAGGAATGAGAATTGGCCCTATTGGTAACGAATCTTACAAATACATAAATCAATAGCTGCGCAGGAAATAGATCAATTATTTGTATATGCAATATAAAGGTTCAGAAGATTTTTCCCTTAATTAAATGCTATGAGGCAGTTGCTAGGTATCAAGCATGTTAGTATACAATGTCTTTGTTAAATTAAACTTTAACGCCATTCTATTTACTCATTGATATTATATACTAATAAATACTTGCCATCTTATGTTTACCATTTTATGTTTTTGTGTTGTTTCTCACCAAGTTCGCCACAAAAAGAAACTGTTAACTTATTATATTTTCTCTTCAAATCAAATTGAGTGAAACCCATGAGTCATCACTACACTTAATTGCGAGTCTGGCATAAATTGCCGTAGTCTTCGGCAGATTGCCATTAAAAAAAAAAAAAAAAAAAAAAATGTTAGTTTTGTCTTTGACTGCAGTCATTAAAATTAATACACGGTGGTTAGTAAGATTCTTAATTAGCTACACTTAGCTATAATTCTGGACATTGAATTATACATATCATTATAATATATTATATTGACATCAACTTCTGATTTAGCAACGGATTATTTCGTAATTTGATTACATTAAATAAAGCCAATGAATACTGGGATACGAATTACATAGGTATATAACTCCTTTATCAATAAATACATTTGAATATTAAAAAGTAATATAAAAAAAGAAATAATAGCTTTATAATTGTTCATGAGAATCAGTTATGCTATCTATGTTATTATAGATAGCTTCTTGCAATCATAAAATTACTTATTTACAGATTGACTCATATCTATAGTCCGCTGGTATGTTTATGTTGTTGCTAAAATTAAAACCTACATTATAAAACACTGAAACATATTTTGACAAGTCAATCTGTAAACTAGTCATAAAGTTTTGGTACATTTTCCATACATGATTTCATATTTCCTTACCTACATACATACCTATGAGATTCCGTATAAGTCATGGTACGGCCGTAGGTACCGAGCGAGTGCTACAATGACGGCTACGAGTAACAGCGGAGTGGCGAGCGCGGCGCGCAGGGCGCTGTTGTAGATGGCGCAGTAGGGGCACTGGGAGGAGCCGCACACTTCGCAAATGTTCAGGAGGTAAGTCGGGAGAGCGTCGAAGATGCTTTCGTTAAAACGTTCTGTGGGCAGAAATGTGATTCTTACGATGTGAGTTCTATTCGTAGTACTAAACTGCTTTGTGTTTCTAAATGGGATTACTGGGCATAAGCTCGAGGATTCGATTTTTCATTGCCATTTTGTCTTTTTATCGGCCCACTGCTGGGCACAGGCCTCCTCTCACGATTGAGCGTTAATCACCACGCTTGCTCAATGTGGCTTGGCAATTTCAGACTATGGTCCAGGTTTCCTCGACATGTTTTTCTTCAACTTTAATCAGCCATTGATGTCCAAGACGTATTTAGAAAGTACGTATTATAACTTGGAAAACTTGCATTGCTATTTGCACTGACCTGGAATCGAACCCACAAACTCATACTTGAGAGTCCCATAAGACAGAAAAATTCTTACTACAATCCTGCCCAAGCTTCCAAGAAAAATTGTCGTAGATCTACCGAGTTTAGTACAAGAGTACTTACCGGGTGCATAGTAGTCGTAGACGCGCATGGGTAGATATCTGGACATATTGGCGACGGGGAACCAGCGCTCGATGGTAAAGTTCACGCACGTCTGCTCTTCAGACAACTGCAAAACAATATTAGAATGTTATAACCTTACTTAAATGTGAAAGTAAACAGCTATTTATTAGTGGGGCATTGTTGTCTCTTAAATAAGCTACAGGCTACATATGAGATTAGTGATCATTTGCTTAAAGACTTTTGGGGATATCAGAATAATTCACTGCATTCCCTTCAACTTTAATCAGTGCTATATGTAAACGTTACATGATGATTGGACGGTTTCTGCATTTCTTACATTTTTTTTTATCACACTACTTTGTTGAGAACTAGAATGTATATTTTTTTTCTTTGTTAAATTAATAAGATAATATAAAGCGTAGTGTTCCTCACATAGTCGAAGTAGAAGAGCACTTTGGTGGGCGTGTACTTGGCGCGCTGCAGCGTGGGCACGCGGCGCGACAGCACGTAGGCGTCCAGCCGCTGCTGCTGGATCATGTAGCCCGTCGGCACGCCCACCTCCAGCACCGCCATGCCCGACCGCGGGGACTCTTCCACCAGGGTCCAACTGTACGAATAAATATATAGGCGTTACTTTACTTACTAATGTGTGCACACTTAATTTTGAGTCTTTTTTGGCTGACAAAATCCATGGTTGTTTTTTTATGATCCTGGGTTTATGAAACTAAAATCTCTGCCGGGGATTGCAGGACTTGGGAAGCAGAAGCTTTATAAAAAAAATCCCTTTGGATGCACCGTCGATAAGAGCTATCGTTAGTAGACGAACAGACGGCATACTACGGCACTGCCAGTCCACAAGCCCGCGTCTACAGTGGCCGATATCGTCTCGCTGCTCTTTAACTTTGTACTGGCCAAGACTTAGCTACACCAGGTTGTATTAGGGAGCAGCAGTATAGAACGGTACCTGGCACAGCCCTGCACGTGTATGTGCGACTGATTCCTGCCGTAGTAGTGGTGCGAGGCCAGCAGCGAGAAGCAGCGCACGGGCGGCGGCGTCTGGAAGCGCGGCGTGTCCACGTTGTACTGCACCGACAGCTGCAGGATGGCGTACCCGGCGCCGCGGGCCGTCACCTTCACCGTGCCCCACGCCGACGGGATCTGGGGACACAAATACTTTATTACATACCTTCACTATATAATATACCTGATAAACAAGTTTGGGGCTGCGGGTTGTTTGCAAGAGTTACCGCGGCCCTGGCACACAGGGACCTCCAGAATGAACATAGTGGGTTATAGTCAGTAAGAGTCTGACACTCCGTCCAGCCCCAACGTCAGCGAGTGGTGGTGGGGAGGGGGGGGGTCATTTGATGAGTTGATTGTTTATATAATGTACTCACGTCAACAAACTGCATGACGGCGAGGTTGTCGTTCCGCACGTGCAGCGTGCGCGTGTCGCCGGCCAGCGCCACGGCGTCCACGGCCACCGACAGCGACGACACGTCACGCAGCCGCTTGCGGTTCGTGTACTCGATGAGCGCGCGCAGGGCTATGTATGTGTCCTGTGTCACGAACAATGTCAGGTCATTTTCTTGCGATGATAAGCGTCACTAGAGAGTAATGTCATCGCACAGATTGGCGCTAATATGTGCTTATTAGTGCATTAAAATCATCGGCTATACGCGCTTAGGCAAACTTAAGAAAAGCGAATCTATAGACATAGATGGAAAATGCAAAAAAATATACATTGCAATTAACTGATAACGAGGTCGTCACGTGAATGCTAGTGGAAAATATTCCTATGGTGTGTCGAGAATATTAAGCTACCCGAAACTGTCATTTTCGCAATCAACTTTGAACCATATGCTTCAGCGATAAGACAGAAAATTTGACAGATTGCGGTAACATGACGTGCTGGAGTCAGTTGGTAAATAAAAAAAAAATCTTTTGCCCTTTATTAACAAATACATACCTGGGTAGAAGCCCACCCGCCGTCTTGTAGCCTCTGCGAGTTGAGCCACATCACGATAGGCTCGTTGTTGTCCTGGTGGTCCATGCAGGCGAGCAGCGCGTACGCCGTGGCCGCGATGTTGTTCGAGTCGTACTTGTACGGCAGCCGCGGGAGCAGGAATGGCTTCTGATTTTCCATCTTGTATGGAGGTTGGGGAACTGGTTCCGTGCCCCAGTAGCTGAGACCACCTGTGGGATTACGTCGCGTTAGGAAATCTTATCATGTATGGTTAATTTCTTAAACAGTCCCAATGTCAATTTCTTTGCATGATGGCTTTTGATATGACATTAGAACCACTACTGCCGTCAAGCGAGTAGTCGATAGGTTGGTGTGCCGCGCCGCACTCGCTCAGCAGCCGCAGGTGCCGCCCCAGCCAGCTATACAGCAGGGCGCCAGGCGGGTGTGGTGCTTACCTTCGTACCGCTGGCGGCGCTTGAGCAGGCGGAAGGCGTGCTCGGAGCTGGGCGCCTTGGCGAAGGTGAGCGCGTGCGCCACCAGCGCCAGCGCGTAGGCCGCGCCGCACTCGCTCAGCAGCCGCAGGTGCCGCCCCAGCCAGCTATACAGCAGGGCGCCAGGCGGGTGTGGTGCTTACCTTCGTACCGCTGGCGGCGCTTGAGCAGGCGGAAGGCGTGCTCGGAGCTGGGCGCCTTGGCGAAGGTGAGCGCGTGCGCCACCAGCGCCAGCGCGTAGGCCGCGCCGCACTCGCTCAGCAGCCGCAGGTGCCGCCCCAGCCAGCTATACAGCAGGGCGCCAGGCGGGTGTGGTGCTTACCTTCGTACCGCTGGCGGCGCTTGAGCAGGCGGAAGGCGTGCTCGGAGCTGGGCGCCTTGGCGAAGGTGAGCGCGTGCGCCACCAGCGCCAGCGCGTAGGCCGCGCCGCACTCGCTCAGCAGCCGCAGGTGCCGCCCCAGCCAGCTATACAGCAGGGCGCCAGGCGGGTGTGGTGCTTACCTTCGTACCGCTGGCGGCGCTTGAGCAGGCGGAAGGCGTGCTCGGAGCTGGGCGCCTTGGCGAAGGTGAGCGCGTGCGCCACCAGCGCCAGCGCGTAGGCCGCGCCGCACTCGCTCAGCAGCCGCAGGTGCCGCCCCAGCCAGCTATACAGCAGGGCGCCAGGCGGGTGTGGTGCTTACCTTCGTACCGCTGGCGGCGCTTGAGCAGGCGGAAGGCGTGCTCGGAGCTGGGCGCCTTGGCGAAGGTGAGCGCGTGCGCCACCAGCGCCAGCGCGTAGGCCGCGCCGCACTCGCTCAGCAGCCGCAGGTGCCGCCCCAGCCAGCTATACAGCAGGGCGCCAGGCGGGTGTGGTGCTTACCTTCGTACCGCTGGCGGCGCTTGAGCAGGCGGAAGGCGTGCTCGGAGCTGGGCGCCTTGGCGAAGGTGAGCGCGTGCGCCACCAGCGCCAGCGCGTAGGCCGCGCCGCACTCGCTCAGCAGCCGCAGGTGCCGCTCTAGCCAGCGGATGCCGCGCTGCTGCGCTGACGACACGCGAGCGCTCAGGCCCTGATAACCGAAATTCATTATTTAACCTTTTTCCTTCCAACGTCAACATCATTTCTAATCTATAAAAAAATACCAACATTTTTGGGTAAAAAACTCTGAAATTGACCGTGTATATTCCTACAAATTACCAACTTAAAATGATAAATTTATTAAATCTGTTTGAGTAACACCCTTACCTCTCGCACTCCGATATCCTTGAGGTTCTTGACAGTTTCCAGTGTGATGACCACTTGTGCAGTCAATGTGATGTTCCGTTGCATTATTATAGAATTGTTTACCTATGAAACAAATTTTCTATTATAATCAAGCTAAGCAAGTCAAACAAGCAAGTAAAAGAGAAACGAAAAAGTAATTCCATTTCTGTCAGAAAAGATCAATTCTATCCAGTTCATAAGATTTTTCCATAGGTTAAATAAAATAAAACTGATACCTACAAAATAGATGATGAAAAACTACATTGCAAAATATAAAAAAAATATCATTATTAAAATCTGTAAAAGAAAACTACTGTCTCTTTATGAGAATTTTAGAACTACAACACAAAAAAAGAATATTTAAGAAACATGGGAACTCACTTCAACAGCACTAGGATCACTCCAGCCCGCGTGTCCGAATGCCTCTTTATACAGGGTGCTGTTCTTAGGCACAACAATGGTGGAGTTATCGTTCCTGTTGGGCATCCACGTCACTTCGTAGAACGCACCGTCCGGGGTCTGATGGTCGAGGACCCAGGATACTGCCATCGATATCACCTACAAAGAGAAGTTTGCCGTCTTACATTCTTCATATGAGTAGTCTTTTATAGAACTTTGAACATAGTAACAGTCAAACAGAAATACTCATTGGACGAGGTGCGGACTATTTACTAATACAAGAATTCCTCCATATATGTGTAAGTGTAATTGGTTATATATATTTAATTAAAATGAAACACAATTTTATAAAAAGTTGGTTACCTCAGGATCAATGTATATGAAGTTCTCCCACTCGTTGAAGGACGCGTCTTGGAAGATCTTAGCGCAGAATGATGTCAGCCACACGCTTGACGCTGATTGGTTCCTATTAAGTAGATTAGATTATTATTTATTAGATTCTATTTTTTCTTTAAATAGTTGTTTAAATTAAGTATTCTACAATATAGAAATGATAGTAAAACACAATGATATACATGGTCAATTTCTAGCAAGTACGCTATTACGCCTCCTGATCCGAATCTCGTAACTGTTTCTCTGTGTGTGAATGTGTGTTTATGTATGTGTGTGTATGGGTGTGTGTGAGTGCGTGTGAGTGTGTGTGTGTGTGTGTGTGTGTCGAGTGTGTGTGTGTGTGTGTGTGTGTGTGTGTGTGTGGGTGTGAGTGCGTGTGGGTGTGTGTGTGAGTGCGTGTGGGTGTGTGTGTGAGTGCGTATGGGTGTGTATGCTAAGCGTAAGTGCTACGCTCCTAGTAGGTGATGAGGCATTGAGCGGCTTTGTCCTAACTCACCAGTCGCTGCGGAACAAGCTGAAGGAGCCATCGGGCTTCATGAAGGACAGCTGCCTCTGGTACAGTATGTTCATGTGGTAGAAAGCTTCTTTCTCTAGCGTGCGGTTGCGCTGGTTGATCAGACGCATATACAGTGTCAGGTACATGTTCGCTGCAAAGCTGAACATGTTCTGTTCTGCTGAGTCCTGGAGGAAACGAATATGTATTTCATTAATTTTACATACATGTCATGTGTTGTATATCGATATCAAACTATTTAGAATAGTTAGTTAGTTAATATATAAATATAATATAATATATATAAAATATCGGGATACCTTTGGCGAGAAAGTGTAACAGACGTCTGTCTGTACTATAATATTAAGTCAACATATGGGCACTTAAGTGCTAGAGTGGAGACCACGGACTAGCAAGAGCAGCGTAGGACGTCTACCAACAAGATAGACAGACGACCTTATAAAGGTCGCCAGAAGACGCTGGATGCAGGTCGGACGCTTCCAACCGGTATATGTGGAGATCTAAAGGGAAGGCCTATGTGCAGCAGTTGACATTCTATGGCTGAGATGATGATGATGATGGGCACCAAATTATACAGATGTAGCCGTCTATGCTAAACAATTACAAACAAGTCAAAGTTTTCTCTAACCAGTCCCCATGGATAGATTAAAATAAACATACTCACCATGGGCAGATGAAGTAAACTAGTAGCGTTGACCGGCATGGTGGGGAACAGGGGTCCTACGACGTCCCCGACCACGGATATTCTCGCCCGGTTAGATCCGAACACGTAGTACCGGTCCACTTCGTACGGGATGATGGGCGTTTCCGTCACGTTTACGTGCATGTATTGGAACACGTACGCTCGGTTTGACAGGTCGAGGAGAACTGACTGATGACGGTATTGTGGTAGGCCGTCCGGCTGTTGGGGAGAAATTAGCAATGCTTGTGTTAATGTAGTTGGTATTATAGTCGAGCGAAACTGTATGACGGAACTAGTAATTTCATATTTGTATGAAATTATGTATAGTTCAGTAAATTTTAAAAAATTTGCCAAATAAATTCACGACGAATTGATTAAACTGATAGACTATCGTACCGATTCCAGCACATCAAGCTACTACAATCTTTCAAACTTTTTATCGTCCAAGCATATGGTTCAAAATTGATTGGGAAAATTTTACAGTTTCGGGTAGCTTCACGTGCTGGCGTCTGTACCTTGTTACGGTTTCTTTATGTTCAAGATTTATCTGAATTAATACTCTCTTAAGCAAATGATCGCTAGTGTATTACACTGCAATTTAAAATCAAAACCCTCACTAGTAATAAAAAATAATAATTGAGCACCATATGCCATACCTCGACAGTAATCTTCTTGACATAGTGGTGCTGCCCCATGAGGGTGGAAGCGTGCAGACGCACCCGCACGTCGCCCAGGCGCGTGGGCACCACGGGCACGTACACGGTGGCCGCGTCACCCGACGTTATGTACACGAAGAACTGGTGCTCGCCGAACGACGTGCGCGGGTTGTACGACCGCACCTGGCATCAATACATCCGTTAGTTGGTCATTTCCAAAATACAATATAATGGTAAACATGATCCTTAGCATGTACTAGATGATCTGTATAAATATGGTGCACTAGTTTTGTTACACCTTATAGGGTAGGGTCAAGTGACGCAGTTGTCACATTGTTGGGCATTATCGATACAAAACAAAAAAAGTATGTTTCATCAACACCACTTGTTACACATGTTGTAACTATGATAAACTTAGTTTTTGTTTCTTTCTTCATTATATTATGCTCAATTGCAAATTGCAGCTATTAGAAAGTTACCAGCCATTGTGCAAACAAAGAATTAATACCCTATATATATAAAATTAAGACTTATTTTCCAATAACTTACAATGCCATTCTCCTCAACATGCACGAACTTGTAGTCGGGCGAGGCTGATAGTACGACAACGGCTTCAATGTCCTGCGGCTGGTAGTTGAACACCACCACACGCAAGCCCACTTGCTCGCCCTGCCGGCACTGGTCGGGACCTTCCACTTTGATGAAGAATGGCAGCACCCCTATGTACTGTGGACAAGGCATTATTTTTTTGATAAAATTACAATTTAAAACCTCTCCGTAGCTGTTTTCTTCTTTCGTCTTCATCCATGATGAAGAGTCTTGAACATGCTTCAAATAAATTGAATAATAAGTCATTGAAAGGTTAATTCTTAGAAAGTAAATTAATATATTTTGATGAAATTATCTTTATGTTTTTATTAACTAAGATATGGTGGACTCTGTTGGTTTTACAGTCACGTTAACCATGCGCTGATCGTCAACGCAGACCATAAATTTTGAGTCAATATACTGTCAGCACATTAAAGTAGAACGCGTGACTGTTAAACCAGCCTAATGTATATTTAATTGTTTAGGGGAGAATCAGAACTTACCCTTTTTGGTTCCGTTAACATGCCCAGACCGAGACTAGGAGACATACTGAATGCCGAAACTATCCAGTGGGCAGGTATCTGTTGGATAAAAGTATTATAAAACATCATGTTTTGCACAAAAAACTGAAAAATAATTAGATTTCGAATCAATTCTCGCAAAGATTTTATTCGGTATTTTACAGTTATTGCAATCAATTCGACTTTCAGCCATGACAGTTATCCTGGGAGGATAACAGCCAGCTATGCAATATATATTATAGTTCACAAAAGTAGGCATAGATATAGGTCCACTCTACTTTGAATAACAAATAAATTGTCCCAATGTTTCTTAACGATATTTTTTAGATAAAATACCTGTGGCACATCGACAGTGAAGACGTATCGCCCGTGCGGGCCGATGTTGACGTCGCGCCACAGCCACACGTTGTCGTACTGTCGCTGCACGCGGTTGAACCGGAACTTGCGGAAGTGGGTCAGCTCGAACGACTTGTTTATGTCCGTTTCACCTGTTCCAAAGTTGAAAATTATATATGGTAAACATAAATTGGAACATTAAGGACCAGTTTCACAGATAACGGATAGCCACTATCTACCAGATAAATACAAAAATGGAACACAATTTGTAACTTATCACACTTTCTGGAACTTATCCGTAACCGGTGAAACTGGCCATAAGACGATTATTATCTTTCTTTCGAATATTAAATGAGATATTCCTATGCAATATAATATCGAGACACCTTTTTCATACACGTTCGGTTAGCCCCATGGTATTGAGTTATGGGTGCCAACACATGATAAACTACATACAAATTACATACTTTACTCATATTATATATATTATATCACCGAGATCACAGCCAACACGCGTGCCAGGAATCAAACCCTAGATCCTTAGCTCGGCAGTCAGGCGTGGTTACCATTGCGCCAACGGTGTCGTCGTGACATCAATGAATCCATATTTCAAGTAGTCCATATATCTTTGTAACTTAGTCCAATATTCATGTACAAACTCACAGTTAGACTCGTCAGTATGGTCAGGACAGTCGTAGTTGCCGTCACACTGCTTGGACAGCGGGAAGCATCCGCCTTCCAGACACTCGCCGAAGCCCTGCGACACGTTGCAGGTCGTGTAGCGACGCGTCACCGGGACATCGCTGAAGACTATCAGGCCTGCGTACCTGGGGGATAGTATTTAGTCGGCTTATGTCTGAAATAACGCTGTTTTAAATTGTATTTAGAGCTAACTATTTTAAGAAGGAAAGTAGCTGAGGAAAATACATATGAATCAAGAATAGGATGTGCCTCTTTATGGCATGGCTCTGTCCAGACAAAGTTAGCTGAAATCATATCAGATAGATCCTAGTACAAATATCCGTACCAAAAGAAAATATACTGTCTTCTTTATGTTGTCAGTTTTTTAGTTTTTTTTAGATATTTTCTATAATAACATAGAATTTCGGAAAACGGGTCCTACACACAGTGCCACCCCCGCGGCAAGCCAAGTCATCGTTCAAATAGCATTCAAAGCCGCCGAGTATAAATCGGCATAAATCCGGCGGCATTGCCGCCGGCATGTTTGTAGTAGCCTTAAAGTCAATAATCAATAGCTATAAATAAAATGTTACTTACTCGAAAGTCCTGTTAGCGTCAATCCCAAAGGTGGAGGACGGGAAGTAGACGAGATCGTCCGCGTCGCCGAAGTGCGAGCGCCACGTGTACGCGAACGTGCCGTTCGTCGACTCGCCGAAGTGGGACATCTTCGATATCACCTGCACCAACCAAAAACTGATTAGATGGATGCACAGATGGCAGCACATCAAGTTACTACAATCTGTCAAATTTACTTAATAGATTTTCAACTTTATCGCTGAAATATTTAATTTAAAGTTGATTGGGAGAATTTGACAGTTTCGGGTAGCTTGACGTGCTGGCGTCTGTACACTAAATATGCTAAAGACTATGGCTGGAAAGACGTTAACTGTGGGATATGAAGTCAGATAGTGAAGTATGGAACAAGATATCGATCCCAAATATATTTTTTCTGGTGTCGGAGGATGATAATATTGTCGAAAGTTACTATAACCAGCAACTGCTTAATATCGATTTCATATCCAATAAATGCAGTTTTTGCGCCAGAACATATTAGTCGAGGTTGTAGTACGGCTTAACCGAGTGTGGTGGTAAAAGGGACATCTGCCCAATGGTGGGCTACTAAATACAGTACCGGAATATTCTGAGCAGATATACAAAATAATTTACCTTAGCATAAGTGAGCTCATTCCCGGCCTGCATGGTGTAGAAGGTGTTGTCGATGCCGGACAGGCCGACGTAGGCCCCAGGCTCACCGTATATGGCCACCTCCACGCGTTCGCCAGTACGGTGCTTACGGTTGTTTATGAACACCGTGAACTGTGACAGTAAAAATAAGATATTATTGGTTTTGATATGACTTGGCAAGCGTGGCGAATTATGAAATCTAGGTTAATTCTAATTTTTTAAGGGTTTTGAATTTCGAGTATTTTTTTAATTATATAAGATATTTACAGAAATAGTACCAATATTCTTTTTTAACTTTTATGAGGGAAAATGCACTTTTTTAGGTCTTCAGATTCACAAATGTCAACAGCCAAAAATTCCTGGCTTAGCCATTAAATACAGATGAGAAGAAACAATTACTTTAACATCGCAGAAATGCCTAGACGCAACATCTTGGTCGTCAGTGTGTAGTCTTTCTTACTTCCGACCAATAAAAAAATGTGTGAACAGAGTATGTATGCGGGTAGTTACGTTGTTCCGGGAGATGCCGTTGACGGGGAAGGTGAGTGAGTCGGCCAGCACGGTGGCGCGGCGCTGCGCCGCCCACACCACGGCCGTCGCCACCGGCGCCATCTCCGCCGACACCGTCACCGCGAACGTGCACACGCCCTCCTAAGCAAGACGACCAGCACATTGTACTTTACATAAATAGCTTTGGTAACGAGTAAAGGTGTATAAGGTGGCATGTCAACAAAAAAAAATATACTCTAGAAGAACACAAATCACAAATTTATAGAATATGGTTTTGGACCACAAAAAATAAATACTGGTACATCACGCTTCGTGACCAATTACTTTTGCATTTAGTACAATAACAAATAATACAAGATTTAGTCTTAAGATATTGTATGGTACAATATCTTCAGACCAAATTTGTGCTTTTGATAAAAATCATCATCATCATCATCATTATAATAATATGCTTCTTTTTGATCCATTTTCTTTCATTCAAAACGACTGTAATCGAAATTCACACCTGCATGATCTCCTGTCCGCTGGTGAGGATGATGCCCTTGGACATGACGACGTAGTTGAACGACTCCATGTAGAAGTTGCTCTGAACGTGGAATATTATGTACTCGCCCACCTGCGTCAAAACATTTTATTATTATTCACATTTATAATATTAGAAAGTATAGATACGTATTAAAATATACATGAAAAAAACCAAATGTTATTATTATAATCAAGCAAATTAGTGACTTGAGAGTTTTGGGTCTGATATGTCGCAAACAAGACTGCAGTGAACAAGATTGTAACAGTAAAAGCGTTGGACCTTTTTTCAAAATTATTATCAGGTGTAAGGTGCTTTAATATCGTCGTCCAGTGGATACCCCAAGTCGGACACCACAAACGTGGCAGGCCCCGGAAGATATGGCGGGTCGACCACGAGGCTTACTACCGTGATTGGTGGATGGTATGTCACTACCGCTAAAGATCGGGAGGTGTGGAAAAAAGGTGGTTACCCTGGCGTCGGTGGTGCTGGTGGATATCCGTATGTGCTGGTTGTTGGCGCTGTAGTGCGCGACGAAGTGCAGGTCGGCGGAGGCGCGCGACCCCACCGCGTCCACCAGCTGCGCGCTCAGCCGCACCCCCGTGATGCTGTTCAGCACTTCGCGGTAGTTCGGGTCGTTTTGCAGTCCTGGATGCAAAAAACACTGGATTTTGATAAAGGCAAATATTTGTTTATTTCGTTAAGCCACTTCTAAAAAAACTAGGAAGTTTTCAATCCGTGCTGAATGTGTTTTCGCTATTCGCTAAAATCGTGCTATCACGATAACGAATATAATGCAACTATGAAAGGCATTGAGTCTTTAGAGGAAATGGATCTAGTATACAGACAGACAGATAGAAGGCGAACATTATTTAACTCTATCAGGTAGTAGCCAGACAGAGTAATGATACTTGTAAACAGTGATTACGATAGGACCATAAAGTGGTTTAAAATAGACATGGGCGAAATTCATTTTTTTATGATTCCAACACTTGCATCAAACAGAAACAATCGCCCACTCCTACCTACTATTATACCAGACGACAAGGTATTGGCACACCATAGAATAAATGAATGAAGTAAGTAACAAAGATATAGTTACTGAGCAGCTTGTAGAGATCGAGCTTGAGGTGCCAGACGGCGTCGCTGCCCGGCACCAGCGCGGGCTGCTGCGGCTCGACTGCGCCAGCGCGGCCCTCCAGCGCCAGCTGCACCTGCAGCGACACGCCGCGCGCCTGCCAGCCCGGCAGCGGCGACCCGTCGTGGTACGACACCACCATCTGAACACACCAACTATGGTTACTACCAGTACATACGTCGTGTGGTCATTTATTCGACCTCAACTGTGGCACTTGAGTTTCATTCAATTCTTAAAATAATTCAGTTACGAAGCAATAGCCTCCAAAATACAAAAAGATAACAAGCATCATGACAACAGTTTATGTCACTTTCTTACTTTAATTTCAGACTTGCCCGAAAAATGTTAGTACAGCAATGTTCAACATGACTTATCATTAATTTAAAGTCTTAAATTGTGGTCGCTGCCATCTTAAGATTCTTTACACATACCTTTGTTTTACGAAATAATCTGTACTAGTACAATAAAGCTGAAGAATTTCATTTGCTTGAAGGCTTTAATCTCAGGAATTACTGGACAAATTTGTTTTTTTTTTTCACTGTTAGCAAATTTGTCATGGACATTTTTATCCAAGTTCTACGAATAATTCCCAAGGGGTGCGAGTGGAACCAAACTGGCGGAAGCTAGAGTTAAAACTTTTAATTTCAACTTAAAAACACAAATATAAACAAAAAAACTCACATAAACATCAAAAGGCATAGACGGCTTGAAGACTTGAGGAGTTCCTCCCAAAAAGGTAACTTGTAGCGACGAATTAAATATCCTGGCTATGCTGTAGCCTTCGATGACCTCGTCGAGGAAGGGGTCGCCCACTGACGCCGTGATGATGACCTCCACGCCGTCCAGGGTGGGCACCAGCTGCGCCAGCTCAGACATCGGGTACTTAAAGTCGTACGTGCCGTTGAACTGAGAAGTGAGGGAAAAAGTACTGATAAACATGAATGTCTTATTATTCTAAAAGCTGAAGATGATATGGCAAAAAAAAAAAAACGGAGTTCGTTATTTGTAACCAATCAACTTCTATGTATTTTTACATCAATATTTTAAAATATTTCTATGTATTTTTTCTGATAATCCGGCTTCTTTAAATTCATCTTGAATGAGTAGTATTGTTACATAATTTTTTTTGTGAAATCATCATCATCACCACCGTCACCATCTATCTCCTGCTGTCAGTATGTAGTACTTTTAACTGTCCTTAGAGTGTTTAACCAACTGGAGACGCTATTTCGTCTCTGCCAGATACAATATACATATACAAGACTACTAGTTATACTTGTTTGTCGGTCAAGTTTATGCTTCTTATTCTTCTTCCGTGTGCAATGTGATAAAAAATGCATGTACAGTATGAAGTATCAATATTTGTTGCATTGCCTTACCCACCATGCGTAAATAAGGAATATCAAACTGTTATTAACTAAAATTCATTTTCATTCTAGAACTTTTCTCTGGAACTCCCATAGCGTCTACCAAATTTATTTATAATCGTAAATGGATACAAACAGCATATAAATTATAAAGTTAAATACTCACAAATCTCAAATACGGCAGCTGATCGTAATAGGGATTGCTGTAATACGTGTTGTAGGAAGATGTAGTGGTGTACGTGTTGTAGTTCGGATTGTTACTGTTGCTGTTGTGGTCGATCGCGTACTGCGTCGGGTCCGGCTTCGGCATCCAGAACGGGTATTTTTCATCCTGAGTGAAAAAAATAGGGTGTGAAAAAAATAGGGTATTGCCTATGTTTGATTTCGTACAATTTTTTTTAACAAAACAAACACACGCACAAGGAACATTTTCTGAAAACAGCGTCAAAATTGGTTGATAAATGGAGCTGCAATCCACATTTTCTATACTTGCTATCTCTTTTGCACAGCTTGTATGTGCATCATTTTTCTGTTTTTAACTGTTTGACTTTTGAAAGGTTTATAAATTACTTATTTCTCAACGGATTCCAAAAATTATTTCTGTTTTTAGTTTTGTAAAATGTTACTGTTGATATGAATAATTAAAAAAAAAAGAGTCAAATACCCAATTGAAGTTGGTTTGAGAGTTACAGAGGAATTCATGAGATGTGATTGTTTAATAAACATTGTGGATGTTGAGTGTTTTACAAATCAATCATTTGGTTCAATAGCAACCCTTTCTCGGAGAACAATAGAGCCATGGTGCGAGATGTACGGTTTGCTAAAATAGGAACTAAAGTTTGAGAGGTCTGTGATAAAAGCTTAGGAAAAACAAGTTTTTATAAAAAAAAAGCAATAATTGTACAATTAAATCAACGGTTGTAAATAAATAACAGATGGATCAGTCATTGTATTGAGTATTGTAATGAGTAAAGACTCAATTGAACGGCCTCATTTTCTCTTTATTCACTCATTTTTACCGGTTTTCTGGGTCAATGTTTTAATGGCAACACCAAATAGTAGTGCTGTGATGATCAGCTCTATTGATAGCTCTATAAGTATATTTATTTTATGTTACAAAATATTTGGTATATTTTTTATTAACTGTTGTTTCATGAAGCCTTTAATAGGTAAAACGTTTTCACACTTACAAAATTGAACATCCTGGTGACCACCTTCTGCTGATCATACCACCAGTCCGGCTGCTCCAACTGATTCGGCTGTCCGGGCAAATACCTCGCCTCGGTATTCAGTACTCTACCGAACTCATCCACCATAGTCTGTCCGTAGTTGTCGTACTGTTGCTGTTGGTAGTTCTTGTCGTACTGTTGTTGGTAGCTGTCGTTGTAATTGTTGTTGTAGTTGTATGGATTTTGGCGGACTGTGGGAGATTTATTTTGTCAGTTCTTTGGAGTTTTTTTTTTTTAATGGCAATCTGCCGAAGACTTCGGCAATTTATGCCAGACTCGCAATTAAGTGTAGTGATGTTAATGTAGTATCAGAGGTGATATGTTTGGTTGTCAAATCAAAATTTACGTTATGACAAGTGTACTTAAATATTATCTACATCACACTACATATTATTTTTATGTGAGCAAGTTTTAGCACCCACAAAAAGAAACTGTTTATTTATTATATTTTCTCTTCAAATCAAATTGAGTGAAACCCATGAGTCATCACTACACTTAATTGCGAGTCTGGCATAAATTGCCGTAGTCCTCGGCAGATTGCCATTAAAAAAAAAAAAACTCAGTTAATATTTTGCATTTACTGTAGCTTCGTTGTTGTATATAAAATATCGCCTATGATACAAATGGCTTTCACACTTCCTGCTATTGGTAAAGGATTTTTTTAATAAGTAATTCACAAACCTAAACCCTTTATAATATTATATAGAAGTAAGTAAACATAACCACATTCTTATATACACAAATATGCGGGAAAAATCTGTGGGTCTTAGATGAAATCCTACTAATATTATAAATGTGAAAGTTAGTGAAAATGGATGTATGTTTGTTACTCTTTCACGCAAAAACTACTGAATAATTTTTGATAAAACTTGGCAGTCATACAGATTATACAACAGAATAATATGCTATAGGCTACTTTTTATAAATATTCAGAAAGTTCCCTTAGGAAGAAGCGCTGGCGGAAGCTAGGCTAGTAATAAAAGTCCTTTGACGTGTCGCTGTGTGTTGGCACTCACCTCTGGTATACTGATTGCTTCCATACCCAGAAGCGATACCAAACTGTCCTCTATTATTGAACTGTCCCTGCGTGTAGTACCGCGGCCGGTACTGCGGTATGGGGCGGATGGTCGCCTTCAACGTAAGGTTCCCGCGCACCGGAGCGCCCGATGTGTAGTTCGCCATTATACGCCCGTGGATAAACGGCTCCGTGTTGAAGAAGAATGCTGGCATTGTTACGTTGACCTGCAGGTTATAATGTCATTAGAGATTGATTTTGATAAGATTTACACCATAAGTGTTGATTTAGTTAGGAGAGTCCGTGGTAATTTTAGACACATTATGACGAGTTCGAAATTCTAGTTGGGATGAGAAGTTATTCAGCAATAATTTGGTGTGACATGGATAAGCACAAAGTTAATATTGATAAACCTTTATAATAAAGACAGATTTTAAAAAATGCTTCTGGTAAAGAAGTAATTAATTTACACAGTTAAAAAATGATAACACGCGCTTTTCTTTTTTTTGTATTCTGGCAAGAAAACCGTGGTACAAATACCTCATATCTGGTCTGATAGTACTCCTCAACCAGGAACTGCGTCTCCTCGATCTGGCCCAAAGCTTCCACGCGGATATACCACTCGCCGAATAGCGGCTGATCCGACATCTGGTACTGCAGACTCACTGTGCCGAAGTTACTCTGTGGATATAAAATTGGTATAAAGCTAAACTTGGCTGCGGTTTGTTCGTAAGAGATACCGAAAAGAAACAAGAACAGTGACCTCCAGAAGGAACATAGTGGGTTTTAGTCAATAAGAGTCTGACAGTCCCTTTAGCTGCACCCTCAGTGGGAGGGGTCATTTGATAATTTCCCACGAAAAAAAAAATAAAGTTAAAAAACTAGGGTAGAAACACGATATTCATAAGAGTCTCCGACTCAAGACAGCAAATTAACATATAATAAAAAATGAACTCTTGACTCTATGGCGTTAACATTTGATGATGGTAATTTAAGTATGCAAACGAATCAATGTTGTTGGTACGACCAATACTGACATTATCATTTGTGACTAAACAAAATACATGCATATGAAACAGTTGTAAGTTGTATTGATCAGCAGCTTTTGATAGCAATGGTCAATAATAGACATACGAATATTTTAGAATTAATAAAGCTTATAATTGTATTTAATTATGTGATGGGTTTATATAAAGAGTATAAACAGTCCTACTTAGAGGCATAGAAAGCATGCATGTTCGTTTTATGTTACTGCGTACGGCGTGTTACATCGCACTTACAGAAGTATTTAGTAAGCTTAGAGTATTGGAGTGCAAGTATTAGGTTCAGTTTTAATTCATTGTTTGTTTTTGTCAAAGTCTAAGAAAAATAGATGATACGCGATGTTAGTGCCGGCCTTTGTTTTTGTTCGTACACAGCGCTCATCGACCTTCTATGGACCATTTCAAGTATAAGCTGTGGGCATAAGCATTTTGCATGATATTGATTGTGGGTTATCATCAAAAGACCACTCCTACTGAGGGTGCAGCTGGAAGGAGTTTCAGACTCTTACTGACTTAAACCCACTCTGGGGGTCCCACTGTGCCGGGGCCACGGTTACTCTTGCGAACAACCAGCAGCCCCGACAGGGCGCTCATCGACCTCAATTATCGAAATGTTGACACCATATATATACAAGTATGTTAGTAGTAACAAATGGCAAGCTATCCAGTAACATGTGAGCACAGTTTGCGCGAACAATAGTCTATCCAAGTGGGCGCTAACTCGAGTGTCCGATCGAGTGGCACAATGCAACATTATTCACTTATTGTGATACCATCAATCTTGCTACCGACAAGAAAGATGAAGTGGCTACAATATTGTAATAGTTCTATATTGATTGGAGTACAATCTTACAAATTTCCTTAATAGATATTCAACTTTATAGCTGAATCATATGGTTCAAAGTTGATTGGGAAAAATTTACAGTTTCGGGTAGCTTGATTTGCTGGTGTGTGTACTTTGTGGTTTAACTTTACGTCCGACATGTAATAAAATATCGTTACGAGATATTTGGAAGAGAGCATATAAAAATACTCTTGTTAATATTAAAAATTATAGTCATACTTTCAGTACATAATCTCGTTGATTCTTTGAGAGATCGCTCTTTTATATGAATGATGGAAGGAAAAACTCCTCCTTTTACGTCCTGGCATTTAACATGTAATTTTTTTTGGTAGAAATGAAAATATAGTATTTGAAGTATCAGGGAAAGGATTGCATACCTGTCTAGAGAGCCATCTCTTCATAATACGACGGTTGGGGTCCAGGATGAACACGTCGATGGCGCGACCGAACGCCTTCAGTTCCGTGTTGATCGGTATCACGCGGAAACGTACTGAAATTGAGTATTAATGCAAGACCTATTGAATTTAAGTGTACAGACTGCCTGCACATCAAGCTACCCGAAACTGCTTTTTCCCTATCAACTTTGATCTAAATGTTTCAGCAATAAAGTTGAAGCCTATTAAGAAAATTTGACAGTTTATAGTAGCTTGATGTGCTGGCGTCTGTACATTGATTTCTACATGGTTTCTTCATATTTCTCTGAGAATGAAATATTTTTATGTTAGTACTGTTGTAGCAACCTCGTGCTTAAAACAAATATGGATCTACCCAAACAAACACCCGGCCTTCATACGCATAATACTGGAGAGCTGCACTTGTGATTAACAAACAATGCTATCAAATCTTGGAAATCAATTAAGAGGAATTATGGAACCTCCTCCTACCATTGTGTTTCTGTGTTCTACCATCTGATCCTATCATTAGTAACACGGATACCTTATGATGGAATGAAATACCTTGTCGTGGATAACGGTACTTCGCCATTGTTATTAGTAAACCTTATTATTTTATGACACTTATATCGAGTTTCATCTGAACCACTGAGACTAACTAGTATGGTTATTCTCTTCTTCGTCTCCTTGCCCTGATCCCAAGTTATTTCGGGTCGGCTATCGCTTAAAATCAGCGCTGTGACTTTCTCACATTAGGTCGCAGTTATGCTGAGCGAGGGCCGTATTGCGTGGTTCTGAGGCATACTACCTCTCATGTTTGATTTTTTATCTTTCTTTTTTTTGTACTATTATGTTGTGTTTATTACGTTTCGGATGGCACGTTAAACTGTAGGTCCCGGCTGTCATTGAACATCCTTGGCAGTCGTTACGGGTAGTTAGAAGCCAGTAAGTCTAACGCCAGTCTAACCAAGGGGTATTGGGTTGCTCAGGTAACTGGGTTGAGGAGGTCAGGTAGGCAGTCACTCCTTGAAAAACACTGGTACTCCGCTAAATCCGGTTAGACTGGAAGCCGACCCTAACATAGTTGGGAAAAGGCTCGGGAGATGGATATTACGTATGCATTCAATTACGCAATTAAGCACTTTTTCTTTATTCTTTCTTTCATTCGTCTTTGTTAGCCGTCATACTAATATCCACTCCTTTCTTACTCATGTCGTCTTTCAGGCATTCAATCCATCTCTACCACGGCCTACTTCTACCTCTCCATCCACTCACACGCTTTTATACTACAATTTTTCCAAACAGACACTTACCAGTCTGCCCCTGCATATAGACAGGTTTATCCATCTGTATGAATATAGTCATGAATCGCCTGGAGAACGTGAGCTGCGACTCGTTGATGAAGGCGCGGCCACCGAACGGCGTGTCCAGGTACAGGCCTTCCACTCGCAACTTGTAGTCTCCTGGTACTGTTGTTGGAGGCACCTGGGGTAGATTAATAGTTGTACTTACTGAACTATATAGGTGGTAGTTCTTAGCAAGTTCAGGACTGTATTTGGGCTGTATTTTGTTTGTTCAAAAAGCGCAGTTCTCAGCCTGATTTGAAAAACTACTACTGATTATTATTTAATGAGAATATAGCGGGCTTCAAACTATAGGGGCATATAATATGCAAAAAATACTTTTTGTATAAATATCGAAGTATCACTTAAATTATTTTCAGGCCATATGGCACATATATCACACATACATACAATTCAGCCCAATATGCACAAGGCGCAATGTTCTAAAGAGACAAATGCTTTAATTAATCTTATTTTTATATTTTTACAGAAACTTTTGTTACTAAATTCAAACACCTCAATATTAATTTTAATTCAGAAAGGCGTATGACTTTTTATAATCACGTAAATAGCCTTAGTTATTTTACTTTCAAAATGGACGAATGTAGCGTAATTATAAGTCACCAAGCCTTTTAAGAAAAATCTAGAAGATACAAAAACAAAAGAACTTACTCTCATATTCAATATTTCGGGAACACCCTCTTTCACTCTCTGATTGACATCAGCAATTTCAACTCCATTGCAGGAGATTGATGCCCTGATGGTCATCTGCATACGGGCTTGCAGTATATTGGCTGATATCTTGTAGATCTGGCCAGGCCTCACCATCCTAGATGCCACTATGAAGTAGGTCCTGTGAAATTAAATACCCATGTTGTACAAAAACTTAGCCTTTGGAATTTATGATTATTTAATATAGAAGAATGACAGACGATAGAGTGATTATTGTTTCTTCTTAGCAAGACTAAGCATAATATTTTAAGATCAATTTGAAAAATATTGTATCCGCTCCATTAAGATATACAAAATATAAGAGTCAATGGTACTTACGCTTCATTAATAATGACACTCTCATGTTCCAAAGGAGCACCTTTATAGGATGTGCTGTAAGTCCTGCTCGAGTCCCATGATCTTGGAGTAACATCAGGGGAATACTGGTTGGAGTTGTAGTTCACGTCTTGATTCCGGTTCTCTGGATAATACTGATTGTACCTCCTGTCTGGCTCATATTGGTTCCGATTGGGGTCATATTGACTTCGGTTCGGATCATATGGACGATTCGGATCATATTGCTGGGTTGGATTGTTCTGGTTACGATTCTGATACTTCCTATTCGGATCATATGGGTTGTCGTACTTTGGGTCAGGGTTGAGGTAATCATTTGTGGGGTTCGTCTGACTTACATCCGGATTGTATGTTGGGGATGCATAATCTTGTGATGTGCATAGTTTAAATACTGTTGTAGATAGTATGTATGTTAATAATAAGAGATTCATAATTCAGTCTTTGATTTTGTTTGCCTGCAATATAAGTTAAAACTCAAAGTTAACACAAGAATGTAAGTGCATAGATCATAAATAACTAAGAAAGCATGTGTGATAGAATTTTATCAAATGGGAAAGACTGTGTACTTAGTTCCAGAAATTTACTTCTACAGTCCATATGAAAGTTACTAAGTCAAGTCATTTAGCTACTCATTAAGGACAAAAAAAGGTATTTTTTTTTGTAGTAATTCTGTTAATGAAAGATGAAAAACAGTTGGTGTTATGTTTAATTTAACAATAAGGCTAGATGCACGACATCTAGACATTACGCGGTTAGCCTGCTATATTTTAACTACGGTATAAATAAAATATCTTTCTAAAACAAGTATAACATAAAGTTACGATCGCCGGATGTAAGATCTAGGTAAAACCGAACGTATTTAACAGTTAATAAAGATGTTTAAATTAAGATTCGAACTGTAACAATCGTTGGCCAACATAAACAACAACTATTGTCAGTTAAAAGTTCAGTTAATTATGTAACACCGATCACACACATCAAATTATAGTTAAATATGTAAACATAGAACGAGTTTAATACTCGATTAACCTTAATTTTAATTTAATAATAAAATTAACAATGTCTTAACCTGAAGTTAACGCCCATGGATACACTCCGACTTTATATTTTGACGAAAGTAAACAAACACATTTGCACTAAAACTTCACTATACTACCTATAAACATAGAAAAACACAAAATTTAAAAGAAAATCATTTAAAATAAGTTTAATTCAAATAAATAAACAAGAACGTTAACAACGTCCCATTACTCACTTCATTCAAGAAAACGCGATTGTCGCGCAGCCGCACTTCACCACGCCCGGCTAGTGTGAAAACCGGTAAGTTCCGTTACGGTTTCAATTTTATCGTAAATTGGGCATTTCTCAGCATTGCATTGTAAAATACCCTGTTAGGCTGTTATGCGTTTTAAATAGTAGAAAAAATTGTTGCATGTCTAAACATACGTTTTTTTTTTCAAGGTAAGCGCATAGGTCTCACAATTTTGTTTTTTTTTAATGTTTTCTTATCTATGGAAAGAGCGGATTTTAAATTTTTTGTAGATACCGAGATACCGTTTCTCGAAGAACAACCTAACTTCCAAAATAATGCTTACTAAATGTTCAGCATTTTCACTTTTTGTATTGTAAGTAACTTAAGAATAAGGCCATCACAAAAAACCGGCAGAGTAAAAATGGATGCTAATAACGTAAGCTCATTATGTTAACAGGTTGTTTTTACCTCTTATTATACCTACTTAATTCTTCTCTATGTGATAGGAGGCCTGTGCAGAGCAGTGGGACGATAAAATGGCTAATATATGTATACTTACTTAATTAGAAAAAGTGTGTAATAAAGAGGGGAAAAAGGTCGAGGTACACGTTAACCCTAAAATTGAAAAATAAGAAGAAAAAGTACTTTGTTTTTTATTATTTACCAAATATATATCCATGTGGGTACCTACCCTCTACCACTAAGTACGTACACCACAGGACAGCTTACTTATGTATGTCAGCAGATATTCTGCTCACAAAACTTAATTTTACAGTTCTCGCGTAAACTCCTGCATGTAGCTCATCTCCGCCACCCGCTGATAGGTCCCTAAAATCAGTTTCTGCGCAGCGCCTTGAGCTATGTTGTGCGATGACGAAAACCTATAATAATATCATGGTTGATTTTCAAAAAGTTTTATCTACGAAGAAAATGATTGTACAGCAAAAGAAAAACCAGCAAATCGTTTACCAGTGTACAGATTAGTCCAAGATCAGTTATTACGGGGTTCCACTTATCACGAGCCCCTGTTCTAAAATATGCATCGTGCAATGCATGTAACTTACTGTTTCCCGCGTTTTCACCCATGTCCTTTGTCCGGTTTCTTTGACTTTGTTATTTATCTAATCTAGTACTACTTACACAACATTTAAAGTATACCCAGCTAGACAGAACACCTCCGTTATTTTTTTCGTAGTCTGCTAACTTGCCTAGCCCACCTATATCACTAATTCCAATGAGTTTACCTAGATTTACTGTTTGTTAGGTACCTATTTATTATTTTCCGGCCTGTCATACTACTGCAATCAAACGCGTCAGCCGCGCGCTTCTCTCCGAAGGGTGGCTGGCTCTAGGATATCACCTCAACGGAAGACTAGAAATTTATTCTTCTTTATATTTTTAAGACTTTCCAAACAGAACAGGGTCCTCAATTTGTGTAGTCTCTTTTTAAAATTAGAATCAATACATAGTTAGAGAACTCTTAAATTTCACTGGTCCTTTTTCAATCTAGTAGTCTTCGGTAGGTACTAGTAAGTACTTTGTAAATATTTTGTGCTATGTTGGAAGTTTCTGATGGCCACCTTATGGTATGTGGGATAAAAATATAATCATCGCCGTCCCACGGGAATGTACACCTTAAAGGCAGCATGGAGCATTGCCACGTTGCTGATCTTCTAATGTTGAACAAAATAAATGTAATGTGGTGCTACACGTGTAGTGTCTACGAAAGTTCTGTATGAATGTTATAAGGGTTGGTTGTAGGATAGGTAATGCCCTCTTGTTCAGTCAGTTGATATGATAATTTAAATGATTACACTTGGGAGATTCTAATAGCTGTTGTGTGTCCAAGTTGTGAGCACATGGTACAAGTTTGAAATAAATATGTATGATACTAAAAACAAAGGGCAAGATGAAAACTTGTGAAATAATAAGGCAAGATTTTATTAATGAATCATCTCCCACTGTTATTTGAGTAATTATTATACATTTCAGTGTATTACAGAGAGGCACATTGACAGGGATAACAAAATAAAAAATGTTTTGATTGATGAAATTCTAATTAACCACTGAATTGTCCACAAGTTAGCAGGATCTCATAAACAAAGGAATTGATCAATAAAAATAAATCACGCGAAGTGATAGGATGTAAGATTGAGACTCGTCGGATCGCAGTACGATCGCGTAACAACAACGATTACTGTATAACAAGACGAACAAGAGAGTCCAGAAGGGGTTCGGGTCGCTCCGGGGCCTCCACTCTTCACATTGAAAACGCATTATACGCCAGCATCCAATTTATCTTTTGTCAAAAAAATCTGTACAAAATATATTAAATATATACTCTGTAATGCTAAAAACTGTAACGCTACCTCCTCAATAGTTCAATCACGATTATTAAATGATTTAAAACACAATAACTCGTTCACGTCGTGCAAGAACAAACATTAACGTATCGACGAGCGCCGCCGGCGCTCGCGCGGCGGGGAGACCTATATACAAGTCAACATTTTAAAAATCATACACCTCAGTCTGTCACGAGAATACCGCTGCTGCATCCTGATTTATAATTCCGTTGCATTAATTTCATACAGTCGTGTGGTCTTACGATCTAGTGTCGCGTATCGCGTCCTTTGCTTATCGTCCGTGCGTGGCATCATAATATACATAGTTTATTTTATATATAGGCAATCGCGACGAGGCGTGTGTTAGTTCCGCTCCTCATCGCAGTCGCGGGAGATGTGTCCGGGCTTTCCGCACACGTAGCAAGTCTTGGTGCCGTCGGGGCAGTTGCGTGAGATGTGGCCGGACTTGTTGCAGTTGTAGCAGGTCTGGTTGGAGCTATCGCGCCCGCCCTCGGGGCAGTTCCGTGCGATGTGCCCGGTCTTGTTGCAGTTGTAACACGACGGCTCGTCCGGACTCTGCGCGCACTCGCGCGCTATGTGTCCCGTGCCGTTACATCTGCGTCACACAAATAAACCTAACATTAGATATGTACTCAACACCTATACACCTAGAAGAAATACCTACCAATTTAAAATTTAAATTAAGAGAGGTCGTTGACAAGTTAATTGATCACGTGTGAATCCAAGGTCAATGCCAACAGTCGTGACATTTGAACCTCTAACCCACACTTTCTCTAGGGCCCGGGACAATGTGTAAATTAAATCGGTTATTGATTACTTTAAAATTCAGAGTCTAAATACATGTGGAGCACTATATTGGGAACTTCGGACTAGATCAAATAGTAAAAGAGACATCAAAGTCGATTTGTATTTTATCTAAACTGGTTTTTAGATATGATCTAACGATAAACGCGGTGACTCGGATAAGAAACGTGAGCTAACGTGTACTCAATATCACGAGTAGAAACACACCCAGTATTAAAATCAATGTGCTGGGTTAGGCGTAACTTGAGCGAGCCTTGTATAGTTATACTAGTTATCTAAGTAAGAATATCGATTTTGTTGACTAATAATCACATACATAACTAGTATGAATAGAAATCTAAATCATAAGTATATTACTTTATAAGTTTATAACAGACATAGCGTAGCACTTGTTTCGTCGTGGGTATACGCTAGTCGATAGAATGCGTGTGAGTGGAACCGCTCAAACGTGACCACTCATGCGTAACGAGCTAATAGAGATACCTCATGTCTACACGAACAACCGTGTATCGTTTGAAATGTCGTTAACCTGTTGCAGCGATATAATAAGAAGCTTGATTGATCGTCTATATCGCGTCACCGGGTAGCTGTGCGGTTGAGCAATGGGTCACCGGCGCTATCTTATGTTAGTCCTTATCTTTCTCTGCAGGCCATTTACTACGAAAGGATACCGACACACATTTCGTATGGACCAGTCCTCACATCAGTGGTTCATGTACAAACTTCTTACCAGTTTCATAATCGTTATACTAAACTGATATTATTTTTTCTATTAATACAATTCTGAATAAAAGCTTTGAAGTTTCAATATGGGAGCAAAATAACTACGTTCTTCATCCAAGGAAAGTTTGCTAAGCAGCCTGCCATTCTTCGAGGAGTTAGCTTTGGCAAACTTGCATAGAAGTTTTATTGAATGAGTAGATGGTGTTATATTAACCTGTAGCAACGGTCAGCCTCTTCCTTGCAGTCTCGCGCAAAGTGCCCGGCGCGGTTGCACTTGAAGCACTTTTCGCGCTGGCGGTTGAAGCCAGAGTCGCGAGCAGCGACGCCGCCCTGGGTGCACTCGCGGGCGAAGTGCCCCGTCCGGTTGCACTTGTAGCATACGCTCGAACTCATTGTCTGGAACAAAATAGGATGCACTTCGCTGAGTACATTCTTATCACCAACGCATAATAACGGTACTCCTACTAGGTCTTAAATAATATACATTAAACTACGCGGAGTTTTTTTAATAGTTGCGTTTAACAAGATGCGAAGATACAGACGATTTTGGGCGCTAATGTTATTCACTCGACGTCATTTTCTGACCTTGTAATAATGACCTTAATAAAATACGGTCATTCGCCTCGTATATCTCTTTCTTATCCCCATTCGGAGCGATAAGTGTAAGAGAGAAGTTTAATTATTTGCACAGAAGTTCCGCTGACGTGATGACCCTGAGGTTGATAACGCGTTCCATGTGCCAAGATCACGGCAAATTACGTACGATTGTCACCAATTGACTCGCGGCAAACATTTAGATCGAGACGTTATAGGGAGGCCCAATACGATGCAAAACAATTGACGACATGAACGCGGCGCATTCCGAAAGGTCTGTTGACTTCAGTAGTTTAACAGCATCTTGTGCCAGATTTTAGTAATGGGACAATTACATTGAAGATACTCTTGGAGAAAATAATTATTTTGATGACGCTTTTCACCATAATGACTAGTTTTTAGCTGCTGTTGTTACCATTACGTGACTACGATACGAAAAGTGATAGATTATAATATTCATAATCTAGCTACGATTTGAATTCGACATGCACTAAAGTAGGTCAGATATAAAATATGTACCTACATTATGTAATTGCTAGAGAACATAGGTACAATAGTTTATTACAACATGTAACACTGATGAAGTATTATTTATCGACAATAAGGCACAATTAATGACACTTATTGAAACAGATGTTAGAGGAATAGTGTATATCAGTCACAATGGCAGTTTAATAGAAATCATAGAATTAGAAACACAAGTTTTATGTTCGACCTCGACATGACGACACCTTTCTTTGGCCTCTAAACTATTGATCAACATAATACCAAGCCATTATTGGCTACACGGTTTTATTTGCATAACCAATACACTTTTCTAATTTAAATCTTGCATAGGCTGGTTTTAATAAGTTTTATGTAATCAATTTCAAAATGGTTGTAGTTAGGTTCAACTGATGTTTTCTACACAAAAGGTCAGCTCTACTTCATGATAAAACATGATCTGCATGTAGGGGGGATAGTGAAAGCTGCAAGTGCGAAAGACATTAACTTAGAGCAATTATGATAACTAGTGCTCATACAGTTGCTATCTAAGTAACCAGCCACATTGATGTACTATACTATATAATGGTTTTTAGGAGACTTAATACTTTTATACAAAGTCAATGTAAGCCTAATTAGTTACATGAAGCTTTTGATTAGAAAACAGACATGCTATTAAAACAATGTTTAATTAACTACAGGGCCACATACAAGTACTCATTGGGTACAAGTTTAATCAACATAACAACGTTTATTATTAATCTTGAGTATGAAAGAGCAGTATAATGTTGAGCAATTTCTTGCTTTCTAACTTGTGATAAAATAATCAGAAACTTACCTACACAATAAAGATTTCAAAGTTATCTCAAACCAAATACAAGTGAATATAAAACAAATAATTACTTTGGAAAAGGCCCATCAAAATATAAAATCCTACATGAATTTTAGTATGAAATCTAGCTGGCTGTGGTGTAATTACATAAAATGAATTACTTTCTAAACGCAACTGATATAGGGTCAATAACTTGAAAGTTCTAACTGTACATTTTAAAGTGTAACAAACCTTTTTGGACTTATTGGGAGCTGTTCATAGTGTTTTTTTTTGCTTTTCACTAGAACAACCCAGCCTTGGTTGTATTACCAACCCGAATAAAAAAAACTAATATGCAATTTAGACATGTTTATAAAAAAAGTAATTATGGTCTCAAATATCTAGTAATTGAATGTTTCTGCAGTAAATGATAGGTGAAACTAATTTTGAATGATTGAAATGCTTAAAAAGTGTATAATTGGTATTGTTCGCTTACTTTATTGACTTTCATGCTGTGAAATACTACTAAATGGTAATTAATTGAACAACCAGTAGGGTACTTAGTTAAAGGAAATATAACAGAATCTTGGCAGAGTAAACTGACCTTGAATTTATTAGAAAAGGGGTAAATATGATGGAAATATACATGTGTAAAATAATGGAACAACCAATTATCATTAACCAATACAGATAGCAGTGTCCTATAGTGATGTCAATGAATTTGTAAGTACAATAACCGATAATACAGATAATTTACTCTTTAGAAGTACATGACTCCTTTGTGTGAGCATGTAACAGGTAGACAGCTTAACACATGCTAAACTAGACTTGTAAGGTTCCTATAGGCATTATACATATTGGTACTTTCCCACATGCTGTTCATAGCGTAGCGATGCGTCATTGTCTTATACTAACAGAGGAAAAAAAAAGAAAGCTACATACAAGAGAAGGCATGACAAATGGTTGGAAGATGTTGAGATCGCAGGGTGATGACGGAGCATTTTTTACGATAGTTGCAGCTACATTTCACTAAATACACATACATTTCGGTAACAAATTCGAATATAAAATTACCTCAACAGCAGCTATATGTGTCAGCAACGAGTCACCGTTTGTCAAACTAACCACGTTCAATAAACAACCTAACTATGATGCGTTGACATAAAATTATCAGATTTTCACTTGGAAACACTCGGTGAATTTGCGTCGTGGCTATATTCTCTGATAATTATAAGAAAACACATCTGTAATGTACGTACGCCGTATAGTAGCCTAACCACGTGTAGAGGTACCGGTAGCGCGCGGTTTCACAATCAATGTTGCACTTTACACTTACCGATTAGATGTGAAACTTCTTGAGCACTTAAATCACTATAGAATCGATCGTTTCACGATCAAATTTTTAATAAGATTTACAAATAAGATGAAATTTACGACGCTTCGTTTGCAAGGAAGCCAGCCACCATCACTACGAATTCGTAAAAGACATTTTAAGCATAGACAATGTAGCTAAAAAGTTTTCAACGCTGCTTTAGCGTGATTTGTGATGATTTTTACTAAATATAAAAAAAATATATTAAGATATGGTAGTACTTTTGAGTTTATTGAAAATACCTGCAAATTAATGTTATAATATACGTAAAAATATTTTTAAAACATTTCTATAAATAAATATATTTTTGTATTGTCTCTATCATATACATATTGTCTATAGTAATAAATGGACCAATGGCGTTAGTTAAAACAATTCATACATCCAATAAAGCAAACTGTCAAACTACTTATAACCAATGAAATCTTTGCATTTTGTTTACGACCACAAACCAAATTCAATCGTTGCATGCTGTGTGCATCACCAACATGACTGCACAGTATAATGCGCCCAATTTAAGGAGTTCACTTTTTCCTCCCACGATATACCGAAATTACAAAGCTTACAATTTGATGCATTGCTAATGTATTGTCAACTTTGTCAAGGCGGACCGTGTTTACAAAACTAACAAAATACTGAAATTCGTGAGATAAAAAGGAAGCTAAGAGAGTTTTTACTGCCAGAAAAATGTCTGCGGAGAAAAGACGCAGTAGCGTTGATAACAATGAAGAGGCTGAAGAAAGCGACGGGTGGATAGGACCTATGCCCGCGGAGGCATCAAAACCTAAGCCTAAAAAGAGGAAAGGTAGAACCCGTACTATTCCTATAGCTTTAGAAATAGAACTCAGATCATGAAGGAATTGCGGGCCTTATATAATTTTGTTTTCCAGTGTTAGAGTTCGAATCGCTGTATATCGAAAACCTGCCGACATCGGAGACTTACGAGTTCAGCTACATGCATCGCGACGTGGTTACACACGTTGTAGTCACTAAAACCGACTTCGTGATCACCGCCAGTCAGGACGGACACCTGAAGTTTTGGAAGAAACAGGTATGTTAAGTCTCGCTATATTTTAATAAAGAAATATTATTATAGTCTGCATTTTAAGAATGGAATTTAATTTCAAATAAATTTATCCCTAGTATTATTATTTAGTGCTCATAAAACTGAAGTGTTTTTAATCCTGAATACAACATAATATTCAGAGGGTCACAAATGGCTTACAACCCAAGCCGTACCATCAATATCAGAGGGTCGGCTTTAGTTTGTTAAAGTAGTTTTTTTACTAATAAATACTATTGTATAACCCTATACATTTTTCAACCAAAAATTAAATGCATTTATTTACTTAATTATCATTATTAATAACAATTTCCAGGAGGAGGGCATAGAGTTTGTGAAGCATTTCCGCTGCCACCTGGCTCCCATCAGCCATGTGGCTGCGAACACCACTGGCACACTGCTCTGCACAGCCTCACTGGAGAAGACCATCAAGGTCTTTGATGTTGTTAATTTTGGTAAGAATAATTAACTTATCTGATGAAGAAGGACTATTTACTGGCTGGTTCTTTAGTAGCAGTAGTCTAGGCTTACATATATATAGTTACAAGCTTCTAATGGTACAAGTCTATGCCATAAGTTTGATTCATAAGATGAATTTCATCGAGTTTCTGAGACAGTTATAAACTAGTTTATCTAAATCTATAGCTAAAGGCTTATATAATAATATCAAATCACACTACTGTGTGTGTATGTTTGTTACCTCTTCACAGCCAAACGGCTTAATGCAATTTGATGAAACTTGGTAGTAACAAAGCTTAGACATCAGAATAACATATAGGTTCTTTTTTATTTGTTGTGTGGGACATTATTTAATCAGGAAGCGGGTAAAACTGCTGGAGGAAGCTAGTTTATTAATGCCTAAACATTCAACTACTCATGCTTACTTAAATATGTGTCAGCAGAAAGTGTGTTTAAATTAAAAATTGTCTATTTGCATATAATGCAGTTTTTGTATACTATAATTCATAATTCTTATTTCAGATATGATTAACATGATATCCATAGAGTTTGAGCCGTATGTTGCTGAATGGGTGCACTCGGCCGGAGATCCTATATCTGCACTTGCAATGTATGTATTATTCATTTATTAGCTCCATATGACATGTGATGTGTATGTCATCAAAGGTCATTTCAAAGGTGCTGTTGATATTTATTCTGTTATCTATATTCTTGAAGTCTAGTCTAGTCTTGTTAGTCATTATCTAATAAATACACTTCACATATAGAATCAGATAAAATTGGAGAGTCTGTTTGCTTAAATATATGCTTTTGACTAATTGCATATATGTATACATGGTACATGAATCCGGTTAGACTGGAAGCCGACCCCAACATAGTTGGGAAAAAGGCTCGGGAGATGATGATGTATACACGGTACATATAGCAAAAATGTTTTTTTTTTTTTTTTCAATTTTGTATGTCTGTCTGTTTGTTCTTGCCAATCTTTGAAATAACTTGACCGATTTTTACCGACATATAGCTTTTATGATAAGGAGTAACTTAAGGTACTTTATGTCTGGGTGCAGAAAGAAATTCTGGGAGCAGCTAGTATTACTTTAAGGTTATAGAAATTATTACCTATCTTTGTGAAATGTATGTCTTAGCATTATTATTGATAAGTATCAATGCTAATACAGACTGGAATAAGTATGTAGCATGTTTAATTGCAATCTGGTTAGGATTGTCATATGCAAATATTTGTTACAATTGTGGTAATTTTGACAATTTAGATATTTATTTCTATCTTATTCTCCAGCTCAGAGAAAGCCAGCAACAAGATCCACATATTCGACGGCACACAGACTTCAAGCACACCACTATACACCTTCGAGACTCTCCACCAAGCCACGGTGACCACGATCAAGTACAATGCGGTGTACGAAACAGCAGTATCGGTTGACAAGGCTGGTATCATTGAATACTGGACCGGACCGAAACACGAATATAAATTCCCAAAAACAGTGAATTTTGGTTCCAAGTTAGACACAGATTTGTATGACTTTGTGAAGAATAAGACATACCCCACTGCGCTTGCGTTCTCGCCGGATGGGAAGAAAATGGCGTCCATCAGTTTGGATAGAAAGGTAAGATGATATAGTGCAGATTTTGTACTGGGTTTTTAGTTTGTAGTACAGACGCCAGCACATCAAGCTACCCGAAACTGTAAATTTGACCCAATCAACTTAAAACCATATGCATGAGCGATAAAGTTGAAAATCTATAAAGGAAATTTTACAGATTGTAGTAGCTTGATGTGCCGTTTGTCCTTAAAAAGTTGTTTGTAGCTTGAATTTTTAATTTACATTTTGTTGTAAAGAAATTTTGTAGAAAATTTAATTGGACCAATATGAAAGTAGCGATGACTATATTTCAAAAGATTATGACAATCTCGTCTTTTAGAAATTTTTTAATCTTATTTCTACTCCCATAGGTGTTAGCATATAAAACGTTGATTTTAAATTCGTATTTATTGGTTGAGATAGCTTTGTAGAAGACAGAAGTTACTTTTAAACTATTTTTTTAATATTAGTCTCAAATCAACTGAAGACAGTTTGAATCTATTTGCATGCAGTAGTTACGTTTAGAAACGATTTTGAAAATGAGCTAACCATGTACCAAATCATGTAGCAACCCGCAACCCCAGTATATAACGTGTAGGATGTTTGTCTGTTGATGTAATAGGTGCGTGTGTTCCATTTCCTGTCAGGCAAGCTACACAAGGTGCTGGACGAGAGCCTGCAGCGCTTCCAAGAGCTGCAGCATCAGACGCAGCAGCTGCCCAACATGGAGTTTGGTAGACGGTAATGTTGCAATCATTATTAAAATAATGTTGTATGTGCCTGCCTCGTTGGTCTAGTGGTCGCAAGGTGCGACTGTTGTGCACGTGGTCTCGGGTTCGAATCCCGGGTCGAGCCGAAATTGCTTTGTGGGTTTTGAGAAACTTTCATAAAGCAGCCTGGAGTGTGGAAGTTGGAGATTGAGATTGATTGATTTTCGATTGATTCACCCGTGAGAGCACGTAAATGTCGGTCCTGCTTGTGATCTCTCTCCGGTGGTGTCGGATTGCCGTCCCATCGGACTATGAGAGTGAGGGAATAGAGAGTGCACCTGTGTCTACGCATGCACATTTGGCGTGCACTATAATATGTCCTGCACAGCTGGCTGATCTCCTTAGAAAGAACGGTCGCCGTGGCCGGCAATCAGATAATAGACGCCATTATTATAATACTGGCATATATAATACTGGAAACTATAACTGAAATAACTGCTAAAATTTACTACTCTAATAATAAACTATTTATTTTGGAAAACACACCAAGAAAGGGAAGACCAAGAAGGCCTGAACACTCTCCTCGCTGATTGACCACTTAACCTAACATTAAATTTCATATTCAACTACAGTATGGCGGCTGAACGCGACCTAGAGAAATCCGACTCAGTACACCTCGCCAACGTGCTGTTCGACACGTCGGGACACTTCGTGATTTACGCGACGATGCTCGGCGTCAAGGTGGTCAACCTCGTCACCAATCGCTGCGTCGCCATGCTGGGGAAACCAGAGAACCTGAGGCCTCTACATTTAGCGCTGTTCCAGGTAAGGATAAGGCCACAAATGTTATTTAGATTTTATTTAAGAAATCGAATAGTAATTTGTCTTGAGCATCTACGCTAGGCAAGTCGGTAAACTAGAGATCTCTTCATCTGGTGCTGTTCCGTACAAATTTAAGTTAAATTAAGCGTCACAGTGGTATTTAAAAAAGGGCATTATTTGAAATAAATACAAAAAACCAGCGATAAAGGTGTTCAGAAACTGACCTTATAAATGATATTTACGTAGCGTCACTTAAGATACTTAATAAAAGGTCGGTCGAACAAACAAAACCGAATAATATATTTATTATATCACCTTCTTTAAATATTTGCAGGGTCGAACAAACCAGTCGAAAGTAGCAACCACCCTCGAGATGGAAGGTTCAGAAAACCCCACACTGCTCAACGTGAAGATAGACCCGACCTTGTTCTGCACGGCTTACAAGAAGAACCGGTTCTATATGTTCTCGAGGCGCAGCCCTGATGACATCAAGAGCCCTGACGCTGACCGAGACATATTCAACGAGAAACCTTCGAAAGAGGACATTATATCCGCTACGGAGGGACAAGGTGATTACTGTGGTCATTTATGCTGTGAGACTATAATAATGAGACTTGCATTACGATAAAAGTAAATTGAGCGCTCGCCACTACTGGTGACAAGAATGGTACAGACGCCAGCTCATCAAACTACTGCAATCTGTCAAATTTCCTTAATAGATTTTGAACTTCATCGCTGAAGTTTATGGTTCAAAGTTTATAAGGATTTGTCAGTTTCAGGTAGTTTGATGTGCTGGCGTCTGTAAAAGAAGTAATTTATCTATAGTTTTTAATTCATAAAGATAAAAAAAAGATAAAAAGTCATTTATTCAAAGTAGGCTAAAAATCAGCATTTTTTGAAGGTCAATTCTACAAAAAACAGCCCCAAAAACGCCCGCCCTTCCTATGTGTTATCGCATTGATTTGTTCATACCACTTCTTAACTTTTTACCCCCTTGTCTGTTATTCTGCAGCATCAAACTCACTCTTATGTGGATCACCAGTAAAATGGATAATAATATGAACTCTTAACTATAGATAGGATGTATTTTATTTAGTTTTAGTTAAATGAAAAGTTATAAGCAAGACTCACATCAAACAAACAAGCGCCTGGAACAACCAAATTTCAAAATAAACTCCAATGCCATTATGTTGTGGTATTTCTAACCGACTTCCAAAAAGGAGGTGTTTATTTTAGTTACTAAAGTCTTGTGTACTGTGTACAGGAGTGCAGCGCCTGTACGAGCAAGCGATCCTGCACACGTCGCTGGGGGACGTGCACGTGCGCATCTTCGGCAAGGACGTGCCGCGCACCGCCGAGAACTTCTGCGTGCACGCGCGCAACGGGTACTACAACGGACACGTCTTCCACAGGGTCATCAAGGGCTTCATGGTGCAGACCGGGGACCCTACTGGTCAGTCACCTCACTAGCTTTAATTTTATTACATTATTTAATAGCTTTTGTATGGTTATGGTGTAAATTGGTTCCTGGGACTGTCAGATTATATAATATTCCTCACACATTCACACAACGTCATCTAGACCCAAACTAAGCAAAAAATTTTGAATCAGCAATTATTTTTATTTATTTTAAATAGCATAGTATTTCGACTTACAATTAAGTAATATCCATAATCTTTGTTGCTGGCACGTTTTAGCGACACGTTTCGCATTCACGTGTAACTTATCATCGCGTGATAACACAAATTTGTACCAACTTGTTTTCAAGAGCGCGATGTTATTGTCATATGTATGTCGTACATCGACCGGCGACAGCAAGTTAAAGAAACTTTAACTCTTGATAAAAAAAGATTATAGGTTAGGATGTAAAGGAAAAATATGTTTTCTTATTTACTGTTGCAAATTCATTATGACTATATTCACTTGGAGAGGCCTATGTCTAGCAGTGGACTGCGAAAGGCTGGTGATGATGATGATATTCATGATCAATGCTTATAAAAATTATAAAGCCTAGCCTAGCCTAGGCTACAACAATGTGCCCAAACTATGAGCTTTGTTGCCACTGTTTTACATGAAGAAATTACCACCTACATTACTACTTCCTCATGACAAATTCAATCTCAATCGGTTCAGCCAAAAAACGTATCTTAACATTGATAGTATTACTCTAATTTATTTAGGTTGTAGGCACTACTCTATTTTATAGGTATATTAACATACAATAAAAAAATATATTGACCATAAATTACTAAAGCAGTTATTAAATGAATATCTGTACAAATACATTCACCGATATACAGCACTAAATATAAAGAATTACCTATACTAAGCAATAATTACTTTTATGACAGTGTAAAAAAAATTACAGCTCCCATATTTTCTTTATAAGATCAATTTTAAAGTTCAAGTTGTACTATCCCAGGCACGGGCACGGGCGGCGAGAGCATATGGGGCGGGGAGTTCGCGGACGAGTTCAAGCCGCACCTCAAGCACGACCGCCCCTACACCGTCAGCATGGCCAACGCCGGCCCCAACACCAACGGCAGCCAGTTCTTCATCACGCTCGCGCCTACCGTACGTGCCATCTCAACTAGTTTGGAACTACACTGAACGGTCTAGTGGTAGCAAGGCTGACCACTGTGCACGAAGTGGCGGGTTCGATTCCCGTCAAATTGCCACGAAGCAGCAGAGTTTGGAGGCTGTTAATTAATACATCCGTGCATCGTAGAGCACGTAACGGTCGGTGCTGCGTCTGATCTCTCTCCGGTCGTGTCGTATTGCCGACCAATCGAGTTAGGAAAGTGAAGGAATAGAGAGTTCAACTGTGTCTGCCCCAATGTGCTGTGGGAACAACGATTTTGTTTGCATGCATGTTATTATAGGACATTATCAATAGACAGAGACTGGTAACTATGCTTTTTTTTAACTTTGGTAGCTAACTTTGGTAAGAAAGCTTGTCCCCCCCCCCAGCTTGAATTTAAAATAAAAGTTTAACCTTTTGACCACCACGTCAAAAAAGATGTGCCCTTAGAAAGATAAGAATTCATCCATATGTATATGTAGGTATATGTATACCTACAATATAGTGGTGAGTTCGGAATTATATCGATTGGAACTGACTATTATTTCACACTTTAAAAGTCTATCATGTAGTCGTGACCGCAGCATGTTGCGCACTTTTGGGCCTGTCATCTATATGTGACAGTGGTGGTCGAAAGGTCAAATAACTTTTTCAATATTAACGCTTCAAGCTAGAAATTATAATAATAATTTAAAAAATCATCCACAGCCATGGTTGGACAACAAACACACAGTGTTCGGTCGCGTGGTCCGGGGTATGGAGGTGGTCCAAAACATCGGAAGCGTCAAGACCAACCCCAAGACGGACAAACCTTACGAAGATGTCAGAATCATATCAGTCACCGTCAAATAAATATCGTCATTTTATAGAAAATTTATATTTTAAGTTAAATTTAAGTGAATTGATGATGTGATGTACAAAATGAACTGTTGCAATAAAATAGATCGATGTTGTAATATTTTATTTTTGTGTTTCATTTTTCCTCCTTGTTTAGAGTTCCGGACTCAAAGGGAATCTGTTTACTAAGACTTCTCTGTGGTTCGCTAGTCTATGTTTCTCATGAACTGTGATAGTAAGAAACAGTAGACCAGTAGACAGCCGACATTTTCACATCTTATGATGTATTTCTGTTGCATTGTTATTGCTCAATATCGACAACGGCTACCGGTAGACTTGAAATATTCACAGAATATTAAATGTCTTTGTTACTTTGTTTAAAAGTAAAAAAATAAATAAATTAGGGGCTCCCACACAGCAGACGTATTTTTTTGGCTGTGTTAACAGATCACTAACTATACGCACGGAACCCTTCGTGCGGGAGTTTAACTTGTGCTTGGTTGTAGTAATCTCACATTAATGTGTCCTAATAAACAAGTTCCGTATAGATAATTCCAATTTTTATGATTTATTCCATTCTAATACCAAAAACTAATACCACTGGTATTTGTTTCAACTCTTATTTTTTTTCTATTCCGAACCGATACCATTGTTTAAACTAATACCAAAACAAGTTAAAAGATATAAGGTACAGTCAGTAAAAATGCTTTGTATGGAAATATAAGACCTTTAATTGAAAAAAAAAAAACAGATAACTCCAAAAAAATCAAATTTTGTTAGCAAACGTCTTGTTCAATGATAAAATATCACTTAAATAATCAACTTTAATATAATTTTAGTTCCTCTCTATACCTGTATAATATTTTTTTTTGCAAAGACATCAAACTGGAAGAATTTACTTACAATCTAAAAATTAACTCTTAATTTATATTAAAATTTATCTGACATAGTTATTATTAGATAGGTACGTAATTATTCACGTCTACCTATCTCATAACAACTATGTCAGGTAAATTTTTAACATCAACAACAACAAAAATAAATCACTTTTTATCTAACAATTGTAAAATATCACAGAAAATCCAACTTTTTGTTTAATCTAATCAGTCATTCGTCACCTACATAGCAATGAATCAGCATTTTTTTTTGCAATAATATCTAATATGAAAAATTCACTTTAAATCTAACAATTATAAAATATCACAGAAAATCAACTATTAGTATAATCGGCTAAATGACGTGTAAATAATTTCTTATATTTCAACAATTAGTAGCTAAACCCTTAATTTTTCTAAGCAGTGACCTACGGAGATTTTGTTTTTGAGGAGTTGGTCAGTTACGTATGTGATCCACGAATTTTTCATAATAGTTGTCTGTGCACATCGTTTTGCGGGGGGTGCGTTTGATTTATATTGAGTAACAACCACTGTATTTATGTTTTTTTTTTGGAATTTATGTATTTATGAGGAATTTATGAGTCAAAGCACAACATTCCAGTCACACTTGACTCTGATTGGTTGTTTCGAATTTTGGAACAATAGAGCAAACTCACCCTTTCTCGCAGGTAAAAAAAATAGCAAGCTGATTCACTAAAACTACTCTTACCTATGCTAAGCTTTGTAAAAATATTGGAGTGAAGTGAATTTGGAAAGTTTTAAGCATTATATTACGATTACATAAACATATTGAAAAACAAATTTACTTTGATTAGGTTTGACTGCGCTGACTGTACCAAATTCAAGTTGTTGGTATTCGTTCGTACATTAAATTAAATTATTTAAAAAGTGGTATCCGTTCGGAATAGAAAAAAAATAAGAGTTGAATCAAATACCAGTGGTATTAGTTTTTGGTATTAGAATGGAATAAATCATTTTTATAAGTTTCGGACAGTACCAGGCCACCTGAGACTAATGAAATGAAAGCAATGTGTTCTACATTCTACAATAGATTACGTCTCGTCCGTGATGTATAACTGATTATGTAAGCTATACAACTATCCCGTGCAGGTCAATGAACTGACGCAATTAATGTCTCAACGTGAGTTGATAAGTAGTCTACATTGAGGGATAAAAATAATTGAAATCGGCTTTAACCTGATGAACAGAATAATTATGAATATTCTATCGGATGAATAAGATTCTTTTATTTGCAATATAACTAAGATAATTTAAAAAAACTATACAATACGCCATCTATTGTCGAGTAGACAAACCTGATTAAGAGGTTGGCTGCGCCATCTAGTATCGGGTAGTAAGACCATGTGAAGTATTATCATACACGTACCAACAGATGGCAGTACTAGGATTCATTGTTTAGATTAAAACCGGCTTACCGGCCAGTAAATACATAATATAAACATTAGCTTTAGACCTGTGCACATTTGTTTTGCTATTAAGTAACAGAGCGTTTTTGCAAAACTGTTATTTTTATTTATATGTTGTTTGATAGACTTAATTTTCCCATCATCACTTTCCTCTTGTAGTAACCATCATCTGCTGATATTTTGCGGTGAACGCATTTTGTAGGTCACAATAACATACTAATGTTTCCTTCATTCATTATTTCAATAATTAATACCTACATTAATAGGGTTATAAAGATGGAGTAGAGTTATGGGACGAATCCTTGTAAATGAAGCCATGGGCTTTGTATAAACCACTTTCTAGGGCAGTTGGGTTAAAAAAGTAGTTAAAGAGATAAGCATATTATAGAATGGATTCGTACACCTTCAACTCGTCAATAATAATTCGATATGGTTTTAAGTAAATACCGGAACCTTCAAACTATATACTCAGATGTGCACTTGACCCTTACTCGCTGCGTAGGAAAAGCTCAACTTCTACATAGACAGGTGAACATGTAGTACCCACGTAGACAAACATCTAGGAGATTAAACAATATAAAAAAATACAATTAATGACAAAGTCTAGGACCCCATTGAAACGGGATTAATTGCTATAGTTTTTATTGTATCTGTAAAAATCGTTTTAAATATAATATAACTAGTTGTTCCCCGCGGTTTCACCCGCTACCCGAGGGTGCCACTTGCCGCACCATGATCAAAACTAGCCTATGTCCTTTCTCAGGCTCTCGACTATATGTCTACCAAATTTTATTTAAACCGGTTCTGTAGTTTTGACGTGAAAGCCTGACAGCCGTAGACAGACAGACAGAGTTAGTTTAGCATTTATAATATAATTAAGCAATCCATCAAAAAAACTTGTCTATAATATAATGTAATAGAATGGTCCTCTTTTTGGTGTCAAAAAAGGAAAACCGGCTAAGTATGTGTTTGATTCGCGCACGAAGTGTTTCGTGCCATTATCTATAAGACTGCTTATGCTTATAATTCATACCGTGTTCTATGGGAGCCCTCCTTAAATATTAATATTACTTTTACACTTGTTGCATAGGAGCCCCCTAAATTGTTAATTTTATTATAATTTTCAGCTTTCCATCTGTCTCGGTGCGTGATATGCAGCCAGACAGCAGTTTAGTAATAGAGTCCCGTTCTACCTTCTGGGTACGGACCCCTTAACAAGTGGCAACAATGCTAGACCCAGAATGTTCACCCTGAGTTTTCTTTTACATCTGTTATGGTTGACGTGATAAAACATGTAGGTTCTAAATACCTACGGCCCTCCGTTAATAGTGGCATAGCCATTAATATTTTATGTGACCATAAAAATATTGTTATTAATTTAATGATGCTTAATAACCATAAAGAGTTCTCAGAGCCGACGGCTGGCTGCTATGGTACCTACTAGCAGTACTACTTAGGTACTACCTACTCAATGACATTATCTAGAGGATTCTATAGCCCGCGATGCTTAAAAAAATGAAGGTCAACTTTACAATAACAATTCAGATGTGAGTCCACAATAATATAAGAATTTTAGATGCATTTTATTTTCCTTTTGCTCCGTTGTTGGACTTATCTTTTGTGTGAGTGGGATGGGAGACGTGCTCTGTCCCACTCTCGCGTGTACATCTATAGGTCCCGCGCCCCCCGCTGCCCCGCACAATATTTTCTTGCACCGCGCGGCTACCCCGCCTCCGTGCCTCACCCAAATGCGTTCGTTTCCATTGTCACTCTGACTCTCGTTAGATGCTCATTTTCGTAGATTTTTCAGCTGTTAACAAAACGACAATGGCACGTAAAAACAGATAACTGATTTTGGTTTGGTTTCATCTCAGAATCTATTCTTTCTAATAGGTACCTACCTACTTGAATTTTTTTTTTCACAATTTAAATGTTAATACCAAGGTATCTAAAATTAAAAAAAATCTTACTTGAAATAAAAATTGTGAGGTGACCATATTTTTACATAAAATCAGGACTGTTGTGAGAAAGTATTTGGTTTGGTTTCATGACCAGCAAAGTATTAGTTTGGATTATTTTTTGTGCTTGTTATTTCTGACTAGCTGTCACTTGAAAATAATACGTATGAAATTAAGGAATATGTATGATAGATATAGGAATTTTATTAATATAAATAGGACGCGATTGAATATAAATTCTCAAAGCTTGGAATAAATTTTGGTTTACACAGATATTTTTCGACTAAAAGCGCATACATAATGTTGCCGATAAAAAAAATGTGTATGTTCAAATGTGTTAATTTTGGTAAACAACTATCAATTTTGTTTCGCTATTCGTGGTACGATATAATTGTTATAATGGACATGCTCCTGCTGATTCTCGGTAATCGTACGAAGTCGTAAACAGCCCGCCGCGGCCTCGCACTACGCTACAATGCCAATCACCAATCACACGCAAGCGTTGCTTGGTATCGCGCGATATTCGACCAATGAGCGGCCGTCTGTATCACGCTATTTCTAAAAATAGCTTATCTGAGTCACTCAATAAAAGCAGTGGTTGTTTCTTAACAATGTTTAGAAACAAGTGGAACGTTGGGCGAGTCGGACGTGCGTTGCCGCATGAAAAAGTTTTGATATTCGCGCAGTGAGTTTAGTGATACCGAGTCGTTCGGTGCAAACACATGGTTCGACGCTTCCAACACGGCATGGAGACCACTTTCTATGACGAGCCCCTCAGTGGACCTGTGGAGAACCTCAAGAGACCACTTACCTTGGACGTGGGGCGGGGCATAAAACGGGCGCGGATTGGTGGTGCGCCGGTCCTCTCCTCACCAGATCTTCAGATGCTGAAGCTCGGCTCCCCGGAGCTTGAGAAGCTGATCATCCAGAACGGTATGATAACAACGGCAACTCCAACTCCTGGGGCGCCAGTGTTATTCCCGGCTAGCATACCGCCGACGGAAGAACAAGAAATGTACGCGCGGCCGTTCGTCGAGGCGTTGGACAAGTTACACCACTCGGACCCCACGCCGCAGATCGGACGCGTCGACAGGCGAGTGTACGCCGACCTGGACAGGCCGCTTGACCGCTACCCCTTACCGGTGGTCAAAGACGAGCCCCAAACAGTGCCTAGTGCTGCTAGTTCACCTCCTCTGTCCCCCATCGACATGGACACGCAAGAGAGAATCAAATTGGAACGCAAACGGCAGAGGAACCGAGTGGCTGCATCCAAGTGCAGACGGCGCAAGCTGGAGCGCATCTCCAAGTTGGAGGACAAGGTTAAGATCCTGAAGGGCGAGAACGCGGAGCTCGCGCAGATGGTGGTGAAGCTGAAGGAGCACGTGCACCGGCTCAAGGAGCAGGTGCTGGAGCACGCCAACAACGGCTGCCACATCGACTCGCACTTCTGATCGTGCCGTCGCCGCCGCTCCGCCACATTCCATGCTAGTCGCGCCCGGTAGGACGCAGCATACAAAGCGATTTGTGATCTTAATTTTACTGTGTAATATATAGTTAATGAACATTAGTGTATAAGGTGTTGACGCTACGTTGAGGATGCTGTGGATGTTAAGTTTGAGAGATTAGGTTGCCAGTGATGTGTGCAGGCAGAACCTCCGCTCGGGAGAGCTGATTCCAGGACGTTTGTTGTTTGTGAAACGGTTACGTTATGGTTCACTTAGCGAGGGATGTACTTAGAGCGAGTCACAACTGCAAAACTGCTTCCATTGTAAGTTGCAGAGTTAATGTTTTCCTTAAATCAGTATTGCGTTGTCTCATTTAGAATAGTGTAGAAACTAGAAAGGATAATCGTGCGACGTCATTCGTTTGCCGACTGACTGAACGAGGTTGAGGCGGCGTTGCCAGTTTTACGGCGAATTTCCCGTTTCAGCGATGTTGCCGCACTTGCCTCGCTGAATCGGGGATTTCCATTGTTCATTGTGTCCCGGCCATTGTGTATATTTTTTCTGTCCAGTAGAATCTTATTATAATAATTAGTTTACATTTCGGACGTTATTTATTGCGATTTAGACGGAGACGCAAGTTGCCGCTGTGTTGTGACAGGTACGAAACGCAGTCGGTGGGAAAGAGATAGTGTAGTGTAGAGTGGCAACGGCGCATCAGGCCGAGTCACGAGCGGATGTTCTGCTAATTAAAATTCCGCCTGCACCGCCCTCGCGGAATGGCGGCCATGTGTTCAACAGTCGGACGTTCCGAATCACGTTTAGTTGCACAAGGTTAACTTTTAACGCGACAACAGCGTTGTAACGCCGCCGCCGTGGAATGGAACGTCTTTGTTCGCTTCGCTTGATTGTTTCGAGACAAATGAAGTGCTTGTGTGGGAGACTGATCGAATGCAAGTTTGGAGTGCCTTGTACGTTTGAGCGAGAGCGTGGAACGCGCAAATTATTTTCTCCATTTTAAAAGATGATTCTCGGAACTGACCCGGTGCTCTTTAGAGGACGTGACTTTGTAATGAGAAGCCGTCCGATTTAAAATATTAGTTGTGGACGAATGGGAGTATTTCGTAAAGAACGAACGTTTGACGTGAACGGCGAGTGAATGCGAGAGGGATGTATTTATTTGTGAGAATGTTTATCTTATAGGATGAAGTAGCAATCTCGAGTGCCTATGCTTTGTAAACTAAAGCCTATACCTATGTTTTAAATTGTTTTTGTTACCATTAATGTGCTACAGTAAATTGTTCTGTACCATTGTCTTCTATAGGTTATTGTAAGTAATTATAATACCAATTAACAAGTTGAATTGTTATATAGACTATATAAGGCGAACGGGTGGCGTGGATGCTAGAACTCAAAGAAAGTTGTTTCTGCGAAGTACGCGCCCGACGCCTATTTGTATTATTTTTATACAAAAGAATTCGTCAGAATGTTAACAGTAATTTGTAAGTTTATAAAAGATATGGAAACAGTTATACTAAAATAATATATTTCTATGAATTTAACAAAGAATATTGTTTTTTACGGAATATCATATTGTATGATAAACATTAAAGAGAAAATAAATTATGAAGATTATTATACCATTTATTGCTGGATTTCATTTCTATACCCCCAGTAAATCTAACATTTGTTATGGGCAAACTGGGCATAAAAACAAATGTATTGCAATAAAAAAACTGATTTCAGATGCAATCACATTGTATATCAGTAGTTCTGGTCCTAAATAGACAAACTACATTATACAATGAAAATGCAAAACAACAACAATACTACCGCAGATCTATGCCAGTGATGTAAATAATGACAATGAATCAAATAACAAATGCCGTTTACATAACAAAATAACGACTAGCCGGCCTGTGTAATGAGCTAACGAAACTGGAGAACACAACAGTGCCTGTGTACAATTTGACATTGAAAACGAGATTAACAGCTGTTAGATGATGGTATGTTTTGTTATGAAGTAACAAATCATCCGTCGCATGTATATATGTTTATCTAATCAGTAAACAGATCTTTGATAATAAATCTATGCGTGCAAGGTACCTGCTATGAGGCTGATGATCACTCGCAATTTTCTAGATAGGCTTTGTAATTGCTTTCAGACAATGACTCTCAAAAAGTCCTGATCAGCTATAAATTACTTTTTATAAATATTTTGTCACTAAATTGCTGTTTGTAAAGATCAACAGTAATGTTGCTTAATGTAAACAAGCGATAAACTCGCGTAAGTGCAATTTTGTGTCAAAATGAACACACATTGATAACTGTGTATATTTGTTGCTAACCTATGGCAGCATGTGAACGAAAATATACTTTATTTAGTGGTGAATGAGTCGACATTCATATTATGAAACAAATGAAGGTCAAACAAATCGATGCCAGCGATATCTTGCTGGCCGGATGTCCGATTTTTGTGGAAAAATCAGCAAAAAAGTTCAAAAGACATAAAAAAAAACATTTACAAAACAGCATACTGTGTCGTCAGCATCACGTTGGGATCAGTAGTGGGCGGCACTGCTGTACTATGTAACATCAAATTATGTTTGATCCCCATGCATTTTCCAGTGGGAGAGAGGGAGATGTACATTGTTTAACCCACTGATATCAGTATCATGTAAAACAAAGCAGTTTTCATACAATATTTATGGGTGTGTCCAGTTTGTTCCCAGTTTCTGAACAGACAGCCAGCACAAAATATTACGTACATTTCCGGGGGCGGCAAATCACGGCCACTCATTAAATGGGTCAGTATGCTGTTAACGTGAACATTAGCCGCCGAAGCCTACGCATTGTTCTCGTTAAAACATCGCAGTATTTACTAACATCACGTGTTTATACTGACTGTTGTTAAAACACTTATATATTTATGGTTCGATGTTTTTCATACGACGAGCATGTTGACTGATTGCGTTGCATTTGCCTATTCATTTCGTTCGCCCAAAATAACACGCGAGCGTGTTGAAACATCAATATTTTATGTTCAGTTAATAACAACAAAAATGCTCATGTCGCGAAAGTATTTATTATACCATTGCATGAACTGTTCAAGAGGACTAGAGTTGGTTACTGTATTTCAATTATGTTCGGTTTCTCAAGATCCCGATGAGCGAAATCAAAAGTTTAAAACGATTCCCTGGTGAACCTAGAGGCTTCATATGAATTGAGATAATGAAACTAGTCAATTATTCAAACATAATTAATGCTCCATAAACACAAACAAAGCTGGCAGATCTAGCGGTCGTAACTTGGAGATATTATGACATTTCATTAAAATTTATAACTCTTGGAAGACATTCACGATGATGATAATAATAAAATGATATTATATTCAGGCACTGTTAAGCCATTTATGTGGACTTGCATAACTTGCGCTGAGTTCTCTTGAGCTTAATCTGTTAACGTTAGCAATGCGATCCATTTCAGAAAGTAGCATGATAATCTAAAAAGAAATCTAAAACGAAAATGCGTTTCTATGAACTAAATAAATATCGATTTTCTTTTCAAAGCTTTTTAAATTGGAAAACTTCCAAAGAAAACACCGTGTGCGGTCGTTTGCCCTCGGCAACGTTACTGACTCACGTAAAAGAAAAGAAAAATAGTAAAAAAGCTATTGTGTACGTTACAAGGATATTAAAGTTACAACGGGGACAATGTCAACTAAGAAATACAATTTGTCGAGTTCCAAGAAATGAGGTTGTTCAATGCTTTAAAGTGGCACCGAGCTATTGTGTGGTTCACTTGGAAACGATTAACTAAAATATCTAAATGAGCTGGGAAATGGGAATGTTCTCAAACAATTTATCGGTACGCGAGCTATTCGTTTCTTAGAAATTATTAATGCAAAAGGCTACATTGGTGCCAATTTATGCGACCTTTTATATATTTATCAAGAACCCGATTGCATTTGTAGTAGCAATTAAAGGAAATTAGGTATTTGGCGGCCGGTGAAGACAATTTCTGCGAAAGAGCCCGTTGGCTTTTAATTTTAACCCGCGGGTCACCTTCAACTCGGCGACATGTAGTGCGCGCAGGTGCGCCCTCTGCTGGGCTGATATTCGATTCAGTTCGGAAATCGGTTGGCGAGCCTCCAAGCACCGCACGTGCCGTGTTGCGTGCACAACCATGCGTGAATGTTTTGTGGGCTTATCCTGATGTTGTAGGGGAAACTTTATAAAATCTACACAATAACATAACAGTTTGAGATTACAGCCATAGCGACACATTTGAATATCACCTGTCATGCGATCTTATCTCATATATTCACACTCTGGTGAACATATGAAGCTATAATTTCACTAATGCTTTTCTGAATCAGAGCTGTGTTGTTTGTAATCTGTCCTTGGCCCACTGACATCCTGTCGTTTTACAGACTGATAAAACTACATACTAGAATCTATGTATGTAAAATATGCATTAGGTAGGTTACTACTACCTACTTTTCCTTTGTGATTTATAAATTTATTCGGCTTTGAGTTGTTAAATATAAACACCATATTACGTACCTACATAAATCTAATACACACATACCTACTCACTTTACACAAGAAAAAAAAACAGCCACCTTTCTGAACCAACAGGAAAAGTCCTACAATGTCCAAAATGATGGTCCCCCTATCCGCGGCTCGTACGTACAATAAATCAGGTAGATTCATTGCACCATTGTGAAGCGTCTCCAAACTGTCTAATAATAAATAGATTATGCAATTTAGTAGATTTATTTACTACCAACACTGATCTATTTTAGTTTTAGAAAAATACAACTTACTGGGATTTTGGGAGTTAAGAAAGAATGTCATTGAAGTTTCAACTGGAATATTGTTCGAAGTTTCTAATATTAAATACCCTTCGTATGACATTTTCAGTTGACATTACAAAATAATACATTTTGTTTATCCATAATTTATTATAGAAGCTGTTACTTACCTAAATTAAAAAAGTGAGAATTATTTTTATAATGTAAGTAATAAATTAATAAAGTAACAAAAATTAATGTTTCATAAAGACTGCTTACTTAAATATGACATTGAACTAATAGCCATATTAATTTTAGAATATCTATTTACTTAGTTGCACTTACTAATTACACATTAAACCTACGTTACCTACATTAAGTTTTTTAAGTGGAACAACTGCCTGTCTGACCTTCTCAACCCAGTTACCTGGGCAACCCGATGCCCCATGGTAAGTATGGTTGTCAGACTTTCTGGCTTTTGACTACCCGTAACGACTGCCAAAGATGTACAAATGACAGCCGGGACCCACCAATTTAACGTGCCTTCCGAAACACGGAGAAAGTCGTCGTGTCAAGGTGATCACCCATCCACGTATCGACCGCGCCAAGCGTTGCTTAACCTTATGATCGATCGACCTGTGCGGCTGTTACTTAGCCACGACGAGCTCCTCCTATTTCGATAGTTTGACATATCAAACTGTAGCATCATACACCGTGTATAGACGAGGCATGATGGTACACCATCGCCCGTCTACGTTGATTAGGTAAAATTAACAGTGTCAATTTGAACAATTTAACGCCACTCCAGTAATTACCGAGTATTATTTGTTAGCTAATTAGGTTTTGTGTGATAAAATATTAATTGGCACCTGCTAGTAATAATGGACAGCAATTAGACTATGTTCTAGTACATTCTAATTTTCTGCTCAAGGCATTTCCTTGTCTGTACATTTCATTGCAACTTTCATTGCTCAGGACAATTTTGTTTCATTTTATACCTAAGTATGTACCTACTTATTAATATACTAATTGAAATAAAAATTTTACACTAATGTAGTACCCGTATATTTAATATTAAAATACAAATAAAATAAAGATGGAGACTGTAAAAATAATAGGGATGCGGACAACTAGTCAAATTCAATACTTTTATAGAACTGTCAAAAACGGTTACTCTCTATGAAATTTGTATGAAAACACCACATATGACGTCACAGATTTTTCACATCAATCCGTATACTTATTTCGATTATACTACCAATAAAAAAATAAAAACAGTTTTAGGTTCAAAACGATGAATAAAACTGACATTATTTTAAGATGCTTTACAAAATGAATATAATAAAGTATTTTATTTGTGACCTAGTCCGCATCCCTATTATAATATTTTAAAACGAATTGAATCGAAGAGACTCTTATTCAAGTTATACGAGTATGTCACAGGACTTGACAGAACCCACGTGAAAGTCGCAGTAAAATAAAACATCGCTTAGTTGAAATATGTATTGCATTTACTGACTGAAGTATCGTATTTATTTCATCAGATATCTAGGTAAAAGTATGAAGGAAAACCGTTCGAATTGCTCGTGGGTTTTTCATTATGAAATTCCCAGTAGTTCCCGTTTCTGGACTTTGGAATACCTATTCTCGACCGACTTCTAAATGTTGTTTAGATCTGGGAATGAGACCCCCCGGACCCCAACTGCAAACTTTCTTTCGGCCGATTGTTTCATTGGGTTCATAAATCAGTAAGGAGATGATTTTTCTTGTTTTTTTTTTTATTTTGTTGTTTGTATGAAATCTTTAGATTTGATGGTTACCGTACAAATACCGCACGTTGGTTAAATTGTAGGTTGTTAAACTTTTTTTGCTGAAAAGCCTAAGCTAATAGCCGCCGAAGAAATTCCGATAACATTGTCCTACGCGCAGGACCATTCCTCTGAATATTCTTTTCTTTCTGATGACAAATTAGGTAATTATTGTTCTCTAATAGGATTAAGAAAAAAAGTTTTCGCGAAAGTAATTAAAATTTTAGATCTACTTACTTAAAGTCTATTGTTTTATTAATTGGTAACTTGAATTAAGTACTCACCTACTTTGCTTAAATGGAAATTATAAATTGTTGTCGTTGCGACTGTATTTTATTTTACGTGCACAAACGATATCAAAATAAAATATCCGTAATTTAAGAGCAGCGGTACAGTCGCGCACTTTCTACAGGTATAAATTTCACAAGTTGTGCAAGCGCGGAAGCTCCGCCCGTTATAGTCCTGGCACACTTTCCACTGTTGTTTACAACTGTACACCCACCGCTGTCTTTATAAGCACATTTATTTATACTAAGGAAAACTTTAAGGAGTTCCTATACTCCTCAGTCGTAGTGGCCTTTTGGTTAAAGCACCTGCCTTTCTAGTATGAGGTTGCGGGTTCGATTCCAGTTCGGGCAAGTATCAATGTAACTTTCCTAAGCTAAACGTACTTTCTAAGTTTTTCAGGACACCAATGACTGATTAAAGGTAAAGGAAAACATCTCGAGGAAACCTGGACTATAAAGTCTGAAATCACCCATCATGAGCAAGCGTGGTGATTAACACTCAATCCTGGTCTGTGCCCAGCAGTGGGACGATAAATAAGGCTGTGATGACGATACTCCTCAGTACGGGTTACGGTACATAAATAAGAGCTGCTACGGGAAATTTCTCATTTTATCAGTAAATGAAAACGCGAGAGCAACGCGCTGTTTGCAGCTCTATATGAATAGATGCATATTAATGAATTTTGAATGGAGAATTCTAGATTAATCGCTATGCGTGTTAAAGAATATAAAAATGTTGTGATTGAATACTAATGACACGTAAAGATCCTGTAAATCAGATTTTGGAAGAAGAAAGATGCGCTCAATTCATGCAAGTTTAATCTAAGGTTATTTACAACTAGCTAATGCCTGCGGTTTCGCCCGTGTCCAAAGTGAACTACTTCCCACAACCAGATGAAGAGTAACCTAATGTACAGACGCCAGCACATCAACCTACTTCAAACCGACAATATTTTTTAATAGATTTTCAACCTTATCACAATATCCGATGGTCAATATTCGATTGGTAAAGTTTGACAGAATCGTGTGGGTTGACGTGCTGTCTGTATTTCTTGGTACATCAGCAGTCTGCTTGTGCAAATTCCGTCAAAATGGATCCAGTCATTTCAGATATCAGATGGAACACACAGAGCACAAAAAACGTAAAATGTATTGTTTTTTCCTATTGGCTGATAATGCGATTATTTTTATTACAAATACACACTCCGGTTTTATTCATTTGTATAGATAATTAGCACAATGCTTTGTTATCATCACTATGTAATGTTTCCGCATAATTAATCCAGACAGGCGTGTTAGTGGAATAATACATTTACTCAGGCCTTCTTTATACTAAAACGAAATAAATAGATCTTGGTTGATCGTTTTTTTTCTGGAGAATAGGAGGGGTTGTTAGCATTTTTATATAGTAGTAAATAATTTATTCACTATATTTTAATTTTATTTTATTTTTCACTTTGACAGAAGATGCGATTTAAAAAGTGCGACGTAAGAAGCAAGCTCGAAGTGTGAGACTGAGGAGAGGAGAAAAGTAAGACTGAGGTGTGTTAGTTGAAATATATAGAAGAGCGTGGAAGACAAAAATATGCTGCGCCGACTTTGGGACGCCGACTCTATTTGGGATAAGCGCAGAAGGGCGATGATGATGATTTTTCACTTTAAAATCAGCCTCCCGTACGAGTATTAGCGAAAAACATAACCTTTCTTGACAATCAAACGAATGTCCGTATGAATAGCCTGCTGACCCCTGAAGCAGTGGTAAATAATATGTTTTGTTCGTATGTTAATCACATAGTTGGTATGCCATTAATTAACCGACTGCGACGATCATCCATACTATATGTATAATAATATGTTGCCGATGGAATCTTACATAACTAATTATGTAATTATATGAGATTTTCTATTGAAAAAACGCAAAGGTAGTACCCATTTGTTTAATCATTCTTTTTTTAATCGCCTTGAGATCTAACTGCTGGCTGTTAGCAAGAGTTACCGCGGCCCTGGCACACAAGGACCTCCAGAAGAATCATAGTGTGCTTTAATCAGTAAAAGTCTGACACTATCAAGCTGCACTTTAAGCGGGAGGGGTCACTTAATGTTTTCCCACGGAAAGAAAAACATCCCGCCTTATTGTAAAACGTTGTCTTAAAAAAGTACTAGTTTTTAACCACCATCTCGAACAAATTAATGGCCTCATCCTAGCACTAAACCGGGTACGTTTTAAAACCACATTTTGTAATAAGGATACTTGAACCAAAGTCCATATTCGTGTTGAAGTATGTAGCAGTTGACCGTAGTATATTATGTCTTATCATAATGGTAATAATTGCAGGTGTGGGCTGCGTCGCAATACTTTGTACCTACATGGACCGCGGGAAACGTTGCAGGAAACGCATTGTTTCAATCTGCCACTATACATGGTAGTTAGATATTTATTAATATTATATCTACTAGAAGAGTAGATACATAATAATTTTCTGAACTCTAACTAAGGGTCGGTTTCACATGTTACGGATAGCCACTATCTACCAGATAAATTCAAAAATGGAATAGAATTTGTATGAAATTATTTGCCAGATTTAAGTATCTGGAACTTATCAGCAACCGGTCAAACTAGCCCTAAATATTGCTGGAATATTCATTCAATAGTAAAATTTTCCACGAAAAATAAAACATCAAATTGAAAATATTTAATACTAGACAAATTCCTTATAGTTTGTTTCCTTTTTTTTCATAAAAACCACTATCGTCTATCTAAAAAAGTAATCCGTCGATTCAGGGATTGGAAACTTTTGGCTGCGCTTTGTTTAACTTTTTGCATTTCAATGTTTAAAAAATACAATTTTAAAGTTGTTAAATTGATCAAATCTATTGGATTAGTTGCTGATATGTAATTTACCAATTGAAACTGCCAATTTTCCCACAACTTTAAACCATATGCTTCAGCAATAAAGTTGAAAACCTATTAAGAAAATTTGACAGATTGTATTAGTTTCATGTACATACATAGATATATATATTATCGAGTATTACGGCATAATTTATTCTTGTAATCACAAAATTAAAACTAAAATCTCTTGATGTCGTGTCAATCGTCGTAATGCTCCACAGGTTGGCGCTCCCTGGTCCATTCTCACAATTAGGCAGCCAGACGTTCAGGCTCTTGGCCGCGAATGCCGCAGCCTAACAAAGCGTAACGAAACAAAGCGTACAACTAATTGCGTTTCCTACTACTGGCATTATTATGTATGTCTTTTTTCGACCACGGAACTATAGAGTCCCGGATTTTTGGAAGGCGAACGTGGGGCCGAAGCCAACACGCTGAAGCCCTTTTAAGACAACTTTAATGTATGTAATGGTGACACAAAACCGACGATTATCCCTGTATACACTATGGAAATGTACCCAAGGACAACCCCCGGTTTGTGCTAAACTATTGCTAAGTATGGAAGAAAAACTACTTGGGCTATTGTGATGGGATGCTAGTGGACTAGGGAAGGGAAAACTATGGGGACTATGACCCCTGCCGATGACAATGTATAAATACATGTAAAAATGGCAGGAGGAGACTCGCCAGCTCACTTACCGGGCCCCCGGGAACTAGTCGCTAAGTCGCAACAAGGGGGCAACGGGGACGTGAGCGGCTGAAGGGTGAGGTTGCCCCGGCCGGCTTTCTACCCAGATCACGCGCCTTAAAACCGGCATCAAGCCAGGGTCCAGCATCTCTGTGCCCACTCGCCACTTACCCGAGGCATTCACCCTCCGAGCATTGCTCTAGCGACTCCACTCTGGACGGCCAATGAAGGCAAGCCAGAGGCGGGAGACCTGTCCCCCCTCAGGGTTCACTCCGGCGAGCCGGAGATGAGGGACAGTATCCTCTCCCTGGAGCACTCGGTACCCGCGGGGTCGCTACTCCCCGACATCCGCCTCAGATGCCCTGCGGGCGTTATTATTATTATGTAGGTAAACGCGTAATACTATACAATTTACACAAAGAACATTATGATTTTGTGCAATTTTATATATAACCTTTGTAGAGGTAACGTGGTAGTCTATGGTTTCAAATTTTAAAACTGTAACAGCTAAACCTACAAAAATATATTAATTTAACGGATTAAACCTAACTTAGAGCATGAGTGTGGATGGATATAGAGGAAGGGGACGACCAAAGAAACGATGATTGAACTGTGTGCAAGTCGATACGCTAGAAAGAATGTTACTTGTGAGATGACGCCGGATAAAAGAGTGTGGATAAAGATTATATGCTATACCGACCCCAAATAAAACTAGGCCAAGGGCAGGAGGATGATAATGAAGTTATTAAACTAAAAAAAAAATCAGCATTCCAAACAAACAAATTTAAATAAAAAAAAAACAACTTAAAAATGGTACTACAGACAAAAAAACGAATGTCGTTTCAAATATCGAATGTTTTAACAGCATAATAAAATAATCGCGGCCCTTTGTTCGCGCGGACAAAGAGCAACGTGCGAGGTTGCACGTATAGTCGTATTTTTATTTAAACGATACAAAATGACGTTTACTGTGTTGTCAGTTTTTGATGAAATAAAAATAGTGTTGCGAAAAAGTGATTGAATGGAAAAGTTCCTGAATTAATGAAATTAGATTGCTTAGTGAATAATTAGTGTGCCAACCTACTGATCCGATATCAGTAAGGGGTTCGAATTTTAGTGGTGCTTAGTACATACCAATGAGTTTTAGACAACTTATATGTTTCTATAGTATTCTGAATACTACCTATATTGAATAGATTGTTTTCACAAAAAATAATAAAAACAATGAGAGGAAACTTGTAGGATTGTCCTATTTTCAGTAAATCATGTAGTTGAAACAATAGATGTATAAAATATATCAATTATAGGTACTAGGAAGGTAATAATAAAACATAAATAAAAATAAACAAGGCTTATTACATAAATTATTTTTAATAAGCCGCGCTTTTTAATAAGCCGACCTAAAACGCATTGTAGTTACATATATACTACTAGTAACTTATATCAGAGCACTTTTTCACTATTTTATTTTACACATAATATTCTTTAAAATTTTCAAATGTATAATTATGGTTCACTCATAGTTCATTCATCTGATTGAACGAGAACTGAACCCATCACTGTTTCTTTAAATGTGGCCACATTATTTTACAAAGTGACATTAGCTACTGTCATTTTGTATCGTTTAAATAAAAATACGACTATATGTGTGCACGTGCTCCTAACTACACACGCCCACAGACAAACGCCAATGGCTTGTGATGAAATTGTTCTAGTAATGAAGAAATTAATTTGTTACATGGAAGACTTATCAACGATTGAATGGATTGAGGAAAAACGTGTGTAAATCAGGCCTTTTGTTATTCAATGAATGCGATTTCTACTAAGTATTAAGTCTCCTATCTATCCGTTGTTTTGCTTACTAGAGATAGGAATTTGACACAAATTATATGGGGTTAATGTCAAAATTCAATCACTAGTAAGCAAAGCAAGGGATAGATTAATTTCGGCCGTTAGTCCACTTCAGAATCAAAACTGTTTATACAGCCAAATGCTTTTGCCCATAGACAATATACCATAAACTGAACCTCTTTTACAGTTACTAGGATGTGCTCAAAAAACAAATGCGAACTTAATGTATCACGGCTCAAAGGTCAATAACACCGTTCGCTTTTATTTTAAAATCTTGTACTAGAGCTATAAATAAAAGTAATAGCAACATACATGCTGCCTGTTTCTTTATCTTCTTGATTTATATGCCTAATGTTTCGTTTATCTATTTATATAACCAACACGGGGGAAGGATTACGTAACAGTTTAATTCAGGGATTTTCTGTAAGGCAGCTTGTTCCCCCTTGACATGACATGTTTCAGGACGTCCACCTATTTCTGAAACGTAGTCTTTGGTTGTTGGTTTCCTGGTCAATAGTCTAATTGGGATGATGACTGCATCAAAAATGAAATATGTTCTTTATTATATTAATTTTGAAAAGCATCTTGAAATAATGACAGTTCGATTTATCGTTTGATCCGAAAATTGTTTAAATTTTTTTATTGATAATATATCTACATATTATCGAAATAAGTATACCTACGGCTTGATGTGAAAAATCTGTGACGTCATAGTTTGTGTTTTCATACAAAGTAACCGTTATTGACAGTTCATTAAAAGTATTGAATTTGACTAGTTGTCATCTACCGTATTGTACTGTACTGTACAAGAAGTTGTTTGTATCATCAAATTATTAAGGTAAGTACAGTCGGCCACAAACTGCGTTTGATAGATAGGAATGCAGGCATCTTAGCCGCATTATACATATGCATGTTAATGCTTTTATTGACAATGTAAATTCCCTGGCAGGGATTCAACCCGCATTCCTATTAGAGTAATAAGAGAAGCCTTCAATTGTACCTTTAAAATATATATCCAGTAACGAAATTAAAAATTACACACAGGAATCTTATACAGCGTGGTGAATAGTTACTTCATTTGCCCAGATTGAATCTGCAGGCTGCAGTTAGAACTGCCATGGCTGATGGTTGTTCACAAGAGTTACCGTGGTCCTGGCACACAAAGACCTCCAGAAGGAACATAGTGGGTCTGACACTCCTTCGAGATGCCACCTAAGCGGGGTCATTTGATGATTTCCCGTTTGAAAGTAGGATTTTACGTTAGTAATCCTTGACCAACTGTAGACTGATATTGTTGACTGTGTTAAAAAAAGCTGGCGTAATTCAGGTGTAAATAAGGTATATTGATACAAGGTACCGCGGCGTGGCCATGAATACTTCGAAGAAAAAACCGCCATGATGCTAAGCATACTTACTAGAACATTATAATCCACGTGTATGATTATAGCATCATTACCGTTACATTGTTTATTGTGGAATGTCCTTCACGACAGCTTCCTACTTCAAGAATCAACAGCCGAAACTGGCTGGCGATAATTTTGTTTTATTTTGATGTATTTATGACATAGGACAGGTGAGTGATGCAGCATTCCAAATTCAAATTTCAGTTCATTCCACATAGCTTTCACACGTATTTTGTCGCGTGTCGCACTCGATTCTTCTACGTGACACATTCCGATCGTCAAAAACCCTGTCGCTGTTTTAGGTGTCTTTTGTACCAGCACTCGGTAGTTTTCAATTGTTTTTTGTGGCTCGTATGCTTGACACCGGTCTTAAACACGAACCGAGCGTAAAAACCAGCTAGTGAGAAAGCACTCCTAACAAAATTTTTCGTCTGCAGCATTTTAGCTACTTATAAAATTAGCTAGAATTGTGTATCTCTTCCTACATACCTATACATGATAAGCAATAAGAAGGAGGGAGGGAGGTAATCGAAACTTCTGTCTTTCACCTGTACAGTGATGTAAACGTTCTGCAGTTTTCAATGCCACTGCCGAACGTTAAATTAATGATGTTTGTTTAGCGAACTCCACCATAATATTTATTCGTTTGGTTTGATAGAAAAATATGACGCCTTTACAAAAATGTTATTGCTGAAATCGGGTCGGACTTCATTACCTATGAGTGTTTAGGATTGACTTCGGATTTTTATGGTTTTGGTTTCAGACTTTTCAGTTTGAGAAAATAAACGGAGTTTGTTGGGAATTAATCGTTCCAAAATTAGAGCACTTACAATCGAGTGCTGAAAGTTAACTTCTTCACTCGGTTTCACCCACGACCTGCTGGAACTTCTTCCTGCAACAAGAAAAGTAGAAAAAGTAGCCTACATATTATTCTGCACTTTTTCAAACGTCAAAACAAAAGAAAGCCCCCAATACCCTTCCCCAATTCCGGTGTGTTTTTTCTGGGACGGAATGGCGCAACAAACTCCCCAGCAACACTTTTATGTCTGCTAGATTTAAACAAAAGCAAGTCAACAACAAACAAACATCGACACTCACCAACTTTCACAAATAATAATTCTTGTAGATAGGATACCCGTAAATAAAGGTAGTAGATCCATGAATGGTAGAATCAGAGATAACCTACTTAAGTTGCAACGAATAAGAACAACCTACGTGACTGCAGTAACGGAGCGGTTTTTCCAACTGCGTCGTAGCGAATGCTTATTGCTTGCTTAGCTGTTCGAATGCAATAAACTGCATGGGCGGTAGTCAGTTTTTAGAAGGTGTTTCATCACGTTCTACTTGTATTGATTGATTGATAGGTAGGCACTCTATTTCTTGATATCTGATTGTATCGAAAAGTTCCGTTTATCTATTTTGTATCTCATGTATGAACTATCTCGCCATCCATTGAGAAGTTCTTTCGGCATCGGGTTAAAAGCACGCGTAGTTGTTAAACCCTGTTATAGAAACTACAAGCTGTTATACAAAGTCTCGTCAAAATTCTACCAACTATTTTATTGATTATCCGGAATAGACAGACAAAAAATGAAAAAAATGATTTATGTATGAGTTTTGATTTATGCACCGTGTATACATCCATATGCATTTAGTCAAAAGCCTTAATTTTAATATTACAAACAGACACTCACAATTAAATTTGTTTGTATCATAGATGAAATAAATTCGAATAGTTTTTATTATCTAGTGAGGTCGCGAATAGACAAAAGAAAAAGCTTCTAAAAGAAAAGCCGTAAGTAATCAGGATTAAAAAATATCTTTCATTCATTGGATCGGCAAACAGGTTCACTACGCGATTTCACCCGGGAAACGGCTTTTTCCCAGAATTTGTTCCTTTATTTATAATTTTATGTACGCAGTAAATAAGACAAGAAGAAAAACAGTATAATATTGTTTGTTAGGCAAATTACGGAAAATTCTAAATAGTTTTCGTAAAATACATAAGACCTGAATCATAACACCAGCTGTGTTAAATAATTATTGTGAAACTGATAACCTACTTATTGCGGTGCATTGTGGAATGATTTCAATAAAATTGTCTAGTTACATAAAATAATATAATATCTTTGACCCACATAATAATATCCTCGCTAAATATTACTGGTTATCTAAGTGGAACAGTTTGTTATACTAAAGCTGCTTGTTTCAAAGTTGTTTGTATTCGTAAGTCAGGAATTACAGCCGCCATATTGAATGACCATAGACACTTCAACTGTAACATGATACAAATGGGCAATATTGATATTGGGTCACTTAATATTTATTTTATTTCATTATCAAGGAGGAAAATATCTTCATATTTGGATTTATACTTATGAATAAAGTGAGTGATTATGAATTTGTGTCCCAATTAAAGCTAGATTTATCGAGCCTGTCTTCATGAATTAGACAAGATCGTTTAATAAAATGTGAGTATAACCTACCCATAGAATTTTCTGATTTGCATCACAGAATGGAGGGTTATTTGCAACAAAGCTAAGAACTGCATAAAGCAACACGGTCCACAAAATAAAATGAATACAGAATATTGGACCCTACCTAAATTTAAACAGATCAGCAATTAAACCAATCCGTATGTATAAATATGGAAAACAGCTTCGGATAATTAGTTTCTTTTTACAGTAAAACAAAGATGGCGTCAAGTCAACGACTTCGCGCCAAAAATACAGAGTTCAAAAGAAATGGTTCTCATCACTCCTTGTCAGATGGGGGAATGTGATACGTACCGACGGGCAACTAATTATCTGGCTAACAGTGTCGTATATCATTTTATCCCCCGAAATGAAATGAAGATAGGTAAGTAAATGTTTGGATTTGAAATCGGAGTGATGGGTTTCAGCTGGTCCTTGACTCTGTAGAAGTGACATCTATCAAAACAGGGAACATTTCCTTCTGTTTTATGTCTATTTACCTACCTAACAAGTATAAATTAACATAATATCATCCATCATCATCTTGAGTTTTTTATCGTCCCCCTGCTGGGCACGGGTCTCTTCGCATACGGAGAAAGATCGAGTGTTAATCCCGCTTGCTCCATAGAATATTATTCCATAAAAATGTCATGTCAATGAAATCTTTCTTAAAACAAAAATAAATATCTTACGTCTTTGTCCTTTCCTTCAAAAGAAACGAGTTCAACTAGATAATGACTGGTTCTGATCATCTAATATCATCATCATCAGCAACATTCTGTTGGTGATATCACTTTAGTAAACTTCATTGCGGAAAAAGTACCTTATTATTGTAATCTTCTTCATTTCACTTTTTATAAAAGGTTTGGTCCGTACAGAATAGCCAAGAAACAGTCTTTCATGATAATAAATACTGAATATTCAAAGAGCTTGTTGAAATTCATGATACCTAGGTATGCTAGGCCTTACCATTATGCTGGGACCTACACAATGGTCCTATCAAGGCGAGTTGATAGAAACAGCCATCGATCATTCAACAGGCTCGCATTTGTCTATTGTAAGTTGTATCTATATTGACCTTATTGCCTCCATAACCCGCCAGGCACAAAGGTCGTAAATATTCTATTTCATAAGCGTGTCGCATTAGTTGATTAATTTAAATTAGCATAGCAATATTTCGTTCGTTATTTTGTGTTGCAGGTATTATTAACTTACCTGAAGAATATTACATGTTTTTTGGCAAATACTTAAATAACAAAACAAATGACCAAAATACAAATCAATAAACAAGTTGTTCCCGATGGATTGAGATAATATCCTTGTATAATGCCTAGACAGTAACAATGAGACAGACTTCGCTATGACATTAAAATTATGAAAAAACTTTCAAGTCAATAATTACATCCTATTTTGGTTAAATGTGAATAAATCTTCGCTAATATTATAATAAGATTCGCAAACTGCCCACTGAAAGCACCCACCAAAGAGATAATAACATAACAGTATCACATATAATCCATAGACTATATAATGCGACAATAGAGTGTGATGACCTCTGGTTCATTCCACCCGCATGTGCCGAAACTGAGCTTAATGGCCGCTCAGTTTGACAATAAACTGCTTATTGAAGCCATGTGCCGTGTTACGCCCTTTGTTAAGTATTTAAGACAGAATTAAACGTGGTTTTTTTTTCGTTAAGTGTGAGTTTTATTTGGGATTTAAATGGCTGTTACTATACGATTGTGGCAGCGTGTTCAATTCTCATGGCATTGTGGCTATAATTTTCTTACTAAGTTCTTGTCTTCTTATCAAACGTTGGTTTGATTAATAAAATTGGATATCAAGTTTTGTATTACTGAATTCATTATTTGCTGCAGCAGATATCTCGTACAGTTTGAAAAATAATATCCTGGTACAACTATTTTGCTGTAGGTAAAACATATTGTTTTTTTGCTCGATAATGTTTCCAACAAGCGCAATAATCTCTCTTAATCACTAACTCCTAACTGCGATCGACATGGATTTAAACCTTCTAATGTAATTACAATATCTTAGACTCTAATCCGCAATATTGTTACTGAAGACCTGTAAATCCTAACTTAATATTATAAATGCAAAAGTAACTCTGTCTGTTTGTCGGGCTTTCACGCCAAAACTACAGAACCGGTTCAAATAGAATTTGGTAGACACATAGTCTAGAGCCTGAGAAAAGACTAAGGGGCCTGTTTCATCACTACCTACGAATAAGTTCCAGATAGTTCATTTGGTAGATCATTAAATACAAATTCTGTTCCATTTTCAAATGTAAATTTATTTATTTTTGAATTTGAAATTCTGTTCCATTAATGAATTTATCTGGTAGATAGTGGCTATACAGACATTATAAAACTGGCCATTAGGCTACTTTTTATCCGTGTGCTATATATAGTATAGTATTGTTATAGTAGAGCCCTGAGGCGGTGGGTGGAAACGCGGGGAACAGCTAGTATTTCATAATTGGTTCAACCTTGTCGGAGTAATTTGTCTATGAGTTACGATTACAAAAGTTCGACTTGGTGCCAAAGCTTGGCGCCTGGGTATTGCCAAAAAGTCACGAATTCTCGGAATGAATTTTAAATAATGAACTATTTGACATTAATACATTGTTGAAAGCTGAAACTGTTCAATATTGTGGGTAATTCTATGGAGATGTAGTATTTTCTTTTGTAGTTATTTAATTGAAATGAACAGCTAGCTAGTCTTTTTTAATTTTCCTCGGCTTCTAAGAGGGTTTATACTTTTATCTACTTTTTTAAATATCTTTATTGCCATTTTTATTTATAGACATAATATCTCATTTAGTACTATTATCGCTGAACCAAAGTTGCCTTAGTGTAGGCATATTTCTGCAATTCATCTATCAATATTCTTCATGGAGTTCCATCGTCATTTTACTCGTGATGGCATCCAGGCCGATTGTCGCCTACGCCGGCCGTTCTCTTTTATGGAGATCAGCCAGCTGCGCAGGACATATTATAGTGCACAAGCATTCGCGCAGACACAGGTGCACTCTATCTCATAGTCCGATGGGACGGCAATCCGACACGACCGGAGAGAGATCAGGCGCAGGACCGACATTTACGTGCTCTCCGATGCAGGGGTGAATCAATCACCAACTTCCTTACTCCAGGCTGCTTTATGAAAGTTTCTCATAACCCACAAAGCGATTTCGGCCTGACCCGGGAATCGAACCCGAGACCCCGCGCACAGCAGTCGCGTCTTGCGACCACCTAGACAAACAAGGCAGTTTTACTCGTATATAAGTGCGATTATCAGTTGTCGAGTACCCATAGCTCTGCTTAGTTTGGGACTAGATGATGTTGTGAGAATTATTATTGTTCCTTATTTAATTGATAAGTTACTTCACTAAGCAGAATACTAGAATTTATATTGTAAATACTTTAAAAACACACCACTTCAGCTTAAATTCATGATTCTCTATAATGAGGTGATAATCTACGTCATATTCATAATACCTACCCGCTAATCTTGCAGGGCATCATATCTTTGGCAAAACAGAGATAAGTTTCAGGAAAATGGACGCCTGCTGTTTGTTGAGACTTATATTGTGTCTAACCTAACATGATAAGATACGTATTATAGCCAGGTAATAATAATAAGCCGTGGTAAACAATTTCGTAGATTCTGAAAAATATTTTGTCAAGTTCGCTCAGGACTAACTGACGTAAATTAGATATTTTAAATTTTGAACTATAACGGATAATTTTACTTGATGTTGTGATGTGCCAGTATTTCGCTAGCGATAATGATGTCTGTTGGCATTATTATAATAAAATTTATTGACATTAATCGATTGCCTTATCGATTAAACCGTGACGAAATCAGGACCGTATTTACGATTATATAAAAACGATTTAGGAAATACCTGAAGCGATGTTAATTAAATATGTATGTACATATAGTTTAATATTTTTTTAGATTTGTGTACAAAGTATCAATATTTTTATTACTTAGATATTACCGAGGGTTTCTCCTTCAAAAAGGCAACCCTTTTTCCAACTACACTGACACTGGTAAAAATATGAATACCGAAATAATTAATCAGGAGTAAATATTGTTGACCTTAACTTGTTGTTATAAGTACAGGATGACAGGACAACATTTTAATCAATTCCAACAAATAATAATATGTTTCTAATTTTCCTGTTTATTACAGTTTTAATTGGAGGGAAATACAATATACAAGTAATTATGATTATTTTTTTCCAAATTTAGGTTAGATTGTCTATGATCCATAGTCAATTTTTTCCTTAAGACACTGACCTACTTAGTAGATTTATGTAACTTTTGAGGTATGTTAATGCAACAGCTACTGCATCATACAGTCAGGGAATATTTTGACATAAAGTTATATTTTTAACCGACTTCAAAAAGAAGGACGTTATCAATTTGACGATATGTTTTTTTTACAATTATTGTTCTCTATAAAGTATAAGTAGCCATAAACTAGAACGAAAACGGTAACCGAACCTGTCATATTTTCCCAATCGACTTTGAACTATAATGCTTCAGCGATAAAGTTTAAAATCTATGTTTTGACAGATGTTAGTAGCTTGATGTGCTGGCGTGTGTACATGTGGAATAGCAAACTATATCTGTTAACACCCAAGATGAACCATAAACTCGTAGTGCCGGTACTATAAGGAAAACGGACAGACAAACAAAGCTATAAACTGCACACCCAAGTATGCAAGCCTGTCAAGGATTTGTGGGCGAAGTCGCCGCTATGGAGACTGCAGGCGAGGCACTAACCACGGCTACTTTCTCCGAGCCAGTTTGTGCTCACCTTAACCACTGTAAAAGGCGAAGAAAGAAAACTTTGGACACAATATTTTTAAATAATTTTTATGTGGATTTAAATGTAAAAAACGCTCAAAAGTACCTAATAGGTAGGGACATGCATACATTGTATTCTAGGCCTGTTTCACCACCTACGATTAAGTTCTAGTTAGTTTATTTAGTAGATAATTTCATAAAAAATCTGTTCCATTTTTTTATTTTTTCGGTAGATAGTGGCTATTCGGACATTGTGAAGCTGGCACTAAGTCTAAGGGCCAGTTTCACAGGTTACGGATAGCCACTATCTACCAGATACATACAGAAATAGAACAGAATTTGTATGAAATTAGCTACCAGATAAACTATCTGGAACTTATCAGCAACCTGTGAAACTGGCCCTAAATAATAATCATTGAAATAAAAACTAAAGTGACTATTAATAAACTCTCCATAAATTTATTTTGTTCCAAATATTTTAAAAATGTGCTAATATAAGCATGATTTTGCATAGCACAGTCATGAAGTACTAAAAATATGTAGGTAAGTAGCAGGAAATAAACATAAACAATGAAATTCTTCGTATATTGCTGAATAAGGTTTATCTAATAAGTCCGCCTAAACCGATTGTCGGAGATCAGTCAGCCGCACGCCGCACAAGACATTATCCCGATGGAGGGCAATCCGACACGAACGGACCAGGCACAGGACCGACATTTACGTGCTCTCCGATGCTCTTGTGTATTATCACCAACTTCCATACTCCCGGCTGCTTTTTGTGAAAGTTTTAAGGCCCAACAATTAGGTACAGATAGAATAACAATAACAAGATAAAATTGATGACGAAAATGCGAACGCCTTATTGTATCAGATACCGAACCCACGTAATGAGCCTCATTTCCTCCAATGGGAGGCTATCCTTGAATGCCATCAATTTGTGAAAAGATGCAGATTCATGTGTTTGTATGCGGTAAGTAAGAGTTTCTACACATTAATATTTACAATGTATTTACAAATTAATATATACAACCAAAAAACAAAACACCTTATTAATCAATTGCGTGAAAAATTCATTCCTCATCGCTGCCCGCTGGGAGTGTACCTAAAAGGCTGGCAGCATTTCCACGTTGTATGGCAATGCTTAGTCGTTGGCCGAAATAAAAGCCAGGCCGTTGGGTCACGGGAAGTGATAAATATCATTTGAAAAATTCACGGTTATAGTGTCCCACTATTCATGTGAAATTATCTTTCTTCCGATGTTTTGACCAATTTATAAGGTGCGTCACAATAATATTGATTTCATGATTAGACACTTCCTGACGATACCGACACTAAGTTCTGGAAAGTACATTGTTATCTGATTCTACTGAAGTTTTCAATTCATAGGAAACAAATTGTGCAATACTGGCATCTACATATTGCTAAGGAGTTCTAAGTAAAGATTAAGGAAAAATTGCTGGGAATGTTGTGGAAAGGTATTTACCGTTTTTCTATTTGTGAAATGTGTAATCGGAACAGCACGTTTAATAGGGCGATCTCTTCAATATTTTCTTATCTTAAGGAACTATTACTAGTCAATGTATGTGGGTCAAACTTCACATGTAACTCCTTGTCTTATTTCAATGGCAGCTTATCTTTACACTATGATGAAGGTTTAAAATGGCTGGATTGAGTATTACCAGAAATATGGACAAAGATATTAGATCTTCTTCTATCATTAGATAGTTTCACATTCAGTATTTTTCCAATGATTTTTGCCATTTGCATCTTCCATCTGTTCTGCATAGACATACCTATTAAAGGTGATTTTAATGCAAGAAAGTACTTATTGCAAGCTAAAACCGATAGAATTTTCCGATCTGAGATCAGGCCAGCAACAATTACGGAACATGAAACTATGGGGCAGTCTTATCACTTGTTATTAGAATGATAACAAAAAGTAGGTACCTAAATTTGTGGAATATTATTCGCTATTTATTCTAATACTACATTAATCTTAGTAACATTTCCGCGATCCAGCCTAAGCAGTTCATAACCATTATGTTCTTATCTAGATATCAAATCTGCCTAGAAGTATTTCAGATAGCCACGTTATCAGGGCGGTAGGCTTATCCAGCTGTATGCCAGTATCCACAATCTGCTGATAACACCGCGCTGCAATCGGCATGTATCGAGATCCCGGTGATTATCGTTAAGATCTGTAGGCTTATATGTAGTTCAAGACTATTACTTATAGACTTTACTAACTGGCACATTGTATATATTTTAGTGTACCATATGTGATTTCTAATAAAGGAACGCTTTCTCAACATGATATGGGTTTTAGGCACAAAACATGACATCTAATGTTGGCAAACATTATTTATAGACAGGCTCTTGTGAGATTCCGGTAGAGAAGCAGTACCCCATTTCCTAGGTTACATGATAAAGATCATCTATCACGGTGTATACTATTATTATATTATCTATTCTACGAAAGGGGGGAGAAGAAGCAATCAGACCATCGATAATCAGTCTGATCAATAGATGCTGGTTGCGTAAGAACTGCGTGGTGTTCTCCAAGTAAAACGTCGAATCTTACATTTGTATATACCGTTAGTTATTCCCAATGGCCGCTGTGGTCAAAAGAATAGGCCATAAGATATCTTTATCTTACATATTAAACGTTAACTTTTTGAAGAAAGGTGGTTTCCTAACTAGATAATACCGTAGGTACTGCTTATGTCAAAATTCAACCTCTACAAGGCAAATCAACAGATTTATTTTATAGGGTTATTGAAATCCGCAGTCATTTGTCATCCCAAATCTATCTGACATGATCAATTAGTAAATAGGTTTGTTTCTGTAATTCTCGAGACTACACTATAAATCTGAATGAACTACTAAAGTGCACTTGCTGGAAACGTTTTGACATTAACGCTACTTGTAATTTATAATCTGTGAGTCAGGCCTTAGCTCATGTTAATCACAGCTTAGCTTGTTACGATGATCTAACCAACATTTTGAGGGCAAACAAAGTTATCTAAATGTTAAATTAGAGAATAACTTGATATATATATATTTTTTTTTTCAGTGAGTTATAATCCAGTGATCCCGTTTTGCTTGCAGCTGGAGAGAGTATCAGAATTTTACTAATTAAAATTCACTTTTGTTCCTTCTCAAGCCCTTTGTGTGCCAGGGTAGCGGTAATTGTTGCGAATAATCTTGTAGTACCGCTAGATTAGATTAGGAAGTAAAAACTTATTCAAATATGGTATTGAAAGAAGCTTCCAATAAGAAACGCTATCCTTATATGGACAAATGATCGGCACACCCAGGCAGGTGACGCATCAGTTATTTCAAATACCAATTAAACTAAGGTCTAAAATATATTTTAGTAATAGATTCGTTAGCAACCCGTCTGCCCGTTCAAGGTCCTACTTTTCTATCACTTCAATCTGGGGGACCTTTATTGGTCAATCATCATTGATAAGATCAAATAACCCCATGGGATATTTGATTATTCGATTTATTATAGAAGGTTGCCCACATTTGATTCAAAGAAGATAGATGTAGGTGTTATTAAAAAGAAAGCTGCAATTTTCTCATCATCTTTTAATGTCATTATGCTGAAGAAGAATGTTTGAACGCGAATCAGAAACAGGACTACAGTACAGGCTACTTTTTATATTGTGATGTAGTTCCTACAAGACTGTAAAAGAGCTGGCCAAAGCCAATATTGACATAACATTTATTTATATTAATTACTACGTTACTATTTTTGCTATATTATTCACTTAAACGCAAATATGTATGCGCCAGCGGCGACCGTGTATTGGCACGCGACGGAGGGATTTGGCACACCCGCGCCGCTATCGGTCAATCGGAACTGAAAACAAATGAACCATCGATATAGGAAAGTCTAGATGGAGTGTTCAGTACAAAACGGAACGTTCATATTGACAGCATGTTTGATGCGCGTGTGAGTGCCGAAAGTGTATGATTATCGCGTCTGCATTTGTGTGCGTGTCATTCTAATATACCAGCGCAAAGTGATTACCCCCAAAATGTGGGAAAATTAAAATTTGTGCAGTTTTATTCACATTGACATAGGTGATAAAATTATCTTATAAATATAAATATAAATATAAATATAAATATAAATATAAATATAAATATAAATATAAATATAAATATAAATATAAATATAAATATAAATATAAATATAAATATAAATATAAATATAAATATAAATATAAATATAAATATAAATATAAATATAAATATAAATATAAATATAAATATAAATATAAATATAAATATAAATATAAATATAAATATAAATATAAATATAAATATAAATATAAATATAAATATAAATATAAATATAAATATAAATATAAATATAAATATAAATATAAATATAAATATAAATATAAATATAAATATAAATATAAATATAAATATAAATATAAATATAAATATAAATATAAATATAAATATAAATATAAATATAAATATAAATATAAATATAAATATAAATATAAATATAAATATAAATATAAATATAAATATAAATATAAATATAAATATAAATATAAATATAAATATAAATATAAATATAAATATAAATATAAATATAAATATAAATATAAATATAAATATAAATATAAATATAAATATAAATATAAATATAAATATAAATATAAATATAAATATAAATATAAATATAAATATAAATATAAATATAAATATAAATATAAATATAAATATAAATATAAATATAAATATAAATATAAATATAAATATAAATATAAATATAAATATAAATATAAATATAAATATAAATATAAATATAAATATAAATATAAATATAAATATAAATATAAATATAAATATAAATATAAATATAAATATAAATATAAATATAAATATAAATATAAATATAAATATAAATATAAATATAAATATAAATATAAATATAAATATAAATATAAATATAAATATAAATATAAATATAAATATAAATATAAATATAAATATAAATATAAATATAAATATAAATATAAATATAAATATAAATATAAATATAAATATAAATATAAATATAAATATAAATATAAATATAAATATAAATATAAATATAAATATAAATATAAATATAAATATAAATATAAATATAAATATAAATATAAATATAAATATAAATATAAATATAAATATAAATATAAATATAAATATAAATATAAATATAAATATAAATATAAATATAAATATAAATATAAATATAAATATAAATATAAATATAAATATAAATATAAATATAAATATAAATATAAATATAAATATAAATATAAATATAAATATAAATATAAATATAAATATAAATATAAATATAAATATAAATATAAATATAAATATAAATATAAATATAAATATAAATATAAATATAAATATAAATATAAATATAAATATAAATATAAATATAAATATAAATATAAATATAAATATAAATATAAATATAAATATAAATATAAATATAAATATAAATATAAATATAAATATAAATATAAATATAAATATAAATATAAATATAAATATAAATATAAATATAAATATAAATATAAATATAAATATAAATATAAATATAAATATAAATATAAATATAAATATAAATATAAATATAAATATAAATATAAATATAAATATAAATATAAATATAAATATAAATATAAATATAAATATAAATATAAATATAAATATAAATATAAATATAAATATAAATATAAATATAAATATAAATATAAATATAAATATAAATATAAATATAAATATAAATATAAATATAAATATAAATATAAATATAAATATAAATATAAATATAAATATAAATATAAATACACGCTGCAATTTAATTGGTTGTTTTCCCGCGGCAGAACGACTTGCCTTAAGGAGTACTTGCGCAGCATAGAGTTAAAGTAAAAGCATAACGAAGTTTTTGTTTTAAAATAATTAAAAAAATATTCATCAACTCGAAAAAGTGAGTAACAGTAGTAACTTGTAGGTTCTAGGTACTACTCGCGTCACCACTGATGAAGAAAAGCGATGCACAAGACAGTGTTCAAACCAAAATAAACTCTCGCACGTAGTCACACGTCATAAAATAGTTGCACGGAACAATACCAAAAAACGCCGCGAAGCCGACAAAGAAAATACCGATTTAGAAATGTTCAAAGTAAAATTAGCTCTCGCGTGTAGTGATACGGCATAAACTAGCCTGCGCGCAACAATGTCAAACGAAGCCGCCAGTGCCTATTTTACCGGTGCGGCGCGCGCGGCTGTGAGCCTGACGTACTCAGTTTACCCGCGAATATCACACGCGCAGCACGCGTCATCGCTGTAAACTGCAATGGATCGACATTACAAGTACAGCAATGTGGAGTATGTCGCTATGGTGCAGTTGTATGCTAGGGCTGATTATGACTCCCATGCGGCCCGGCGACTTTACGCAGAGCGCCAACACTTGGAGTTGCTCCGTCTTCGCGGGGTTCTGAATTGCAGATATAAAGTATTTATGACGGTCCTAAGCCCGCAGAAGTATGAAAGGGAACATTTGAATAACATGTTGGATAACAGCTGATTGAAAAACACGTGACTTAAGTATTGCAGGTGCTACTGTGTGTAGTGTAGTGTCCCACGCGGCACGCGCCGCCGCCGCCGCCGCCGCCAAAGGAAAGCGATGAATAAATCGTCAAACCAAAATAAGCTCTCGCACGTGGTAATACGGAATAATAGTTTGCACGCAAAAATACAAGAATCCACCGCTAAGCCGACAAAGCAAATACCGATTTATTAAATGTTTAAAGTAAAATAAGCTCTCGCGTGTACTTATACGGCATAAACTAGCCCGTACGCAACATTATCAAACGGAGCCGCCTTAGAACCTAATCTTTTCGACGGTGATCCTTACCTACTGAGCACCCGGGTCAACGCCCCGCTGTCGTTCGGCCGTTGATATCGGGAGGTATTACTGTTGGTTCGTGATCGCATTCGAGTTAAGTTTTTCACAATGTTAAATATGACAGTTTTTATTTCTAATATTTTACATAACTACGAAACGATTGTATTACATAGAAGAAACCATTTCGCTGCGGGAAAACAACCATTTAAATTGCAGCGTGTATAAATATAAATATAAATATAAATATAAATATAAATATAAATATAAATATAAATATAAATATAAATATAAATATAAATATAAATATAAATATAAATATAAATATAAATATAAATATAAATATAAATATAAATATAAATATAAATATAAATATAAATATAAATATAAATATAAATATAAATATAAATATAAATATAAATATAAATATAAATATAAATATAAATATAAATATAAATATAAATATAAATATAAATATAAATATAAATATAAATATAAATATAAATATAAATATAAATATAAATATAAATATAAATATAAATATAAATATAAATATAAATATAAATATAAATATAAATATAAATATAAATATAAATATAAATATAAATATAAATATAAATATAAATATAAATATAAATATAAATATAAATATAAATATAAATATAAATATAAATATAAATATAAATATAAATATAAATATAAATATAAATATAAATATAAATATAAATATAAATATAAATATAAATATAAATATAAATATAAATATAAATATAAATATAAATATAAATATAAATATAAATATAAATATAAATATAAATATAAATATAAATATAAATATAAATATAAATATAAATATAAATATAAATATAAATATAAATATAAATATAAATATAAATATAAATATAAATATAAATATAAATATAAATATAAATATAAATATAAATATAAATATAAATATAAATATAAATATAAATATAAATATAAATATAAATATAAATATAAATATAAATATAAATATAAATATAAATATAAATATAAATATAAATATAAATATAAATATAAATATAAATATAAATATAAATATAAATATAAATATAAATATAAATATAAATATAAATATAAATATAAATATAAATATAAATATAAATATAAATATAAATATAAATATAAATATAAATATAAATATAAATATAAATATAAATATAAATATAAATATAAATATAAATATAAATATAAATATAAATATAAATATAAATATAAATATAAATATAAATATAAATATAAATATAAATATAAATATAAATATAAATATAAATATAAATATAAATATAAATATAAATATAAATATAAATATAAATATAAATATAAATATAAATATAAATATAAATATAAATATAAATATAATGACTGGATGTCACAGGATCAGTCGGAAATCTATTGAAGAAATAAACTTATGTATTATCAATAAGTATCTTACTAAATTACAATAAAATAATAATGTTGAATTCGTAATAACATTTTACAATATTAATCGCAGCAGCAAAAAAGAAGGTAAAAATATTTCATACCTTGGCAATACTCAAATAATATGGAGTCGTTTTGTTGTTATTTTGCCGTCGTAATATTTTCAAAGTAATACGTAGATATTTATCATAAAATTTCAAACTTACCTATGAAAAGAGATGTTCGTATCCTTATGTTTTTTTGCAGTGTAGTTATTACAAAGTTTCACTACACAAACCGTCATTTTTGAATTTTTTTGTGAAAAATTTACAATGTAAACACGCGGCAAACGTCTGTCGCGTAATGGCGGCCTGTGGGTGGGGTTAAGCCAAATTGATGTCTCTGATCATAATGCATTTTGACAGCGCGTACTAGGCATCTAGACACTTCTTATATCGATGAAATGAACGCTCTCTCTATACTACATCAAAGAGAACTTCTAAGATGCTTTGTATGCGTTTATTTTTAGTTCCTCTGTGTTTCGGAAAGCACGCTCGATTGTGTGTGAGGTTCGGCTGTCAAGTGGATATTTACGTAAATGCTTTAAGTTCTTTGGATTTCTGACTGGATTTCATAATTTTAGTAAAGCTGTTTGTAAATTATTTCCTTTGTAGGCATATTGCTTGTTTTGAGATCGATATTGAAACCTGTGAAGGCGAAGATGTCATTGGGGACATAGATTATTATTATACTTTATTTCAAGTCAGTATGTTGAATAGATCGCTACACTCGTGTTTAAACACTTTTTTTCCTTTATACTTATATTGCGGCTTACTCTCAAATAAATTAGATACTTCAAATCGGGAGCCATATTTTTAAATCAATTTTCGTTTCTGCTTACCGAGAAACAGGCCCTTAGATGATTCTACATAGTGGAATATATCGTCAACAAACGGCGAATTAACAGGGAAACTACCTAATGGGACCTACGTTACTTTAAACTTTCTGATTACAAAACTGTGTAATAAAATACTAGTTTAGTGCTGTCCAAACTAGTATGCAATTAGGAGGAAAACGCAACTTAAGAACCGCTTCTATCCTATAATGTCTGGTCAAACTTTTGCAAACCAGTATTTGATCTAGACCTGAATAACTGACATTTGAAATTACACCTTATGTGTTAAACCTTATAGTTGAAAGTCCATTACTATAGCGTAGTTCGGAAATGACCCCATTCCGGGTAGTCGGTCCGCATTGCACAATCTCTTGTTCTTATGACAGCCTTGATTTGAGAGAAATTATACTTATATGTGTCTTATGTTGTAGAACATACGGTACAAAATCGTAAAGCTAGTAAGATATGGCGAATTAATTTGTTAAATGAAAATTATGGACATTTATCAAACGTTTTGCTTCCTATCGGAATCTGAGGGTTTCGTAATTTGAATTAATATTTTGTGTTTGCATTTGAAAACAATAAATTGGATTATTTTGAACTAAATATTTCTTGCATCATTATTACGTCATAGGTATAAATAATAGGTATTTTTAAATCTATACATATAATAAAACAGTAAAAAATCCGTGTCTGTACAAATAATATATTGACAAAAATAATAACTGAGGGGGGTTTAGAAAAAGCAATAGAACACGAATCCGAAAAAAAAATTCTGTCTGTTTGTCTGTTTGTCTGTATGTCTGTTTGTCTGTTTGTTTGTACGCGCTAATCTTCGGAACCACTGGACAGATTTGAATTATTCTTTTTTTGTTGTATAGGTGTTAGGTCGGGGCAACATATAGGCTATAAATTATCTTGGAAACTTGAACACCTGATGCAGAACAGCAACAGACCAGCTTAACTATAAGAGATAGAGAAATGCTGCCATAGCAAAAACTGTTCCACGTGATGAGCATTTTCTTCTGCGAGATAAAATTTGAAGATCTGGAACAGCTGTTTTGGACCTCCTAGAGCCCAGCTACACCATTACACATATAGAAATGGCGTCTTAGCAAAAGTTGTTCAGCCTGATCAGCACTCGCTGTTGACGTATAAAAATTGAAGATCTAGAACACCTTCTATGGAACTCTAAGAGCCCAGCTACACCATCAAACATATAGGACTGACGTCTTAGAAAAAGTTGTTCGGTCTGAGAGGCATTTCCGGTTGACTTATAAAAATCTAAGATCAGACCAATTTGATGTGAAGAACCTCCCTTTTTTGAAGTCGGTTAAAAACAACATCAGCTGAAAGTACCTCAGCGCGGTGAAAGCTGTAACAGTTTAGGACTGCGTTTCGTATAGACGCCAGCACATCAAGTTACCCGAAACTGTAAATATTTTCCAATCAATTTTGCACCATATGCTTCAGCGATAAAGTTGAAATTCTCATCATCTCCCGAGTCTTTTCCCAACTATGTTGGGGTCGGCTTCCAGTCTAACCGGTTTCGGCTGAATACCAGTGTTTTACAAGGAGCGACTGCTTATCTGACCTCCTCAACCCAGTTACCTGGGCAACCCAATACCCCATGGTTAGACTGGCGTCAGACTTACTGGCTTCTGACTACCCGTAACGACTGCCAAGGATGTTCAATGACAGACGGGACCTACAGTTTAACGTGCCATCCGAAACACAATCATTGGTGACCAAGATATACTCAGAAAGTACATACAAACTTAGAAAAGTTGCATTGGTACTTGCCCGACCTGGAATCGAACCCACGCCCTCACACTTGAGAGGTTGGCTCTTTAACCACTAGGCCACCACGACACTTATAAAGTTGAAATTCTATTTAGGAAATTTAACAGATTGGAAATTTTGACTTTGGTAGCTTAATGTGCTGCATCATTGAAGATTCCGGCCAAAAATCCCATTTTTTTTTATTTTATCGCATTAATATTCCTTCGCATTTACGTTATTTCAGTTTTTAATTTTCTTATGATTTTTTGAATTGACACGGTAGCCTGCCAGGTTGTGCAATAGAGCAGACGTTTAGATTTTTAAGGATCAAGTATCTTCACAACAAAACTATAACAACGCTTACAAAAAGTTAAATTGTTTCCATTGTCCAAAGAAGCTAAGATTCATCGGATCATAAGATCCCTAGAATCCAACGAAGAGCTAATTTAAGTGTGGAGATGCTTGATGCTGTTCGAGGACATAAGGCTGCAACTCGCACCGTTGAAACCTTTTCGGATCGAGAATTACGCCCGCGTGTTCAGCGTATTTACGCTTCCACATCCAGTTCTCTATAAAGAGACCAAAGAAGGGTATGTTGCGCCACTGACCGCTGGTTCGGAGAAACCAATTACCGATACAGAATCATGCTCAATGAATGATGGCATCCAGGCCGATTGTCGGCTACGGCGGCCGTTCGCTTTTATGGATTTATCAACTTTTTTATTTATTTATCAAATTTAAAAATTTATCTACCAGCTGCGCAGGACATTTATTATAGTGCTCAAGCATTCGCGCAGATACAGGTGCACTCTCTATTCCCTCACTCTCACAGTCCGATGGGACGGCAATCCGACATGACCGGAGAGAGATCAGGCGCAGGACCGAAATTTACGTGCTCTCCGATGCACGGGTGAATCAATCACCAACTTCCAGACTCCAGGCTGCTTTATGAAAGTTTCTCAAAACTCACAAAGCGATTTCGACCCGGGAATCGAACCCGAAACCCCGTGCACAGCCTTGCGACTACTACATCAATGAGGCTGTTCAGAATAAGCACATAACGAAATATTCATAAGCAGTTAGAAAGTGGAAGAGACGTATAAAATTGAAGATCTGGAACAACTGTTATGGTATTCCAAGCGCCCAGCTACACTGGCAACTATTGGGATTGACGGTAACAAAATTTTCAATTTGAGGCATTACAAAAAGAAATCGTCTCGCGCATCCTGTTGTTTTCCCGTCCCCGGACTCATAGAATTCGACATCAGACGTTTCAAATCTTCGATTTGGACGGCCCTGTAGTCGCTGGCATAAGCGACTGGATTCGCGTACGAAGTCGCGGGCAGAAGCTAGTAAGTAATATATTCTCAGGATATGTGGATACAAAGCTGTGAAGAATAACATCTGTAACAGATGTACAGTTTCAAATTAAGAACGGATGTCTATGGTTTGAATTTTAGACACCATCTTGTCTAGTTTAAGGGTCTGTTTCACCACCAACGAATAAGTTTTAACTAGTTTATTTGGTAGATAATTTCATACAAATTCTGTTCCATTTTTTAATTTATACGGTAGATACTTGGTGGCTATTCAGACATCGTGAAACTAGCACTTACAGTAACGAATTTATTTTTGTGACTTGTTCAGTAACAAACTTAGCAAATCATTAAGTTATATAAATTTATTATTTTGATGATATTTATTAAGCTTCTATTTATTTATTAAAATTCTTCATTGTAATAACAAAGAGTGGGATTAAAGCTAGCAACGTATGAAAATAATTGTATAGCTTACCAATAATGTCAATTACTAGTAGGTACAACGTACTTATGTTGTATTATTAAGGGAGTGTTACCGCAAAATTAATGCGTAATGTAAACAGGGAGTGTCATTCTCACATTCTCATATAAATGGAAAAGTAAGTCTCTTGGATACAGACTACACAGTAGACATGAATATTGCTCAGATGCCAGCACATCAACCTACCTCAACCTGTTAAATTTCTTTAATAGATTTTCAACATTATTACAATACAGGAAGGTTAATATTCGATTGGCAAGACAGATTGGTATAGGGTTGAATTGCTGGCGTCTGTACAGCACACTGAACATTCCCAAATTTAAAAACAAAAAGTAAACGAAGAGCGATGATTATTATTCGGCTCGAAAAGAACAGAATCAATGAGAAATTTTACAATTTGCAAAAGAAGAGAAACAAGAAAGATTCCATATATAAATATTCCCAAGCAATTCACAATTAATTAGAGCAGTCGTACACAAATTATACGTAATATTGACAGCTGTCGAAGGCGAGTCCTGCTGAAAGTGGGCCAAGGCGGCGGCCATTGGAACACGGTCGACGGTCGAGCCAAGCCTACGAAATTATCTGCACTGGGAAAATACCAGCGCAGGGCTTCATAAAAACTACTCAGTAATCATATGATTTAAAAGTTTTGGTACAATATATAGATTTTCCGAACAAGGATTTTGGTAAAGAAAATGCGTTTGTTCTTCAGGACTGTTTATTTGCTTCTTAAATATGTGAAAACATTGCAACTCGCTTGACAAAACAAATCAGATTATATTGACATGACACACGGTTAATGGTTATAGTATTCAGGTAATAGCACCTAGTCCCATATTAATATGTATTTATCGATAATTATATTAGATTTTATTGCTCCGTTAGTAAACGCTTGGAAGCTGGGTATTATTATTATTGACAACCACATACAAGTATGTATGCATTTTTTATAAAAACTAAAAATGAAAGTTTCCACACTATAAATATAAATGGAGTTAATCCATATATTTTAAAGTTCTACCTTCTCCAGGTAGGTACTCGATCTCTTATTCAGTACACGTAAAAAAGTAGTACCTAGTTCCTTAACGCAATACTCGTTCAAAAACGTGGAAAACAACTATGTATTAATTAATACATTTATTTTATGAAAAGTCTGTTTTGATCGTCACATTCGTTGCTTGCTGTTTCAACCTTATGTAGGTATATCAATATTATATAATCCATCGGCGTAGCCAGCTTTGGGCTCATGGTGGGGCAGCAGTCAACCTATCCCCGGGGGAGTGCGGGGGCCCTCCGATTTTTTGTACCTTGAGCCGTTAATCTCGTGAATCTCTTAATTTGAGAGGTTTATATTTTCAGTCAATCACACTCAGGACAGATTTTATAGTTTTATTTATGAACTAGCTTCTGCCCGCGACTTCGTACGCGGATCCAGTCGCTTATGCCAGCGACTACAGGGCCGTCAAAATCGAAGATTTGGAGCGTCTGATATCGAATTCTAAGAGCCCGGGGACGGGAAAACAACATGATGCGCGAGATGATTCGAGACGCTTCAGTTCTTTCATTTTTGAAATGCCTCAAATTGAACAGTTTTGTTAAAACATCATTCTTAGATGTTATAATGTAGCTGGGCGCCTGGAATTCCACAACAGTTGTAACTGATTATGAATATTTCTTTCAACATCACTCTGGACAACGTATAATCTCGATCAGCAATTAGTCGCGCATTAGGTTTATAGGAGTCAAGCATGATTCTGTATCGGCAAATTATTGCTTACTTGTCTTTAGTCACTTAGAAGCAGAAGAATCGCTGAGAAGTCAAGCGTGATTCTCTTACCGAGAACGTCTCCGATTTGCGAGGCAATGCAAAACGTTCAGGATCAGCGGTCAGTGGCGCATCACATTCTTCTTTGGTCTCTAGAGACCTGGATGTAGATGCGTAAATACGCTGAATGTCGATCCCAAAAAGTTTCAATGGTGCGAGTTGCAGCCTGATGTTCTCGAAAAGATTTTAGAAGTTAGATTAGCTCTTCGTTGGATTCTAAGGTGATCCTTAATGTCTTAGCTTCTTGGAATAATGGAAACAATTTAACTTTTTTGTAAGCATATCTAGTTATAGTTTTGTTGTGAAGATACTTAATCCATAAAAATCTAAGTGATAAATGGAAAAGTAAATTAAAAACTGAAACAACGTAAGTCCGAAGGAATATTATTGGGATAGAATAAAAAAATAATGGGAGTTTTGGCCAGAAGTCTTCAATGATGCAGCACATCAAGCTACTACAGTCTGTCAAATTTCATAAATAGAATTTCAACTTTATCGCTGAAGCATATGGTTCAAAGTTGATTGGAAAATATTTACAGTTTCGGGTAACTTGATGTGCTGGCATCTATACCATGGTCATCGAAAATCAGTCGTAAACTGTAACAGCCTTCACCGCGCTGAGGTACTTTCAGCTTATGTTGTTTTTAACCGACTTCAAAAAAGGGAGGTTCTTCAGATCTTAGATTGATCTGTGTGTCTGATCTTAGATTTTTATAAGTCAACCGGAAATGCCTATCAGACCGAACAACTTTTGCTAAGACATCAGTCCTATATGTTTGATGGTGTAGCTGGGCTCTTAGAGTTCCATAACAGGTGTTTTAGATCTTCAATTTTTATACGTTAACAGCGAGTGCCCATCAGGCTGAACAACTTTTGCTAAGACGCCATTTCTATATGTGTAATGGTGTAGCTTGGCTCTAGGAGGTCCAAAACAGCTGTTCCAGATCTTCAAATTTTATCTCGCAGCAGAAAATGCTCATCACGTGGAACAGTTTCTGCTATGGCAGCATTTCTCTATCTCTTATAGTTTAGCTGGTCTGTTGCTGTTCTGCATCAGGTGTTCAAATTTCCAAGATAATTTATAGCCTATATGTTGCCCCGACCTACCACCTATACAACAAAAAAAGAATCATTCAAATCTGTCCAGTAGTTCCGAAGATCGCGTACAAACAAACAGACATACATACAGACATATATTTTTTTTAATTCGTGTTCTACTGCTTTTTCTAAACCCCCCTCAGTTATTATTTTTGTCAATATATTAAATTTACAGACACGGTTTTTTTTCTGTTTTATTGTATGTATAGATCAAAGATTGTATAATACTCTCGGTATAGATACTCGGTGTTTATAAATTAAAGTTTTGACTAAGTATGTATGAGTAATATTACTTCAAGAGAAGACGGCGTGGGTTCTGGCAGAACCTGTTAAGCACTTCTTCTAATAATTTATTTTTCGATTCCTAGACCCTTGTTCTGTGCACACTTAGCATACACAGGCCGCTATAGCATAGCACCTATTCTTTTAGAGAATACGGCTCGCTTTCAAATGACGCGCGCACCGCGCACGTTCGGGAACTCGAGCGTGCATTTTGTTTTGATCGCGCTCTTTTCAAAGTCGAAAAATTTTTTTGTGCAATAACTTACGGATGGTATCATTGTTGATGTTGTTAGTTAGAGTTAGTAAAAAAAACATTGTTTAATCAGACACCTTATAGGTCAGAGCCAGGGCCCAGGGTGGGGCAAGTGCCCCAGCTTGCCCCAGTGTGGCTACGCCCATGATATAATCTGATAATAAGTATTTTTTTCATAAACAAAACATAGGTTGATAATAAGTACTTGTTTTAACATCGGTCTGTATTTGCACATACTTATGTATAGGTAAACTGGTGATTCAGTTACCTAAATATTGACTCCATGTCTGACATACAATTTATGAATGGAGTGGTATATTGTGTTTTACATACTTACAAAAAGTGTTTCAGGTATTAAGGCATATGAAGATAATTTTCCTCGCATATAACCCAGGTTTTTAAATTCATACAACGGTGTTATCATTATCATCATCATCTCGGCCATCAGACGTCCACTGCTGAGCATAGGCCTCCCCTTTAGATCTCCACATATACCCGTGTTATGGATAAAGAATATTCGATAATATATTTTTACGAATGTTGTATTGTACTTGTAATTTATTTATTATTAACTTATTAGATTTTGTTAAGTATTTGTAATTGCTTTTAATGATACTGGTTTCTCCTTGCACTAGATACATTTAAGAATGCATGTCTTTTCTAAATTTGACTTTGTAGTTGATACTTATATTAACCTCTTAAGTCTAGTGGTCACACATCTGTAGAAAATTAAGTTTTAAAATAAAAGCTTCTTGGTAAAAAACTACTGCTAGGATTTCATGCGTGAAAATATGAAGTCAATATTTGTACTTTTACTTTTTAAAATTGAACTATTATGAGTCTCAAATAGAAGTATCTCTACTTAGCACTATGTGGGTGACGAGTGGCTTAATGTTCTCAGCAACACTGAGTTTATATCACATCAATAACGATAAGATATTCTATAATTAGACACCCATAATTATTATGTTGATACAGATAATTTAATAATAGATAGTGTTCTGAATTCGAACGCCAATGACTCACGCTATACCTGGACAAACTTACTGAAACGCTAACTGACCGTGAAACTGATCTTGTTTTTGCCGTACTGTCATAGATATAAGGTTGAAATTCGTATGGCATAGTGCAAATGCAGACGGTAAAAAGTAATTAGGTGTCGTGTAAATTGAAATTTGTAACGTTTGACCTCATTGTAGGGGCTCCCTCGCGTATTTAGTTGATTTATAATATCCGACGTATACATTTGCTAATTCATAGTATTGTTATCTGGATCTAACTGCCATGTTTTAGGAGACTAATGTAATTAGCTGCTTCAAATGTGTGGTAAAATGGCCTTTGTAGTTTTGGTTGTGTGAAGGTCGATTTATTTACTATGGCACGGTTGGCGAAGTGGCTGAGTAATTTTATTACTCTGCTGTATAGTTATATAAGTAAGTTTTATAATTACTCAGTTTCATTAAAATTCGTTCAATAAGTTTTTGCGTGAGAGTTACAAAATGCTTAAATACGTATGTGTGAAGTGTGATGTAAACAGGGCTGGTTTATCTAGGATATAGGAGAATGGAGATATTTTGATGAATTCCTGAAGCGCTCTCTTTTTCACCCAGATAGGAACCCTAATACAATTCCGCAAGATTAATAAATATGATATTTGATGTCAGTTCTACAAACTTACATAGTATCCAAATCTCATGTGCTCAATTAGCCATCTAGCTGTTCTTTATAAAAAAACGCATGTCTATGGACGTTTTCCCCACCGCTGGAGAGGAAACATTGTCTAACATTTATTTCTTACTTTTTCTCTTTTAATGGAAACCTCTAATGTTAAATCCTCTCCTAATACTTATACCATAGATCACAATAAAACAGATTCATTTAAACATAGATTGATTACATTTATAGGTAATTATTTTATGAATATTAATAGCACACCGCATCTACCGGTTCATTACAAAATATTGCCTTAAAGGTCGAATGTAAGCTGTAATTATAAGCATCTATCATTCTCATCTTCAATGCTATCAAGTTGGATCTACTTCCTACGATAAATGTAAAGGATTGAATTATTTTTAGATCTCAATGCGGTTTCATTACCATAGGATCTCGTGAGAAACGTGCCTGCCAAGATTTATCTAAACGTGATGTAACGTACATGTACATAAAGTACCTATGTAGCTGTTATGTACATACATAGTGGGCTATATGTATTATGTATAAAGGCTTGTAACGTAAATAACTTCCTACATTAAGTACATAAGTGTTTTCATACAAAAAGGAAGGAATTTTACTTAATTAGTAATTCGGATTTAGAGTTCATTTCATTGTCAAAGCGGCCACATTAATAGGTACAGACGCCAGCACATCAGGCTAAAATTTCCCATTCAACGTTGAACCATAATGCTTCCGCAATAAAGTTGACAATCTATTAAGAAAATTTGACAGATTGTAGTAGCCTGATGTGCTGGCGTCTGTTCATAATCTGTGAAAATTTCAAATCGTACCTATTTAGAGCTTCTTATAATATGTATTTTGACTGTGAGCATAAGCGATGAACTCAAGTTATACATACAATCCAAGTGTGTCAAGTATTTAGTCTCATTTACGAATTCTGGTTATGGTGGTTACAGTTCCTCCAAACAGCCTGACGACGACAGTTGTAAACATTTTCTAACATAAAAAACATTCACTAAATTACTTTTGGTCAGTGGACCAGTTATTTAGTAAATGTTTTCATGTCAGAAAATGTTTCGAGAGAAAATTTTCTAACGGCATTGTGGGAGCACTATAAAAATTGTAAACAAACAACTCAAAATAAATTGAAAAACAAGACAATATTTTTTTTATTCCATTCAAACATGTTTTGTACGGAGTCTTCTCACTGCCGGCCATTAATCAGTTGCAAGGATATAAATAGACAAGTACTTGCAAACGTTAATATTCAAGGCGGGAGGCTGTGTGTTGCATCACCACCGCCTGTTGTTTTCACAGACAACCTCGCTGTCAGTGACAACACTTCCGGATTCGTACTAACAATGTGACGTTATACAAAGGATGGGCATTGATAAATGATGATTCTGGTTCCGTAATATATCTGTGTATTTCGATATTTAAAAAAAGCCAGGAAAGCTCAAAGAAAACTTCAGATACACTTCACTTGAAGTACCTATTATATATTTTTGTCTTGAGGGCTGACTGACGACTGACTATCTACTTATTTAAGATCTAGCTACTTCTTTCTATTTGATTCCTTATTTAATTAATGTTCCGGCCAAACCCATAATGTGGAGATGTAAAGAGGTCACATCTCTACAGTCCTAACCTACACCACAGATTACTGAATAGTTACTACCCTACACGTGCTGTCTAATCTGATCTTTAATTTTTTGGAAAATTTACCGGTGAAGTTATCGCTTCGACATTAATTTCATTATTATTTACATGTAAGTATTTATTTTGCCATCCAACGAGGCAATGCGGCCTCGATCCTCACTGAAAGTGATGCGGATGAATTTTTTGATGTGTTATTTAAATTAAAGGTCCTTTTTATTAATATTTTTGTTTAGTAATTATTTTAAGTTTGTATCCATTTAAGTATTGATTATAATTAGGGACACATCTACACTTACTTGAATCTAATAAAAAATCTCACCACATTGGTAAATTAAATTCTGAGCTAGTTAATCATTTCGCAAATTAAGAAGAGAGAAACTGTTTAGTCCTTACCGATGGTCTAATGAGGTTTGTTGCTTCGCATAAGACCAGTCTTGTCTATCAAACAGCGCATTCGAATTTCGAAACAGTACCAACAGCGCGCTAATTTGTTCAACCCCGTTCTGCCTAGACTGGCAAGCAGACGATGTATAGAATATAGATGAGTTACCTGCTTTGTATACAACCTCCTTTTCTGATGATTCATCCTTACAAAATCGGTGTACACCGAAAAATAAAATACGGTTTTCAAAGGTTGAATGGACTCGTTTGTGCGAATGTCAAAGGATTCGTATCGAATTGTGATAAAAAGAAAAAAGGCGTAAACGTAAAATGTGACTTGAATGACTTTATGCATTTTATGTTTCAACACAATCTGACTTCAGTTTTTGAATTTTTTTTTTTTTTTAGTTTTTACAACCTACCAGATGAATTAAAAATGGAACAGAATTCATATAAAATTATCTGGCCTGGCAGTATAAACTATCTGGAACTTATCAGCAACCGGTGAAACTGGCCCTAAAGCTTATTTTTTCACCTATATCAAAAAAGTACTATCGCTTCTAGCAGCAATAAAAATCTACATCTATGTTCTGTCTATCCATCAATGGAGTACACAAATAAGAAACTGCTAAGAAGGCTACAAAACGAAACGTGCCAGCAATTATCATATTTAGCGCCCTGATTAGTATGAATACAATAGCTTTAATTTTTTTTTGTTTATTACAAGTTAAGAGTTTTTCTATGCTAACCAAGCATTCTGTTTCTGGATTGAGATAATTGGCTAACTCATTTAAATGTATTCGTCCAATATAATGGAACTAATTACTAGTTAGTACGTACATGTACCAACGAGCTGAACATTCTAGCTGATTAGAGCAGTAAGCAGTCGCTATAGCCGAATACAGCAGTGAGGCTGTATAGACTTGCATAAGCTACCTTTTGGAATAACGCTCGATCGCTAACATAATCCTGAGACTTAACCGTTCATAAATACACCATTGAGGAAGTTTCTAGAAGATATTTTCCATACGCTGTTCCTAGCATTTAGCAAGTAAATCTATGTATAGTATGTAAATGCTACCACATGGAATGAAACAGCAAATAAATGCCTACAACTTGTTCCTTACACGTGTATCAATGTTTACACTCTAAAAATAATTTCGATGACTCAACGCCAGCAATATCGCTATTTTCGCACAAAAACAAGTTATTAAATGAGCAAATAAATTAAAATTACTTATGTTATTATCATGATTAGAGACAACACAGAGTTATTTGTAAATATATAAATAAATAACTTCTTTGCTAATTCGCTGTTATGCTGACTCGGCCATCGATTTGAACAAAATACATAGTATTTAAGACATGTCTGGCTTTTTTGCCAATCAGTAAGAATTGACGTTATAAGAAAACGTAGATGGTGACCTACGTGGTACGAAACGAATAAAACGTGATAAACAATGATGAAGAGTTTTTAATTAATTGATTGAACCCCTTCGCTGTCTTCTGGAAGCGTGCCCAAGAGCCTGGCAGCATGAATGACAGGAATGAATTTCTGGACGCCCTGATTTTTTAATGAAAATAATTATATCTTACATATTTATTTTCTTAATTGATTGTTTCAAGACACCTTACCCGGTTGTCATATTCAGATTGAAAGATGCTATTAATGCGGTTGGCTACACGAAGAAGCCCCCAGCTCATAGGTAAAACCACATACCCCGAGGTTTCTAGTCGGTTAGTTCGACTATGATACGGATTCTGTTACAACCATAAAACAAAAGACAACTCCAACAGTTTACACTACACAATAAATGCAATAAATATTCCTCCCATTCATAAAAACATAATTCTCGGAACGAAAAACACCTCGGTCATTTAAAACCATATTTCCACACTTGTAGTACAATCGGACGTCGGTGAATCATCCAAGTTCTCAGAAGTGCTTACTGCACGAGAATTCACTCTCGTTCCACCGCATCCGGTCACGTGGCGAACATTATAACTATATAACCTTCGGACATCTGAGGTTTTATGTAAAAAAATGTATGTATGACCTCTTGTAGGACAAATCGATTGACGACGTTTTGTTAAAGTGTAGGATGATGTTTTTTGGTACCGAAAATTAAGTGTTTTTTAACATTTTTTTCGATACTATTTGTTCCGCCTGCGGTATCACCTGCATACCAAGGGAACTGCTTTCCGCAAATGGATGAAACTTAGCCTATATGCTAATCTGATATATAAGCTATATCATTGTCAAGTTTCATCAAAATACATTCAGTACTTTTAGCGTGACTGAAACATCCATGCATACTTACAAACATTAGTCTACTGGGCGCATAGCGTGATTACTACGCACGAGGTTTGATTCCCTAGTCGGGCTAAAATTGCTTTATGAGTTAAAAAAAACTTTCACAAAAATCAGTCTGGCTCTAGAAGATGGTGATTGATACACCTGTGCATTGGAGAGTCCTTAAATATCGGTCTTGCGCCTAATCTCTCTCCGGTCGTGTGAGACTGCAGTCCCTGTGTTTGTACAAATGCTTGTGCACTATATGCCCTGCGCAGCTGGCTTATCTACTTAGAGACAACAACCACACACATCATCGCCGAAAATTGTTCGGGACGCCAATATATTATTATTAATGTTTATAGAAAATATTCGACGGCAAAACATACCACAAATATACATTTTTTATAAATAAGATAAGATACAGATAAAAAGTCATTTATTTATTCAAAGTAGACTGAAAATCAGCACTTTTTGAAGGTCAATTCTACAAAAGACAGCTCCAAGAACCGTCTTTCGCCACTTATTATGTGTTATCGCTGGGAAGAACAAAATTGGTGGATCAAACTCCTCGGCGACATGGAATTTCCATTGATCCGATAAATTATATCACGCTACATATTACAGGAAAACTGTAGAAATAATAGTTAATTGATAAGGTATTTTATCTATTTATTTGGTTAATACCTGTATCTATCTGTTTACACACCTGTTATATGTATCTGCATGTACTGTGTCCACTAGACACGCCTTACCCAACACAAACGCCATAATGTATTGAATTTGCTACGCTTAAAAGCCGCTCAATATGTACTAATTGGACGTTACATATACATGTATGTTTATATATATGTCCTGTTTTTTTTTTTTAATAACGTTCAATCGTTCTCAGTGTGAAAGAAGGAGTGTGCCCAACGATAGGAGGAAATTTTTAAAAATAAATTTATCGTTGCCTATTGGAAAAATATGTTGCGGTGATAGTTGTTGAAGAGACTTTGATCTCCTACACTTAAAATGAAGTTCAAATTTGGCTTTCCCTTAATACGGAAGGTAACAGTTAATCTCTAGTCAAATTCAATAATTTTGTTGCACTGACAAAAGCGGTTACTGTCTACACAATTTGTATTAAATGAATTATTAGTTACCTTAGTCATAAACTTTTTGCTATCATAAATATTAAAATCCATCAAAAATCCATCAAACGATAAATTAATGAAAGTGACATCATTTTGAGGCGCTTTATCGAACACATGATAAAGGATTTCATTTTTGACCTAGTCATCTTTCCAATTGTGTTTAACTAATTGTTATTTTGTATTTATTTGGGACTGGGACAAGCTCGCGGAAAAACGTCCTGAATGGCGCAAGAGGGTTGCAAATTTTGCGATGAAGCCTGGTTTGGAGTGCTCGCTGACAAGAGACAGAAAAGACATGAACGTAGTCTACACTAATGTCCAATGGTAAGATATGTCGCTCTCGTATAAGTTTGTTCAGCCATGAAAGGCGTTGTGTCACAAACACCACCACATAAGTCGTCTGCAATAGACGAATAGGCCTTACTCTTATTTATTAGCCTTAGAAGATGTTTTATAAGAAACAACAATTTTCTAACAATCTCAGATTATTATGGACATAATTATTGGTATTTACGACACCAGTGTTCTAAGTTCTGTACACCTGCGTATTCTATTCATGCGCAGAAACAAGTTGCCATGTTCGGTGCATAGAACCTACTTGGTATTTTCTTAATCGTGTTGCAACTACATATTGTTTATGGTCATCAACGTCATTATAAGTGTTCTAGATATGGGAGAACGGAGAACAGTTTCATTATTCAGGATCTTTAGGGCCAATTTCACCAATTGCTGATAAGTTCCAGATAGTTTATCTGGCAGATAATTTCATATAAATTCTGTTCCATTTTTGAATTTATTTGGTAGATAATGGCTATCCGTAACCTGTGAAACTGGCCCTTATAGTTCTGGATGGTGACTGTCTTGAAAAATATTATAATTTAGATTTACTTCCAGTCCTGTCCGTTGCTAAGGATAACAGTCCAGAATAAATCTAGCCCTGAGTCACTTGGCATCTAATTGCTTGAATCCAATTTGAATCGTTAAGTACTAAAGTTTGAGTCAGTTTCTGTAGGTAATATAAGCAACTGAAGTTGTTGCTAAGCCAAAAGTCTCTCCCTTTTCTTTCGTAGCTCGGCATGGCAACTACATGTTACATGCAGTGAGTCAAACAGCGTTCCACCTCGCGACTCCACCTGCGTTCACCTTCACTGAACATAGTTAACACATATCATTTGTCCTTTATACAAGAAATATCGTGAGAAAGTGAAAAGGTACCATTGTATTTCTATTTGTACTTTTTTGACTGACTCGTCGTAAGCGCATGTGTCTAAGTTTATCTGTCTGTGTTATTATACCAGTTGATTAACTGTTGATAGATCCACGAATCGAGGCTAAAATGGAATGGTGGAAGTCGATTGATAGTTTCCACCATAGCATCCACCCAATCCATGCTACCATCGATCGAAGGCGTCGATTGACGATCGATCGATAAGTCTGGATCGGATAGAATGAACTGCAATTTCACATGTTATGCCATATAGCCAGCCAAGGATGTGGGTACCTCTTATCTTCCTGTTCCTATCGCAATTTCTCATTTTGGAGAAGCATGTCTTCCTCTTACTTACAACTTCAGAGACAAATGAAAATCGTGAACGAACTATCTCAAGTAGAACAAGACAAAACATTCTAAGAATGCACTAAATGCCAGCAATGTATAACAGTTAAATATTAACTTAGCTTATAAAGTCTTAGACCGGAGCAGGCAGCCGGGCAACTTTCTCGGAATTCGCGAGATTCGATAAGATTACCCGTTTAACTTGAAACATGTATGTTTGTTCGTCCGAGATAATTTCCTTTGTTCTTCGTGCCGGCGGTGTCTTGTGTGATAACGTTATCTTGCACATTCTTCAGTTGTAAATAGAAGTGACAGAAGTCCCGGTTTGGCGGGAATTACCTTTTTCAGCTGTTAACTCATACCCGTAGACCTAGCTTAGGCCGTACGCACCTCGTAGCAGTTTCTACACACACGACAACCACGTTTTTTTTTTATCAACCCATGACCACGGTTGGTGTAATTCGGCCGAAATGTCGGTTGTTGTGTAAAAACAACTAGTCAAATTCATTACTTTTCTTGAACTGTCAAAAATGGTTACTTTGTATGCAATTTGTATGAGAATACTTCGTTTTGACGTCACAGATTTTTCACATCAAGCCGTATACTTATTTCGGTTATATTATAAATAAAAAAAATGTAAACAATTTTCGGTTAAAAACGATAAATTAAACTGTCATTATTTTAAGATGTTTTACAAAATGAATATGATAAAGTATTTTATTTTTGACCTAGTCATCATCCCAATTCATAAATATTTAGGTACAGTTCATCAATACAGTCAAAACAAAACAACAACGGAAATATTTAATAGACTTCCCAAGAGTTTGGCACTGAATCCATCTTAGTTTTATTTAAAGCCGTTCAGATTTCCGCCAGATTCATCATTAAGTTTATTTATTTTATGTTTTATGCCCGCTAAAATCGCACTTGACTTCGTAGCGTAAATAGGAAGCACGTTAAAATGTTTATTTTTCATTTTTATCAAGGATATTTCGCACAAACATGACAAACTGCGCGGACTACTGATTAAATCTCCCATTTGCTAGTGAGTGATATTAATGTTTAGAATTTCAAATTGTATGTTGACTTTTCAGTGTGATGAAACTTTTTTTCATAACATCGGTGTACAGACGCCAGCACATCAAACTACTACAATCTGTTAACTATATTGCTGAAACATATGGTTCAAAGTTGATCGATTTTACAGGTTCGGTAGCTTGATGTGCTGGCGTCTGTACATCTGGAACAAGAAGGCACGGAGATGACTTACTTTTACTAGTTTTTTTTTAATCGTGGAGAAAATTATGCGCACTGGGTAGTAGAAAATAAATGAGTTTACCTGCCACGTAATAGCTCAATATGTTATAAAAAGTAATAATTACATTTAGTAAACCTTTATTGATTATTATGATGATTTAGTATATGTTACAATAACTTATGTGTCATAAGATGATTCATACACAAAGTAATTGTGTAACTTTAAATTAACATAACTTACATAAGTAAGTATTTATAATAATACAAATGGCTTACAAAAAGAATTGAGTTTAAGTATGTTTAAGTACAGTCAGCAACAAAATGTTTACAATTTATAAATAAAATTTGTAATGCTTTTTTTTTCAACGTAATCAAGTATGTACAAAAAAAGGAGTTTAATATGAAAAATGTATAACTTAAGATTTTCGATGGTAGGTATATATTTTGGTTTGCTCAAAAAACAAAAAATGTAAACCATTAATGACTTGAGTGGCTAACTGTACCTATCTGCTGTGATGTATGTATGCATGGCTTGTTTAATAAAAAAACGTACTCAAGTTTTTTACTAGCTTTTGTAATATGACATGTAGACATATAACATGTATGTTATATGTATTTAGATATGTTAACCATACAGTGTGAGTCTAGATAATGTGCACATATCGAACTGAGGAAAGCTATGCTTAATTTTATCAAATACATTTTTTTTAAATAATAAGTACTTATATGTAATTATTTTTTTATATTATTCATCAAAAAGTTCCTTCTCACCACTTTATATTTTTTATATTCTCTTATTGTGTATAAAAATGGTATAACTCTAAATTAAAAACCTATCAAGATGAAAATTTTATTCTGTATTCAAAATGATATTTAAAATACTCCATAAATAAAAATTTTAATATTACTTTTAATATTTTTGTCTTCGATAAAATTAAGCATAAATACCATCCAAGACATCGAACTTGCTGCTCAAGCTCGAATAGAGTTGAAAAATCTTCTGCGAGCCCTACATCGCTGCTGAGGTATGATTTCATCATCATCATCACCATCCAAGACTCACACTGTATACTGACATGTAATGTGGTTGTGTAGTAACAAAATACTGTATGTACTGACGTTTTTGCGGTTTTTTGCGCATGTGTGTGTCACTTTTTTTAAATTCGATCTTTGTTTGACATTCTTATTGGTTTCAGCTATTTTTAAGTTAGTTAAATTTAACTTTATAATAATTGGTGAGGTTACAAACGGAATGAGTACAGCAGTATTCAACTTTAGATTTTTTTTAAAAATTGTGGCTATATGCTATCTACCTTTTTTGTAACGGGTCAAAGAACCTATCAATACGCTTTTTTACAACAGAAACCTTTACGACCAATCTGTAAACCCCAAGTTTCAGCTTAATAAAAGTCTAACAAATTGTTGTATTCTTAATTTTGTGAATTACTTCCGAGTAACTCCAAGCAGATTTGACCCTTATTTCTTATCGAATAAGGTTGCATACATTTTATCGACACCTACACTCCTGTAAAAAACTTTACCGTTGAAATTACAACCTTATTACAATGAGCTTGAGATCAGTATTGTTAAAAACGTCAATCTGGCGAATCCATTTGCTTGGATTTGTCTGGCATTGGTGTCGAGGTCGATGGAGCACCTTAATAGATAAAATTATTGACTCTAATTCAATGTCAAGTTTGGGCTTAGCTTGTGTTTTGTGGTTTAATGCTTGTTTTCAAATAAATTACACTGTCTTTGTTTCTGTCAAGGGTTCCTCTGTTGTGAACAATATTCAGTCAATTGTATATTTCTTGCCTAGTTGTAGCTTTTTAAATGTAATTCTAATGCAATGTGCAGTGTGTGTACATACATACGTAACTTTTCCAGATGTTGTACCTTTTATATTTAGCGATAGATTAGATTTAGATAGATTTTATGTTTATATTTCTCTTGTAAGGTCAGATAGGCAGTCGCTCCTTGTAAAACTCTGCTACTCAGTATCAGCTGAATCCGGTTAGAATGGAAGCCGACCACAACACAGTTGGGAAAAGGCTCGGGAGATGATTTCGTTTGTAAGCGAACATCGTAAAGTTCTTTGGAGAAATAAATTCTTGAAACCGAACAAGGAATATTACGTATTATGTAAAATACGGTAAAAGTGGAGAAGCCTCCTTAAAATGGGACACTTTAAGGAAACTGGTGTGAACTACTTCAGAAGTCTCCGGCTTATAGTTTCGCTGTTTGCAATCTATAGGTACTAATATTATAAAGCTGAAGAGTTTGTTTGTTTGTTTGAACGCGCTAATCTCAGGAACTACTGGTTCGATGTGAAAAATTCTTTCAGTGTTAGATAGCCCATTTATCGAGGAAGGCTATAGGCATATATATACCATCACGCTAAGACACACGGGAGCGGAGCAGTAACCAAAGATGCGGGTGAAACCGCTGGGGACCGCTAGTCAAATAATAAATACGGAACCAGTTTATTTTTGCCCATTCTGCCGCTAGAACGACACTGTTCTAAAAATAGTTATGAATAACAATAAATAGCTTCCACACAGGCGTGAATTAATTAAGTAAACATGTGTGTATTACAGCGAATAATGTTATGTTATTTGGATGAGTCAGCACTTGGTATCACCTAGGTCACTTCCTTCTGTAGCTTCTTTAGAGCATTTAAACAACGGGAGCCGCCATGAACATAAATTTATAGATACTAATGTTATAAAGCAGAAGAGTTCGTTTGTTTAGTTGCTTTGGTTGAACACGCTAATATCAGAAACTACTGGTCTGAGGTGAAAAATACTTTCAGTAATAGATAGCACATTTATCAAAGAAGGCCATAGGCTAATTTTTGTCCGGATGCGCGGAGTAGTTCCTACGGGGCGCAGGTGAAACCGATGGTGGAAGATATTTTTTTTTAATTTTTTTATTTCTAATTTCTTTATGTGAAAAAGTCTACTAATTAGACACTGGGACCAAGATAGTGATTAAGCACACTCGTGCATTTTCGATATTGACCACACTATTTATACCTTTGGTAGAGGGGAAGATACAGTAATGGCGTGTCTAATTGGTTGGATGGTCTAAGGTGGCTGGCTTCTGATAACCGCCTTTGTTTGTCTTCGTCGTTAGTTTCCCGGTAATTCTGGGTATTTTGATAACGCGGCCTTTGTGCAGTGTGCACTAGCTTTGTGGTCTGTTGAGATTAGACTACTCACTTGTTGTATGAAGTTATAGCTAAGTATATGTATACTTTTATGGGATTTGTAATATTTTAAATCAAATACTTCTGAAGTTTTCTGCTTCTCAACAATTTTATTTATTACTAGCTGTTACCCACGACGTCGTCCCTTGGGCGTTAGAGTAGCAAAATAATAGAATAAAGATTCACAGCAGCTGCTCCGTAGGTGATAGCGTGATGATATGTAGCCTATATGTTGATCCGACCTCTAAGTTATATTCATGCCAAATTTGAAGTTAATCCATGCAGTACTTTTTGAGATTATTCGGTATATACATACAGACAAACAGCCAAAAATTCTAAAATCTATATTTTTGGCTTCTATATGGATTATAAATCAAACACTCTCTTTAAAAAATATTCTTATTAATAAAAATTAATATTCAATGTACAGTTTTTACTTTTCTTCGATTTTATTATATGTATAGATCAAATTTTTCAATTCTTATAGGGCAAGACCATTTTATAGCTTTCAATTTACTAAACCAATATGTACTTTAGGCGTTACCTTTCGTTCCTTTACTAAGAAAATAAATCCATCATCAAAATGAAACCTCCACGGCGAGTCGTTAAAGTGACTGACACGTTTGTTGTGGAATAACATGCCGTAAATTCTTTTACCATAGTAAACACCCTTAAATGAAGCATTATTTAAAAAAAAATACAGTCTACAAAAGAATATCAACTTTATTACTTTAGTATAAGAACTCAAATTCGTTGTAGAGTTTAAAATTTTAAGTAGCGCGGGCAATGCATTCCAAAGAGGCGTGATGCATTCCTTTGCTTTGCTCATATATCACGGTGAGAAAAAAAAAGTAGCATTCTTTTACAAACAGCTCGTAAGGGTTACATATTTCACGGTCTGTGAGATCATCTGACGTATTCACTGAATGAGTTACGAAAGTAGTTCATTGTTAATTTCACACTCGACTTCAAGTGGAATTATGAGGACTTCGTAAAAAACAGATTAGTATTTTTTGTTAACATTTTGTATGTACCCCAGTTACTTATTGGCCGACAACTAAATACTGAAAATAATTTTTAAGTAATTGGATTTTGTTCGAATCCGCTTGTAGTAATTCAGCGGAGAACTGAACATTTAATCCAAAGAGGTTACGAACGTTCCAGTGATCAAGGGAACATGTAAAGTTGCTTGGGTCAAGGCGAGTAACCACTTCACACATGCGAGTGCGTGTAAACAGTGCTTAGCATTGAGCTTTGACGCCTTTTGGCGGTTTTAAATTAGGAAACAATTTAAAAAACGAACACACTTAGTATTCATTTTGTTATTTATTAAGTCGAATTTTTAAAAATCTGTCCTTTAATTACTTCCATTTATTTGATTTGGCTGTCTCCATGGATAAGTTTTCGTTTGAATTCAATCGTCGTTTCTAGAACTTTTCGTAAGCCTCGCTCCTAAAGAAGTTGACCCAAATAAACACGTGTCTGATTTATTTAATCTACTTACTTACCTATTATGTCAACTTATTTTTTTATTGACGTTTAGGTAGTGTAGCTCCATCAGTTCATTTCACTCTAGATTCTTGTAAAAAAGATTTAACATGCATAAAAATTATTGTGTTTTATAATATTGTGTAAGTAAAAGATTATTTTAGAATCAGCAACAATGTTTCAGTAATATCCTGTAAAACGTACATTGACCCTGAACAAATATCCTTTAGTATATGTATTCACAATTCGCAGTCAAATGTAAATGCATTCGTAACTTTCTCTCACCACGCAACAGCGTTGGGCAAACTCTACACGTCCAACTTAAGTAGACCTCTAACGTCTTACAGTATGTTTCACAATCTCTCTCTTTCCCCCCAACTGAGGGGTCTAGGAATTCTGGACGTTAACAAATATGGCGGCAATGGGTTTTTCCGATGCAATAAAATGTATTTGTTATTGTCGAAGTTAGTCTTTGTGGTTAGTTGTTATATGTGGAATACCTAAATGTTGATAACTGTGTGGTGAACGAGATTAATGTTCACTGCTACATCCTTAATTATAAAATTGTGCAAATATATTTATGTTACCTAATTCTTTATTTTTGCTTTGCATAGAGCTTTACATACCTACACACATGATTTTGCAACTAAATGACAAACAAACTTGTAATAATATTGGAGTCTACATCCGAATGTCGGCCACGGCGTGTTCTCCGTAAAGAGATCAATCAGCCAGCTGCGCAGAAAATATTATAGATAGTGCACTAGCATTTGCCCGGACACAGGTAGAGTCTCTATTCCCTCACTTTCATATTCTAATGCAAGGACAATCCGAAGCGACCGGAGAGAGTTCAAGTGCATACATGGTGATTGGTGGTGATACAATAAATGAAGCGGGAGTGTATCTGTTTTAAAGCTTTCTTAATACCCACAAAGCCCGATCCGTGAATTGAACCTGAAACTCCATGCACGTTAGTCGCATATTGCGACTACTACATCACTACTATACGAGGTAGTAAAAAATACAGCAATTTTTCTCTCTAGATTCAGAATTTACTCTTCATAAAATCACAAAAATATTTGTTCAGTAGGTAAAGTATAACAATACTCAAAGCCTGATAACATTTTGAAAAAAAAAGGAAACAATAGAGGCAAAGGAACCAAAAAATCTTCATTGTTTGTCAAATTATAAAAAAAAATTACAAAATTTTCCTTCCCGCATACCTTTTGTTAGGTTCTTGTTAAATATTAAAACCTATTGTGGTCAGCTACCTAATGCCCGCCAAATATAATTGGGACTCAATGTCAGACGCTTCCACAGGGAAATGTTGTTAATTAATCATCGATGCCATGCTCTATTTAGTTAGTACGAATGGAAATTAACCATACAATGTTTTGACGAAATATTCATTATGATAATTATTTAAATATTTTGTACAAGACCTACGTAGGCTGTCACTGAACACCGTTGGCAGTCGTTACGGGTAGCCAGAAGCCAGTAAGTCTGACGCCAGTCTAACCAAGGGGTATTGGGTTGCTCGGGTAACTGGATTTAGGAGGTCAGATAGGCATCGCTCCTTGTAAAACACTGGTTCTTACTCAGCTGAATCCGGATAGACTGGAAGCCGACCCGAACATAGTTGGGAAAAGGCTCGGGAGATGATAACCAGACCTATGTAGGTTATTATTGTATGTATTTATTACTAAGAACCTATTTTGTAGATAATGTATTTATCTACAAAATAAAGCTAAGACTGTTTTTGCTGATTGTTTGTTTAAACGCGCTTATCGCAGGAACTACTGGTCCGATTTGAAGAATTATTTCAGTGTTAAATAGCGCTTCGACCGAAGTAGGCTATAGGCTATTTTTATGCTTGTAAAATAGATTAGGAGTCCTGAATTTTGCAGTACTGTGCGGCCATAAAGTGAAGCATATAGCTACGAACAATATTATCTATATGAAGTTATATTTACACACTTGACCTACCTAAGTGCATTTTAAGTCCGAATTCGCTAATCTCCCTTTGGGAAAATGTTAGTTATAGTTTTGTGCAACTTCATATGCCAATTGTTCTTTTCTTGTCGTCCATGATCCAAGCCTTGCATCAGATACAACATGACACAAATGCATGAATTGCACTTAAATAGTGCTTTACGATCGCTACGAGGACGGCTCTACAGTAAAATGTTTATGGTTATGGGGTGACCACAGTGCTCGTTTTGCGGGTTAAGGTCATGTCAAAGTCGGACGCTATACAGTTATTTTCTCCTACTATCTAAATTCCATATCTAATTGTTTTTCCCGCAGAGATAAGCAGAAATGTTCCACGAAATACATGGTGTTGATGTATTCATAAATTGCATTACGAGGATAGACAGGAAGAAGAGTATGCAGTCAATGACAACAAAGTGACGATTTAGACTCTTATACCCGAAACCTATAAACACCAACGATTAGTTTAGCAAAAATCCACAGTAGGCTAGCAAAATCGAGTGTACATGGGAAAATGGATTAATTCTTGTATATTATAGGAAACGGGTATGTAACACATCAATGTTCCTTTAGGCACTCTTGGGACCTTTGGAAAGATTGTTCCAGGTTCATCATGTGTACCTAAATGATCAACATAATTATATTGCCGTTAAATTTTCCAGTCCTTTAATTAGTATTCCGTCGGGAATTACAGAAATATGGTCACCCTACCGCAATGACCTCTACCTGTGCTTCAACTTAATAAATGTGTTTACTATTCCAAAGTATTGGTATCTCTTTACACACTTGAGCGGGACACGCAAACAAGTTACGAGTTTATGTAGCAAATGTTACATAAGCGTGTGATTCTCACAATTGAACCTATAATCGTGTTGTTTACCACGAACCCAATAGTCATAGAAAAGTATTCATTCGGCGTAATAGTCAAGAGTTTCCCCGGAAGCCCCTTTTTGGCGAGGGAAATTTTTGGCAACGGCTGTGGGTGCAGCTGGAGGGAGTGTCAGACTTTCATTGACAAAAACACACTGTTGTTCCTTCTGGAGCCCTCTTTGTGCCACGGCCGCTGTAATTCTTACGAATAATCCACTAGCCGGGGCAGTTCTCTAGAAGCCATGTGCTTAAAATATCTAAGTTCCAAGCTCACATCTGGTTATCTGATATCTGTCTTTCAGGATATATAACAATATGTCTTGATAGTATGATTCAAAAGAAAATGGACGCCTTATAGTATCACTTCGTTGTCATCTTTATGTATGTTTGCCTGTCAATTCGTTGAATTCGAAGAGACATTAAGTTGATATTGATACTATAAACTGAGGATGACATGCCTTGGAGCTGAGAACCTTTTAGTCTCTCGCTACACTTCCTCATCGCACTTCCAATTTCCTATTTAGAAGCGCCTCTAACTGTCATCCCAGACGTAATCGCTTTCTCTATACATACTATCTGTCGACATGCGGTAACGGACGACTTAAGGTTAAGTTGGTACGTGACAAACAGCAGGTGATCCGTCCACTGACCTAATGACTATCGCTGAGCTAAGCTTTTTTAACGCTTAGATAGCAATCATAAAATACTTAGCCAAATAGCCTTGTTTACTATGTCATTTAATCAGTGAAGTAATCGTCAAAATATTTGAAAATAAATCCTGATTTCATTGTATTATCTGTTTAATATTGTAGCTGTGTCAGCATGAATGTTTAAACTATTAATTCGGATTTTATTAGCTGTTAGATTCAGATTATCTTTAACAGCGTGGAGTACCTACAAGTTGTAAGTGCCACAATAACAACTTCTAAGTACCTACCTAAGTCTAAGTACCTACTCCTTTAATTGGGCATGTTCTGGGATTTTAAGCATGTATGCACAAGTCAAATGTATTCCACTTTTATACAGTGTGTTAACAAACACAACATGCACAGCATTTCCTCAACAAAGTAGTCCAAGTCTTCAAATTCTCTCAAATGACTCATCATCTATTTCCCACTAACCCACGCAAGTACACGGAGACAAAAACTAATTCTAACTTCGTTATTAAAACTCGATTTCTAAGCGCAACATGCAACAGGACATAACAATCTTTTAGAAACAATCGCGCCTTGTCTATGCTAATAAAATCTATATTTATCTCACGTACTCATTTATCGTTGGTACTTCCATATGTATTAGTTGAGGTACCATAACATCTGGTCTTATGGGTGTGTGCGCTACACAATATACTAGTTACTTGTCACGGACACACCCATTTTCTTGTGAAACTATTTCAAAACCAATATATGCCAATAGCCCGTTACCGGGGTCATAGGCATCTGTTTTTTTTTTATAGGTTGAATATCGTCAAATGACCCCTCTGCTGAGGGGGGGGGAGGGGCAGTGGTAGGGAGTATCAGCTCGTATTGATTTTATAAACAGTAAATAATTAATAGTATAATAATTTTATGTATGTACATATTTGCGACAAATATCAAATGATTTTAGGCAAGTGACATATTCTCTAGATTTGAATCTATCTTAAAACACATATCAGTATGTACCTACATAGTAACAGCATTCGGACATACAGTTGCTTTGCTTTTTAATATTAGATACAATTATTTATTTATAGTTTTATGTTCGCTGATATCCGAAGGCTGATCAGACGCATGTAATGAAACACTGATTTATAGTGGCAGCGCGAAAATGTAATTGTTGTTCTTTACAGGGTTAAATTGTTAGATTGTTCTGATTCTGAACATGAGTCAATGAGTTTGTTAGACATCTAGAACATGGTGATCATCTACCAGGCCTTTTTTAATTGTACAACAGGCAACATGTGGATCTTATAAGTAATTTAATTTATAGATTTATTTTTTTTGGCATTTTTGTTACCAGGTATAAGTATTTATCTGCGCATATACTTAAATGACAGTTGGAACCAACGGGCATCATCTTTAATTTCAACTAGTAAAATCTACCAGAGTCTCACAAGAGCCCTGTCGGGACTGCGGGTTTTTCGCAAGAGTTACCGCGACCCTGGCACACAGGGACCTCCAGAAGAAACATAGTGGGTTTTATTCAGTAAGAGCCCGACACTGCCTCCAACTGCACCCTCAGCGGACACGGTCATTTGATCATTTGCCACGAAAAAAAATGTTGTAGGTATTGAATTGGTTCATATTGTAATTCAAAATGGATACCTACCAGGGTTTTTTACTATGTAATCAATAAATAATTGAATGGCGGAAAACGTACATATGTATCGTCGTGTATTATACATATAGGATTGATTTTATCAACCTATGTTAATACCCATTTCTTATCATACTAATGCTGTAAAGCTGAAGAGTTTAACTGTTAACTATTGAATCGATTTGTAAAATTATTTCAGTGCTAGGTAGCCCATTTATTTAGGAACGCTATAAGTTACATTTTGCCCAGGTGCGCGGGGTAGTTCGCACGGCGCGCGGTTTAAACTGCTAAAGGAAGATAGTGTATTGATAAAGCTAAGCTAATAGGTATAATAATTAAACATTTTATTATCGCAGCCGTAGGGAATTAGGACCAAAGACTAATATTTAACGATTTTAATAGTAAAACTGCCAAGTAAAATATTTAAGCCTTATTGGCTACTACGTTAAAGATTACCCTGCCTCGGCTTTGAAATTTCTTTCGCCATTAGGACAATCAGTTTAGTTGTATACCCCATGATAATTTAAACTTATCTTTTGTAGTAAACAAGCCCTTATCATGAACTCAACAAAACACCATAAACGATACTTGTCCGGTTAACAATACCAATGATAAAGTGGAAGACAAGAATAGGTAGATAGCTACAATAAAACCTTTTTATCATTAAAACTTTTTAAATTATAGGATGCGTTCCTATTTTCGCTGCACCTCAATACTAGGAAGGGGTGTTCAAACTTTCAAAAGACGATGAATATAGCTAACAAAGAGAGGGAAGTTTTTGAAGTAGCACAGACTATAATATACGTCGTTTATTTGGCGGGGCGGCGCCCGGGCGGCGGCGGCGGCGCGCCGTGCTGGCGCCCTGCGCCTTCGCCCCCGACGCGACAGGAATTACTATTGCAACTCGAGTTTTTTTCTGGAATTATGAGTTCTACGAACGTTATGAAGCGAGAAGAACACTGTATGCTTGTGTTAGTCTGCACATGTTGATCTGTTTGGATATGTAGTAGTATATTTGGACATAGATGATCCCCGGCTGGCTGAAGCGTTATTGGGTTTTTCCATGACGAATTTCTCTGAAGTGGCTCTGAGTTTGGGAGTGAATAGTATGATGTAGGCACCAACAGATGTACATTGCTCATGATAGTTTTATGGGGTTATAAATCTAGCTTAGTCCTATGTTATTAACTATAACTGTCTTCCTAAATCTAGAATTGTGTTGACATATGTTCAAAACAATCTAAGTAATACACCTCTACCATCTACAGAGAAGTCCATAGAAATCTGAGTGCAAAATAAATCTGAGCATTTCAAATGGTAGGGGAAAGTAACCCTACACAGACGGGGCACGTATTTTATGTCGCTACGTACGAGGGGCGCTACGCAATGGATTTTAGCTTAGCGTTTCATTAGAAGTGACAGGGTTAACCGGATTACGGCCATCGGTAATTTATGTACATAGTAATCAAGCGCTTTTTTCATATTAATTAAGATAATAGTTCAGTGCAGACGTTATGGAGTTTCATAACCTGGAAAATTCCTTTCTTTTTAATTATAATCATGTTTTCTCATGAAGTTGACTTACTGCATATGACCTAAATTAATTCATATTAAATAGATGCCTCGCTAATGAAAAGCCATATATAAATGCTTTGATATTAGTACGTCGAGATCATCTCAATAAAAGCTTGCGTAGCACTCAGCATAATCATGAAGATTAATTCAGAGATACCTGAACAACAATGTTTAAAAGCTCACATCCAACCAACACCAATCATCATTTTTACAAACTTATCCAACTTCACACAAAGCTATTGTCACAGCTGAACTAAGTGAGCAATTAATATACATACAGTCTGTAAATAGAATTAGCTGAAAAATAGTAGGTACAGAGTTGCGTTTGCGCCGACGTCGATCCGTGACTCACGGACACTGGCGCCGCTTGATTTATTGCGGACACTTGCCGCACTAAGGGATTTAGAAGATCATTAACTAAAGCAATAATTGCTTATTCGTCACTTGACGGCAGTTAATTCTTACTTTTGAGTTAATAAGTTGTTCCAGGATAGTGCAAGAGGAGCTTGACTACCCGTGAATGGTCATAAAGACGTCATTCTGCATGTCTGTTTATCAAACGCGATGACTGACGACCACCGAAATGCTGGTTTCTTACAGATGTATGGGTACCTTCCTTATACGCGTCAAGCGCATGATGTGGTTCACCAGGTGAGGCTATAATGTGACATTCGCTAGGAGAAGACTATCAAAAGCGAGCTAGCATAAAGCAGACGATGGTGACACGCAAACTGTATGGATATTCCAACGTATAGAGCGAGAACAAAATATAGAGGACTAGATATTGGCGACTATTTGCCAACATTTGATCACCAATACTATTTGCGCTGTGGTTTTCCTCAGGGAAAATATTGTGTCAAGGAAACAACACAATATTAACACGTTATTCCTTAAGAAGCACCAATGATGGGCAAGTCACGTTTTACAAAATACCAATGAATTGATCTAACTTAGGCTATCCATGTATGAGTTTACTGTTTTGAAATGATCATCAACCGCAAATAAGGTAGAGTTTTTCGTTCACATTTTGGTGAATTCAACATTTTCCTAAAACCTGGCAATAAATTATTGAATTTTATGGAAACTATATCAACAAATTTTCAATTATGAGCAATTATGAATTTGTATCTTCTGTCTTCTCCTCCAAGGATAAGGTTCTTTTAGCGATCAATGTGCTTTTGAATACCAGATGTTGACGTATATCTTCATCCACGCGATTCCCGAGCAAAGCAAATGGGCTATCACTATTAATTACTTTGTTTTTCACGTTATCATTCGTTGATTTCGTTATCACGCTTGCCGATTTAATTAAGCTCAATCAATACTGATTGTCATGTTCCGCATAGACTAGTTCTTGATTAAGATCATTATCAATCACTCTACAGATTTCATGCCTTGACAGTGATTGATGAACAAAATTTGTCTCTCGATCTCTATGTATATGTATAAATTTTGTACTCCTACGCAGGACTTCCTATGCTGTCGGACTTGGCCAATATATTTACTAGAATTTTCTTCAAGCTGACAGTTTAATAGGAAAGTTTATAAAAAGCTTTTAAGTAAGTAGTAAGTAAGTAGTCGAATCTCCATTCAGAATGAATAATAATAAAGAATGAATGAAATATACAGCTGCTATCTGACTTTCAGAAATTTAACTTCTTGCACATTTCCTAAAGTCTAACGGCAGGTTTCACAGATTATGGATAGCCTCTATCTACCAGATAATAAATTAAAAAAAGAATTTGTATGAAATTGTCTCCCAGATAAACTATCTGGAACTTTTCAGCAACCTGTGAGACTGGCCCTAAATCTATTTCATATTCCTACATAATGCCTTAAAAACTCAATAGGTTTACCTACCTATAGGTAAACAGGTAGAGGTTAGGAATAACAGGATAATTGTACAATTTTACAGAGGTAGGCACTTTATATTCATCTGTGGTAATAAAATCTGTATACAATATTATTTCGTCTATTGTCTTCTAATAACATTTGCTGCCAAACGCATCCTTATTCGACCTTCATATTAGCATTTGTTCTTTTGAATGTACGAGCATTCAATCACGTCCCACATGAATTTAATTTTCTATTCAAATTCAGAAACCAATGGGCTTAGGTACAGGGGCACCTTTGCATTGCAATGTCACAGTACACCTGTCTCTTGTATCAGTATTTTATCGAGTGACCTTCCTTGATTTGATGAAATTGATGAATCATGGTGACTTTTCAATTACCACACTACCTACCTAATTATAAACGATCAGTTGCCATAAATATTTCTATCAATACTTACTTATTCATATCAAAATCAAGATTAAAAACCATTTATTCAAATTAGGCTGATAAATCGGCACTTTTCGAACGTCAAAAACAAAAGACAGCTCCCAAAACGCCTACTCTTCACCACTTCCTATGTGTTTTCGCTGGGAAGAAGTGGCGCAACAATCTCCCCAGCAACACATGTCTATCTGTATAAATCTCCCCTAAAATATGCTAGCATAGTATTTAATGTGTCTAACTATCTACTAAACTTCATGAATATCCTGACAGCAGAAAACTTCTCTATGCGAGGTAGCACAAGCCACTAAAAACTAAAGTTAGGTAATGCATGACGTTGAGAAAATTCTTACCTTGTTCACAGACTTCGAAGCCTTGACACAACTAAGTACTTAAAATTTGTATAATAAAACATAGCAACGGATATAAAAACACACACAAGATTAGACACGACAACAGCCGATAATAAATTCAGATACATACAATAGAAAATTGGCAGAGTGAAGCATGAGGCCCCATAATTGATGCCATGAATAACGAAACACGAGTGATTCAGAGTCCTGTTTTAGTTTTAAGGTCGCTCCGACAATTCTAGCTCGTCTTAGCTCTTCGGCGAAGCGTGCGTATCCTAAAATAAATTGGGCCAATAAGAAGGATGGTGACAGCTGAAGCCAGATGGGCACCACCGTTTTTAGAATGGTAATTTGGGCCTCAATGATGCCTGCTCGTTTTTTGCAAGTGGATAAGTGGTTTGCTGCTAGGTAGAATGATCCTATAACTTAATAGCTTGTCTTGTCAGTCTTTGTAACTAAATGACTGATTTGCTAGGTCTTGACTTATAAAATACGGAGATAGTTTAATGATCCGCTTGATATTAGACCTAAATATACATATACACATCCTGGGACTGACGCTTTAAAAGGTTTAGTAGGAAATGATAGGCAGAAAATAGCAAAGGACAGGGACAAATGGAGGAATTGGACAGCGAACCCGGGAAGGGGGTTAATACCCAAGTAGTAACATCTATATGTAGAAACAGAGAAAACTAACGTAGAAATTATTATCTTATCTTAATTGATATTAATTAATTGTTATTTAATTGTATATTTAAAATGTTATTTAAGAGTATATAAAAGTTTGTTTTCTATTTATAATATAGATCCAGGAGTTTAGGCTGTGGTGATGGTCCCTAAGTATGACTGCTATTATAGAAAGGCTAGAACTATTTGTCAAAAACTTAAGCAGAAAAGATTCTGCTTGTCAATAATGAATGCATTTGCTATTGACTTCTATTAATAGCGAATGCATTCATGTTAGTATTAATCATTACACCATTTGAATGACGCTTCTATTTTTAGAGTAATTTTGGATCAAGCGACTAAAATAAGTTCTATTTCCTCTTATCGTGACACTAAGGCTTCACCTAGCGTCAGTTTTCTAAACGTTGTCTGAACGCACCCGAATTGAACTATTAACATCTACTTTTCATAATTTCAAATTCCACTGATACCTTCTTTTCCTATGGTTAAAATGTAATTTTAATTTTTGTTTCCATATTATCAAAGCCAGCTTCCAACCCTCGAACTTAAAAGAGATCATACAGATGCAAGAACATCAAGCTACCTACTGTCATTTTTTTCCAATCAACCTTGAAACAAATGAAGTTGAAAATCGTCATTAAAGAAATTTGACAGATTGTAGACGGAGTATCTTGATGTGCTGGCGTCTGTAGATAGCGTATAGATATTAATTAGTTATCATCACCTCATCAAGAAAACCAAAGAAATTGAAATAAAAAAAACATATTAAAACCAAACAAAAACTAGCCCGCATCCAAAAATGTCAACGAAACAAACTGCAAAGTCAGAAACAAGTTGGACAATCGCACTTGGGGGACCTTCTAACTAGATAAGCAAGTCTTCAATACTCAAAACAATATGTATACAACTCAACTGTAAGCTTAACATTCATCTTCAAACTCTTTTTCAATCTTATAATCAGTATTAACGATTACAGTATCTTTTTTTAAGAATATAATTCATCATCAATACCTCATCAATACAATAACCGTTTAAAAAGTAATCAATAATAGCATATTCATAAATACAGGCATTACTCACAGATCAATACGGAGATAATATTAATGGTTTACGCTATGCAAGAGATAAGTCTTCTAAGTAAATTGTGCTGTCTGCGAGTTTCTGAGGTCGTTTAGTATATAAACAAGGCCAAGGTATATAGCTAAGGCCAGTAGTAATGGATAAACATCCATAAAATATACCTAGATGTTATTTACTTATTACGAAATTGTTGTTTTCCGCGGTTACAGTTGCAAGCTCAACCTCAACATCGGTCATTCAGAATTAAATATTAGATTAATAAGGGCCAGTTTCACAGGTTAATTTATCTGGTAGATAGTGACTATCCATGTCCACCTGTGAAACCGGCCGTAAATCAGTATTTTAGAACATTAAAACAATACAGCCACCAAAAGGCCCACCCTTCATCTATTCCTATGCGTGTCCAGCAACACATGAATGTACATATGTCTGTCAGGGTTGAAGAAACAGTTTAAATTTGCATGCTAAGTATATCATACCTTTGTATAAGTACATAGATACGAGCACAAGCTACCCGAAACAGACAATTTTTTTTATTTTTGAATCATATGCTGCAGCGATAAAGTTGGAAATCTATTGAGGAAATTTGGCAGATTGTAGTAGTAGTAGTAGCTTTATGTGCTGGCGTCTGTACATTTCATAAATATGTATATTCCTAAGTTTGATTTCATAAATCGGACTTTAACGTTCGGACGTAAGTACGTCTTATTATATCTTACGGTCAAGTTTGGTCGTGTATCACCTGACAGCTTCTTATATTTTTTAAATAATGGAAAATTTTCACAAATTCCCAAAATAAAGGTGACGAGCATTTATTTTTTAAAATATATTTTCAGGTTTTTTTAAAGCAAGGAAAAATAGTCTGACGTGTAGGTAGAATGAAAATACAAAATATTATTTAAAAATCATTTTCTAGACGTTTCCATTGGTACGTTGCGTCATATTTATTTATTCTATATTTTCATCCGTTTTAACGAACTACTGGCACTTGTCCCAATGCACAGCAGGACAAATATATTGACCCAACATAACTTATTAGAGCAACAGTTTAGAAACCATATCGTTTCAATTAGCTAACGGTTAAGGACTAAAGCGGGTCATTTGAAAATCCGCTGAAGTCTATAAGTGAGCCTTTTTCATATATAGTGGTGGTTTTCGCTGGCACAAAGGTCAGTACCAATTTATTTATTTTATTCTATTTTAGCAACTCGCTCAGAACCCACCCTCTCGCAGATATAATAATTTTTTTAATTAATAATTTTTAATTAGTACAAAGTGTAGTCTGAATATTTTTTTTTTTTTTTTTTTTTTTGAGTGGGCATCTCGCAGTTCAGCCTAAGGAGGCTGTTTACTGCTTAACCGGACAAATCCCTGTGGATGCCTAGAATTTAAGGCCTCCAGCCAAGGGCAAAATTTCTCTTAAAACTAAGCGACTGCGCTAAGGGCACCCCCTGTGGGGTACGAACCTCGGCTTAGGGCGTCGCTGACTACAGCAAGGGACAGGCTGGATCATATTTTAGGGGCTATTTTAAAACTAAGGCACAGCGCGCGGGCTGGCTTGAGCAAGGGTCGGGGGGAGTCTGAATATAAGTTTATAGTATAACTTATACCTATGTAATGTTAATACGATCTTGTAAACTTAATTAAAATCTTAATTTTAGGAAACTTACGCAATGAAAGAAAAGTTTTAAGGTCAACAAAAGTCAGATTTTCATATATGTTCGTTACGATACGAAGAGAAAAGGTATAAAAGTGCCTTTTGGTTAAACAAAACATATCAAAAATACACATGTAAGGAACTTCGTACTCGAATTCATTTCATAATATCCCAAAATAAATACTTGCTCATTATTTTTGTGGTGTGCCAATAATTTAGCACGGAGTGTACAACCGAAACGGATCTTACGCAACTTTTACCGGGAACTGTTTTCAGGAACATTTCATTCATCACTGGCTTGGCTGCATTTAAATGATTTTCGCGCTGCGTATGACGAAACGGCGCGAAAGAACCGGTAATAATGATATAAGCGATAAGTAAAACCTAAATATATAGCTGTATAAAGGTCTATTGCTATTGAATTTCAGAAACATTTTTGCGGTGAAAAAAAAAAACTAAACATTTTTCTTTTAAATTTCTTTATGATTAGTCATGCATGATCATAATTTTTAAAATATTTACTCTAGGCAAAAAATGTCAATGAATCAGACATCGTTGCCGAAATAAAATAAAAACAAAACTGTGTCATGCAAATTATTAAAAAACTGTTTTCAAGAAATGAGGAAATGAACAAATGAGGTTCTTATGCAATACAAAATTTTCCTGACTCCGCTCTTTGAAATTGCGAAGTCAAATTCTTTATTGAAAATTGCAAATGAAACATTTATGAAAGTAAATCTTTTCGTGCCAAAAATACATTCTGGCAGTTCGGAAAACCCTCACTCTTTTTCGAAGCTATTCCAAATATTTAATGAAAGTGGGGAAACTGAAAACCCAAAGGTCAGTAGATACTTTTGAAAATAAAACACATTTGTGAGCGAAACATTATTTATTATTGATTTTTACTCATCATGCCATGCATGGGATCATACAAGTTCTAACTTGATTTAATTATAGCGGACGATTGCACAATTCGGAATAATTATTGCACAAGTGACCTAGCTAGATTTTATTATTACTTTTTATTATTTTGAAGATTATGGAACATCACAGACGACTTGATTCTTAATAGGCACTAGTAAAATAACGATGCCGTTTTCGATTTTATGAATGGGTTAATTAATTGATAAATGAAATATTATTATAATAAGTATTTAATTTCAGTTGTCAGCAGAGGTGTTAAAGTTTTATGTCTTATTTATTTGGTTATGGACATAATGTTTTAAGTCTTAATACTTTAAAATAAAAATAATTCTAATAGAGACTAGTCACTTCACAAGTAGGTCAAAAAATTTAACTCCAAACTATTCTCAGTTTAATACTATTCTCAGTTAAAGACTTAAGCCGGTCATTGGCATAAGTAAGAACTTGGAAAGATCGGAGATTTCGGAAAAATACTTTACGACCGAAGCAATGTCCTTCGGGAGTTGGAATAAACAATAATAAATTGCCATAAACCCGTTTCCATGAAAATGGGACCATAAAATTTTCAAGGCTGGCAATTCTGTATGTTTGCCAAAATCGTTTGAGAAACCCCGGCACCGCTGAAATCTTGGATTTACGATTTCCTATCGCTTTCTGAGTAACACAGCTTTCTTTTTAAATACAGAAGAAAAAATTAAAGAGGAATTTTAAAAAATTATCTTTTAGCGCTGATCCTTCAGTTTGGCTTTACAGTGTTAAAATGTAAGTCTCTTCTTGAAGTGTAAAGGTCTAAAACAAAGAGGTTTGTTGCAGATCTGCTTTTGGACCACCATAGTTAATTTCCAGAAAAATTAAGTAAAGATGCTAGCACATCAAGCTACCCGAAACTGTCAAATTTTCCCAATCGACTTTGAACCATATGCTGCAGCGACGAACGAATGAAAATGACATTTGTCCTTCCTGCAACCTTCGATTTGTAAAATTTTGAACAGGTTGCCTCATTGAAACATATCAAACATACACTGAACATGATATTATTCTCTCAACAGATAAAACAAAATCAATTTTATTAACCTACTGCTTACATCATCTGTGTTTATACCTGGTTCTAATCTGCGAGGAGCGGTCGTCACAAGCGACAGGGAGTCTGTACACCGCTGGCAAGGCTCCAAGCAGCAGTTCGGTACAATCTGTTGCTAACTGGTGGCCGTTGACTCATGGAGCACTTGCTTAGTGAAGGTCAAGCTTTTGCTACATCGTTAGAACTATCACGCCCTGTTCTAGGGTTGGTGGATCCCAATCAATGATTAAGTATTCCTTACCACGTGCAGTCTTGCATGATGGTTTGGTAATTTGGTAGGTATACTTTCTGACATTATTTTGTGTATTGAATTTCTCCCAAAATGGTGACTGGCGTTGTTTCCATTACTTACTAGTCTGTTTTAAATTCAATTATTATGTAAATTCATAATTGAATAGAATGTTCATAAGTAATAATATAGGGACCCGATTTTAAACTATAAACAAATGTAAATTGAAATGCCTTAAAAGGCAACTAACTTCTACATACGTACCTAGCTATAAGATCCTTTTATACCTTCTTAGTTTGCAATAAAGATTTTGAATTTGAATGTATAATGACAGGATGCATCACCTTTTCACCGCATTGAGCTCCATTTTTGTGTAACTGGGTACAGATTTACTTTTTGTATCTACATCAAGGACACAAAGACGCATATTAAACAACTAAAAATATCTAGCTGAAACAAAATATCCATTATTTCAACTAGCAAAGTGTGAACCCTAACTGTGACATGAGTTAACTATAATTGATGTATTATTACCGTGGGGTCTCCACGCGTGACCTTGCGCAGATAATGAATTAATAAAAAAACAACGAAACTTTGTTTATGAACGCGAGCAAACTAATTAATGTAAAACATTAATTATATCGTATATTTTGTTGCTCTATCGTTAAAAATGTTAAACAGTTTATTTTACTCTCTTTGTTTGATAAGTATTATAAAGAGAAAAATGAATTCAAGTATTCATGAAGGTTTTATAACTTGCGATAATAGAATCTTCTAGATGCGCCATCAGTACCTGTGCACCATGAAGCGACTGATCGTCTAACCAGCACTTCGGTTAGAAAATATTCTGGACAAAACACTTTTCCTCTCAGAAGCTAGTAAGCTGTACATACTATATGTATGTATGCCCCAGTTCTATCGTGTCTAAAAAATGTTTTGTTCTGTAACAACCGCTGTCAAAACATTAAAGAACGTTAGCCGGATTGAAGAAAAGTCTGACAACACAGCGAAAAAATGCATCACATATTTAGCAACTCCTCCTTTTTTTAGAAGTCAGTTAATCATCATCTCCCGAGCCTTTTCCCGATTATATTGGGGTCGGCTTCCGGTCTAACCCGATTTAGCTGAATAAAAGTGTTTCACAAGGAGCGACTGCCTATCTGACCTCTTCAACCCAGTTACCCGGGCTTCTGACTACCCGTAACGACTGCCAAGGATGTTCAATGACAGCCAGGACCTACAGTTTAACGTGCCATCCGAAACACAGTTAGAAGTCATAAGGAGACTATTTCGTTATTTTCCTTTTTCCGGCTATCGAGGTGATCAATTAAGTTTGTAAGGAAATAAAACAATAAATTTGTATCAAATTGAGTATCATTAAAAAGATTGGATAGTAATTAAGAACACAATCATAAAGTTAATTTTGTTATTACCTTATCTAACTAATTTTATACTAGTTACTTGTATCTGATTCTAATATCCGTTTTATTTAGTTATTGTTACTTGGTCACACTCAAGACAATAGAAGTGCTAATAAATGCCTGCGAGGTGCCATTGTCGGTGTCATGCCAAGATGATTTGCGTGTAAAGAGGAAATGATCATTAAAAAGTAAAAAATCGAATATTCTAGACGTAAATTGTGTAACTGATGGCAAGGGTAAGGTTTTACGCTTCGATCCTACGACAATGTTGAAAGGAAACCCCTACAAGTGTTCGCACATCAAGAAAGTATTATATCGGATGTCGCCAGGGCCAAGCTGAAAAGAGCTGCTATTTTTTGAAAACTGCTTTTGCTTTTGTTAGTGCTAAGAAGTGGTGAAGGGTGGGCGTTTTGGGGGCTGTCTTTTGTAATATTTGACGTTCAAAAAGTGCTGTTTTACAGCCAAGTTTGAATAAATGATTTTGAGTTTGAGTTTGAAACAAGCAAAAATAAACCTTTGGTACACAATGCACATACTCCACCATAACGTAGTAGAGGTCAGCCGCCGTTAGTATCAAAGGAGTTGCGTTTGCATAGAGGTAGATACCATTACGTACTTAAACCAAAGAGGCCGATTTTTTTCTCGGGTAGAAATCCTCATGGACTTCCTCACACCAACAAGGCAGTACCTACTCCACTATAGGCTTTCACGATAAAAAGATAAAGATTAAAAAAGCTAAAAAGTCAATTATTCAAAGTAGGCCGAAACAAATCAGAACTTTTTGTAGGTAAATTATACATAGACAGGCCCGAAAACGCCCGCCCCTCACCACTTCTTATTATGTTATCGCTGGGAAGAAAAATAATAAATGGTGGAACAAAACAACTACTCTAACTACTAACTCCCTAGCAACGAACATAATCTTTTCACTTCTACAAATTTTCAGATAGCAATCTGATAAAAAGCAAGATTTTACTTAATCAGATCTCACAGTACCTATTCGTGAACTGTACTGTTGCTTCAGTGGTCCAAAATAGCAGCCATATATTTATCGCTGGTCTATTATTGTGCCACTGGCGAGCTAATTGCACTGCGTAGTAACGGTTTTACAACATCGTGTAACCGGGAAAGGTTGATGCACAACTATCAGATAAGTTTGTTTGTTTTCCTCTAAATTGTATACTGGGAGGTACAAATCATTACTAATTTTGTTCATCTGAAAGTTTGTCTGTCTGTCACTGCGGTCACTGGAAAAGAGGTGGGCTGATTTATGTAAGAAAGGTGGAAAATATGAGGGGGAATGAACGCCCTTGAAATGGGTTTGTTAGGACGCTATATTTAATGAAAAAGGGGCGATAACTAGGTGCTTACTAAAAAAAACTTCAGTTCTACTACTGGGTCATCAGACTGCCACCGTATCCTGGCCCCTTGAACTTATAAACATTTCTATGGTCACTCATAAACATTTATATAGTCGGCCACTAATCTAAAATACCTTAGACACAGTGGTGAATAGTTCGGAGACAGCTACAGCGAGCAACGAAAAAATACTGAACTTCAACCTCCTTTGTTACAACATTGCTTTGTAACCACGTTGAAAAATCGATTTGCGTATGCTTTCAATCAATATAAAATGCAATAACAAAGGTGTAATTTATTCGGACACGCACCCACGGTACCGGAGGAGTTTCGTCCAAATTTATGTAATCTAGTGACCTTGGCGTCACCCCTACGAACTGGTTGCACAGGGTTGCCGATATAAAAAAATCCTTAATTGCTTTTATGGCGACTGTTTTATACAATGATATTGCAACTTTGTTCGAAGGATTGTTTTAAGAACAAGTTTCAGTTTATTTCAGAACTGCTGCATGAACTGTACTTAATATTTATCTACTGTAGGTAATAACAAGACATAGGGTTTGAGGTAGAACATTAAGAAAAATCACACTGCCTATATTCTAAGTTATCAATTTGTCAGATTTAAAGTTTCTCAAAACGCAAATATACTGGAAGTTAATGTAAACAACCAGTTAACGAAAAACCTAAAAAAAAATGCTAAGTAAGCTAACTGTTTTGTTTCAAATTGAGATAACGACGTGACTTGGTCGTTTCGAAGCATTTAAAAAACCTTTTAAAGCAATTTGTTTGTCAGCAAGGTCATGGTAAAATGACCGTTTAACTTTTTTTTACAAAATAGTGGTACCTACATATGTGACAGCCAGACATGGTTTCTACGCTACCCTACTGTAGGATATCAATCTAAAGTTGTTTTTTTTTAGTTCTAACAATTTTCAATCCTGCCCGGAATTTATGATGAAACGAACCGCAATACGAATTGTAAACTTATTTATGGAGCTTATCAGCCATGTACGTACTAGGTACATATAATATTCACATTACTTTATTAAATAAAGTCATCATCCTTCTGTCCTTACCCACTCCAATTATTGTATTTCGGGGTCCACCCAGCATCTCGCATTTTCTCTGTAAGTAGCTACATAGCAAAATATAAATGTAGCCAGGTATATTTTTAAATTATTGGCAGCCCTACATAGCCACCCTCGCAATAATGCAACGTCCAACCCCTACCCCATTGCCCTTGCCCCTAGATTACAGAGTACACAGTATACTTATAATACATACAGATATCATACAATCTGTATTTTAACAATAATTGCTAAAATAAACAGCTGCCTTTGTTATTATAACGCAAAAAAGGTAACTTGTTTGTTTTAAAACTTTCAAACTTTAGTGATCTATGAATAATTTAAATAAGGCTTATAAAGATTAATAATAATATAGTACTCTTAAAAATGATTGCGATATTTTCTTATTTAAATTATATTCAATTATTATTATTTTTTTACAAATCTTCATACTGGTAACATTGCCACCTAGTGGCAAGTAGCAAAACTAGTTAGCAAGCCAACTTATCTCAACATGGAGAAGTTGCAAAATTTTGGTGCTGAACAATGCCATCTATTAGTCAGTAGCGGCTTACATTAGAAATATCTCCACTTCAAAGCATCTTATCACGGAACAAAGAACTAAAATGTATTCTCTGTTTCGTGCATATTATCATGGCGCCGCGTGCCTTGTAGCAGCCGCTGGCTGCAATAGGTATTATAAAAATGCGGTTCCGTTCTGAAATAGAATGAAAATGTTTTTTTTCATATTTATTATTAATTAAAATGTCCCAAGAGGCCAAGATCTGTAGGCTGTTAATCTGTGATCGACAAGAAAATTATATACAAAGAGTATACAATATACTACGTAAGAATTATATATCTGAGTCCGGAGTTTATCTGTATTTCGGTTCAGTGTTACCGTATGTTAAAAAAGATAAGATAAAAAAAATGAAAGTCATTTAGGCTGAAAATCAGCAACAATTATACATGAATTTTACAAAGGACAGCCCCCAAAAACGCCCGCCCTTCATTACTTCCTATGTGTTATCACTGGGAGAAGAAATAAACTCCCCAGCAACACAACCCTGTCTGTATGGTTTGAAGAGCCGTTTCTACACAAAACAAAATAATATTGCCCCCTTGTTGCGACTTAGCGACTAGTTCCCGGGGGCCCGGTAAGTGAGCTGGCGAGTCTCCTCCTGCCATTTTTACATGTATTTATACATTGTCATCGGCAGGGGTCATAGTCCCCATAGTTTTCCCTTCCCTAGTCCACTAGCATCCCATCACAATAGCCCAAGTAGTTTTTCTTCCATACTTAGCAATAGTTTAGCATAAACCGGGGGTTGTCCTTGGGTACATTTCCATAGTGTATACAGGGATAATCGTCGGTTTTGTGTCACCATTACATACATTAAAGTTGTCTTAAAAGGGCTTCAGCGTGTTGGCTTCGGCCCCACGTTCGCCTTCCAAAAATCCGGGACTCTATAGTTCCGTGGTCGGAAAAAGACATACATGAAGTATCAAATCAATCGTATTAAATATTTAACCGAGTTGGCTGGCCCTCGTCAAGTCGTTGAATTTTTTCATTTTATTTACAGTATAATCCAATGTTTTGGAAATCTTATTCTGCATTAGTAATATTTCGAACCCGATTCAAAATTCACTCTACGACTACTATGAATATTTTTTCTGAAATGTATTATGGCAACATAATTTGTCTATGGTATCACCTTTATTTGACGGCTGCCTGCCACATCCGGCCATCGGACGAAAGGGTCCTTTTTCAAGCGTACGCCATTGCTGGCGTATGGTAGTTTATTTTATTGAACGAAAAATCTAAAACCATCCAATATGGTGAGTATTTAACTTCATAATTAAGTGCGGAAAAGTGTTCCTGTGCATATGTGCTGCAGTTTCGCGTTTATATTTTGCGGGTTTCGAGTTTAAAATGAAATAAATTTTAATATTCTTCACGACGGTCGTCTCTGTGATCGGATGACGTTTCCAAGTGTTGCGGTGATTGATCGGTGGTGCTGGAGAATCGCTAAAATTCAACTTGGATAGCTTAAATCTAGGACTATTAGGGAGCTGAAGTTACAGATACAGTTTTAAAAATGAAACGTGCGTTTATGAAGTGTTCCATCTGTGTTGTGAAGTTTGGTATGTTGACGAGGTGTTTTCTGGTTTGCGCAGGTGAATTTCACCGTAGACGAGATCCGTTCGATGATGGACAAGAAGCGGAACATCCGCAACATGTCCGTCATCGCCCACGTCGACCACGGCAAGTCCACCCTGACGGACTCGCTGGTCTCCAAAGCCGGTATCATCGCGGGTGCCCGCGCCGGTGAGACCCGCTTCACGGACACGCGCAAGGACGAGCAGGACAGATGCATCACCATCAAGTCTACGTGAGTACTCGCGTCACCACATGGTGTATTTGACAGCTTATTGTTTGCCCGGCAATGTCGCTGCTGAGTCGGCTATTGTGTATCCTTGAACTTGACTTCAGAGGTCTCCACTGTTAATTGTCTATTTCACAGTTTGAGGTTATGTTCGAATAGCTTTGTTTTTTGCAGAACTTACTTTTACTTGTTTGGGCTTGTCTGTAGACAAAGAGAAAGTATGTTTGAAAGTAAGAAGTACTGCATTGATTCCTTTGTCATTATTGTTATGATAACATGTGGTATTTACATGTCACTTCATCAAAGTCAGCTGTTTTTATGTTTATACAAACCCATATTCAATTCATGAGAATCTAACTATAAATTTATCTCAAAAATAAAGACAAATTTGTTTTGTCATGATTTCACAATATGACCCAAAGTGGTGCAAAATGTTGATCAACTTGGTACACAATATTTTAATGTCCATAATATTTACATGATGATTGTTCTTTACCATTTAAAACTGAATATCACTGAAGATCTTCAGAACGGCCATCTGAGTTACCCAATACATCTTGATTGCACAATAGATGCAACAAAGTGCATACCTAAAGACAATGATTACTTCACAGTGCTATCTCCATGTTCTTCGAGCTCGAAGAGAAAGACATGGTCTTCATCACCAACGCTGACCAGCGTGAGAAGGGAGAAAAGGGTTTCTTGATTAACCTGATCGACTCACCTGGACACGTTGACTTCTCGTCTGAAGTGACTGCTGCGCTCCGTGTGACTGACGGTGCCCTCGTTGTTGTAGACTGTGTCTCCGGTAAGTTTTTATTACATACTTAAAGAATTCAGTAATTTGATTAACTTAACTGTAGATTTCATAGCCTTAGATATCTGGAAATCTCATGATCTAACACATTTAAGTGTTTTAGTAAAGTGTCATAAAAGAAAGTAAAGATGTTTACAAAAGTAAAAAAATAGTTCCATAATATTTAAAAAGGTTTAATTAATTTTATATCATATTGTGTCCATTAAAATAAAGGTCTTAAATTAGGATATTGCACAACCTGTTTTAATTATAGTGGGATTTGAGGATATCATACCCTTGGAAGTACAATGTTGCATATCATAATGACCATCTAACAGGATACAGTATTATTACAATGTACTAAACATCATTGCTTGACATTAAACTTTTACTTGTATCAGACCCAGATAAGACTTGGGCCGATAATAGAAAACAATTTCTCAAATCTGATTACATTTTGCCTGTTCATCCTGATATTCTTTATATTCAGGACAAAGAAAGTAGAACATCTGTTTTCAGATATCATCTATTTCAGCTTAGGTTGCCATATTGTGAAATTTTACAGTTCAATCAACAGGAAATATTGCCATGTTACCCAAAACAGATTTTAAGTTATATGGGAATCTCAGTAGGAGCCCAAATAAATCACTGGCTTACGAAATGGCAACTATTTTATTGATATTTAATTTCCCTAGGTGTGTGTGTACAAACCGAGACTGTACTGCGTCAGGCTATTGCTGAGCGCATCAAGCCTATTCTGTTCATGAACAAGATGGACCGTGCTCTGCTCGAGCTGCAGCTGGAGGCTGAGGAACTCTACCAGACCTTCCAGCGTATCGTTGAAAACGTCAACGTCATCATCGCCACCTACAATGACGATGGTGGTCCCATGGGTGAGTCTATCTGATAAATAATCTTCTTTTCAGTCATATATTAATATTGAATTTATTTGATGATAAACTTTTTACTTTACGACTCCAAAAATGCTGATATGTTATCTCACTATGATAATTATTTTAATATCCTTTCACTTCAATGTTGGAACTTTTGAATTAGTTGTAGTCAACATAAATATCCAATTATGTTTAACTAGCTTCCCACCTGCATCCCAAAGGAACTTATTCCTATATATTGATAAAAAGCAGTCTATAATTCTGATGTATGTGTAAGTTGTATTTTACTGCCAAAGTTCATCAAAATCTATCCAGTAGTGCAAGTATGAAAATTTAACAGTTTAGTAAAAGTTTAGTACATATAAACATACATACTTTCAAACTTTTGCATTTATAAATATTGATAGGATTATTTTTCGGAATCACAACTAAAAGTATTATTTCAATAGTAACATCTATGCAACAAAACTTGTTAACTGTACGATTTTTCCTTCTTAACACTGATTCCTAGGAACTCCATGTTCCATTTCACTTAACCTTTATTTAAAATACTTTCCACGATAATATAACACGTGCCCTACGTTTCGCCCACGTGATGTCTGTCCCTACAGTCGTTGAGTGGGGGTGAAATGTGACGTAGATCGCCCACACCTGCCTACGCTTTGTTCCCCTAGGCGAGTGACGTCATACTGAGTTTGCTGGATCTTTCCTTAACTTTGATTCAAGATGGTGAGGTTAAGTTAAGATTCTCTGTTGAATTTGAAAATAACTTACACAATTGAACACTAACCTCTTGATGACATCGACGCCTACCACCGTGATTGGTGGGCACGCGCTCAAGATCGGGAGGTGTGGAAACAAAATGGGAAGGCCTTTGCCCAACAGTGGGACAACACAAGCTAAAGAAAAAAAAAAAGAACAGTCTTTAATCCCGTGGGGTCTTTTAATGACTGACTCGCTTTTGGTAGCAGCGAGCAAGTCTCCTTTCTTTTCAGTCTTTGAAATAACTATCGATACTTACCATAGTCCTAAAAACACAAAAAAATAATACGAAACTAACAATAAATGTAGCTTGAATAATAATCGTCATGTTATCATGATGTCAACGTGTTTGTAACATGTAAATCGCGCGATCCGCGTTGATAAACGCGCCAAGGTCGTCTCTTTGTATTCCCATTCAATAATCTATATCCACACTAATGTTATAAAGCTGAAGTTTGTTTACTTGAACGCGTTAAACTCAAGAATTGCTGGACCGATTTTAAAGATTATTTCTGTGTCTGATAGCCCATTTATTTAGGAAGGCTATTTTTTATCCGGTTGCGCAGAGTTGTAGTAGCTTTCAAATTAAATCCCGCTTTATACGTGAAACACTTCGTGATTTCAAAATTTAGTAGTTGCATTTTATTTACTGGATAATAAAATGCCGACCTCATCTCGTATTTTATAAAAAATGTGTTGACGTGTAAAAGTGTTGATTTTAACGTACATGCAAAATAAATATAATTTAAAGATTACATATTAAAGTTTTATTCAACCTAGGAAGAATAAACTCTGCACTCGCTTTGTCTATAAAACGTACAAGCAAATAAAAAAATATTGCGCTTTTGTTGTAGGGCAATAAGTTTCTTAACCCTTCTACCTTGCGAGTTGAGATAGTAAATTCTACAGCTTGGTTCAATATAAAGATATCACAAGAAATCAAATGTTTTTTATTTACATAGCATAGTTCAGAATATTAGGGATTTAATCGATTGTCCCATTGATACTGGGTAAAGTGTTATGCTATACACCAGCGGCAGACCGGGACAGATATTATTTCTCAACTTGGATTGGTGAATTGTCACTGTTGACTATTTACAACGGTTGTTGGGAAACATTACTTTATACGTAATTAATGAACGTGTCCAATAAATTTATAAAAATTAATTATTTACAAAATAATCTTAATAATCTACGTCTTTGAATCTATAGAGACAGCAACTTCGTCTGTATATAAAAATCATAAAATGACTCCTTTAAAGATGAATTTGTCACTGGATGATATTTACAAAACTGGCAGCATACCCAATTTCCTTTCCGTTTGACCAGGTGAGGTCCGTGTGGACCCCAGCAAGGGTTCCGTCGGTTTCGGTTCCGGTCTCCACGGCTGGGCCTTCACCCTCAAGCAGTTCGCCGAAATGTACGCTGACAAGTTCAAGATCGACCTTGTCAAGCTTATGAACAGGTATGTTGAATTTTCACCACTTTTTATACATCAGACTTTTTCATATACTTCTTCAGAGGTCATTTCTCTATCAAATTAGCAATTTTTTTTCTCCACAGGTATCGTATTTTAGGATATAAATAGAGGACAACTTAGTTATTAGTGTTGTTTTATTTTATTGAATCAATTTTCACCAGCCCATTTTTCTGTAACACTAATTAAAAGAATTGTGTAAAACTGGAGTGTGTGCACAGTAAAACAAATGTTTAATTTCATATTTTACTTTATCACACAAAGATAAATCTTAAATGTCGCATGTGTTTATTCAACATTACTTTAAGTAATGGAACAGTCCGTAAACATTTTCAGGTTATGTTTGTACACGTGGTTGGTCGTGTTTTACAAATGATGAGTTATATCCCAAAATAGCTTGCGAACGTCGAGACAGGCCTCCGTCACTCCATGTACTTGCGCGCTATAAGTGCCTACCGCCCAGCCGAGCGGTCTCGGTCCGCCGGCGGAGCGAATTCAGTGCGGCTTTCGCAAGCGAAGCGCGCGCACGCCGTTAATTTTTTAACCGACTTCTAATAGTGCTGTTCGTTCGTACGCGTATTAGGATGCCGTCTGGTGCCTTATGTGCTATAGATGGGTGTAAATGTCGGTGCTTTTTCGATTCGTAATTACCAGCTGTTAGCAATAACATAAAAAAAAAACAAATTATTTCTTACGGCTTAGTGCCTTATTTGAAGTCGGTTCTCTTTTTTTAAGGCTTTTTTTTTTTCATTTCTAGTGAACATCTCCGAAGATTATCATCAAACTAAGAAGTATTATACTTATTTTAAAACGTTCTCCTAAATGTAACAAATCCTTTTCTGAAAACCACATCGATATCGGTTTAGCCAAACGGGAGATTATCGCGCACAAACATACATACCTACAAACCATACAAGGCATGTACCTATGTCTGATCAACTCCTTTTTTTTAAGTTGGTTAAATATTTTATAAATGATAAAATTTTTAACTGCCACATAAAAGTCAGAACATATTAACAGTTCTCAATAACATAGATAAAAATTTATGTTAATTTAATTTTAGCGAAGAGGCAGCCCTGCGATTACTGTGGAATCGCGCGGTGCGAAGCAATCACTGCTGTACGCTTGAGCATTTAGGCGCATTTTAGCATACAGTGGTTGTTGACGCGAAGGAGTAGGCAATTATCGTAGTAGGTATTGGAAATTTTGTACTGAGTGAAGTATCTGTTACGTAGTAACTATTCAGTAATCTGTGGTCGAGATTTCTTTACATTTTCTCTACCTTATTCTTATTACGTACATCGTTGCTCGTTTTTGTAATGGATTTCCAACCTATTTATGCTTTCTCGAGCTTTCGATACAACGAAGCTCTAATGCAGCATTGCAGATGCAAGTAATGACGTGTCGCGCATTGATTGGTGCACACGCGACCTCGCCACCACCGGCTAAACAACGTTGCTAGTTCAATTGAAACTTATGTCCTTGATATAGAACTCATTTTATGTTGTCGGCTAAAGATATAATTATTTAACTTAATGATGGCCGTCAGACAACACTTCCCAAGGCTCGAACCATGTTATTAGTTTGAGTTAGGGTACTTTTTTATAGTTTCTCGGAACTTAAACGTACACCATATGCGTTCGTCGTTCCAATTTATTTAAAAGTATGAATAAAGTATGAGTTATGTAATGGATATGGCATGTATGGCAATACAATAAATATATTTTTTTAACTGACTTTAAATACGAGGAGGAATTTCTCAATTCTAGTCAAGATACTGTTGTTTTAGTAAGATACTGGCTTCGTTTCGCAGTTTCAATAACGTCTTAAAAGAACTAGGTCATGCACATTGATAAAAAATTGCTATAATAGTACGATTCGTCCCATTGATACTGGGTAAAGTGTTTTACGCCATACGCCAGCGGCAGACCGGGACGAATATTATATTCTCGACGTGAATTAGTGATTTGTCACTATTGACTATTCGCGACGGTTGTCGAGATACATTTTTCAAAACAACAACAAACTACAAGTTTATTGTTCTGCATTGTACATTTTTTACTGTTTGTTTTCCCGATAAGTTAGTGATTTGTAGTAAACATGTCAAGGGGAGTTATATTTATGACCAATTAAAATTCCTCTATGCTCACTAAATCTCTTCCACTAGGCTTTGGGGAGAGAACTTCTTCAACGCCAAGACCAAGAAGTGGGCGAAGCAGAAGGACAATGACAACAAGCGTTCTTTCTGCATGTACGTGTTGGACCCTATCTACAAGGTGTTCGACGCTATCATGAACTTCAAGAAGGAAGAGATTGATGGTCTCCTCACCAAGATTGGAGTCACCATCAAGCACGAGGATGCTGACAAGGACGGCAAAGCCCTGCTTAAGGTAGGAATTCTTGGATAGGGTAGTTGTGTATTGCAACAAGGCATCGGAATTTTTACTCTAACAATGTTCTTACAATATTTACACACAGAATTGAATTGTATCACATTGATTACAATTTAGCTCTAATTTCAGTAAAATATTTGAGTAGTTTAGTTTGATTGAAGTCTTAGTCCCAAGTGTTGCCAGTTACTTACAATAAGCATCTGGGTGTCAAAGTGGACTTTACAGTATACTACATACTGGAATTGGTTGTAAGTTTCTATAGCCTGCGATCCCATAAATGTATGAGACATTCCTAACTACTTACTAAGTATTACTTGTTTATTATAGTAGTTACATTTTTTACTAAATATATATTTTTTATTGTTCAGGTGGTGATGCGTAGCTGGCTGCCCGCCGGTGAAGCTCTGCTTCAGATGATTGCCATCCACTTGCCGTCCCCTGTGGTGGCCCAGAAGTACCGTATGGAGATGTTGTATGAGGGACCTCATGATGACGAGGCCGCTATTGGTATCAAGGTGAGTTCACTTAAACATAAATCAAGTGTGTAGTGTCAAATTATTCCCCACTACTTAAATACAACATTGATTTGTCTTTAAATTTTTCATCATCAATTTCTAAGCAGTCACTTTACGAAATCACTTAACACTAAATTATAATCTTTTTCATATAAATGTCTTATTTGTTACACAGAGCTGTGACCCTGAAGCACCCCTTATGATGTACGTGAGCAAGATGGTACCGACATCCGACAAGGGTCGTTTCTACGCTTTCGGTCGTGTGTTCTCCGGCAAGGTCGTCACTGGACAGAAGGCCCGCATCATGGGACCCAACTTCCAGCCCGGCAAGAAAGAGGTATAAAACTACAAGCTTTGAAAAAACGGCTGTTTTCTCACCCATCCATCCATTAAGAAAACTTCACATTTATTTTTCTTTATGTGTAGGACCTGTACGAGAAGACCATCCAGCGTACCATCCTCATGATGGGTCGTTACGTAGAGGCCATCGAAGATGTCCCCTGCGGTAACATCTGTGGTCTGGTCGGAGTCGACCAGTTCCTCGTCAAGACCGGAACCATCACCACCTTCAAGAACGCACACAACATGAAGGTAAACTTACGACTATGTCTTTACTTAGACCAGAGGTCGGACTTCTCATTTGGAGGAATATTATGTCTTGAAAAAATTTGTCAGTTTGTATGACTATTGAAAACTATTGAAAGGAAAATAATTTGTATGCTCTAACTAAGTCTATTTTCATCAGTTATAATTAAACCACACAATTCCCTTCGCCTTCTACAGGTCATGAAATTCAGTGTGTCGCCCGTCGTGCGTGTAGCCGTCGAGCCCAAGAACCCCGCTGACTTGCCCAAGCTGGTCGAGGGTCTTAAGCGTCTGGCCAAGTCAGACCCTATGGTGCAGTGCATCAACGAGGAGTCCGGCGAACACATCGTCGCCGGCGCTGGAGAGCTCCATCTTGAGATCTGTCTTAAGGTAAGCGACACCAAGTGTAAATCAGTCCCAAGTGTTGCCAGTTACTTAAAAATAAGCATCTGGGTGTCAAAGTGGACTAACAGTATAATTCGTACCGGAATTGGTTGTAAGACTCTGTAGTCTGCGACCCCATAAATGTACGAGACATTGTAAAAAAAAAAATACTACAGACTGCTGACTTTTTTTTAAGATTGTTATATTATTAACATTTTTGAAAAAAGAAACAAATAAAAAACTTACATTTAATAATAATCAGAAGTAATTTGAGAAATTAATACTTTATTATAAAATTTCTGTTATTCAACCGTTATTCATCTTGACAGGACTTGGAGGAGGACCACGCATGCATTCCAATCAAGAAATCCGACCCCGTGGTGTCGTACCGTGAGACTGTCAGCGAGGAGTCGGACCAGATGTGTCTGTCCAAGTCGCCCAACAAGCACAACCGTCTGTTCATGAAGGCCCAGCCCATGCCCGAGGGACTTCCCGAGGACATCGACGACGTAAGCATTCTTACCTACTTAAAAATATTTTGTTTAGTTGTTATGTCTAAACCTTCCGGCACACCGTGCCGCGCCGTAGCGAGTCGGTTGCTTGTCGGCCGCTTCGCGCTGACGGCTGCGGCGTGCTAACGAAGCAGAGCAAAACTCAACCCGCGTCTAAACGCTGCATAGGACCTCTATCCTTATGTCCAGGGACTGCATGCTACGGCGCGGGAGATACACAATTATCAACTACAGTTACATTCGACAAATAACTGTTTTTAACAGTTTCAATCAGGTCCAGGAGAGCTTTTCCCCTGACATGGCTAAAATATAGACATTCTAAATAGTAAAGGATTTTTTTTATTCTTCTTTGAATAATTTTGTAGATTTGCAAATCTAACAGTTACACTAAAATATTCTATTTTGTTGTACAGGGTAAGGTCAACCCTCGTGATGACTTCAAGACCCGTGCCCGTTACTTGACCGACAAGTACGAATACGACGTGACTGAGGCGCGTAAGATCTGGTGCTTCGGTCCCGAGGGTACCGGCCCCAACATCATGGTGGACTGCTCCAAGGGAGTGCAGTACCTCAACGAGATCAAGGACTCCGTAGTGGCCGGCTTCCAGTGGGCCGCTAAGGAGGGAGTCATGGCTGAGGAGAACTTGCGTGGAGTGCGCTTCAACATCTACGACGTCACGCTCCACACTGATGCTATCCACAGGTAATTACACTCTGGGGTGGCTACATGCCAACACACAACATTCGTAAGCGCGAGGCGTCTAATAACTGACTTTACAAGGGAAAAGTAGTTGACTGACCCAAAAGAAGAGATTTTTATTCCCTTGAACTATTTTTGTACAATTATTTTTTTCAGTCGGTTTATGAAGTTAGGACTCTTTTGTTAACATTGTTGTTTTGTCCAGGGGTGGCGGTCAAATCATTCCAACGACGAGAAGATGTCTGTACGCGTGCCTGCTGACCGCGCAGCCGCGTCTCATGGAGCCCGTGTACCTGTGCGAGATTCAGGTACGTGACGCTTGCGAGCATGGACTTGTAGTGTGCTTGTACGCCAGCTTATCCAGTTTTGTATTGCAATCTTACTTGGATTAGCTTGTTGCAATATTTATTTCATTAATTTAAATAGTTGTGAATCTAAATTGGCTACAATGACCATCTACATTACTATTAAATCCGCTCTGTTCTTGTGCGCCATTCACGGTGCATTTCGAGGGACGAAGTGGCATGATACTACCTGTACGTTAAAAATGAAACAATTTTTGAAATGATGGAGTTTCCATTTGCACGATAAAATCGCGAAGGAAATCTCGAAACTGCTCACACTCTGCTTTCGCGCGAGAAGTGTAAAGTGGGTTTTAGATTAATTAAACAATCATATTGGTACAAAACTGGATTGGCAGTGTCTACAATGTATCATGATAAATTTTTTATTATGTCTATATAAATGTGATAGCAACAAGCTATCTAGAACATTATCGGCTGTGAATGTTCCCAGCATGACCCCCACGTTTTTCCTGAGCGGGCTAGCATGCACAGATAGTACCGCCTTTCCGAGACGTGGCAGATCAACAGTTCTTTGTTTTGGCATCGTCACCCGACATACACCTTGCCTGAATAGGGGAACTAACACTCCAAACAAAATTATAACAACCCTATGATATTGGAATATCCACAAATTCGACAATATAAAAAATATATTCAATGTTGCTGCTCTGGCATCCATGTAGCTGAGAAACTGGTCGTTTTATAAGCATCTGCTTTGATTACTACTGATTAGAATGTTAGCTTCTTTATTAAGATAGCTCAAATGCAAGTCAGACCTTTATAATGTTTTGCTAACAATACATTTAGCAGTAAAAGATGTACTTTAACTCTATTATCCTACACAATACATTTTAGCATTTTTAAAAGAGGTTTGGTTACGTTACAAGATCAGAATATATTAACAATATCTTGTGTGTTGTCTCGTGACAGTGCCCTGAGGTGGCCGTGGGAGGTATCTACGGTGTGCTGAACAGGCGCCGTGGGCACGTGTTCGAGGAGTCCCAGGTGGCCGGTACGCCCATGTTCGTCGTAAAGGCGTACCTGCCTGTCAACGAGTCGTTCGGCTTCACGGCTGACCTGCGCTCCAACACTGGTGGCCAGGCCTTCCCGCAGTGCGTGTTCGACCACTGGCAGATCCTGCCCGGAGACCCGTGCGAGCCCGGCTCCAAGCCCTACGTTGTTGTGCAGGTATGTGGGAACTGTTCTTGTTAAATTATAAACTTCACTTTTTATTTCTGTCATTATCACATTTTTGGTAACCCATACGGGTAATTAGAAGGAGGCAGAGTCTGACAAAAAAAGAATCTGGCTAATTACACCTTCCGGCACACCGTGCCGCGCCGTAGCGAGTCGGTTGCTTGTCGGCCGCTTCGCGCTGACGGCTGCGGCGTGCTAACGAAGCAGAGCAAACTCAACCCGCGTCTAAACGCTGCATAGGACCTCTATCCTTATGTCCAGGGACTGCATGCTACGGCGCGGGAGATACATATTAATTTCCAATAATATTTATTGATATATCTGTGTATGAACACGAAGTATAACGTGTCTCTTTTTATCTTTGCAGGAGACAAGGAAAAGGAAAGGACTTAAGGAGGGTCTGCCTGACTTAAGTCAATACTTGGACAAATTGTAAACGTCGTAGCTAATGCAATCCATACTGTAATATATGTAACATTATTGAGAGCGCCTCACGCACTATACAATTTTACGTTCTAACATTATGAATAATTTTATTTTTAACATAAACGGAATGTATCGCCTCAATTAAGTTAAGTGTTAAGCACGACGCTGGTCGGACCGTTTGTTACTGAGTGGCACCGTGTTGCTGTCACCGTGAGATACTAAATAAACTATTGAAAATATCACAGTCTGTTTGATATGAATCGCTATGATGTCGGGAACCATGATTCATTACTTGTACTGTAATTAATTTTTAAATTATAATTTTTCTATTGTAAACAACCCTAGTGTTTTTATTTGGCTGAAACAGTCACTTCAGCAAAGGTGAGTTCGTTTTTTGTCAATGGAGGTAAATTCTGTAGTGGAATATTCCTAATAAATAAAAATAAACTGCACTAGCTTCTATTAGTGTGATACTCCAGAATTTATCTCTTCAAGCATGAGTGTAGTCAACATCAAAAGTTTTTTTTTAGATTGACACTGCACGTAATGCATCTTTAGCTCCTTTCTTTTGATCAAACAATAACAGTATAACATTAAATTCACAGGACCATGAGCAGCCCCGATGAATACTTACTAGATTACAGGTACAATAATTTTAATTATTTATTTAATTAATAATTTATTTGTAGATTGTATTTTTTTTAAATAGCTACATAAAACAAAGATAAATTATATTCAAGAACAGAGATGACCTTGTTTTAACTTCAACACAATTTTAATGATGATTATCACAGACCTGTACTGAGTAATGAGGAAAAAAATTATATCACACTGATAATGTAAAACAAAATAATATTAATTTTGTATTATGTTATCAATAGTCACTTATTGGCATTATTTATTTGTTACAGGTGACCTAACCAAGAGAAGAAATACATCAAATGACTACTAATAGTAGAACTTGCTAAAGGTAAATTCTATTTAACTTTCTTAAAGAAAATGTATTATGTGGCTTTATTTTTATTATTACACCTCAGCTCATTTAATTAGAAGTTGATGCAGGACATAATGTTCTACTATAAGTCATAGATACAAAGTAATGATGATGCATATCAAATGACAAGCACTTATTTTTTTGCACTATCACTCGCTTGTGCTGGTCTATGAATAGTATTCTGACAACGTCTGAATGACTCGACACATTTTTTTTTCTATCACACAAATGATGATAAAATTCCTCCCGATGCCACCATGACGGTTTATACAAGCTCAACAGGACTGAATAGATCAAGTCTTCAGCAAAATATTGAAAACAATTGAGAAACATATTTAACAAAAGTTATTATTTCTTGCAGGTGAACATTTAGCACATACACATGTGGTGATGCCTTGAAAAATGTGAAGCAATCCATTTTTCTTATCAAAATCATCAGGTAATTATAAACATGAACTCCTTGGTCAATAATTAGTAGATAAGCGTTTAGTAATAACCTTATTCCGTTTTAATAGTTCACAAACAAGAAGTTTAACACATTAACTCCAAATAAATTTAAAATGAAACAACTTACTAGAACTTTTCCAATATGATGACAAACTCGTTCTTGATGCCCCATGAAGGTTTAACAAGCTCAACAGGCCTGAGATGTATTTACTTTCCCTAATTTATGGTGGATTTAGTCGAGATAGTAGACTATAACTCATTTTGAATTACAGATGCAGATGAGTGAGTTCTCCAAGCCAAGGCACACATGGAATCTCAGGTAAGAGCAATGTAACACTTGACAAAAATCTTTCTGGTATTGTTTGATAAATGATGATCAATCACAGACCTGTTCTGAATTAATTTGAGGTCAAACTAAAATTGTTTCTGATTAAGAACTTCTGAACTATATCCAATGTAATCATGATATTGTTTACTAATTTAATGTTATCTATTGCAGGTACTCTTCGTGGCTGTAGCCAGATCTATTTATGTACTTATAAATTGCAATTAAGCTGATCAAATATACCGATATATGATTATTTTAAATAAATAATTTTCATTTTAACAAGATTTCATTTGTTTTCACACCTGACGCTACGTTCCCACAAAATAGCTAGAGTCGAATTACTATCAAGAATAATACTGGCATTCATGAAAGAGTGAGTTTGCAGAGTATTGGATATCTTGAATGCGGACGTATCTTGTCGTGTTGCCGTATTTTCATTCACAATACTCTAGATCAATGTTTTGCTGTATCTATCATCACAAGCTTAACAGTTTTATTGAAAAGAGAGAAGGCATCATCGTCTGTCCAGCCTTTTCCTATGTTGGGGTCGGCTTCCAGTCTAACCGAATTTAGCTGAGTACCCACTGGTTTTACAAGGAGCGACTGCCTATCTGACCTCAACCCAGGCAACCCAATACCCTCTGGTTACCTATATTACGTAGTATTTGTATTATCTTTGCTTAGTTAGACTGGCGTCAGACTTACTAGTTTATGACTACCCATAACGACTGCCAAGGAAGATTAACTTGCCATCCGAAACAGTAGACAGAAGGCATCAAACGAGAAAAAAAAACAATTTGATTAAGCTCTGTGCATGGACTTACTTAATGTTAGATAAGTAATATTAAGTCCATGGCTCTGTGATACTCGTAGAAATGAATTTGTATTTTTTGGATAGTCTGTGGTGACATAGAGCTTTTCATTCATTTTAAGTAAACTTCACTCAGTAGCAATAAAATAGCTCGTTTGTTCATGTATTACGTCAAAACTCAAGGTTGCGGCTGTGCGCATGTTTTCTTATAACCGAATTGGAATCCAGTTAAATTAATTAGTCTCAGTATTTAATGCTGACTCGCGCCTTGCGTTATTGTTCGCACTACCTTAACAAAATGGTACCTGAAGTAGTATTCGTGTTGGGTGCTCCAGGTTCCGGCAAAGGAACACAGTGTTCGCTTATTGCTAAAGAATATGATTTTGTACACTTATCCGCTGGCGATTTGCTACGGGAGGAGCGACAGAGGCCGGGATCCGAATACGGAGAGATGATAGAAGAAAAAATTCGCAACGGCGAGATTGTTCCAGTAGAGGTTACGTGCTCTCTGCTCCACAAAGCCATGCAGAACTCCGGGAAGCAGCGCTTCCTCGTGGACGGCTTCCCACGCAACAAGGACAATTTAGAAGGCTGGGAGCGCGTCATGTCTGACAAGACGAAGCTGCTGTTTGTATTATTTTTCGAGTGCTCCCGCGACATCTGCACAGAGCGGTGCCTGGGGCGCGGCGCGGCGGGCAGCGGCCGCTCCGACGACAACTTGGAGAGCCTGCAGAAGAGATTCAACACCTACGTGAACGATACCTTGCCGATCATCAACCACTACGACGCCATGGGCCTGGTGCGGAGGATCAACGCAGAAGTGTCCCCAATGGAGGTGTTCCAAGACGTGAAGGCTGCATTTAACAATGTCGGAATGCAGAGGATATCTAACTAATTCATTAAACATAAGTAGGTCAATCTTGAGCTGTAAATATTGCAGCTTATTGCCCTGTCATAGTAATATTGATGTTATTTAATTAAACAAGTGAGCTTTAAATGCTAAATTAACTGTGGCTAATGATAGAAACACACCAAAATATTTTTAAGCGAGCTCCTAAGCTTATACTTTAAGGTTTAATATCAAAAACAAATACTGCAGCATATGCATACATACTTGAGTCTCTGGACTGAGTTTGAGTTAGCCATAATGACATTAAGTTTGACCTTCACACAAAAGCATACTTTAGTATCATCAGTACTGTCAAGATAAATAAATTGCTGATTAATTAAATAGGTCTAATATAAAGTTGACTCATTAGGTTGAAGCTAATGATAAAATTGTCGGTATATACATTTTGAACTGAATTGAAATAAATGGTATTCTTATTTTTATCTGAATTATGTGTAATAAGGTTTAGTTTAAAAATTGAGTCTGCAATTCTAGCTCACTGTCAAGAAGGGTTCTTATAACTTCTATAAAAAAATCACAATTGACTTCCTGTAGTATGAATATCATTCAACGGGTATAGGGATGACTACACAAAGTCTGATAATAATTTGTCACATTTTAAAATGATTTTTATTTATTAACGTATTTGTGAAAACTTGTTCAAATTGATTTAGAAACTATTCTACTTATATTCAATGCCTTAGCTTAGCAAGTTTACTAGTAGTACAAAAGTTAATTCTACATAGAATAATAATATTCAAAGCTAAAAAAAAATGGAAGCATTTTTGTCTTGTAACTAAGAATTGTATTTATATTATTGTATATCATGTCTAAACGTATGTTGAAAATGTGCATTGTCAAAGACACATTCCTCAGTTTTCTTATAACATAGCTAGCCCAACATAAAGTGTAACACATAGATTGTTGTTAAATAAGTAGACAGTGTGGAAGTGAATACAATATTTATTGTTTTATTTTGATTGTTTTATTATATGTACATATATCTGGACCTGATTACATTCATCTTTATGATCCCACCGTGACGTGTGGCTGTTACTTTAATTACAGTTTTGGGTTAACCAGCAGGAGTAGCAAATTGCTTTGCGCCCAGACTGCAGTCGAACACACCTTTACCTTGTTTGCCCCGTAGTCTATAACAGTTTTCGCCGAACTTGACGACGGCTCGGAATTTCCCACGATCTGTCCTTATCGCTATTTTGTTTTGAAGAGTTAGGCAGTTTGTTAAATAATATCTCGCACATTTTTGTGAGCAAAACGCTCCGGACGAAAATACTTACAGAATTCCTTTCATGAAATTTCACTTAACGTCACGCAGTACCTACCGCTTCACGAGTAATCGCGTCATATCTGACTGCATTTTGAAAGTTTAACACGATTTCCACCCGACCCGGGAATCGAACCCGAGATATCGTGGTCGTACACAGCAGTTGCTTTGCTTCTTGTATCTTGTGCATGAAGCGCTTACTTACCTCCACTTCTAAATCCAAATCCTCGCCAAGTTACGTGCAGGCGACTTTACCTTAGTTGCAATGTTATCCTTAATCTCGGTCAAACTCGAATGAAGTACCAGCATTAGTATCAATTAGATATTGATTAAGTATCATGAAATGATCGTTTTCGAGTGTCTATTCAACTTTATGAAGTCATCAAAACACATTTGAATTGTATCCGGATGGCTGGCCGTTAAGCATGCTACATAAAACGTGTTGCTAATGCACGTACATTTAGTGCTGACTAGCGCGTTCAACAAAATGGTATCCGAAGTAGTATTCGTGTTGGGTGCTCCAGGTTCCGGGAAAGGAACACAGTGTTCGCTTATTGCTAAAGAATATGATTTTGTTCACTTATCCGCTGGCGAGTTGTTACGCGAGGAGTGTCAGCGGCCGGGAACAGAGTACGGAAAAATGATAGACGAAAAAATTCGCAACGGCGAGATTGTGCCAGTAGAGGTTACGTGCTCTCTGCTCCACAAAGCCATGCAGAACTCCGGGAAGCAGCGCTTCCTCGTGGACGGCTTCCCACGCAACAAAGAAAATTTAGAAGGCTGGGAGCGCGTCATGTCCGACAAGACGAAGCTGCTGTTTGTATTATTTTTCGAGTGCTCCCGCGACATCTGCACAGAGCGGTGCCTGGGGCGCGGCGCGGCGGGCAGACGCCGCTCCGACGACAACTTGGAGAGCCTGCAGAAAAGATTCAACACCTACGTGAACGATACCTTGCCGATCATCAACCACTACGACGCCATGGGCCTGGTGCGGAGGATCAACGCAGAAGTGTCCCCAATGGAAGTGTTCCAAGACGTGAAGGCTGCATTTGACAATGTCGGAATGCAGAGGATATCTAACTAATTCATTAAACATAAGTAGGTCAATCTTTACCTGCAGCTTATTGCCCTGTATTAGTGTGTAAATATCCAATGTGTAATTATTCGAAATATTCTGTGTCATGCCGTAGAAAATTGGAAATACAATGTTTATATACCAATTACATATATATTTTTTAACATAATGTAAAAGTAATTTATTTCTAGGTTTACTGTAGTGCTATTTATTTATGAAGTCCTTTTGTTCGTTGGCAAGTAAAATATATATACAGGAAAACCTTCATTTTTCGGAGTTGACAATCGTCGCAATAGTCAGGAGCTTAGGTCTTAGGCACAACTACATCGTGTCTCACCCCCTACGGTCCAAATGTGATAGGGCTAGGCAGATGATGATATCAGCAACAAGAATAGTGTATTTATTACCATTAAAAGTAACAGTTGAAGTTGTAGTTTCCTGTCTGTCATATTCTTAAGTACTTAAGATATCAGTTTTGTTAAACAATGTACTCGTTAAGTGTATTGTAACGGAAATCTTATTTCAAGTGCAATGTGTAGTTAGTATAAACTACACTAACCGCGAACACATAAAAACAAATGTAGGTAACGTAGGAAAAAAAAATCGTCACGTTTTGTACGTAAAATATTTATTAATATTGGGAATAAGTTCGAATATTACAAACATAGGATATAAAAGAATATTTGTATAACTACACACAATAGGTAGGTATAATTAAAATATTACAATAGATAAAAGTAAAAAAAAAACATTTCAATTTGACAGTTTGTGAATTGTTGGTTATCAAGTGGTTGTGCTTACAACAATAAGTTATTTGTTCTTCATTCAATAAGTACTAAAATCAGTCAATTTCTGGTCTTGAAAATTTCATAAAAAGTTTCACATCAGAAAAAAATGTAGCTTAAAACCTCTCCGCGAGGTGTTTCACTCAATACAATCGAGACTTTACCCTTACGCGATACACGAATACAATTTTACAAAGCACTCTTCTGAATATTACTTTACACGGTAATAATAATTTAATTAACAATTTATTGCTTTACTTAAAGAGCGTCGTGAGGATTAGGCACGCTGTGCAGTGCTCACAATAGTGTACAATTAAAACAAGGACATCACATACCTCGATCATAAAAAATACGAGTAGCTATAAGTTTATTAATATTATATACACATAGGTACTACTTGTAATGCCTACGCTAGAGTTGAATTGAATCCAGAATTTTAAGATTTCGTCACAACTTACTAAAAATAATATTTTTTTGACATTTACTTAAATTAATATTTCGTTATATCATGAACCATTTATTTATGTAACACGATAAAATACGCCCAAACGTAACATTAAATAAATCAGACAAATATGAAATGTTAACGTCAGGTACTTGTGAGGGCCGACGTCCTTAGAAACGAAATTACTTTTTCTGGTTATCCTTTTTTTGGCACGTCACTATTTGCGCAATGTACTTATCCTTCACGATAAGTTGATATCCCTGACAGTGACCAACTTATACACTGATGAAATCTAGCGTAATTAAATCTATCGATCGAATCAGTTGACAAAGAAAATGGAATCGAAATTCCTGATTTAAAGATGGCCGCTCCTCTTCACCGATTGTTGTCCATCCAGGGCGTTTTTCCACTCACCGGCCCGGCACCGGCACCGGCACGGTGTAAGCAAAAATGTACAGAAAAGTGTGGCGGCCGGGTCGGCGCCGGCGCCGGCAAGTGTAAAAACGAGCCATACTTTTCTGTACATTTTTGCTACCCCGGCACCGGGCCGGTGAGTGGAAAAACGCCCATAAGCGACAAACTTATATTACATTTCGCGATTCTAATATTTTTGTAATTATTCATTTAATTTATAATAAATGTTATCAGTATAAAAAAATATATAATTTGGTCAGCTAATGGTACTAACTGCCATAAAAAATAAAGTATCCTATAAATAACGTATCATAGAGCAGAATGCGTGGCGGGAAAATATTAGAACTGTCAGAGAAATCAGATTATCGCGAAATAAGTATAGTAATTCTAGATTCAACCCAAACACTTTTATGCCAAGCGTTTCACCATAATATCACAATATATAAAGCTAAAGCTCTTTTTTATTTTATCAATATAAAGTTAGTTTACTCCGTACTAGTTTGTCAACGCGTGAACTATTTAGGAACACATTTCTTAAAGATAATAAACCACTTCGAAACAAAATTTAATCTTGGGGTTAATCCCAATTATAAATCTTGTTTTCTTAATTGACATGAAAATCTTAATTGAAGAGCTTATCTCACAAAATGTCGCTAAAATAGTTCACACTTTGTAACAAGTTAGAGACAACGAAGTTGTAAGTTAGCTTCCACAAAACCGTTGGAAACAATTAGTCCTAAATATGAGATGAATGTGAAGTATTTGGACGGAATGTTCTACTGTTGGTAAGCCAACAAACAAGGCTATATTCACCGAGATTAATTCAAAATGCTGCGTACATTCACCCGACTGCGGGACAGCAAGCCAGTTTATTATGCATGGTTAATTCCACCGTCCATGAAGCATTGCATGGTGTTTAAACAAATGCATTACAGCGTTTGTGTAAACAAAATGTACACAAAAGTCTAGCTCGCTATACTATGAACGTGATATATATTTTTAATACTGACTCTGTTTCGTCTTGTTTAATAGGATCATGATCCTGCTCGTATGCATTTTTTTTAATTTAGAAAATTCTCCCCAAAAACCGTCTCAAGAGGCATTTATAATTTGCTCATTATTTATGAACTGAATAATCCAATTATTTTTCAAATGCGCAGTACCCTGAACCAATCATTTTCAGCCTTGATTATGATAGAGAGCAACCATGACGCTTCTGAGAACTAATGGTGAATAATAATGACAATGAAAACATTTACAATTAAACAAAAATATACTATGAATCTGATGGATGATACAAAAATAATATTTGACTAGATAACTATGTTGGGAATGTAGAACTTCAGTATTTGTTGAATCTAATACAGTCTTAGGGCCAGTTATTAGTGGCCATTAGCCACCTACCGAAGAAATTCAAAATGTGACAGAATTTGTATGAAATTATCTACCAAATAAACTAACTGGAACTTATTCATCGGTGGTGAAACAAGCCCTTAATCTTTATAATTTTTGCTAAATGCAGTTGGGCGCTTTCAAAGTAGCTGATTTTCTGCTCAGCTTGTATGCGCGAAAACCGCCAGCCTAAGAAGTCTGGTAACTATCGAGGGATGGCGCCCGAAAAGCTTTTGTACAGATGCCAGTGGGTAACCAACCTTGGGTAGATTGACCTGCTGGCCATCTGTCATATTTTATCAATCGAACATAAATCTTCCACTGTTGTGATAAGGTTGAAAATCCATTAAATATTTTTTGCCAAACGTAGACATACTCGTGGGCATACGTGCGGCAAAATCCGCTGTGTGAAAGCGCTGTAATAGCCAATGGTGGAACATTCTTAACTATCTTGTTTTCTTGAAAAACTACAGACGTGTGACAAGCGTTCTTTAAAAATATGGACTAAAATTGTTTATATGTACATAATTATTGGAGGTGCTAACAATTTAAGCTAACATTTGGTGTTGCCATCTTTTCACACTTAACCAGCTGCAGATTAGAATAATATCACGAATCGTAGGCTCCGTATTTAATACTTCATTTGGTATTTAGCCTCTTAAGTTAGAAACTATTTACACGTAATATTTTACATGCCTCGCATAAATACTTACAAATCTCGCTAAAATATACACTAAATACATACAATCTTGCTGTCTGTTAGCTTCGAACTGCTGGTGTTAATGGAATTATATTTTTAGGGCCTATTTCGCCTCATTTCATAGGAATGTACCTACTAACAGATGAATCGTTTTTTATAATTGTCTATGAATCACATAAACTACCTTTTATTGAAATGTTACCTTTTGACCGCCACAGTCACATATAGATGATAAGTAAAAAAGTTCCCAGCATGCCACCGTCACAATTACGACTTTTGAAGTTAAAAAAATATAGTCAGTTTTAATCGATATAATTTCGAACTCACTACTATATTGTAGGTATTTATGGACGAATTTATAGCGTGGCGCTGAGGGCACGACTTTCTTTTTTTGAAGTGGCGGTCAAAAGGTTAACTTATCTCTACCGTCTAAAAAATGTGGGCTCAACCAGCTGTTTTTGGTATTGATTATCTTAAGAAACACATAAACTACAGATAATTAACCATTTTGGTCAAAACAGACGTTAATTAAGTAACAAATTCAGGATCAGATCACACTACACTCCCTTGCTTGAGATAATAAATAACTTCGTCCACTAACAACGTCCAAAACCCCTTCTGAAAACAAGAAGACGTGAAAAGGGGCCTTAAAAATTAAACAAACCTTCACTCCCATGTTTTCTTCAAGCGGTGTTGGGAGAATCTTGTTCCTTAGCGAAGGAGAGGAACACTTCCTCCAGCGTTGTCTCAGTGACGGAGTAGTCCTCGATGAGGGAGGGGAACTCCGCACGCATGGCTTCCAGTTGCGCGAATAGATCGCTGTAGCGCATCGTCTCGTTTATGTGGTAGTGTAGCATTGTCTATGGACGAAAATGGCGGTCAACACCTCTTTCGTTAAAAGAGATTTTACTAGTGACAAATCCTAATCCTAATATCCTAATACTATTATAAAGGCGAAAGTTTGTAAGTATAGATGTATGGATGTATAGATGTATGGATGTATGGATGTTTGTTACTCTTTCACGTAAAAACTACTGAATGGATTTGAATGAAACTTTACCACAATATAGCTTATACATCAGAATAACATATAGGCTACTTTTTATCCGGGTATGGAAAGTACTTCCCTCAGAAAGCGGGTGAAACCGCTGGCGGAAGCTAGTAAATAATATTTTTTCAGTGTACTTGGTTGAATTGACAGAATAATTTAAATAAAATCTTAATTTTTTGTATAATTATGATGGTTATTGTATGTTTTCGCAGGTACGGCTAATCCGACCTTAGAAAGTTGGAGTTTTAAGGCTGTGTTGTAATTTGTTGAGTAGTTCTAAGGGAACAAGGTACAATTCGGAAACGTCGTTTGTTACTGTATGGTAATACTAGCTTCCGCCAGCGGTTTCACCCGCTTTCTGAGGGAAGTACTTTCTATACCCGGATAAAAAGTAGCCTATATGTTATTCTGATGTATAAGCTATATTGTGGTAAAGTTTCATTCGAATCCATTCAGTAGTTTTTACGTGAAAGAGTAACAAACATCCATACATCCATACTTACAAACTTTCGCCTTTATAATAGTAGTAGGATATGTGTCAACCATTTTCATATATTTTCATACGTTGAGCATAGGCGCGTAGGCCATGCGCACGCGCAGCGAGCTGGCCGCCGGATGCGAATTACTTAATCCACCAAAACGGAATACTTTGCTGTGTGTCGGAGACGTTTTGTTGTCAGCGGAGTTGAAGTGTTCTGCTCGTTTCCACTTCGGGGGAGTTCGGGCCTTATGGTTTCTATTAACTACTCAGGATGATGATATTTTTTGACGTTGCTTTAAGGTTTATAATATAAAAATGTTTGAAGTTACCTTGTGTTCATCTTTTAGCGTGCAGTTGAATTTATCGTGTAGTTGATTTTTCAATCGGGCTACGTGAGATTTGGCGCTGTCGACCTCTGCAAATGTGAAAGATAGTTAAGTTTGAATAGAATTCTTATATTTTTTGGATGTCAAATAATTTTTATATTTAATTTAATTTTCAGGATCTGGGATTATTTTGGGGAAAAATGTTGTATGTCTAAAGCCTCTATATGTCATGATTTAATCGTTCGCACATATTTTGTCGATGTCATTGAAATCGGGTGACGTCATATCTGATCTCATAGAATAAAATAATCATTATCGTGAGGTCGAGGGGCTCGGCCACACAACAAAGACGTCACAGAGGCGGTGGTTACCGTCGTGCGGCAGCTGGTGCTTGAGCTTGAAGACGACGGCGTGGCCCATGGCGTGCGCGGCGCGCAGCGCGGCGGGCTCGCCCAGCGCGCGCACGGCGCCGGCGCGCAGGATGGCGATGCGGCCGCACAGCGCCTCCATCTCGTCCATGCTGTGCGACGTCACCAGCAGCGCGCGGCCGCGCCGCAGCGCCCGGCGCAGCGCGGCCCACAGGCGGCGGCGCGCGCCCACGTCCACGCCGGCGCTGGGCTCGTCCAGCAGCGCCAGCGCGGCGCGCGTGCACAGCGCGGCGGCCGCGCCCAGGCGCCGCACGCACCCGCCGCTGTACGACGACACCGCGCGTGCGCTGTACTTCTCCAGACCTGGGTATCACACCTTTTTATATTTCAGTCTATCATAAGAATACCTATATTATCTGGATCTACATTTTACACATATACTCTGAATCTATACGTAATTTGCTCAATTTGCATGGGCCAAACAGAACAAGAACCGCTTTGAAAATAATTTAAGTAGATTTTTTAAATTGTTTTTTAATAATAAAAACGGTTAAAATTAAATTTATCATGAAATAAATATGTAGTTTCTACTACTATACAGGGTGTAACGGAAAAGGGTTATACATCTGAAGGGAGATCAATGTACTCT